>OY804576.1:103256135-104634939 GCA_963680875.1 Bathymodiolus brooksi
TTATTGGTGGAATAAACCGGAGTACCCGGAGAAAGCCACCGACATGCCACAAGTCACTGACAAACTTCATCACATAATGTTGTATCGAGTACACCTCGCCATGAGCAGGATTCAAACTTCAGTGGTGATAGACACTGATTGCATAGGTAGTTGTAAACCTGACTACCATACAATCACAACCTCCCCTTGTTAACAGTAATACCCATTGTACCGTGGTAGTTAAATTTGAAAACATTTCATCGAAAATTGGTTGAAATTGCATGTGAATGGTACAGGTATCATAGAACCCGTGGTACCATAGGATTGGACTATATATCCGATCCTAACACTCCCTTCTCAATAACTAGTTTTCCAGTTGCCAAATGGACTAATATCGGTAAGCAAACAATACTCGTAAATGAAAACTTGAGTTATTCATAATAAATTAAGCTAGATGTTACTACAAACAGATCCAATTTTACTTGGAGCTTTCTAAGGAAACCTGCTATCCCCTATATATTATATATATTGTTATTTCATATTTTCTTAGCAACCATATTTACAAAGAGTAACCAACATCTCTAAAATACATGTTTAACAGCAGATACACAAGATTCTTAATAATAAAGTATTGACAGGAAGTTACAAAATTTACTACTAATTTGGAGAAGTAAAACAATCTCAAAAATGTAAGTCTGCTTGAAATTTGGCCATTAGCATGAATGTGATCAATGAAAATTATTAACAGGAACTATTGTAAGATGGTAAATATTAGTTTGAAACTGTAGGAATGACATGTTGATTTAAAAAAAAATGAAGTACAACAAACAGAACAAGAAAGAGGTATGCTTACTGCATCAACCATTGAGACATTTCCATTAACAATATCAGGTCCTGTGTCTTGTGGAACTAATTTTCCAAACTTTACAGCATAGTTCTCGTTAAACAAACTGTCATTGACGGACCGATGGCTCGGGTGCTGTAAATGCCAGGCAACTTCCACGTCTAGTGAATTTGGGACCTGCACAATCTTTACATTATCTCCATCCATCAAAATATGTCCTAAAATTCAAAATATTCCACCATATAATTGCAGGGATAAAACTTTATCAGGGGTCCAGTAGACCAAAACCACTCAAATTTGACCTGGTCCTCTGGAAATTTTCAGACATTAGCAAAGCTTGCTACTGACATTTTCATGTACAGTCAATTGCTGGTCCCCAGAATTTTTGCTTAACACTAAAATTGCTTAGAGCCCAGCTTGCAGCAAAAATTCTGAGTTTTGTTTACTGGGCCCCAGAATGTTTGCTACTAAAATTGCTTAGGGAGCTCAGCTTGCAGCAAAAATTCGAAGTTTTTTCCCTGTGTGTGTGTAGTTATATTTCACCCCATTGGCTGATTAAAAACAATGGATGATGGATGAAACCTTATGTCCTCAATTTTTAATGAACACTGTGACAAAATTAGCTTAAATTAACAAAATTTTATTTTAGCTCTTTGCTATGCAAAAGCAGATCTTTCTTTGATTTTGACTGAAACTTTGGGATACTTTAAGGGGTAAAAAGGGGGAATTTTTGTTAAATTTAGGTCATAAAGATATAATTTAGTATGTACCCATAGCAGAAGTCTTGTAATACTGCTTGAAATCACAAATTATTAAAATTTAAAACAAAATTTTTTAGATACAATAAATGTGTTTTGACATGTCAAACTATACAACCGTCATTCAAAATTTATATCTTTGAAGCTAATTTTGTAACAATGATTGTATATTTTTCTTTATTATGAAATTCAATTCTAAGGATCAATAGTAATTTTGATTTCAGAAATTTTGCATTAATACTTTTAAAATAATAACATAAACGTGAACATAAACCAGAGGCTCCCAGGAGCCTGTAATCGCTCACAATTTTGGAAGAGGACCATCCAATGACTATTCCATCAAAGTTTGGTTCTAATTGAGCTACTGGTTCCAGACAAGATGGTTTTTATGTGAATTTCCCATAGGGTCCTATGTTAAACTAAGTACAGCTGTGCAGCCATCTTGGTCAGAGGGCGGGACCACCAGACACATTTTTGGAAGAGGACCATCCAATGGCTATTTTATCAAAGTTTGGTTCCAATTGAGCAACTCAAAGGTTCCAGACAAGAAGATTTTTATGTGAATTTCCCATAGGGTCCTATGTTAAGCTAAGTTCGGCTGTGGGGGCCATCATGTTCGAAGGGCCGAACCGTCGGACACATTTTTGGAAGATAACCATCCAATGACTATTTCATCAAAATTTTGTTCTTATTGAGCAAATGGTTTCAGACAAGAAGATTTTTATGGGAATTTCCCATAGGGTCCTATGTTAAATTAAGTTCGGCTGTGGTGGCCATCTTGGTCGGAGGTATGAAATGCCGGACACAATTTTGGAAGGGGACCACCCAAGGATCATTTCAGCAAAGTTTGGTTGAGATTGGCTCAGTAGTTTCAGAGGAGAAGATTTTTTTTTAAATTTCATCCCCCCTTTTTTCTATTTTTAGCTTGGCGGCCATCTTGGTTGGAAGTCGGGAACACCGGACACATTTTGGAAGGGGGCCATCCAAGGATCATTCCACCAAAGTTTGGTTGCAATTGGCCCAGTGGTTTCTGAGGAGAAGATTTTTGTGTGAATTTCCCATAGGGTCCTATGTTAAGCTAAGTTCGGCTGTGGGGGCCATCTTGGTCAAAGGGCCGAACCGCCGGACACATTTTTGGAAGAGAACCATCCAATGACTATTTCATCAAAATTTTGTTCTTATTGAGCAAATAGTTTCAGAAAAGAAGATTTTTATGGGAATTTCCCATAGGGTCCCATGTTAAATAAGTTCGGCTGTGGCGGCCATATTGGTCGAAGTTCTGAAATGTCGGACACAGATTTGGAAGAGGACCACCCAAGAATCATTTCAGCAAAGTTTGGCTGAGATTGGCTCAGTAGTTTCAGAGGAGAAGATTTTTTTTAAATTTCATCCCCCCTTTTTTCTAATATGCATAATCGGTCAAAATCGGCAAAAGTTCAAAGTTCATAAAAAATCCCGTAATACATGTTTAAAAGCTCATCATTATGCTTTAACAGTTCAAATTTGGGCACATTCTGGCTTAAAATAGAGCAGTTTTGGCCATTTGAAGAAATTTCTATTTTTAGTAACGGCAGCCATCTTGGATACAGGACGGCGCTGACGGACACAATTTTGAAAGGGGACCACCTAAGGATCATTCAGACAAAGTTTGGTTGAAATTGGCCTAGTGGTTTCTTACAAGAAGATTTTTAAATGATTTTTTGCTTATTTATGCCTAATTTGCACAATCGGTCAAAATCGGCAATAGTCCAAAGTTCATAAAAAATCCCATAATATATGTTAAAAAGCTCATCACTATGCTTATACAGTTCAAATTTGGGCACATTCTGGCTTAAAATAAAGCAGTTTTGGCCATTTGAAGAAATATCTATTTTTAGTAATGGCGGCCATCTTGGATGGAGGGCGGGGCTGTCGGACATAATTTTGAAAGGGACCCACCCAGGGACCATCCCTGCCAGGTTTGGTTTAATTTGGTTCAGCGGTTTCAGAGAAGAAGATTTAAATGTGATCTTTTATCAAAATATGCCTAATTTGCATAATCGGTATAAATCGGCTGAAAGAAAAATTTCACAGAAAAACACGGAATATATGTTAAACTACTCATTGCCATGTAGCTGCAGTTAAAATTTGAGCTCATTTTGACTTATACTAAAGCAGCAATGGACAATTAAAATTTCATCCCCCCTTTTTTCTATTTTTAGCTTGGCGGCCATCTTGGTTGGAAGTCGGGATCACCGGACACAGTTTTGGAAGGGGGCCATCCAAGGACCATTCTACCAAAGTTTGGTTGCAATTGGCCCAGTGGTTTCTGAGGAGATGATTAAAATGTGAAATGTTGACGGACGGACGACAGACGACGGACGAAAAGTGACGACAATAGCTCACATGGCAGGCCAGGTGAGCTAAAAATGAATAAAGCTTATGATTTTCGAATTACCGGTAGATCTTCACTCTATCTGTTGTATCTGTCAGACAATATGTCAACAATCAAAGGTGCTTAATCAGATGTTTTATGACATGTATATCCTCCCTCCCAACCATTGGGATAAAAGGGAAGTTGACAATAAATGCGAAAGTGAAACCATCATATGACCTTGGAAATGTGATCAGGGTTGATTGGTCCAGTATAATTTACCAGTATATGTACACAATTTACCCATCTTTCATTATAATTTACCAGTTTATGTACACCATTTTCCCATCTTCTATTATATTTTACCAGTATATGTACACAATTTACCCATCTTCCATGATAATTTACCAATATATGTACACAATTTACCCATCTTCCATTATAACTTACCAGTTTATGTACACAATTTGCCCATCTTCCATTATAATTTACCAATATATGTACACAATTTACCCATCTTCCATTATAATTTACCAATATATGTACACAATTTACCCATCTTCCATTATAATTTACCAGTATATGTACACAATTTACCCATCTTCCATTATAATTTACCAATATATGTACACAATTTACCCATCTTCCATTATAATTTACCAATATATGTACACAATTTACCCATCTTCCATTATAATTTACCAGTATATGTACACAATTTACCCATCCTCCATTATAATTTACCAGTATATGTACACAATTTACCCATCTTCCATTATAATTTACCAGTATATGTACACAATTTATCCATCTTCCATTACAATTTACCAGTATATATACACAATTTACCCAGCTTCCATAATAATTTACCAGTATATGTACACAATTTTGCTGACATTCAACTATAATAGTAAAAGTATATTACCATGACTACTTTGGTTAGTGGTTACTCTTGAACTCTCTATATTGAAGATTTCAAATAATCCATACTCGGATTCACTCATGTGCTGTGATGGTGCTACAGGGATGATCTAAAATAATAAAGTCATTCATATATCATTATTTCGGTTGCCACTAGTGAAGCTGTAACTGCATACCCTTCCGGAGCACCTGACTTCACCCTTGGTTTTCAGTGGGGCTCTTGTTGCTCAGTCTTTAGTTTCTATGTAATGTTTTGTAGATCATTGTCCATTTGTCCATTGTATTATCTGACCTTCCTCGGTTTACGGCTTCTGATTACACTTTTGCTAACTTCAAACTTTTGTTACAAAGATATCATCACATAATATTGTATTGAGTACACCTCACCTGAGTGGGATTTGAACCCACATTAGTGGTGATAGGCACTGATTGCATAGGTAGTTGTAAATCCAACTACCATACGATGACGACCACGACGGCCCCTTGGTATAATGTGAGTATGTTATCCATGTGATATATTTATATCAGTAAAGGTATTCCCTCTACTGTGTTTTCAAAATTTAAAAGTCTAAATATCAGAAAAGCAATGGCATTTGATCTAAAAGATTGATAACTTCCTCTTGCAAGTGTTGTAATCGGTTTGATGCCTCTCATATATGACCTTTTTTTAAAGTGTCTAAAAATCCATGGACTGGTTTAAAACTCCTACAAATTATGTCAAATTAAAATGGCACCAAAGCAGGATCAACTACATGTCATGACTAACAATCATACCAAATATGAACATATTCTGTCATACAGTTTCAGAGAAGTTGCATTCACAAGATCTTACTATGTTACATATTGTATATAATAGTCAAAGTCCCATAACTCCTACAAATTTTGTGGAATCAAAATGGTGGCATATCATACTCAACCACATATCATAACTAAAAATCCAAACAACATATGAACAAATTCCGTCATACGGTTTCAGCAGAGTTGCGATCACAAGATCTTACTATGCTACATATTGTATATAATAGTCAAAGTCCCATAACTCCAGCCACGATATAATGAAATACTGTTGAAAGTGGTGTTAAACACAATAACCCTAACCCTAATCTCCCCATAACTCCTACAAATTTTGTCAAATCAATATGACAGCACAGCATGCTCATTTACATGTCATGACTAAAAAACTAATCAAATATGAACAAATTCTGCCATACAGTTTCAGAGGAGTTGCATTCACAGAGTGTTACAGACGGCCGCACAGACAGAGATCATTACTATGTCCTCCGTCGCGGAGAGATGGTGGACATTTATATGATTTTCTATTGCTGCTAAAACTTAATTGCATCAGTACCTGAAATCCAAATTTACTGGATATTAAGTCACCATAATCTACTTCTACACAAAATGCATTTGAAACCTATAAAATAATTAGAATATTAATAAATATACATTATATAATTGTTTCTTTATATAATAACAACATTAGCTTAAACAAAACACTCAATAACTCATTTTTCCACAATGATATATACAATATATGTATACAGTCGGCAAATATAAAATTTATTTGTATGAGCTTTATAAACAGGTATAAGGCAAACCTTTGGCGAGATTTTCTGGTCAGTTTCGCAGCAAGTGCAAAAAAAATCTTATATTTACTGATAATGTACATAAATATATTGGGTTTATCCTACAAATGTCAAAATGTCCAAAATCAACTGCCAAATTGTCGGAAAAGAGCAGAAACAAGTGTCGTTACTAATCGTCTTCAATGGTGTCCTCAACCGCATCGGTGGCCTAATGGTTAGCATGTTCACCTCGAGTGCGGTAGATCGTGGGTTCGAGCCCTGGTCGGGTCCAACCAAAGACTATAAAATTGCTATTTGTTGCTTCTCCGCTACGCACGTAGCATTAAGGAGAAAGAGCAAAGACTGGTTGGCTCGGAATCAGAATAATGTGTCTAAATGATGTGACATGTCTACCCGCTGACTGTTGTTTCAGTGAGCTAGCACTATAAAAAAAATCAAATTCAGCGTGTTGATCTAGTACAAAGTGGACATCATCATTATCTCATTGAAAATTAACTTGTTCTCGCCATGATATAGCTGAAAAATTGTTGAATTGGCGATAAACAACAATCAGTCACTCAATGGTGTCCTCTGTGACGTCCGTGCTTATACTGTTACGGTTTCATATCGTCACTCTACATGAATCAGGTACCAGAAAAGCTTTATTAGGTCCATGACTAAATAACACTGAAGTAATTTTACCCCTTTATTAGACTCATACTAACACGATTGCAGGATACACACCCATGATCTTTAGAGCCAGGACCAAATTATGACCTTTTGGGGCCACTAGGCTAATGAAACTATGCCCCCCCCCCCCTCTCCCCCTCAGACGGAGCCACCTTCTAACTCGATCACACCCGTCTTGAATATTTTTTACTTGTGATATATAATAGCGACATTTACTTAGCTTAAAGTAAACTTATTGCAAATTCTTTAAATAAAGTAGCTTGAGGGGCCCTAGGCTACAGATTATACTAGCCAATAGGATAAATTGGTCCTGCTTACAGCTATATCATGTTGAGAATGAGTTACTTATTTAAGGTGGTACCATACACTTCAGGTAAAATTTGATCTGCTCATTTAATTTTCTTATTTTTTTGGCAGTGTGTTTGAATATATCCACTGTAATAAATATCAAAATTTTAACAAATTCCAACCAACAGACTCAGAGCTATAAATTCATTAGCCACATAGCAGCTTTTCTCACTGTGGTTCTGATCACCGAGATGCTTGAAATCTGCATACAAACATCATATGATCAAAACGTTCAACTGATTTTAAAGAGTTATCTCCCTGTAGTGTATGGTACCCCCTTAAGAGAGAGCTGGATTAAAAAAAAAAGTAGTCACTGAAACAACAGTGACTGTAGGTAGACACATCATCCTGACTCCAAATCAACCAGTCTTTTCTTGTACTCCTAACTGCTGTGTGATAAACAACAAACATCAATTTTAAAGTTTTCAGCTTGAACAGAAAAATGATATTTGGAAAATAACTAATTGTATATTATGGTAAATATGTGAAATTGATTTTGTGTTTTCACAATCAATGATTGATTGATTGATTGCTGTTTAATGCCAACTTTAGCAATATTTCAGCTATCATGTCAATGAAATATTTATCCAAAATAATTCTATCTATAACCTGTGATAATTAACATTTTAATTATACTTAATGAGGTATTATTTGAACACAATATCTCACTTCTTTTTTTAACAAAATGGTCTTGGTCCAATTCCCTAAATTAAAGACTTACTGGTGTGATATGGGTAATATTGGGTGCGGACACAAAATCTGGTTGGTCTAGAAAAGATGCAGGTTGTTTCTGAACAACTTTTCCCCATCTGATTATGTAACGATCTAATTTTCCTGCTGTACCCAAGTCTCTAGGAGGTAGCCATCTTAGACATATAAATGGTGGGTTCTGTCCCTTGTCAACATGTATTGATACGTTGCCAACATTTCCAGGAGGTGAAACTGTCAATAACAATTCAAATACGAAATTCAATAGGTCACTGAAGGGTTAAGAACAAATTAATATGCAGTCAAACCTGTTTTAGTGACCCCCTCTATTATAAAGCAATAACTTGTTTTATGTGACCTTAACTCTAATTTCCATTCACATTGCATTTCATATTAATTTAACCTGTATTTAGCAACCACCTGTCTTAGGTGACCCTATTTCAATGTTTCCATGGAAGGTCACATAAAATAGGTTTGACTCTATGTATTGTTCTATACCAGAATTGTCAGCCATTACAAGGAACAGTTTTGGATATGATGATATGAGTAGGATTTACATCTACATATGTAATTATCATGTCCTTTAACAGTAACATGATTGGTGTCACTAGTGGAGCATGAACTGCTAATCCTCCCTGAACATCTGAGTTCATCCCTACTTTTTAGTGGAGTTCATGTTGCTTAATCTTTAGTTTTCTGTGTAGTGTTTTGTACATCATTGTTTGTCCTTTTGTCATTTTCTGTTGACCATTGTATTGTCCATTCTTCTTTGATTTATGTCTTCTGATTACATCTCTGGTATATAAAAACTTACTCTATACAATTTCATGATGTAACCTTTGTCAGTGATTTGTGGAAAGTGTATGGTTTTCTAGTTGGGCACTTTGGTTTCTTCAATTTAGTAGGTATAGTGGAAATAAATATTACATAAAACTTTCCTGAAGATACCGTATACAAAATATATATTGCAAATTCTCAAAATCAATTTCAATGAGTTTTTATCCAAAAATCTGTACAATTTTCAATACAACTGAATTGCATCTGACTCTGGTAATTGTTCCTGAATTTTTTTTTTTTTTAATCTGCTTATTATTTTAAGCTACGGCAAAATTAAGAAATTGTGACAAACAGGAGGCAAGGGTACATACTTTATACCCATCACCATTAAAACAGGGTGATAAAGATAAACTTACAATCAGGCATGACTGCTGAACATGGAAAATTATGTATTTTATTGCAGTCTGAAATATAAAATAAATTAAAAAATATACAGATAACTTTTTATTTATTTACTGAAAAAAACATCAATAAACATTTTTATTTTATTTTATTTTACAAAATTTCCAAAAGTATGTAGGTAGTTAAAAAAATGAAAAACAAAAAATATCACAATGTTTGAATAGTTACAAAATCCAATATAAAAAAATCATCGAAAGAGGCAAAATCCTGGCTTGGTACAGGAACTTCAATAAAAAGTGGCAGGGTAAAACTAAAATTATCATAAATATTGCCACCCTGGGTTTGTTAGTGAAAAACAATAATATACCTCATAACTGCAAAACATTAGGTCAAAATCTCAAAGAGGCAGTCATGGTCGTGATCGTATGGTAGTTGGATTTACAACTACCTATGCAATCAGTGCCTTTCACCACTGAAGTTGTTAGTTCGAATTCCGCTCAGGCGAGGTGTACTCGATTCAACATTATGTGATAAAGTTTGTCTGTGACTTGCGACAGGTCAGTGGTTTTCTCTAGGCATTCCGGTTTCCTCCACCAACAAAACTGATCACCATAATATAAATGAAATAATGTTGAAAGTGGCGTTAAACACAATAACCCTTACCTCAAAATCTCAAACTATCGCTATGCTCTTTGTTTTAACAAAATATTATGGTGATATGTATTAACTTTTCATTTGCAACTTCCTATTTATTCCTACATTACATATTTCCATTATATCATGAGTGAGTGAGTGATTTGTTGTTTAATGCCAAATGAGCAATATTTCAGCTATATCATGGCGAAAAAAAGGTTACAATCAATGAAATGATGATGATATCTGATTTGTACTAGACCATCACACTTGATTGTATTCTTAGAGTGCTAGTTCATTGAAACAATAGTCCATGTGTAAACATGTCACTCCACTCACATTATTCTGATTCTGAGACAATCAGTCTTTGCTCCTTGAATGACACATGTTTAGCAGTCTTAGTTTTGACTAGACCGGTGCTCAAACCCACGATCTACTGCACTCAAGGCAAGCATGTTAATCATTACACCAGTGATGTGGTTCATTATATCATGAAAGTCAAACCTAAATATAATTCAAAAACTATAGGCAGGTACAAACCTGACAAATCAATGGTAAAATTGGTCCACCCTCCAA
This sequence comes from Bathymodiolus brooksi, assembly GCA_963680875.1. Lineage (NCBI taxonomy): Eukaryota > Metazoa > Mollusca > Bivalvia > Mytilida > Modiolidae > Bathymodiolus > Bathymodiolus brooksi. The sequence continues at coordinate 103,266,690 of OY804576.1, forward strand.
CTCCTCCACAGACAGATTTGGCTTTTATCTACAATAACAATATATGTAGTCCAGTATCTACATAAGATATCTTGTAGTACAGTATTCTTTAATAAGATGGAAAGGGTCGAGATCGAATGGTAGTTGGATTTACAACTACCTATGCAATCAGTGCCTATTACCACTAAAGTTGTGAGTTCAAATTCCGTTCATAGCGAGGTCTACTCGATATAACTTTATGTGATAAAGTTTGTCAGTGATTTTCGACAGGTTGGTGGTTTTCTCCGAGTTCTCTGGTTTCCTCCACCAATAAAACTGACCACCACAATATAACTGAAATATTGTTGAAAGTGGTGTTAAACACCATAAACCAACCAACCAATCGATAAGATGGTAAATAATTAGAGGTAGAGAGAAAACTTTGCTGAATTACAAAAAAAATATGTACACTTAAATAATTCATTGGATATAATTTGTGTTTATCTTGGAGAGAAGATTGTGACCATGATCATATGGTAGTTTTATTTACATCCACCTACACAATCAGTGCCTATAGCAGCTATAGTTGTGAGTGTGATTTCCTTCTTGTGGTGAGGTTTATTTACACTATACAACTGCATACTGTATGCAATGAAATTTGTAAGTGACTGTTTTAAGCTACATTTTTCGGGTTTTCCGGTTTTCTCCACAAATACAACTGACCGCAACAATATAACTGAAATACTATTGAAAATGGAGTTTAACACCCAGACCACTATTTTTTTTCTAGTTATGAAATGTAATGGTTATACTAGGCATAGCAAAAATGGCCATTATAGTAACGAAACTAAAATATATATATTCTACTAGTGAAATCAATTCTTTTTGTCCTTTCCTAAAAACTTTGATTAAATACATAAAATTCATGCATATTAAAAAAAATCCAATTATATCTGGATATTTTTTAAACTACATGATTCACTTTTTAATAAATTTCAATTTTTAACTGGAATGGAATCGTGGAGTATTGTTTCAGACAAACCTGTGTTGTAAATACACAGCCATATGCATCTCTGCTAACTCTCATCAAAATGAACTTTCTACCATGCTGAAAGATATTTTGTTCTATATTAAAAGTTAGTTTATCTATCACAAATTTCAAATTGTAATAAAAAGTTTATCAGTAAAAGTAGATATTATAATCAACCACAACTACATAAAACAACTCCTCTAACAAACCTCAATCTTCTAAACAGATAAATAAGACAACAGAAACTGATTTAAATTTAGGTCCTGACTTGGGACCTAAATTGTGGCTGGATTAAACCAGTTAATAGGATTTCAAGCCTCACATCTTGATATCTAGATCGCCAGCAGAAAAACAAATAAACAAAATCAGACCTGCTATGATTCACTTCAACGATTACATATTTTTGCTTTTAGATTCTAATTAACTTTGACAAAATCATATTTGATATAATAAGTACTGAGAGGATGGCAATATTTATGCATTTTTTTTTTTACATAATAAGCACAGAAAGCCTAGCAATGTTCATGCAAACATTGTGGGAAAGGAAACTATCCACTCAATTTTCAGTGTTGATATCCAGAAGTACATTTCTCATAGTGGAAATGAACGATACAGTCCAACTTTATGATCTGGAACTGGATAACTTGAAGTAAAAATTTGGTTCTTTCATAGAAGCTGTTGGCTTAATTTATCCAAGATAACTCAAATACTTGGCTATTTTGAAGTAAAATTATTGGCCCCTTTGATACAAAGAGGTCAGGCTGTACCGATCTTTAAGTTTTTAAATTGTTCAAGCAGTTCAAGAACTGCCTAGTAATTTTATTCTTAATCAGATACTTTTATTGGTTGTTTTATGTTTTTGTAAACTTTCAAAACTTTCCCATGTATGAAACATGTTTAAGATGATGTCCTGAACATTTTGTCAATATTTGAGAACTGATCATGTCTTAAACATAATGTATAGCATTACAGCTTATTTTTGGCTACAATATTTGGTCAATACTATTACTTGGTGGCAATTGTCTGGTTTTCTTCTTTAGCTTTTCCCATTTTATTCTACTCTTTTTCTTTGTAAGCTCAAATCCAACTTACACTAAAATTGAACGGAATAATTACGGAAGTGTCCTCTAAGAAATTGTATTTAAAACCCTTGTCTTTAATTCACTATGGACACAGTTTATACTAAAAATGACCTAAATTTTTAAATTGTGCAGTATCTAAGTGATAACAAATTAACATATAGTTCTGACTTGTCTTTCAAATCTGATTGTGCAAATTTGGAATATTTTATAAAAAAAAATCCTAAAATAATCTCCTTCAAATGATTTTTTTCTCTCCAAATTTAGATAGAACAGTCCTCTGTTCCCCTTTAAAATTTGTATTCAATAGCACACACAGAATTCTTTCCAACATGGCTGCCATAACTAAATATAAAAAATTCTTCATTTTCAACTTTTTATGCCGAAATGGTTTGAAATATTAACAATAGCTATATGCTATAGAGGTTATTTCGACAAGATGCAATATTATGTTTCCTTTGCTATGATAATTTTAGGAATGGTCACCTATTTTTGAACGATATAACTGAAAAAGGGTTGAAAGTATCATTAAACCCCATAACCCTAATCCTCTTATTTTTGATGACATCACAACAGCAAGATGTTTAAACAATGCAGACTCCTGATATAACAAGGCTATTTGATCAATAAGAAGACTTACTTTTGAACTGAATTTGTAGAAAGCTGGCTGCATGTTCTGACTGATTCTTGGACATTTAACATATGACATTTCATTCCATGAATAATGTGATACTACACGCTCATCTAAATCTGAAATCAAACCAATAGATCTCTTTATAATAGATAATATTGATAAATAAAATGAAATAAGTGAAATTGTATATCAATATAGGTTTATCTCACTTCGTACAAAATACCAATTTAGTTAAGGGGACGCTGTGGTCATGATCATATGGTAGTTTGCTTTATATGAGTTTGAACCCTGCTAAGGTGAGGTGTACTCGATACAACATTATGTGATAAAATATGTCAGCGACTTGATACAGGTCGGTGGTTTTCTCTGGTTTGCTCCACCAATAAAACAGACCACCACAATATAACTGAAATATTGTTGAAAGTGGAGTTAAACATCAGAAACCAAACCAAATCAAATCTGGATTGAAATGTAAAAGTTTATTGATAATGACAAAGACACATGTAAAGTGAGGATAATAACTCACATGGCCCTTTGGGCGAGGATAACTGATAGTGACCAAAGTTTTACATCTATAATTAGTCTTTAGTGACTAATATATGTAAAGTCTACTTAAAGCAAGAATTAGATGCAAATTTTTAAGGTAAATTAAGCTGATTACCCCTTTGGTATCTTCAAAAAAAATAGTACAGTTTGAGTTTTATCTAACTATTGATTTTGCTGTATACTAATTAAGGGACATGTTTTCAATGGCTTCACAGTACCTGTTATTTGATATGCTAGCTGGTAATATGTTACCTGAGATATCATCCCATGAAATGATAGCCATAAATTCTCCTGTTGGCTCATGGTAATACACCCCACCTACAAATGTTAAATTGTGTATTGGTTCTAATGGTACACCTGTAAATATATTAGAAAATTATAAATAATTGTTGTAAGTTTAAGTAACAGAAGTCTTTTTTTTCTATTTTTAAACTGCGGAAAAATGGTTGTGTTTGATCTCACGGTAGCTTGAGTTACATTTATCTATGCAATCGGTGCCTATCATCATTAAAGTTGTGAGTTAGTTTCCCATCATACCTTATATGATAGAGTTTGTCAAGTGATTTTGACTAGATTTGTAGCTTTCTCAAGGTTGATCTAATTTCCTCTGCCAATAAAACTGAGCATCATGGGACATGGGTGGTCAAGTAATTTAAGTTTGTTGATTTCTTACTACAAGCCTAACACTACTGATATGAGTTCATTTTCCCATATCCTCCTCAAGTGTTTAGTTTTTCAGACATCTACCCAAAACTGGACATTTCACCTATCATTTCTTTATGGCTGTCATGACTTTCTACCCCCATTTATTATGAAAAGAATGGTCAACAATTCCACCAATATCAACAAAATGAACAATAACCTCTCATCTTAACTCACTAAGCACAAAAAAGACCACAACATATGACGCTGGAAATCCAGGTCTTGGTTTGGGATGAGCACAAAAATGTTGCATGGACCAGTTCGTCAGTTGATCACTTATTGAGTGAGTGAATGAGTTATTGTTGTAAAACACCAAATGAGTGATTTTTACACCACCAATGAAGTTGATCACTTACTGACACAAGTAAAATGATTTATAAAACTCAAAGTACAGCAGGTATCCCTGGAGTATCAGTAATCCAGTTAACATTCCATATAAGATTGTTACTCAATATACTCACTTCTTACACTTATAGGGTGAGAAAACCCATTTGATCCAAACTTGTTAATTGCCGTGATTCTAAACTGGTATAAACAAATGTCTGGAACTGTTATATTTAATTTATTGTCATCTATCTGGAAGAATGAAGAAAATGAATCAAAGTTTGCTTAAAAAAACGAAAAACAAAATATTATATTTGGGCACACAAATATTTGTAATGCAATGCAATACGGTTGTTTCGAATCATTTTCATTCGGTCAAAAACTTTTTATTTTCGTCTGCCAAACCACATGATTTTGATGGAATGTTAGGCACTGGACTTCCGGTGTCAATATACATAACGAAAACTCCAATCAATAAGTGTCATTTTAACGTTACTCAACTTAAAGAATTTTTTACATTTTCTGTAAAAGACAGATATCAATTAAATTATTTTATCTGTATCAAAGGCTTCAATGCACAGACAACAAGAGGTTGCACGCTACGTCGTGCTAAGAATACCCCCACTCGTTCATTTGTAAGTCGCACGGTAAACAGGAAGTAGATGTGCAATCATTTCTTCCAGTAGAAGCTGAGATATCTGTTACGAAAGTGTGAACGGACGGACAAACAGACGGACTAACGGACGGACGGACAAACGGACTAACGGACGGACGGACAAACAGACGGACGGACTAACGGATGGATGGACAAATGGACAGACGGACAAAGTGATTGCAATATAGCCCCCTCTCCACGAGTGGGGGTATAATTACTTCTTTAAAATTAAATTTGTTTTATTTTTTTATTTACTGCTGTCAGCATCATGAAAGGAAAACGACCTGTCTTGATATATTTCTGTTATCAGACAGACAGTGAGGTACCGAACACCAGTATTAACTCAGCCATTTTTTTGGCGTCTCCATATTACAATTACTTATAATCTACCGCATCTACGACTATGCTATGTTGACATTGTCACGGTAATTAGGGTAAACACAGGAAGTAGTGTACCTAACATTTCAGACGTCATGACACGAAAAAGACGGAACGTGATCAGAATTGACATGATGCGAAACAACCGTATTTTTCATACTTGTTATGCTAGAGCTTAACCTTCATTGAATTCTCTCCCCCCTTCAAATAAAAAAACAAAATATTTCAAGATAAGATCTAATTATATTCTTGTCTGTCATCTCCATATGTCTAAGGTTTAAAATTCACTACACATTTCACAAGATATAATATATAACATGAAGGAGTATGACATCATCTTTATCATCTGTAACCAGTTGTAAAAGACATTATTTATCTCCCTTCCCACCAACTCTCCTGTTTCTCCCAAGGCCAACCACAGCTAAAATTTGTAAAGATTTCAGATGTCAGGACTAAATTTTAAGCTTACACAGTTTTATTTCAATAGTTATGTTTTTTTTCTAGGTGGTTTTATTCAGAGTTTTTCTTCTTCAGTATTTGGTTTATTCAAAGTTTGTTTATTCTGAGGTTTTTTTTCTTCAGTGTTTGGTTTATTCAGAGTTTTTTCTTCAGAGTTTGGCTTATTTAGAGTTTGTTTCCAGACATTGGTTTATTCAGAGTTGGGTTTTTTCAGACATTGGTTTATTCAGAACTTGTTTTTTCAGAGTTTTGTTTTTCATAATTCGGTTTATTCAGTGATTTTTTTCAGAGTTTTACTTATTTAGAATTTTTTTCCAATTTGGTTTATTCAGAGTTTTTTTTCAGACTGGTTTATTCAGAGCTTGTTTTTTTCAGAGCTTTGTTATTTTTCATAGTTTGGTTTATTCAGAGTTTTGTTATTTGCAAAGCTTGGTTTATTCAAAGATTTGTTTATTCAGAGCTTTGTTTATTCAGAGCTTTGTTATTTTTCATAGTTTGGTTTATTCAGAGTTTTGTTATTTGCAAAGCTTGGTTTATTCAGAGATTTGTTTATTCAGAGCTTTGTTTATTCAGAGCTTTGTTATTTTTCATAGTTTGGTTTATTCAGAGTTTTGTTATTTGCAAAGCTTGGTTTATTCAGAGATTTGTTTATTCAGAGCTTTGTTATTCGCAGAGTTTGGTTAATTCAGAGTTTGGTTTATTAAGTTTTGTTTATTTAGAGTTTGGTTTTAAACAGGTTCCACTATGTATCATTGTATTTATCACTATTATAACAAAACCAATGTTTTCAACATCTAATTGATATCATACTTCTCCTTTAAAGATTTTCCATTTGGTATCCTCTACAGTTTTCATCTGAACAACATATAAAACATTGTAGATATCATTTGGTACATCCCAGGTCAATAAAATAGAGTCTCCCTGTATAGCAGTTATATGACATGTTGGAATTGGTGGGTAACGACTCGATTCATCAGAAATATCTACAAAACATATAAAGGTTAGGGTTATGATATTTAGCTCCACTTTCAACAATATTTCAGCTATATCGTGGCAATCAGTTTTAATGGTGGAGGAAACCGGAGTGCCCGGAGAAAAACACAAGACCTGTCGCAAGTCACTGACAAACTTTATCACATAATGTTGTATCGAGTACACCTCACCTGAGTGGGATTCAAACTCACAACTTTAGTGGTGATAGGTACTGATTGCACAGGTAGTTGTAAATCCAACTACTAAATGATCAAGACCATGACAGCCCCTTACAAAACATATAATGTTGATGATCAACAGCTATATACATTGCATTAATTAATCTTTAACAACATTTAAATTTTGCAAAACAAGAAAATCCAAAGTGTCAACACAGAATGAAATCCCCTTGACTCCTGTTTGCTACAGACAAATTAAATTGTTGAAATCAAATATATATTGATCTATTATGTATAATCATATAATATAATTCATAAATGCAGTAAAGCTGTAATGTAGTAATAATTGAATGCTAGTTAGATTTATATCCAACGATGCGATAAGTGCCTAATCATGACTCAAGTTGTGAGTTCAGGTGTACTTTATCCAATATTATGTGATATATTTGTCACTGACTGTCAGCAGGTAAGTCATTTTCTCCAGTTTCTCCCAATAAAAAAAACTGACAGCCATGATATAATTTAGTGAGTGAGTGAGTGAGTGAGTGATTGTTGCTTAACGCCAAACGAGGCATTTTCCGGCTATATCATGGAGAGAACAAGTTACATTTGATGAGATGATAGTGATGTCCGCTTAGACCAACATGCTTAGTTGGATTTTTATAGCACTAGCTCACTGAAACAACAGTCCTCAGGTAGACATGTCACTCCACTCTAACACATTCTCCTAATTCTGAGTCAACCAGTTGTTGTTCTTACTCCTTTATGTTGTGTACTTAGTTGGGAACTTTGGTTTGTCAATGTTGTGACCTGGGTTGGAACCCACAATCAACTGGATTCGAGTCAAGCATGCTAACTATTACACCACTGATGCAGTCTAGAAAAACTCGAAATTCACACCAAATCATTCACATGTATTTAATATACATATGTCCCAGTACTTTTATAATCATATAATTTGGGGGTTAGAGGTCATGGGTTTACGGGTTAGGGCTATTAGTGTTTATTGTCACTTTCAACATTTTTCGTAATCTCATGACTACCAGACTTAATGTAGGAGGAAAGTCTGAATGGTTAGAACTAACTGACCGGTAAAACTCTCTGCCATGTGTAGGTGTCTCAAAACCATAACACATTAGGTGGGCATCAGGGCTTGAATAATACAACTGATGTCTGAATTTATGCCATTTACATTTGTATTTCCATATATTCACTGGAATACTAGCTACATTCTGTATTAGGCTTGTATCATGCTGTATTAAGACTACTTTGCTGTATAAGCCCTTTTGTCATATTTAAAACAAATGACAATTTCTAATGTATTTCAACTCATTAGTTATTAGTTAATAAAATGTGAAGTAAAACATATCTCTGATAATAATATACATTACAATTTTAATAACTTACAGTCTGCAGGAAAAATGTTTAAGATCTGTCTACTGCTAGCTGCTGGAAATAAATGATAAGTTCTGTATAAAAATATGACATTTATAGATTGTATTTCTTATTTCTTGTTTACAAACAGCTAAACTCTAGAGGCTTACTTCAGCCAGATGTGTACCTGGTTAATCAGACAATTTAAACTGTCTGAGCTAAGGATTACAAATCATTTGGATCTGTATATTTGGAGAAGAAGATTTTTAATGCTTCATCCCATCATGGTGGCAAAGTTTATACCTGATTAAGATTAAATATTTGTTGAGGATCTCAGAAACATCATTTGTTCTAAGTTACAAATCATCTAGACTTATTGTTTCTAAGAAGAAGATTTTTTAACATTTCAGCCTATCAGAAACAAGAATAGCCCATAGTGGCCATGTTTTTTTCTGGTGAAAGATTAAAAGTGATATTTTTTGTGAAAGACTTCATATATATTATTTGTACCAACTAACAAACCATTTAGACTTGTAGTTTCAGAGGAGACGATTTTTATCCAATAAAAAACAAGAATTGCCTATATGGTGGCCATGTTTTTGCCAGATCAAGACGAAATGGGGAATTTTTGCAAACATCATTCCTGAAAGTTTGGTTTCAATTGGTCTAATAGTTTCTCAAGAGATGATTGAAATGTGAAAATCATACACAATTAACAGATGACGGATGCCCAGTGATGGCAATACATGTAGTTCAAAGTGACACTTTGGGTCCAGTGAGCTAAAAAGACACAAGTCAAGGTAAATTCTAAATTTATGGAAAGTTATAATTGCTGCCTATAAATTTGATTTGAGAGTGATTTGATTTGATTTATTGTGTTTAACGCCACATTCAGCAATATTTCAGCTATATCATGGCGACCAGTTTTAGTGGTGGAAGAAGCCGGAGTACCCAGAGAGAACCACTGACCATGGGCAAGCAACTGGTAAACTTTATCACTTGCGGCTGTGAGTCGAGTGCACTCTTTTTTGTAATTTACAAAGCCGGGTACGAACCCATGCCGTATTGGTGATAGGCTTGTATGAGTTGTTAGGTAATCCAACTACCTAACTCATTGAGCCACCCGGGCCCCTCGATTTGAGAGTGAATCTAACCATTAAGTGATGAATATTTTGATGTCTGTTATGATGTCACTCCTTAACCTATATCTATAAAGATGAAAAAGATTACAAAACTTAATAGATAACTACAACACCAGTGGCCAAAAGTAGTATCATAAAAGAGCAATACCATTTTGATACTCAAGAGGGTGGTAAAGATAGCCAATAGTCATGTAGTATTCCTCCTTTCAATTTTTGACTTTGTCAACTTAACCATACTTACCTAAAATTTGACAGGTTCCAATACAATCAGCATACTACAATTAAATATATAGAAAAACAATGATGTCTTATTTTCTTAATAAACAAACCACCCAGAAAAATCACACACTTTCCTGACCTTGTCATAACACATCTTTTAATAGTAATTGGACTAAAATGGATGTTAAATTCAGAAGTACATGGCGAGGTGTTCTCAATGCAACCTTATGTGATAAAGTTTGACAGTGATTTGTGGCAGGTCGGTGGTATTCTCCTGGTATTCTGGTTTCATCCCCCAATAAAACTGACTGCCATGATATAACTGAAATATTGTTGAAAATGGTGTTAAACACCATAAACCTAACCCTTTCTATAAAGCTGATCTAATCATGTAGCAAAACTAGAATCAATGAAAAGAAATAAGAAACTCAGACAGTAGTTTACATGTAGAAATACCTTTGATATCTATTCCCCCACCATAAACATATAATAAAGGATATGGTCAACACTAATAATTGAATTTTTTACATCTATCTTTTTTTTATTTCAGGGGCATAACTCAAAATGTATTCAAAGGTGTAGTTAACTCCTTGGGAATTAATCTACACACTTAACCAGTTAAGCTAGAGATAATGATTAACCCAAATATATGTTATTTTTCATCAATTAATTTATGTTTATGGGGGAGTAACTCAAAATGTTTACAAACAATGTTACAATAATTTCACTGGTACCCTAATACTTACTGGTTCATCACAATTTGTCATCCAAAATCTGTAAACTGTTGTATTACTACATGTCCTTGCACAATGTTGCTGAAAAAAATGTGAGAGTTTAAAAACTAAACAATGATCAAAGAACAAAGGCAATAAGTATTCAAGGAGGAAAAAACTGAAAGACAACTACTACTAGCATAGATTTTTGCCGAATTATAGGACAAAAAATGTTTTTTCGCCATATACACAAGAATCTTCACAGAGCATAATAATTAATTGCTAATTAATTAATTAATTAATATACTGTAAAATGTATCTAGCATTCTCATATCACAATTTTGCTTAATGCCAAATTAATTGAATTTCCATTCTTGGTTCTTTAAGAATTTTTACTTGTAATTTCCCCCAATTACAGCTAATTTCAGTCTTTGGAGAAAGGCTCCAACCACAAATATTCTGGGATCTAAATTTATGCAAACTTGAATATACATATCACAATGATGATTTAAGCAATTTACAATTTTGCATTTCCATTTCTTAAAAGTTTTCCCATTATGTTAATCTTTGGACCCCATATAAACCTTATGGTTTTTATTTATGCAAGCTTGAATCTTCTTATAATCACACTGATGATGCATGTCATTTACAATATTAATAAAAAAAAAATAAAAAATAAATAAAGTGTTAGTGTTTGTTTTAACTGGTTCTTAGGAAAAATGTTTCATAAGACTTTGTTAAACTTTGGATTTTTTGGGCTTGAACCCTTCATTTGAATTTATTGCGATTTAAAATACAGCAGTGATGGTCAATTAAAAAAAAATCAATTTTCAGTAATGGCAACCATCTTGGATGGAGAACAGGGCTGTTTGTCATAATTTTGAAAGTGGGCCACCAAAGATAATTCCAATCCAATTTAGTTTCATTTGTATTATTCAGAAATTCAGTACTACCCATATGGGGGTTGTTCTTTTTTTTATATACTGGAAATATACTTTTTTTTACTCCAAAGAAGATCAATGTCCTACACCTGAGAGTTTAATTTTTTACAAGGGAGTTTTAATCAGTGAGTGATTGACTTCTCTTCTTGTCATACACCAAAAAGTTTAAATGTCCAACAATAGGATTCACCTGCAAACAAAGGCAATTGTATTCCAACAATGGATCAATTACTTTTCCAGTTTATCAAACTGCTTTTTCAATTCCAATTGAAACATGGGTAATCTATCAGGTGGCCTGCCATAACAGTTTCTGAGTAGAAGATTTTTATATTTAATTTGATCAAAAATAAGCCTACAAAAAGTAATTTGCATAATTGATATAAATCGTCTAAAAGAAAAAAAAACCAAAAGCTTCAGACCATATAAACCCTGAAAACCTTGATTATTCAAATGTAAATCTATATATATCACATTTATCCAATAAAACAAATATTGTAGCATTTCTATTTCTGGTTCTTGAGAAGATTTTTTTTTTAAACATTTATATCCCTTTAGGCCTCCTACTATCCCCTCTCCATGAAGGATATATATCTAAAATCCTCTTGCAATGGATCATTCCTGTCATGTTTATTTCTAATTTGCAGAAGAAGATTAAAATGTGAAAAAAAGACTAAGACAACAGACAGATGGACATGGATCCAAAGTGATACTAAAGGCTCATTTGGCCCATGACCAGGTTCAAACAAATAACGAGTCAGATTAAGTAATTATAATTCATCTCTAAATTTTTTATAAAAAAAATCCAAACATCTGTATAAATGTGAAATCAGGGACTGCATATACATGTACATGTTTCTAACTCATTTCTGATTCGTGAGATGGACATGCATTTAGAATGAAAACAGTCATGAAATCAAATAGCCATAGCTTATCAATATTTAAACCTTTAATATAGTATATGTAGGAAACTAGGATAAGCCAGAAGATTAAATCTGATACACCTGTTAAAATCACATCTAACAGGTGGCAACCAGTACATTCTGATAATATTCAAAACAATAACATGTATCAAGTATTATAAAGTATGTAATACCTGTATAAACTAACCTTGATATAGATATCAGCAGAAAGAATACATTCTACGACTAATTAAAACAGTCAAATGTATATAATTAACAAGTCACTAAATTTTTATATTTATACAAAGCTATCTTTTTGCTATACAAAACTAGACATGAAGCCAAAAAAAGGAAGTATTTTTGTATAATGAAGCTATTTTTCTTCCGATTTTAAAAGAGACATATACTTATAAAGAGACAGGCAACTTCTGACAGATCTAGAGAACAGTTTTTTACCTGTCAAGACATCATTCATCCACAATTTTACTTTATGAACTACATTTTGTACTTTTAAACAATGTGATGTATTTCTATTATATATATAAAAAAAAAATCCAAAAAAAAATCTCGATATTACTGACAGTCCTGTTCTAAGCCAGGTAAACAAATTCTCCATACATTTCTTTTTTTTATACTGAAACTTCTGCAAGATTTCTAAAACTTTCTAATCTATCATTTTGTATGTATCTGAATTCATTACACAATTTAATCCTACAGTATTTAGTTTTCAATATCATATAAAACATTAGAACAGCTATAGAAATATTTTGTCTCAAAATCAAAAAAAACATGACGAAATTAAACTTTCATGTTGGTCTATATTTAAACAAAGGAAAAGCCATGATTGCAATGAGAATCAAGCATGTGTTTCTTACCTGATCATCAACACAGAGGGCAGCACACTGGGTTCTACATAGCGTTTGTTCCGTCTCCCGGTTATATCTAAAACACAGACCAACATCTACGATTAATATAAAAATACATAATAATAATAATGTTATTGTTTTAAGCATCGTGAATAATTCCAAAGAAATCACCATTCCACATCACAGTGTCCTGTGACATGGTTGTTGTTGTAAGGTCTGAGAAATAACCATCCTGTTTAGATAAGGCATGGCTGTTCCACTTCATAACATACATCATGTCAAGTGGCAACTGGATTGTCGTCAATGTTAAAACAGTATCTCTATGACAACTTGTTTGTACTTAATGAATTGTTCTAGAATTATTATACAATAGCTTTGAAGGTGGAGAGCATTAAGTGTTATCATAAACTGTTGAAAATGGAAAAAAATATGTATGGGGTTTTTTTTGGTGTTAAATGAAGGTACTGAATATACATTTTTTTTTTATCGAGAAAAAGCAATCAGTTTGAATGGAGGTGAGGTTGCATTGTCTGATACAATGGTAATATGAGACCACCAAAAGGCCATCTCTGCTATTGTTCTGTTACAATGTGACCGGAGGAATAAATATTTGATTTGGAAATTTGAAGTAATGATCGCCATATTGGATACCTAAATAAATGTGAGAGAAAACCAAAGGGGCAATCAAGCATGGATAATCAGAGAACATATTGGGCACACAAGACGAAGACAAACAAAAACAACAACACAGATCTTAAAGGATGAACATCAAGGACCCCACCAAAAAATCGAGGGAGAACCCCAATTCTTACGAAGTGTACCCAGTTCCTGGTTCTTATAACACTCGCCGTCTTACAACCATTTTTGATCGCTTATGAATTTTCAAATACTCCAGGTTCAATTGTGGATTTTTGAGATTTCAGTTCATCACAAGCTGAAATTATATTATTTGCAAATTCATGTATACCCGTAGCCAAAATCTAAAGGTGCTTTTACATAATTAAAAGTTTGTTTCAAATTTGGTTCAAACTTTATCTGTCCACCCATTTCAAACACAAATTTGACAGTCTAAAGCACATATCCAACTACATTCCAATATTTGATGGGCATGTTTGACATGTTCACACGGTCATATTCGTGTTTGAAACAGGTGTAAATGTAAAGTTTTAACAAATTTGAAGGGAAAATTTGACAGTGTAAACACATCTAAACGTTTACGTCGTTAATAAAAAAAACTAGAGGAATAAAGAACTAGAGACTCAGCACTGAGCTGAGCCTGTGTCGCTCACCTTTCATTCTGCTTTGAGGAAACTTAATACAGAACCTTCCATAGGTGCTTCCCACCAAATATCGGTTCATTTTGGCAAAGTAGTTTTAGAGAAGAAGATTGTTAGAAATCAACCAATCTAAAACAAGAATTGTCTGTGGCAGCCATGTTTGTTAAAGGATCAAAACGAAATGAGCAATCTCTATAGAGGATCTTCCATAGATGCTTCTTACCAAGTTTCATATCATTTGGCTAAGCGGTTTCAGAGGAAAAGCTGTTTTAGAAATCGAACAATAAGAAACAAGAATTGTCTATGACGGCCATGTTTGTTAACGGATCAAAATGGAATGAGCAATTCCCATAGAGGACCTTCCATAGATGCTTCCTACCAAGTTTCAGTTCATTTGGCAAAGCGGTTTCAGAGGACAAGATTTTTAGAAATCGACCAATTAGAAACAAGAATTGCCTGTGGCAGCCATATTTGTTAATGGATCAGGACGAAATGAGCAATCTTTATAGAGGACCTCCCATAGATGCAACCTACCAAGTTTCGGTTCATTTGGCAAAGCGGTTTCAGAGGAGAAGAATTTAAAAATATCAACCAATCAGAAACAAGAATTGTCTGTGGCCACCATGTTTGTTAACGGATCGGGATGAAATGAGCAATCGTAACAGAGGACATAGATCATTCCTACCAAGTTTCGGTTCATTTGGCCAAACGGTTTCAGAGGAGAAGAATCTAAAAAATCAGCCAATCAGAAACAAGCGTCGCCTGTGGCAGCCATGTTCGTTAACGGATCGGGACGAAATGAACAATCTTTATGGAGGACCTTCCATAGATGGTTCCTACCAAGTTTCAGATTATTTGGTTGAGGGGTTTTAGAGACATATTTATCTGTAATTCAATTCAGAGATAACTGCATTTTGAATAGATACAAAATGTATCTATATTTAAACTAGAGTTATCTCCCTTTTAACAGTAAAACTGATTTTTTTTAGATATCAATCAATCAGAAACAAGAATCGCCTGTGGCGGCCATGTTTGTTAACAGATCAAGATGAAATTAGCAATCTTTATAGAGGACCTTCCATAGATGCTTCATACCAAGTTTCGGTTCATTTGGTTAAGCAGTTTCAGAGGAGAAGATTTTTAAAGATAGGCCAATCAGAAACAAGAATTGCCTGTGGTGGCCATGTTTGTTAATGGATCGGGACAAAATGAGCATTCTTTATAGAGGACCTTCCATAGATGCTTCCTACTAAGTTTCAGTTCAAATAGCTGAGGGGTTTCAGAGGAGAAGATTAAAATGTGAAAAGTTAACTGACAACAGACCATGGACGACGGATGTCAAGTGATGGCAAAAGCTCACATTGCCTTTGGCAAGGTGAGCTAAATATTTGAAAAATAGTAACTTCAGACAATTAACAGTTTACAATGTATATTTTGTATCTGGGAAAGCTAAAGCACAACCTTGTACATACAAATGTACTACTTTTTGCATAAATGTGATAATTATAATAAAATAAAAGTACAAATGTCTAGTCTATGCATTAGTTTCCCAGAAAGTATATGTACGTAGCTGACTCTTGTTTATGGATTTATTTACAACACAACGGCTTTGTAGTGTCAAAACACTTTTTTTTTTTATTACAATATGGCAATAAACCCTGAAAAACATAATAATTACATTCATAAATATTTGGCACAATACAAGGACAGTAAACAATTACAATATACAATCAAAGGGGAATAACTCTGACAAGGACAGTAAACAATTACAACACAAAACTTACCATTCTCTATCCAGAGTTGTCGTTCCTGCTATTCTTACACTCCATCTGTCAACGCCCATTTTACAAGATTTTTGTAAAATTTAGAAACAGTAAAAAAATGTACTTAAAATTGTTTTAATTATTGTAAATATCAATAAAGATGAAAATAAATGACTCATTTCAAATCAATTCTCTCTCTTAAAAATGATTTGTGATCGTTTTTAACTTTTTATTTTTTACCTCCGCAAAATAGTTCTCCAAGAAGTGGGGGGGAAATCATTTTTAAGAGAGAATTGATTTGAAATGAGTGATTTATTTTCATCTTTATTGATATTTACAATAATTAAAACAATTTTAAGTACATTTTTTTTAACTTTCTAAATTTTACAAAAATCTTGTAAAATGAGCGTTGACAGACATGTTGTGTAGCGTAGCAGGAACGACAACTCTGGATAGAGAATGATAAATTACAATATACAATCAAAGGGGAATAACTCTGACAAGGACAGTAAACAATAACAACATAATGTACAATATACAACCAAAGAGGAATAACTCTGAGGACAGCAAGCAATTACAGCACAATATATACAATCAAAGGGGAATAACTCTGACAAAATTGACATTTTACTCACATGTGGAAAGAACTTGCATGACCACATCATTTCACTAAGAGGGGAGGTTTGGGCCCATAAAACTAGCTTAACCTGCCACTTTTTATTGAAGTGCCTGTACCAAGCCAGGAAAGTGAGCGGTCATGTATATGTGTGTTAGAGGTCATGTATATGTGTGTTAGGAGTATTGATTTACCCTCTTTCTATGATTTTGACTTTTGATTTTAGAATTGTTCTGATGGTATGGTATTTTTTGTTTTTAATTTTATTACAGCACATAATATACAATATACAACTAAAGGGAAATAACTCTAATTGTTTTAATTTCACATTATTTGACAAAATTAAAGCCCCCTGACAAAAATTTCAATAATAAATAATCAGACAATATTACATTTTTTTTTTTAAATATATTTGATCATAAAATATATTAATTCCCATAATTCTGTCTTATGAGTATATACTTTTAAAGTACTTTACTTAAAATAATCTTCTGCTTGATATTTAATTCAAGCTAACCTTTATAGGTATAAAAACACTAACTCACCAATAGAACAAAAGTAGTTCTTTTTAAAGAAAAAAACTCCTATTTTTGTATTTTGAAAAATATTAAATGTAATAACATAAACTTGGAAATTGAAGATCAATATATATAAGGATTATCTTGATCCCAAATTTTGATTGGATTTAGTTGTATTTTAATACCTTTATGAATGTCTTGATGCATGACCTATAAATACTGAATTTCAGAAATACTGACATTGCATTTTTAGAATAAGGGATGTCCCAAAGCATGGCATTTCATGGCAAGATTTTAAACATCCCACGATATTCTGAGAGAACCTAGAGGAATCATGTATGTTTTAGAAAATATATGGTGTTGAAAAGGTTAAACTTCAGATAAAATGTCCAGGTAGGCTAAAACACATATTTAGTAGAAAATCTTAAAGCAATTAATTAGTGTTTTTACACCTTAAATAAATGCACACCTTTTGCATATATCTTATCTAAATTAAAAATGAAATTAATAATAGACGATTTGGGTCAAAGGTAAATAAGTACAAACAAAATACATTTATAAACAAGATAAAAAATAACAATACAAACAGAATAATAAATATAAACAAACTGAACTAAATAATAAATATGATATTACATGTAACAAAAATAACATGGAACACATCTTACCATGTACCTGTATGTGGTACAAAGATCAAAGCATGTTTCAAGAACCTCCGCAATGGTTTATAACTGTATCATCAAGTCAATTAGGTAATGTTCAAGAACCTCCGCAATGGTTTATAACTGTATCATCAAGTCAATTAGGTAATGTTCAAGAACCTCCGCAATGGTTTATAACTGTATCATCAAGTCAATTAGGTAATGTACTAAATATAAAAATAACAAAAATAAACTGTGTTATAATAAATTATGTACAGGTATCATAATAAAGAACATATCAAAATAAAGTACACATATCAAAACAATGAACACATGTCAAAAATAAAGAACACGTGTCAAAAATAAAGAACACATAAAAAATAAAGTACACATCAAAATAAAGAACATGTGTCAAAAATAAAGAACACATATCAAAATAAAGAACATGTGTCAAAAATAAAGAATCATGTCAAAATAAAGAACACATATCAAAAATAAAGAACATGTGTCAAAATAAAGAACACATGTCAAAATAGAGCACATATATCAAAAATAAAGAGCATGTGTCAAATAAAGAACACATGTCAAAATGAAGTACACATCTCAAAAATAAATAACATGTGTCAAAATAAAGAACACATGTCAAAATAAATAACACATGTTAAATAAAGAACACATCAAAATGAAATAAAGTACACATATCAAAACGGGCCCGGGTGGCTCAATGAGTTAGGTCGTTGGATCTAACAACTCATACAAACCTATCACCAATACGGCGTGGGTTCGCGCCTGGCTTTGTAAATTACAAAAAAGGGTGCACTTGACTCGCAGCCGAAAGTGATAAAGTTTACCAGTTGCTTGCCCATGGTCAGTGGCTCTCTCTGGCTTCCTCCACCACTAAAACTGGTCGCCATGATATAGCTGAAATATAGTTGAAAGTGGCGTTAAAACACCAAAAATCAAATCAAATCACATATCAAAACAATGAACACATGTCAAAAATAAAGAACACATGTTAAAATAAAGTACATGTGTCAAAATAAAGAACACATTTCAAAAAATAAATTACACATATCAAAATTAAAGAACACATATCAAAATAAAGAACATGTATCAAAATAAATAACATGTCAAAATAAAGTACACATATCAAAAATAAAAACATGTGTCAAAATAAAGTACACATTTCAAAATAAAGAACACATGTCAAAATAAAGTCACATATCAAAAATAAAGAACATGTGTCAAAATAAAGAATGTGTCAAAAATAAAGTACACATCTAAAAAAAGAAAAAAAAGAACATGTGTCGAAATAAAGAATACATCGTCATGTCAAAATAAATTAGATGTGTCAAAATATGGAACACATTCAAAAAATAAAGTACACATCTTAAAATAAAGTACACATATCAAAATATAGAACATGTGTCACAATAAAGAACATGTGTCAAAAATAAAGAACACATCTCAAAATAAAGTACACATATCAAAAATAAAGAACATGTGTCAAAATAAAGACAACATGTCAAAATAAAGTACACATATCAAAGATAAAGAACACATGTCAAAATAAAGTACACATCTCAAAAATAAAGAACATGTGTCAAAAATGAAGAATCATGTCAAAATAAAGAACACATGTCAAAATAAAGTATGCATATCAAAAATAAAGAATGTGTCCAAAAAAAAAAGAACATGTGTTAAAAATAAATAACACAGGACAAAATAAAGAACATTACATGTGTCAAAATAAAGTACACATATCAAAATATGTTTAGGTTTATGGGGTTTAAAGCCACTTCCAACAATATTTCAGTTATATCGTGGCGGTCACTTTTAATGATGAAGAAACCAGAGTACCCGGAGAAAACCACTGACCTATTGCAAGTCACTGACAAACTTTATCACATAATGTTGTATCGAGTACACCTTGCCATGAGCTGGATTCGAACTCACAACTTTAGTGGTGATAGGTACTGATTACACAGGTAGTTGTAAATCCAACTACCATATGATCACAACAGCCTCCATATCAAAATAAAGTACATATATCCAAAAAATACACATATCAAATTTAAGAATACAATATATTTTGCTGGGCTTGTTAGATTAAAATCAAGTTCTCACCAAATATTCCAAATACAAATTATATTTTAAAAATACTATTGTTTTCCTTTTTTATTTGTCTAATTTCTATTTATATATTGTTATGACAACTCTAACTAGACTAGTTGTATTAAATTCTCTGTTTTAATCTCATTCAATCAGCTCCTTGCAGATCTACTGATATTTTAAAGTTGTATTGTTTGTGTTTAACTTGGCCCGACATCCAAAGGCAATATGTCCCAATTGTCCACATCTTCTACAAGTTTCTGGCCAATAACTTTGATTACTATTTGGATCCCTACTACCTCTATAGTCTTGATATTGTTGAGATTGTTGTCTTTGAAAGTTTCCTCTACCTCTAGGTCTCCTGTTATTTTGTCTATAATTTCCTCTATTCAAGCTATTTGCTTCTAATGCATCTAATCTTGCATTATTCCCTTTATATCATGTCCATCATCATCTGTTTCGTCCTCTGGGTTTATTATATCTTTTTTGGATATTTGTTGTTTTGGTTTATGATGAGGATTGTTTGACTGAAAATCTTTCTCTAATTTTCTAAGTGCTACTCGAAATTGATCGAAACTTGTGCACTTATCTTTCACATAATGGATTGAATGTATAGCTCTAAGTTGAGGTCTTAATCCTTTCAATAGCATAAAAGATAACCTACTATCAGCTTCATGTCTGTTTACCTTACCCATTTGTATTGCTTTCTCTAAAATATTTTCTAATCTACAACTCCAAGTTGTAACATTCTCTTCGTCTTTCTGACTAGCACTGTAAAATTCTGTCATAACTGATACTCCTTCATATATTTCGCCAAATATGCTGTCCATTTTCTCAATCATTTTTTCCAAAGAAACATTAGTTCCAAGACGCATTAGTACTCTTCCTGCATCCCCTCGTAAAGATCTTCTAACTGCCTGTGCAATAACATCTTAAAGATGTATTGTATCAGTCATAAGACAGGATACCTCATACCTCCATAGGTCATATGAAGTCTCTGATTTTCCTTCCTTTCCCGAAAAGAAACTAATCATTGGTGGATGACTGTATGGTAGAGGAGTATGAGAGCTCACTCCTGACTGATTCCTCTTTTATAGTTTCTTCTTCTTTGTCTTCTTCTACAAAAGTTTTCGTCCTTTTCTTAAATTGTTTGGGATCTTTTGATTTGTGTTTTACTCTTGTCTCATGAATAGATTGTATCAAAGATTTGTACTCCTCTGGTGTTGAAATGACGAATTTGAATGGAAATATATACAGCTAATCTACAAATAAAAAAATGTCTTCCTTAAAAACAAATTATCTCCCTTGGTTTCTGAAATCTGAATATATATTCGCAAGTCACTGACAAACTTTATCACATAATGTTGTATCGAGTTAACCTCGCCATGAGCTGGATTCGAACTCACAATTTTAGTGGTGATAGCTATATAGGCACTGATTGCATAGATAGTTGTAAATCCAACTACCAAGTATCATATGATCACGACCACGACGGCAGCTTGACAGAAATCGATAAACTTAATTTGTTTTATCACAGGAGTCTTCCCGTTGCCTAGTGATATTATAGTATTAAATGCATGTGTTGAAAATGCTGATGCACTCACAAACTGAATAAATGTCCCAAGGACGTCTATGTAAAGTTTTTGAGTGCATTGGCACCATTTACACATGCATGAACTCCTGAAAAGAACCGTTTAATACTTATAATTCTTCAATGCAATACTGAACATAAAAATGTATTCTAAAAATCTCATAAATTAAAATTCTCCTGAAATGTTGTCGACAACTTTGGCACATTAACATGTCATATGTAGACTTCCACCTTAAAATGTAGAGATCAGACGTTGATGTCATTTGGCTTCGTGTACACTTCAATTTTGATAAAATTTTACTAGAATAAGTTTGCAAGGTGGGCATTTTAATTTTTTTTGTGTAAAATTTAAAAGTTCATCGAGATATGAACGAATCAAAAACAAACAGGTGGCAGTGCTCTTGTCCAATCAAAGGGCACGAAAATGATATACATTTATTCTATAAGAATTATTACATGTACCTCCTATTCCTAACCTCTGTTTTAAAATATGCACAAAAAACTGGGTAAATTTATAGATTAGTTGAAGCAATCACAGCCCTGAAGGACTCGACCGTGTCACTCAGCACTGCAGTCTGAGGTACATTTTGTAGAATGTTGCAGTCTACAATGGTGCAAGGGGAAATGATTGATGGTTTTCTGTTGCCAGTGTTGGGTCCTACATAATTAATGCCCCCAGGTGGTTCAATGAGTTAGTTAGTTGGATTACCTAACAACTCATACAAGCCTATCACCAATACGGTGTGGGTTCGTGCCCGGCTTTGTAAATTACAACAAGAAATGTATGCATCACAAAATACACCCATCTATATAAATCATCAAACGGTAAAAAATTATATTTATAGTAATGGTGACCTTGACCTTTGACCCCAAAATAAATAGGGTTCTTTCCCTTCCACAGGGCAATCATGTGGTCAAGTTTGGTAAAGATCCAATATACAGAACTAAAGTTATCATGTGGAAACGATCCTGTTGTCATAAATTCTATTTATAGTAATGGTGACCTTGACCTTTGACCTAATGACCCCAAAATAAATAGGGTTCTTCCCCTTCCACAGGGGAATCATGTGGTCAAGTTTGGCAAAGATCTGATATACAGAACTAGTTATTGTGCGGAAACATGTGTGGACGCCCGCCCGCCATACCCAATTACACAATACGGCCCGTCCCGAGACGGGCGTATAAAAAAGGGTGCACTCGACTCGCAAGTGATAAAGTTTAGCTTGCCCGTGATCGGTGGTTCTCTCCGCCTTCTTCCACCACTAAAACTGGACGCCATAATATAGCTGAAATATTGCTGAAAGTGGCTTTAAGTTTAGCTTCTTTATTTTATGAGTGAGGGCAAGGACGTCCTTATGGTGCATTTCTGAAGTGCCTCAGAGAAGATGAAAGTCTGTCACTTTTAATGACTGCCATCTTGGCATGTTACCGGTTTCAATCCCTGTTTAAATGTTGAGTTCGGATGGAAGGAATACATGATATATCGTAACATCACACATTTGAAACTTGCCACTTATTTTTAACCGGAAGTAGTCTAATCTATGTCAACTTAATGCATGTGAAGTTATTACCTTTTTGTCATTATTATCAAACGCTTCACCGACAGAAATAAAATGGTGATGTCAAAATTGTAAATAGTGGTGTGACACCTGCAATACACGTCAATTTTCTAAATTTCTATTTAAGACTACGATGGCAGACAATGAACAAAAGGCTCGCCAGTTAGTTGCTGAGGCCGAGAAGAAAGAAAAGTCTTCCCAAGGTTTTTTCAGTTCCCTCTTTGGGTATGTGACTCGTATTCAATCACAATATTATATGATCACGTCTTGTTTCAGTCAAATACAATATACATTAATTACGAGATTTCATGTAATACATTAATACTCTGACTTCATATATTGATAAAGTAAAGTGCCTGTGAATTTGGACTTGATCACCTTAAATATCAGCGCAGTCAATAATAGTAATATTAAATTAATCTCGTTGAGATTTGGCTCTTGACTGACTTGAGGGCACTTTTGTTTTACCCTCAATCAGATCCAAATCTCAACAAGATTAATATTCAATGTACCCTCGTCTACCCAAAGTTTGTCCTAACCCCAATCATGGTATAATAAATCCCAGATGACTGTTGCAACAGGAAATAGTTTTTAACATTAAACCCTATACGAAATTTTCTCAGATACACAAAATAGATTGAAACCAAACAGTACTGAATTGTCAGTTTCATTTTTTATGTTTGAGAAATTCAAGTTTGTTGACTTTACAGGATATTGTTTAACTACTGGAAAAAACAACATGCATGAATAACCAAGTGAGCAATACAGACTCAGGTGTGCCTTAGTTTCTATATTTTTTCAAACCATATTTTTCTCCTGATATATTTCAGAGCTTCATCAAAGACCGAAGATGCTTGCGAGTTATATGTCAGAGCTGGGAATGCCTTTAAAATGGGTAAAAAGTGGGCAGGTATACATAACATATATGAATTGACAAATTAGCAATTCTAGAACAATTAATAATGTGAAGCAAAAAAGAAATTGCATCAATACTGTAAAGCATTTAAGGAATATTTGAAATTGTTGAACAGGTTATACGATATAACCTGGTTTGGGTCTGTTTACACTTAATAAACCGCGAAGCAGTTTATGAAAAGTGTAAACTGACCCAAACCAGGTTATGCAAGTATAACCTGTTCAACAATTTCAAATATTCCTTATAATTTAATTTTTACAACAAAATTTAATGATTCCTCGATTTTAATTACGATTTTTTACTGTGACTATTTGAATTTGTCGTTGGCGGATGAACACGTTGGTGACGTCACAATACCAACCCAGGTTATCGAGTATAACCAAAATTTCCTCCAGGCGGATTAGCCAATCAGATTGAAATATTCAAATCAAATTAAATTATTCTGACATAATGTTTTAAATATTCGTGTGTCTTCTTACGTGTTATTATGTACTTTCTTGTCAATTTAATTTTTTGCCATCACTTGGCGTCCGTCGTCTGTCGTCTGTAAACTTTTCACATTTCAAGCTTCTTCTCCGAAACCACTGGGCCGATTGGAACCAAACTTAGCAGGAATGTTCCTTGGATGGTTCTCTACAAAGTTACTGTTTTTCGTTCTAGTCAGATATTCAATATGGCTGCCAGGACCAATAATGTGCTCTGATTGGCTGAAATTTCAAAGATCTTCTTCTCTGAAACTAATGAACTGACTGAACCCAAACTGTAAATGAATGATCATTGGAATGTCCTTTACCAAGTTACTGTTTTTTATGCCGATTGGAAATCCAAGATGGCCACCATCGCAGGACATAGATTAACATTGGACCCTATGGGAAAATGTTCAAATGCCTTCTTCTCAGAAAGTACAAATATGATTAAAGCCAAACTGTACATGAATGCTCATTAGATGGTTCTCTACAAACTTTAGGTTTTTTGTTCCGGTATGAAATTCAAAATGGCGGCTACGGCAGGACTTAGTTTAACATTGGACCCTATGGGAAAAATGTTTCAAAACGCTTCTTCTCTGAAACCACTAGGACAATTGAAACCAAACTGTCCAGGAATGATCATTGGAAGGTCCTCTACAGAATATTTGTTTTATATGCCGATCGGAAATCCAAGATGGCCGCCACTGCAATACATAGATTAACATTGAACCCTATGGGAAAATGTTCAAATGCCTTCTTCTCAGAAACTACAAATATGATTAAAGCCAAACTGTACATGAATGTTCATTGGATGGTCCTCTACAAACTTTACGTTTTTTGTTCTGATATGAAATTCAAAATGGCGGCTACGGCAGGACTTAGTTTAACATTGGACCCTATGGGAAAAATGTTTCAAAACGCTTCTTCTCTGAAACCACTTGGACAATTGAAACCAAACTGCACATGAATGATCATTGGAAGGTCCTCTACAAAGTTTCTCTTTTTTATGCCGATCGAAAATTCAAGATGGCTGCCACCGCAGGACATAGATTAACATTGGACCCTATGGGAAAATGTTCAAATGCCTTCTTCTCAGAAACTACAAATATGATCAAAGCCAAACTGTACATGAATGTTCATTGGATGGTCCTCTACAAAGTGTGTGTTTTTTATGCCGATCAGAAATCCAAGATGGCCACCACCGCAATACATAGATTAACATTGGACCCTATGGGAAAATGTTCAAATGCCTTCTTCTCAGAAACTACAAATATTATTAAAGCCAAACTGTACATGAATGTTCATTGGATGGTCCTCTACAAACTTACATTTTTTGTTCCGATATGAAATTCAAAATGGCAGCTACGGCAGGACTTAGTTTAACATTGGACCCTATGGGAAAAATGTTTCAAAACGCTTCTTCTCTGAAACCACTTGGACAATTGAAACCAAACTGCACAGGAATGATCATTGGAAGGTCCTCTACAAAGTTTCTCTTTTTTATGCCGATCGAAAATTCAAGATGGCTGCCACCGCAGGACATAGATTAACATTGGACCCTATGGGAAAATGTTCAAATGCCTTCTTCTCAGAAACTACAAATATGATCAAAGCCAAACTGTACATGAATGTTCATTGGATGGTCCTCTACAAACTTTATGTTTTTTGTTCCGATATGAAATTCAAAATGGCGGCTACTGCAGGACTTAATTTAACATTGGACCCTATGGGAAAAATGTTTCAAAACGCTTCTTCTCTGAAACCACTAGGATAATTGAAACCAAACTGCCCAGGAATGATCATTGGAAGGTCCTCTACAAAGTGTGTGTTTTTTTATGCCGATCGGAAATCCAAGATGGCCACCACCGCAGGACATAGATTAACATTGGACCCTATGGGAAAATGTTCAAATGCCTTCTTCTCAGAAACTACAAATATGATTAAAGCCAAACTGTACATGAATGTTCATTGGATGGTCCTCTACAAACTTTACGTTTTTTGTTCTGATATGAAATTCAAAATGGCGGCTACGGCAGGACTTAGTTTAACATTGGACCCTATGGGAAAAATGTTTCAAAACGCTTCTTCTCTGAAACCACTTGGACAGTTGAAACCAAACTGCCCAGGAATGATCATTGGAAGGTCCTCTGTTTTTTATGCCGATCGGAAATCCAAGATGGCTGCCACCACAGGTCATAGTATCATAGATGCCAACCATTACGATTTTTCCGTAATTGTTACGAATTTCGGGCCAAAATTACGGTGTTACGGTCAACAGTCTACTTGTTACGGATTTCCGATTATTGCCGGCCCAAAACCGTTCCCCATTTAAATATCATTGTGATCATTTAGATGCTTCATTGTATGTTAAAATCGCGTAATGATAAGCACTTGAGGGATTTCGATAATTTAATCCTTTAGGGATTCTCTGGACTATCTATAGTAGAAAACGATCTATCCATTTCTTGTTTGATCTCGAGTAGTTAATGAACACAGCACATTTTTGTCAATTTCGCGATGTCTGAGGGAGCAAGTGAAGCTTCTGCAGCGAAGAAAAGAAAATTGGGACAACGATTTCGTCCCGAATATTCTTCTCTTGCCTTATGAAATCAATACGGGAACATTATGCCTATTGCAAATATTGCAAACAAGACTTGTCCATTCAGCACGGTGGTCGGGATGAACACACATATACAACAAAACAGTTCAAAAGTGCCAAGTCAACAACATATCAGGCACTCCAGAATTAGACATTAATTATTCCATGGGAGGGTGAGGGAGGGCCACTTCAGGAAATTTTCATTTCTATTGACAG
Organism: Bathymodiolus brooksi; assembly: GCA_963680875.1. Taxonomy (NCBI): domain Eukaryota; kingdom Metazoa; phylum Mollusca; class Bivalvia; order Mytilida; family Modiolidae; genus Bathymodiolus; species Bathymodiolus brooksi. The sequence goes on from OY804576.1 coordinate 103,294,035, forward strand.
TAAGTTGAAACATAGAATACATTTGTAAGTGAACATACATGTATTAAAACTTAACTTTTTATTTCTTTTTGTTGCTCATCAATTTTACATCTAGTTGTCACAAATAAAGGAAATCACTTGCTCATCACTTTGTGCCTAGTCTGTAGTACGATTATGGTAAAATTTTATGAAAAATTATGATTACTGAAAAAAATCACAAATTACTGACATCTCAACTTTTTGTTACTGATTGCAACAAAAAGGGGTTGGCATCTATGTAGTATTAACACAGGACCATATGGGGAAAATACAGAAATATATTCTTCTCTGAAGCTATTGCACTGATTGAACCTAAACTGTGCATCAATCATTGGAAGGTCCTTTACAAACTTTGTGTTTTTTTATGTTGATCGTAATTCCAAGATGACTACCACTGCAGGACATAGTTTTTACATAGGACCAATTGGTTCTTTATATAACCAGGTGAACGATACAGGCTCTTGAGAGCCTCTGGTTTAGTTTACATGATAATTGCATTTTATGAAATTTGTTATGTCAATTACATGGTAATCCATTTTATAGAAATTGTCATGTCAGTTACATGTACATGGTAATCCATTTCAGTGCTCCAGATATTAAATGATTTTATAAAGTTATGTCAGTTGTATATACAGAGTTAATGGAAGTGAGGGATTGTCAGATGTCACTCAGCTTATTTAACTTTACAAATGTAATATTTTAAGTCCTCCAAAATATCTACGTTGTACATATACTTTAGCTATGTAGAGGAAAAAAATTCATGTACCGTAAACATTTTTTTAAAGCTTTTTTTTTTTTTCATGTTCTAGATGCAGGTCAGTGTTTTTGTAAGGCTGCTGAAATACAGATAAAATTACAAAGTAAACATCAAGCTGCATCAGAATTTGTTAATGCTGCTACCTGTTACAAGAAAGGAGATCCAAATGGTATGATATGATACAATAAAGTCAGGATGATTGTGCCCGCACAATTGTTCATTTTTTGTGTAGATATATATCATAATTATATGCTAAAAAAAATTATGGACAGGTACGGAAATGTGATTTTTTTTTGTGTTGACGCATATAAGAATTCGAAATTGATGCACATTTTGTACAGTGGCCGTCATGGTCGTGTTCTTATGGTAGGTGGATTTATAACTACCTATGCAATCAGTGCCTATCACCACTAACGTTGTGAGTTTGAATCCCGCTCAGACAAAGTGTACTCAATACAACATTATGTGATAAAGTTTGTCAGTGACTTGCGGCAGGTCAGTGGTTTTCTTCGGGTACTCAGATTTCCTCTACCAATAAAACTGACTGCCATGATATAACTGAAATATTGTTGAAAGTGGCATTAAAAACCATACCCTAACCTAACCCACAATTTGTACAACATATATATGATAAATGATATTGGTAAATACATTTTATTGCTTGATTATTGTTAAGTGAGCTGTATTTAAGCTATATTCAGGAGGAAAACAGGTTATCAAAACAATAATTGCATTTTACAGGTAATTTGCATATTGCTGTTTCCTTTCATTTAATTTGACATAAGAGCAACATTTTAAAAGTTTACACATTAATAAGATATATTTGTGCGACCATGTATCACCTTTTAATGAAAATGAGAAAATATATCTGTTTTGAAAACCACAGAACAAGAGATATTTCATTATACAAGAAAAAAACCAATATAAATAAGTGTAAATGTAATGTCACTCAAATATCACGATGGATTATCATCATAAGTCATTTCCACAAGTTTGAAAAATGGCAGAAGGTGGTGGAAATATAGCAATCATTGCAGTTAATCAAAGCAAAATGCACTTTATGAATTTTATTTTTTATTATTTCAGAGGCAGTTAATTGTTTATTAAAAGCCATAGAAATATTTACAGATATGGTAAGTTTTTAAGTGATATATATTGACTTTGTATTTAAAATATATTATAAGACCAACATGTTTGGCTGATATAAAGCTAGTTTTCTGGATGAAAATTTGTGGAATTGTGCAAGAACAAGTGAAGTAAAAATTAAAGTAGACTACAATTCATAGGGGTTAGGTTGAAAAAATATATATTAAAAGTATAAGCAGGTTGAAGAACTCACCCTGGTATTAAAAACTGCTGATGATACTTTGAAGTATGTGAGGTAGATAACAGATAGTGCTCAGATAGAAGAAATAATGTCAAGTATCTTCTAATCTTAAAGGGGAAGGAAACACAATCATAATGTAGGGTTATAAAAACATAATTACTTATTTAGGTTGGCAGGAATAATCCTTTAATGGTTCCTATTCTAAATTGTAGCTGATATGTCCAAACTCCACCCAAGATGGCTGCCATTTGTAAAAAAAAATAGCAAAACCTTAAATGGTCTTAAGTAGCTTTATTTGAAGCCAAAAACAGATCAAATTTTAACTGTAAGACAATAATTACATGTAGGAATTGATCCTTAGACAAAACCATATTTAGATTAAAGGAAAACACCATGGTCTTAACAAGTTAGCATGAAAATTTAAATGACAGTAAATAAAAGACATTTGTGTTAATGAATGTTAAAAATAGTATACCGCAAAGTAGAATTTGGTCATTGAAGTTGCATGTAGCACCAAATAATGGGGATCACCATTGTTCAGAATTCTCCAATGTGAGGAGACAAAAGGCATAATCCATTCTCAGATTATACCTGCAATTAAAGCTCTTTCAAAAGAGCTGTGACGTCACGATGTCGATATCGTCTATTATATCAGCATTGATCAGTTGCAATTTTACCATTAAAAATTATGTAAATCGTAAAATGACGTCGTATCTTTTGATATTTACAAAATCAGTATGACTTCATGTCAAACATTTTATTGCACTAACGAAAAGGGAAAGTGGGAGAAGATTTTTTTTTGTAATTACCGATCAGGACTACCCTTGTCAACACATCGACCAGTGACCACGAAAAACACGGGAAAGTACTACAGCATTGGCGACAATAAAGAAAGAAAAAACGAGTTAAAAGTGATAGCTATTTGACCTATGGCCAATCATGTAAAACATACATGGAATTATACGTGAATACCCCCTCCCCCCAAGCAAAAATACCAATAAACTCATTTGTTTTATGAAAATGTAACATGGGATGGGTATATTAAGAAAAAAATTAGAACGATATACAAATTGTTAACATTGTATTGCAGTTGATCTGATATTATTATTATAACATAACCAAAAGGGCTCGATGTTGGGAAGAGTCGGATACATTATTTATTCAACTAACATGATCCGTCTCCGTGACGTCACACGAAGAGGTGTCATGGCCGCTTACACTACGACAGGAAATTCCAAATATTCATATTTCTAATTGGGTATATTAATGTTAATAAAGGTGTTTTTTGTTTAATAATTAGTTATTTACGAATACAAAGTTACAATGTATTGAATTATAACAATTGTTCAACTGACTGGAATTTTCCTTTAAGGTTTGTTCAGGTGTGCGATTCAAGCACAAGTGAGTCCTTATACAAATGCCTGAAAATTCAAATAAAGCAGACTTATTTACTAATAGTATGGGGTTTTTTTTCACTTTCAGGGTCGATTTTCAATAGCTGCAAAACATCATATTTCAGTTGCAGAAGTATATGAAACAGAATTAGTTGACATTGACAAGGTAATAAAGTACAGTTTTCCTGACATTAGTTGACATAGATAAAGTAACACAGTACACTTTCCCTGACATTAGGTGACATAGAAAAAGATAATAAAGTACATTTTTCCTGACATTTGTTGACAAAAAAGAAGAAAATGAAGTCCTGACATTAGTCAACACAAACAAGATAATAAAGTGGAATTTACCTGACATTAGTTAACACATAAACAAATTAAATACACTTTTTCTGACATAAATCAACATATCAGGTAATCATATGAAGTTTCAGCCTTTAATGAAATTTTACAGAAAAATTAAAAAGATATTGTTCAAATAAATTACATGCTCTCACTACATTTTAATAGCTGAACTTCCAGAAATATTTTGATGGTTATGTATATATTTTTTATAATTATTTACTTCAGTGTTATATTTTGTATAATTTTAGGCAATTATCAATTATGAGCAAGCGGCTGATTACTTCAAAGGAGAAGAATCCAACAGGTAGATTATAGAAACTTACAATTTATCCAGTATATTTCTGCTGTGCAAATCATTTGAAATTTATTAAGCAATATTTTTAACCACAGTACACATGTCAAGTTCAAATTTTGTTATTATTACTTATATGATGCTAAAGTTATGTCCCTAAATTGACAAAAATAGTAAGTATTTGGTTTCTGTGTTCTGACTTTAGATTCCTTTTGCCCAATGGATAGAGATTTTTACACAATGGTTTTTTACCATAATACACAAACCAAGTTTGAATTTGGTTAAAGTTACTTTTATGACTTTTATGATTACAGAATTCTGGCCCTGTCCACATTAATATTCTTCTATATTATACTCATACATGAGTAATGTCATATTGTTGACTTATTTTATAAATGTCATTTAAACAACAATTACAATCTACTAGGGTGCAATATGTGGCCCGGTGGTTGTCGACATCTGAACACCACCTACGACTTACGTCGGTTTACGTCCATTAATTGTTTAGTTTTCTCGCATGGGAAGTTGCCCGGGGCTCACGAGCATAGGGGCCCCATTCTAATCTATGTATGTTGTGTATGGCATGTTTTTTAATGCTTAAACAATAATTATATGTTTAATTTTATCTACATTTACAGTTTTATTCATGTAAGTGGTTGAGTAGGTAGGGGACCCAGTGCACCCCTTTGGCCGGGGACCTATAATGCTGTTAAGACGGTACCCATGACGATGGGGTTCCTTGATTAATTTATTATAACTGTCTAGGCTTTCCTCTTTCATTAGTGATGATATAGGTGAAAAATTACTGAAAGTAATAACCATTGATAACCCAGCCCAACCTGATCTACTTGTATGTGTACAAGAGTTATCTTCTCCTTATATTATTGATTTATTATATAAATGTAATTTTCACAACAACATGTACAATCTACTGGTGTGTATATATTCAGTGGCGGATTCAAGGGGGGGCTTTGGGGACTTCAGCCCCCCCCCCCCCCCCATCAAATAAGTCAAGCACATATATTAACATACGCTTTTCAAGGCTAGTTAACGTCACGATATGGCTTTTAATCGAATGGTTTCGATCTGTGTGATGAAAGTAAAAGATAATAGAAGTTAATTTCTTTGTATTGAATTAATCTTCAAAGAGGTAATTATAAGTAATTATGCTAAATCAAATTTTCAGTTTATTTGAAGTTTTTATGAATGTATTGTCAAAATACCAATTAATCAGGTATTGTCTTAAACCGTTATATAAACATGTCTAGTGTCACAATTTCATATAGGTATAACCACCAACACCTGTAAATTGAGGCTCTTTCAAGGAAATTCTTTTTTAAATATTATTTATTTTTACAAAAAAATTAAAGGCAAATGTTACTGTATTACAAAAAAATACAAACAAAAAAATACACGAGTTTCTGTTTTGATAAAATATATGAATACAGCATATTTTAAACTCTAAATGAAAATATAAATAGATATAAAATGATTAAAATTAATTAGAAATAAAATAAGACTTAAATTATATTTTTTTCCTGCTATTGTTCAAACCCTTGACAGGGGCAGATCCAGGATTTCAAGTTAGGGGGGGGGGGGGGGGCACACTTAAAAAAATCGCGAAAAATCATGATTTTACGACAAAAAATCATATTTTTTCCAATTTTAGGAGGGGGCTTTCCCCCCCCTGGATCCGCCCCTGCTTGACCACTTTACAAAACTGCCAAAACACACATACACCAGACCAGAAGAAGCTGATGTAACTTCTTTGTTGAATTCCTTTTACAACTTTGATTTTGTCGTAACCATTGTTATTGTTCAAATGTGCCTGGCTTTTAAGAAAGGGCTCAGCAGATCACTAGATTTAGATTAAACTTATTTTATTGTTAACTATATAACATTTGGATCGGACACAAGTTATTCCAACTTACAAAGGTCCTCTTACAAGATCACTACAAGAGAGATCACTTGACATAGGCAGACTCTTAAAAAGCGTAAATTTAATTCAGAGCTCACTAAACTGCAGAGCAAATGTTGAACAATTCAATTGAGAGGAGTGCTAAAATATGTGAACCGCTAGACATAGAGATTAAAAAACCTATAATATGCGGGAGACAAATAATGTGAGATAATGTTGAAGCAGAGTCCGGAAGACTACTTTAGGAAGTCAATAACTGTACCTTTTCTCTACTGTACGCTAAATGAAATGAATACATGTACAAGGTTTACCGACCTACACGCCAGAACCGCTCTGGGACTACAGTTGGTTCCATCAATAATTGAAAATATTGCTCCATAGCTGAGCCCCCCCGTCAACAGAGTCTCTGGATCCGCCCCTGATATTTTACAACAAATTCTATTATCATGAGGTGTATCATATATAATTGATGAAAATATCCTTACTTTTTGTGTGCAAATAAACTGATTTGTCGATGATTTGTAAATTTTCCATTTTATCTTTACACACGATAATATCTATTATCATATACTTGTAGATGATAAAGCTACAATTTTACCCTTTAATAAAACTTTGAGTTTTGTTTAGAATAATAAGAGGAGTCATATTTATTTCACCTAGCTTCACAAGAATGGTCCAAGCGGGCTGATAAAGCAAGTTTATTAACTGCTTCCGGAATGTTATTACATGCCTTTCCGTCATTGTCCGTAAATTTACTTCGTGAATTTCCGGAAAACTGTGTTTACAGACACAGCGGATTCAACTGTTTTATAAAATATTTGCACAGAAAATTATTAACTACCAATTTCTCACTTATGATATTGAAAGTGCTGAAAAAAACATGCATTTATTGGATTTGTATGTTAAAACAATAATTTTCTTGTTCTATTACTATATACATGTATTTAATTCTAACCAATATGACTAAACATTTTGGTACAAATCAGTTATTTCCTCTGTTTAAGTATATGATAAACATATCATAACATGTCATTTTTCATATCATACCCTTTAGCAGCCCTCGTTCATATATCATCCCTTGGGCCTATCGGCTCTCGGGCTGATAAAGGGTGTGATATGAAAAATGCCATGTAATAATCTATATTTATCAAGCGACTATATATAGCTCGATATTAAGATGATATCACTGTTTTCTAATGTGACGTTATAATGACATCACCTTACCAAATCTTCGATAACCATACTATCGTTGATGAGTTTTGCTCAAATTGAACTTTGCATCTCATATCTCAGACTTCGCCTTCGATGTGATATTGCTCTGAGAATTCCATTCTCTCAAAACAAATCAACGATATTTTATATGTAATGAGACGATCTAAAGACATAAAAGAATAAAATGTTGTAAATTTTTTTCAGTTCGGCAAACAAATGTTACTTAAAAGTTGCACAGTTTTCGGCACAGTTGGAAAATTATGAAAAGGCCATAGAATTATATGAACAGGTATAATAGATGATGCTATTACTTGGATGGGTCTGACTTCTCAAAATATTTTCATTTTCAACCATTTTACTTGTAGAATTAGGTCCATAAACTTGATAAAATAAAATGCCAAAATTTGAGGTTGAAAGCAAAATGGGTTTGGTTTATGGCATTTAACGCCACTTTCAACAATATTTCAGTTATATCACGGCGTTCAGTTTTATTGGTGGAGGAAACCGGAGAACTGAGAAAACTACTGACCTGTCGCAAGTCACTGACAAACTTTATCACATAATGTTGTATTAAGTACACCTCTCCGTGAGCGGAATTCAAACTCACAACGTTAGTGGTGATAGGCACTGATTGCATGTTATTATAATAAAGATGAAGTGTACCACATTAGTAAAAATAAAAGAAATCTAAAAGGTATACAGTTTCAGAATTTTGTCTTATTGAGAATGTAATAAATCGGAATTTTAATATTCAAATCATTACAGGAACCAAAGAACCCAAACTCTACATGAACAATCCCTGGTAGGGATTTACAAAGTTGGTATTTTTCATTTTGGATTAGAATTCCAAGATGGAAACCTGGTCCGATGAAATTTAATCTAGGACATCATGGGGAAAAAACCCTCTTAGAAATGACTGCAATCAACAAAAACATACTCCGGTTAAAATGAGATTTCTTGCAACATCATGTGATACTGTTAATTTAGTTTCATCCTCCAATAAAATGACTAAGTGTCGTAACATTAAAACTGAAATAGTGTCAAATGTGGCGTTAAACACAAATAATTCTAACTGTAATCCATATACTGAACAAATTTGTGTCTTTAAGTTTCAATACATGTTCTGTCTTGTTTCAGGTTGCAATTTCATGTATGGATAATCAATTATTAAAATACAGTGCTAAAGATCATTTCTTCAAAGCAGCACTATGTCATCTTTGTGTAGATCTACTCAATGGTCAACAGGCTGTACAGAAATATACAGAAATGTTCCCACAGTTTGCAGATGCTAGAGAATGTAAACTTGTTAAGGTAAAAGTCAAATTTCATTATCTTGTAAGTCAAACCTTCTTATCTTGTACAGTCAAACATTGTTATATTGTACAGTCAAACCTTGTTATCTTGTACAGTCAAACATTATTATCTTGTACAGTCAAACGTTGTTATCTTGTACAGTCAAACCTTCTTATCTTGTACAGTCAAACCTTCTTATCTTGTACAGTCAAACCTTCTTATCTTGTACAGTCAAACATTGTTATCTTGTTCAGTCAAACCTTCTTATCTTGTACAGTCAAACCTTCTTATCTTGTACAGTCAAACCTTCTTATCTTGTACAGTCAAACATTGTTATCTTGTACAGTCAAGCTGTGTTATCTTGTACAGTCAAACCTTCTTATCTTGTACAGTCAAACCTTCTTATCTTGTACAGTCAAAACTTCTTATCTTGTACAGTCAAAGATTGTTATCTTGTAGTCAAACCTTGTTATCTTGTACAGTCAAACCTTCTTATCTTATACAGTCAAACATTGTAATCTTGTACACTCAAACCTTGTTATCTTGTACAGTCAAACCTTGTTATCTTGTACAGTCAAACCTTGTTATCTTGTACAGTCAAACATTGTTATCTTGTAGTCAAACCTTGTTATCTTGTACAGTCAAACCGTGTTATCTTGTAGTCAAACCTTGTTATCTTGTACAGTCAAACCTTGTTATCTTGTAGTCAAACCTTGTTATCTTGTAGTCAAACCTTGTTATCTTGTAGTCAAACCTTGTTATCTTGTACAGTCAAACCTTGTTATCTTGTAGTCAAACCTTGTTATCTTGTAGTCAAACCTTGTTATCTTGTAGTCAAACCTTGTTATCTTGTAGTCAAACCTTGTTATCTTGTACAGTCAAACCTTGTTATCTTGTACAGTCAAACATTGTTATCTTGTACAGTCAAACCTTGTTATCTTATACTCAGATAAGTTGTTTCCATGTATAGCTCAAAGTAAACATTTGGTCAGCTCATAGTAGCTTTCAACCACATCAGTGGTTTAATAGTTAGCATGCTCCCCTTGAGTGCAGTTAGGTGATGGGTTTGAGCCCAGGTCAGGTCAAACCAGAAACAATAAAACTGGTATTTGCTACTTCTCTGCAGCTTTAAGGAGTAGGAGCACAGATTGGTTGGCTGGGAATGAGGATAATGTGTCAGAGTAGAGTGACATATCTATCCGCAGACTGTTGTCAGTAAACTATCACTGTATGTATAAAAATCCAATTAAGCGTGTTGGGTCTAGTACAAAGCCGACATCATCATCATTTATTGAATGTAACTTGTTCTCATCATGATATGGCAGAAAATTGCTTATTTGGCATTAGACAACAATCACTCACTCACTGACTAGACAAAAATTATGGGTATTTTTCAGAAATTAATGGATGCCATGGAGGAAGAAAACGCTGATGCATTTACAGATGCTGTTAAGGAATATGATAGTATTTCACGTCTAGACCAATGGACTACTACCATGTTATTACGTATCAAGAAAAATGTCAGTGATGAAGACCTTCGTTAACCAATCTCAGTTCATGTCGTCATCCGTGCAATTGTTTTAACTTAAATATATATTTACTGGTAATTATATACATCACTAATGCAGTAAACTTTGTCTTGAGAAAAAAAAACTTTTTCACAGAAGCATAGCATCTTAAATACTGTATTTTAAGGTTTTTCTCACATGCTTTTGTAAGATAATATATTTCACATGATATTAAAGTAGTCAAGGGTTTGAAAATAAATAGTTTTACCAGTGTGGAAGAATATCGAAATCCACTGGAAGCAGGAGAATCTGTTTCTCCTGTGATGAAAAATCAAAAATATACATTTGTATTCAGTCGAAAGGAAATCGACAGGAATTCTCTTGCAGAAATTAAAAAATACTCTGAAAATTTAACTAACTGGTTAAATAGGCTTAAAAAGAGAAATTTGTTCGTTTATCATTAACTATCCCTACATATAGTTGTAAGGAACAAAGGTTGCAAGATCATATTTCAATGTCAACATCGACATTGCTAAATTAAGTTTAGTTTGAATTTTTGTATCAATACTAGAGATGTTTCACAACTTAGTGGTCTTTCAAAAGTGATTTTTATTGTAGTTAGTTCAACGTGACAACCACTTTATAATGATTGTTTGTTGTGAAACACACTGCTCTTTTATCAGAGATTTGTTATTGTAGCTATGTCAATTTATCTGTCTTACGACCACTTTATAATGAATGTTCATTGTGAAACACACTTGTCTGTTTGTTTGTTTTCCATGACGACCACTTTATAATGAATGTTCAGTCATGTGCTGTTGAGAAATGTTGTTGAAATATGCAGTAATAGTTTATAATACAGTAGTGATGTACATGTGATTGTTGACTTGAGTGGTTGATATTAAAACATTTCCAATCTGACATAAAAAAATTATTAATTGTGGATTGATAATCGTCCATTACGTAGTAAAATTTAAAATTACCAGTATCTTACATTTAACTTTGGAAAAAATTCTTTAAGATAGAACTGTGATATAATATATGAAAGGGAAAAAAATGTTGACCTTAGGTTGAAAAATTTATGGTCAGATGATATTTTGTTTTCTATATTGCTACAACAAAAGCTGCAGAAAAAAATGGATTTTCAACTTCAATTAATAGATGTTTTACTAGAATGATGAGATTAAAAAGATGTTTAATAAATGTTAAACCAAAAACAAATTCTATTTTTTCTTTGAAATCACTTTTTTTATTATTAAAAACTTCATGCACAAAAAAAATATTTAAAAGTATTTATTAGTATTTAATGTTGTCATTGATATTTAGGAGTGATTATATTACCTGTTGTTATACTTACACCATTACGTGATATCTATTAGCTTGAGGTAGTGTCTTTATTTTCACTACATGAATTTTGATAATAGTTTTAGCTTTGATGTTTAGCTGTGCCCAGTTTAGAAATAAAATGTCCTTTCAAAATGAGATTTCACAATGAAAACATTTTTGATATCTTAAATAATTAACTTGCATTCCATTGACATAACACGAATCATCATATAACTCATACCAAAAAAAAATCAACAATGAAAGTAAATATTTACCTGTATCAGGTACATGGTACAGGTATTTACTTGTCATTTGAATGAACAGTAAAACTAATGTACTAGAAAATATAGTTTGTGTCATTTTGTTATACATCATGTTTTAATTCTTGTACCTGTATATAGTGAATTGCCAATAAAGAAATCAATGCAAATTCTTTGTAGTTTTATGTTGGACTATACACATGTACAAATTATTTGTAGTTTTATATAAATGTACCAATGTACAGTGAACTTGACAATGTTAAGAGGAATCTGTTAAGTATACACATTACATTTGATCATCCTTAGGTTATAGCAACTGTAATAGGTTTATAACCACTCTCTGTTACCTGTGTAAGTGGAGATTTCCTTTAGTTCAGTTGGAAGAACGTTGGTTTATGATGCGAGATGTACCAGAATTGAATCCCATTGGGGACATTGCATTTTTCGCAGATAAAAATTGGCACTAAACTAAATAACTCAAGGGGGTCAGAATTGGAAGTCTGGTCAGGTTAAATGTTGGCAATTGAGATTTTGTCATCAAGGTATGAGGTGGGAGAATGTAACAAGTACACTCTTCTTCTACTTCTACTTCCTACGATGTTCCATCACTCGTGATGATTATACATCGGCACGAACAGACAAGATTAAAAATTCCAAATTGATAAAATAACAACATGTATATACACTGTACATAATAATAGAAAATTAGAATTTGTAACCCTGGATCAGAGTTTTGAACTGATCCAGAGATTGACCTGATACGACCATACTGTTTGGTAAGGAGTTCCAGATGCATACTGTTTGCGGAAAGAAGCTGTATTTGAAATAATCTAACTATGGTTATAGGAATGTAGTAGGTTCATAAACACCTCCACTGTGTTGGTGTAGATCTTTTTTATCTCAGTTGGTAGAGCGGTGGCTTACAATGCAGGAGGTCCAGGGATCAAATTCAATTGGAAACATTGAATTTTTCAGAGATAAAACATGCTCTACGGTTACAAAAGTAAACTAAATTGCAATGTTAAAAATTTAGTGAGTGATTGTTGTTTAACACCAAATAAGTTACATCATGGCAAGAACGAGTTACATTTAATGATGTCCGCTTCGTTATAGACCAATCCACTTAGTTTGATTTTTTTTGTGTTGGATCACTCATCAACAATCCACGGTGGACATGTAGCTTCATTTGGACACATTATCCTGATTCTATGCTAAATAGTCTTTGATCTTTCTCCTTAATGCTGCATGCTTAGTGGAGAAGAAACAAATACCAATTTTATAGTCTTTGATTTGCCCCAACTAGGTTCAAACCCACGATCTACTACACTCGAGGCGAGCACGCCAACCATCATTACACCACCAATGTGGTTTTAAACAATGACAACTGTCAGAGAATAATAATGTTCACATTGAGTCTCAATTTAACAAAGTTAGAAATGGATCATAATTCATGAAAAAATATTCATCAGCAAAAAAATTGTATGTGCAAATCTATGGTGACAATCAAACATGTCAAATTAGAAAATCCTTTGGTTGCAAGGGAAAGTATATTGTTGATGCAGGATGTTGTAAAACTATCACATTGTACATTTACTGTAAGAAAAAAAGATTTTAAGAGAAAAATAAATGTTTTTATTTTTTTTATTGATAAAACAGAAATTGTCAAACTACTTCTTTTAAAAAACAATCATGGTTTTATCACATCAATATAGTTGTATGTATAATGCACTTATAAATGTGACAATCATTACAAATATTTAGACACTATAGAATTTTTGTTAATTTTAATTTCAGTCAGTTTAGACGATGTTGTTTAAATAAACGAGTATTTCAATAACAAAGAATAATTCTTAGAGAAATAACTGAAATATTATACTTCTGTTGCAATCTCATCTATTTATATTTTGATTCATAGTTTTGAGAAATTCACAAATTACAAGCAAACTTGCTTGCATGTGCATGTACAATTCCCCCCTTTTCCCATACAATTAAATACCAAAAACAACATGTCACGTGTAGAGACGCTCCTGAAATGCAGAAAATGTCATAAATAAACTTGATCTTTGTATAAGCACCGGATCATTTTTGAAGGAACAAAACCTGGGCTTATACAAAGGAATTTATGGTAATTCCAAGCTAAAACTTATTTTTCAAATTATTGAAATATGCATTGAAGCTTTACAAAAAGTTGAACTGGAAATTTTGTTTTATTTAATGCTATGCATAATTAATGTGTTTCTCCCATGAATATGTATCTCATGCCTATTGCCTGGTATCATATATACATTTTATGTGGTTTAATTAGCATTTGTGAACTGTACTGTATTTTTGACTTGTGAGTCAATGAGAAAAAAATATATTTCCTATGATTTTTCAATGTTGAAATACATTTTTTTAATTCTTTGACAAGATTCAGAATTAAAATGCTATATTTCATTTATAAATAGTAAGATAATTTATACATTAACTTGATACAGTCTTTGAATCCATATGTATTGCACCATTTATGGCTAAGTATGATGAGATATGAAACTTCGCTAGGTAATGGCTCTTATTTAGTATGTACATCTGTATGTAATAATTTCCCCTAATGTCCCTCACTTTTTACAACATATTTTATAAAACGCTAGTTTTATCACTTGGAAGATATCACAGTTGTTTCATGGTTTGTCCAGATCGGTTGACGGCACTTCATTGTAGTGGAGCAGCTGGGTCATGTGGATGTTTAAAATCGGCACCATGGATCTCTGGTTGATATGTCATTAACACAACCATTACCCAAACATGTAACAACACCTAAAAATAAAACATTTTTTTTAAATTTGTAGGAAACAATTTTTAAAATAGGTTTCGCTACATTGTGAGAATGTCACTCACTACATCTTTACAAGGATTAGCAAAATTGCTGTATTGTGAGAATGTCTGTCATGTGAGCTTTACAAGGATTAGCAAAATTGCTTTAAATTGGTACAACACTGATAGTTATACTGTTATGTGAGAGCAGGGTGACCTGATTAGAATAATTATTAATTATATATAGATTATGTTGAAGGTAAGATATATTCAGATGATTGGAAATAGGGTAGGTTGTTAGTGATAAAACTAAGAGTGTTAGACATTGCAGTACAAATCATAATGTACCACATAGTAAACTCACATTAATCTTGACCCTGAGCCAATAAAGACTACAAGATCTTCTCAATAAGACTTCCTGTATAACACAATTCCTTTTCTATCTACATTAAGGATATAACTGAAATATTGTTGAAAAGTGACATTATGGTAATAAGTATGCAGGTTTAAATTTTCATTTAATCAATACTATTGAAATGGCAATATTTGTTATTTGAATTAAAATAAAGATACAAAAATCGTAATGAGGCCTGCCTCACAACATAAACAAACATTCATAAACATTGTCAACAGTTGGCCTGGGCAGTTTCACATGAGTAAAGTTGATAAACTATGATCTAATAATTTTTTTCAGCTTTTATTCAAATAAAGCAGAATAATTTGTGCCCGCAATAGATTTTTTGAAATGCCGAAATATAAGGATGTTCCAGCTACCTTAAACACTAATAAACCTAATGCTCATCTTACCATGTACAAAATAATGAAGATACGTGACATAGGATGTCTTCTAAGGAATATGCCAAGTCTTATGCTGTAAAAAGAAACAAAAAAATATATCTGATTAATGTTTTTTACTGCGAAGATAAATCTTATGTAAAAATAAAAAGAAAAGAATTAAGTTGTCATCTCAAAGTTTTAACACATGTGAAAACCATATCTGTCCTGTCTCTATTAACAGTGGGAAAGAGCTATAAGTTGGACAAAATTAATGATATGTGTATCTCTATGTATGGTCAATCAAGCATACTTAAATTAGAATGTCATTTGAATTAATCTGTAGAAGAAATTATGATTAAAAGTTTAAATATGACAAGGACAATGATGACAGACAACAGACAAAATGATCCCTGTGTGTCTGACATACTATGCCGGCAAAGTGTGCAAAATAAAATTGACAGGTAAAAACGGAATCTTAAATTTCTATACAAAGTTGTTGTCTAATTTCTTGTATTTTTAAGACTTAAATTAATGATGGATCAGTGTAAATGATCATTGTGGATTGCTTAGATTAACATACATTTTTCATGAATGCTTGAATCAAGACAATAAAGCAATATAAGGCTACTCCAAGCATAGTATAATATGACTACAGCATGTCAATCAGGGAAAATTAAACAAGTGTATATTTAAAGCAAGTATTTTGCTTGTCACTATAAAATCACCACCAATAACATAATACATCCACGATAAAAGTTATAACAATCGATGAAAACAATCGTAAGCTTTTTTATAATTATGAGTATGATAATAAGTGCTATGGGTTTTTTTTATTTCTAATTCTATATGGAAACTTATTACACATACCCAAATAATATCATGTAGTTTTTCTTAAAACTGTTTTTATGTGATATACAGACCTAAATTTGTCAATAGTGTTTGCAGCTCTTTTCATTTTTTTAGTCACTTCTGCATCATTGGGGGCTTCTCTCATGAAAGCTGGAAGTCTGTGGCGGACTGAAAAAAAATCAGACAACATATGTAATTTGACAAAAAATTATTTGGCGAGGGTGCAATTCTATATAAAAAAAAAATCAAACAAACATATGGTATAAAAATATATAATAAAATGTTTTAAAAAAATAATTCTGTAGAAACCCTATTTATCAATAAGAACAAGGTATAAAAGTTTTCTGCTTTTTTCATAAAAAACTTTTTAGTTGATCTTGATTTACTTTTATATTACATAGTAACGTGTTTGTAGTTAAACTGAAATAGTACTGAAATTTACATTTTTCATAGCTTTGAAAGATTTATAAATTTGTTTAATATGTTTCACATCATTCATTGTCATTAATTTCTTTTAACTGGTACATGTAGTAGATTGAAAGTTGTTTTTATTTAATAAAACATATCTCTAGAGCCCTTTTTCCTTTTTTTTAATTGATATTCTTGGGTATATATATGAGTAAACTTTTTTTAGAAACATTAGTTTTATGCCCCGTTGAGGTCGTTGGTCCAATAGCTTTCATATTTGGTCATTATTTGTAGTTGATCATATTTTTCGACGATTTTTGTAGGAGTTATGGGACTTTAACATTTTTTAAAGAATTTTTGGCATTATTTCTTCAAACAAGAGTCTTTCAAAAAGTTTGTATTAATATTATTATTCATTTAAAGCTCCTAAAAAAAATTAAAATCTCCATTTTCATTGACCAAATCTTTAATTCTGACATCCTTTCTATACCATTTTTTTGTGAAAAAAAACCATGTATAATTAATCTTAAGATTATTGCTATACCAAATAGGGTTATGTAAAAAAAAAAACTTCCCCACGAATTATCTGTGTTACTTTTTGGTGTCACACAAGAACATCATTCCAAAATTAATTTTATAATTGTCAAGAACAATTTCTATAAATATTTATCATAATATAGATGAAGGTTACATTACCATCCTCATCATCATGGACGTGTACGACTGTAGTGTTGGTACGTAGAGATGAAGACTGAACATCCTTATATTGTTGCTGAAATTAAACAATTATTGTCAAACATTGATCAAAGTTTTACAGAAACTAGAGTATAATTCTAACAAACTATACAATATATATATATATATATAACATTTAAATTTGCATACAGTTATAACAAAACCATAAAAAACCTAACAAATTTATTTTGCTAATTGGAAATCAAATTCTATTACTATTATATTGTGTCAAACACTATTAACAAAAAGTTAGATATGAATAAAAATTCTTTTAAAAAAATTAAAGAAAAATAAATAGCCTTTAATGTCTATGTGGAATCCCATTGGTTGGTTTAACCTAACCATATATTTTGAGTGTCATAAGCTGGTAGTTTCTTCCTGGCACACTAGTTTACATCCTTGTAACCAACTATAACTCTAAGACAACTAGAATCAATATACAAAAGAAGACTAAATATGTTGTCTTACATCCAATCTTTCCAGCTGTAATGTAAGTGAATTCTTCTCTGTACTCAATGATTCTAACATGGTCTGCTTCTGAATCAGACTTTCTGTCAGAGATCGAACCCGAGATTCTAGTTCTCCCTCAGTAGAGGAACTCATTGTTTTTGTTGTGAGCTGTAAAAAAGGAATTTTTCCTGTTTAGATTTAATATATATAGCCAAACCTAGATATCTAGAACTCTGATAGCTCATTTCCTTGGACAACACAAAGTAAAATATTTGTTACGTTAGTGGTAGCTTTCACATTAATTTATCACAGAGGATTAACATGCATATACTTTGCTATTTTGAAGTAAAATCATTTGTCCCTTCTACTTGAACTCAAGGTTCGACTACATATAAACAAAATCTTTTTCCACTTATTTATAGAGTGAGTGATTGTTGTTTAACGCCAACTCGGCAATTTTCAGCTATATCATGGTGAAATTTTCAATTTTCAATAAGAAGATGATAAGGTCTGCTTTGTACTAGACCAACACACTTAGTTGGATTTTTATAGTGCTAGTTCACTGAAACAACAGTCCGCAGATAGACATGCTGCCCCACTCCTGATTCCGAGCCAACCAGTCTTTGCTCTTTCTCCTTAATGTTGCATGCTTAGCAGAGAAGGTACACATACCAATGTCATAGTCTTTGGTTTTAACCGATCGGGGTTCGAACCCACGATCTACCTCAAACGAGGCGAGCATGCTAACCATTACAGCACAGATGCGGTTCACTTGTTTATACAAAAATATTTCATTGACATATTCTATTCATTTATCTGTGTTGATTTTATATGCAGAAGTGAAAGAATTAGATCTAGATCATAATTTAAGTATATGTACGTACAATGAACTGTAGTGTATTGGATTGATATTTTAGTATTGATATAATTTGGTGGTTGTTACTGTGTTACAAGAACGGATATGGATAATCTGTCATATCCATGGATACCTAATTCAATTCAATAGCACTACTAGACTGAATTATTCTGTCTCTAATATCAATATTCGATCACTAATATTCTTCTTTTTTATCTATATTTTCATGTGTTTTTTTCTACTTTTTGATTTTAAAAAATTGCTGAAAAATGAGAATATGATACCGAGTATTTAAGGAAGAATAATCTCATCCAACATATTCAAATTAAAGTAGGCACATCAAATTGAGAAATTGTGTATTTATTGTTTATACCAATCTTATTTGATTTATTATTTAAATACCTGATTTCGTAACTTTTCAATCTCAGTTTCCCTCTCATTTATTTTAATTTGAAAAGCTCCTTTTTGCCTGCTGATCTCTTCTATTGTATACTGAAATTCCTATGATGATATAAAACATATCCAATTATACAAGTTAATTTGGGAGGAAAGAAATAACAGTTAGCTTAGACATATCTTATTAATTAATTCAACATAAAACTAGGAAGAACTGTTTTAGATATCTGAAACTTATGTCTCCCCTTAATGCAGCCTTTTATACAACAATGAGTTACACATTATGAGTTGAATGATACTATTTAAAAAACAATTATTTGACCTTGAGGTCAAAGGTCAAGATCCCATGAAGGTCATTATGGTATGCGACACACCGCCTTATGGTCAATGTTATGGCCTGCACAAGAAAATACTATTTAAAAAACAATTATTTGACCTTGAGGTCAAAGGTCAAGGCCCCACAAAGATCATTACGGTATGTGACACACCGCCTTTTGGTCATGCACCCACATACCAAATATAATTGACCTATCTGGAAAGACAAAAAAGTTATGGTCCGGACAAGTTTCTCTGAGAAGAAGCAGAAGCAGAAGCGGAAGAAAAAAATCAAGACTAAAACAATATGTCTCCCTTCGTTCGAAGGGGAGACATAATTACAATATAATGATGCAAGTTTAGGGTTAGGGCTATGCTTTTTAACACTATTTTCAACAATATTTCAGCTATATCGTGGCGGGCAGTTTTATTGGTGGAGGAAACCAGAGTACACTGACCTGGCATAAGTCACTGACAAACTTCATCACTTAAAGTTGTATCAAGTACACCTCGCCATGAGTGGGTTTTGAAATATAATGATACATGATACAATTAACAGGATTAAGAAACAAGTCGCTTAAACTTGATGTTAATCCCTATCCATAGGAATAGAGTTACATTAATAACATAAAATAAATCTGTAAAGTTTAACCCCATCACATTTTTGTGCCTGTCTCTGGATTTCTAAAGTCATATGTCATAGTCTTTTTTTGTGATCAGAGAGTTAAGGTGAGAGATTATTGTTTATTTTGTTGATATTGCTGGAATTGTCGCCCATCACTGTTTAAACTGTCTTCTTATACAAATCTAACAAAGTGCGTTGGTCTAATACAAAGCGGACATCATCATCATCTCATTGAAACATAACTTGTTCTCACCATGATATAGTAGAAAAATTGTTCACTTGGCGTTAAACAACAACCACTCACCCACTCACTATAAACTGTCTGTTCAATTATTGCTTCCTTATACTTCTAATATCTACAACTTTTTTTTTACTAATAGGGTAAATAGTTAACCATTGTTTTTCTAATATCTACAACTTTTTTTTTGCTAATAGAGTAAATAGTTAACCATTGTTTTTCTAATATCTACAACTTATTTTTTACTAATAGGGTAAATAGTTAACCATTGTTTTTCTAATATCTACAACTTATTTTTTGCTAATAGGGTAAATAGTTAACCATTGTTTTTCTAATATCTACAACTTATTTTTTACTAATAGGGTAAATAGTTAACCATTGTTTTTCTAATATCTACAACTTATTTTTTACTAATAGGGTAAATAGTTAACCATTCGTCCATTGTTTTTCTAATATCTACAACTTATTTTTATCAAGTGATGTTTACGTGTTTATATACATGTGACGTACACATTCTAGGTGCGCTCGACTTGTATTTTCAGTTTAGTAAGTTTATCGCGTGCTGTTTATAATTACGTTGAAGTATTTATATGGTACATAGACTTGACAAAATAACTGGTATATCTATACCATAAACATTTTGAAAATAATAATAATAATAATGTTTTAAAAAAAATATCAGCGAATTGATTATTCCAATCAAGATTCCATTTTTTATATTCTTCTCAGGTCAAATGATCCCAGAAATTTCGAAATACACCTCGAATCTGTACATAGTCTACTAAATTATTATGTTTTATTTTATTTTATTTATTTCCTTGAATTGTATAATATTTTTTTTTCTTGTGATCAAACTTGGTGTACATGTTTTCATTATAACCTATTGTCAATTGTTTAAAAAAATGTATTGTATTTGACAATGGATAATGATGTGACTGCCTACAGAATGGCAATAGGTTTATTTTATTGCAGATCTTGTCTTGTCAGTAAAAAATGTCTCTTCAAATCCCTTAGATTTCTACCATATTATTTTTTGCTTTTAATTGTACTCCTTCAGAAAACAATTCAAACCTTGCCATCTATCCTGAAAGTTATCTTTATAGACCCATTCGAACAAAACCTATCATTCACTTTTTTTCTACTACAACTCCTTTTGTTAAGTAATGATGTAGCAGAAAACCCCGGACCAGACAACAAAGTAGGTGATTTAACGGTGTTTCACTGGAATGCTAGAAGTGTAAGAAATAAAATTGAATATTTAGAAACAATATGTTTAGGTTCCTCCATAGTTTGTATAACGGAAAGCCATTTAGATGATAAGGTAAGTACACAAGATATTCTTATATCGGGTTATTTAGAACCATTTAGAAATGATAGGAACTGTTTTGGTGGCGGAGTCTTAATATATATTGCAGATTATCTCCATGCATCTCGACGATAGGATTTAGAATTTAATAATGGAGAATTAATATGGATTGAAGTTAGCTTTCCTAGATATAAAATTCTTGTATGTGTGGTATACAGGTCACCTAGTGCTATAAACCCCTTCTGGAACAATTTTCATTATTCTGTCGAAAAAGCTATCGAGTCGTCTTCTCGTGTGGTGATCACGGGTGACTTGAATGTTGATCTCTTAATTGAGACCAACCATCGATTAAATGAAATTATGTATAATTTTAACCTTAGAAATTGTATTAATGAACCAACAAGGTTTGGTGCATTATTAGATCCCATTATTTATTCAGATGAATGTGAAATATCGTTCTCGGATGTTATACAAATTGATAGAAATATAAGTGACCATGATGCCACTTCTGCTTCTTTACGAATTCCGTACAATTTACAAGCTAAGTATCAACGAGAAGTATGGTTGTATAAACATGCAGATTTTATAAATCTTAATTCTGAAATTTGTCTGTTTGACTGGGAGGGTTTCTTACTTTCTAGTGAAAACATAGATGAAATGTCTATTAAATTTACAAATAAATTAATTGAATTTGTAAAAATGTATATTCCTGTTAAAATCATTACTATACGACCAAACGATAAACCTTGGTTTAATTCATCTATAAGAAAAGCAATGCGTATTAGAGATCGACTCCATAAACAGGTAAAACAAAATAGTTCCCCTTTTCTTCTACGTAAGTATAAGACCCAACGGAACAAAGTTAATAATATGATAAAGTATGCAAGAGAGCAATTTTTCATCAATGCTAATGATATGTTAGATAAAAATGGTAAGTCAAATCCAAAATCATACTGGAAATTGGTTAAAAAATTAATGGGGAACTGTAAACATTCCCCAAACATCCCTCCATTGCAAAAATTAGACTCTGGTGAGTACGTAATAAATAATGAGGATAAAGCTAATATATTAAACAACTTTTTCTGCTCCATAACTGAAATAGAAAATTCTAATGTTCTTACCCCCGATTTTCATGATCGCACAGGTAATAGAATAGACACTCTACATATAACTTCAGATGAAGTTAAGGACATACTTGAATGTCTACAGCTTGGGAAAGCAGTAGGTAGCGATCTGATAAGTCACTGTATGTTAAAAAATACGGCTTCTACAATTTGTAAACCCCTCCAGTTAATATTTAATTATTCCCTACAAACTAGAAAATTTCCAAAAATTTGGAAGTCGGCTATAGTTATTGCACTCTTTAAGAAAGGTATAAAATCTGACCCATCAAATTATCGACCTATTAGTCTACTTAGTTGTGTTGGGAAAGTTTTTGAACGTGTTGTTTTCAAATATATATTTAATTTCTTATTGGACAACTCTCTTATTTATAAATATCAGTCCGGATTTATGCGCGGACACTCAACCGTGCACCAACTTATTGAAATTTACCACAATATTTGTTTATCATTAGAAAATCGTGAAGTTATGTGTACTGTATTTTGTGATATATCAAAAGCCTTTGATAAAGTTTGGCACCGTGGCCTACTTAAAAAATTAAAAGCTTATTGAATTTCCGGGAATTTGTTGCATTGGTTTGAAAATTACTTGAGTGACAGAAATCAAAAAGTTGTTCTACAAAATTGTCTTTCAGAAGTAGGGAACATTAAAGGTGGGGTACCACAAGGATCAGTGTAAGGACCTTTGCTATTCATATTATATATCAATGATATTACTGAAGATATTCAAAGTCTTTCTCAATTGTTTGCTGATGATACATCACTATCGTATTCATCTTCTAATATAAATGAAATTGAACAAAGATTAAATTCAGATATAACGAAAATTTACAATTGGTCAACAAAATGGTTAGTGGATTTTAATCCCCAAAAAACTAAATGTATGGTATTCTCAACAAATCAGGGTAATATTAAGCCTCAAATACTTTTTAATAATGAGGATGTTGAATTTGTAGTAAATCATAAACATTTGGGTGTTACGTTTTCATCGAACTGTAAATGGCATTGTCACATTCAAAATATATTAAAAAGCACATCTGGTCAACTGTCTATGCTACATAAATTCAAAATTAAACTTAACAGGGAAAATCTCGAAAAAATATATTTTACTTATATAAGGCCATTATTAGAGTATGCGTGTGAACTGTGGGATGGTTGTACTATTTTGGATTTAAATAAAATTGAACAAATACAACACGAAGCTGCTAGAATTGTTACTGGGTTGCCAAAATTTGCAAGCATAGAATCCCTATATTTTGAAACTGGGTGGGAACCCCTCCATTCTCGTAGACATAGTAGAAAATTAAACTTGTTCTACAAAATACGTAATAATGATAGTCCTTTATATTTATACGATTGTTTACTGCCTTTTATACGAGAGGAAAATGAATTAAATTTGCGCAACCAAACCGAATTTAGAAATCCATTCACTAGATTACAATTATTTGCAAACTCCTTTTTCCCTTCTACTATTAAATCATGGAATAAATTAAGTCCACAATTAAGAAATGCACCTACTCTAAATAGATTCAAACAAGCAAATAAAAATCATACAATAAAACCCCCCAAATTTTACATTGCCGGATGTAGAATATTAAATATAATTCACACTAGACTGAGACATAGATCCAGTAGCTTGAATACTGATCTTTTTCGTGTGCATTTGGTTAATGATCCAGGCTGTATATGTGGGTGTGCATTTGTAGATGCAATTCATTATATATTAGAATTTTGTCTTTACAACGAAGCAAGAGAAGAATTGAAATTAAGACTAGTTTTTCTTAATGAACTTAAAATTGTTGAAGTCCTACTTTTTGGCGATGACACCTTAACTGAGATGCAGAATCTGCAAATTTTCAAATCTGTACAACTTTACATCAAACGAACAAAACGTTTTACCCATTTATGATCACCCACCCCCTCCCAAATATATATTTGATTAATTAATCAATCAATCAATTTCATCTCAGATACAAGTATGGTAAAACATGCTTATATTATATAATTTCATGCTTTTTGTTTTGTATTTTGTTTTTTTTATTGTGTATCGGTTTTTTTCATTTTTCAAAGAATTTATTTATAATGTTGTATATTGTATTTTACTATTGCTGACGCATGTACTATTGTAGTTATTTATTATGTGGAGAGGACCCTTGTAAATTGTTATAATTTGTGTCCAATCCAATTGTTATAATATTTAGCAATAAAATATGTTTAATCTAATCTAACCATTGTTTTTCTAATATCTACAACTTATTTTTTACTAATAGGGTAAATAGTTAACCATTGTTTTTCTAATATCTACAACTTATTTTTTACTAATAGGGTAAATAGTTAACCATTGTTTTTCTAATAACTACAACTTATTTTTTACTAATAGGGTAAATAGTTAACCATTGTTTTTCTAATATCTACAACTTATTTTTTACTAATAGGGTAAATAGTTAACCATTGTTTTTCTAATATCTACAACTTATTTTTTGCTAATAGGGTAAATAGTTAACCATTGTTTTTCTAATATCTACAACTTATTTTTTACTAATAGGGTAAATAGTTAACCATTGTTTTTCTAATATCTACAACTTATTTTTTACTAATAGGGTAAATAGTTAACCATTGTTTTTCTAATATCTACAACTTATTTTTTACTAATAGGGTAAATAGTTAACCATTGTTTTTCTAATATCTACAACTTATTTTTTACTAATAGGGTAAATAGTTAACCATTGTTTTTCTAATATCTACAACTTATTTTTTACTAATAGGGTAAATAGTTAACCATTGTTTTTCTAATATCTACAACTTATTTTTTGCTAATAGGGTAAATAGTTAACCATTATTTTTCTAATATCTACAACTTATTTTTTGCTAATAGGGTAAATAGTTAACCATTGTTTTTCTAATATCTACAACTTATTTTTTGCTAATAGGGTAAATAGTTAACCATTGTTTTTCGTAAAACTGACATTATCAGGGATGATTCTGGATAGAAAATAAAATAACTGAAAATCAATGAAAAATAGCTGAACCCATCTACACCCTCTTTCAAAAGCTCCATTTTTGACCTACTCTGATCATGTTCTGCAACTTTCAAATTTTTTTTTCCACAGGAACATAGCTGAAATCAGTTAAATAACTGAAAATCGCTGCATAATAAATAAATAATTAGTTTTCAAAAAGGGAAGTTAAAATCTCTGGAGTGGATCTACCTATACACTATACCTGCTTCTGTTTAAGAAGATCTTGTTCAGCGTCAGTTCTACGTCTCTTCTCATCCTGTAAATTTTCCTCTAATGATCTGATCTGGTCATTGGATGAATCACTTTCTTGTTGTAATTGAATCTCTATCTCCTATTTGAAAAAAACAAACTTATTGATGATTTCTACATTTGATCTTTACATGCTATAATATCTATTATCAAGCAGCTAGCGTGATATGAACATGATAACGCTGTTTTCTAATATGGCGTCATGTTACCAAATCCTCGATAAACATACTATCAATGATATATCTTGCTCGAAATGGACTTCTCATCGCATCTCAGGTTTTGCCTTCAATGTGATATTTCCACTAAACAAATAAAATATTTATTACTGCATTCTTTCAAAAACTTTTTTTTTTTAATCTTTCAGTTATTCATAGTACATTGTGTATACATCTATACTGGGGAAATAGTTGCTGAAATCAATCGACAAAAACAATGTAATGAAAAAAATATCACTGTCAATCAGCAGTCATTTTCTCTCTCTTCAAACATCGATATCTTAGAAATACCACTAAAGGGCTACAACGGACACATCATGATGAGATCATATCATGTTGACAAAGGCTTCCTCCTGCACCAGTATTACCACAAGCAATTCAAGGGGGAAAAAAACATTAAACATATCAAAATTAGATGAAAAATATAAATTGTGCATATCTTCCTTTGCGTCTCCTGATAATGATTCTCACACTTTTTTGAGAGAGTTAAAACAATAGAGTTTTCTGATCTCTCTACTTACTGGCATAAAGTTGACCTTCACATTATCCACTGTGATCAGGGGGAGTAAATCTCTCAAAAAAAATATTTCTCTCCCTCCAACTTGACTGAGACATATCTTATGATTCTCCACTGAGTCCCTTCAACCCTTTATTTACCTGTAATTCTATTCTCAGGTTATCTGCTGTCAGCTTAGAGTGCTGTAAATCTTCTCTAAACATATCTCTCTCTTGCTTGACCGAGTCATATTCCAGGTTAGATACACCTGCTGATTCCCCAGAGGCCCCTGATCCTTCTCGTAAACTAGCAATTAATCTTTCTTTAGACTGTAAAAATACAAAATCTTTCAATATTACAAAGAAGATACCGGTATATACATACTGACAAATTGTTATTTTAATGTAGATTTGCCTTCTTCTTAATTTTGGTAACTCAAAAAGAAATAAAGGTCATTTTGTAGTAAAGTCATCATTTTTCAATTAGTAAAACTCAAACTGAAAATAATTATTAATATCATACATAAGTTTTCAAACAATAATCAGTCAGAATTAAGCTGCAATTTTTTATATGATAAAAGCAAAAATGAGCCTTTCTGGGAACCATGTATAAATTATGGGTAATGACACATAATACTTTGACATTACCATGACATCTTTCGTTGGCTATATGAGCAATGCTGTGATAAAATTCCCAATTAATTTTTACTTCGCACATGCCTATTGTCGAACAAAATATAACATAATTTCTAAATGATTTTATGTATATATACAGGACCATTGCACATACAAACATTATAAATATATGTAAAACTTTATGCCCCCCCTATATTTGTTTTTCTGTATCGTTGTTTAACTGTCTGGATAAGTGAAATTTTCTTTGTATTTTCTACTATGATTCAAGACTTGTTGTACCTCTGTATTTTAACTGGAACTATAATTAACTGTTCCCAAGCTAAACTGCAAAGATTATAGAAATTGAGGCAGAATTTGATATTTTGCTTACACAGGTTTCCTCTCAATTCACTGTTCAGTTAGGTAGATTTCAGTGGCATAAACTTAAATATTTTGTAATAAACCTTGTCATATCAACAAGACATGTACCTGTAATATTCTTGTAGCCTTTTCTTTATATTCTGTCAACTCTTGTTTTGCACTTTCTAAATTATGTTTTGCCATTTTCAGTTGATTTGATAAATCTTGTACTTTTCCTTGAGAAAAAAAAATAAAAGCCATGAGATTGAAACCAATATAATTAAAATGACGTCTCTCACTTACTCCCCTTACTGATATGTCGCGGCGTGTGAGATATGAGAAAACTCCATCACAGGTCGCATGTAGGTGACCTTATGTATCTTCCAATGTAAATGGTGATTAGTAGACTATGAATGTGCTAAAATTTAAAATTAAATTGCCTTGTTTACTATGAGCAATCTGATTCGTCACAAAAGGTCACACCCCATATTTATTATATCATTAAATATTTATGACATGGAGTCACTCGCATGTGGTTTCTTCAGATCTCCCACGCCACGAAATGTCAGTCAAGGGGGGCAAGTGAAAGATGTGATTTTAATTAAATTGAAATAAAACAAAAAATTGAGTATTTTATAACAAATATAACAATGCTGCTGATTAATCAATCTTTTTTTCCCCTTCAAAATCTCTTGTTATCAAATTTATTCTTTTGATCAAATTAATTATGATATGAAAGTGCATGCACAAAGTAAAAGTTCAAAGTGATTTTTAATTAAACAAAAGATGTTTGATTGACAGTTGCATTGCTGCTTGATTCCTTAATTCTGCTTGCTTAGCAGAAAATCAACAAATACCAATTTTATGGTATAGCTTCTACATAACAGAAGAAGCCTTTTTGGGGGCCATAAATAAATATCTGTGGCCGATACAACTCAGTGAGTGAGTCAGTGAGTGATTGTTGTTTAATGCCAATTCAGCAATTTTTCAGCTACCTTTTTTTTTTGTATATCAAGGCGAGAACAAGTTAATTTTCAATGAGATGATGATGAGGTCCGCTTTGTTCTAGATCAACACACTGAGTTGGATTTTTATAGTGCTAGCTCACTAAAACAAGTCGCTCCACTTGAACACATTATTCTGATTCCAAGCCAACCAGTCTTTGCTCTTTCTCCTTAATGCTGTGTGCTTAGCGGAGAAGCAACAAATACCAATTATAGTCTTTGGTTTGACCCGACCAGGGCTCGAACCCATGATCTACCACACTCGAGTCGAGCACGCTAACCATTACGCCACCGATACGGTCCTGATACAACTCAAACAATTATATATTCCTCTATCAAATTCATAAAATACCTCTATCATCTAAAGCTTTCTTCTCTGCTGTTGCCAAAGCATCTGTAAATGATCTCTGTTCTTTCTCCAAACGACTCTGTCTATCACTTGATTCTTGCTGTATAAAAAGAATTTCAAAAGATGGTAACTTAACATCTGTAAAGCCAAAAGGGCAAACATACTCTCATAAATACTATTGTTGCTTAACATTAATACAGCAATATTTCAGCTATATCATGACGAGAACAAGTTATATTCTATGAAATGATGATGATCTCAGCTTTGTACTACTGTAGACCAACACACTGAGTTTGATCTTTATAGTGCTAGCTCACAGAAACAAGTCGCAAGGAAACATGTCGCTCCATTTTGACGCATTATCCTGATTCTGAGTCTGTTCTTACTCCTTAATGGTTCATGCTTAGTGGAAAAGCAGCAAATACCAAGATAACAGTTTTGACAGTTTTGACCCGAACAGGGCTCAAACCCGCGATCTACATCAATCGAGTTACGCACGCTAACCATTACACCACAGATGTGGTTTCAGCAATATTCATGATGCGAACAAGTTTACATACAATAATTAAAGTAGTTTAAAGGTGGCTCACTTGGATGGATTTTTTAATTGCCACAATGAAACACCCAATAAAGAAGATGATGGTTCACCACTCCTCACAAACTGTTGTTTATTCTCCTAACATGGCGAATGACATGGCATGCAAATTTGTATTTTCTGAGAAAAAGATTTTTATCTATATTCCCAGTTAAACAATGTCATGTGGTGTTGGCCAACTTGGATTTCAGATATATACATAATTTGCATAGCAGCCATGCTTAATTTACAAATGCAATGAAAATAAAATAATCTTAAATTGCCAAAGATGATCCAAGCAACATTTATGCAAAGTTTCGTTCACTTTCCAATTGGTTCAGTGGTTTGTGAGAAAAATATTGAAATAAGAAAAGATAACAAATGCAGACGATGCCAATTACGAACACAATGTGATGAAAATGCCTTATACCAAACTCTGGTCCAGATAAGTTAATACGGGTGAAATAACTCTACCTGTGCTTGCTTGTAGGCCTCTTGTTCTCTTCTTAATGAATCTTCTACTTCAACTAATTTCTGTTTCACAGAATCTAAAGCTTGACCGTGCATTCCACTTGAATCTGTATGATCTTGAAGTATTCTGCAAATATTAAAGGAATATTGTCTATCAAAATCTTTTTTTTTTTAAATTCATTAAAGATATGTAATGTTGTTTACAAATGTATAAAATGACATGTTTAATACATCATACATCACCAATCTAAATAAAATTGATGTTGCTTTTTTTTATATTTTGTATAATAACAATAATAGCTCATATATACATATACAATGCAGTATAGCTTCTGTACAATAACCCTTTCACAAACCAAAAGTTGCTTCAAATAGTCAAAGAAAAACTTGACAGAAAATTTGGCTCCATCACCAGAACAATATATACATATTATGGCGAAATGATGGAGGGATGGGAAAACCAAGAGTTTGTTGTTGAACTTGTGATTAAGCTAATCATATGATTAGCCTTAATTACATGATTCATTCCTAATCACATAATTAGCTAATTCAATGATTAAATATGATTAGTTAATACATTGATTAAAAAAGAGTTTAGCAACAAAATTTAATCATAGCATTAGCTAAGTATGGGATTAGGAATTAATTATGTAATTAGGGCTACTCATCTGCTTAGTTTAATCACAAGTTCAACAACGGACTCCAGGGCAACAACTTTTGACTGCCACCAGAAAAGTATGGAGAGTTGGGAATAGAATATTTGTGTCTGCTCTATTTGGAAATCAGCACCCAATATGGTCACCGGTCAGGCTTTCCATATTATGATCTGACAACCCTCCAATGAGAGGGCATTTATCATCTGCCACCTGGGTCTGTGCTAGACAGCTACATGGGTTGAGCCATGGGAACCATCACTAGTTTAGGATTAGGGTGTTTAACGCCACTTGCAACAATATTTCAGTTATATCGTGGAGGTCAGTTTTATTAGTGGAGGAAACAGGAGTACTCCGAAAAAATCACCGACCTGTTGCAAGTAACTGACAAACTTTATCACATAATGTTGTAACGAGTACACCTCGCACTGAACGGAGTTCAAACTCACAACTTTAGTGGTCATAGGCACTGATTGCACAGGTAGTAATAAATCCAACTACCATACGATCATGACCACGTCAGCCCCTAAATGATGTGAAGTTTCACTGCATACCTCAATACCAACTGTGATGGATGGTGGATAAGTTACCCCAATAATACTTTCTTAAATATTTACCTTGTTCTATCACCTTGTAACCTATCGACCTCTAACTTTCTGTTGTGTAATTCTTTATCAGCCTCCTCTAATCTAACTCTCAGCACTGCAAGTTGAGAGTCCTTGGCACCTAATACCTCCATTAGATCTGATTCCCTTGATTGTAATTCTCTCAACATATGATCATGCTTTGACGAAGATCTGTTGTGTTCATTCATTTTCTTCTTCACACGGTTCAACTCTAATGAAATGATAACAAAAAAATATAATTGAACAATAATAACTTCTAAATACACTAGATATATGTTTCTTTTCAGTTGAACTGGATATCATTTTATTTAAATGAAATTTCATAAATCATAAAAAAAAATCACCACTAAAGTTGCGAGTTCAAACCCTTTTCATAGTGATGTGTATTCAACACAACATTCATTATGTGATAAAGTTTGTCAGTGACTTGCAACAGGTCGGTGTTTTTCTCCGGGTGCTCAGCTTAAAATTGTATATTCAGTAGTTAAATAAACTAATAAACTTTGTTCTGCCATATGATATATACCGTCAATCAATGATTTTTTTTTCTCCCAATCAGGTTGCTTTATCTCACATGCTTCTATGTTTTTACAACATGCATGTAGCTGATCGCATTTAACCGAAATATTATTTTCTGATCAGCATTATTTTTTTTTATATTGAAGATGCCTAAAACAAGAATTTTATGATCTTGTATGATCTCTGACTGTTCTCAATGGACAAAATGTCTAAAAATTGATAACAAATTGCATGATTGAAGTTGAGGCACTTATTAAGAGAACAGAAATTTTTGTGATGGAACATTTGCTCAATGATGATATATAAAGCGAAATTTAATAGGTTTATTGTGTAATTTATGTAGCCAGTAAGAATATGTCTATGAAGGAAGGGATATGGCATTTAGAGGTTGAGTAACTAAACAATGTTTATTGACGATATCTTTCTCAGAAACAGGTGTTTTTTTTAATTTTTATCACCTATATATGTGGCCTTGTTTGAGATCAACTACAAAGAAATATACAACACAGATGGATGTAAATTACCAATAAAATTGTGGTTTTAATGTGCAGGTAAAAACTAATTTACCTGTTTCTGCCTCTTTAGCTCTGTTCACAACTGAAGACATTTCTTGGTTGAGGGATTGAACTTCATTCTTTAGAAGCTTGTTTTCCAGTTCTAACGATGACAAATTTTGTTGAGCCCCATCATGTGATTCTTGGTCTTGGTTACTATGGACACTGTTGCTTGGACTTTGATCCAACATGGCTTCAGCTAAGGTAGCCACATCCACATTTCCATCAGGTTCTGAGGGACTTCCTCTTTCACTACCTACAACAAAATAATATATGTAATTATTTATCAATAGAATATAATCATACATGTGATAAAGTTTGTCAGTGACTTGCAACAGGTCGGTGGTTTTCTCTGGGTACTCCATCAATAAAATTTCTATTAAACTCTTTAGCTTTTACAGCTTTATTTTTATTATCAGCCAAAATTTGTACACGGTGAAAAAAATCCCCATACTGAAGTCATATGAATTTTCAATTACAAAGTCGTAATTAACAAATGTTACTTGTAAAAATTTTAAAAGAATAGTTTTCAAATACATTAGTAAATTTACTAGTAATCATTATACGATAGGTTTTCATACTTAGAATATGGTCGTTAGAAGCGCTAGATAAGGAATCGCTATATACAGGTTAAATGCACTGGAAAACACTGGGGAGGAATCAAAAATAAGGTCGGATAACAAAGGTGGTTGTTATACGGAGGGGTGGCTAAGACAAGTTTGACTGTACTTCCTTTCACTGTTAATATATGGTAAATTTTCAATACTTTCTATAACAAACAATTACTAATACATGTAGTACAACATACAATCAAAAATAACATACCTGAACCGTGTATTGAGTCCACATGTACAATCGATCCACTGTTGGATGACGGTGGATTTTCTGGTACCTTTCCACCTTTATTAGATATAATAGAAGAAGTACTAGATTGTCTGGAATGTCTGGCACTACTAGATGGTGTCACTTTTTTCTTGCTAGGGTCCAATGGTTCACTGCTATTTAAAAAGTCAAACAATGCCTCATCTGTATTCAATTTCTTTTTAGCACTCCCAGTCTGTGCTGTAGTTGATGATGGACTTACTATGGTTTGTGGTTTCTTAATGGATGGTGTTACAATATCTGATGGTCTCTGAGGTTTAGTCAAAGATGTCTGTTTTACAGGTTTACTGACAAACGATGAAGATGAATCAACTGTGACATTAGATTCACTGCTAATTTTTGTTTCTGGTGGTGGTGGTCCTTCTTTTGTTGGAGTGAGAGTCAAAGCATCGGCAGCAGATTGGTCCAATTTGTTCAGAAGTTGTTCTGCCTTACCAGTAATTCCTGTTATCCAGGACATCCTGATAACTCATATCTGGAGAGAAAAAAAGAGAAAAGTAGCGAGAATCATCCAAAATATTGAGCAGTAAAAGAACAAAATACAGTCTGGTATACATTTTGTATCTTGTCTCAACAAGATTGCAGTACTTTTTTTTATACATGTGTACTCTATAGCAAATTATGACATCCCCGTTGCATCTGATATTTTTATTTCCCATTAGACCAGGGGATCTGCCATTCTCGGTGGCCGAGAGAGTATGGTTGTTGACTTCTCATCAGAGGTCTGTTCCACCTTTTTTCCAAAATAAGCTTGGTTGACTAATTGTTGAAACAGACAGTGACGGAATATATCAGGGTTATATTGGTAGTTAAAATAAATATGGCGGCGAAAACTAATTGAAACAACACATGATTACAAGGAATCATAGAACCTGTTGTACGGTACCATTAAAAAAAAGGATACTACTATAATAACATGTATCCTCAAGGTATCAGTTTTGGAGCCCTTAAGGGAAGATCGTAAATATCTCTACTTGCAAGGGTTCAAATAAATAACATTTGTTGGAAATATATGTAGACTACTTCCACTAAAAATATCTTAATGCATACTTGATCATCAGACTCCATGCTGGTTTTAACAACGTATTAATATCTGAATAGTACGTCAGACTTCCTGTGAAAGGCGGTATTAGTTTCGGACTGGTATTCTGATGGGCTCCTCACTGCATGTTTTAGTAAATGGAACAGCTGACACTTGTTAACTTGGTACAGTGGGCGGTCTGTACCATAATATTTAGGAGTTTTTAACAATCAAAAATCTTAAATTAATTAAGTTAAAATAAACAGATGATCATACATGACACTGGAGTTCAACATAATAAGAAATGACATGTTTTATTTTCCAATATTTTTTATAGATCAGAGTTGACCACATATTTTCGCCGATATTATTTGCTCATATGGCAGACGATATTTAAGGGCATATACTTTGAAGCAGCTAATTATTGTACATTTTAAAGAATTTTAAGAGTTAAAAAAATGGAGTTAAGAAATGCAATATGCTAACCATCATTATATCATTGTACATTACTTGCGTTCATCGAAAGCTGCCTTGACATGACTGAGTTACAGCAGTGTACTGTATATTTGTCTATGTAAGCATTGCCTTACAATGTCATACAGGTAATCTTTACACTTGATATTAATATGCAAAATAACCGGTCCAAAACTGATAATCTATATATATATTGACCGTCATTCTTGATCTTGGCTTTTTTAAGTTGTATACAGACATTACAGTCTTTCAGTCTTATATTCTTCTACAATTGGCCAATAATCTTCAGTAGTGAAGGACGGCTAGAAATGTAAAGAAGAAAGAAGAATCCATATCCCTTTTAACTTAATTTCCACAGGCATTGTGATTTTGGTTTTTAATCATACAAAGAAGTTTCACTGAGTGTTTTCTAGACATTGTCACTGGGACTGTATTCTGTAACATATGTCAATTTGTATTGCTTGGGCTATAGACTATAGTATAGTAAGTTACTATAGATTGGGTGTTTTACTGTAACAAGCCTAGAACTTGTAGTCAATTTGTAATGCTTGAGCTATAGATTGAGTGTTTTGTGTTGTCAATTATTTTGACTTACCAATACGACAGCTTTAATTAGTCAATCTGTAGTTAGTTATTTATTATTTTATTGACTTGATTTCTTTCTGTTTTGACGTTCTTGTGATCTAATTTCAACTTGAATTAACATTTATAAATTCGTAGACTCCAAACATTTAAATGACAGAGAAATTTGTGGACGTGGAGTAAACTTCCGGTTAAAACACGTGTGGATGTAAACAAATGTTATTTGTTGTTAATCTGTTTAGTATATGGCTAATATGGCCTAAACTTGGCGAAGTTAATGCGATCTGAAACAACCGTATGTTTGTAGCGACAATAACATCAACACCTCTGGCTCTGAACTTATACAAAAAATTATTTTTAAAAATTGTAAAAAATTACTTTTGTCTTTGAAGGGTTCGATTCCATGGCATAGGCATAAATCATAATAATAATATATCGCACTCAATCAATGAATATATTATGTCATTAATTCAAATATCATTAGTACACGAATCCGGGTCGTTTCGCCCTCATTTATATATTGCTTTACAAAATGAAATATGGAAAATGCCATGATAATATGATAAAATAAAAAAATTAATTAACAAATACCTCATCTTCCGAAGATTCTTCTACATCAACTTGCACACAATTGTTGCAATGAAAGACAATTTCTATTTCTTTCTTGTTGAGTCTGTGATAGTAATCGACAGATCAAAGAATAAAAATAATTACAATTTTCAATTTTTTTAGCTCACCCGAAGGGTCAGGTGAACTATTGCCATCACTTGGCGTCCGACGTACGTTGTAAACTTTTTCAAAAATCTTCTCCTCTGAAAGTACTAGACCAATGAAAACCAAACTTGGTCTGAATCATCACTAGCATGTGTAGTTTCAAAATTGTGTCCGGTGATGCCGTGCACCAACCAACATGGCCACTGTTACTAAAAATAGAACATATGGTAAAATTGCAGGTTTTGGGTAATAATTCAAAAACCGTTAATAATATCAAAAATCTGACATGGGATAAAAATGATCAGCACAGCAAAATCTACCTACCCTGCAATTTTGAAGTAAATCTGATTACCCATCTTGGAATTATTGCCCTTTTTTCATCAAATTTGTAAAATTTTAATACTTTTCATCTTATATTTCAAAAACTATAAGAGATAAAGGTTAAGTTTAATTGCAAAAATGTTCAGCATGTCAAGATCTACATACCGTGCAATTTTGAAGTAAATCTGATTACTCATCTTGGAGTTATTGCCCTTTTTTCATCAAATTTTTAAAATTTTAATACTTTTCATCTTATATTTCAAATACTATAAGAGATAAAGGTTAAGTTTAAATTGCAAAAATTTGCAGCATGTCAAGATCTACCTACCCTGCAATTTTGAAGTAAATCCCATTACCCATTTTGGAGTTATTGCCCTTTTTTCATCAAAATGTTCTAAATTTTAATACTGTCATCTTATATCTCAAAAACTATTAGAGAGAAGGAAAGTTTAAACTGCAAAAATGTTCAGCATGTCAAGATCTACAAAAGATTTCCCACAGTTGAAAATGTGCGACAACTGTGTGAAGAGTTATTCCTCATGAAATGCATTTTTTTGTTGACTCACTGCTTTTGGTTACTCAAATAATCAAAGGGAAGCAACTCTATTACAAAATGTGAAGTAGCAAAAGCTAAATTTTGAGAATCATTGACAAATTTGTTTTTTTACAGCAATTTTGATAACTTACATTAAAGGTGGAACCCCTGCCCAAATTTTTTTGTAGAAGGGATCTGCAATGACGAGGGCTACATTTGTTAATTTTTTTTACCGAAGTTATCAAGTTTTATTGACTGATGTTGTTATTATACCTAGGTGAGCTATACAGGCTCCTGGGAGCCTCTAGTATTAACTTCTCTTTATTATTTTTTTGCAGTTTAATTATAATATTACATCATGATGATGTTAACTCCGTTGTTTATCATACATTTTTTTGTATATTTTTATTATTTTGATTTTATTTTTATGTTATTATTTTTTTGGCATACTAATAAATAAATAATTACGAAAACATTGTCGAAAAAGACTTCATCTGTTATTATATAATTGCGATTAAGTGGGGCGCATCGACTCACTTTCCGGGGCGAAACGACCCGGTACCTAGTACACATGTATAATATTGCTGAATATATCTATAGAAATCTATATAATTGTTATCGCCTATAGGAATGCAACACATTAGGGCCTCAGGGGGTGATTTTCATAGACTAAATATCGTGTACGGTTAAAAGAGGTGGATTTAAATTTCTATGTCGGAACAATTACATTAAATATTGAAAACAAACTCAGTAATTGTTAGTGCTTGCATCACATGTGGAAGATTGTGGGATTGATTCCTGGTCTGGTTAAATCAAAGAATATAAAAAATTACTGCTTTTGGGATTAATAACAAATTTAAGATGAGTTAGCTTGCAGTTAGGGTTATCAATATGGTGTTTAATGCCACTTTCAACAATATTTCAGTTATTTTGTGACCGTTAGTTTTATTTGTGGCATAAACTGGAGCACCAGGAGGAAACCACAGACCTGGCAAGTCACTAACATACTTTATCACATTATGTTGTATAAAGTACACTTCGCCATGAGTGGGAATCAAACTCACAAATTAGTGGTGATAGTCACTGATTGCATTGTTAGTTATAAATTCAAAATTGCAATGTTAGTTATAAATTCAACTACAATACAATCACGACAACCCCCATTGCAGTAAGGATAAAGTGGTCAGTAAAAAGCAGGCATCATTATCTCATGAAAAGTAACTTGGTCTTGTTAATTGAGCGCTTGATGTTAAATAACTTTCAACCTGGTGCTGTCACCAATATGATTGACACCTTACAGTGGAACAGTCTTGCTTATAGACGATCTAAAGCAACTCTGATACTCTTATATAAAATTAACGGGGGCTTGTTAGAGATACCAAAACCATACTATCCCAGTTTGGAACAGTTTACCGCAGTCAATAGCTCTTTCACCTAACCTAGAATCCTTCAAAAGTGGTATCTTCACATTAACATTTGAAGGATTCCCAACCCACTTTAAATACATATAGCAAGCAACTTTACATATGCATGTATGTAATTAGTTATTTTTATTTATTTTTGTTTATTATACATGAACTTTTAAAGTAAATTGCCCATGTACATAGCACACACAGTTATGGGACGTTACACACTCTATCCTTACAGTCTAGTCCTGTACTTGGAAGAAGAAGAAGAAAAACTCACCTGTATTACATTTGTAAAGATTTGGGGAGATATTATTTCAATTTTCACATATTTTACTTTTTAAAGGTTGGTTATTCAATGAGTCTCTAGTGGACATAATATTAAAAGTAATGATGCTTTCTTAAGTAAGAATGGAATTTGAATCATACATAATTAATCAGTTTGACACTGCCACCACTTTGCCTCTGTCCCAATCCAGGACCTAGATTTCCAAAGTCACATGGTCTTTATTATGTTTAATGAGTTGAGGTGAGAGGTTATTGTTGATATTGGTGAAATTGTTGGCCATCACTCTTCAAACAAATGTTTGAAGATACCAAAGGGTTAATCTCAGAAGCTGTAAATCGAAGAAGGTCAGACAATACAATGGCCAAAAGAAAAGGAACAAAAGGACAAACAATACACAGAAAACTAAAGATCCAGAAACACAGAAATAACTACAAATGTACATGTATGTTAACAGAGGTATTTGAGAACCAATGTCAATGGGAACTTATTTGGCCATTCGTGATGAAAGTTGGTATGTCTCATTTACAATATCACTAGGAGTGTAGCACACTAACCAAGAATCTTCAGATTGGATTATGATATGTATATTTAAATATAATACTAATGGCTTATACAATGCATATGTCTTTTGTAGTTTTTGTAGCAGAAAACAATGAAGACAGTGGCTTTAATAAGTGGTGGCAAAGACAGTTGTTATAATATGATGCAGTGTATAAGTGAAGGGCATGATATTGTGGCCCTAGCTAATCTCAGACCAAAAGACAAAGGTTAATTATATATATATTCAAATATAGAGATATTTGTTTGTAGAATGACTATTAGAAAATTGCAAAAAAGCATAGATTTCAAAATGTTTATCAATTTATATTTAGGTAGATAATTTTATAAAACTGATATACAAAATGTGAGAGAGTATTCATATTTTTTGTCAATCATTGTTATAATTGAAGAAGTCACACTTCTTGCACATAAAAGACTTTTGGCAACTCCTACTGAACAATAGTTTGGTAACAGTGATCATTTGGTGGCCTGTTTCAAGACAAAATGTTCAGACCTATCCACTAGCTATCTCTTCTTACTTTTGACAATTCACCCACAGACATTATAAACTGATCACAGCACCACTGTTCACCTACTGTACATTATATTTTATTTTTAAACTTGTTCTTGATCATCATGTATATAGCTGAAATACTATTCACTTGTCATTAAACAACAATCAATCAATCAATTGTTACAATTGGCGAGTTCTTGTTAAATAATTTCAATAGTTTGTAAGCTCTAAAATACATATACCAGTAATCAGAGTTAGGGTTTTGGTATTTAACGCCTCTTTCAACAATATATCAGTTATATCGTAGCGGTCAGTTTTATTATTGGAGGATACCAGTAATCACAAATATAAATACTTTCTAATATTAGATTGTCAAAATAACAATAGTTTTATTGTCGAAATTACAATTGTTTCATTATCGTAATTATAATTGTTTCAATGTAAATGTGTTGATTTCTACTTGGACGAGTTGTCATTCCTACAATTCACATTTTTGTTTTACATGTATAGATGAATTGGACAGTTATATGTACCAGACTGTTGGACATCATGCTATTGATATGTATGCAGAAGCTCTAGGATTACCACTGTATCGTCATACCATACAAGGGTCATCAACTGCTGTAGAAAAGGACTACCATCCAACCCCAGGGGATGAAGTAGAAGATTTATATGTACTTTTAAAGAAAATTAAAGTGAGTTTTGTACATTAATATTTACTTGTATTAATTCATATTTTCTTTTTTGTTGGGCGACATTGTTTTAATGTGTCATATTTCATTGAAAAAAGATAATGATGAATCCGTGATATTGATTTGTTTACTTCTGATAGATTCAAAATGATATGAAATTAAGATAAAATGACCTTTTAGATTTGTTTTCTTTCCTCTATCATTGAACAGTATTTTATGGGACTTGACTATAAGTAACACTGCTGGTGTCTTATAAGATACAGGAATTACTTACCATTTGTATGCACATGGGTTCACCCTCTGTTTTAAAATGAGATCTGTGTTGTTCATCTCTAGTTTTCTGTGTTGTGTTCTTTGTTTTGTTTGTCTTCGTTTGTCTGGTGTGTCCAATGTTGCCTGTGTCTGGTGTGTCCAATGTTGTCTGTGTCTGGTGTGTCCAATGTTGCCTGTGTCTGGTGTGTCCAATGTTGCCTGTGTCTGGTGTGTCCAATGTTGTCTGTGTCTGGTGTGTCCAATGTTGCCTGTGTCTGGTGTGTCCAATGTTGTCTGTGTCTGGTGTGTCCAATGTTGCCTGTGTCTGGTGTGTCCAATGTTGTCTGTGTCTGGTGTGTCCAATGTTGCCTGTGTCTGGTGTGTCCAATGTTGTCTGTGTCTGGTGTGTCCAATGTTGTCTGTGTCTGGTGTGTCCAATGTTGTCTGTGTCTGGTGTGTCCAATGTTGTCTGTGTCTGGTGTGTCCAATGTTGCCTGTGTCTGGTGTGTCCAATGTTGCCTGTGTCTGGTGTGTCCAATGTTGTCTGTGTCTGGTGTGTCCAATGTTGCCTGTGTCTGGTGTGTCCAATGTTGTCTGTGTCTGGTGTGTCCAATGTTGTCTGTGTCTGGTGTGTCCAATGTTGCCTGTGTCTGGTGTGTCCAATGTTGCCTGTGTCTGGTGTGTCCAATGTTGCCTGTGTCTGGTGTGTCCAATGTTGTCTGTGTCTGGTGTGTCCAATGTTGCCTGTGTCTGGTGTGTCCAATGTTGCCTGTGTCTGGTGTGTCCAATGTTGCCTGTGTCTGGTGTGTCCAATGTTGTCTGTGTCTGGTGTGTCCAATGTTGCCTGTGTCTGGTGTGTCCAATGTTGTCTGTGTCTGGTGTGTCCAATGTTGCCTGTGTCTGGTGTGTCCAATGTTGCCTGTGCCTGGTGTGTCCAATGTTGTCTGTGTCTGGTGTGTCCAATGTTGTCTGTGTCTGGTGTGTCCAATGTTGCCTGTGTCTGGTGTGTCCAATGTTGCCTGTGTCTGGTGTGTCCAATGTTGCCTGTGTCTGGTGTGTCCAATGTTGCCTGTGTCTGGTGTGTCCAATGTTGCCTGTGTCTGGTGTGTCCAATGTTGCCTGTGTCTGGTGTGTCCAATGTTGCCTGTGTCTGGTGTGTCCAATGTTGCCTGTGTCTGGTGTGTCCAATGTTGCCTGTGTCTTGTGTGTCCAATGTTGCCTGTGTCAGGTGTGTCCAATGTTGCCTGTGTCTGGTGTGTCCAATGTTGCCTGTGTCTGGTGTGTCCAATGTTGCCTGTGTCTGGTGTGTCCAATGTTGCCTGTGTCTGGTGTGTCCAATGTTGCCTGTTTCTCTGGATTATCCATTCTTGATTGCCCCTCTGGTTTTCTCTAATGTTTATT
This sequence comes from Bathymodiolus brooksi, assembly GCA_963680875.1. Classification (NCBI taxonomy): domain Eukaryota; kingdom Metazoa; phylum Mollusca; class Bivalvia; order Mytilida; family Modiolidae; genus Bathymodiolus; species Bathymodiolus brooksi. The sequence continues at coordinate 103,335,881 of OY804576.1, forward strand.
TATAGGACCCACTAGTACTGATAATGATCATCAAAACTTCAATGTTACCTGTCTTAATCCTGATAAACCTAAAATTTGTGTGGATCTGACATGATTTTGTTTTATTTACAGAGTGAATTACAGATTGAGGCAGTGTCTGTTGGTGCTATATTATCAGATTATCAGAGAGTTCGAGTAGAGAATGTGTAAGTTGTTATTGTTTTAATGTCTTTTTCCTTTCATCTTAAGGGGCCGTCGTGGTCATGATCGTATGGTAGTTAGATTTACAACTACCTGCTATGTATTCAGTGCCTATCACCACTTGTGATTTTCTCTGTGTACTCCAGTTTCCTCCACTAATAAAACTGACCACCACGAAATATTGTTGAAAAGGGCATTAAATACTATAACCATAACCCTTTAGATATAATAATTACAGGAATTTTTTTTATGATTTTTATTACTGTGAGATGTATCTGAAACAAACGTTACCCCGAAATAAGCAAGGTTTTTGACAGGGATTTATTACAGTTCACATGCAAAAAAGTTCATCTCCTCCTAAACCTTGTTTTATAAGGAAGCATTAGATTAAACATATTTTATTGCTAAATATTATAACAATTGGATTGGACACAAATTATAACAATTTACAAGGGTCCTCTCCACATAATAAATAATTACAATAGTACATGCGTCAGCAATAGTAAAATACAATATACAACATTATAATAAATTCTTTGAAAAATGAAAAAAAAGGAGACACAACAAAAAACAAAAACAAAATACAAAACAAAAAGCATGAAATTATATAATATAATATAAGCATGTTTTACCATACTTGTATCTGAGATGAAATTGATTGATTGATTGATTGATTAATTAATCAAATATATATTTGGGAGGGGGTGGGGGGGAGTGTTGTGATCATAAATGGGTAAAACGTTTTGTTCGTTTGATGTAAAGTTGTACAGATTTGAAAATTTGCAGATTCTGCATCTCAGTTAAGGTGTCATCGCCAAAAAGTAGGACTTCAATTTTTAGTTCATTAAGAAAAACTAGTCTTAATTTCAATTCTTCTCTTGCTTTGTTGTAAAGACAACATTCTAATATATAATGAATTGCATCTTCAAATGCACACCCACATATACAGCCTGGATCATTAACCAAATGCACACGAAAAAGATCAGCATTCAAGGAAGCATTATAATATATATTATCAAAATAGACATGAATACCATTTATGTCTTAAAGGTGTCAGAGACTTGGACTTACCTCCCTTTCATACCTTTGGAGAAGAGACCAATCAGAACTGTTAAAAGAAATGATAGATTCAGGATTGTCTGCCATTTTGATTAAAGTGGCTTCAATGGGTATGCTATTATCTATTGATAGATGCAAATTAGAATTATTTCAACAGTTAGTAGATGCACAGAGTGTTTTTTCGCAGACCATTTTGTGAGACTGGCACTTTTTTTAGTGAGATTTTGTATTTAAGAGTTGTATTTTGGCAACAGAGAATAATTACTTCTATGTATCGAACAATATATACATAGATGTTTGGTTTAAACAATATTTATTCAAGAAAAAAATTAAGGATACATAATATACAATGATTACAGAATGTGGATTCGGAAACAAGCTTATTGCCCCTTTGGTATCTTCAATCTCTTCTTAAAGCTTTTGTTACAAGATATCTGTCTCCAAATTTTTGTTTGTAAATTTTTTGATAATATGCATAAAACAGAATGTTGAAATAGGATATTTTCACTTGAGAAAATCAAATTTCACACACCAGTATATTAAACTTTAAATTGCAAAAAGTAATTGACTTTATTTCAATATATAAGATATCACTTGTATGTTAATTTTTTCTGATAACTGCATCCATATTGGTCAAAATTTGATTGTTGGGTGGGAATAGTTATTGAAATGGTTTTTTTATTGTCCAGACATGCTTGATAGTGCTTTTGATGTATATCAATAGAACATTGTTATTTTTGTGTAAAATTATAATGGTAGAACAGTTACATTTTTGTAGCATAAGAATCTTTATCTCTATGAAAGTCAATACATGTACTACAAAGAAGGTAGGTAACAATCTAGGGAGTAAGTGTATAAAATTATGAATTTTGTTGTGAAGGATTACCAGGTACTCAGCAATATTATGTTGCAGCAGTAAAATATCGTTGTTGTCGCCTTTATTTTTTACAACTGTAATTGAACTGCTGCTTTTGAAATATTTATGATTCTAAATACATGGTACGCTTATATTTCTAAATCAATGGGCTATGTTTGGTCACTACAAGAAGAGTTTGAGGATACCAAAGGGGTAATCGGAATCCGTATATCGAAGAAGAACAGACAACACAATGGCCAAAAGAAAAAGTACAAAAGGACAAACAACGATCTACAAAACATACACATAAAACTAAAGATCGAGTACCAAAAACCCCACTAAAAACCGGGGGTGAACTCATGTGCTCCGGAAGGGTAAGCAGTTTCTGTTCCACAAGTGGCACCCGTCGTATTAATCTAGTTACAAACCCAGTGATAAGTCATGAATGAGGAAAGTTTTGGTCTTTGGTCACTACAAGGAATTTCTGTTCTGTTGTATATATAAACTATAGTTGATTTGTTTTGTGAGAATGGATTTCTCAGAGCAATCTCTCATCAAAGACGAACACTGAGATATGAGATTGCATTGCAAAGTCCCTTTCAAGCAAAACATATCAACAATGGTATACTTATCGGGGATTTGGTGAGATGACATCTGTGGCGTCATTTTAGGGTTACATTTAAAAACCAATATTATGTTCAAATTCACGATAATTGCTTGATAAGAGATATTATCACGTGTAAAGATCAAAGGAAAAATGTACAAATCATTGATAATATTATTTTTCTGATAGAAAATATACATGTATGAAAACATGCTCCCAATACTAATAACAAAAATTTATTCCACAGCAATAAAAATAAAAATATTTGAAATGAATAACACTGACGACAAACAATTTAGTTATAATTATAATAACAAGGTAGCATATCTGTTAATTATGGAGAAATTTTATGCATTTACATCTAAGAATGTATCTTTCCCTAATCTATACAGCTAGCCCCTCCCCCCAAAATACAAACAAAGCAGTGGTGGAAACTGACATTGTACATTTAGTTTAAGATCTACAAAGACATTTTTTTTAATTTAAGGATTGTATCCAAAGAAACATTTAGGGAGAACACTTAAAGACTTATATCCACAGTTACTAGCTATGGTAAGTATGAGTACATTGGTGAATAAATAGACAACCTCTATTGCCACGGAAGGTGTGGTAATAACAGAAATAACTGTTGCTATGGAAAGTTTTATCAGCTTTCTTGTTATTAATTGGATTAATGACTTCAATATACGTAAGGTTATCAGTTCTCAAACATTTCAGCATTTACAAGGTTACGGGTTAGGGTTATGGTGTTTAACGCCCATTTCAACTATGTTTCAGTTATATCTTGGCAGTCAGTTTTGTTGATGGAGGAAACCAAAGAAAACCACTGACCTGCGACAAGTCACTGAAAACTTTATCACATAATGTTGCATTGAATACACCTCCCCATCAGCGGGATTCGAACTTTCAACTTTTAGTGCTGATAGGCACTGATTGCACAGGTAGTTGTAAATCCAACTACCATATGATCACGACCACGACGACCCCAGGACGCATCTTACAGTGTAGTTCGTAGTTGTTTATCAATATATGTAGATTTTCTTCATCTTTTTGGATTTATTTTGAGTTCATGATTGTAAGTTTTCTGAAATTACACTCAAACATATATACATGTCAATAAAATCTACTCAACTCTTAGCAAAAAATACAATGGAATGTGCATTTGTTTGGTTTATTCAATGTGGAAAATTCCCATGGCAAGAAATTTGTTTTCCTCTACATTATATATGTTTGGACTATCCATCAGATTGTCTCCCTGCGTCAACAAATCTTCTGTAACACATCCAATATGTCTTATTATTTTTATATAGCAAAACAATATGTAAGGTATGATAATAGTAATAATTTCTTCAATTTACTGAGTTTTTTTACATTCTTAGTTTGATTTGATATTTATATTACTTAGATATGAAATATTTTCTCTGATTTTCAGAATGAAGAATTTCAGCTAAATGTTTGTGGAGAAGGAGGGGAATATGAAACCTTTACAACAGACTGTCCTCTGTTTAATAAATCAATTGTTCTGTAAGTATTATTACAAATACCTTTGCAACAGACCGATTTGTGATGAAAATATGCCAAAAATTCATTTGAAAATATTCTCCTTTGTCTGAAACCACTGAGCCAACTTAATCAAATCTTGCTAGGATGGTCCTTGGGTGATACCCTTTCAAAATACCTTCCATCCAAGATGGCTGTTGTAGCTAAAAATTGAAATCTTTAATTGGCAAAAATGGCTCTGTTTTAAGATGGAATTATCTGAAACTGTAGCTCTGTGATAATGAGATGTATAACATATATTCAGGGTTAGTTAGTTGTATGCATTACAAATTTGGTATTATATTTCTCATGACAACTTATATCTGTGAAAATTTATTTTTACTGGTATTGCCTATTGATACCAGCCACACAAATTGTATGTCCTGTAAAAATATAGGTGACAATAGCCTATTTTTGGCTATCCTGTGTAGACCCTTTGGTTTTCTTGCTCCCAAAGACTTATAAGTTATTTGGCTTTCAAATATTTTGGCTTTGAGCATACTTGATGATGGTTATTCTAGAAACGCAACATATGCACTAAATCTATGTTTTTGTTAGAATTGTGCTTGATATCTGTAGTAGTGAGTGATCTTCTAACAACAATTATTATTTCTAATCATTGGTTTTGGGGCCCGGGTGGCTCAATGAGTTAGGTAGTTGGATTACCTAACAACTCATACAAGCCTATCACCAATACGGCGTGGGTTCGCACCCAGCTTTGTAAATTACAAAAAAGGGTGCACTCGACTTGCAGCCACAAGTGATAAAGTTTACCAGTTGCTTGCCCATGGTCGGTGGTTCTCTCCGGGTACTCCGGCTTCTTCTACCACTAAAACTGGTTGCCATGATATAGCTGAAATATTGCTGAAAGTGGCATTAAACACCAAAAATCAATCAATCAATCAATTAATCATTGGTTTTATACATTTCTAGTGATACTACAGAAGAAATAATACATTCAGACGATGCTTTTGCACCTGTTGGTTATCTTAATCTGAAAGAAGCTCACGTGGAAGATAAAAACATTGTAGGTAATGATAGGCATGTGTAAGGTATATATGTTTTTTATTCATGTTTTTACTTATAATAGATTTACTACATCAGATGCACATTGCTGTAATAATATTATTCAGTGGTTTACAACCACAAAAAGTTGAAAATCTCCATTGATATACCAAACATTGAAGAGCATTAAAACAAAATGTTAAAAACTACTGTCAAACCAATGTAGAAGGGAGATAACCCTTAGTTTAATAGTGGAATTATGTAGATTTCTGTATTGTGCTTCTTTCACTGAAACATTTATTAGTGTTTTACAGATTTTATTATATTGGTATGCAATTAACATGCATACATTCTTTTGATGTTTAGGAATAGAAATTTGTGTTCACATTTTAGCAAAAAATATACATGTAAATATATTCATTAATCTGTTATGTCTATTTAATGTTTCTGTCTGTTTAAACCTTCTATAACCAGCCATTTGGTGTTTAAACAGGTTAAACTAAACAAGTTAACTTCATGTTGTGGGTTAAACTAAACAAGTTAGCTTCATGTTGTGAACAACTGATGGGGATTTGTTGGTGTTTAAACAGGTTAAACTCAACAAGTTAGCTTCATGTTGTGAATAACTGATGGGGATTCGTTGGTGTTTAAACAGGTTAAACTAAACAATATAGCTTCATGTTGTAAACAACTGATGGGGATTCGTTGGTGTTTAAACAGGTTAAACTAAACAATATAGCTTCATGTTGTAAACAACTGATGGGGATTCGTTGGTGTTTAAACAGGTTAAACTAAACAAGTTAGCTTCATGTTGTGAACAACTGATGGGGATTTGTTGGTGTTTAAACAGGTTAAACTCAACAAGTTAGCTTCATGTTGTGAATAACTGATGGGGATTCGTTGGTGTTTAAACAGGTTAAACTAAACAATATAGCTTCATGTTGTAAACAACTGATGGGGATTCGTTGGTGTTTAAACAGGTTAAACTAAACAATATAGCTTCATGTTGTAAACAACTGATGGGGATTCGTTGGTGTTTAAACAGGTTAAACTAAACAAGTTAGCTTCATGTTGTGAACAACTGATGGGGATTCGTTGGTGTTTAAACAGGTTAAACTAAGCAAGTTAGCTTCATGTTGTGAACAACTGATGGGGATTCATTGGTGTTTAAACAGGTTAAGCTAAACAAATTAGTTTCATGTTGTGAACAACTGATGGGGATTCGTTGGTGTTTAAACAGGTTAAACTAAACAAGTTAGCTTCATGTTGTGAACAACTGATGGGGATTCGTTGGTGTTTAAACAGGTTAAACTAAACAAGTTAGCTTCATGTTGTGAACAACTGATGGGGATTCGTTGGTGTTTAAACAGGTTAAACTAAACAAGTTAGCTTCATGTTGTGAACAACTGATGGGGATTCGTTGGTGTTTAAACAGGTTAAACTAAACAAGTTAGCTTCATGTTGTGAACAACTGATGGGGATTTGTTGGTGTTTAAACAGGTTAAACTAAACAAGTTAGCTTCATGTTGTGAACAACTGATGGGGATTCGTTGGTGTTTAAACAGGTTAAACTAAACAAGTTAGATTCATATTGTTGTGAACAAGTGATGGGGATTCGTTGGTGTTTAAACAGATTAAACTAAACAAGTTAGCTTCATGTTGTGAACAACTGATGGGGATTCGTTGGTGTTTAAACAGGTTAAACTAAACAAGTTAGCTTCATGTTGTGAACAACTGATGGGGATTCGTTGGTGTTTAAACAGGTTAAACTAAACAAGTTAGATTCATATTGTTGTGAACAAGTGATGGGGATTCGTTGGTGTTTAAACAGATTAAACTAAGCAAGTTAGCTTCATGTTGTGAACAACTGATGGGGATTCGTTGGTGTTTAAACAGGTTAAACTAAACAAGTTAGCTTCATGTTGTGAACAACTGATGGGGATTCGTTGGTGTTTAAACAGGTTAAACTAAACAAGTTAGCTTCATGTTGTGAACAACTGATGGGGATTTGTTGGTGTTTAAACAGGTTAAACTAAACAAGTTAACTTCATGATAATTAACCAGGTGAGCCTTTAGTTTCTCAATATTTTGTTTGTTTTTCTCTAGGACACAAGTCAGAGCATATCATCCAGACTAGCACAGTTTCCAATGAAGAGGAGTTGTGATTTACATCAAGAAATATTTACAAAGGAAGAAATTACCTCCCTTGTATGTGATGAAGACAATGATTATGATACCAGGACAGACAAATGTTTAGGTATTGAAGAACAAATGAATTTTGTCTTTTTGTTTTATCTTGCTGTATGTTTTTAGCTCATCTGATCTAAGGCCATGTGAACTTTTGCCATCACCTAACATATGTCTGGCATCCATTAACTTTTCATATTTTTAATCTTCTTCTGCAAAACTGCTCAACCAAATTTAACCAAACTTGGTTGGGGTAGTCCTTTGGAAGAGTAGATTCAGAATTATATAAATGATAGTGGTTCTTTTTTGGGGAGGGACTATTAAGGGGCCTGAAAGAAGGAAATTTAGTAAATCTTTACAAAAATTTTTTTCTCAAGAACTAGCAATAGATCTGTTACAAATACATTGGGTCCAGCAAATTACTATCTCCAACATATTACTGTATCCAACACATTAAAATTCAAGTTAAATACTGTGTCCACACTTGTTATTGCATAATATATGCTGGTTTAATTTTACCTTGTGGACCTGTTGCAGTTGTATCATACTGCGAGCCTCTGATTAGCCTTTTATTACGAATGAGCTCAATTCTCAAATCAGAAATTTTTTTCATGGAAAGTTCATATTTAATTAACATACTCCCATTTTTCTCCTCCTTAACTTTACAGACTGTATGAAGTTACAGGTAAAGCAGACGGAGAACGAACTTTGGATATCAGGTGTTACAGCACAGATAGTAGAAGAACAAACAATAGAAGAACTAACAAAGACGACAATGGACAAATTGAAAGGTAAAATTGAGGTTTTATAGGATTTGTCAAAATGATTATGAAAAGAAAGTTTTAAACAGTGATGGTCAACAATTCCACCAATATCAACAAAACAAAAGAAAGTTTTAAACAGTGATGGTCAACAATTCCACCAATATCAACAAAACCAACAATCACCTCTCACCTCAAACAAATGAACATAAAAAAGACCATGACATATGACGCACCAGGTCCTGGCCTGGGACAGGCACAAAAATGTGGTGGGGTTGAACCGGTTAATGGGAACTCAACCCTCCCCTCTTGATAATTGTATTTTCAAAGGCAATACAGATGTAAACAAACGCTAAAAATCCTGCAGATTTGCTTCCATTCAAAAAGACATACTGTCACAAAAATCAATGACAACATAAACATAGACAGTAACAGGGTAAATGAATGCTTGTACTTAACTTACTACTAGCTAGGAATATAGAATTTTCTGGTTAAAGACCAAAATTACTCTTAGGTCATAAACATCTAAAGAAATTAATGGTCTTCGTGGGAAACCAGAATAAATAGGTCGTCAATTTGTTGGAATCAAATATTGAACCTGAAACAGTAATATGATATGGAATGAAATATAAATGTGCTGATTAAATTGCTACGTGAATCTACTCCTTGTTATGTACCAGCAGATTGTCTAAATTATTGCCTTTACGAATAAGTTTTTTCAAGGATTTTATAAGTTGAGATGTCTCTGATTTGAACTTTATAACTTTGTTAATCACGTTGCCATAAAAACATAGATGAGAAATACATGTACCCTTTATAAACAGAAAATGAAAAAAATCTCTACAGGTATAGGAAAATACAAATCTGTAATTATTTTAAAGGTTTTTACTTTGATTTAATGGCTATTATTTCTCTATTGTAGAAAGTATACATGGAACAGGAGACGGATGGAGTCTAGATAATTTATGTATGATTCATCTCTATGTTAGAGACCTAAACGACTTTGTAGCAATCAATTCTGTGTATAAAACTTATTTTGGATTAAATCCACCATCAAGGTACACTCTATCTGTAATGTTTTGAGACTACTGAGTTCACTTTAAATAAATTTTCATGATTCATTCATTTGGTTTGAAATATTTGTCATGCAGTTTTTTTTCATAAACCAGGTGAGTAATAAAGGTTCCTTGGAACCTCTAGTTCTATTTCCCCTTCTCTTGATTACCAAGGAGAATATTTCAAACATACTGTATAATTCTTATCTAAGCAAAATTTTTCTTGTGATATGAAAAGGTGAGCAATACTCCATATTATGTGTTTCAAATCTCAAATTTTTCTTTGTATGATGTATTTGTTAGAAGCTGACAGTTTTGAAAACAACCATTATAAGATATAAATTTAAACCTTTTATTCAGAGTTTGTGTACAAGTACCATTACCTGATAATATTGCCCTTCAAATTGATTGCTATGGTAACTGTTGTAATGAAGACCGATATACCATGCATGTGCAGAGTATATCACACTGGGCACCAGCAAATATTGGACCTTATAGCCAAGCTGTCAAAGTAAGTATGTGTTAGTAGTCTCCATATATATGCATTTTTTGTTATGTTGTGCACAATATTATCAAAAATATTTAATGTGCAAATTCAAAGAATAATACTTTAGTACTCATTTAACATGTTGGTTTTCTCTGGGTACTCCAGTTTCCTCCACCAATAAAACTGACTGCCACGATATAGCTGAAATATTGTTGAAAGCGGCATTAAGCACCATAAACCCAAACCCATTTATCATGTCAAAGGAGAGTGATCCATGACTTGACTTGACATTTACATAAGATCGTCCATTTATTTTTAACTTAAAAAAAAAGAGGTATAGTGTGTTTCTATGGTATCGCATGTCTTCTGAATTCTGATACTGGTTATTCACGTGCTATTTCAACCAATTTTCTACACATTTTTTTCAAATTTAACTACCATGGTTCTATAGGACTTTGATATATATTATTTACTTATTACAAAAAAATGTAGTTTCTTCTGTTTCCAACATATTTTTCTACCAAAAAAAATCAGAATTAAATCAAGTTTATTTTACATCAAATAATAGATGTTTTATTTGGTTTTTTTTAGATAAAAGATACAATATATGTAGCAGGTCAGATTGCAATGGTACCCAGTACACTACAAATTATTACAGGAGGAATCAGAGCAGAGTCTAGACTATCACTTCGACATGTTGAGAGAATTTTACAAGTTATGCCAGGAAAGACTTGTTTAAATGACATTTCTATGGCAATTTGTTATGTAACAAAAACAGATTGTATCCCTATTGTTAAAGAAGAATGGAAATATGCGAGAACAAAATGTGTAAGATCAATATTAGTGAAAAATAAGTTTCAAGATTCATTATGGGTTTTTTTAAATTTTTATATATATTTTTGCATGCAGCATTATTAGGAGAAAGAGCAACGACTGGTTGGCTCAGAATTAGGATAATGTGTCGGAGTGGAGTGACATGTCTACTTACAGACTGTTGTTTCAATGAGCTAGCACTATAAAATTCCAACCGAACATGTTGGTCTCATCAAATGTAAGTTCTCGCCATGTTATTGTTAAAAAATTGCTCGTTTGGCATTAAATAACAATCACTCACTCACTCATTGTTGTTTTCAATAAAGGAGGGTAACCCATGTAATAATGTGTCGCCATGTTTTGACAGAGTGCAATTTACGTTATGTTTCAAAATGCTATATTAATAGAAAAGTTATCTACAAAGTTCAAGAGCAATTTCAAATTTGAAGTTGATAGATAAGATGATTTTATGTACAGTTGAACTTTGTTATATCAAATTTGGATAAGTCATTCTCTTGGATATATATCTTGAAGTAAGAATATGATCTATTTATAGTAATGTAAGTTACATTTCACCTGATAATTTGAATACATGGCTAATTTTAGCTAAAATGGAACGTCCCTCTGACTTCAATACAACGAAGTTTGACTATACATAATATTTTATAAAATTAACTTTCTTGCATGTTAAAATCTTTTTAAATTCGATCATACAGATTTTCAGTTGCCAATAAATTATAAAAGATGGAATAATTATTAGACAATCAAGAAGTATAAAGAATAACAGTAGTTTTGAAGGTCGAGACAGATATTATACCTAGCATCGCAGTCTAATAGGACGAGCTGTGATAATGTATATGAGGTTTGAAGGTCGAGACAGATATTATACCTAGCATCGCAGTTAGTCTAATAGGACGAGCTGTGATAATGTATATGAGGTTTTAAGGTCGAGACAGATATTATACCTAGCATCGCAGTTAGTCTAATAGGACGAGCTGTGATAATGTATATGAGGTTTGAAGGTCGAGACAGATATTATACCTAGCATCGCAGTCTAATAGGACGAGCTGTGATAATGTATATGAGGTTTGAAGGTCGAGACAGATATTATACCTAGCATCGCAGTTAGTCTAATAGGACGAGCTGTGATAATGTATATGAGGTTTGAAGGTCGAGACAGATATTATACCTAGCATCGCAGTCTAATAGGACGAGCTGTGATAATGTATATGAGGTTTGAAGGTCGAGACAGATATTATACCTAGCATCGCAGTTAGTCTAATAGGACGAGCTGTGATAATGTATATGAGGAGACCGTCAAAACTGATGTTATTGGTATTAAACATCATACTGCAACATCACACTCCGATATTTTTCAGTATCCATGGTTACTAAGTTGATACTGACAACACTCAATGAGATCATAGGAAAAATGTCCAAGTTTTCCGATAATACATAATCTCTGTAGAACTATAAACAAAATACTACAACAGAGATATTACAATTGTATTTTAACAGGAAGAAGATAAGTTAAGTAGTCACTCATCAAGTCTATTGGAGTTTGTTGTTGTTCCCAGACTTCCACGTAATGCCAAAGTAGAATGGCAAGTGTATTCTAATATCAACAGTCTCAACAGTACAGGTATATTATAAAGAATTCAGTGTATTATATTCTTCTTTAATACATATGTAAATATCAATTAAAACTGACCACCACGATATCACTGAAATATTGTTGAAAGTGGCATTAAACACCATAAACCTAAACCTAAAAACAAAATCAATTGTTTTATTTACTGTTACCTACATATTTTAAAATTTGAAGATTGATTGATTGATTGGTTGGTTGGTTGGTTGGTTGGTATTTGAGCTCATCAAAGCTGTTGATATCACAGTTACATTACAGTATGTCATCAACACTGTCATTGTTGTTTAATGGTATTTGACATGAATGTATCTTTACAAACTGTATTATTATGTCTCCCCTTCGAACGAAGGGAGACATATTGTTTTAGTCTGATTTTTTCTTCTTCTGCTTCCGCTTCTTCTTCTTCTTCTTCTGCTTCTTCTCCGCGAAGCTTGTCCGGACCATAACTTTTTTTGTTTTCCAGATAGGTCAATTATATTTGGTATGTGGGTGCATGACCATAAGGCGGTGTGTCGCGTACCATAATGACCTTCGTGGGACCTTGACCTTTGACCTCAAGGTCAAATAATTGTTTTTTAAATAGTATTTTCTTGTTCGGGCCATAACATTTTTGTCTTTTGAGATAGGTCAATGATATTTGATATGTGGGTGCACGACCATAAGGCGGTGTGTCACATACCGTAATGACCTTTGTGGGACCTTGACCTTTGACCTCAAGGTCAAATAATTGTTTTTTAAATAGTATTTTCTTGTCCGGGCCATAACATTTTTGTCTTTCGAGATAGGTCAATGATATTTGATATGTGGGTGCATGACCATAAGGCGGTGTGTCACATACCATAATGACCTTTGTGGGACCTTGACCTTTGATCTCAAGGTCAAATAATTGTTTTTTAAATAGTATCATTCAACTCATAATGTGTAACTTATTGTTGTACAGATGGATGCATTAAGGGGAGACATAAGTTTTAGGTATCTAAAACAGTTCTTCCTAGTTTGTTTTGCTCTTAATACAGAAATGTCTGTCAACACAGGATATATTTTAACACATAGCCCTATGAGAAATATATACCAATGCAAATTTTCTGAGAGACCGCATCGGTGGTGTAATGGTTAGCGTGCTTGTCTTGAGTGCGGTAGTTGTGGGTTCGAGTCCCAATCTGGTCAAACTAAGAACTATGAAATTGGTACTATATATATACTTGCTGCTACTCCACTAAGCATGCAGCAGTATGGAGTAAGAGCAAAGACTGGTATCAGAATCGGGATAATGTTTCTGAATGGAGCGACATGTCTACCTGCAGACTGTTTCTGTGATCTAGCACTCATAAAAATCCAACTAAGCATGTTGGTCTAGTACAAAGCAGAGGTGATCATCATCTCATTGATAGCTGACTTTTTCTAGCCATGATATAGCTGTAGCTGAATTTTTTTTTTTATATTAAACAACAATCGCTCAGTCACTTGTCAATTAAGGTACAAGTTCATCTGACTGTGGACTGGGAGGGATCTATTAATAGTTGTTATGATGTTTGATGATTTTTTTTTTCATTTTAGTTCACAAAATTATCAGTAAATTGCATCAGTTAGAGGCTGTAGGGAGATACATCATACAGAGTCATTCACTGTCCTGTATTATTACAGTGGGTAAGATTATATTTACTATTTATAACAGTGGTCACGGTCATAATGGTAGCTGGATTTACAACAACCTATGCCTATCACCACTAATGTTGTGATTTTGAATCCCGTTCATGGTGAGGTGTACTCGATATATTATAATTAAACCAAAAAGAAAAATATATGTTTCAGATTTCCAGACTTGCCCTAACCTTTTATTGATATTCTTCAATCCATACCAAGATAGTTTGTTAGAAAAAGGTAAAAAAAATTATTCAGCATTAAATCTGTTTTCCAAATTTTCCATTCAATACCAATTACATAAGCATTCTTTTGAATATGTTGTAATATAATATTGTACATATGACAACTTCTGTGTCACGAATATTAAATATTATATACAGTCAAACCTGTATTAAGAGGTCACCTTTGACTTACTTGACTTATTCCACTTCATCCCATGGGGGACATAGGGCAGCGACAGTTTCTTTCCACCTCGTCCTGTTTTGGGCTTTCCTCTTTGCCTCTCCCCATGTTGTATTTATGGCCTGCAACTCTATAACACCTCTGCGCCATGAGTTCTTTGGTCTACCTCTCTTTCTTTTTCCTTGGGGGTTCCATTCTAAGGCCTGTTTTGTAATGTTGTTATTTGCCTTTCTCAGTGTGTGCCCTATCCACTTCCATCATCTTGATCTTATTGTTAAGTTGATTGGTTGCTGTTTTGTCTTTCTCCATAGTTCTTTATTGTTGAAGGTATCTGGCCACCTCACTCCCAAGATAGTTCTGAGGCAACGGTTCAGAAAGACTTGAAGTGCTTTGATAGAATATGCTGTTTCTCTCCATGTTTCAGAGCCGTAGAGAAGGACAGATTTAACATTTGAATTGAAGAGCCTTAGTTTGGAGCTTGTTCTCAGGGTGGTACCTCTCCAAACTGGCTTACGCATGGCAAAGGTTTGTTGAGCTTTTCTTTTCCGAGCTTTGATGTCTTCGTCGGTTCCCCCTGTAGTGATGATGATGCTGCCTAGGTACATGAATTGTTCAACATTTTCTACTTCAGTGTCTCTGATGGTAAGCTTATCTGTTTGAGTGGTGTTGATTCTCATCATTTTTGTCTTTTGTGGATTAATGAGGAGACCTGTTTGTTTTGCTATTTCCTCAAGACTGGTGGCCTGGTGTTGCATATCTTGGTAATGACGAGATAACATAAAACAGGTGACCTCTCAAATGAGGTTCGATTCATATGAAATTTTCTATATCAGGTGAGGATAAGAAAAATGTGACCTTTTAATACAGGTGACTGCTTAATAGAGGTGACCACATAGGCAGGTTTGAGTGTATTATGTTAAGTTCAAGATTCTTTACTACAATGCTACTCACTCAGTTATATGTGAGGTCTGGCATTTTACTCACATGTTGAAAACACTTGCATGACTGCATCATTTCACTTTGGTCCCATAAAAATAGCTTAAACCTGCCACTTTTGACTGAAGTGTCTGTACCAAACCAGGATAGTGAACAGTATATGTACATTAGGGGTATCCATTTTACCTTTGTTTCTACAAATTTTTTATTAAATTTAGGAACTGTTCTGACAGTGTGGTATTTTTTTTATTAAATTTAGGAACTGTTCTGACAGTGTGGTATTTTTTATTAAATTTAGGAACTGTTCTGACAGTGTGGTATTTTTTATTAAATTTAGGAACTGTTCTGACAGTGTGGTATTTTTTATTAAATTTAGGAACTGTTCTGACAGTGTGGTATTTTTTTATTAAATTTAGGAACTGTTCTGACAGTGTGGTATTTTATATTTTTTCATTTTATTGCCAGTTCTGATAAAGCAGCAATGTTAGTCATCTTATCGTGTAATTTTTAGGAAAGTGAGTGATCATGTATTCGTGTGTTAGTGGAATCGATTTTGTCGCTTTCTACGATTTTTCTATTGGATTTTGAGACTGTTGTGACAGTGTGGTATTTTGTTTTTCATTTGATTAAAACTGTTGAGTTGTCAGAATGTGGTAAAATTATGTCTTTACAATAATATATATTTTTGTTATTAATGTATGAATAAATAGGGGACGTCGTGGTCGTGATCGTATGGGATTTGGATTTATGACTACCTATGCAATCAGTGCTTACCACCACTAATGTTGTGAGTTCGAACCCCGCTCAGTGATAAAGTTTGTCAGTGAATTGCGACAGGTCTGTGGTTTTCTCCGGGTACTCAGGTTTCCTCCACCAATAAAACTGACTGCCACGATATAACTGAAATATTGTTGAAAGTGGCATTTAACACCATAATCCTGTATATGGTTTTGCTTTTGATTAATGTATGAATAAATAACAACAAAAAAGTAATTACTTGATGATCAAGACTTATGTTAGTTACATATATTTGTCATTTCAGAAACTCCAATTAACTCAGCTTCAGTTCCAGAAATAAAGACTGTGATAGACTCGTTCTGTCAATGTTACAAAGAAGTAGTAGATAAATCTGATATTGAGTCGAGTTCACTTCCTACTCTCAGAATATTTTATCCTATTTCTTTTTGTACATATGACAGCATAATCAAAGGTAATTAATTTATACAGTGAAACATGTCTAAACCGATCCTCTTTGGCATCAACTTGTTTGTTTGGAATAGATGGGTATCCGGTTTAAACAGGATATTTTAACAGAGATTTCCTACCATTGGGACTTTATTTTAAGTTCAGTTTATACACCATTCCGTTTTATTCAGGTTTAGACATGTTTCACTGTATTATTGTATTTAGCATTTAACTCCATAAAAAGAGATATAGGCATATGTCATACAACCTACGAGTGCAAGTTTCGTACTCGTAATCCAAAATCCTCCAATCAGAACACTGTTTATATTAGATATTAAATGTATGAACAGGTTATAAACTGGTATACCTAAGCACATGTCATATTGTATCAGGGTTTTCATATCTTGTATAGAGCCTTGCTACATACAGCGTGTTAGCTTCAATGGTCCAATAATTCTATTTAATTTCAAAATGTTTTTCTCTAGATTTTTTGACATGGAATATTCATTTAAAAAGTTTGTTCACATAACCCTACCTACGTTTAAAATGGAAATTACTAAACGATTTGCATGCTGATTGCCATATAGAGATTTGTATATCATTACTGCAGTTTGATCAGTCTACTTTTTGAAGGAGACAAACCAAAGACTATAAAGTTAATATTTGCTGCTTCAACACTAAACATGTAG
Organism: Bathymodiolus brooksi; assembly: GCA_963680875.1. Taxonomy (NCBI): domain Eukaryota; kingdom Metazoa; phylum Mollusca; class Bivalvia; order Mytilida; family Modiolidae; genus Bathymodiolus; species Bathymodiolus brooksi. The sequence goes on from OY804576.1 coordinate 103,352,931, forward strand.
CATTAAGTAGTAAGAGCAAAAGACGGGTTGGCTTGGAATAAGGATAATGTGTTCGAGTGACATAACATCATTTGTTAATCTTTGTAGCGCAAACAAATGTGTAAAATTTATGTGAAAACAGTACATGTATAGCTACTCTTGTATCCCTAATATCGAAAATTACCCGGTAATCACCTGTTGAACAATGATGATAATCACTCATGCAATTATGCACATTCATGAATTATTGTATTGTTTGGTTACCTATAATTTATTTTCAATATTCCAAAATATATGCACGAGTAGTTGCACACTAAATAATGAGTTAGCTTTATTTATTATGATTCTGTATGAAGATGTTTAAATATATGTATGTTTTTTTTTCTAGAATTGACGAGCCAGTTAAAGGAAGATGTTATATTTACAGTGATACCTGTGTTAAGTCTGTCAAGATCATCAACCTTGGTACTCGGATGCCATTGATTTACCTTATATGTACTTTTTCAATAAATTTTATTACCCTGTAAAAAATGAAGGTTGTTTATTTTGGGGGGGAAATATCCTATAGTGTCTTTAGCTGAAAAAGCTTAGATATGACATTTTACTTTTATATTAAATGGGAGCCCACAGCTCATAAATGGATACAAACAAAACTTGCACCTTTAAAGTCATTGGACAATATTAGTTATTAATAAGAAAATCATTCCCAATAAATACCCTGTACACTTTCTACAGACCAAATATGGTTGACCTTTATGTTGGTAAACAAAAATTTGGGATTTGAGGGAACATTTATACAAGATTATTGTTGGATTATTACATTATGTCAAGGGATCAGTATTTCAGCTATATTCGTGATGAGAACAAGTCTTAGAATTGCGGATTTTATCGTCCTTAACCGACCCTCACTGTCAACTTTCTAGGTTTAGGACAAGGTATGAAGCAGACCTAGCTGTGTCTGTGATATCCTTTATTTTAAGCTCAGTGGGATAGATGCGATCAGCATAATCTCCAAATATTGATTTATTTTGTGAAAGGACATCATCTTTATAATGGTCCGTAAAATTGAAGGATTGGGCTGGCATCTTTTCATGAATACAACAGCATTTATGTTAAGTATCTAGTCTTCACATTATGTTCAGTAGTTTTGTCTTTTATATTCATTTCATACATCATATACGGTTCATTCACATTATGTTCAATAGTTTTGTCTTTATGTTCAGTTCATACGTCATATAACAGTTCATTCACATTATGTTCAATAGTTTTGTCTTTATGTTCAGTTCATACGTCATATAACGGTTCATTCACATTATGTGCAGTAGTACTAGTTTTGTCTTTTTGTTTGGAAACATCAGTGGTGTAATGGTATTGGTGCTCGCCTCGAATGCGGTAGATCGTGGGTGAGGTCGAACCAAAAACTATCAATTTGGTATTTGTTGCTTCTCCACAAAGCACACAGCATTAAGGAGTAAAAACAAAGATTAGTTCCACAGGCATACGGTTTCCCATTCATGAAATGTTATATTATGAAAAGAAAATTTAAAGTGATGGTCAACAATTCCACCAATATCAACAAAACTAACAATCACCTCTCACCTTCACTCGCTGAACACAAAAAAAAGACTGACATTAGAAATCCGAGTTATGGCTTGGGACATGGTGCAAAAATGTGGCGGAATTGATAGGGTTAATGGGATCCCAACACCCCTCTTAATAACTGGATCTCCAATGGCAAAACATATATAAACAAATGATAATAAAACCTGCACAGATTCACTTCCATGCAAAAAGACCACACACCATCACAAAAATGAATGACAACAAAAACATGGACAGTACAATAGCAGGGTCCATGAATGCTCATAGTCAACTGATTATTAGCTGGGAAGGTAAAATCTGTTAGTTAAAGACCATAACTCTAATTAGTACAAAAATATTAACTGATACTTCTAACAGTTTTAACATCAGTTAGTCATGACTGACATCCAAAGAAATTAATGATCTTCGTGGGAAACCAGAATAAATAGCCCATCAACTTGTTGGAATGAAATATAAATGTGCTAAATCAATTGCTAGTTGTACCAAGGATTTATATAGTATATAGTACTATATAAATCCTTGGTTGTACCAACAGACTCTATATTATTAGTAAATTAAACCCGTCTCACAGAGTGACCTATAGTCGTTAGGTTATAGCTTTTTCATGGACTTTATAATTTTAGATGTGTCAGATCTCAACTGCAGTTTTGTTTATTACGTCGCCATAAACACATGGATGGGGAATACCCTTTTTGATCAAATATTTTAATATCACTTTTATTTCAAACTATTTTTTTTTTTTTTCAAAGATCTCAAGTAAGTTTCTTTGTAGTTACATACAAGTGTACAAATGTGTTAACTTTATTGTTGTAAAGCACGGCACGGGGGAGTTAGTCTTAAATGTAGTTAATACGGATAATTAGATAATTATACTCTTGTCCACATGTTACACAATAAGCAATTAGCCGTTCGTTTATTGCACGGTAGAATGTTGCATAATAATTGAATTTATACACGAATTACATTACTGGTTGTTAGTAAATGCAAGTCTTACATGAAAACTTCGGTTATATATCAAATTTGATTTACGGCAAATGAAAAACGGCAATTTTGATGTTATTATTTTCTGTGAATGTATTGTGTTGAGAGCCTTCGACACCATGTCGACGGATTTCCCTTATCTTTTACGGTTTCCGAGAAAATCGTGACAGGTGAAGACCAAAAGTCCTTATTTCCAAAATTTTGCTTTTGTGGCATCCAATTTTAATTTCTGCCGTTTCTGAGAAATGTTTATCTGTATGGGACGTGGAAAAGGAAATAGCCTTTCTTTTTCGAAATGGCTCTAAAGAGACCAGAATTTACGAAATTCCACATATTTGAAAGGTATATATAAATAATTTGTATTTTTCATACAATTTTGATCCTCTTTCCTGGTAGTGTTCAAGCTTTCGGAGGACGGATTTCCTCTATCTTCTATGGTTTCTGGAGAACATTCAACTGGATGGGGCCAAAAAGGTTCCAATTTCCACTAGTTCACTTTCTTTTTTTTCTCTCTCGTCCAATTGTAATTGGGGGGGGGGGGGGGGGGGATGCAAAATTCTCTTCTTTATGAGTTATTTCCAGTAATATTCCAGTGGATTTCCTATTTCAGTTATAGTTTTCCAGTTTAACTTGACTGCAGTAAAACTGGTCGATGTGACGACTTGAAGCGATCTTATTATGCCGCATCCTATATTGGTGCCCTTTAATGTAATATTTATCATGTTTTTTTCAGTAGATTTCTAATGAAATTGTCTGCGTGATTTTTTTCAAACATATTTGATATAGCTGTACTGTAGTCTCCGGAATAAAAAGTCCAAAGGGTGTCATATGGGACCAACAATTAAAATGATCAGTATTAGTTGTTTTTTAAAATTTCAAATCTTATTTGTATTATCATGTTAAGAACGTTTAAACCGTGATGATCAACAAATTTCACCAATGCCAACAAACGAACAATCACATCTCACCTCAACTCATTAAACGTAAAAAAAAAAATACCACTACATATGACGTTGCAATTGGGAACCCAGGTCTTTGCTTCGGATAGTGAAGAAAAATGTGGCAGTGTTAAACCGGTTAATTGGATTACACCAATACACCTCTTGAAAATTGGATAATTGGATCTCCAACAACAATAATCAAACGACAAAAATGTATGCAATTTGTCCATTGAATTTTCTGTCTGAAGTGCTCCAGCAAATTTGTTCCTCCATCTATCTGAGATTTGTTTATTTTCGAGATGCCAAAAATACTGTGAGGACGAAATTTTGTGAATACACAACAAAACAAATTATCTGATGTTCTTGTGGCAAGTAGAATTTTGATTGGCTAAAAATTTACTTCTAACACTTCATGGAAGCCGTGCTGTGTATTTCATACGGCACAGAAAATCAATAATCGCTCTCACCTATTGCCTGTGCTATGTATTTCATACGGCACAGATAATCAATAATCGCTCTCTGTGACCTTTTTCCAAAGATACACGTATTTATGTCTTTCCTATAATAAGGACATACTTATTAATGTTAGAACATTCAGATAAAAATGTTATCAGTCTCGAGATGTTATATTGCCCTTTAAAACGGGATATATAACATCTCGAGACTGATAACATATTTATTAAATAGAGCCAAATCTTAACAAGGTTAATTTCCCACCATGCATATTGGAAATTACCACCACGAGGCCTTGTTTAGGGAACGACCATTTAACTTGAAGGGGGGGGTTATGGTTTTTTCTAAAAAAATATTCTGATTCCCAATGTTGCTGAAAAAAATATTCTGATTTTGGTGGAGGAAAAAAAAAAAAATCTGACTCGGGAAAAAAATTTCGCGCTCTGCGCGACAAAAAAAAATAAATATTCTAACTCTTGTGTTGTCCAAAAAATAATTTCTGAACGAAACAAAAAACCATAACCCCCCCTTTCAAGTTAAATGGTCGGTCCCTTATATAAATAATGAATTTATTTGTTCAAGACATGTAAATGTTGTTTTTTTTTCTTCTTCTTTTGGTATACAGCTATCCATCCACTGGATGATCACTAGCTGTTGCGCATGCGTGGGAATAAGAAATAATAATAAATTCAGTCAGTTTATAACATATTTACAAGTGGTGCCAATAGAAACAAATTTTGTGGTTAAAACTATTTACAATTTCATTTTTATTTAAATTTGTGATTGTAGATGGCTGAGAACAGTTGGTGTTAGCTGTTCTCTAAACGTGTTGACTGTTGGGCATAGAACTATAGTTTGAGGTAGTAAATTCCAGTGAATGATGTCTCTGCAAGGATTTGTGTAGTATACTATACTATACAAATCCATGATCTCTGTTTGTTTATATCATTGTTAATCTTTTGTCTATTTTAAAAGAAACATATCTTTTCTATGTCTCTTTTACATTTATGGCCGTTTGTAGTTATATAAAACGAAACTTTAATTTGGGTTTATAGATGGATTCTGCCACATGAAAGACCAATGAAAAACCCTTTAACAAAAAGAGTGCAGTTGTAAAATATGGCGGGAAAATAAGTAAACATTGTGTAGTTTAAAAACACAAAATGCTAGCAGAAAAAGCACTAGAACTTATTAAGGAGTTACAAAGAACAATAGACAGCACACTTCCGCCATATAATGTAAAAAGACGGCAAATAAGTCTTGACTTGAATGTTTATATTTCATTAATAATACCATCGTGTTATCGGTTTTCGTGCTATTAATATTATCGATTTTCAGATATGGCGATTAACAGTGTTAACCCTCCATTCATATGACGATTGGAATTTTCAAAGAATGGCTAGTTAAATATTTCTTTGTGCATAAGATTGTTTTTAAAGCCATTCTTGTATTTTAATATACTCTCGATTACCTGGCAACTTTGTTGTCAGTAAAATGGCGTCATCTGTTTCCGTGGCAAATAAAAACAAGGCCGATATACGGGATGGAAACGAATATAAAATCCGGAAATGGCTGGTTTTAAAATTTCATGGTTCTGGCCATCTACCAAATCATACTACATCTAAATAAAATAACAGAATGTTTTGAAAATGACCACTTTCAAAATTGTGTTTACTTTTGATGTTTTTTTTAGTGCTGAAACCACAATGCACTGCAAAGTGACATGTATTTTATATAAGAAACAGGCACATTTCAGTCAGCTCTTTTGTTTACAAATACGATCAGTGACCCCATGATAGTTACATGACAGGAAGAGCAGGTGTCTGAGAGGCAGATGACATAGTTAAGTTTTATATAGCCCTTCTGGATTTTTTTCCAGCTACTTTATAAATGAAGTACATTTTTGGCATTACAAAAAGTATGGTTCAGTAGGTAGGTTCACTGTTTTTGGTACTTATTTTTTACAGATGTCAGCTTTCGTATTGTTTATGTTCCATAAATAGAAACCGGAAGACACGTCAAAAATAATGCGTGTGCTGTGGAAATCAAAATAAAATGGATACCACGAAAACAGATGACGCACGAAAACACATACCGTGACGATATGACTTTCAAGTTTCATAGACAACGCTCGAAAATGCCCAGAATATGTTTCACACGCACTTGTTTTTATAATGGGCGGGGGAAGTCCAATTAACCATATCTAGGATAGAAGGTGGTTAACTAATTGACCTTCAGTTCAAATGTGTTATTTTTATTAAAATGTATATCGTATATGCCGTAATCTCGTCGAGATTAGACTTCCGAAGACATTTTCTGCTCTGTATCTCTAACCTTTTTTTGGGGGGAGGGAGGTGGGGTCCGTATGTGCACCTAAATCATGGCATTATAATCATCTAGATGATTGTGGCCATTACCAGGCAGAAACAGAAACCTAATCTCATGTCGTGACGAGCACTATCAAATGCATTCTGGAAATTAAAAATCTGACCCCAGGTGCATTCCGATGCATAATTTGTCATGGATGATTTCTATCGAATCAAGTGCATATAGACGGTATCAGGTCAAATCGGCACCTGTCATGGTCAATTCGGCACCAGTGTTAAAAATAATTTTGTAATAATAAAATATTTATATATAAAAAAAGAAAAAGAGTTGGATTTATTAGCTAGTACCAAATATAATCTAGTCAATCAACGAAATTTTTTTAATAGTTATTACGATTGCAGTTGATTGTTTTAATCAATTTTAATTATTTCCTTCATTAAATAAATACTTATAATATAAATTCAATACATCTAACATGCCGCGTGATTAACATTAGATGTGTTTCTTTTAAATATACTCTGGAAATCTTTGATGTTACAATGTAGAAGGAAAGACAATCAAACCTACACCCAAGCCATCATCATTATTTTGAGAAAATTTAGAAAAACACAAGCTTAATTTTGAATTAAAATGGGAAATTTGGAGAGCACATGATCACTTGCAAAATGTCAGACGACAGCTGCATACAATGTACAAACCAAGTCTGTCCTAGACAAGAGGTACTTCAATGTGAACAATGTCAACGTTGGCAGCATCGCACTTGCAATACTGGTAAGAGAATATTTTTTTAACTTTGACTAAATAGAATATGAAATAAGTAAAACGAAGGCAGATTTTTAATTGATGGATTTTGATTTCTGATACATGCTTGTATAGGGAATTATACGAATAATTGTTTTATTATATTAGATTGGGTTTATTTTTGCTTTTGAAAACAATTTATTGGAAGAAAACACTGTTAACACACTTTTCTCATTTAACGTGTTACAAAATATAATTAATAAATACAATTTATTAACTCTGAATGTTGTAGTTAAATTGACTATATTGTTCTATCTGTCATTGTTATTTATGATTGCAAAATAAATAAAATTAATAAATGCAATTTATTATCTCTGAAAATTGTTTCTTTTTTTATTATTTATACATTGTGAAGCAGAATATGAACATTTTACAGATAACATGTTTCATTCAAATACATATATACATTTAAATATTAATCACTAAAATATCAATAAAATTATAATTTTCCAATGTACAAATGAAAAAAAATATATACATAGGTGCTGAATTGACTATCGTCAGGTGCCGATTTGACCAAATGGCATTTAACTTGGGGCCGAAATGACTAACCTAGGTGCCGAAGTGACTTGAATTCATATAGACATATTTTCTAGTTTAATAAATCTGCAAAAATAATTAATAATCTCTGGCTGATTTAAGTAGTTAAAGATCCATAAATCCAAAATTTAAGTCGAATTGTACGACATTTTTTATTTGTGTACCACATGATCAATTTCGTGATGTTTTCAGTCATAGTCTGTTTCTCAATAGTCAATGTCAGATTTTATTGAGATGCTGAATAATTTTTCCAATTATTCACATCAAGAAAAGGACTATAGCTAAAAATGTCAAGAAATTGTTCATGTGGTACACAATTAAAAGTCATTTATGCTCATTTATTTATAATGAATGTAAATTTTGTTGGTAGGAAGATACAGCTAGACAAGTGTTGGAAGAAATGAAAGCTTTGTTTGAACAGAACCAAAAAGATGTGTGAGTCTTCCTTTTTTATAGCTAAACTGGCCCATAGGGTCATGTGACCTATTGTCACCAGTTTGCATCAACTCAGAAACCTAAATTAAATTGAAATTAAACTGTACATGAATAATCAATGGATAACCGCTATAACGTTTTCATTTTTTATCCAAGATTGGAATCCATCACTTTACAAGATTACCATTGGAGCATACAAGAAGATATTTAAAAATTGTTCTTCTCTGAAATCACTGAACAAATTAAAACAAACTAAGCTGGAATGTTCCTTTGATGGTTCTTCAATCCAAGATGGCCACTTACCACAGGAAATAATTTGATTTAGGATTCAGGGAAAAAATGAATATTTTGTATTATTATTTTTAGGAGAAATTTGATTGAACCCAAACTGTACATGAATAATCATTGGATGAACTCGTACAATTTTTTTTGTGTATCAATCGGAAATCCAAGATAAACTGCCACCACAGAACATTGTTTAACATTGAACATATTTTAACAGAAACTACATACTTGTACCCAAACTATGCATGAATATCCAGGTGAACCTCTAGTATATGATATTAAGGCCTAAAATAAACTGCATTTAATATACATTTGTTCAATGATCCCTTGTTGACATGTGGTCGTATCATGCAGTGCTTGGCATAGTCCTTTATTTAAACTAAACTTGCTATTGTAGATTGTATACATGTAGCTTTTTCAAAAAGATAATGAAAGTTTAAGGGGGTCATATGTTTTTGCATAAAAAACGACCGGACCTTTAATTAGTTGTTTGTTTTATGGTATAACATTTATGAGTTTTACTATTACAGAAGTGCAACAGTTGCTGGTGAAAATGGTTTGTTTGCTGGAGTACAGCTTCGTCATGCAGCATTGGAAAGAAATAAAAGATGTCTACTTGCTTACTTGTAAGTCGGTTAAAGTTATGATGTTTAACGCCATTCAACAATATTTCAATTATATCATGGCGGTCAGTTTTATTGGTGGAGGAAACCAGAGTACCCGGAGAAAACCACTGCCCTGCCGCAAGTCACTGACAAACTTTATCACATAATGTATCAAGTACACATCTCCTGACCGAGATTTGAACTTGTAAGTCTATTATATTCTATTATATACATCGAAACATGAGTGACTAGTCTTTATTGTTAACAAGAAGCCTCCAGCATGTAAAATTTCTTCTAACCAGTAAAAACATTGAAAATTACTTGAATTTTTAATCAAAATTCTTTCAAACTGCAGTTCTAGCCTGTTAGTCAAAAACATTATCAGGAATAAAACATTTTTTCATGATGCTATGGACAGAAATTGAAATTTTAAAATATTTGGTTTGATATTGTGTCAAATTTTAAATTTTTTGTTTGTTTCCCATACATGTATTTAGATATAACAGAATAGAACATGTAAAGAAGATGAGGTGGGAGTTTGGTAGTGTACTTCCAGCTGATGTTAAAGTAAATCTAAGTGATCAAGAGGTAGGTCTATAAAATGTCAACGTGGAATGTTCGGACTGGAATATGTTGTATCAATGGGTTTCCACGAAAGTTGCGAGTTCAAATCCCGCTCATGCCGAGGTACTCAATGCAACATTATGTAATAAAGTTTGTCAACTGACATGTGACAGGTCTGTGATTTTCTCTTGGCATTCCGCTGTCTTCCGTCAATAAAATTGACTACTTTAGGATACAGGAAAGTAAAGGAAGAGTGGTGTTATTGTTGTACTGTATATCACAGTCAAAGTGGAGCTTTACGGTCATAAAAATTTTCTAGTACAATTACCATACTCATGCTCCAAAATTGTTCCGATTGGTTCATTTTCAGGTACTAATACAGATCTTGTGCTATATAGTTAATGATTTTTATTTCTAATACATCTTTATCATTTAAAATAACAAGAGTTTTTATAGAATTTCTTAATCTTCCAGTTCATGAAACTTTTAAATCCATAAAATACTTGAAAATGATATAAAAAAAAAAGAATAAAATAATAAAATGAAAAAAATACCACTGTCGGAACCATTTCAAAATCCAATTGAAAAATTGTAGGAAGAGGCAAAATCAATACTCCTAACACACATACATGACCTCTAACACACAAATGCATGACCTCTAGCACACATACATGACCTCTAACACACATATACATGACTACTCACTTTCCTGGCTATGTACAGGGACTTCAATAAAAAGTGGTGGGGTTAAACTAGTTTTATGGGCCTGAATATATACATGTAGTACAACATACCAACTTGAATAATGAAAATAAAATTTAACTGATTTAATACATTTAACATAATATTTTATTTGTAATCTTCAGGGTCAATGGTTTGGAAAATATAACAAAATGTTAGCTAACTACATGAGGTCCATAGGAGACCATGGAGGATTGGACCTGACACAAGATCTCAAACCACCTAAAACATTATATATTGAGGTATTAAATCCATTGATAGTTGATCATTTTAATATAGTCGGATGCAACGTCTTTGTAATACTGCATCATAATAGATATATATATAGCTATAGATGCAGTGTTTCAGCTAGACTTTGAAATCTTCAGGATTTATCAGTTGCCAGTTTTATCAAAATTTCTTCAGAACATTCTTTAATAATTTAACTAATTTTTATAAAGTTTTAAGGACAATTTGAGAAATAGGTGGGGGAAATGGCCTGAGACCGGTGCCTAGCTGAATCACGGAGATGCTTCATTTCATATATGCCAACGTTTTGATGGGTAGCTTAGTTCACAGCATGCAAACAATATTCAGAAAGTTCTCAACCCAAGGGTGGTTGTTTTCTCTGAGAGAAAATAAAAAAGATAACTGATAATTATTCGCAAGTGATGACAGTACCTCACTTGACGCTTTGAGTCAGGTGTCAGAACTAAAAACTTATCCACATTAATATCAAATGAAACGGTTGTTTAATGAGCTTTAAAAATATAAATAGATTTCAAGTACAACACTGATTAAGGATGATATTTTAATTTTCATAGCAAATTTAATATTTTTTGCAGTTTAGGTGCTACAAAGCTACAATAACCAAATTTCAGATTGATATTTATATTACATATTGTATGTTTGAATGATTTTGTCAATCAAATACTGAGCATTTATTTGCAGGTACGATGTCTGATGGACCATGGCGAGTTTGAAACGCAGGATGGAAACATTGTAGTATTAAAGAAAAATAGTCAGGTAAGTTATAATATATACCAAATTTCATTGAAAATAAATATAGAAATGGTAGACAATATAGCCAAGCACAAAATGAACCTCTTTTCTGACAAACCTCAACATTGTAAACACAGAAATGCATTCATGCTTTAGGCAGTACCATTATTATTATTGATAGGGTTTCTGTGGCCAAATGATTGGCAGACATAATGTAGTTCACTTAAACCGGGACCGTGAGTATAAATAGCTGTGGGCGGAGCAACCATTCAGATTGTTCATTTTTTTTACCACGGTTATCTCGAGGAGGAAAAATCAATGATACATATTTCCACAGTTACTTTTGGAGCAAATTATTTGACAGGCATGGCTACTAGTGTTCCTCCCTATGTAACTTTTAGTCTTATTAAAAATAATATTCTTCAGTCTAAAAACTACAAAAATCACTTCGAAAATTAAAATTTCTCAGGTATGTGACCTTTAGGTCACGTTGGTCATGTGACATACAGTTTCATAAATATACTATTCATATCAACAGAAATTTTTGATTATAAGCTCCACCCACAAATTTTGTCGGTCGGCACTACTGCAATTCCCCTTTAACAACAGTACCCCTTGTTTCCATTTCATCGATGGTGTAATGGTTAGTGTGCTCGCGTCAAGTGCCGTATGTTGTGGGTTCGAGCCATGGTTGGGTCAAACCAAAGACTATAAAATTGGTATTTGTTGTTTCTCCACTAAGCACGCACCATTAAGGAGAAAGAGCAAAGACTGGTGGGTGGAATCAAGATAATGCATCCTAGTGGAGCGACATGTCTAACTGCAGACTGTTTTTTCAGTGATCTAACACAATAAAAAAAACTTAAGCATGTTGTGTTCGCCATGATATAGCTGAAAAATTGCTCATTTTGCGTTGAGCATCAATCGTTTACTCACTCACTAGTTTAATGAAACTTTTGACAGTTCATTGAATGGTCTCCTTATTAATTATGTCCAACAGCCTGAATGTTATGCAAGAAGCCTGGTTGCTATCTCCTGGCAGCTTAAAATTTTAAGCTTTTCTTTAAAGCCTATTATGTAAATATGTATATCACTATTAAACAGGATAAAGTCAGTTTTCTGTCAACTGACAACCTTACTAACTTATTGACCTTGTACAGTTCATCTGTAATTTCAATTCATAAGATTGACAAGTTGTGCTTTGCATAAATCCAAAGAAAGCAGCTATACAATTACTTTTCCTGTTATCATGTTTTTCAAATGTACTTTTTGTATCAACAGGTAGAAATTGAAAGTATGAACTGCCATACTTCTGGTATGAACATCTATTTCCTTGTTTAGAACTGTTTTAATCCTGACACTTTCTTTGATATAAAGTCAAGTGATACAGGAAATATTTCAGATGTCCTTTCTTCTCTCGGCATCACAATATTTGTACAAAGGTGTCTTAGCTTATTGAAAGAAATTAATGTATAAAATTTGTCAGTTCAATTGTCACACCACGATAGTTTGTTTGTTTGATGGTGTTTAACCGCACTTTCAACAATATTTCAGTTATATCGTGGCGGTCAGTTTTTTTGTTGGAGTAAGCCGGAGTACCTGGAGAAAACCACCGACCTGTCGCAAGTCACTGACAAACTTTTATCACATAATGTTGTACACCTCGCCCTGATCGAGATTCAAACTCACATCAGTGGTGATAGGCACCGATTGCATAGATAGTTGTAAATCCAACTACCATAGATCATGGCCACGATGGCCTCACCACACCACGATAGAGCTGAAATATTACTGAAGTTGGTGTTATACACTAATCAGTCAATCTTATCTAATTGACTATCTCTTGTTTTTATTATCATACACCTGGCTATAATACAAATAAAGTTCCTGTCATTATATTTCTGTGGCGATATTATCATGCTGATGTTTTTGTTTTTCAACTTAAATATAGGCCGGTTTCCAACCCACTGCTAGAAACATTTTGATATGAATATTATTACCACTATAATTTAGGCATAATTTTATTGTTGTATATATTTTTTTTTTAGCATTTCCTACTAAGATCTGAGTGTGAACATTTAATTAGACAAGGAGTTTTAGAACATATTGTTCATGGATAAATCACGCTGCAACAAACAGTAGATCAACAAACTGCTATATTTATTTGTGCAATATATTGACCAATTTTTAACATGAAATTAAAATACTAATATATAAAAGCAAGATGTTTTTCACTGTATTTGTCCACCTGCAGTTTTTCTGTTATGATCGTATGGTTCACAACTACCTATGCCATCAGTGCCTATCACCACTGAAGAGTTCAAATCCCATTCATGGGGAGGTGTACTCGATACAACATTATGTGATCAAGTTTGTCACAGACAGTGGCAAGTCTGGTTTTCTCTGGGTACTCCGGTTTCCTCCACCAATAAAACTGATCGCCACAATATAACTGAAATATTGTTGAAAGTGGTGTTAAACACCATAGCCCTAACCCTTCCATCATGTGTTGTCTCTTGTAATCCTTTTATTAACTCACTTCATCCAGATGACCATAAAATGTCTTGCATACTCAACTCTAGTAGACTAAAGAATATAAGAACGGGCAATTCATTTTTACCTATAAACATCCAACTCATCATCATCATCTCGTCCAAAAATAACTTGTTCTTGCCACAATAAAGTGTTCACTTAGCATTAAACAACAATCTTTCGCCCCAAAAGGACCATGTGAGCTATGGTCATTACTTTGAGTATCTCTTCATACCTTGATAGATTAGTATCGTCTTCTCTGAAACTACTAGACCAAATAGCCCTGATCAGAATATTTGATTTTGGTGGTTATACAAAATCTGCATCATTATTTTCCTATGGTGGTTGGATTAACATCTATGTACCTATGCATTCAGTGCATGACACCACTTCTGAAGAGGCTCATAGAACCTTGTGACTTCTAGCATGTCTGGTTTATACAAGAAAACTGACACAATATATCTAAATTTTATTGGAAGTGGTGTTAAACATCGATAATTCATCTATTTATCAGATACAAAATCCAAGATGGTCACTACACAACAGATTTAAAACATGGGATCCTAAAAAAAAAATTCTACGAAACTTCAAACATGAGCCAACACTCTTGAATCGTCGTATGGTTCCTTATGAAGTGGAAATTAAGATGGTCACCACTGCAGGGCAAAGTTTAACATGTGAGGAAAAATCCTATTTCTGAAGCCTATATAAAAAATTAACTGGAATGCACCCATGTTTAGCTTGGGATCAATCAAATTTTAAGTTTCTGAGAAAAATGATTTTTTTCATTTTCCCATATAATCCTATGTCCTGCGATGGTGACAATCTTGGATTTCTGATCAACAGAAAAAAAACTTTTTGTAAATGACCACTCAAGGCACATTCCACCCATGTTTGCTTTCAAATGTTCCATGGTTTCAGATTGGAATAATTTTTAAATATTTTCCCATAGGGTCCCATGTTAATTTCGTCTTGCAACTGGACTTTCAATCGACACAATAAACGTACATTTTGTAAACGACCATTCAATGATTATTCATGATCAGAAATTATTTTTTCATTTTCCCATATACATGTAGTTTAATAGTAAACTGACCTGTGATGGTGGCCATCTTTGATTTCTGATTAAAAAAACCCAACTTTTTAGTCATATAAGAAACATTCCTACCAAGTAACATTCCAATCCCATGTGGTTTCATAGATATTTTGAATTTTAGCCAATCAGAAAGTGTAATTGGTCCTAGCAGCCATGTTGCATTTCCAAATGAAATAGCAAAGAAGCAACAATTACCAATTTTATAGTCTTGATTCCAGCATACAAACTTCTGCACTCAAGGCGAACCAGTTAATCATTACACCACCTAAGATGGGTTGTATAGTTTTTGATGCAACAATAATACAAAAGGTTGAGTATTAATATAAAACAATCATTATTATCTTCTATTCAGTGTAACTAAATTCTCCATACTTTTTCAGTGGTAGTGAGTGAAACGTCGTTAACCCATTCATTTCCTCATTTCTATATAGTTTTTATGTATTACTGAATTTGTTTTCATTCGGGATATAGCTGAAATACTGTTTACTGGGTGTTCAGCAATAATCAAATCAATCTATTCAATATACATAATTTATTCAACAATAAAAACAGAAATTAAAACATGATTCTGTGGTTGACTTTGGATAGACAAGAACTAGCAGAATGAAAAAGTTATAATATCTTAAAGATAATGAGTAGATAACTTAAATAATTAATACATAATTATGAAAAAAACCAAAATAAAACTGGTCAATCATGAAATGGAAATCTTTACAGTAAATTTTGTTGGTTCAATATTGTAGTTTTTTATATAGATTTTTACCCAATTTATTCAAGTCACAATAAATTAAAATTATACACTTAAGTTCAGCCTTTTAGGCTGACATTTTCCATAATGGTGATTGGCCTGTATGAGTTCGGCCATATTTCCAGACTGACTTGTTGTCTAATGACAATGGGCTGCATGAATGCAAGACAATGACCCTTAACAGGAGATGGAGAAAATGGAATGGATATCATTATATAGTAACAGTGGTACCAACACTTGCAGATATGGACCCTTAACATGTATGTCCCAAAGTAGAAGCAAACCAAAAACAAATACATGGCAAGCATGTTGAATTTTAGACCTAGTTTTATAGTTGTAGCAGATTGATATAGGAAGAAAAGTTCATACTAGAACAAATGAAAAGCCCATACATTTTTGTATAATCTTTTGGGTTATGTGATGTCAAAAAAAAATTCTTTTCCAGTGTATTAAATTTCTTTTACTCAATTTTATTTCTTTCAAAACTACTTGACTGATACGTAGGGTCGTTTATGCAATTTCTATTACTAAATGATATGTTTACCCTGTACATAAAGAAAAACAACAACTGGCCTTAAATCATTTTTTAGTTAGATTTGGTGGAAACCTTCTACATTGTATATCAATTAACCATTTATTCATGTTATTTTCATTAATAAATACACTGTCATTTTAGCCAATAGAAGACAAGGAATGAATAAAGTACATTTTTTGTACGACCCAAGACCAGCACAACTTTGTTCAGACTGGAAATTTTTCAATTTTTATTTTATAGTAATATATAAAAAATAAATTCCAAAATTTGATTTGGACCAGTTAATCCAAATTTTCCTTTTGAGGACTGTTACAAGTGTTAATATAACAAGAAATATCTACATTGTTTTAATATAGTCAAATACAACATGCATTCTGTGATATAAACTAAAGAAACATTTTTAAGACTAGAAAAAAAGAATAAAAATTACTTTCAAATAACTTGAAAATTATGTACTGTGAAATCTTTATTAATCTTGAGGTTCTAATTTTCATGGATTTCGTGGTTCACTTAAACCATGAAAATAAAAATCTAACGATAAACAATTTTCCCATTGACTGAGTTTTAAACCACAAATTAAAGAACCCATTTTGTAGAAACTATTGGTGTCAACTAATAAAAAATACTTTCGTGCAGTAACTGAAACGAGATATTGAAAGTATATGAATGATACAATAAAAAATAAAAATAATAAAAAAAATGAACACAAAGTATTGTTATGCATATTGGATACAACTACATTGTCCATGCTGTTTCAAACAAGAAACTACCACAAGGGATAAAAAAAAAAGGGGGGAGGGAAGAAATCAAAACTATCAAACACTTGATGGCGAACATTATTATTTGGTGTTTTTTGTTTTTTTTTTTTTTAATTAAGCTTAAGAGATTTCCGATGGCTAAGATATAAACTTGTCTGCATCCAAATTATTTATCTACTCCCCCTTTTTGAACGTTTAAAAATTTGAATATATGTGCATACATTTTCAGCTTCTTTTATACAAAGTTTAGATTCGTTGAGAATTTTGATTACCGGTACAAAATGAAATTGACAATGTGTTAAAAATAAAAAGTTTATCAACCACAGCACAAGCCACTCTACTGGCAAACTTCAAACTTTCAAACACAAAAATGATGATAGATGGGGGAAAACCCTGTTTATCCTGCAATCCCCCCCAAAAATAGTGAAAAAATATTAACATAAAAACATTTTCATATTTTGAGTTGCAAAAGAATACAACTTTGTGTTGTCACAAACAAAATACCGAGATATTACATAGTAACATCATAACAACGACTAAATTGCAGTCTTTGCCTTATTTTTTTCCCCACCTACTTGCCCGAAAGCCAAATATAGAAAATTTTTCTATTTATTCAAACAAATTCTGTCATAATTTTCACTTGTTCGAATCCAGTTTTACTTGTCCCGTGCTTCGGGCAAGTAGGTTAGCGCAAAGACTGAAATTGTCAACTGGTGTGCAACACAAAAATATGTACATCTAACAATTTAATAAGGCAAATAAATACATAAGTTGCTGGATAAAGGTATTTAACCTACCTGAACATTATTTTTCTAAAAAAATTATAATTTTTTTGAGAAATATATTAAAATGCTTATTAAAAAACATGGTTTGAAATGCATTGTATGGAGAGAGAGAAGAAGAGAAAAAAAAAAAAATAAATAAATATCCTATGGACGATAGAAATTGATATTCATATTCCATTCAGTTTATCTGTAATATATATAATTTTAAAAGTAAAAGTAGCAATGAACACAAAAAGTATTTTTAATACAAACATTTCTATAAAAATAGACCGAAGTATGATATTAAATATAATTTAATCTCACTCATTAATTAGCAGTTTTAAGATCATCTAAAACAAGTTCTTTCAGAAATTAAACTTGATTAAATAAAAAATTAATTATATTGAAATTATTAGAGTTTACATGTTTTATCATAAATCACTAATTATTTTAGAAACTAAAGTTTTTTTTCTACACAATAAAGTAAATTAATTACATGTAAATATAATTTGTTAATTATTCTGATAATATTAGAATTCAGATCATTAAAAATACTTCCACAAAAATTCACTAAAATAAAGAAAAAACAAATTATTAAATGTATATGGGTTAAAAAAAAACCATTTCAAAAATAGCAGTGTTAAAATATAATACACAGGATTTCTAGATTACAGGTTCTCATTCTTCAAATCCACTTCTATGATGGAATCTCTAGCTTGGCCAACGCCAATCCATTTTACTGAAAATAAAAGAAACAATTTTTTTTAGACTAATAAATTATCCAGCTAGGTAATGGTGAAGGTTCCAAGAGCTCAACCCCACAGAGCTGCTCAGCACATCCCCAGGCTCAACCCCACAGAGCTGCTCAGCACATCCCCAGGCTCAACCCCACAGAGCTGCTCAGCACATCCCCAGGTAGCTGATAGGGTTTTCAATTGGACTTTTAAATCTTATCGAAAAAGTCAGATCTCTGCTTTAACGAAAATGGAAATTGTACTATCATCAATCAACACATTAATCAAGGCAATGTATTTAAGAAATATAAATCATGGAAGCCAGAATGTGTTTTGAGTTTTTAACATGGGATATTAGTAGCCAGAGGCAAGGGATAAAATATACTAATATCTGCCAACCCATGTTAAAACTCAAAACACATTCTGGCTTCCATGAATTATTTCGATTCTGATATGTCTAAGAGTACAAATACGGTAGTATACTTTGATTAGAAGACGGTAATTTATATTTACGTTTGAGGACAATGTCGCACACAATTTATGCTGCCAATTTCGAGCAAACGATAATTCATCAACATGTACATTTACGACGCAAAAGTCAGTCACATGCACCGGCGCATGTGCTAATGAGATTATACCCAATCAATAAATCGCTCGTTTGTTTTCAAAGCGAAAGAAGGCCGTCATGTTAGAATTACAAATAGGATCTTGGTTCTGTTTGTATCTTGTGCAGTAATAAAAACATGTCACTATATAATTGTACTAACCTGGAACATCCATCAAGTCATGTATTTTTCTGACATAAGCCTGTGCTTGGGGAGGAAGTTCCTTAAATGATCTAGCATTTGATGTGTCTGTTTTCCATCCTGGCAATGTTATATATTCAACTTCCACACGCTTTAAATCTTCAGCTGCAGCTAAAAAACAAAAATTTCAAAAAATTGTGTTGATATTATGGATATCAAGGTTTGTAGAATAAAATAACAAAAAGCTTTCTTATGGCCAATAATTAACTCATTAAGATGATAATATTGCAAAAATTCTATTAAAATTGGTTACAAAATAAGAAAGTTCCAATTTGAAATATGTCAAAAATGGTCATAGTTATATAATAATGGCATCTATTTCTCTGAAATGGATTTTCCTAAGGAATTCATTAAAAAAAAAAAAAAACCTCATCAAAATCCGATGAACAATCAACTCTAGACGTACAAAAAACCCCAAGAAACACTCATATTTGCACCTTAGGATCTCTTGTTTGAAAACAGACAGGGCTGCAACACCCCAAATCCATCCCTACCTTAATTCTGTGTTCAGAGGAATCGGTCAACTAGAACTAAAGTTATTGCACAGAAACCATTTTGTCTACAGTTGGATGACGTCAGCAGTGTCATACCATAATATGAATGGAACACAACTCTCTACACATTTTTTTCTGATGATGCCTAATATTTAGGGAAAACATGTCGACTCAGTGAGTGAGTGATTGTTGTTTAATGCCAATTCAGCAATTTTTCAGCCATATCATGGCGAGAACAAGTTAATTTTCAATGAGATGATGATGAGGTTCATTTTGAACTAGACCAACACGCTGAGTTGGATTTTTATAGCTCACTGAAACAACAGTCCGCAGATAGACATGTCGCCCCACTCGGACACATTATTCTGATTCCGAGCCAACCAGTCTTTGCTCTTTCTCCTTAATGCTGTGTGCTTACGGTAGAAGCAACAAATACCAATTTTATAGAGGGCCCGGGTGGCTAAATGAATTAGGTAGTTGGATTACCTAACAACTCATACAAGCCTATCACCAATACGGCATGGGTTCGCACCCGGCTTTGTAAATTACAAAAGGGGTGCACTCGACTCGCAGCCACAAGTGATAAAGTTTACCAGTTGCTTGCCCATGGTCAGTGGTTCTCTCCGGCTTCTTCCACCACTAAATCTGGTCACCATGATATAGCTGAAATATTGCTGAAAGTGGCGTTAAACACCAAAAATTGATCAACCCGTTTTATAGTCATTGGTTAGGACCGACTGGGGCTTGAACCCAAGATCTACCACGCTAACCATTATGCCATCGATGCGGTTGTAGACATCAGAATAATAAAGCATCTTGTTATTATTGGAGTGTTGGTGTCAAATAGAAAACAACAATGTTTGTAGAGAATTGTAAATAACATTGATGATTTGACAAATTAGGATAAACAATACCTGGAAAACTTTCCAATTTTTTCCCATCAAGAAGATAAGTTACTCCAATTTTAATTTCTTTAAATTCGTCTAATATGTCCAGCTTTGTTATAGCAATCCTGAAAATAAATCAGAGAAGTTATACTTAAAATGTGTTAAATCTTGCTGAAAATGTAGGACATTTTTTTTTAACTTTCAAGTAAATAGTTTTTAAATGTTAAATACAGTCCCTATATGAGAAATCTTGAAGGCATTAAGAGTACATTTGCATGATAATCAATGCCCCCAACCCTTGCATTTCAGTATTTAAATTAATTAAAGGTTGATCTTGACACAAAATACAATGTATGGGGAGTTGTACCCATTAGCTTCTGTATTGATAATACAGAATGATCATTGATCAGTAACTTCTATAAAAGTGGTCAGATCAAGAGGATCCAGTTTAGAAATTAGGGTGAGGGTTATGGCATTTAACACCACTTTCAACAATATTTCAGTTATATTGTGGCAGTCAGTTTTATTGGTGGAGGAAACAGGAGTACCAGGAGAAAACCACCGACCTACCACAAGTCACTGACAAATTGATCACATAATGTTGTATCAAGTACACCTCACCATGAGCGGGATTTAAACTCACAACGTTAGTGGTGATAGGCACTGATTGCATAGGTAGTTGTAAATCCATACAATCACGACCATGATGTTGAGAGAAAAAAAATATATAAGAGGAAGTGAAGTGTTAAGTGACCACCAACTGTCCCTTCAGAAAATGCATCTTTATAACAAAGAAAGTCAGTAATTAAATTTAAATATTCTACATTAAACTTACGCTGTAAAGCCAGTTATCATGTTTGAGAAGTTTAACATAACCATATCTAACCATCCAACACGTCTCTTTCTACCAGTAGTAACACCATACTCATGTCCTCTATCTACCAATAACTGTCCTATATCCTGTCAAATAAAAAATAGAATCTGTCACCTGTTCTTTTCTAATCAAGTTTTCATTTATTGTGAAAATCTGTCCATTTACTTACACATTTTTTCAGCAAAGTACATTTAATATATAATTTACTAAATCATGTTCAAGTTAACAAGCCATGAAGCTATTTCATTTATTCTGTACCATTATCAACAATATCCTTATGTAGGTCAGTATGACCTACTTTATATATGAGAGTACTGTACCATCAGTGCTGTATCAACATGTCGGTCAATTCATGAATTTGAATAAAAATGTAGATATTTAATTTAGTGTGCATGGCACATTTCTGGAATAACCCTAATTAGGTATGCTCAAAGTCGAAAAATTGGAAAGTTTTGAGAGCAGTTACATTGTTGTGCAAGTTCTAGGGTTAAGGTCATGGTGTTTAAACGCCACTTACAAAAATATTTCAGTTCCCGATATATCGCAGCCGCCAGTTTTATTTAGTATCTAATAGAATGCTGTTTAATGTCAAGTAAGCAGTATTACAGGTATGTTCATGACAATAACAAGTTAATAAACAATCAAATCATCTCTGATGGGCCTATGGATGGATGGTTTCTTTGCCATAAAGATAAAGGGGGGATAATGAATAAGGTTGAAATGTTTTGTCTTGTAAGAAAGGGGCCACCAACAACCACTCCTAACAACCAGTTGTAAATTGCCTTTTACACAAGAACACACCTGATGAAGGCTATTGCAGAAACTCGTCGTGCACATTAAATTTGATATCCACGTTTTTATTTGACATTCTCTAAGAATGAGGTATTCCTTAACATCCTGTTACACATGCTTAACTTACATCTGTCAGTTCTGTAGGGAAACCTCCTCTTCCAACTCTAGTGAGGTAAGCTTTAACAACACCATACACTTCACCTAGCACATGGGGAGGTATACCTAACCCTGTACAAACACCTCCTACACTACAGTTAGACGAGGTCACAAATGGATACAAACCTAAAAATCAAAGAGTGAGTGATTATTGTTTAAGTTATCAATTTTTCAGCTATATCATGGTAAGAAAAAGTTATATTTGATGAGATGATGATGATGTCTGCTTTGAACTAGTTTTATTTTTATAGTGCTAGCCCACTGAAACAAGTCTAGTATACATATCGCTCCACTTTACATTATTTTGATTCCGAGCCAACCAGTCTTTGCTCTTACTCCTTAATGCTTAGCAGAGAAGCTAAAATCATTGACAAATCATGGCTACTTAAAATAAATCTAAGGACATCTACAATTTATTTATGGTTTATGGAACCACAACTGCCATTATAAAAACATAATTTTTTTTCTAATTGTTTTGTTTGTTTGTTTGATGGTGTTTAGTGCCACTTTCAACAATATTTCAGTTATATCGTGGCGGTCAGTTTTATTGGTGGAGGAAACCGGAGGACCCGGAGAAAACCATCGACCTGGCACATGTCACTGACAAACTTTATCACATAATGTTGTACACTTGTTTTTAATTAAATTTCGGTAAACTTTACCCAGAAATTTGGAGGAAAAAAATCAGTTACTACAGCACAAATTTTCTAAAAATAGACAACTACAAAAGACATTATAAAATTTGAATGAATGTATCTGAAAAGTGAAACAAGTGGGTAATGAGACTAAGTGAGTGATTTTTGTTTATTGCCAAATGAGCATTTTTACAACTACATGTATATCATGGCAAGAAGAAGTTACATGTTGATGAGATGAAATGATGTCCACTTTGTACTGGACCAACACGCTGAGTTGGACTTTTATAGTGCTAGCTCACTGAAACAACTCTGCAGGTAGACATATTGTTCTGCTCGGACACATTATTCTGATTCCGACTCAGTCTTTGCAATTATTCTTTTGTGCTGTGTTGTTATAACAGAGAAGCTACAAATACCAGCTCTATGGTCTTTTGTTTGATCCGACCGGAGCTTGAAACCATGATCTACTGCACTTGAGGCAAGCACACTAAGGCCAAATAAAAAAATATGTGTGTTTACAGTCACCCGACCGGCCCCTATTTTTCAACCGTTGACCCTAACCTTTTTTATCAGCAATTATTCGACCCTAATTTTTGCTAGCGACCCTATCAATTTTTACACAGAATTCGGATAACCATTTTTGTTGTTTAATCAGCAGCAATGTTTTATTTATTCAACCACTAGCTTTTTGTAGAAATTGAGAGCAAAGGTAGAAAAACTGCGTAACTCGTCATAAAAGCTTCAACAAATGACGTCTTACCGAAAATTTCGAAAATGAAATACCGGAATCGGATTCCAGAACTGGGAATGACTATTTCCGGTTTTGTCGATAATAAAAAAAAATAAAAAAATAAAAATTAACTGATTACCCCTCAGAGAAACTGTGATAAAGCTCTATTAATACACTCACCAGTGTTACTAGAGAGATAATTATCCTCCACAGCTGATATGCAATCAGCAGCATCCATTTCCTCAAGAGATTTCAAGAATTATGTTAACGAGCATGGGTGGTCACTGAATTTCTCTGTTTATTAATTAATTAATGAAAATAACCATAATAAAGTATATATTTTTACTTTTGTCTTAAAATATTCTTTTCAGATATATAAACAATATTATAATAAAATCAACTGTATTTAAAAAAAACATTTCCAAATAGCAAAGTTTCATTTAATCTTTATAATATTTTCATTTTATCTCCACTGAATTATCAATTTTTTCTGACCATTTATTAATTATTTTGTTCATTATGATACAAAAAATGGCACCCAGCTTTGCATAAGTGTACACCACAAGTTTTACATCCATACACAGTTTCTTTTCTCTCCTTTCTGTTAAGATGAACTCTGCATCTACGTTTCGAGTTCATGTGCACGCATTCATGTCCAGCAAAGTTATTTTCATCGAACTGTACATTCTCAGCTTCAGCACCCTTCCTTTTCCTTCCACTAAATCCAGCTACAAGTGAGTGTGAAAGCTCAGTCCTGAAATCCAGATGAGTATATCTTTTCTTAAAGTTTCTACGACGAGACGATGTCGAAAACACTATGAAGGCATTTACAATCGCACAGTTCATCAAAAACCAAAAGATGTATTTCCATCTCTTCCCAGAGAATAAGACATTTTTAGTTGATCATGGCGATCGACTCCATTCATGAATTTGTTATATTCTTTTGCACAATGGGGTTGTCTTAAATTTAGTTCGTTTCTTCCTAATCTTCTGGTGACGGGAACCTGCTCATTTGGGTTACTACTTAGTGTGCTTAAAAATGCGACTTGTTTCTTGTCTTGCCAAACAGCTGCAATTAAGTTCCCTTTCTGTCGAATCCGAGATTCCCCACATCTCATTTTCAATCGCTTTAAGTCATCTGGGAATCCTCGACGATTCATTCTAACTGTCCCACATGAATACAATCCATTTGCTAACAAGTCCTCCGTAAGTTTTACACCAGTAAAATAATTGTCAAAAAATAGATGAGTGTTTTCCCTGCAAGTCTCTTGTTAAATTAGTTACAACGTCATAGCCCAAGCCATGTTCTGATTGCCCGTCCAAGATAAATGTCAAAGTCGGTAAGAAAAACAGTGTCAGCGTCACAACGCATCTATACTTTAATGCCCCGCTTGATGGGTTTAGCAGGCAAGTACTGCTTGAAGGATAGCCTTCCAGTCCATTTGATCATGGCCTCATCAATTGCTATATGTTTGTGTGGCTTGTAACTGTTTGAAAAACGTTCCTTTGCCATATTTATAACTGGTCTGACTTTACAAAGTTTGTCATAACCATCATCATTTCTTCCTTGTTCTGTTGCTGTCACTGACATGGAAATACGCCGTAATTTTTTCATAACGTTTCGATGTCATAACGGATTTTATTTCCTCATTTCCAATAAATCTGTCCTTTGACCAGTAATCTTTGTATTTCGGTAACTCATTGATTCCCATGAAAATATGTATTCCAAAATAAGCTCGGAGTTCATTTACCGTCACATCGTACCATACAGGATCTTCACTGCCTTTTTGTTCTATTTTCCATTTGGCGTAATTATTGGTGTGCTGGACAAAGTCGCCGATTATTTCAGGAGCAAACATTATATCAAAATAATCCTTAGCTGAGGCTTTTTCGGTGTCAAAGCCTTCTGGAAACACGGGTCCAGTCTCTTGAGTGAAGTCAGCAATTTGAATGTTACGAAAACGATCGCTCCATTCAATTTCGTCCATTTCGTCCTCATTTTCACTTTCCCCATGTTCGTCCTCGCTACTTTCTAATGCATTGGGAACATCTACATCGGCTTCGTTGTCAGAAAATCCTTCGAATTCACTCTCATCGTCGTCAGACTGAAAATATCTCTCTATCATATCATCGTTCGTTAGCACGTCCGCCATTGTTTGTTTACATTATTCACCACGTGTGTATTTTTTTATCAATGAACAAAGAAATTTTCCTCCAGATGACGTATTTGTAGGATTTTTTTTACTGTCCAATGATATTTCTTCACATCTGGGAACTCCCATCCAAAAAGAGGTTACTACCTCGGTATGACATCGGCTTTAAATAGATGGACGTCCATAGACGCTTTTGCGGGAATGTAAACAAAGCGTCCATAGACACTTCTGCAGAAATAACAAAGGGACGTCGAGAGGCGCTTACACGGAAATAATGAGGAGGCGTCCATAGACACTTATGAGTGGGAAAGAGTTAATGCCGACCGATCGACCCTAGATTTCTTTGACATGTGACCGTAAACACACATATTTTTTTATTTGGCCTAACCATTACACCACCAATGTGGTTAATAAGACTAAGATTACATTTACCAAAATCAATATCTAGTATAGCAGACTGTGCTCCTTCTATAAGAATATGTTTTCCTTCCTTGATGGCATTGTGTAAAAATGGAACTGTATCTTTTACAAATGGCCTCACTTTTTCCCTGTATTCCTATAAATTATTAAATAAATGTAAATTGTTTATATGTCATACAAATAGTAACAAAATATACTGTCAGAATGATTGTTTTTTCAATATCAAACTAATTTGAATTGTATCAAATACTCTATAAACTGATATAGATTATTGTCAATTGCAGCATGTCTGGTTAAAGCAGGACACATTGACAAAGCTGAGCAAAAAAATGACTATATTATAGTAGCAAATTCTCAGCCATCTCATTTAAAGTAGTCTGCCTGAAAACCTTTCAATTCACTTCAGACTTCTAAACAAATATTATCCGAGAATAAATTGACATTCTGTGTTAGCGGTAGACATTTTTTTTACATTAGCCAATGTGGTCAATATGAATTAATTTCTCTTAGTCACATTGAACAAAGACAAAAAGCATTATATTTTTCAAAAGTTTAATGATTAACAGTTAAAGTTCATAAACACGATTAAATATGTCAGAATACAGGTTAATGCATTTTAACCCAACAAAATTTAACAAAATTCACGTTTTTTGTTTTGTTTTCAAGTTACTTTTCCTCTGTAGCTTATAAACTTGCTGCAACCATTGAAATTAGAGGTTTTCTCAGAGTACTTCGGGTTTTTTCCCCCCCAAAGTTTGAACTCGAAAGTTACTTTTCTTCTGTAACTTATAAATTTGCTACGACCATTAAAATTTTACCTTCAATTTTTCCAGATCTTCCTTTACATTAACGCTGACGTCTGGATGATGTGCCACATAATAATCTATTAACTTTTGATATCTGAAAAATAAAAAATTTAATCAATGAAATCAATTCCATGTCAATCACTAAATGATTAATTGATACAAATGGAATCTGACAACTTAAAAATTGCATGATTGATTGGTGTTTAATGCCAACTTTAGCAGTTTTTCAGCTATTTTGTGGTGTTTAAAAATTAAAAGATTATTACAAAAGTACATATATACTATGGTGCCTGCTTCAAAAAAATAAAAAAAATTCTATTATTCATACATATTATGTCAGGGTTCTATGGTACAGTGGTACTTAATTAAAAATATGGAGACAAAAATTGATTGAAATAGCATGTGAATACATGGAACCACAAACCCATGGTATCATAGGAACAGATTATATCTGTTATATGTTTGTGGGGGAAAGCACTTTTTTATTCAGTATGTTGAGCTTGGTAAAAATGCATAAGACCTACATTGCATGATTGATTGGTGTTTAATGCCAACTTTAGCAGTATTTCAGCTATATTGTGGCATCCTACATTGAATAAAACATAAAGATTTTTGTATTTCAAAAATAATATATTCCTAGAAAAGTTACTGTCAATTTCGAGAAACTCCCCAACGACTTCCAATTTACAAATTTCTGTGTGAATATCAAGTGTTATACAGCATAACATAAAGCAAGAAATCCATTCAAATGTATGTTTGGTTTCTCATTAAAAAAAAAAATTCAACAAGGATGTATTTCACCACTTGCTATAATCTTGATTGTCTTAATCATTGTAACAAATATAAATAGCAGGGTTCCCACACAATTCTCAACATAAAATTCCAGAATTTTTCCAGGAATGTTTTTAATTTTCAAGGGTGATTTCAGAAAAAGCTTGGTGGTTTCCTTGACTTTAGAAAGGGGTTTGATACATAAAATGAGTGTTTTACAAAGTTGCTATATCCTCTACAGTAGAATAAACATTATTGTCATTTATAAGTTTGTGTGGGTACATTGTTTGACCTATTTGCCTGTGAAATAATTAACACTGACATCACTGTTATCTAATGACTTCCGATAGACAAATTTCAAGAGTTTTTGCCGTTTTCTCGATTTTTCAAGGGCATTTCCCGGCCGGGAGCACATGAAATAAAATTCCTAGTTTTTTCCCATTTTTCCTGGATGTGTGGGAACCCTGAATTAGACAAAACTTGACAAAATAACCAAACATTACCACTATCATGGTCTAGACGTAATCTTACTATGAGCTTGACTTTGGTCATCTTTTCTCCATGCATCCTGAAATATCTTGCAACAGCAGAAGACATATATATATATATATATACATATTTCTAACAAAATTATATTGCTAAAGACAAAATCAGAGCAAGATTTGATATTTCTATCCACTAATGCACACAGCTCAGTTGAGAAATATTAGGCAGTTATCTCCCTTTGTCAAGGTAACAACAATCAAGTCCATTACTTTCATAGTCTACACTTGGAACACCGGAAACAACTTACTAAAGTTTCTCATGCCAATCATAATCTGGAATACCGTAAATTGCTATTCCAGAGATTAAGTGAATAAATAGGAAGATACATCTGTATGCATCTGTTCTGAGTTTGTCTTTTAACAACCAATGATTTTCTTAAAGCAAATTAAATCAGTCAATGTTCATTATTAGACAGAAGACTGGTAAATGTACTGTTAAGTATACTCACTTTTCTGAAAAGAGATTAAAGTCTCCTAGTAAATCACACATTCGTAATCCATTCCTTGTTGCCTGACAAGAAAAAATAAGTAGGAATTTATCTTATTCATATTTAGAATTTATCTTATTCATATTTAGAAATTTATCTTATTCATAGTTAGAAATTATCTTATACATATTTAGAATTTATCTTATTCATATTTAGAATTTATCTTATACATATTTAGAATTTATCTTATTCATATTTAGAATTTATCTAATACAAATTTGGAAATTTATCTTATACATATTGAGAATTCATTTTATTCCCATTTGGAATTGATCTTATTCATATTTATGCTAGAAAGAATTTAAAGTGTGTATTGTTGTCATTTGTTGATAGGAATCAATAAATGCCATCAAGTAAAATTTTTGTCTGCAGTCTGGTAGAATAAGTAATATTGACAAGACCATGGGTACCTAACACCACTTTCAACAATATTTCTGTTACATAGGGGAGGAAAACAGAGTGCCCAGAAAAATATCACAGACCTGCCTGCCTTATGTTACTAACAAACTTTATCTAAATCATCGCATAAAATTGTATCAAGTACACATTAGCACAGCTGAAATAGCATAATTTTCAAGCTTAGTGGCGATAACTAAAAATAAGATCCCGGTCATAAAATTCCAGAATATGCAATACTGATGCTACGAGAAAACCACGCTGAACTGGATTTTTTATTTCACCAGTAAACTGCAGGAAAGACACAATTAATTTTGGACAGGGTTGAACAAACCTCAATTAAATTTACCGGTAAGTCTCAATTAAACCTTAAAGTGTAAATCAATTTCATGTACATTCTTAAATAATCCCTAAAGTTTTAATCGACACTTAATATTAATAAAGATTTGTGCAACCCAGTCCTTATTCCCAGTCTGTACATCTCTTGTTGCCTTGCTGTTGTTGATTAAGAAAGAAACAGTAAGTTTTTGGTTTGACCTGTTTTTCCATCTTCATAAGAACATTACATCAGAGACAATTTTGTCTTTAAGGTTTGGTTTGGGTTTATGGTGTTCAATGCCACTTTCATGTCTTTAAATAAGATTAAAATCGTTCAATAATTATATAACAATGTTGTCAGCGGTCAGTAATATGAGAAAATATTTTCAGAATCTGACCATACATATATAATCAGATATAAATACATTTGCATATTACCAGCAAATGTCATTATTACTATTATTATTATCAAACTGAATGTCAATGGGTGTATACAACAACACAATTAAAGGTTAATGATGCCGTTTTGAAGAACAATTTACAAAAATGTTTTTCAACTTTATGCCAAATATCACAAGTTCAAACATTCACGGCTTTTAATATTTTTCAAGTCCACCAGTACTTCACTATTTACAGGTGGTACTTTTTATTAGAATTTGAAAAATTTTCATGAATATCTTACACAACACTCAGGAGGTACCAGACCAATTTAGGCTGGTAAAAGTACCTGGTATATACCACCCCTTATTGAAAGGTTTGAACATCACAACAAAAACTTTATATATTATATGTTATTCCTTTTAATTTTTATTAGTACCTGAAAATAACTTTTGTAACACAAAAAATTTACATAATATCTAAAACACATCATATTCCATTCCAAGCAAGGAAAGTGAGCGGTCATGTATTTGTGTGCTAGGGGTATTGGTTTCATGTATTTGTGTGCTAGGCATGTTGGTTTTGCCTCTTTCTACGACTTTGATACTTGATTTTGGAATTTTTCAGAAGGTGTGATGTTTTATTTATTCATACTTGAGAAGAAAAAAAAGAAGAATGTTATTTTTATTTGATCATTTAAGACTCATAATAAATATTTAGACAGTCAAGAGTCTCAAAAGATGAAAAATAGTATTTACCTGTAATAAGATACAATGTAATTACATTGATTGTGTAAAATGTTATAATTAGAAAATGAGAGAAATTAGATTTACTCTTTTTTTCCCCTTAAAATTCATACATTTTTTAATCAGAAAGTGTCATTTTTTTCCATTTCAGTCATACCTACCCTGAAGGGCACCTTATTGTCTATAAAGAGCAGCCTCATTTTCCCCCTTAATGAATGGTGCATATAGTTTTAACCTGAATAAAAAGGGCAACTGTTCATAATGGGTACATTTTCTGCCCTTTGTATACAGGTTTGACTATATTGTTCCCCCTTTTGTTTCTTTTTTCTTCAAACAACATCAGATTTTGCATACCTTACAGGCATATGTCGGACCAATTCCTTTCTTTGTGGTTCCAATACTGTAAAATAAATTAAAAACAAAATTGTTATAAAAGTGTAAAAACATTTACATGTATAATGAATGGTGTGAAAATATTTGTGCACACTACTTATATCTGGGAAAGTAGGCTACACATTTCATATGTCTGCAGAAAAAATTACTGGTTTAAATTTTGTACACTTAAAATTAATGAAAACTGATGGGTCATTATAATAGTATTATTAGCTACAATATGAATTCCTGGTGTACTGTTTTGTGTAACACTCCTACATGTATCACCACACACCTAATATAATTAAATAACTTTTGCCCATATTCACGATATTTGTACAATTGTTTTATTACTGCATAATAAAGAATGTTTAATTTCATTGGGAAGTTTGTGAACTACTTGACTGCATTTTTTTTAATGATATGATTCACTTCATCAAATCTAACCTTTTTTTCGTACGAAAAAATGAAATACCTTTTGCCACAAAAAGTAAATATTTCCCTCAATAATTAACCACATCATCTGCTAAAATTTTATGAATACTGTTTTTTTACCTTGAATTTTTTCTTTCTTTCTTCCTTCCTTTTTTTGAGAAAAAAAAAAGTGTGGGGGGGGGGGGGGGGGGGGGGGGGAGCAGCATATAAATTCAAATCATATTTTTGATATTCCTGCCTTACATGTACATGCAGCTAAAAACTGTAGCATCAGTTGTATTTTTATAATTTTAATTTGTCAAAGGTAGAAAATACATTATCTATTTCATTAGAATGGCAATTGACTATTCAGAAGAACAACTTCAGTTAACAGAGGAGTCTATATCCATTCATTATTGTTGATATAAATCTACATTTTTCAGATCATCCATGAGATCATTCAATAAAACATCACACAAATATTTAGCCCTTCATAGTAA
Source organism: Bathymodiolus brooksi (assembly GCA_963680875.1). NCBI lineage: Eukaryota > Metazoa > Mollusca > Bivalvia > Mytilida > Modiolidae > Bathymodiolus > Bathymodiolus brooksi. The sequence continues at coordinate 103,385,018 of OY804576.1, forward strand.
TATAATGGCAATGCTGTATTACAACATCATATACACAATTCTTCCATAAAGCTACCACATTTGAAATCGCAACAACTTAAAAACAAATTTCAGAATACCGAACAATTTCAGAAGTAAAATTTTCACTTTTTATTGATGGTATTTCATAAAATGATACCTGTGTTTTCAGGTAAAATAAAGGTCGTAAAAAGATATAAAAATACATGTACATGTAATTACATTTCAAAATTAGTATTTCTTTGATGCAATGAAACAGGAAACACAGGTATTAAACATGACAATAGTTGACTTGATAGAAGATAAACTTTTTTTTTATTTTATTATCGGCACTTATAAAACACATTTGTATAACTTTTTCAAGATTTTTAACTATCAAGATAATCTATAAGGCTTTCCTAATGCAGATTTTTCCTCAGGTAAATATCAAGTCTCAGTTGTGGGAATTGAATGATTGAATCACATTACAAATGAAATTAAATGAAATCAGTGATGAATATCATTATATCATGTCATGTGGAGCTCTTAAATAGGAAAGAAAGAAATTACTAAAACAGTACTGTACCTACAATCCAAATTTCAACAAATATTTTATTCATGTACCGGGTAGTCATGTAATATTAGAAAAACTTTGTAGATTCATCAAAATTATAAATGTGAAAGTCACTCTTTCAGGTTAGTTAACTATTACACAATTGTTCACACATGCTTATTATCATTTATTATGTATAGTGATGTACTCTCTGTAACTATGCTGTAGTTTGTGAGAGTAAAGTTTATTCCTTCACCAAGTCTAATGTAGTTTTGCATTGTTTTCTATCATAGTATAAGACATTACAATCAAGTACACACAGTGGAACTACATAGTCCAGACTCCAGATAAAACCAGTAGTTATATATTTAGTGTGAAGAAGACCTTCATTTTATCAACTTAAGTGGTCATCATTTTCGAAGTCTTGCTTGTGATTTATTCAGAACATTAAATATAGCTTGTTGTATATCAGCATTATAACCATCATCAGCAGCATCACAAACTGACTGGGGTGTCAGTTTTGATTCGTATGGCACTAAATACCGGTATTATACCATATGTCATTATGCCTACTAATACTATATATGTATCATACAGCTTTCTAGTTATATATTAGTTGAATACATAAATAAGCGATTTTCATATGATACAATGTTCACAAGCAATTGTCAAAGAGACAGATTGACAAGCTGATAATAAGAGCAGAATATCATAAATATGGCACAAAACATTGTTTTAAACTTACACATGTTGACCTCGACCTGATTCTTGTATTCCATCTACTAGTTGATGAATATCAAACACTGAAAAAACAAAATATGACAATATTAGCTTACAGTGATTGACAACTATTTAATGTCAGATGTGAAGGAGAACATATTTACAAACAATGAAAGCATGCTGTGAAAGGCCTATGGACAAATGTATTTATTGCCACAATAAAAGGGGGAGGGATTTTGCCTTGCAACAGCTTGTTTTTTTTAGGAGCTGCTGCAATTAAATGTTACAGAAAACTGATGGGGGGAAATCGCCAATGGACAATCCAGAAATGCAGGCAACATTGGGCACAAGACACTGATCAAAGACAAACAAAACAAAAACCACAACACAGGAAACTAAAAAGACCCAAATTTGTCTTTTACAAGTAAAGGGCATTTAACTATACATTGCAGTTCACTTATTTACATTCTGTCCTAAAAAGCAAAGAACAAGAAAAATCTGTTGGGTGTAGAATTAACTTCTTTTTTTCCAATTTCAGATAATTGAGTCACCTCTAAGTCTTGTTCAAAGTCGAACTCAGATAAAAAGTTTTCCTTAACATTACAGTTTCATTCACAATGGAAAAAGAAATGAAATTCATCATCAATATTGTTATACAGTTGACTCGTTATCTCGAATTCGATGGGGCCATGGACAAAATTTGAGTCAACCGTAATTCGACTCAAGAGGAGCTACAAAAATACCGGAAGTGTAGTTTGTTTAACGACGAAAGGGAGACAACTCGAGCGAAATTTTGAAGAGCTAAAACCAGCATTGCATGTCCCTATTCTCGGAACGATTTTAAACATATTCGATGTTTTTGTTGCTGTTTTTTTCTCTCTGTTAAATTCTTTGAATCTTGTGGAACGACTGATAACTTCTAGATATCTTTTTTTGTGTATATGAATATGTTTATCTGTTTTGTTTATGTTTTTCAGCTGTTGCATTGTCATTAAACTTCACCCATCATGACATATTTTTCTTTGTGCAACACTGTTTATTTACAATAAATTGTGTGTTTTTATTATTCAATAAAGTGTAGAAGAAAACTATTCTTCTTTAATCAAAATTAATTTCCGACAAATAATTCAATAGATAAAACGCTTCCTTTGTGTACTTTTCATAATCATTGATGTATGCCGACCCAAGCACACTTATTATGAATCGATAATTTTTTATTGTACACATCTAACCTGTGTCATAATACCAAGCCATTTGACAGATTGTGAAATAAACATGTGAAATAGCCTAAGGTAAAAATGTCAAAGTCAATGACCGGATGTTTCACCTGTGATCCGATTTTAATCCCAAGGTAATACACATGTTTTGACAGGTAAATTCGACTTAACAAATGTAAATAATATGGCTTTCTACACCTCGGGACCAAAACTTTTATTCCAGACAACCGAAATTTCGACTCAAGGAGTCAAATTATATATATTTATACACAACGATGTTCGGGACTTCGATAAAAATTCGACTCAACCGAGTTCGAGACAATGAGAGTCAACTGTATTTGCAAATATTACAAATTCTAAGATTTTGGGCCACTTTTTTTTTTTCATATATACCCAATTTGATTTCTAAATTATAGGCACATATTCTAAACTTTGTGATAAGTTTTCAGAATTAAACTTTGGGTGTGACAAAATCTTTCCTAGTTCACAACATAAGTTTTATATGATATTATCAGAACAATTTATTTTGCTCTGTCAAACTTTCAATATTACTTTTAAAGAGTCTAACATCATTAAGTTCTGATTTTAAATCAACAATTATATATCTTTCATTGTTTTTCATGGAAAAAACTGTTCTTTTTATAGTAAAATATTGTTACCTAAATGGAAAATTTCCCATTGTCTTATAATAGAAAACACTATTCTATTTATAGCAAATTATTGCTACAGAAATGCATTGTCTGAGAAAAAACCCAGTGAAATATGGTATTGTGATTGTATGTTTGATTGACCAAAAACAATCTAATTTACACAGGTACCAATTATCTTATATTATGCTTTGAATAATTCAAAACAATTATTATTCTACAAATTAAAAATTACAAAGTTTTATGTCTTTGTCGATATTGCATGAAATAACAACATAATTATGAAGTTAATTTTCAGGTACTTTTTGTTTCCCTTACCCAGTTTTGATAAAGAATAAATCAAATTGGCAAGTATTAAATAGATAAATTCTTCTATTTTTTTTTTAATTAATAACCATATATTAATTTATGTGTCTTTTATAAGGTATTGAGACAAATAGACAATGAAACCTGCTTAAACCGAACCCTGATTAAACAAAATACTGTATAAATTGAACTTTCAATAAAGTATTCTTCTGTGTATGAAATCTGTGTTAATTACAACTTGTATGAGCTGAACCTGTCTATTCCAAACACAAAAGTTGGTCCCAAGGAGGTTTGGTTTAGACAGGTTTCACTGTAATTTAGAAATTGCTTGTATAACCATCTTTACCAATTTGAAGACTGCTTATCATGAACTACATGTTACTTTCATAAAACAAGCGATGTAGTTTTTGTTGAAATTTCTGAATATTCTGTTACCCAGTACTGGGTTGTGCAAACCTCAATTAAACCTTAAGAGTAAATTAATTTTGTGTAAATTCCAAGTAAATTTAAAAGTCAGTTAAGTTTTAAGTGGCACTTAAATTTAATTGAGGTTTGTGCAACCCAGTCCTGGTTTTTAGCTCACTTTTTAAAACAAAGTGATTGATGTACAGCAGGGTTCGACATTAACTTTTTGACCAACTTGTCCATTCAGGCAAGTGCCATATTGATTTTACTTGCCCGAAACTGTAAACTACTAGCCCGAATTCTTAAGGGCCATATTGCATGTAGTGCAGAACTATGCAATCTACAATGATCGTTCATAGAGTAGAATAACCCCTCATAATAATTATTTACACCTTATGATTTCCTGAGGGTTACTTGTACCATATTGGCACCAAATTCTGGGATGGAGTCTGAGATATTGAGTAGATGTACATATCAATTTGCGGGAATATGAGTTTTATAAATATGGGCGATTGATGAGGATTTCCAAAATATTTTTGCAAGAAAATTTAGGTATAAATGTTCCTTATCATAGACTGACAACGACTGTATAGTTTGTTTGAATTTTTATTCCAGTAATCTATCACACTTTCAATATTTTTATCGTAAAGGCAATACATATCAGGGATAATTTTCTAAAATTAGAACACCGCAAATAACTCTAGCTTTTCATTGGCCGGCAAAAATAAATATGATGTTGATGCAGTGCCGCCACCTAATTAGCCATTTGCGATTGGCTAATATAAATAACACGATCTTTATTTGAGAAAGGGGAATTCCGTAGTCAACAAAATGGCGTAAAATACACGATACATACGACGCGATGTTTAGGTAAAATTCGCCGCGACTTCCAACACTGAATAATTCAATATTAATAATTTTGCTCTTCAGGAATTGAACATATCACAGAATCATTTGCACTTGCCCGATCGGATAAGTTGGGTGCCGTTTTCACTTGCCCCGGGCAATCGCACAACCGTTAATGTCGAACCCTGCACAGTCCTTAAAATGTCAAAGAAATGCCATAAAGTGCTACACTACACCTGGCATGAAAATTTGCATATCTAATTCTACCATGGTGCTATCTGAAATATCTTGGGAGGCCACTTGCTGTCAAATTACACCTTCACCTTATAATGTTATACTAATATGTCATCCAAAATATCAAAATGGTCAATGACAATAAAAAATTGTGAGAAACTCACATGGGTTTATGGTGTTTTAATGCCACTTTCAACAATATTTCAGTTTTATTGGTGGAGGAAACCCGAGTATCCAGAGAAAAGCACTGACCTCCAGCAAGTCACTGACAAACTTTATCACATAATGTTGTATCGAGTGCACCTCGCCATGAGCTGGATTCGAACTCACAACTTAAGACACTGATTGCACAAGTAGATAGTTGCAAATCCAACCATCATACGAACATGAACATATGACGGCCCCAAGAAACTTACAAAAGTTAACATAAATTGTTAAAAACATTTGTATCACCCTGCTATAGAAAATAAATCTGTATGTTCTGTCCATGCATTTAATCAGGGAAAAAATGCACAAACAAAATTATCAATTTTAATTATTTTTGTGTATTTAAGCATACTAATTAATAATCCCAGATAAATCATTTTCTTATTACCAATATCTGTTCCAAGTTGGCAAGAAATCAAATGCATAAACATATGTAACGTACCCTATCTGTGATCATTCAATTCTGAATTAACTGTTTATGCTTATTGTGTTGAAAACACAACAATAATAAATATGTACCTATATGAGCTCTGTCTGATATTATCAATCGTTTCTCCCAATTTTTCAATCCTCTCTCAGCATTTTTTTCAATTTCTTCAAACAGATTAGGTAAATGTACCACAACACCATTTCCTGTTAAAATTACAATTTTATTTTGATCAATGATGCATATTAATTATGTACATGTAATTATACGAACTAGATAACTGATATAAGTTATATATTTTATATAAACAAAATAAAATAAATACAAGTGGATTATTTTATTCATTATACTTCAAATAAGTTGCGAGTTTGAATCCCGCTCATGGCGAGGTGCACTAGATACAAAATGATGTGATAAAGTTCGTCATTGACCTGTGGCAGGTCAGTGGTTTTCTCCCAGTACTCCGGTTTCCCCTACCAATAAAACTGACAGCCACAATATTACTGAAATATTGTTGAGTCGAGTTACACACTATAACCCTAACCTCTCTATACAAAGTATATTTAAGTACATGTAGAAAGTGGAAAATAATACCGATACATCAAAAAATGGTTAAAAACAACCATCCGAGTTGAAATAAACCATGTCGTAATTTTAAAACCATAGAATACATTGAATGACTGTCATATGCAAAGTGATTCTTCCAATAACTTTTTACAAATTTTATTGGGAGCTGGGCAATTTTGAAAGGAGTATGACTATTTCATTACAAATTACTAATAGTTGTTAATGATATGCAAATGGCATTTATTACTTGACCTGCCTTGTTTCCAAAAGGACTTTTTCACACAGTATGGAAAAGAAAAACCAACACCTGCATTATGTAAATATTACTTCTAGTTCAATAGATAAACAGTGTATATATTATATAATACAAACCATACGTTTCTAATAGAGCACAAATAATTGGAAAACGTTTACATCAAATAGAATCAGGACAAACGTATAGAATTTGAAAGCTAGTTGGATTTCCCCCCTTAAAAAAATCAACACTTCAGTAGCATGAATAGCATTATCAAAAGATTCAAGAGTGTTTTCTTGAAGAAAAATTAATATTTCAGCAATTCTTTTCATTCCTTACAAGTAAATGTTGTTCATTTTTGTTAAACAAAATGTCTTTAATTAAGAGTACATATAGAGCCTAGACTCTGTAGGGAACATGGAGCTTCAAAATTATTTTTGCTTTAATATCGGGGAAGTTTGAACACCATAATTGTTATATTATCACAAAACAGTTGTGGAGATTGCTATGTTTTATTTTCATATTTTAATAAAAATATCAAATATTGCTTTTAACCATTGACAACTTTAAAAATAATACACTATGAAACAAATACAATTTCATTACATAATAAAATTTTAAATACCAATGACAGCTATACAGTCTGGGTTGACTATTCCACTTGGTAAGAGATGGAAATCATACATCTTCCCTTCCACCACAACCGTATGTCCAGCATTGTTTCCTCCCTGAAATTATAATTAAACTCACTGGCAAGAGGGTAAATCATCCTTTTTTTCTCAGTACCAGGGAATATCTATCTCACAAAACTTACAAGATTGACTCTTTTTCCCTAAATCATATGAATCAGGTGAGGGGTTCTGATCAACACAAAAAAGAATCTGTTTTTTCTGGATTACCATTCAATCAAAGTGATCACAAAAATCTTTTAGTTGTCTTCTGTTGACTTTACCTTCGAAATCGTAAAAAAATAGAGGAATTTCATCGACATACAATGTACTACCAGAAGCTCTCAGCACAATAAAAAAAAGATAAAGGCCACTGCATGATGGCAAAAGCTCACCATGACTTTAGTCAGGTCAGCTAACAGAGTAAAGGAACAACATCCTTTCTGATTCAGGTTAGACACAGGCGCTTGTGTAGTCAAAAATATGCTCGCTATGTACCTAAAATACCACAAGGCCGGACTCACTCCTACTAACCCTGTCACTTCAATCGCTATTTCCCCTGTCAAAATGTCGATAGGATGCAAATCGCTTACTAATTTGCGTAGTGAAATGATTTTTCTTCAAGGAAAACCCATTTTTTATATCTTCCTACCATCTACACCCCCATACTGACAGATAATCCTCAGATTTTGTAGACAATGGACACCTAAGTGGCAGCAAAGCGAAAGTAGGTCACGTGCGACATATTTCCGCCTTTCGGTCGTTCTCAGGTTTAATCATATATAATTACTCAACACTAGAAACATTACAAGGTGCCAAAATATGACTGACAAAATGAATGAAAACTTCAGTGCTTCTTGGTATGCAAATAATACTAAAAATAAGGCATAGGAAATAATTGTATTCAAAAAACATTATAATTATAAAGTAACAATACTGATATATAATTACGTTTCCCGAACTTTTCTTTCTGAACTTCTCAGGTATGTTTCGTAAGGCAATGATAAAACCAGAGAACGACCGAAAGGCGGAAATATGTCACACGTGACCTACTTTCGCTTTGCTGCCACTTAGGTGTCCATTGTCAACAAAATCTGAGGATTATCTGTCAGTATGGGGGTGTAGATGGTAGGAAGATATAAAAAACGGGTTTTCCTTGAAGAAAAATCATTTCACTACGCAAATTAGTAAGCGATTTGCGTCCTATCGACATTTTGACAGGGGAAATAGCGATTGAAGTGACAGGGGTAGTAGGAGCGAGTCCGGCCTTGTGGTATTTTAGGTACATAGCGAGCATATTTTTGACTACACAAGCGCCTGTGGGTTAGATACTAACTTATCTCCCATTTAACTATTCTAAATGGACAATTATCTTTGGAATACTTCTTGTCAGAGGGAAAAATTTACTAGTCTCTCAGATAAGAAGACCATAGATAATTTCGAACCTTGCGGGTTGTGTGGTAATAGAGAAATTGCTCTTAATCACAGAAACCTAACATTGTTAATGCTGTCCCCCTTCAAATGTTATGCTATGCTTCAAAATGCTATATTAAGAGAAGATTATCTTCAAAGTTCAAGAGCAATTTCAAATCTGAAGTTGATAGATAAGATATTTTTAAAGTCCAGTTGAACTTTAAATTTGCTATCTCAAATTTAGACAAGTTGTCATTTAGAGATATGCATCAACAGATGGCATTATGTCAAATGGGTTTTAAAGCCAGATGACTTATAAGGCTCTTCTTTCTGTGGTTTTTTTTCATATAAAGTAATGATTTTCTTATATTCATGTTCATCTACTACTACCAGTACTCCTTTACTGTAACCAGTAATTGTGTAATTATTTAGGTGGGAACAAGTCAAAAGGGATGTATGATAAGTAGTACCTAAAATACAAAATGAATTCCTACATTGTTAGATAAAAAATAAACCCTATTAGATACTGCAAAATACTGAATGTGACTGTCGCCAGAAAGATATATTAAAGGATCGTTTCAAGTTCATATTTGATGTCAACCTTGTGGTCTTAAAAATACTGTAGGCATTGGACCGTAACCACTGGAATTTGAGTTAAATCAAAAGTGAAAGTTGGATCTTTGAGGGTTGACAACTTCAAGCAAAGACAACTTTGTCTTTTATTCATAAATGTATGTTGATTTTCGGATGTAAGTTTCCAATTAGGTCTTCCATGAGATATGAGTGTTACTAATATTAAACAATGCGACTAAAACACTCGCATTTGCAAGTTACTTTTGTAAAATGCGAGTAAAAATTCTGTATTGATCGCCAGACGGCTAATTGATATTTTCGGAACATTTTCATTCCATCACCGATCATATTTTTCATTTTAAGATCCGACTTTTAAACCGCACAATTGACTCAGACATAAAAGTTTTAAATCACATACTTTTAACGCTTGCAAGTGACCACGATAAGTAATCATACAAAATTTTGTTTGTTCTGTCTCATTCAGGGGATTAATAATTTTGTACAATTAAATACATATTGAAGTTATATAGTACGAATTTGTATCTTTATTACTCTGGCAAGTAACATACTTTTGTTGGCGATTAAAAAATGTTTTCTTACTAGCCAGTGGCTAGTGGGAGCTGGTATGAAATGTAGAGCCCTATCATTGAAACCTGTATAAAAGCCCCAAAAAGATTTCATTTAACAGAGAAAACTGAGAATGCTATGGAGGTGGTGGTGAATTAGTGCAGTGGTACAGGTATAACTCCTTTACTTGTATGAAAGGAGCATACATGTATAATCAAATGAGATCAAGGCTATGGCAAATGCTTCATAGATAAAATGTACAATGTAAAACATAGGATGCTAACAATTAATTCTTGTCCTTCACCCCAAAATATCAACAATGGTATTCATTATTCTGACAGTGCCAAATTTTAGTCGTTAGTAAATAATTAGTAAATAATTTATATTGTCAGAACAACCTACAACAATATTTTTACATGAACAAATTCCTCATGTGGATGTTGATCGAGAAAAGAGAATGTTGGAATAAATGATGCATATGCAAACAAATGTGTTTTATAATTACATTAACCATATAACTGAAATATTGTTGAAAATGGTGCTAAACACTATAAACCTATAATTACATTAAATTAATTGGTAAATGTACATTTGTGATTCAATCATAACATTAATTATATGCAGTTTAAATGTACATTTATTATACTTGTTTCCTTGTTAAAAGGACAACAAATTCTTCCTGGTTAGTGAGTGAGTGATTGTTGTTTTAATGCCAATTGCAAATGAGCAATTCTTCAGCTAGATACTTCATGGCAAGAACAAGATACAAGATGAAATGTTAATGATGTCCACTTTGTACTAAGACTGAAACAACAGTTCGCAGGTAGACATGTTGCTCCACTCAAGACACAGTATTCTAATGTCTGTCGTTAGTAAATTTGAAGTTCAGTTTGGGTTTCTGTTTGAACAGATTTTTATTGTAGTTCTCATTCATATTCTGTAGATTATTTTATCTTATACTGAATGTTATTATAATCAGAGTTTTTGGCACCACCTCTGTCACCCTGGTTGTTTGGCTGTTTGTTATATTTTTTTCCAGGTTCTGAAAATTAATTTCAGCTACTAAAGCTTATGGAGATATTCGAAAAAGATTTGATTGACATGACACAAAGATAGTAATATGTAGGCATACTGTGACTACTAAATCAGATTCTATTTATAAAGACAAACACAAACTGTTAATTAGCAGGGAGTGTTTCTAATTATGTTACTAGTACTGTACATATTGATACTGATACAGCTAATCATAAACATGTGATAACAGTTATTTTTTTATTCATTAATTTTCTATTATTTAATTTTTATATTTAACTGAAATTGGCTAGTAGGTGTGTACCAAAATAGATGACAGATGTTAGAAGTTTTTACTTCTTTCCATTAAAAATTGATACACAATTATATATTTATGGATTTTTTTTTTATATCTAGGTTACTTTATTTATTGACTCATTTATAAGTAACTCATTAATAAGGCTTAAAAATACAGTAAAACCCCACTTTATTGCCCCTCGATTCACCGCCAAACTCGCGTATCGCCAAGAATTTCTGCAGTCCCGTTTTCCGTATGTAGTAATAACCCCGTTAAAATGCCAAACTCGCATACCGCCATCCGCCACAGTAATTGAAGATCAAACGGTCAATTTACTGTTATTTAAACCTCGATCATAATGCCAATCAATAATGTCACACCTCGGTGATTTTAGGATGCCTGTCAATCAAGGTAAGTAAACAAGATTACTGAACTGATTACTTTTCATTCTGAATAAAGCTTAATAAATTTGTTTGTGTGTTCTTTTCATTTGTGTTGAAAATGTCGACGCCTAAACGTAAAAGAAATTTGCTTGATTTTCGACAGAAAAGAGAAATTGTAGAAATTAAGAATCCATCGATATATTGGCAAATGATGTCCTCCTGTGACCTCGACTTTCTGAACATTAATGAAGAAATAAGTGAAAGCCTTCCTTGTAATGGGTTATAATCCATGTGAACATGTTGTGAATTATTTGATTGTGAATGCATGCGTTAAAACGACAGAAATGTTTATATGTGAATAGATTTTAACAACTTCCGGTTATAGAAATCAAATTTACTTCCAAACCATACACTGACGGTGACACGCTTCTAAGTGTTGTATAAACATTTTTCAATTAAAGTATAACACCCTTGCTTCTATAAACATATTTTATCACCTTTCTTTAAACAATTAATGATCAATTATCCATAAGTTAACTGTACATTTGCCCCGGGGACAGAATTAATCTTGTGACACGACAACGAGTGAGAAAAACAAACTTTATTGTTCTTTCTTTAGTTGTGATAAACAAAAAGTGAAAATAAAATGGAGAGTAAATATTTGTAAGACGTAAAAATGAATTTAATATATATTAAAGGAAATTGCTAGTATACGGGCTAACAACGTAATTTCAGTAGATTTTTTTTCTTTTCAAATTCGATAAAATAAATTCTGCTAAATTTACAAATGCCGAAATTTTCTACAACTGTCAAAATGAAACTTATATATTAGAATTTAAATTGTAAGTGATAATACTCATTTCCAGTAAACTTGTCAAAATCAAACCGTCAGTCATTCCAAATTTAAAATCAAACTGTTGACTTTCGGTTTTCTGTCCTTACTCAGTTTATCGCCAAACTCGTTATAACGCCAAAATCTGGCTGGACAGATGGTGGCGGTTTAACGAGGTTATACTGTACATTAAAATTAGATGAAAATTTCAAGCTTAAATTGTGGAAATTTACACTTTTTGGTCACTGATCAGAAACAGGAAGAGATTTATGTCAACAGTCTACTAGAAACTCTCAAGAAAATAAATTATAAAAAAATTAAAAATTAAAAAGTAATATTTGATGTATAATCAAACTACTATACATGTACCTTACTAAATATGCAAAATTTAAGAATTTGGGTTAATGTTAGACCCCTTTTCAAAATAAAATTTTTGAAGGCCAACATATAACCAATAAAAATGAACATTTTTCAAAAAAACGTAAGAATAAAATTTGATGAAAAATAAACCTGTGGCTCTCAAGAGCATGTAATCTAGTTCCGATGAATGTGTATTTTGAAAAATGTTCCTGAAATATCACAAAGTAAACTTCCGGAAATGCGGTTCCTCTGCCGCTTAGCTTCTCAATTTGAATTAAGTCGTGACCATGATTAAAGTCAAGACGAAACATTTCATTCTTCAATGTCAATTTTGTACATTTTTTCAAACACAAATCCGATTTTATACTGATATATCATGTTAGAGAAGGGTATTTGCGAAAAATACCAGTCAAGAGACGAAAAATTTCCCAGGCCGAATGGCGAGGGATATTTAGTCTCAAGACTGGTATTTTTCGCAAATACCCCTCCCAAACATGATATATTTGTTTAATTACACCGAATATTATTTAGAACACTGGCTAAATAAATAATACTTTTGTTTGTCGTTTTCAGGACCTAACATGATGTATCTGTTTAATTCTACCGAATGATGTTACATAAAACGCACAACTGATAACGCTTTACAAAATCTGTTACAAGCGTCTCGGTGAAGGGTCAAAATGAAAAATACGATTGTTACATAAAACGCACAACTGATAACGTTTTACAAATTTTGTTAAAAGCGTCTTGGTGAAGGGTAAAAATGGCAAATACGATTTTGCAAATACCATGAAAAAAAGTTAAATCTTCAGGGCTTTCATTTGAAGCCGATTGCCGCCGAAATTCGACGTCTACACTTTACTCTGCCGCCGGCTACTTTTTATGTATTAAGGATACAAAATGCGTAATCCCATAATAATCTGGGTTTGTTGTATAAAAGAGCTCTTTTGATCTCCAATTTGTCCATAATTTATTTTGATTAAAACTAAAGTGAAACGCCAGATCTAAACTCTTTTATTGTATCATTTATCGTTCTTCCATGATATGATGGAAGTTCAAGGACATTGACAAAATTAAAGTCGCAATCTCAGAAACGCTTTAATGAACGAAAATATCAATATTTGAAATATAAGAACAAGAATCACTCCGGACCGGACACGTAACAATTATCGGATATCAATTTGGTGCCAAATTTAAACTTGTCTTCTGTGCAAAATACGATAGAGGACTTGAATTATTATCTGTTCCATTATTGGATGATATAAAGTTAAAGTCACAGATTATTAATCTGTAAAGCAGAAAAGTCAAAATATTTCACATTATCAACAGGCATTTGGAATGATGCAATGATTTATCTTTAGGTATTTGGCATGAAGCTTTTGTTTTTGTAAAATAAAACAGCAATAAAATTTAATATGATTATAATTAAATATCTGACAATAAGCTCAGAGCAAAATTCCAAACAACTTTACATTTTGAAAGGAAGGAGGCTAAAGTAAAACAAACTAGAGGCTGAGGTGAGCCTGTATCGCTCACCTGACATAAATAAGTCCTCTTAAGAATGTCTGCATGCTGAATACATCTAAGTTACTATTCAAATCCCATACTGCCGTAGGGTTCTATGTTAAAACTATGTCTGTTCATGGCAGCCATCTTGGATGGAGGTCGTGGTCACCGGACACAATTTTGAAAGTATACTACCCAAGGACCATCCATGCCATGTTTGCTTTAAATTGGTTGACTGGTTTCAGAAGAGAAGACTTTTAAACAATTTTCCCATAGGGTCCTATGTTAAAACTATGTCTGCTGACGGCGGCCATTTTGAACCGAGATCGGGATCACTGAACACAATTTTGGAAGTTGACCACCTAAGGACCATCGATGACATGTTTGCTATATTGGCTTACTAGTTTCAGAGGAGAAGATTTTAAAACATTTTTTCCCATAGGGTCCTATGTTAAAACTACAGTATGTCTGCTGAAGGTGGCCATCTTGGATGGAGGTCAGGGTCACTGGACACAATTTTGAAAATTGACCACTTAAGGACCATCCATGCCATGTTTGCTTTAAATTGGCTTACTGGTTTCAGAGAAGAAGATTTTTAAATATATTTCCCATAGGGTCCTATGTTAAAACTATGTTCGCTGATGGTTGCCATCTTGGATGGAGGTCGGGGTCACATGACATAATTTTGAAAGTTGACCACCTAAGAACCATTCATCCCATGTTTGCTTTAAACTGACTTACTGGTTTCAGAGGAGAAGACTTTTAAACATTTTTTCCATAGGGTCCAATGTTAAAATTAAGTCGAGTCATGGTGGCCATCTTGAATTTCCGATCGGCAAACAATTCACAAGTTTAGTACAGGACCACCCAATGATCATTCCTGCAAAGCCACAATTCAATTGGCTTAGTGGTTTCTAACAAGAAGATTTTTAAAATTTCGACCAATCAGAACACATTATAGGCCCTGGCAGCCATGTTGGATTTCCGATCAGCACCAAAAACAAAAATCTTGTATATGACCATCCAATGAACATTTCTGCCAAGTTTGGTTCAAATCTGTTTTGTGGTTTCAGAAAAAAAGATGAAAATGTGAAATTCCCATAGGGTCCAATGTTAAACTAAGTCGAGTCATGGCGGCCATCTTGAATTTCCGATTGGCAAACGATTCACAAGTTTAGTACAAGACCACCCAATGATCATTCCTGCAAAGTCACAATTCAATTGGCTTAGTGGTTTCTAACAAGAAGATTTTTTAAATTTCGACCAATCAGAAAGATTTTTAAAATTTCAGCCAATGAGAACACATTATGGACCCTGGCAGCCATGTTGGATTTCAAATCAGCACCAAAAACACAAATCTGGTAGAGGACCATCCAGTGAACATTTCTGGCAAGTTTGGCTGATTTCTGTTCAGCGGTTTCAGAGAAGAAGATTTAAATGTGAAAAGCTAACGGACGGACGGACGCTTACCCATGACAAAAGCTCACATGACCTATGGCCAGGTGAGCTAAAAATAAATATATGAAAAATAAGAATTTTAGGAAGTTAAAATATGTGTCAGGAAACACCCAGAATGCATGATTTTGCACCATTTACCCTACAGCTTCTGGGGGCCTTGGCGGCCCACAGACCCTCTGCCTAAATTTTTCAGCCTCGCTTCGCTTGCCGTTCTCCACCTACTTTTTCACAATAGCCTCCTACTTTTGAAAGTGTTGAAAGCCCTGAATCTTATGCAACTACACCTACACGAAGTAAAAATTCAGCAAATTCACAATGCAAGGCCTGAATTGGTAAAAAAATATCATGGCTATTAACCAATCAGAATCCAGCATTCTTATATAAGGTGTAATTATGTCTTAAATCGTGATCATTTTCATAACAATTGAATGATACATCGATTCAAATGTGCAAATGATTGTCGTAATGAAAAGAAAACAGTAAAAGATGATGAGAAAAGTCTAGATAGTGAAAAAAGTATGAAGAAACATATGTGAGAGGTGGGAATCCGTGGGATATTGCCATGCTCCCTGCATGTTAAAGAAGACTAAATTTTTCGTCCCTACCAAATCTCCATACTTTTCCAGTGGCGGTCAACATTCGTTGGACAATTTCTCATTTCTACATAGTGGTTATATATTGTTAGGGACGGTTTCTAATTTGAAAGTAGCGAGAGTCCTGATTGTTGAACTTGTTCTTGACCTAACTATTATACATGTAGTTGAAATACTGCTTGCTGGATGTTAAACAATAATCATCCAATCAATTAAATTTTGTATGCAAATATTTGGTGCGGACAAGCACAATCATGGCTTGTGTCGATGCATAGTTGTATGCAATCCAATAAATAATGGCAGTCCTGCATCCGTAATTACAGCAATTTAAAAGTGTAAAACGTTCACGAAAAAATAAACTAATTTGCTTACATTTTTTAAAATTTGTGCACTGGAAGCCTTCTCTTTTTGACAATATTTTCTTACCATTTACGACTTAAAATTGAATTTTATTGATATAATGTCAACTTGAACTCAAGTGCATGTGGATAGATATTGGTCCAAGTTTATATGTAATACACATTTATTAGATTTTTCTGTAATATCTTATAAATATAATCTTAGAAATATGTGTTTGAAATTCGAGTTCAAAATATGAACATTGTCATAGTGTCCGTGGTTATAGGCGGTTTTTTTTTATTCTCAAACTTGTTTATGGTTGAAAACAACCTGAAACATGTTTAAATCATGAACCATAAACATGTTTAAGATAGATAAAAAATGCAATGGTTGAAAAATAATATTTAAGAGAAATTTTCTAGTTCATTGATTATTTTTTAACAAAGTAAAATGAATTCTTCGTTAACAAATAAAACAATTCAACTCTTAAACACACAAACAAAACAAAAACAACACAAAAAACAACAAATAAAATAATTTAATTCTATAAACAAATACAACAATGCAGAATGTCATTTAACAAGGTTCAAACATATTCAACCGTGCTTCGATGCCGGTTAAGATGTTCTTTAACCATTTAACTGCATGGTGAAAACCACACCGTACCATAAAAAAGTTTAAAACCAGGTTAATGGCTAAGAATTAAAAAACAGGCCTTAAATCAGAGCTTAAAAATCTTATTCGGAGATGGCCCCCTGCAATTCCAATTGCACAGAAAGGTTAACGAAGGTGAAAATTTATAATATCCTTCTTAATAAACATAAATTCATTCAACAATTCAAAATGAGTTAAAACTAATACACTTCAAAAATGGTGCGAACCTTTTCAACTTCAGTGTAAAATTGTAAATAAAAATATTCTGATGCAAGAAATGAAACATACCTGACAACGACAACATATATCAGCATCGGCTGCAATCATGTCAACAATCTTCCCCTTTCCTTCGTCTCCCCATTGTGTTCCTAGCACTACTGTCACGGGTTGTTTTGCTATCAATCTCTGTTTTTTCGCAGGAACAAGTCCATTTTGTTCCATGTTGTCCTCAGTTCCATTCATGCTTTTACGGTCGAGTACACACGATTTGTGACGTATAGTTGGCGGGGAATTCGTGACAACTCGGACCAAAGAAAACTCGGACTAAATCAACTCGGACCACTTCTTTAACCATAAACTAAACAGAGAAGCCCGCAAAGGAAACCTACAGTTCTATCTTCTCATTACTGAAATAACTCTGATGTACTATGAAGCAAAAAGACTGCCGACACAGATGAAGATGATCTCCGAAGGGAAACTCAAAAGATACAGACGCAAAAGGAGCCGTACCGTCCAGAGCCAGTTGTTTCAAGTGTGGGAGAAGTACAACATCAACCAAGTCAGCGCGCATCATCTCCTGAAGAAGATCTGAAGAAGTGTGGTGCAATCTAAGGTCCCGGGTGCTAGACTTTGAACGTGTATTATTATTCTAATGTGAACTACGTAGTGCTTTTAGTGAAATATAGTGCACTTAGTTAACAGTGCTTTCGATCTTCTTGTTACATTGTTTTTATGTATAATATTGTTGTTATCTCTTTACCCTTAACGCTAATAAAATTAATTTTAACACATTTTGTTCTTTTTTTTTTGTCCTCAAAAAGTGGTCCGAGTTGTCCATAAGGTGGTCCGAGATGTCTTGGTCCGAGTTGTCTTTGGTCCGAGTTGTCCTGTTTCCGTTGGCGGGAAGTCGGGAATGCATCCTGAAGATTTGTATAATAACCAGATGTTCATATAAAAAGTAAATGATCACAAATGGCCCGATAAAGCAATGTTATATATAGGAAGTTGAATAAATATAAGGCTTGTGTAAGCATCTAAAGAAACACAACTGGAGAAGCGGTGTTAAATACAGAAATTTAACAGAAAATGACTGCGAAACAGGGCAGATAAGGTAACTAAAGACTCGCTTTTCTATCTGTTTCTGAAACTCGTACAGACCAACGATTCTGTACTATACAAATCCTTGTACAGACAATAGATTTTTTTGACATGTGACCATAAACACACATATATTTTTTTTGGCCTTACAGTGACCTGAACTGTTAAACAAATCTTGACTGAAGTCAGTATTATAAGAAGAGTTTGAAGATACCAAACATGATGGGTAATCAGAATCCGCAAATCGAAGGACAGACAACACAATGGCAAAAAGAAAAGTACAAAAGGACAAACAATGATCTACTAAGCAAACACATAAAACTAAAGATCGAATAACACGAACCCCAATAAAAACCGGGGGTGAACTCAGGTGCCCCGGAAGGGTAAACAGTTTCTGCTCCACTAGTGGCATCCGTCGTGTTAATCTAGTTACAAACCCGGTGATAAGTCATGAATGAAGAAATTATCGGGAAGTGATTACGACAAGTCATACAGTGGAACATATCCGTGGTCATTTGTGACGCAGATATTCCATAGCGGTCAACCAAGTCATGATGGAGACCGTCAAACTTTCGAAGTGATGACTTCAACTTAACCAAGAGGAACCATCGGTTTAGTAGCTTCCTTGTAAGCAGCAATCCTCTGTCAAGGAAATCCTGATAGGAACCACACGCTCTGGAATATCCTATCAACAGAGAGATATATACTCCATATGCAGGTGCTGCTGGAATATTGCTACATATAAATGGAAAGTTCACAACGAAGTCTACCTCATACGAATAAAGGAACAAGTCGGCGAGAAGAGGAGCACAGTTTGTACCTATGGGTATGCCGATTGTATGTTGAAAAGGACGTCCACCAAACATAGCAAATATGTTGTCAATCAAAAACTCGAGCATGTTGATGATATCAGTTTCAGAGAACTTTTTGGTAGAATCAGAATGGTTTTTTTTTTTTAAAAATAAGAACTGTCCCTTCCTAGCACAGGGTATTTGTATCTGCGTTGGCCATTCTTTTTCATGAACCACAGTTGGACCAACTCCCTTAATCTGTCCTTCAGCTTAGAGTGATGAATAGTTGTGTAGATGGTAGAGAAGTCAAATGTTTTAATGCAATTGCAGGAGGAAAGAGGGCCTCGATTTTTATGTATTCTAACAGATCTTTAGAGTTCTTCAGAATCCACATCTGATTCACACCACCCCTCGAGTAGCTAGTGTCACAGTACTTTTTAACTCTGAAGACGTTATATAAGCACGGACTGCACAGAAGGCATTGTTCTTTAAAACTTCTACTTCTACTGTATAAGAGACTGCTAACTGAACATTATCATAGCAAGCTGTACTCGACACAGCATTGTGTGACCAAGTTTGTCGGTGACTAGTCGGTAGTTTTCTCTCGGCACTCCTGTTTCATCCATCAAAAAAAAATGACCGCCACGATATAACTGAAATATTGTTGAAAGTGGCGTTAAACACCATAACCATAAATCTTGATTTTATATAATATGAATGTATTATAATTATTTTTAAAAGTGATGTCTGGTTTATTTTCAGTGATTAAAGTCAGGAACAGATTTCTGTGAATATTTAAATATAGTCTACGTACATACAATGTATTCTGTGACTGAATTGTAGAACAGCGATAAAATAACTGTTCCTTTCGCTTAATTTGTTTCAGTCTTAATGTATAGTTGGATATCCTTTCGTGTTCAGTTACATCCATAACCTTCCCGCTTGTATATGACAATTGGCTTATCACTTTTATTTACAAAGGCATGAGAGTGACCAGGAAAGTGGGGCGGTGCCAGCTGTAGGGGTGGACATGAAAGTGGAGGACACGCTTCAGGATGCGACCGAAAATGGGGGACAGCACAGAACTTTGGGGCAAGATAAGCAACAACAACAAAAAAAAACCTCATTTGGCTTCTAAGCATACATTTCTAGCCTTAGATATCTTGATTTATTAAAGGATTTAGAATACAAATCCTTGATTTATTGCACATTTTCTGCTTCCATGCTCAAATTTCAGGTGCTTCTAAATTTATTTTTGCACTAATAAATGGGAGAGGGCAAAACCTATATCCCCACTTTTGAAAGTGGGAGGGGTGTCCGGCTCCTACATCTCTGATTTATTAGTTGGACAACATAGCTCATGTAGAATTAGTTAATCTTTTAACAACAAAATAGTTATTTTAAGTCGATTTCTTGTACATTTCGCGTTATATTTGGGAGAACAATTATGCATTCTATCTTTGTCCATTAAATATAGCTACATTTTTGTACTATTATAGTAAAAATTCATAGAATTGTGCTGTATCTGGGTACCCCAAGATATGTTTGTGGAAATTTAGTATTGTTTGATTAATTTCCAGTTCAAATGTTCAATATTAATGTGAAGACTGTTTGTTGCTTCATCGCAAGAGGTCAATTAACCGGAAAATTGACGATTTCAGACTTTAAATAGTAAAACAAGACAAATTTCAACAACAACAAAAACAGTTTGTCTAGCAAATAACTGTTTCCACCATATTACTGTGTCCAACACATTATTGTGTCCAGCTATTTTCTGTGTCAAGCAATGTGTCCACACTAAATTAATATTATGTTCAACTTTCCCTCGTCGACTTGAAAAGATCATGGGTATATGTCATCTGTTCTGTTCTGTTCTTGAATCTCCACCCTATTTGAAGGGTCACCGTCAAATATAAGCCGTGTGACGTACGCGTTAAAATAATTATAACCAAACAATTAAAAATTAAAACGGTTTGGTTTAAAAGGTAAAATAACTATAACATGTATTTACACTGTACAGGTTGAACTGACATGGATTAAAAATATTTAATCTTAAAAATCCTAGATTTACTAAAAGGATAAACATCATTATAAACAGATTAAAAATAACGCTCTTATCACTGATCTGAGGGTTTCATTTATATAAAAACATGACCAACTGCAACTTTTTACTTTAAGTAGCTCTTTTCACATACAAAGCATAAATCATATCTCTGCAGATCGTGTCAACATCTTTCCTGTATTGAGAGTCAATCAGATTACTTACACTTTGTCGACAGTGTATCGCATTTAAGAAGAAAATGCACATAGTCCTCCGTGTCCTTTTGGCATAATCGACATATCGACGATGTGGTAGATTTTTCATAACGGCTGATGATATGTTGGGTTTTGTATGTTCCTGTCAAAACTCGTGATGTTATTACTCCTTTTTTTGACGTCTCGTTTGTTGTCTCTGACACTGCTCCAACACAAATTCGGTTGTTTTTATTTCCATGTATCTGTTTCCATATAACTTAACGTTGACTTTGTTTTTGCATCTTCTGACCACTTGTTTTTCCAGAAGTTGTCAATTTTTATATGTGTTATAGGTTTCCAATTTTTCTTAGGATTTAATAAAATCTTATGAGCAGATGGCAATTCATATGAGAGTAAAATTTCATTCACTGTTATAAACCAGCTATTAGAGTCACAGTCTTTGATTGCTAATTGTCGTAAAGCCAGTTGGTACTCGACTGAATCTGGATCTTTCAATATCCGTAGAAACAATCCAATAATTGCTTTATGTATAATTTGCTCGATACACTCGGCTGCTAGCAAGATATAGATTGCTGGATTAGCTGTTTGTTGTGGCAAGCCTAAAAACTGTTTAAGGGTCTGTTTCTGGAATTGCTCGAGTTTGTATATATCTGTTGTTGTTATAACCAGTGTTTTAATTCCATAAAGCATTCTTGGTACAACGAACGTTCGCCATAATTTCCACGCTATCAGTGG
Source organism: Bathymodiolus brooksi (assembly GCA_963680875.1). NCBI lineage: Eukaryota > Metazoa > Mollusca > Bivalvia > Mytilida > Modiolidae > Bathymodiolus > Bathymodiolus brooksi. Next base: position 103,407,112 of record OY804576.1, read on the forward strand.
ATTTATTCCATTGATTCCATGTAGACCTGCTCCCATGAGTGAATACATAGTGCCCCTTGCTATAGAGATGCGTTTTTCTATATCCGGTCTGTTGTTCTTCTGTCGTTCTATACCTAAGTGCTTTAAGGATGGTTTTTCGCTTATAGTTTCCTTGAGGAGTGTTCGTGGTTTATTTTTGGCTTTGTTGTCATTTATGCGAATGATTTCTGTTTTCTTACTGTTAATTTTCACTCTGTCATTTGAAGTACATTGCTCTATAATATATAATTGTGTTTGTGCTTCCTGTTCAGATTTAGCATATAGCATTATGTCGTCTGCACAAGTTGGACAACCCACATAACTAGTTCCTATTTTAAATCCCATATCACTTCTTTCTAAGGTGTTTAAGATGTCATTGTTGTAGGCTTTGTAGAACTCGGCAGATAATATTCCGCCTTGTTTAACACCCTGGTGATTAACATATGGTTTTGAAATTTCTCCTCCAGATTTGACTTGAGTAGTTGCTTTCCTATATAATTCCTTTATCAATAGCCAGGTTGATCCAGTGATATCCTGATGGTATGTTTTCCAAAATAGACGAGTATGATCTACAACGTCGAATGTTTTTTCGGTATCCAAGGTAATAAGAATTAGGGTTTCATTGTTGTCTTTGGCCTCATTTATAGATTCTGTTATGAGGAGAGCAATGTTGATAGAGGACGCGCCTTTGGTGAATCCTTTTTGTAACTTATTCTGTTGTTTTTCTAAAGTTCCTTCTATTCTTGCTCTGATGCACATTTCTAGTAGCTTACATATAATTGAGATAACAGTTACGCCTCTATAATTTGATGGATTTGATAGGTCTTTATCTTTTGTAGGTACCGCCGTTAATAATCCTTTCTTTATTGAGTCTGGTACATACTTGGTGTAAAATATGTTATGGATGGTTGATGCAAGGTAGTCAGAAATGGTTGATCCACCATATTGCAGATGTTCAGCAGTCAAATTATCTATGTCTTCAGCTTTTTTCTTTTTTAACGTTGCCACCAATGTTATGTTTTTTTGTTTCGTTCAGAAATGTTTTTTTCCGGACAACACGAGAGTTAAAATATTATTTTTTTTCCAGAATTTAACATTAGGTTATATGACAAAAACTCAGAATCAGATTATTATTGTTTTCCTCCACCAAAATCAGAATATTTTTGTAGAAAAAAAAACATACCCCCCCCCCTGGAAGTTAAATGGTCCGTCCATTATTTAAAAAAGTAGTAAGCGTGTGTCTTGTCTAGTATCATTTATATTTGATATTAAATGATGAACAAAGTGTTCTGTATACTAAATTCAGAATAAGTGCACATAAATTAGAAATAGAAAAAGGAAGATATATTGGTTTAAAAGTTGAAGACAGAATTTGTCAATTATGCAAAGATGATATCGAGGATGAAGTGCATTTTTTACTCCAGTGCCCATCCCTACAAAAAGAAAGATGGGAAATTATAAATAACATAAATGAAATAAACAAAAATTTTAAAAGTCTAGATAATAGATCCAAACTAGTCTGGTTAATGTCCACAGAAGATTCTAAAATTATCAAGAAAACAGGTCGTTTATTGTTAGATCTACATACGAAAAGAAATTTATTGTTGAAAAAAACAAAGTGATTAGAAAATAATAAGGTCAATGTGATCACTGGTGGTTTAACCTTGTGTATTAATTGTTTTTTTTATTAATCTTCTACATCTGTTTGACTTTGTAGCTAAAACATATTATACGCTGGTTATAGGTCACTTTGCAGGGGCGAATCCAGGATTTCAAGCTAGGGGGGGGGGCACTTAAAAAAATTGCGCCGAGCGGACTCCCTCCGTTCGGCGCAATTTTTTTAAGTGCGCGAAAAATTTTGGGGTATTTCGTGTGAAAAATCACGATTTTACGCCAAAAAATCATATTTTTTCCAATTTTAGGGGGGGGGAGGGGGCCGGGTGCGCCCCCCCCCCCTGGATCCGCCCCTGCTTTGTGTTATATAGGTATACATATATGGATTATTATAATTGATCATTATTGATTATATTGTAGCTAGCATACTATTGTTATTTTTTAAAGGGGGATTGTTTTAAATTCTTGTCATTACAAGTTAATTTTATAATAATTGAAATCATAATGTGTCTTTTTTTTATGTATATATTTTTCATATGATTGTACTGCTCAGTAATGGGCGTCTTAATTGACAATAAAAGAATTGAATTGAATATTTGTTATAGCTAACAGAGAGTAAGGAACGACAACTCTGGTAATGATCGACATTTACGCACCCATTCGGAGGATCTCTAGGTTTATTATCACAAAACTATATTCCGAATGCTTGTCAAAGTAGAAAATGGTACAGACACAGACAATATTGTTTTTGCATTCAAATGCAAAATGTTTTTTTACAAAGCTGAGACCTCTCGCAAAAACATGCACAATGAGCAGATGTTGTCCCCTATACATTACAAGAGGGGTGACAACGACCCCCTTTCCAGAATTTGAGCATGACACGTCCCTAAATACCCATGAGAAACTGCACAACTTCAGTATTGACAAGCCAGAACAATTCTGGGGTACACTTGCAAAGTCTCGACTGCATTGGGATAAAGAATTTTCACAAATACGAGATTGCAACATAAATGAAGGAAAAATCAGATGGTTCATGGACGGAGAACTGAATGCATCAGGTTTGTTATTGTGTGTAATCTCGTTGAGATTTGACTCCCGATTTTGTTTTCTGCTCTGTATCATCAACCAGTTGGAAATACAGAGCAGACAATATATTTGGAAGTCCAATCTCGAATCTGGACTAACAGAGCAGAAAATAAATTTGGAAATCAAATCAAATACACACTGTCACTGCATTTTCTGTCCAGGTGTAATACCACTAAAGGATTCTTCATAGCCTACTATGTTAAATTAAAAAAAATTGAGCTTTCATACAGGATTCATCTTAAGTTTAATCTAAGTGACACTCATATCTCATGGAAGGGGTACCTAATTGGAAGCTTAACTCCGAAAATCAACATACATTTAATGGCATATAAGAAAAAACAGACAGTCTGAAGATGTCTACCGTCAAAAATCCTACTTTCACTTTCGATTTAACACAAATTCAGGTGGTTTCTTTCCAATACAATCAATTTTTTTATTAAAAACCACAAGGACATCAAATATGGGCTTAAAATTATCCTAAAATATGTAGGTTTCTGCTGACATTCAGTATTTTGCAGTATCTGATAGGGTTTATCTTTTATCCAACAATGTAGGAATCCATTTTCTGTTTACGTACTACTTTCCCATACGTTCTTTTCGACTGGTACCCATGTTTAGTGGTAATACACCTCCAGAGTTGTCGTTCCTGCTACGCTACACTCCATCTGTGTCAATGCCCATTTTACAGTAAAAAAATGTACTTAAAATTATTTTAATTATTGTAAATATCAATAAAGATGAAAATAAATCACTCATTTCTTCTTTGGTATACAGCTATCCATCCACTGGATGATCACTAGCTATTTCAAATCAATTCTCTCTTAAAAATGATTTGTGATCGTTTTTAACTTTTTAATTTTTACCTCCGCAAAATAGAAGTGGGGGGAAACTCATTTTTAAGAGAGAATTGATTTGAAATGAGTGATTTATTTTCATCTTTATTGATATTTACAATAATTAAAACAATTTTAAGTACATTTTTTGTACTGTTTCTAAATTTTACAAGAATCTTGTAAAATGAGCGTTGACAGAGATGTTGTGTAGCGTAGCAGGAACGACAACTCTGGATAGAGAATGACTGTCACTGATCGGTGTGACTTTTTACCCAAATACACCCAAATATACCCAAATACAGCTTCAAATTATATTATTTCTATTATTTTGAGATGTTTTATGAATAATTAATGATTTATTAGCTCCTCTATTGTTATTTTTTCATAAATTTCAACAAAATAGTCAGTTTTTATGGACAATATCAAACGATCCCGATCTCGGTCGGATCGCTTACAATCACGAATATACCCTCCAATTTATTGCAAACACCAAAATTTTTATGTATTTCGTAAGTGCCCATCAGTATATATTTTTTTCTCTGCTTAAATATTACGGGCTTGGCGAAAAATAACAAGATTAAGAATTTCCCCGTTATAGCTATATTGATTTACCTTTTCTAAAGAGAGACAACCCTTACAAAGATGAATCCCGGTTCTTGAAAAGAGGGAATAATAGTAATATAAAGCTCAGTATTCTGTACCTTGGCCTTAATAATTGTCAAAATATGCAATGAGACAAAACTGTTTATTTTAGGAAGATGTACATCTTCCTCTTTTTTGGTTACCAGACAAACCAGTTTTTGTTACCAAGTTTCTCCCTGCAATCAAGAATGGGAAATAAATAACTTAACTTCGTTTATGTACAGATAAAAAAAAATTAACCATAATGTATTTAAGTGTTTCCAGTTTTAAAAATATAAATGAAGCTTTACAGAAAATGACAGACCCATAATTTTTGTTTATTTGTAGTAAGTGGCCAGGTTTTACTCTTATTTCGGTTTTTTTAAAAACAAAATAAGATAAATAAATAAAATAACTAAAAGAGTGTTGGAAGAAATATATTTGTTGTGTGTAAGTAACACATACCATATGAATTTTGAGTGTGTTTGGGTACATTTGTATTTGTTGGAAGCGGCCATATTGGTGTATCGATGTTTATAATAGTTATAAAATTGATCATTTTGATTACTCTTGTGACAAATTTATGAAATTTGAATATTTTTATGAAAAATAATTCACATAGAACCTTTAACTAATACAATACATATGGTTTTATGGTGTATTTGGGTGTATTTGGGTAAAAAGTCACACCCGTCACTGATCATGAAAGTTTTTGGTGGTATATATACTGGAATACGTATGGTGGGGGTGGTAGAAGATGTATATATGGTGTACAGTATTGTTTAATTCATGGATGAAAGAAAAGATTTTACCTTTTATGATTTACACCGTTTTAAGTAACTTTTATATATATATAAAAAAAAAAAAAAACCCTTCTGGAGGATGGAAGCATATATGTCAGTGCTGTGCCAGCCTATGAAGAAGTGGTTCGCCTAATGAAGGTGGAATTTACAGTGAAGGTAACAGGTAACAGGTAACAGGTGTGTCTGTGAACATGTCAGCCAGGCATGTACTGCCTGACCTCGTCCTCATTTTCATGGTCTACCGACTTTGTTAAATTTACATCAAGTTTCTCCATTACCATACAACCTAGGTTCACCATATTTAGTCCTCACATTCATTATTGATGGAGGGTACATGTGCATAATAAAGAAGCGTTAGATAATACTGAAGGGGCAATCAAAAATGGACAATCCAGAGAAACTGGCAACATAGGGTATACAGTTCATATCACTCACTTTTCACAGGTTAAGCAATTGTTCAGTGCTTTTATTGCAGAAAAGTATATAAAAAAAAGTATTGACGAAATAAAAAAAAAAAAGGAAATGCAATGTGCCCTCTTAGCCAAACTCCAGTTTAAAATTTGAAAAGTTTAATGATCTTGAGTGAAGAAATTTCGTAATCCTTTGGTAGCAGAATCTATATTTCTGTGTGTATAATTTATTTTGGAATTTTGGAATATTTTAATTAGGCCACAAAATTTATTTTGGGTCGTACTATGTTATGGCTTCCATGAAATAACTCAAGTTGTAGTTGACAGATCCTTTTGAATTTTGAACACAATGATCTTTAGCACTGAATAATGGTTGGTCACGATTTGGAGTGTTGTATCATTCTGCATAGCTTTTTATTTATAGATTGGTAGAGACTTTTGACAGTTAATTTTATAGTAAGCTGTAAAGTTGTATGATGAGCTAATTTTATAATTTGATATCAATTGTTACTATTGTGCACTGTTTGAATGCAATTGAAATGGTGACTTTGCCAGTCCATTTCCAGTATTATTTTGTGTTTATTTATTATCTGACAAAGTATACATACAGAATACAAATACTTAGTTTCGTTGTGTATAAGAAAATAACAGCTATTATAGTCCATTTGAATGCAAATGGATTTAGACCACCTAAAAAAATTTAATTAAAAATCCATTTTAATGTTTTCTTTTCTTTTTTCTTCACATATATATTTTATATGTTTCTACGAACTCTGACAGTAACTTTTAGAATGTTTCATCCATAGATAAAAAAGTTGCCCATTAGGTGTCTATATTAAATATTTCTTTTTATATGTGTAATTTCTAGGGGAGTGAAAGAACAGCCTAAAGCTGTAAACAAAAATAAGAACATGTGCTCCCCATGCAAATATACTATTGGCATGTGACTTGTCATTTAAATATCAAAGAAAATGACACGTAAAGGATGATTGGAAATAAGAATGGAAAATAGCCTTGTGAAATCAAGGTGAACTTTAAATACCAACAGTGCCTCTTGCTTGAATAAAAAGCATGCAAGTCAAGCTCTATGCATTCTTCAATATATATTTAAACTAGAGAATGTGTCCATGAGAATTAAAGATCAAGTGACAATGACCTTGATACATGTATTTTGAATTAAATGGACAACTCTATTCATGCAAGCTCATTTGATATTCAAATGGTCAGTTATATATGATATATAGAAATTTGCATGTCAAGCACATGTTTTTATTTTTGTTTACAGTATGAGTGCTGTTCTTTAAAGCATGCTTACTCCACTGGAAATTACACATATAAGTACAAATATTTAACATAGACACCTAATGGGCAACTTTTTTATCTATTGATGAACAATTCTGAAAGTTACTGTCAGAGTTCATAGACACATTTGAAATATATATTTGAAGAAAAAAGAAGAGAAAAAATTAAAATGAATTTGTAATTATTTTTTTAGGTGGTCTATAGCATTCAAATGGACTTATAGTACATCAATATTTTATGTTCGTTTGAATTATGTGAATTAGAACATATAACACAATTTTTTTTTATTGAGTCTGAATATGATCAGATTTAAAAGAAGAGTCATATATAATTACTGCAGCTTTCAATTGTGCAAAATGTTTAGTAACAAAGTAATTGATATGTCGACACTTGTTTTGTGGAGCTAATGTCAGGGATTTTGTTCTTGACGGTCTTTAGTTCTTAAGTTACGTTTTTTCCATTAAATTTATATATTCTTGTAAACTTGTAATATACAAATGGGTACTACCAGTAATATGCATAAACGATTATGTTGCATATAAATTTGTATTATTTTCAGTGAATTGTGTTGACAGACATTTAGAAAAATCAGCTGACAGTATTGCCCTTATATGGGAGAAAGATGAACCTGGCACTGAGGAATTCATTACATACAGGTTAGGAAATGTAATTTCAACTAAAGACAGCTGACATTAGCTCATTTGGTCCCAACTGTCATGATTGTCATCACTTGGTGTCTGTCGTCATTGTTCACTTTGCGGTCATCTGTAGATTTTTGTATTTTAATGTGATTCTCTAAAACCACTGGGCCAATTGGAAACAAACCTGGGTAGTAATGTTCATTGGATTGCTCTCTACAAAGTTCATGTATTTAAAGATCGGAAATCTAGTACAAAAAAAAAGAAGCCAAATAAGGCGTTTCCATTTATATGGGTATTAATAATTTATTGCTCTTTTGTTTTTGATAATGTTTTTTTAGAAATTAAATTAGAAAAAACTCTTTCAGAAAACTGCAGCGTTATTGTGCTTCTATTTCTTAAACATGAAAGAGGTAATTTTCAAATTTTGTACTTTTTTATTTTACATCCAATTTTAATGTGTTTTTTTCAACAATATTTCAGTTTATTGATGGAGGAATCTGGAGTTCCTAGAGAAAACCACAGACCTGCCACAAGTCACTGACAAACTTTAGCACATAATGTTGTATAGAGAAAACCACAGACCTGCCACAAGTCACTGACAAACTTTAACACATAATGTTGTATAGAGAAAACCACAGACCTGCCACAAGTCACTGACAAACTTTAACACATAATGTTGTATAGAGAAAACCACAGACCTGCCACAAGTCACTGACAAACTTTAACACATAATGTTGTATAGAGAAAACCACAGACCTGCCACAAGTCACTGACAAACTTTAGCACATAATGTTATATAGAGAAAACCACAGACCTGCCACAAGTCACTGACAAACTTTAACACATAATGTTGTATAGAGAAAACCACAGACCTGCCACAAGTCACTGACAAACTTTAGCACATAATGTTGTATAGAGAAAACCACAGACCTGCCACAAGTCACTGACAAACTTTAACACATAATGTTATATAGAGAAAACCACAGACCTGCCACAAGTCACTGACATACTTTAACACATAATGTTATATAGAGAAAACCACAGACCTGCCACAAGTCACTGACAAACTTTAACACATAATGTTATATAGAGAAAACCACAGACCTGCCACAAGTCACTGACAAACTTTAACACATAATGTTGTATAGAGAAAACCACAGACCTGCCACAAGTCACTGACAAACTTTAACACATAATGTTGTATAGAGAAAACCACAGACCTGCCACAAGTCACTGACAAACTTTAACACATAATGTTGTATAGAGAAAACCACAGACCCGCCACAAGTCACTGACAAACTTTAACACATAATGTTATATAGAGAAAACCACAGACCTGCCACAAGTCACTGACAAACTTTAACACATAATGTTATATTGAGTACACTTTTCCATGATCAGGATTCAAACTGAACTTCTTATAAATGGTTTACTAAATGTAAGACTATGGTCTGTTTATAGTAAGCTATATTTGCAATGATCGCTCAAATACTTGGCTTATTTAAAGTAAAATAGTAGGTGCTTCCGACTGTGACACAGCGAGATTCAACCATTTTAAATGTGATTTCCTCAAAACTTGGCATACAAATACAGATTCGCAAATCATAACGGCAGTTAGATTGAACCTTTGATTGAGGGAGTTATTGTCCTTTATTACTCCTTCTACATTTCAAATGGGAATTACAAGGTATATTTCTAAAAAGATGACAGAGTATGGGGGAGGGGGAGGGAAACATTTGTTTTTGTATAAATAAATAACCTTTTATAATTGTTTTGTATTATCCCTTTTCAGACAGTTATCAGAAATGGTTAACAAGATGGCTAACGTTCTGAAAGCCCATGGTGTGGGTAAAGGTGACCCTGTTGCTATTTATTTACCAACATCACCTATAGCAGTAGCTGCCATGTTAGCATGTGCTAGAATTGGTGCTATACATAGTGTAGTGTTTGCTGGATTTAGTTCTGATGCGTTAGCAGATAGAATAAATGATGGTGAGAAAAAAAGTCTTGATAATGGTTTTCAAAATTATCGCAGTCCATCCCAAAGGTGACACAGAAAAGATATCCCACATTATTTATCAACATCCATAGTCAAATATTTCACCATGCAATTTATCAAAATTTGGAGACATAATTTTAGGTTTATGGTTTTAATGCAACAGAGCAATTTCAATATATTGTACCATCACAACAAATGTGAAAATCTTATTTAGATTTGTCAAACTTGCAAGCAGAAATAAAAATGTGTATGACGGTTACCTATAACAGATCAGTTAGCAGTGCTATAATGTAATAGGATGAAGCTGCTGTGGTCATGATCGCATGTTACATCTACCTAAACTTGTAAATTACGATTTAATTATTACTTCATTTGTTATTGTAGCTCATCTCCTTACAAATATAAATATAGGGGACGTCATGGTTGTGATCGTATGGTAGTTGGATTTACAACTACCTATGCAATCAGTGCCTATCACCATTAAAGTTGTGAGTTCGAACCTCGTTCATGGCGAGGTGTACTCGATACAACATTATGTGATAAAGTTTGTCGGTGACTTGCGGCAGGTCAGTGGTTTTCTCCAGGTACTTCGGTTTCCTCCACCAATAAAACTGACTGCCATGATATAACTGAAATATTGTTGAAAGTGGCATTAAGCACCATAACCCTAACCCTAAACCCTATTGTAGCTCATCTCATCAAATTTAATGTATTTTCTCTGTTTACAGGAAAGGCAGAAACTGTAATAACAGCTGACGAGGCAGTCAGGGGAGGTAAACTAATACCATTGAAGGAAGTTGTTGACAATGCAGTCAAGCTTAGTAATTGTGTCAAAAGAGTTTTTGTATACAAGAGGACAGGAAATGATGTGCCTATGACAAATATAGATTTTGATATAGAAAAGGTTTGTGTGAACAAAAAAACCCCTAAAAACATTTTACTGACCAAGTTAATATGATAGGATATTGAACAGATATATCATGTTTGGGAGGGGTATTTGGGAAAAATACCAGTCGAAAGACGAAAAATTTCCTGAGCCGATAGGCGAGGGAAATTTAGTCTCAAGACTGGTATTTTTCGCAAATACCCCTCTCAATATGATATATCTGTTTAATTACACAGAATATTATTTAGAACACTGGCTAAATAAATATTATAATACCTTTTGTTTGTCATTTTCAGGAATATTCAGTTTTTATTGTTTTTTTCAGGAACGTTTTAATTTGTTATAAACCTTTTGAGAAATTTTTATTTTTGTTATTTTTTTATGGGTATTCCAAATGAATTTGGCGGTTTGAGTCATGCGAGGGTAGAAAAGTGAAATACGTTTACATCGGAACACTTCTGGGTTTCAAATTTGATTAATCATGTTACCTTACGTATAAAGGTAAAGAAGAAATATTCCGAATGAATTTGGCGGTTTGAGGCACGCGAGGGTAAAAAAGTGAAATACGTTTTCACAAATACCACGGCACAGAAGGAAAAAAAAGTTAAATCCTCATGCAAATACCCCAGCAGCGGTAAAAATGAACGAAATTAATCCTAAATCTGAAAATACTCGAAAAATACACCGGCTATTAACCAATCGAAATCCATTGTAATTACACAAAAAATAAGATGTAAATATATATAGATTCTCTTTCAGTTGCCCGTAGGTTACGATATTTCTCCACTCAAGAGAGATAAATTAAAAATTTTAACCACAAGCCATCAGGCGAGTGGTTAAAATTTTAAATTTAACTCGTAGAGAATGGAGAAATATCGTAACCCACATGGGCAACTGAAGGAGAATTTGTTTTTCCCATTATTTACCGATTTACCAATTAATTACCGATTTGACAACATGCGGGGAAAGGCATGAGACATTTTAATCCTCTAGAGGATTACAGATTTTTCCACCACTGGTTCAGCGGTGTTAAAACGCCGTAATAATGGGAGAAATACATTTATAATTGTTGTAATGATAGTTTAATTTTTTTGATATTAATTAATTCATTATACTATACATTCAAATATACATCAATTTCATCTTTATAAATTAGTTAAAGGGATTAAAAAATGTTGAATTGATCATTGATTATCATAACAAAGCTCCTTTTGTGACCCATTTTATACTCATTTTGCTTTAGAACAATGCATGAGTCATCTAACATCTCATAGCTGGATGCCAAAATCTTTATTTTTATTTTTTTCATATTTATATATAATTTTAGCAATTCAAAATAACGGTTTAGGTAAACCTACCATGCACCACTAATACAAAATATCAAGACCAACTTTTATAGGTCTTGTACAGTTGACTATGAATATTATGAGTATTTTTGCTGATACCATATACTACTGAAGAAACTGCATGAAACATACTAGTTTGCCAAAAACATACTGGTTTGCTGCCAAAAACATACTGGTTTGCTGCCAAAAACATACTGGTTTGCTGCCAAAAACACTGGTTTGCTGCCAAAAACATACTGGTTTGCTGCCAAAAACATACGGGTTTGCTGCCAAAAACATACTGGTTTGCTGCCAAAAACATACTGGTTTGCTGCCAAAAAACATACTGGTTTGCTGCCAAAAACATACGGGTTTGCTGCCAAAAACATACTGGTTTGCTGCCAAAAACATACTGGTTTGCTGCTAAAAAACATACTGGTTTGCTGCCAAAAACATACTGGTTTGCTGCCAAAAACATACTGGTTTGCTACCAAAAACATACTGGTTTGCTGCAAAAAAAACATCCTAGTTTGCTGCCAAGAACATACTGGTTTGCTGCCAAAAACATACTGGTTTGCTGCAAAAAAACATCCTAGTTTGCTGCCAAAAACATACTGGTTTGCTGCCAAAAACATACTGGTTTGCTGCCAAAAACATACTGGTTTGCTGCCAAAATAAATTCAAGTTTTGCTGCCAAAAAACATACTAGTTTGCTGTAGATTTTTTTTTGCGGATAAAAATGCTCAAAGTGACCCAAAGATCAAAATATCCCAATATAAAGGTTCCTAACACTTTTCAGAAAGGATAAGTATAAGGTCTTAAAAAATTTTGTTTTGTTGAGATGTGTTGATATACTAGATGTATTTCTATCAAGTTCATCAACTAGATTGCCGTATTTGTTAAAACAAGGTGGGCAATAGAAGAAAAATCAAATCAATGTTCTACTGGAATTCAGAGAATTTATGGAAGTTTGTTTGCTACAAATCTTTTCAAATTATTATGTGAATTCAAATTTTAACACAATTTTCACATTCATAATATGACAGCTAAAGGTTGTATAATATTATGGCGATGTGATCGTTGTTGTCGTCCGTCTGTAGACAAAAATGGTTTCTTTGTGATAACTTATCTTCTAGGTGACGGATCTTTCTGGATTTTGAACACAATAATCATTGTTAAAAGCATGTAGTCAATTTTCTTAATTTCCATTATATTTCTAGATTCCATCATTTCTTCTGTAATTAATATTATAGCAATGTTTATTCTTTTATTTTAAAGGAGATGGAAACCCAGTCCAGTGTATGTTCTCCTGAAATCATGAATAGTGAAGACCTTCTGTTTATGTTATATACCTCAGGATCAACAGGAAAACCAAAGGGTATAGCTCACTCTACGGCAGGATACCTCTTGTATGCAGGAATAACACAGCAGGTATGGTTCATGTTTTGATCTCTTGCGACAAGTTTCAAATTTGTAGTACATGTACATGTACAAATGTACTTTCAAATATGTAAATTATTGTTTTTACTCATTGAGATAATTACTCAGTAAAGGGTATCACATCTAAAGTTACGAGTTTGATTGATGCTGAATTCTAGGTCCATTGAGTACAATTTTATGTGATAAAGTTTTGTCAGTGTGGAAAGACCTAATAGATGGTTTCTTTCAGATACTCTGCTCCTACAACACATACTGCCAATGAACATTGTTTAAATGAGTGTTGTACATCAATTACCCAACCCATTAAAGTAATCTCCCCTTTTATAAGGTTATCCCTCCTGCAATGAAAAAATGGCCTTATAAGAGGGCTTGCCTCTTCTGAGAGCAACAATTTAGTAGTACATTTGTATTTTACTATCTCCATGCATTGAAATCTGGCCTGATAAGATGACTGGTCTTCGATTAGAGGAGGGGGGCTACTGTATAAAGTATGTTACTATTTGTTACTTTGTTTCAACTTACTCAAATAATTCATATCATAATTTTAGGGATCATAATTATGTCTCCCCTTCGAACGAAGGGAGACATATTGTTTTAGTCTGATTTTTTCTTCCGCTTCCGTTTCTTCTCAGCGAAGCTTGTCCGGACCATAATTTGTTTGTCTTTCGAGATAGGTCAATGATATTTGGTATGTGGGTGCATGACCATAAGGCGGTGTGTCGCGTACCGTAATGACCTTCGTGGAACCTTGACCTTTGACCTCAAGGTCAAATAATTGTTTTTTAAATAGTATCATTCAACTCATAATGTGTAACTTATTGTTGTACAGATGGCCGCATTAAGGGGAGACATAAGTTTTAGGTATCTAAAACAGTTCTTCCTAGTTTTATTATAATATAAATCTCTACTTGTCCATTCGTAAAATTTTTTTACAAATAAATTTGACAGATATTGACAGGTCAAAGTTGGGGTGGATATCTAAACTATTTAATAAAAAGATATAAATACATATATTATTAAACATGATTAATTATATTGTATTGTTGTTTTTGTTTCATTTTTGCCCAACCTGGAAAACATATTTTCAGGTTGTATTATGCTTGTATGTATTTCAGCATGTATTTGACTATAAGCCTGGAGAGATATTTGGTTGTGTAGCAGATATTGGTTGGATCACAGGTCACAGTTATGTTGTTTATGGACCTTTAGTTAATGGAGGAACTACAGTGTTGTTTGAGAGTACACCTATTTATCCTAACCCAGGTAAAATGTATTTACGGAATAATTATGGCCCCATTAGAAATTCTCTGATTTGTTTAATCCTTTTATGTAACCTTTTCACATTTTCAGAGACCACTGGACAATATTTCCTGAAATGTTCCAGACATGTTTTGTATTAATCGGTCAACCAAAATGTCCAATATGGCTGCCACAATTTTAATTTCTTGTCCAATATGACTAGATCATAATTTGATGAAACTGGGAAAAAATATTCTGTGTGGTGCTGACCAAGTGTTGATACCTTTGGTAATGATTGACTGCCCAATTTGGCCACCATGACATCTGATTGCCTGAGACATTTTCAACTTCTTCTCCTGCTTGACTGATAATAGCTTAATGAAACTAGGTAGAAATGTTTCTTGTGCTGATTAATATGTTGTATTTTATTAGTGATGAACAATAATTATTCCCAGTATTCATTATGTTTTTAAATTGAAGGAGAATACATTGGTTCGTTTTTTAGGGTTTTGGTATAGGGTTTATGGTGTTTAATGCCACTTTCAACAATATTGCAGTTGTATCGTGGTGGTCAGTTTTATTGGTAGAGGAAACCGGGTTACCTGGAGAAAACCACCCACCTGTCGCCAGTCACTGACAAACTTTATCACATAATGTTGTATCAAGTACACCTCGCCATGAACGGGGTTCGAACTCACAATAGTTGCGATAGGTACTGATTGCCTAGGTAGTTGTAAATCCAACTACCACACCATTACTACAACGACGGTCCCGGTTCATTTTTGATGAGCATAATTTAAAACACTATTAAAATTAATAATTTTTTGTGTTCATTTGACATTTAAACGTATGAGATGGTGTGTGCTGTGCATCTTAAAATATACATTGTCAAAATGAAATATAAAAATATTCAATTTAAATTACCTATTCAGGTAGATACTGGGAAATGGTACAACGACTGAAAATAAACCAGATTTATCTAGCTCCAACTGCCTTACGTATGTTACTGAGAGAAGGAAGCTCTTGGGTTACAAAATATGACAGATCAAGCCTGCGTACAATGGGATGTGGTAAGACCTACCAGTATTTTTAATACAACAGTGAAATGTGTCTAAACTGAACCTCCTTGGGACCAGTTTTTATGTTCAGAACAGACAGGTGTTCTGTGTATACAGGTTAAACTAACAAAAACTTCCTACATTGGGACTTGTTTATTATTGCTTTATTGTAGCATTCCGTTTTATTCAGGGTTTCGTTTAAACTGATTTCACTGTACTGCAAAAATTTGCAGTCATATTGTGTTATCAGACTTGATTTTCGTACGCTTTAAAGCGGAATTCCACTTTTTTATTCCGGATTTTACCGTTGCGATTCCTTTTTTATAGTATATTCAATACTTCTGATTGCCGTTTTCCGCTTCTTTGTTGTCCTCGTAAAATCAGGTCTGTGTTATGGACCTGTTGTTGTTATTGTTGTCCATCTGTCAACACGTTACAATGCAATAACTTCTGTTCTAGTTGACCGATCCTTCTGAGTTTTTAATACCAAGGTCCTTGGCATAGAATAAAGGTTGGAATTGATTTAGGAATAGCCGCCTTACCCATTTCTAAACAAACTGCCCTAAGGTGCAAAAAAGGTGATTTATTTTTTTGTACTTCAAAAGCCGAATTCCAAAATTTTCACTTTTTTATTTCACATCCAATTTTAATGCAGTTTTTTGAAAGATGATCATCTTTACAAGTTATTGGTGGACAATAAGTAAATTTTATATTCCTAATTTATGCTAAATATATGTAGGTGGTTAACAATATGAAGTTGATTTTACTGTAGTTGGAGAGCCATTAAACCATGTTTATTTTGATGTTATCTGTTGTAGTTGGAGAGCCATTAAACCATGTTTATTTTATCTGTTGTAGTTGGAGAGCCATTAAACCATGTTTATTTTGATGTTATCTGTTGTAGTTGGAGAGCCATTAAACCATGTTTATTTTATCTGTTGTAGTTGGAGAGCCATTAAACCATGTTTATTTTATCTGTTGTAGTTGGAGAGCCATTAAACCATGTTTATGTTGATGTTATCTGTTGTAGTTGGAGAGCCATTAAACCATGTTTATTTTGATGTTATCTGTTGTAGTTGGAGAGCCTTTAAACCATGTTTATTTTGATGTTATCTGTTGTAGTTGGAGAGCCTTTAAATCGTGAAGCATTTGATTGGTACCATGATGTAATAGGAAATAAGAAAGCTGATGTTGTGGATACCTGGTGGCAAACAGGTACATTATGTACATGTTTCTGGTGGTATTTACTGCATATAATATAATATTAAATATAATATAGAAGATGTTCCTTACTTAAAATAATTTTGTTTGGTTATATTTTCATTGAAGAGTACTTTTAAGTAGAATGTCATAAATATACAACTTGGGACAATTTTGGGGACAAAAATGAACAGTTGAATGAGAATATGTTATAACAAGCTCAAACAAAAATTTAAATATTCATAGGGATATATATATATAATATATATACGTCTGAAAATTAAACCAAACAGTGTTAGAATTAGATTTTAGAGCTGTCAAATTTTTGTTCTTCCCTTGACGGGATTTGAACTCACACCATTGATACACTGCAGCACCATTCGCTTAGCCTTACGTCCAGTGCCCTAGACCACTCGACCACATCCACTCCCTATAAAAGGAGCTTCAATAATCGTAGTGTTACCTTGTCTCGTAAGGCAAATCTAGAGATAGACATAAGACATGTGTATAAGCGTTTGTAGATGGTACATATATATTTAATATTATAATTTGACAGCAATCTAACTCAGCAGTTTTTAATATATTGTATAGGATAATGAAGAATTCACTATACAGTCACAGGAAATAAAGTATATTATACAAACGTCTAAGATATATAAATTCTTTTATATTCACACAGTAATTGGGTTTTTTTTGTTTTTTTTTTGTATAACAATTTCACAAATCTAATTTTTGCTGGTATTTTGTTTGAATGAGCCACAAGCCCCCATCCTTTTTCCCCATAAAAAAACAAAATTGTATCCAAATAATAACGATTTTCACAGTATTTTTATTTTGATGTTTTAAAACCCAAATAGAAACTGGTGGAATAGCTATTACTCCAAGACCATCAGAAGTAGGAGCTGAAATAAAACCTGCCATGCCAATGAGACCATTCTTTGGTATTGAACCTGCTCTTCTGGATAAAAAGGTAAAAGGAATCGAAGTACCATGCAATAATAATAATATGTACTGTATTATTCCGATTTATATCTAGCTAAAATATAGAGTACTAAAAAAATAAAGTTCTCTGTGAAGCATGTTCTACAGTAATGGAAATAATGAACTATGTTGTTTTCTCTCTCTCTGTTTGAAGATAAACTACATGATACTTGTCGAAAATGGCTGACATTGTATTATCTTTTTCTTGGTACCTGATCAAAAATACCTTTTTAGTTCACCAAAAGATATTCTTTTAATAATTATCAAATTGTTTATATCTGCTGCTTCTCCTCTAAAGAATGCAATATAAGGTAGTATGGGCAAAGACATTTTGGCTTGGAAATAGGATAATGTGCCCAAGTGGAGTAATACATCTACCCGCGAACTGTTGTTTCCAACACAAAATAATTTTCAAAATAATGATTAGCATATTTTATTTTAGTATTTTAGTAAGTATTTGATTGATTCATATGATTTATTAGAATTTAACTAATTGCTTATTTTTAGCCGAGTTGCAGTCGGCTTATGCTTTGGCGAAAGGCGGGCATCAGATGGGCAGGAGTATGTTAGCCTATCTTCGTTAACGCGATAGCGCTCTTAGTTTTTGACCTATCAACATAATTTTTGGTAGGAAGCATTATTACACTATTATTTAGAGCGAGTTCGAAATTTAGATTAAGCTATTGTTTTTTTCTTGTAAAATCATGTAAATCATGTTTTTTTTATAGAAAAAGTACATATTTTGAGAATTATCTTCGTTAACGCGATAGCGCTCTTAGTTTTTGACCGATCAGCGTAATTTTTGGTAGGAAGCATTATTACACTATTATTTAGAGCGAGTTTGAAATTCAGATTAATCTATTGTTTTTTTCTTGTAAAATCATGGTTTTTTTATAGAAAAAGTACATATTTTGAGAATTATCTTCGTTAACGTGATAGCGCTCTTAGTTTTTTGCGGATCAACATAATTTTTGGTAGGAAGCATTATTACACTATTATTTAGAGCAAGTTCGAAATTCAGATTAATCTATTGTTTTTTTCTGGTAAAATCATGGTTTTTTATAGAAAAAGTACATATTTTGAGAATTACACATTTCTCTGAAACTACAAAAGATAGAAACTTAATATTTGGTATGGGTGGAGATGCCAATGTGAAGTTGTGCATTCAACATTTTTTATCCCCGGGGCTCAGCCCCACCCCACTGGGGAATCTGTTTAAATAATGTGACCGAGATAGAAAAAGTACATATTTTGAGAATTACACATTTCTTTGAAACTACAAAAGATAGAAACTTAATATTTGGTATGGGTGGAGATGCCAATGTGAAGTTGTGCATTCAACATTTTTTATCCCCAGGGCTCAGCCCCACCTCACTGGGGAATCTGTTTAAATAATGTGACCGAGATCCCCACCCTAAACCATATATATTTATGATCAGGGTGACTAGGCAAATTAAATGCATCATAGCTCAGGCCCCAGGGTCATACCCCACCCCCTACCTGAAGTGAACTTTTTAATGGTTGAGATCCCCACCCTTAAACCATATATATTTATGATCAGGGTGACTAGGCAAATTAAATGCCTTATAGCTCAGGCCCCGGGGGGTCATAGCCCACCCCTACCTGAAGTGAACTTTATAATGGTTGAGATCCCCACCCCTAAGCCATTTATATTTATGATCAGGGTGAATAGACAAATTAAATAACCCAAGAGTTGAGGCCAGGGGTCATCCCCATCCTCTACCGGAAGTTTTTTTGAGAATTACACATATCTCTGAAACCATTTTGTCAATTTTCACCAAACTTTGCCCAAATGTTCCTTGGGTGATCCTCTTCCAAAGTTATTCTTTAGTTTCTTAGTTATTTATAAAACAAGACCAAATGATTTTGACTTGCAACTCGGCTGTTGCATCTCTGATGCTTTCTCGATTATTTTTTTTATTTTTATTTTTATTTTTATTTTTATCGACTAGTACAAAGCGGACATCATAATCATCATCTCATCAATTGTAACTTGTTCTCGCCATGATATGCCGAAAGATTGCTCTTTTGGCATTAAACAGCAATCACCCACTCACTTTAAATACTCAATATCTTGAAACTTAGATAAGTTGTTTCCTTTGATATCTTGAAATAAAAATTTGTTCTGTTCATGTTGGATGTATAAAGAAGATGTAATCGACCGTACAACTAATAGATATATTTCTTAACCATTATTTCAGAAGGTAAGATATTGTTTAAATTTGATATTGCTAGTGCTTATAATGCAATCATCTGGCTTTTAATCCAAGTTCCAACTTTCAGCAAGCTTGTCCATTGAATTCTGTATTTCACAAATTTTCCTTGTACAATTAAAAACAAATGCCTGTTGATCTTTCACTATACACAGATATGTAGCATAGATTTGGGCAAGGAGACAATTATTACAATATAAGTATGGACTGGGTTGCACAAACCTCAATTAAATTTAAATCTGAATTAAAACCGTAAGTGCAAATTAAATTTGTGTACATTTCAAGTAGATTTGAGTGTCAATTAAGTTTTAACAGTCTTTTAATTTCATGAAGAGATAACTTGTTGTGTATTTAAATTTTTGTGTTTATCATATATATTTCACTGTAAAAAATAATTTTCAAAATAATGATTAACATATTTTATTTTATAAAGTATTTTTTTTTTTTTTTTTTTTTTTTTTTTTTTTTTTTTTGTCGTCAAGAAGACCATGATGAAAAAGCTTTATTTTTTTTTTTTTTTTTTTTTTTTCATCATAATATAGTTTATTCAAAATCTCCTGTTTACAATAACCTTAATGACCCAGGAGTGAACATTAAGGGTCCCTGTTTTACATAAATCTCACTTGTCCAGGGGTAGCAAGTGAAAATATTTCATATTCATTTGTTTTTACATTTCATTATAATATATACAATTGGACGATACAATTATTACCATGCATTAGCTTTATGTTCATAACTAATAAATACTCACATGTTATTCCGAAAAAGTTCTAATTTGTTTTTATCATTTTCATTAATATGCGAAGTTTGTAATGTGCATTGTAAATGTTTTTTAAAATTATTTTTCCAAGTGTTGAAAATTGTTTGATCTCCAATACGGGATTGGTTATATTTCACCTTATTACGTATTTTCCATATTTCCCACTTTGAGATAAATATTACGGTATTAAAAATGACGTCTAAATCCTCACCCCCATATAGCCCTAACATTATATTTAATTCCTTGATTTCTATATTAGCTGTTAATCCAGATCTGTTAAATATTGCTTCTATTTCTTTTATAATTTTGTTCACAGAAGGACATTTAAAAAATAGATGCTGCATCGTTTCATCGTTGTCTCTTATTTGGCAGAGATGGCATCTTCCGTTTGACAAATTCATTTTTTTCAATCTATGTTCTGTATAATTTATATTATGGAGACATTTCCACTGGAATTCTTTGACCTTATTAGTAACTTTGATTTTCTTTAATTTTGTCCAAATTTGTGTCCAATCAATATTACCCCCGTATTGTTCTTCCCACTTAATCTGACATTTTGGTTTTATATTTTGTTTAAAGATTCCCTGAATTACTTTTATTTTCAATTTATCAGGTGATATAATTGTATTTGACTCATTTAAAAATTGTAGCTTATCGTTGATATTTAAGGTAACTCTACGTTCTGGTACTATTGTAGTTTCACCTTTTAAGACTTTTATGAACTTTTCGGGGATCGCTTTTTTTATCTTAGAAAACTCTGAAATACAGTTCCTCCTATCTATTAATAAATTGTATATATCATGACAACTTTTAAAATTTGTATTATTTGAATCCCAAATATCGTTTATAGTTCGTAAGTTACTTTGCAGAAACGGGGTAAACCCTAATGGTTTGTTTTTAAAAGTTATTGAAGAGTTACAAAATATTCTGGTTTTTAGAATGGAATCAATGTCATTATTACACAATTGAATAAGTTCCTGTAATTTTGACCATGATTGGATACATATTTTGTAAAAAAATGGTAACATATTTAAATTTAGAGTTGATACATAAGAGCACTTACATACAAAATATTTTTCATTAAACTTGATGTCTAACTTACGGAGCCAATACTTATCAATTGCATTCCAACTTTCTAATGGTTCATGTAAAATTCGGTATAGAAGCTTAATTCTTTTGCTGTCAATAAACTCTTGTATGTTAATCATACCCATGCCTCCATTTTCTACTCCCAAGCAGCAAACTTTCCTATCTATTTGATTAATACCCCCTCCCCAGATAAAACCCCATACCAAAGTTGTTATTTCTTTTACGTATTTTTCTGGTATTCCCCGCATTTCAATTTCGTAACCACAAAGAGAGATCAAGAGATTTTTCACTATTAAAGTTTTTCCTGTATATGTCAAGTTTCTACTTTTCCAAATGTGGACACAATTTTTCATTTTATCTATTATTGATTTCCATATCTCATCATTTTGTATATTATAACCATGATGAATGCCAAGAGTTTTAACATTATCCTTTGTCCAAACTATTTTTGTAAACTTGGGTCTGTTATTTTTAGCCGATCCAATATACATACCTTTTGTCTTTTCATAATTGACTTTTGAACCAGAGGCTTTTTCATATATAGTTAAAATATCAAAAGATTTTTTGACAGATTCATCATTTTTATTAAATAGCTGAGTGTCATCTGCAAACATGCAGAGCTTAGTCTCGATATATTCCCCATCTTTCCCCCCAGGTAATTTGATTCCTTGTATTTCACTATCCCCCCTTATAGCACAGGCTACAGGTTCGGCCTGTAGTATGTAAACAAGAGGCACTATTGGACACCCTTGTCTACAGGACCTTGAAATATTGAAATATTTAGACACAAAACCATTGGTCTTGATACAAGTTTGTGCATATTTGAATAACATTTGAACCCACTCCCTAAATTTTTCACCAAAGTTAAATTTGCTTAATACATGATCCACCAAGTATTTTATTGATTCATATAATTTATCAGAATTTAACTAATTGCTTATTTTTAAACCAAATAATGTTTTGAAAGGGGGGTTTTAGTGTCAATCAATTATATATACAGTAAAATAATTTATTTTGGTAAATGTATAATAAATGAACATTCTCCTTACATTGTAAGAGAACAACATTGGTGGTGTAATGGTTAGCATGCTCATCTAAAGTGTTGTAGATCGTGGGTTCGAGCCCCGGTCAGGTAAAACCAAAGACTATAAAATTGGTATTTGTTGCTTCTCCGATAACACACAGCATTAAGGAGTTTTTGATTAGCAAAGACTGATTGGCTCTGAATCAGGATAATGTGTCCCAGTGGAATGAGATGTCTACTTGCAGACTCAGTGTAGATTCATTGAACTAGCACTGTAAAAATTCAATTCAGTGTGTTGGTCTAGTACAAAACAGACATCATCATCATCTCATTGAATGCAACTTGTTCTCGCATGATAGAGCAAAAAATTGCTCTTTTTGCATTAAGCAACTCGCTCACTCTCTATATTGTAAGATTGTATTGTAGGGTAAAGAATTAGAAGGAAACAATGTTATGGGAGCTTTGTGTATTAAATCATGTTGGCCAGGCATGGCTAGGACTATTTATGGAGATCATCAAAGATTTCTGGATACATATTATAATCCTTATAAAGGTATGATATACATGTACAAGTAGTACAGTCAGAGTTACTGATCAGTTACCCCCCTTTGTAATGTCAAAATATTCATTAAGTGGCAATATACAAGTAGAAACAAGATTTCTAAAGATTTTTTATGCCCCCGCGACAAAGAGTCGGGGAGCATATTAATTTACCCCTGTCCGTCCATTCGTCTGTCCAGATATAGATACATGGTTTCTCCCGCTATCTCCTCCTACAGTTTTGGAGCTACAGCTTTAATATTTTGTAGGATGTTTATACACATAATGGAGGTGTGCATGTCCACATGATTTTGATTTTCTTCAAATATTCTCAAAATGACAGGTAGTTGGACTTAGTCATTTTGTTCGTCCATCCGTATACATGGTTTGTCCAGCTATCTCCTCCTACAGTTTTGGAGGTACAGCTTTAATATTTTGTATGATGTTTATACACATAATGGAGATGTGCATGTCCACAGGATTTTGATTTTCATCAATATTTGATAATGACAGGTAGGTAGTTGGACTTTTTATGCCCCTGCGACTAAGCTGATTCTAGATAGAAATATACCCATTTCACCACAGGTAATACCTTTATATTTACATATCAGGAATGGAAAATGAAAGGTACTATCTGTATACAAGTTGAGTATGATAGAACATCATACATAGTGTTAAAGAACTTTTGACTTGTGTATAATTTCTTATGGTCAGGTGGGGGGCATCATTTGTGTCTTACAGACACGCTTCATTTTTGAAAAATCACTCCTAACAAAACAACTTTGTCCATAATTATCAAGTGCGGGGGCATACTTCTTTTCTAGTTTTGTAAATGCAATTAAAAATTTCTTTGGAAAATGATTTATCTCTCTTTATCAAGTTAATTATAGTATAATGGTATTTTTTGTATCTGATTTTAAAGGGAGAGAAATCATTTATTTTTGGAGAATTTTAAAATGTTCCAAATTAAAATTTTAAAGCAAGTTTTTTTCTTTTCTTTTCTGCTTAATTTTAAATTGTGAACTTGTTTTGAAGAATAAAATATGTACAAGCAAGATAATTTTTTATGTTTTTATAATTGTCAATCCTTTATGTATTAGGAAATGAATTATGAAAATTGAAAGTCGTGTAAAATGATCTGTTAATTTCATGAGTCACAGTATAATCAATATGGCATTGGGACAGTTCACACTTATCCGATGATTTGTTAATATTTTTGCTCAAGAAAGGTTTACAATGTATATCCATATCCCTTCTACTAAATAGGTACATGTATTACCAACTTGGCAGAAAAAATTATACCCAATACACTTATTAAATTCTCCAAAAAAAAAACCCAAGCTTTCCTGATTTTGCAATCTGATGTTAATACATTATAACTTTTGCATGTTTTTTTAACAGGGTATTATTTCAGTGGTGATGGTGCTCAGAGGACAAAAAGTGGTTACTACAGAATTACAGGGAGAATGGATGATGTGTTGAATGTTAGTGGTCACAGACTAGGAACAGCTGAAATTGAAGATGTTCTTGTATGGAAATTTATATCACAATTATATAATAATTTTAATTTGTTTATGTCCCTTTTATATGTTCTAACCGCACCGATGGAGTAATGGTTACTGTGCTTGTCTGGAGTGTGGTAGATCATGGGTCAAAGACACGGTCTTGTCAAACCAAAGACTATAAAATTGGTATTTGTTGCTTCTCCTCTAAGCACGCAGCATTAAGGAGAAAGAGTAAAAACTGGTAGGTTCGAAATAAGGATAATGTGTCCGAGTGGAGTGACATGACTATCCACGGACAGTTGCTTCAGTGAAATACAACTAAGTGTTTAGGTCAAGTATAAAGTGAACACCATTATCATCTTATTGAATGTTACTTGTTCTTGCCACGATATACCGAAATATTGCTCATTTGGCATTAAACAACAATCACTCGCTCACTTTTATAAGTTCAACCACTATGTGGCCTCCACCAAATAAAACTGACAGCCACGATATAACTGAAATATTGTTGAAAGTGGCATTAAACACCATAAACCAAACCATTATGTGGCTACCATTGATAAGCTGATTATTCTGCCACTTATGCCATGATTTAATTATGTTCACTTATCCAAACTAATATTTTACTCAATGTGTGCAAAGAAAGTTTTAGGTTAAGGGTACTACATGTACATGTGTTTAAAATTCAGATTTATTTTACTAAGATCATTTGAACCAGTATTAAGCACCAGAAATTAATATGGCTATATAATCTATTAAAATCAAATAAAAGTACCATTTTGCATATTTTCATGATAAAGATAATTATATATATTTCATGAAAATCATTATGTTACATTCGGCAATGAATTGACATTTGGGGAAACTTTTTTTATTTTAAATCTAATCTCACAAGTAATTAACATTATACATTGTACAGTGACACCCGTCACCCTGAATAAAAAGAATCCTGTAAATAAATGTAGGAAATGTTTGTTAAATTACTTGTATGAACCAATTATGAACACAAAAGTCTGTCACTGGAAGGTTTGGTTCAGACAAGTTTTACTGTACTGAAGCAAATGATATTTGTTAGTATGATAGAGACACATTAAAAAAGGAAATATCATAGTTCGAGATTAAACATCATATGACAGTGCAGTAATACAATGGGATGGGAATACTCTTTACAGTCAAGTGAGCTATCGACCGTTAGAGTCAGATTGAAATAAATTAAAAAGTTACCGTTATTTTGAGCAAAAATTTACCCCCGAGTTATTTTACATGATACTCCATTTCCCACCCTCATGCTATACAACAGATAACAACCGAAAATAGAAGGAAATAATTTATTAATAATGGCCTTAATTTTGAATCTCTTCACATTAGAACTTTATTCATTTTATCCAGAAGTAAGGGGCTGTCATGGTTGTGATCGTATGATAGTTGGATTTACAACTACCTGTGCCATCAGTGCCTATCACCACTAAAGTTGTGAGTTTGAACCAAGTTCATGGCGATATGTACTTGATACAACATTATGTGATAAAGTTTGTCAGTGACTTGCGACAGTTCAGTGGTTTTCTCTGGGTACTCCGGTTTCCTCCACCAATAAAACTGACCGCCACGATATTACTGAAATATTGTTGAAAGTGGCATTAAACAGCACATACCAAACCATCCAGAAGAAGTGAGATTTGTAGTGGTATTATTGTACAATCATACATAAAATTGTTTTACGTTTGTGTTTCTTGTTCTTGTAGGATGACCATCCAGAAATAGCTGAATCTGCAATTGTAGGATTTCCTCATCATATCAAAGGAGAAGGTACCATTAGCCATATATTTTTTCTAGTTTTAATTGTTTTGCCGATTTTTTTTCATGAATATTCTTAATTATCAGTGATTTGTAAATAATACCCTTTGATCTTAGCACAGGATAATATTTAGCATCAAGAGTGAAATATCATCGATTTATATGTGTTTCTATAAGACATTATACTAACGTCGCTGACGCCATCATGACAAATAATTGATAAACATACAATTGTTATGTTTTGCTCAAAACTTAACTTCTTATGACATATCTGTAACCACTAAACCTTTTGACAGCAATTTAACTTAGCTGGAACCTTTCTTTTATGGTCCTGTACAAAATGTGTATTTTTTTTGTGTCAGTTGGAAATCTAAGATGGCCGCCACCACAGGTACAGGTAAAATGAATATAATAATTATCCTCAGATTGAATCAAAATGATATAATAATAGTCATTTTATTGTCACTTTCATTTCATGTTAGCTGACTACATAGGACATTGTTTATCTAGGGGAATAAAAAACCTCTGAAAAACCACAAACTTGCATGAATAACCAGGGGAGTGATACAGACTCAGGTGAGCCTCTAGTTTGAAATTCCTACCACTATATATTGTATCCTTTATCAGCATGGAAATGTATTACCTATATTTTGTTGTTGTAGGAATCTATGCCTATATAGTGTTAATGGAGGAAGGTAAACACAAGGAAGAAGAACTAGAAGCAGAACTTAGAGCAATGGTTAGACAAAGGATAGCTAGCTTTGCTCAGCCAGATAAAATATTGGTTAGCACAGTTATTCTTGAAAAAGTGAAATATTTTTACACCAATTGTTTTTATATCAAGTCCTAATTACATTGGGTCATTATTTCTGATACTTTTTGATTTTATATCATCCATGCCCAACCATTTTATCTCTTTGTTTTAATATTGTTAGTAAACATGTTGTCGTCATGAATATATTGTTACCTTTTACGTTAAACAACAATTAGTCCCTAGTCCTACTACATCAGTACAATGAGGGTTTATACTGTATATATAGCTCAGTTTATCAGTAATGTGTTCATTGACAACCATGTCACTTGCATTTCTTAATGAATATTCATTTATAGATTCCAATAGCAGTGATTGACTACTATATTGCTATGTCATTACTTTTTAGTCTAAATCCAATTTACCTAAATGTTTGTATCATTAACAGTGAAAATCTCATGGTTGGTTTAATGGTTAGCATGCTCGTCCCTCGAGTATTGTAGATCATGGGTTTGAGCCCTGGTCGGGTCAAACCAAATATTATACTATTTGGATTTGCTGCATCTACAATTAGCATGCAGCATTAAGAAGTAAAAGAAATAATATGTCAGAGTGGAGTGACATGTATACCTGTGGACTATTGCTTCAGTGAGCCGGCTTTATACAAATCCAACTAAGCGTTGGTTTAGTACAAAGTGGACATCATTGTCATCTCATCGAAATATAATTAGTTCTCACAAATGATACAGCTGAAAAAATTCTCACTTGATGTTAAACAATAATCACTCACTCACTCATCCATTAACAATTGAAATTTGTTTTGCAGTTTGCTCCAGGGTTGCCAAAGACAAGGTCAGGAAAGATCATGAGAAGAATTTTACGTAAAATAGCTGCGGATAAACCAGATGAGCTTGGTGATGTTTCTACATTGTTTGACCCGTCTATTGTTGAATCTATTGTGGAGAAACATAATGAAAAATTCATGCATAAATCTGAGTTAAAATTATAATTCTATGTCACATTTCTAAACTAGCCAATTAAATTTGTTTGATGGATTTGACTCAACGAAATATTTTATAAATTTTTATATCTAGCAAAGATCTGCTTTTTTTTATATTATATTTTAGTTTGTATTTCAATATATATATTGCATGTAAGGTATTTAAGTAATAATTCATGGAAGCCATAGTTTGTTAGAGATTTTATCATGGGTAATTTCGTCAAAATTGATTCTGATACAATGCAACGAAAATAATGTTGCTCGTATTAAAATGTCATACAAACTGTGGCTTCTATGAATTATTTCTTGATTCTAATAGGAAAAGTCTAACACATTTTTTGAGTAGATGGAAGTATGGGAAATGCATCTCGAAACAAAATCCACTAACATTTATGTTTACAGTTGTTTTTTTCTGTAAAGACAAATACTACGAGTTGCAATAAAGTAACTGACATTTTCCTATTTAATTTTGATTTTAGAAAAAGTAAAATGCTAAATAAATCGTAAAATAAATCAATACATTTGTAAATGTGTCACCAGCGTTCCTTGAAAACAACATCAAAGGAAAGCAACAATTTATAAAAATCTATAGATGTTTATCTTTATTTAAGTATTTTATCTAGAAAAGAATGAATTTGTAAAGAAAACAAATTAACATATTAATGTTTGCATGCACCACTGTCTTGTATAAATACATGAAATTATATCCATAATTTTACCAACAATATGCATGTGTAAAGTAAAATATATCAGGAATTTTATCACAGCATTATTTATATAGCCAATGAAGGTCCAACAATATGCATGTGTGAAGTAAAATATATCAGTAATTTATCACAGCATTATTTATATAGCCAATGAAGGTCCAACAATATGCATGTGTGAAGTAAAATATATCAGTAATTTATCACAGCATTATTTATATAGCCAATGAAAGATGTCATTTTAGAGTTGTGAATATGTTTCAAGATAGCAACATTTTTTTTCTTCATGCAACAAAACTTTAAAGGTAGAAATATTAAGATAGTACTTTATATAAACAACTAAAACTTGGCCAGTATATATATGATCATTAAGCTTGAAATTTAAATTCCTCATATTTCAAGGTAATCACAACTTATTATTTGAATGTTGTTTTTGTTTTTGTTTAAAAAAAATGGGGGGGGGGGGGGGGGTTCAAATTATAATGTCTGGCATTAACATAGTGGGGTTATATATATTAGGCTCCCATTTTATAAAACAAGCATTTTAAGAGAGGACACACTCTTATGTTATACCATTTCTATGCATTGTTGTGGTTAACTGTTAATTATTCCCCTCCACCCCCCTTCTCTATTTATATCAGGTACAAGACATGACAATCTGATTTTTTTTTATATTAAAACTGGTTCTCATTATGACTAGGATACAGTTTTCTTTTTAGGTATTTTGGTAAAACCCTTACTAAGTGCTGAAAATGTTTCACTAATTTGATGCAAGAATTTAATATGAATTCAAATCAACCATAGCTAATGGCTTGATATTTATTATATGATTATTTTTACATGAAGATGGTTGTTTGATATGTGTATTTTTGTACATTACTGAAAACGTGGTTATAATTTAATATATACTTAAAAAAAACTTTATGATATAATTGGTCAAATAGAACATTTTATTTTTGTCATAAAAAATACAAATGTTTTTGTTTGTTTTGTTTGAAACATAATAAATAAAAAATAGTCTGTGGCAAAGAATTAAAGTAGTATTCATAGTTTATATAAAAATAGTGCCTTAAATAGTTCATATGCAGCATCTTCAAAAAGTACAAATGCAAATTATTTAAAGAGAGTTTTCTAATGAACTGTGATTCTTAATTTAGACAACATTTTATGTCATGAATTGTGATTATTTTCTACGATTTGTAATTGTCATTTACGTGTTTTTCATGTCTCGTGATTTGGACCCACTGATCCTCCTTTTTGAGAAAAAAAACCTTTTTTAAGTGATAATAAATAAGCATCAAACTTACCAACATTAACATGGTACTTAGCGTCAAACAGTCGAAAATAATGTTTTTCATTTGTACATTTTGTATTTATAATGTCATAGATATAAAATACCTTTTTTTTTATATAAATAAACCATTTCTTAGTATTGCTCCGACATTAAAAATACATTTTGAATGTAAATTTTAGACCTCACATGGCACAAGATTTTTTGTTTTGAATGTAATTTTTAGACCTCGCATGACACAAGATTTGTTGTTTTGAATGTAATTTTTAGACCTCACATGGCACAAGATTTTTTGTTTTGAATGTAATATTTAGACCTCACATGGCACAAGATTTTTTGTTTTGAATGTAATATTTAGACCTCACATGGCACAAGATTTTTTGTTTTGAATGTAATATTTAGCCCTCACATGGCACAAGATTTTTTGTTTTGAATGTAATATTTAGACCTCACATGGCACAAGATTTTTTGTTTTGAATGTAATATTTAGACCTCACATGGCACAAGATTTTTTGTTTTGAATGTAACATTTAGACCTCACATGGCACAAGATTTTTTGTTTTGAATGTAATATTTAGACCTCACATGGCACAAGATTTTTTGTCTTGAATGTAATATTTAGACCTCACATGGCACAAAATTTTTTGTTTTGAATGTAATATTTAGACCTCACATGGCACAAGATTTTTTGTTTTGAATGTAATATTTAGACCTCACATGGCACAAGATTTGTTGTTTTGAATGTAATATTTAGACCTCACATGGCACAAGATTTTTTGTTTTGAATGTAATATTTAGAGCTCACATGGCACAAGATGTTTGTTTGGTAAAACATATTATTGTTAAAGTTTGTTGTTTTTCTACTGTTATTTTTTTAATGAATCCTGGGGAGACATATTGTTTTTGTTCATCCATCCACAATTATTACATTTTAAGATTCCTTAAAAATTTGCATGCCTATTTATGATCATATTCCATATTGAGAATCACATATCATTACAGCATCTTAATCTCACCATTTTTTAAATGAGTTATTTTCCATTTTGGCATATAATATTTCATCTAAAAGTTTGTATGCACAACTCCTCTTTCATTTTATAAGGGAATTCATTAACACTTTACATGCTTGCTTACTACCAAATGGAGAATCTCATAGTTTTCTGACCATTTTTGAAGGAGTTATTGCCCTTTTTTATATGGAATATTACATCCAAAAGTTCGTACTTTCAATTCATCCTACATTTTAAAAGGGAATTCCTTCAAACTTTGAACCGCATCGGTGGTGTAATGGTTAGCGTGCTTGCCTCGAGTGCAGTAGATCGTGGGTTCGAGTCAAACCAAAGACTATAAAATTGGTATTTGTTACTTCTCCGCTAAGCACACAGCATTAAGGAGTAAGAGTAAAGACTGGTTGGCTCGGAATCAGAAGAATGTGTCCGAGTGGAGCGACATGTCTATCTGTGGACTGTTGTTTCAGTGCGCTAGCACTATATAAATCCAACTCAGCATGTTGGTCTAGAACAAAGCGGACCTCATCATCATCTCATTGAAAATTAACTTGTTCTCGCCATGGTATATCTGAAAAATTGCTGAGTTGGCGTTAAACAACAATCACTTACTCACCCCCTTAAAACTTTGCTTGGTTACTTATTAATATATGCACAATCATGTGTCAATAAGACAGTTTGATTAGACCTTTTCTAAAGAAGTTATTGTCCATTTTGACTTTGCAACTCCTCCTTCATTTTAAAAGGTAATTCCTTATAACTTTGCACGCTTGCTTATTACCATATGGAGAATCTGCCTTTTATAATTATCTGTAGCTCATGGCTGATCATTCTCTGATTACTAAATAGAGAACAGTTACGGAATAAACCAGAAAATGCATTATCATGGATCATTTCTTATAAAAACCGCCTGTTTTAGGTTTGCTCCGTAACTGATCTATATTTAGTAGTTTCCATATCAACATGACTTCACTTAAATTTTCCTATCATTTGATTGAACATATGAAAGATGCGATCTTACTAGTCGATATAGCATTCATCGTCAACAATGCTCGGGTAATTGGTACAAGTTCCTCTCCTTTAATCATTTTAATCTGCAAGGAAATCCTTTTCTTTTTAAAAACTGATTTGATTGGCAGTAAAACAGTTGGTCAGGACTAATTAAAGTGTTTAAGAATAACTCACGATCAGTTGAACCACAGGAGATAAGTAGACGGTGAGTTACCAACAATGCTTTTGTACAAGAAACTTCTACATTAAGTACATTTTAAATTTGTGTTTTATTGTGTCAGTTTGATATGCACATTTTTTTTTAACTTCCTATAGATTGCACATAGCTTTCATTGTAAATCATAGATATTTCTACATCTGGCCTATACATTCCATTATTTTTAATGAACTGGAATTGTCCATTTTCAAAGTTTTTTTTTACAATTTATAGGACAATGAAAATTTTAAATTCACACTTTCAGTACTTTTTAATGGTATCTTCAACCTATGCCAACATTTTGAAATATTATATTCATAGGTTGAATAAAGTTTGCTACCTGTGACACCTCTAAACAAAACAGCTCTGAGGCAAACTTTCATTGGGAAAAGACAGTTATTAAAAAAAAAATCATTCAAAATCTTCTTCTCTGAAACTACTCAGCCAATGGAACCAGACTTACCAGTAATAGTCCTAGGGTGATCCACATTCTAAATTATATTTTATTGGTCATTCAAAATGGAGCTCAAGCTCATGTGAGCCTCTAGTTTTATCTTTCAGAAATATTGTGATATTTAATGGTGATTTGTATTTTTTTTTAATAATAAACATTCATTAATTTATTTGAATGTAAAATAACATTATTTTTATTGAACAAGCAATTTAATATTTATAACAAATGTGGATAAAAAGTACACCAACTTCTATATTTATGACATATTTTAACCTATATCATTATTAACTTTGTGATTTTATAAATCAAAATTATAAAAAAATATATATATATATTTAATGATTTGAAGAAGTAAACATGAATTATTTTTTATTGTTTAAAATTCATAAACCACACACAGTCATGACAGTGGTAATGTTTCATACATATATATGAAAAACGTCATGACTGAAATTTACTTATAAGACTTTTGTAAATGTAAGATACAAAAAGCTCATTTCAAATTTTTGAAATTTACAAAAACAGATTTCTAAAATTTGAAAATGAATGTAATTATCTACAATAAAAGGAATAAACCACTTCTAGTTGTGGTTAAAACTTAACATGTACAGAGTGTATTTATATAGAGAATAATACATGGCAAAATCCGTATCATATGCCGTATCATCCCTAGAAACCAATATCATCCAGAGGGCCTTTAGGCCCCAGGGTGATATGGCATATGATACGGATTTTGCCATGTATTATTCTCTATATAAATACACTCTGTACATGTTAAGTTTTAACCACAACTAGAAGTGGTTTATTCCTTTTATACACTTTATCATATATTTAAACAGGAGAGTATACAGGGTATTCATTATATCATATATTTCAACCATGCCTTTGATAATACATGTATTTTATGAAAATGTTGAATTTTTTTTGGAAAATTTTGGAAAATTTTGATTTTTTTGGAAAATTTTACGAAATTTTGGAAAATTTTGAAATTTTATGAAACTGGAAAATTTTGAAATTTTTTGCCATGTTTTATACACTTTATCATATATTTAAACAGGAGAGTATACAGGGTAAGGGTACGATAAAGGGTAGGGGTATGATAAAGGGTAGGCATCTGGCACTTTATCAAATATTCAAAACTACTGTATTTACCACTAAATATATGATAAATATATATCATTATAATCAGATCCAAGGAAGTATATTTGTACAAATGAAATTTATGTAAAAATAATTGAAAAATTTGTGCCTTTGATAATCACACATTTTACAAGTGACTAATTACATTGTTGGGAAAGATATACCTCTTGTTTTATAATCGTTAGTATTAGATATGCATGTAGTAGAAGTTATACAGAGATAATATTTTTTTTCTCTAGTCGTTATAGCAAGTCAGTTGTAGATTTTAAATAATTATTAATTCAGTTGGCTGTATGAACCTGTATTTGTATTAGGAAAAGAAAGTTTAAACAGTGATTGTAAACAATTCCACCAAAACAAACAATCACCCCTCATCTCAAATCATTGAACATGAAAAAGGACCACAACATATGATGTTGGAAATCCAGGTCCTGGCTTTGGACAGGCAAAAGAACGTTACTGGGTTAAACCGATGAATGGGATCTCAACCCTCCCCTCTTGATAACTCGATCTCCAAACCGTGCACAGATTCACTTCCCCTCAAAAAGACCACATACTATCACATAAACATGGACAGTACAATAGCAGGGTCAATGAATGCTTATTCTTTATTTTTACTAAGCAAATCTGAATTAAAAGAGAAAGTATGTGAACTTCTCTTCATTATGCAGTAATTTTATCTCACAACCTTAAGAAAGTGTGGGTTATAGTTATCAAGACTTAGTGTGTGTCACTCTGTCCAGACAGACAGATGTACAACTTGGAGAACATTTTTACAGTATCTATACATTTTTATTCAGGCATCAATTGTAAAATTAAAGAGGTTTAAAAGTTGGTATTGTGCACAGCAACAGTATCATATTACTGTGAGTTGTCTAAACCAAATCCCCTTGGGACCAACTTTAGTGTTAGGAATAGACAGATGTTTGGTTTCCCACATTGGAACTTTATTCAATTTATGCAGTACCGTTTCTGTTTTATTAAAGATTCGGGTTAGACAGGATTCACTGTAGTATTACCAGAACTTGCCAACATGTTAAACTGTTAATTAAGTTTTTTTTGGGTATGTTTTAATAGCCAGTATTTGACCTTTCTTAAACTTTTTATATTTGTTATTAAAACTGTTTGTTACTGTGGTTACGTATGGTTACCAAAGCATTATTGAATTTGTGTTTTTATGTTATAAATAACAATGAATTTTATAGCGAATGAAATTTAAGAACATTGTATGTTGATTTTTATGCAAAAATATACTAAGAGCATGTAATGATTAAATGGTAATAAATGGTACATTATTCAGAATTTTATTTTGTTTTTATTTTACCTGACCCTTTGAATTGGGTCAGTTTGAGCTATTGTAATCACTTTGAATCCTTCATCTTTGTTTGTAAACTTTTCCACATTTTAATATTCTTTTCCGAAATGAATGAAATATAAAAATTCTAAATGCCTCTCAAATTTGCGAAATCTGAAATTTGTTGCATAATAACACTATGCTTTTTATGAAAGAGAATAACCTAAGGTATCCAGACACCTACCCATATATACACTACTGATTAATCAAATGAGTGTGTGGATATTGTTAAATACAAACTGAACAAAATCTCTGCTATACCATGACAAGAACACACAAAGATAGACTATTTTGCTACTCACAGAAACAACAGCCTGTCACCTAACTTGGACTCTTTATGTTTATGAGATTTAAAAGTCTAAAGGTGTATTCTTACTCCTTAATGATGCATGCTTATCAGAGAAACTACATAAAACATTTAAAAAAAAATCATCAAATTTAGATGAACAATAAATGCACCACACACTGAGAGCACCCTTTTTGTCACTTGTTTGTAAACAAAGCTACAATCTCCTTCATCATTCCCATTCTTTATTCTGTACCAGGGATCATTGTGTTAACATTTCAGAAGGATGGGCCAACCACAACTGAAGTACAGAAACCATTTTGTCTACAGATGGATGACAATGATGGCAGACCCATAACATAATACAACTGCAAAATTGTTGCGGCTGCATCAAAAATAAGGACTGCAGTGATGGTATTTGTTATGTCCCCGCCATTAAGTGGCTGGGACATATAGTGTTACCCATGTGCTTTGAGATATTGACTTGATATTTGGTATGTGGGTGTATAATGAGAAGTTACAGATCAAGTTTACGTTCTGGTCCAATGATTTTTGGCCCTTGGACTTTGAAATTTGGCCAAATATTCAGTTGTCACCACTTTTTTTCGCTATGCTTAGAGATGTTGACATGATGAGTTACAGATCAAGCTTATGTTTCGTTCCGATCTAATGATTTTTGGCCGAGTTATGGCCCCTTGGACTTCAAAATTTGACCAAATATTTAGATGTCACCTCTTTTTTTTCGCTATGCTTGGAGATATTGACTTGATTTTTGGTATGAGAGTGTATAATCATAAGTTACAAATCAATTTTGAAATTCATTCTGGGTGAATGATTTTTGGCCAACTTACAGCCGTTGGGCTTTGAAATTTGGCCAAATATTTAGTTGTTACCACTTTTTTTTCACTATGATTTGAGATATTGACTTGATTTTTGGTATGTGAGTAATATAGTGATGAGTTACCAATCAAGTTTTAATTTCATTCCGATTGAATGATTTTGGGCTAATTTATGCACTTAAACTTTTAACTTTGGCCAAATATTTAGTTGTCACCACTTTATTTCACTATGCTTTGAGATATTGACTTGATTTTTGGTATTTGGAATTACAATGACGAGTTACAGATCAAGTTTAGCTTTTGTTCCCACTGAATAAATTTGGCAAAATTTTTAGAATTTTACATAGTATTCAAATTGTTGTTCCCACTTAATGCAACTGTGCTTTTAGATATTTATAGGCATAGGACTTCTTATTCATATGCAAGTGTTGTAGATTTCTGATCATATCAAGATTTGTTCAGGCAATATTGTTTCCTTGAATAAATCTTGTGAATTTAAGGAGGCTTGAGGATACAGATCTTAAACAATAGTTTGTTATTCTTAGCCTATTACTGAGGGAATTAAAAAAGGGTGAAACATTTGCGAGTCTCCTTAATATTCACGGCGGGGGCATTTGTGTCGTTCCGACACATCTAGTTTAAAAATAAAACATGAATAACTTTCGAATGAGAATACATGTAGCTGCAATATTTTTGTGTACAGCATCATTGTTATATATAGATTTAGAATTGTACCAACTAAAGTCGCAAGGTATCTCAAAAGTATGAAAGTATACGGGCAGAAAATGAATGACAGACGACGGACGTTAAATGATGGCAATCCATGTACATCACGTGACCCTTTTGGTCAGGGGATCTAGAAAATAGATAGAGCCAAATAAAATTGAAAAAAAAACCATGATTTAAATGTTTTATGTGTAACAAAACAGTACATGTATGAAGTACATACATATACTTTAAGAACACAATGTTTTGGCACCAAACACTACATCTTGCACACATAACATAATTGATCTTCTGCATTAGTACATATCATGATCCTGTTAATTGTTTGACAGGAGTGGAGGCATCCGTCTGTTGTATTTGATATTCTTGAAATCTTTGTGAAATTCTTTGTGTCATCTTCAAATACTTTTCTAAACAGTTCAGTGCACAATTATTCTGAAAACAATATAAAATGCAGTCAAAGTGGTCTTATGTGAAAATACAAAGCAACAATGAACACAGAGGCATAAAAGACATAATCATTCATGTACTGTACAGTTTTAGTTTTGTAAAGTTTGTAGTTTCTGAGAAGAAGCTTTCCATGTATTTTCAAGCTTAGACCTATGTTTATCTGTCAATAAAAGAAAAACAGCCATGTTTGCATTCAAATGGTACAATGGTTTCAGAGCTAAAAAGCTAATGGGTGAGTTAAAATTGATCTTTTGAAATAATAAATAGATATATACTGATAATTAGGAATACAAAAGTGTGTCAATGAGAAAGCACTTGAACACAGAGCAAGAGCCGTGTTCAAATTCTATATATCATATCATATTCCCTCAATTTCAAAAGATATGCATACTAGTTGGAAAATATGGTCAGTGAAATAATATTACACTAAACAATTTGTATTGCATATTTGAAATATCAGATCAAAACACTGTTTGAAGTAATATGTCATGACCTAATTTTTGCAATAAAATTGGGTCACAGACATGCTATATTTTGAGCACACCTCAACAATATTTGCAATTCTTAGCTTATGTATAAAACACTATTTTAGAAGTTGTCATGATCTACTTTTTAAGACAAAACTACAACACAGTATGTAACGTTTTTATTTTTAATATAGAGGAATTGATCGGTACTCATATTAAGTAACAAAATTGCTTGTTTTTTTTATATTTTGTGCCCTAGATCTCTGTGTATTATATATATATATATATATATATTTATAGTATGTTAGAAAACATTACCATAACTTTCTAGGTCATATGAACTTGACCTAATTCTACTAGTTTTTAATTACCTATACCAAATTTAGAATATGAACTCAGTATGGTTCAGTGAAGGAGATTGTGGTTGATGCAAAGTTATATAAAGATCATTGTAGACTGGGTTAGGGTTATGGTGTTTAATGCCACTTTCAACAATATTTCAGTCATATCCTGGAGGTCAGTTTTATTTGTGGAGGAACCGGAGTACTCTGAGAAAACCACTGATCTGTCGGAAGTCACTGACAATCTTTATCACATAATGTTGTATCAAGCACACCTCGCCCGAGGGGTTCAAACTCACAACCTTAGTGGTGATAGGCATTGATTGCATAGGAAGTTGTAAATCCAACTACCATACAATCACGACCACAACTGTCCCAGATCCTTGTAGAAATTATCGGAATGACAGACATGCACGCATAGCATGACTATATCAACACAATAATCGTGGGATAAATAAACTTACTTCAGCTTTCAATACATTTCTTGTGGTGAAATCTTTTGCACAGTCAATAAAACACATCTCTGTCAGTCTATTGTACTGTGATAAAAATTCTTTGAACTATAAATGATAAAATGTACTTGCTAAGTTGACAAAATTAGACTAATTTAAGAAACAATATATACAGTATATCAAAACAAACAAAAAAATAATATATCAATCAAATACTATTATGATAATAAGAATTAAAAAAACAACAACAAGCAAACCAAATAAAAACAAAACAAAACACTGACAACATTTGATTTAACTTCAATTTAGAAATATTCAGACATCTCTAATATACACTGTAAATACCAAAGTATATTTTTCCATCTGTAGCTCAAAAGGTTTTTTTTAAGAAACCCCATAATCAGCTATTGATTTATTTGTATTTGAGTTCTAGAAAATAAATCTCTTGCTGTTGATACATGCTGCACTAGTAGTAGTATCTCATATTTTGCTTTTAAAAAGGAATGCATTATTTCTTAAACTTTAATTCTTGTCATGAATATAGCTTAAATACTGCTAAATTGACATTAAATGACAATCAATCAATCTCAAGTATATTCTTTTCGTAATCCATACACTAAGACCATTGAATCATACCTGTTTGACAGTGGATTCTGTATCCATCTGTGGCATACCTCCTGGTGGCACATTCATGTTTTCAATCTACAAAATAAAATCATCAAATATCGGGTAACTATAAGACCACAACATAAATTTTCTTAATGCCACAAACAGGGCAAATTTTATTTTTAATTATTGTTTCGTGTGAACATTTTTTTCTGGCTCTGTGGGAAAAAAACAGCCCCCTCCCTTAAAAGTTAAATGGTCGCTCACTTGTGACAGTCTGAATAATGACTGTCTAACCACAGACCCTATCCTGTATCAGATTTTAGTGATCATGTTGCTGCATAAACATTTTTTCAAATTTCACAAAATAGTTTAAGTACATATAAAAGAGTGTTGAAATGGAGGTAGCCTCATAATGGTTCTGTAAAACTTCTTTTAAATAAATAGACATATTAATATTATACCTTTCTAACGAAAGTTAGAAAACTCTGCTCATTCACATTAAATTTTCATCTAAATAAGGTTATCAGTAGCCAAGAAAAGTTGTTTGTTGCTTGAAGGAAAAGGGAACTCTTCCCCTCCCCCACCAGTTCAAGTTGTCAATTTCAATGACAATATTTTATCTTTCAACTTCAAAATTTGAAATCATTATGGAATAGAAAAAAGATAAAATCATGTCCTTTGTAACATACTAACTACAATTTTTAACTATTTATTTGATTTTGAAAATTATCAGGGCGTGGGATGTAAATGTCAAACCAATTTGTTTACATTTTTTTAGCACGTGTGTCTCTGGTGTTGTTTTCAAGATTTGACATGTTCCGCCGCAAATAGGAATAATGTATAAGAAAGTAAAAGCAATTTTGATTGGTTTAATTTATAAGTCGTAATATATTTTTTCCGCAAAGATTTATCATTTTTCTATATGAAACTCTTTAAAATGAATGAATTATATTATTACTTAGGAAATGATAAAAAGTAAACTTTTAAAAGTCATAATAAAAGAGGACCAAAATTTATGACTTAGAGATAAACCAATCAGCTAAGATCTTTCAAAAACATCATGGAGATAATTTGTTGTCAAAAAATGGTAGCGCGATTTTGGAAAATAACCTTTTAAGAAACGTCAATTGAGTAATCAAGAGAACAAAAAATGCATCATAAATTATACGTGCAAACACATAGGTAGATGAATTTTTCTTTTAAAATGATTTGAGTAGGCCAAACTGATCAATCAATGATTAGCATTTGCGATATGTATAGAAAAACTATACTGTAGACAAAAAATTAGGAGTAATCTCGTTGAGCATTCCGAAGAAATACATCCTATGAAGATACAGACAGAAATTTCTTCGGAATACTAATCTTAACGAGATTAAGTTGAGAGGTGGTACAAGTTCGATAATACTCGGACTTACTGAGGCCAGTGAGGGATGAACTTCATTGGAGGAAGAAGGGGTGACGCAAAGCATAATCCTCTGCTTCTGGACTCTACAATACATAGTCATAGACTTCACAACTTAATTATGTGATAGAATGCATATGCAACAAGATCTCGACAAACTTGCAATATGGGAAGGAAAATGAAAAATCGCTTTTCATCTAGAAAAATGTAACTGTCATCCACTCGAGTCATTAGAAGAGGCCAGATATCTTGGTCTAACAATCAGACAACATTTCAAAATGGAAATGCCATGTAAATGACGTCTGCACGTAGACCAATAAAAGGTTTGACTCTACGTCAAAACCTTAAACATCAGTTTGACCTCCGTAAAGGAACAAGCCTACAATGAAACGGGTACCGCCTGAAAAGCTCGCGAAACCAGTATCAATCGTGACTACTCAGCAATTTCTGCTACACTAGGCGTAGCGAGAATGGCAGAGTAGTTAC
Source organism: Bathymodiolus brooksi (assembly GCA_963680875.1). Taxonomy (NCBI): domain Eukaryota; kingdom Metazoa; phylum Mollusca; class Bivalvia; order Mytilida; family Modiolidae; genus Bathymodiolus; species Bathymodiolus brooksi. The sequence goes on from OY804576.1 coordinate 103,448,480, forward strand.
GATTGGACCGGATGCTCTTCGATACCTTTCGTTTCTCTTTCGTAAGTTCTCAAGGGTTCTCGAAAAGCGGTAACGCGGATGTGTTGAAGCTTTTTCATAGGCATAGTGTATGGATGATAAGGATTTCTGTTTTAGTCAAAGTAAATGGTATTCGTCATTATTCCTTTATTGATTTAATTTTACCATGCTTCAGTCATAAATAGCTTGCTTCGCGAGCTTATTTAATCTCTGCTTAGACCATCACTTGAGTATGCTTGTTCTCTCTGGGACCCCTACGATAAAGGGGAAATCGATCAACTCGAAATGGCCAACACATGGCTGCAAGGTTCGTCACCAACAGACAGCGAAACACATCTAGTGTTGGTGACATGTTTACAACACATTAACTAGCGCAGTCTTGAAGACCGGCGTAATGATGCCTGACTTGTCATTATGTATATAATAGCAAATGAAAATGTAGCTATTAATGAATAAGATTGAATTACCCCACCATTGAGGCTTTCACTAGGCTTGCACTCCTCGTCTTTCATTATTCTTCCTTTTAAAACTCAACAAAGACACTGATTGGAACTGGCTGTTACTGCCTTATAGTCTTGAGTGGCTCGGTTGAAACATTCATACTGCTATCTCCTCTATCAAATACTAATCTATGAAATGTGTTAATAGTTTTAACCTTTTTCAATTGTCATGTGTAACCTCTGACGTAATCTTCAACTTATTGAAGGTGGTCAGTATTTGGTAGAAGTAGAATTAAGATGAATCTTTCAAAAAAAAAGTTTTCATCATTTTCATTTTTTCCATGAGATACTTCCCTAATGCTGTTAGACCGTTAAACACCTGGAAATTATGGGGTTTTTCATTCAACGATGTTAGATATTACATGTATGATTTTAACCAATAACCTGCAATTAAGACATCAAGAAAGAGACTATAACAAAGAATGTCACAATATTGATCATGTGATAAACTGATTATGCATATTTTGATGAAAAAAAATCACATTAAAATCTTCTGCTCAGAAACTTGAGCTGAAATGATCTTTGGTGGGCCCACTTTCTAAATTAATTTATGTGTGACACTCCTTTTTTTTTTCTATAAAATTTTAGAAGTCAAATTGAAAACCAGGTGAGCCATTACAGTCTCCTGAGTTCCTCTAGTTTACTCCATTTTGTTTGGCTTTAAATATAATTATAATTTTGTCATACATATAAAGCTGAATTGTTCACATTTAAGGTCATTCTTAAAAAATGCTTGCTTTGCTGTAATCCACCATTTAATTTTTGACTTGTTTTGCTGTAATCCACCGTTCAATTTTTGACTTGTTTTGCTGTAATCCACCATTCAATTTTTGAAGTAGATAGGGAGATAGAGTAATAAATCTGTAACAAATTTGTTATGTCCTTTATTCATGTAATTTATATATTTGCAGAATTACCAGTATATGAATGAAGAATGTCAGACTCAAGCCTCCTAGAGTTGTTGTCAGTGACAGATAAAGCAGTCAAAGCTTTAAATAAGTCACATTCATCATGTTCAAGCCAGTCTTCCGTTGCCTCTGTCAAATCGAATGGAAGTCATACCAAAGACAGCGGGATAAAGACTCAGACCGAACATGTTGATGGAAACACAAGTGATATTTCTGCTGTCAGTACAACAGCTAGTGATGTTCTGATTAAGTCAACTGTTCTTGAAAGTGAAGACAAACAACATCACTCTTCTAGCAGTGGAGGTGGAGCAAATGGGAGTAATGAGTCAAAGTGCTCTAGAACTTCTATAGGTGTTGATAATTTTAACAGCTCTGGACCACAAAAAATAAAAATTTCGACCAAAAAGTTACGAGAGATTAGGTCACCATTGGAAGGTGATTTTATAAGTCCTAGATTAGATACTTCATCACCACCAGTGATTACACAAACAAATAGTCAAGCTAAGAAGTCAAACATAAGGGAGCCTCCCTTAGTCACAAGACACATGAAAAATACTGTTAATGATCAAATTGAGAAAACCTCACCTAGAGATTCTTTACCTAAAAAACATGAAAATATTCCTGAAAGACTTGTTCAGAAGGCATCTTTTCCTTCAGCAAAACATGGGAAATATCATAGTGATAATGAATTTTCGTCAAATAAAGCAGAAGATCCATCGCATGATAAATCATCTTTAGGAGTAAAAATACAAAATGGAAATATAGAATCTTCAGATGAAACATCAGGACATGTGTATAAGCAGAATTCTGATAAAAGCAGCAGTGATGATCGTGACATTGTAGTTGAACGACACACACCAAAAATAACAAGACCTTCAACAAAACGATTAGTTGACGATGATGAAGATAAGAAAATTAAGCGTAAACTGATGGAATTAGATGATATTATAGATTTAATACCACAGAAAGATAAAGGTAATGTAACTACAGTAAGCCATCCTGAAAATAATACTTTTTTTTTTACTGTAACCGACGCAGAATTCCAAATTGTGAATTAAGTAGACAGAACTGCAAATTATTAATCACACTGAACAGTTCCAAAATCCCAACGCAAAATTGTGGAAAGAGGTAATATTGATACCCCAAACACAGATATGCATGACCGCTCACTTTCCTGACTTGATACAGGCACTTCAATAAAAGGTGGCTGGGATAAACTTGTTTTAATGGTCCAAACCTCCCCTCTAATTGAAATGATATGTTCACACAAATGTTTTCCACGTATAAGTAAAGTGCCAACCCTCACACATAACCTGTCACATCTTTTATTTTATTTGAGTTAGAATTACATTATTCTGATCAATGCTGCTTTCAAAGCATTGGTTAATTCAAGGTACAACAATATTCAAAATATTTATTTTTAAATTTCACTCATTGATAAAATGAATAATTTGTACATTTCTTCAAGTTTAATTGTACAATATTTTTCATGTAATTGTGTTCATTTGAAGATTACTTCTAACATTTAGCATATTTTCTTTTACTATGTTATTTATTCATACTTTTAGTTGAATCTGAAAACAGCAGCTGTGCTGGTAGTGAGAGAGTAGAAATAGTTACTGTCCCAGAACGAATAGTAACCGTATCTGCTGTAACATCCTTGTCTACTGAGAATTCTTACAGTGAAGAAGAAGTAGAGAGAATTCCACCAAGATTGATATCTGAGTTTCAACCTCTACCAAAGGTAGTTACAACTGCATCGGTGGTATAATGGTTAGCATGCTCGTCTTGAGTGAGATAGATCGTGGGTTCGAGTCCTGATCGGGTCAAACCAAAGACTGAAATTGGTATTTGTTGTTTCTCCACTAAGCACACAGCATTAAGGAGAAAGAGCAAAGACTGGTTGGCTTGGAATCAGGATAATGTGTCTGAGTGGGGCGACATGTCTATCTGCAGACTGTTCAGTCTGTTGTTTCAGTGAGCTAGCACTATAAAATACAACTAAGCGTGTTGGTCTAGTACAAAGTGGACCTCATCATCATCTCATTGAAAATTAACTTGTTCTCGCCATGATAATAGCTGAAAAATTGCTGAGTTGGCATTAAACAACAATCACTCACTCGCTCTTCTTTTATGATTTTTGTGGTTAAAAAATTAATGACAGGTTTCATCAAAGACATGGAATTCCCTATCAAATATATAAATATGCAATATTTGTATCCATCAATCGGACGTTTTCAGAAAAGGTTACTATTTGGTTTCACCAATAGGAATGAACTGCTCATGCTATTTTTAGATCAATAGTCTTGCAACAAAAGCCAGATATGTAAAAACTATGTGGTGACAGTAACCTTATAATTTTATAAACTGAATTGTGTTGCATATGACAACAGTACATTGTCAGGTACATATGCCATCACATCCTAGTTGACATATCAGAAAATATTTCATAGGAGTCTCCACAAAAATGAAAAGCAGAGCAGACGATAATAAAAATATAGAAATTCATGAGAAAAAAGGAACAGAGATTTCTGGAAGTAGGGCTTGAATATTCTGAAAATGGGATTTTGGACAAAACATTTGAGCAAATTGCAGGCCGGCTTTCATTTGCAACTGTCAATTAATATAAGTCTTACAGAATAGTTTGCATTAGATCCCATTTTTCTCACCTAAACATGACCAATGCATTGCCGCATATATACAAGTTCAGGGGAGGGCCAACAGTGATGATAATTTTCAAGGTCAAATTGATGGGTCTATCAGAAAACTTGTCTGAAAATAAAACTTTTGTATGTTGTATAGTATACTAGTACTATTTTCTTGACTGATTTTTACAAATTTTGTATGTACACTAAATACAATTAATAAATTCATAATGCTATTAGGTCCTCAGTATTTCCTACTTTCATACAACTTTAAACTCTTTGGGCTACTAGTCTGAATGGACAAGATAGTAAAATATTTTATGTTTATATCTAGCCATGTTCATCTTGACTACTTCAGTATTTCAAGGATACACTGTATTTGAATATTATAATTGGTTTGATAATGGAATGTTAATGATACAATTGGTGATCTAATGACATGTTTTTTATTAATAGATTTCTAGCCATCTGCTAAGACAAGGTGCACCCTTTGAAGGTACAGAATTTCAAGACCGACACAATGAGTCAGCTGATGTACAGATATCCCAGTTCACATTGTCAGATAGACAAAAAATCAAGGAGTCACTTGCTAAAAGGTTAAACAAAATTATTATCTATACATTTTTCTCTATAATGAATTGCTGCTTTTGGAGAAAAAAAATTGCTCTATTCAAAAATTTAAAATTAACACCCTGTAGTGGCCCTTTGTCTTTCATCAAATTCTGACTGTGTCTGTGGTTTGATGTTTAGCATGCTTCCCTCAAGTGCAGTAGATCGTGTAAGCCCTGATTAGCTCACCTTGCCAAAGGCAATGTGAGCTTTTGCCATCACTTGGCATCCGTCGTCTGTCGTCCGTTAACTTTTCACATTTTAATCTTCTCCTCTGAAACCCCTCAGCCAAATGAACTGAAACTTGGTAGGAAGCATCTATGGAAAGTCCTCTATAAAGATTGCTAATTTCGTCCCGATCCATTAACAAACATGGCCGCCACAGGCAATTTTTGTTTCTGATTGGCCTATTTTTAAAAATCTTCTCCTCTGAAACCACTGGGCCAAATGAACTGAAACTTGGTAGGAAGCATCTATGGAAGGTCCTCTATAAATAATGCTCATTTCGTCCCAATCCATTAACAAACATGGCCACCACAGGCATTTCATGTTTATGATTGTATGCTTTATAAAAAAAAAACTGTTTTTCTATGGAAAGGGAGATAACTCTAATTTAAAAATATATATTAGTAAAATACAGTTAAATTCTCCCTCGCTAACTCGTCCGAATTTAAATTATTTCTTGTCTAACTCATATGGGCACATAAAAAGACAACACATAAATTAGGTTTGGTTGCTCGCAGTAACTTCTCTTCTGTTTTCTTGCGAAACAATTTTTAATACTTAATTTCAAATATGACAATGTAAACATGATAATGTACAAAATAAAAGTCAACTCTGCAGTGAAAAACTTGTAACGTCTGGATCGTAATTACTGTGAGCACCTTCGATAATGAAATTATTCAAACAGGCCTTTATATATCAATTAAAATACCACGCCCTAATTGCCGCCAAAACTTTTCTCGTGCAAAAGATACCTGTTACTACATGTTTTTAAAACCTGGAATATGCATACTATCCAAACAGGTTATCCAACTTTATTTATATCTTACATATATATTTAAAGGGGAAAACCCATTATCAAACGAAAAGAAATACATTTAGCTATGAATTGAATTACAGATAGATATGCCTCTAAAACACCTCAGCCAAGTGAACTGAAACTTGGTAGGAAGCATCTATGGAATGCCCTCATTGCTCGTTTCGTCCCGATCCGTTAACAAACATGGCCGCCATAGGCGACTTGTTTCTGATTGGCTGATTTTAAAAATTCTTCTCTTCTGTAACCGTTTGGCCAAATGAACCGAAACTTGGTAGGAAGCATCTATGGAAAGTCCTCTGTTGCGATTGGTTATGTCGTTCTGATCCGTTAACAAACATAACCGCCACAGGCAATTCTTGTTTCTGATTGGCCTATTTTTAAAAATCTTTTACCTCTGAAACTGCTTTGCCAAATGTACCGAAACTTTGTAGGATGCATCTATGGGAGGTCCTCTATAATGATTACTCATTTCGTCCCGATCCATTAACAAACATGGCCACCACAGGCAATTCCTGTTTCTGATTGGTCGATTTCTAAAAATCTTCTCTGAAACTGCTTGGCCAAATGAACCGAAATTTGGTAGGATACATCTATGGAGGTCCTCTATAAAGATTACTCATTTCGTCCCTATCAATTAACAAATATGGCTGCCACAGGCAAGTCTTGTTTCTTATTGGTCAATTTCTAAAACAGCTTTTCCTCTGAAGCCACTTGGCCAAATGATATGAAATTAGGTAAGAAGCATCTATGGAAGATCCTCTATAGAGATTACTCATTTCGTTTTGATCCATTTACAAACATGGCTGCCACAGGCAATTCCTGTTCTAGATTGGTCAATTTCTAAAAATCTTCTTATCTGAAACTGCTTTGCCAAAATGAACCGATATTTGGTGGGAAGCACCTATGGAAGGTTCTGTATTAAATTTCCTCAAAGCAGAATGAGCCTCTAGTTGGGTCAAACCATTTGTTATTTCTCTGCTAAGCATGAAGCTTTAAAGAGTAAGAACAAAGGCTGGTTGGCTGGAAATTGGGATAATGTGTACAAGTGGAGCAATATGTCTACCTGCGGACTGTTGTTTCAGTAAGTTAGCACTAGAAAAATCCAACTTAGCATGTTGGTCTAGTACAAAGGGGACGTCAAATCATAATATCGAATGTAGTCTGTTTTTGACATGATATGGCTAATATAATACATGGACATTTAATGTGTTGCATTTGTCTCCTATAAATTGATTGAGAAACTGTTTTATTTCTTCTTTCCACTTTTATCAAGATCTAGGCCATGGTTATATTAAATTACATAATTTATTTTTTATAAGAGTTCAAAACATGTTTATTTTGATTTCAACCTCAATTCAAAGAAGAATCATGCTAGCCTCACACCTCATTGAGAGGTGTGATTTTTCTTATGAATATCAAAATATTATTATACTAGATTTCCATGTCATTGAAAGGTGTGATTTTTCTTGTATCAAAATATTTTTCATTTTCTACCAGCAACATCTTTCAGGTTGGAATTTGACATTGGCAAATTAATTCCCATCTGCCTGAAAATAACATGTTTTTATGTCAATACATCATACCAGGGATCACGCTGTCGGTCGCCAATGTTGCAATTTGCGATTTTTTTTCTTGACTGGTGACTGAAATTGGCTTCTGGCAATTTTTTTGGCACCTAGATTTCCTTGTGTATATTTATAGATAATCACTGTGTACCGTAACAAAAATCAATAATCCGTAAAATACAGGTAAGTTTTATCGTCGGCTAGCGCGTGTCGGTATTTAACTGTCAAAGGAAAACAGGTATACAATTTATCGAGGTGTGAAATCTTGATCGCCAATTATGATATATGATCGTATTATTGTTGTTAATTGAAGTGTAATTAGATGATCATGTGGGAATGATGAGGTGATTAACGGCAATATAAGGTAGTTCACAAATTGGTAAGAATTTTGAGTAATTCCTTCCCACAATCAGTCTCTTTCTTCCAGGCAAGCCTTATACCAAGCATAGACCCAAGCTATACCAAGTTATACTAACAACTCAAGCTGATCAAAGAAGTTAGAAAACTTTAGAAGTTCCAATTAATTTCTAATAAATATAATGGTACTAGAGAAATGTGCCCATTTCTTCTCCAAACTCTTTGCACGCAACGTATGCACTATAATGGGGAAATGACAATTAGAAATTCCAAATTCGTCGTCAAAGATGACAAAACTTTCAGCCTTTGGCTTTAGCTCCGGGGCTAATGACAACAGTGTAAGTCAACCTGTTAGTCCAAAACCACCAAAAAATGCATCAACTCCAGTAAGTGCAACACCTAGTAGTCAAAGTACTCATAAATTTATGGACAAATGGAAGTTTAATCGTCCGTGGTTGCGGTATGACCCTAAGTCAAAACTAATGTTTTGTGACATTTGTGTTAGTGCACAAGTAGTGAATTCATTCACAAGTGGATGTTCTATGATGAAGAAGGAGTGTGTTACTAAACACGAATCTAAGAAAGGTAAGACAAAGTTTCTTTTTCTTATTTGTTTTTTTATATGTGATCGGAAAATTACGGCAGTATATTATTATTTTTACGAAAAAACACAACCCTGGCTATGGAGGTCCTCTATAAAGATTGCTCATTTCGTCCCTATCAATTAACAAATATGGCTGCCACAGGCAAGTCTTGTTTCTTATTGGTCAATTTCTAAAACAGCTTTTCCTCTGAAGCCACTTGGCCAAATGATATGAAATTAGGTAAGAAGCATCTATGGAAGATCCTCTATAGAGATTACTCATTTCGTTTTGATCCATTTACAAACATGGCTGCCACAGGCAATTCCTGTTCTAGATTGGTCAATTTCTAAAAATCTTCTTATCTGAAACTGCTTTGCCAAAATGAACCGATATTTGGTGGGAAGCACCTATGGAAGGTTCTGTATTAAATTTCCTCAAAGCAGAATGAAAGGTGAGTGACACAGGCTCAGTCCACTGAGCCTCTAGTTGGGTCAAACCATTTGTTACTTCTCTGCTAAGCATGAAGCTTTAAAGAGTAAGAACAAAGGCTGGTTGGCTGGAAATCGGGATAATGTGTACAAGTGGAGCAATATGTCTACCTGTGGACTGTTGTTTCAGTAAGTTAGCACTAGAAAAATCCAACTTAGCATGTTGGGCTAGTACAAAGGGGACGTCAAATCATAATATCGAATGTAGTCTGTTTTTGACATGATATGGCTAATATAATACATGGACATTTAATTTGTTGCATTTGTCTCCTATAAATTGATTGAGAAACTGTTTTATTTCTTCTTTCCACTTTGATCAAGATCTAGGCCATGGTTATATTAAATTACATAATTTATTTTTTATAAGAGTTCAAAACATGTTTATTTTGATTTCAACCTCAATTCAAAGAAGAATCATGCTAGCCTCACACCTCATTGAGAGGTGTGATTTTTCTTATGAATATCAAAATATTATTATACTAGATTTCCATGTCATTGAAAGGTGTGATTTTTCTTGTATCAAAATATTTTTCATTTTCTACCAGCAACATCTTTCAGGTTGGAATTTGACATTGGCAAATTAATTCCCATCTGCCTGAAAATAACATGTTTTTATATCAATACATCATACCAGGGATCACGCTGTCGGTCGCCAATTTCGCAATTTGTGATTTTTTTTCTTGACTGGTGACTGAAATTGGCTTCTGGCAATTTTTTTGGCCCCTAGATTTCCTTGTGTATATTTATAGATAATCACTGTGTACCGTAACAAAAATCAATAATCCGTAAAATACAGGTAAGTTTTATCGTCTGCTAGCGCGTGTCGGTATTTAACTGTCAAAGGAAAACAGGTATACAATTTATCGAGGTGTGAAATCTTGATCGCCAATTATGATATATGATCGTATTATTGTTGTTAATTGAAGTGTAATTAGATGATCATGTGGGAATGATGAGGTGATTAACGGCAATATAAGGTAGTTCACAAATTGGTAAGAATTTTGAGTAATTCCTTCCCACAATCAGTCTCTTTCTTCCAGGCAAGCCTTATACCAAGTATAGACCCAAGCTATACCAAGTTATACTAACAACTCAAGCTGATCAAAGAAGTTAGAAAACTTTAGAAGTTCCAATTAATTTCTAATAAATATAATGGTACTAGAGAAATGTGCCCATTTCTTCTCCAAACACTTTGCACGCAACGTATGCACTATAATGGGGAAATGACAATTAGAAATTCCAAATTCGTCGTCAAAGATGACAAAACTTTCAGCCTTTGGCTTTAGCTTCGGGGCTAATGACAACAGTGTAAGTCAACCTGTTAGTCCAAAACCACCAAAAAATGCATCAACTCTAGTAAGTGCAACACCTAGTAGTCAAAGTACTCGTAAATTTATGGACAAATGGAAGTTTAATCGTCCGTGGTTGCGGTATGACCCTAAGTCAAAACTAATGTTTTGTGACATTTATGTTAGTGCACAAGTAGTGAATTCATTCACAAGTGGATGTTCTGTGATGAAGAAGGAGTGTGTTACTAAACACGAATCTAAGAAAGGTAAGACAAAGTTTCTTTTTCTTATTTGTTTTTTAAATGTGATCGGAAAATTACGGCAGTATATTATTATTTTTACGAAAAAACACAACCCTGGCTAGACCCAAGTGCCGGTGTTTGTTGACCTTGTTTTGAAATTCTCGCATGTAATTTTGTTTATTCTTTATTCTTTGTATTACATTTATGTATTTTATTCATAAAGTACTTTTAATTGTTGTTTATATTTATTGCCGAGTTGTTGGGTGATCTTTTTTTAGAATTGTCGATGCAAATCGAGCTTGATCGTCTATTTATAACATCACTGTCATCAGTACACGATGTATATATGTATGTGCATGAACTAAATGTACGTTCGTTTAGAAAAGTTGTACAAATTTTAATGTTTTCATATCACATCATATACGTACACATGCAATAGTGTTTCAGTCAAAATACGGCAAAAAACGCTAAATCAATTATAACGGCGAAGACTCGTGATCGATTCCAACGGTGGAAATATTTATAAATAGTTTTATTATTGGACACACAACCTAAAAAAAGAAACTAAAAATCATTTCCAAGTTGATTGACAGAAACAATACATTCAAAATATTTTTATTACAAAGTAACAATAAATATGAATGCCCCACTTAGGAGTAATTTTATTTATATATGTATACAATTACAATGCAAAATATTATGTTTTGATCATATTTCAGGGTGCCACACAACTGAAAGATCTTCAGGTGGATAAGCATACTAACTACACTCACCACAGCAGCACTAAGGAGTTCCAGCAGTCACTAGCAGAGGTAGTAGTAGATGAGTTGGTAAGTGAGGTTGGTGAGTCTGGTGTTTTCAGTATTATGCTTGATGAGAGTACAGATGTGTCTGTTTCTCAGAATGTAGTTGTCTATGTTAGGTATCTTGCTAGTGTTGGTGGTAAGGTTACCCCAGTTACCCGGTTCCTTGGCATTAAGCAACTCTCAGTTGCTACTGCAGAGTCCATATTCTGTGAGTTAGTTAGTTTACTTGGGTCCTTTAATTTCAAGCTTGACAAGTTAGTTGGTGTGTCTACTGATGGTGCTTTTGTCATGGTAGGTTGTAAGAGTGGTGTCGTTACTAGGTTAAGGCAGGTCACTTCAGGTTTACTAGCCACCCATTGTATAGCCCACAGGTTAGCATTAGGCAAAATTAGGTATTTGGTGAAGTTTCAAGATGTCCTGAATAGCATGTTTAAGTACTTTGCCAGCTCCCCCAAAAACATGTCCAAACTCCAGGCTATTGAGGCAGTCCTACAGTCTTTCCAGACCCATCTGCAGCAGGTGTTTCACACCAGGTGGCTTAGTTTCGAAGGTAGTGTGCAGGCAGTTGTTGTCAACTACCCTTCCCTTGTAAGTGTCTTCATTGAAGACAACTCTGCTAAGGCTCTTGTCATGCACAAGCCTATCACCACGTCGTACAAGTTTTTGTACACTACACTTCCTGTCTGATGTTCTTAGGCACTTGGCTATTTTGTGTAAGGCTTATCAAAGGTCAGACATAGACTTTACAGAGGTGAACCCCCTCCTTCTTTCTACTGTTGAGGTTCTTGAAGGTCTTAAGTCTGTGTCAGGCCCCAACACTTCCCTGTTTCTTTCCCAAGTCCCTGCACAGCCAATTTTAGATTCCATGGGTCTGTGCACATTTCAGTGTAAAGGTCACACTATCAGGGACAGTGCTCAGCAAAGGTGAGAGTCTTCTTCAGCTTGTTCTCAGTTTGTCAGTATTGTAATTGATAATCTTAGGTCAAGGTTTACAGAGGAGGGGGATACATCTGTATTAGGGGATAATCTTAGGTCAAGGTTTACAGAGGAGGGGGATACATCTGTATTAAGGGATAATCTTATGTCAAGGTTTACAGAGGAGGGGGATACATCTGTATTAGGGGGCCTTATCAAGTTGTTTGATCCTTCTCTGTATTCCCAGTCAGAATCTGACAATTCTATCCTTTCTGAGGTTTCAAGTCTTGTTAGCTCTTACTTGTTTTCGTGTGGTTTAGGTGACATTTCTGTTGTTAGTCAGGAGTTGGTAGGTTTTATTTCTTATTCTTCAGTTCAGGTGTCAAGGTCTCCTAAGTTATTTTCCTCAGTTAAAGACTTAGTCCAACTTGCTGTCAGGTCATCTACTACCTATCCAGCTGTTTCAGTGGCTGCTGAGCACTTGTTAGTGTCACCTGTCAGCACAGTAGACTGTGAGAGGGGGTTCTCAAGGATGAACCTCATCAAGACAGATGTTAGGAACAAGTTAGCGATCAACACCCTGGAGAACCTCTTGAGAGTCAGTCTGCATGACAGTGACGAGACAACGTTCCAGTTCAACAAGGCCTTTGATAAGTGGGCTGCAGTAAAGTCCCGCAGGATTCTTATGTAACTTTTAGTGACAGTTCTAAATATATGTCTGTATCATATTGTATGTTAAGTGTTGTTATATGATGTTGTCTATGTTGTTATTTATTGATTATTTATTGTAATAAATTATATAAATCTTTTTGTTTTTGATGATGAAATCGAAATGAAAAACAGAAGTACAATACAGACATTAACATTTGTACAAACAAATCCAGACCATTTATACATGAAACTGAACATGCCAGGTACATGCAATCATCCACAGTTTCAAAACTGGCACCTGAAAATGGCACCTGGCGATTTTTCTGGCTCCTATTTTTTGGGAGCCTGCATACATGTTTTTTTCTCTAACAAATTACTTCCCTTTAATTATTATTAGAACATAGATACAGTGAAACCTGATGAAACCGGACCCTGAGTAAACCGGAATCCTGTCCATTCCGATCTAAATTTCAAGTCCCCAGTTTTTTCCTTAATAATCTTTGTTAAAAATCATTGAATAAACCAGACACTGCACATTCCGAATTCAGGTCTTGACTTGCGGTCCCAATACGCTAATTACTATTATAATTTATCTCCATAAACCGGTCATGATCAGATCAATCAACCGTGTGTTTACATATATGTGAATATCGATCGGTAGTAATTGAAGGGGCGTCCGAGGGGAAGCGTATTGAAAGTGTTTATCGAAGTGTGTATATTAGCACACCTGTAATTAGTGATCACTGGTAACTCATGTGGTTAATGTTTAAATGTTCATTAAATGTTAAACAAACATGGAATCAACACCTAAAAAGCGAAAGCTTAATCAAGATGAAATACCCTGTATAACTTATAAGTGTTTTTTTTCGTGGGGACGCTTTTAAAATATCCAACATGGGGGAATCCTTCCCGAAAACAATGCATATGTTGACAATGATCATAAATGAACAACAAACAATGCCTTATTATTTAAGTGATAAACTAGCATCCAAGCCATACAATCATAACTTGAGATAATTTATTGTTAATCGGATTATACTTTATAGTCTTCACAGCTGGGAGTAATCAAACTTCCAGACTTGACATAAAAAATGACAAATACATTTGATTCCTTTTTTCTTTTTATTTCAATCATTAAAAGCTTGTATAAACACAGTCTGGCAGTCTAATTATACACTAAGTAATTATTACACACATTCAATCTTATCGACAGCATTATTGATTATTTTACGCACGGTTAGATATAGTCACACTTTTATTTTTAGTTTATTTTCGTATCAACGTTTACTGGTTCAAAACACAACTGCACTAGAGAGTATTACAATAAATGTAATTCTCTGAATAATTAAAAAGTATTATACGCATTTAATAATTTTGTGGAATAGTGTCCAAACAAGTAAAGAATTGCGAAAATATTAGACAGTAGTAAATGTGCATTCTCCTGCAAAATAAAGAATCTGGACAAAAACCTGTGCATTATGCATAAGAAATTACGATACTCAATTATTTCAAAGCAATTCCTATTTTGAATTGTTAGTTAAGCAATTCAGACAATCTGAATGTAATTCTAATATAACGGTCTATCCGCTAAAATTTGATTTTGGTTAAAACTCAGGATCGCAAAAATTAAGTATACTGCTAAAAAAAATCCACCAATTTGGAAGAAAATCGTGAAATTTGGCTCCCGTGAAAAAACCACTTGTACGGTAGTCAGAGAGTAGACACTGAATAAACGGGCCCACTGTCAATACCGACCGTGAAACGTGATCCCAATGGTGGCCGGTTTACACAGATTTTACTGTACAACTACCTATGCAATCAGTGCCTATCACCACTAACGTTGTGAGTTTGAATCCCGCTCATGGCGAGGTGTACTCGATACAACATTATGGGACAGGTCGGTTGTTTTCTCCGGGTACTCCAATTTCCTCCACCAATAAAACTGTCCATGATATAGCTGAAATATTGTTGAAAGTGGCGTTATACTACCACTCGGGATAAAATACTAATATTCACCAACCCATGTTAAAACTCAAAACACATTCTGGCTTCCATTATTTATTTTTTAAATATTAAAGATAGCCACTAGTGTAGAAAAAAAAGTTGTTTAACATTGAACCCAATAGGAAAATGTTATAATATCTTCTGAACAAAGATAATACTTCTGAAAAATAGATTGAAAATGTTGATTGATTATTTATTTTTTTTGATGGAAATAATTTGCATGTATGTATGGTTTCATATAACAAGTGTTATCACAGATTAATCAATGTTAAAATCTTGCCAGTGGGTTGCAGTTCAAGAAAAAACTACAGAAAGTTCCCCAGACCAACAAAATTGGATTGAGTTGTGTCAGATGTTCATGGAGCATACACCTTGAAGTTCATAGGATATTTAACATTTGAGTTTAAAAAGATTTTTATTTTGTTTACAGGCACGAACATGCAGGGCCTGTCAAAAGAGTAGTGCAACCAAAAATTGTTCACCATAAGAATACCGAGCCATCCAAAACAACGGAATCATCAGCCAACCAAGTTGATACTGTTACAGCTTCTGTTGCAGCCAGTGTAGCAGTGGCAGCTACAGCACCATTTCTAAAAGTATTTAATATGTCAGCTATTATGCCACTCTCCCAAATTGCTGGGGGAGCATATTGATGTCAAACATTTTGATGTCAATTAATATATATCATGTATATCTTACAGATTTCAAGGTGAAACGAATAAGATCTAAAATCAACAAATATAGATCAAAAACAATAATACAAATACAAAACATGAAATTAAAAATTAAATATCAAGGATATTAACAAGCTATTATCAAAAGCACATTTCAAATGCAATTTTTTTTTTTAAATGATGCAAAAAAACAACACATTTTTGGGGAACATGTCTCTATGAAACTGTTGGAAGTCTCCCTGTCATGCCTTCACTTCTCCTTCATGTTCTCTGAGGGAGAAGTCAAGTCTCACTAGTTTTTGCAAGCGTGGTGAGCCCTGATTATACCTGGTTTAGACAGTAAAAGTAAAATAATGTTTTTTTTTAAATTTTATTCAATATAATTTTTTTATTAATCCATAGGCACAGCAAGAGCTTGAAACCAGAATGAAAGACATGTTGGAAAAAGTAACAGAATTACAGAGTGGAAGTCAGAACCCTAGGTCGGTAGAAGATGAAAGAGTTAAGGAACTTGAAAGACAGGTGGCATCACTTACAGAGCAAAGAATTCAACATTTAGAGAAATTACAAGAACATCAAGTCGATATGCAGGTTAATATTTGCAAATTGTTTTATTCATTTTGCTTGAAGAGCCACAAGAGCTATTGTTATCACTTACTGTCTGTTATCGTCTTCTGTCCGTTTGCAACGTTATCACATTTCAGTCTTCTTTTCTAAAACTACTGAACCATTCCAGAATTGTTCTGCAGATAGTCCTCTGCACAATTTGTTTTTTTGTGTGTGTCGATCTGTAATCCAAGATGGCCACCTCCTCTGCAAATTTTTTTTTGTGTGTCAATCTGTAATCCGAGATTGCCACCAGAGCAAGCAATAGTTGAAAAACATAGTTTGCCATTTTGAAAAAAAAACTTATATGAAACTACAAAACTGATTGAATGCAAACTGTGAATGATAATTTGTTGTGGCAATTTTTTTTGTCACAGGAAATCTAAGATGACTGACAGCCAAGGACATTTTGGAGCCTATTTGGGAGAAATGTTAGAAAAATCTTCTCATTTGAAAATGAACATGGCATGATCCTCTACAAAGCTTGCATATTTTGTATCAATCAAGAAAAATTCCAACTAAGTTTAACATAGGACTATATGAATGGATCTTATTGTTTGAAACTATTAAACTGTTTGATCACAAACTGTTTTTTAATTAACATTGGATCCTGCTTCACAATATTTAGGTTTTTTTGTTAAGATTAAAATGGTCATAACATGATTTTTTGCTGCTTTACCCTTATTGGATCATATAGTCATTTTAATACCACTAATTTCATTATAAAAGAGGGGCCGTCGTGGTAGTGATCATATGATAGTAGTGAGTTCAAACCCCATTCATGGCAAGGTGTACCTGATACAACATTATAGGCAAAAGTTTGTCAGTGACTTGCGACAGGTCTATGGTTTTCTCCGGGTACTCCAATTTTCTCCACCAATAAAACTGACTGCCACGATATAACTGAAATATTGTTGAAAGTGGCATTAAACACCATAAACTCCAAACTCCATTATAAATGAACTGACTAAGCATTAACATAACAGTGATTTGACAGGGATAAATAATGTGTTTTAATTTTGTTCATTATTATAGGTTTAATGAAAAGTTAATTGAACTGTTAAGTACATACAGTGCTGATTCATTAAATTATATCAATGAAATTAATATTTTTTTTCTCTTAAATTAATTCAAGGCTAAGTTGCTGTCTATGACAAGAAGTGCACCTAAAAGGAGATCAGCTTCCCCAGAAACACCCAGCCATAGTCCTCCCATGCACAGGAGGCCAATGATGAACAAGGATGGACCAAGGAAAGCATTTAGTAAAACAACTTTATATCGACCAAAGAGTCCAAGTCCTACTAGGTCAGATCACGGTAGATTAAAGGGAGATAATCGTTGTGAATCACCATATGATACACCCAATCCAAGGAGTAAAGCCCCCAAGCCAGTAGCTTATAACACGTCTGGAATAGAGACCAAAAATCCATCAAGAACTCATTTCACAGCAAATGGCCACAAAAGTAAGCATTTATTAGTGTACATGAGTCATTATTTAAGAGAATTGTTTGTAGAAATTGTGATACTTCAGTTTATTGATAATTTGTACATTTTTCCCTTTGATCTTTTACACACCATAATATCTAATGTCAAACAACTAGTGTGATATTAACGTGATATCCCTGTTTTCTAATGTGATGTTATAATGACGTTACTACCGTTGCCTTACCAAATCGATAAACATACTATCGTTGGTATGTTTTTGCTAGAAATGTACTTATCATCGCCTTCAATGTGGTATTGCTCTGAGAAATCCATTCTTGCAAGCAAATCAACAATAATATATATTTATTCTTAGCAAATGATATTATGATATGAAAAATAGTTCTCTACCAAGTTGCTGAATGAAATGAAACTTTTATTTAATTTTTATATTGTGTAACTTCATTTAAAAGAGTAAGAAAGGGAGAGACTTTTTTATTCCATGTCTTAAGTAAAATGTATAATGTTGCTGAAGTATATTACATTTCTTTTTATTTGTTTTAGGCAGGGGGATACTTGAAGAGATATTAGCTTCATCAGAATCTCCAAGACAAAAATCACCATCTCCACATCAACAAATTCAAAGGTAAGTTTTTGGGTTATCTCCCCTAGACTAGAAATATATTGTGAGTTTTCTCTTCAAATTCCTCTTCATGACAGAAAATTTGATATGACTTGAACCTCTTTTAAGGGGTCACCTGCCTTATATGGCCACTTTTCTTTGTCCAAAAGGTGACCTCTTAGTACAGGTTTGACTTTATATAATGTATATGATCAGCACTGAAGATAAATTTTCCAGATTTGCATCTGGTTTTCCTGTTTAGCGACTGTATAAAATTGTTGTCACATAGAAAATAAGAAATTAATTTTTTTATTTTTGTGTGTGGAAATTTATGCTTTCTTGATAATGGGTCGTATTATATGTTATGTTACCCACTTTCAAATATAAAACTTCTTTTTTCAGCGACTTTGTATGATTTTTTGTTTTTTTGTCACAACAGAAAAAGCAGTTCTATATTTGAACTCTCTGAATTGGTTGTTTGTTTGTTACAGTGTTTTTGCTGACAAATAAAGCCAATGTGTAACACATTTTCAGCAACAACGACCGTGTTATTTTTTGTCACAACAGAAAAAGCAGTTCTATATTTTTCTCTCTGAATTGGTTGTTTGTTTGTTACAGTGTTTTTGCTGACAAATAAAGCCAATGTGTAACACATTTTCAGCAACAACGACCGTGTTATTTTTTGTCACAACAGAAAAAGCAGTTCTATATTTTTCTCTCTGAATTGGTTGTTTGTTTGTTACAGTGTTTTTGCTGTCAAATAAAGCCGATGTCTTACACATTTTCGTCAACTGTGTATAATTTTTGTCACAATAGAAAAACAATTCTATATTTTTCTCTCTGAATTGGTTGTTTGTTTGTTAAAATGTTTTTCTTGACAAATAAAGCCGATATCTAACACATTTTCAGCAATTACGTGTGATTTTTTGTCACAATAGAAAAACAGTTCTATATTTTTACTCTCTGAATTGGTTGTTTGTTTGTGTTTTTATTGACAAATATTATGAAATAACACATTTTTAGCAACTACGTGTGACTTTTTGTCACAATAACAAAAACATGTTTATTTTTCCCCCTCTCAATTGGTTGTTTCTTTGTCACATTGTTTGACATAACAAATGTTTTTAGCACATTTAAAAGCAATATGTTTGCAAAATATTATTGTGTGGATAATTTTCACCTGCTCATCAAGTTGACAGGTGACAAAATTTAAAAAAAATTACAGTTTACCTATAGGACAGCAATAGCAACTTGGCTTGTGCATCTCTTATCCCAGCTCACAAGAGCCAAAGGCATGACTGAACTTTTGTCATTGCTTGATTTGTTGTCTGATGCAATACTCCTGGTATTGTTCTCTTCCAAAATTGTTTTCAATGAACTTGCCCTTCATTCAAAGATGGCCACCTAGGCTTCTGGTTAGTTGAAAATTGGAAATCTGTGATGAACTTTTTTGAAAGTGCATAGCGCTATTATGTAACTATTACCACTTTTAACATTAAAGGGGACAAAATGGGGGAATTCAAAATTTTTGGATTTTGATTTTTCATCCTTTTAATGCATTTCTTGTGTGCCATAAAAAGGTTTAGCTAATTTATTTTGAAAAGGGATCTAAATTCCAAAATTTAGCATATTTGTGATGGTTTATATGTTTTTTTTCCCATCAAAGTTAGATGTGGTTTTTTTTCTGTTTTTTTATTGTGCCAATACCCTTGTTAGTGTATTGACAGATGTACAGTTTCTAAGATAAATTCAACTGAAAAGTGCCAAATTCCAAAAGTTTGAACTTTTTTATTTTATATCTCTCTACGAAATGTACGTTAATTGTACCGATCTTAATCCAAGATGGCTACTACTAAAATACTTAGTTTAAAAAAGGACAAAATTTCAAAACAAATAAGAAGTTTTTCTCAGAAACTGTTTAAATGATTGAACACAATGGTCATTGGATAGTGTCCTGCAAAGTTGACAATTTTGTATGTAGATGGAAATCCAAGATGGCCTCTGTCTGTGGACTTTACTTTTTAACGTAGAACACTGGGAAACTGAAAAAAAAAGCTCTTTCATAGAAACTATATATAATTAATGGTCATTGGATAGTTCCGTACACAGTTGACAATTATATGAATGGAATCCAAGAAGGCCACCACATCAGAACAAAGTTTAATTTTGTAAAAAAAATATGGATAAAATGTTTTGTAAATCCATATTTGTCTGGAATCACTGAACCATATAAAAAGAAACTTGGCTGGAATATACCCCAGATTGCTGTCTACAAAATATTTATAATTTGTCCTGAGGAGAAATCCAATATGGCTGCCATAGCAGTACATAGTTTAACATAGGGCCTTATGGTAAAATGAGTTAAAATCTTTTTCTCAAAAACAACTTTATTGAATCCAAATTGTTCATCAATGATCTTTGCATCCAAATTGTTCATCAATGATCTTTGCATGATCCTTTACATTTTTATATGGATCAACAAGATGACCACAACCAGAGAACAAAGATTAAACAGACTTTTATACCACTGATTTTGTAAATCTATTTCTCTGAAACTATAGAAACTTCATAAGGTTTATACTTTTTTCATCAGAAATTAGAGGATAGCCACCATTACATGACGGGCCGTCATGATTATGATCGTATGGTAGTTCGATTTATAACTATCAATACAATCAGTGTGTATCGCCACTAATGTTGTGAGTTTGAATCCAAACCAGGCGAGGTGTACTCGATACAACATTATGTGATGAAGTTTGTCAGTGACTTGCGGCAGGTCGGTGGTTTTCTCCGGTTTCCTCCACCAATAAAACTGACCGTCACGATATAACTGAAATATTGTTGAAAGGGGCGTTGAACATTATAGAACCAACCAACCAAGCCATTACATGACACATTTAGAATGACCTAATGGAGAAATGTAACAACAAATTGTCAGAAACCACAATCTTGATTGAACACACTCTTGTCTATAAATCATTATTGAATAAGGAAATGATTAGTTATAACTAGGTGAGTTATTCAGGGCCCAGGTGAATCTCTAGTTTTTTTAATCTGTATTTATCCAGTTATGGTTGTTGTCTCAACTGATGAAATGCACTTCATATTCAAGCCATGAATTCATTTGGTCTTTTTATTAAGGCAAGCTTATATGTCCTAAAACACAATTTTACAATAAAAATGTAGAGAAAAAAAATCAAAAAATTATTGCTTTATAATTAATTCAGGATAAACTCTATTACCAGGAATATGCAATTCAATTTTGATATAAACTCACAATTAGGAACTTTACCATTAATTTTGTTGTTGTTGTGAATGGAGGGGAGGGGGGGTACAACATTTTACACTTATATACCTGATTAATTCCATATTTGAAATACACTTCTATTCTTTTATATATGAATTTACATTATAGTCAAGCCTGTCTTCTGTGACGTTCTATTAAAGAGGGCAGTGAAATAGGGTCAAAGGAGACATGTGGTCGTTTAATTAATACAGGTTTAATTATTTTTTAATGTGAAGTGAACTGTGAAAGGAAAAATAAGAATTAAGGTCACATTATATAAGTTATTGCCAGAAAAGCAGTTATGACTGTACACTGTCAAAGGTCACATAATATAAGTTATTGTCACAAGAGCAGGTATGACTGTATACTGTTATACAAACAAATAAAAATAAATAATTACCAGAAGCACCATTGAATGAAGTGTTTTGACCGGGTAATTAACAATTAACATACTTATATTATCAGTGACATTGATCATACTTGATATCAGTATGTTACTCAGCTGTTATGTAGTGTATTTATCTAAAAAGCTTTTTATAAATAGCTGTGGACAAATAACATGATTTCATTGACGCGATATCCTGTACAATGTGCTATTTCTAGGATGTCTGTGTATAAACTACCCACACAATATCTAGGAAGAATTGATATTATGTGATGTCACGTTAAGATCGTGAGTAATGGATGATTGTCTTAATTAACCTGCAATGACTATCAAGTTTCCATTCCCATTCAAATAGAAGAACATCTTTAAAGATCTATTCTATTTTTTTTTGTAAATAATTTTTTTTTATAATTATACCTTGTGAAAGTTAATTGTTATGTCCAATTACTGATGATTTGATTATCAGCTGTATAATTTGAGCATACAAATGGTGGCAAGTTAAAGCCCCAGTGCAATCAATACTAAGGAACGTCTTAATAACTTCAACATCATTATAGTCCTCTATAATGGGCAGTACGAGTACTTTCTTTAATCAATATCGGTCGTAGTGGTAGAATACCATTTGACATTTCAGAAAATTGTGTTTTATTCACAAAGACTTCCTTCTGTTGGAATATTTTGTATGACAATCGTGTTCTGATTCTTTGAAAATAATCTCTTGACTCAAACTTAAGTCTCAAATACAAAATGTACTGTACATAAGCAAAATCTTCTGACATAATCTTGAACTTGTTAAAGGCAGTCATTGTTTGGTAGAAGTAGAATTACAACTAAGATTTAAGTCCTAATTTTGACTTAATTATGTTTTGTTTCGAGAAATACAGACAGGACTATCCTATTTAAAATTTATGAAGAAAAAGGGTTAGGAAGGTACAGTAGGGTTAAGACAAAATCTAGACACTGGATGAATTTTGTCTGTATTCCATCATAAATTTTCTTCGTTTAACAAGATAGCAGTTGTCCTTATCTGTATAATTGTGTTATAGGCCACTATAGCTTCCTCTTCATCGATTTGATTAAAATAATGGGAGCATCGTGGTCGTAATCATATGCTAGTTGGATTTACAAGTATCTATGCAATCAGTGGCTGTCACCACCAACGTTGTGAGTTCGAATCCCACTCATGGTGAGGTTTACTTGATACTACATGTACGTGATAAAGTTTATCAGTTACTTGCAGCATTAGGTAGGTGGTTTTCTCCGGGTACTCCGGTTTCCTCCATCAATAAAACAGACCATCACAATATACCGGTAACTGTAATATTGTTGAAAGTGGTATTAAACACCATAACCCTAACCCTTAATTAAAATTACATGTACATGACATTTGTCATCAATTGAAGAAAAAACACATCCTGTAATACCATATCATGTTATTCATACTTCAGTCAGCTGTTTTTGTAAGTTGAAGCTAAAGTGTGTGTGTGTCATATTGATCTCTTAAAGATAGCATAAGATAAAAGGTGAACAAGTTCTTTAAAGCACCTTAACAAGTTAACTGCCATAAGTATGGAGGGAAAGAAGTGAAAAAGAATAAAGTTTTAGATGAACAAAATAACTTGCTTTCTTATCCTAAAAAATGGGGTAGAGTGGTTATATTATATCCAATGATATATTATATCAAGTCAAAATTGCAAATTTGAATTTAAAGAAAAAACAAATATGCTCCAACTGTGAAAAACTTGCAGCTTCCTATTTAAGGAAAATAATATGTTTTCTTCCTTTTATCAGAAAACGGGAGGGGCTGTCATGGTAGTTGGATTTACAACTACCTGTGAAATCATGGTGAGGTGTACTTGATACAAAATTATCTGATGAAGTTTGTCAGTGACTTGCGACAGGTTGGTGGTTTTCTCCGGGTACTCCGGTTTCCTCCATCAATAAAACTGACCGCCACGGTAAAGCTGAAATATAATTGTTGAAAGTGGCGTTGAACACCATAACCCTAACCTTTTATAATACAATTGAGAAAATGCTCAGTCAAATTAAATATTTTACCTAGTGTGTTAGATCTTTAAAACTTCTATGTAGGCATAGGTTTTTGCCACTGTTTTATTTAATAAATGGGTTGAATTCAATACCTCGGAACCAATCCCTTTTTTGCCATCACTTGGCGTCCGTCGTCTGTTAACTTTTCGCATTTTAATCTTCTCCTCTGAAACCTCTCAGCCAAATGAACTGAAACTTGGTAGGAAGCATCTATGGAAGGTCCTCTCTAAAGGTTGGTCATTTTGTCCCAATCTATTAACAAACATGGCTGCCACAGGCAATTCTTGTTTCTGATTGGCCAATTTTTTTAAATCTTCTCCTCCGAAACTGCTTCGCCATATGAACCGAAACTTGGTAGGAAGCATCTATGGAAGGTCCTCTATCAAGATTGGTCATTTCATCCCGATCCGTTAACAAACATTGCCGCCACAGGCAATTCTTGTTTCTGATTGGCCAATTTTTAAAATCTTCTCCTCTGAAACCGCTTGGCCAAATGAACCAAAACTTGGTAGGAAGCATCTATGGAAGGTCCTCTATAAAGATTGCTCATCCCATTGTAGTAAACTGTTAAAAGGAAGATAACTCTTGCATTAAACTGTTAAAAGAAAGATAAATCTTGCCATTATCTCCCTTAGAAATTAACTAATGCTGATATAGTGTAACATGTTTATACTATTCATTACATGTAGGGATTCACATTTTAATATTCTTTTTAGCTCACCTTGCCAAAGGCAATGTGGGCTTTTGGCATCACTTGGCATCCGTCGTTTGTTGTCTGTCATCTGTTAACTTTTCACATTTTAATCTTCTCCTCTGAAACCCATCAGCCAAATGAACTGAAACTTAGTAGGAAGCATCTATGGAAGGTCCTCTCTAAAGAGTGCACATTTTGTTATGATCCATTACCAAACATGGCCCTCCACAGGCAATTCTTGTTTCTGATTGGCCAATTTTTTTAATTTCCCCCTGTGAAACCGCTTGGCCAAATTAACTGAAACATGGCAGGAAGCATCTATGGAATTTCCTCTATGAAGATTGCTCATTTCGTTCCGATCGGTTAACAAACATGGCCACCACAGGCAATTCTTGTTTCTGATTGGTCAATATCTAAAAAATCTTCTTCTCTGAAACTGCCTAGCCAAATGAACTGAAACTTGTTCGGAAGCATCTACATGTATGGAAGGTTGTGTATTACGTTTCCTCAAAGCAGAATGAAACATGAGCGACACAGGCTCAGGTTCTGTAAACTTCCATGTATTTTGCTATATTTTTTATTGTACAAAATAATACATTATCAAAGAAACTTTGACATTTGTCGTCTTAGAACCATTACTGTTTGAGAGTCTTCAGTATCTAATGTTTTCTTGAATGGAAAATCAAAACATATGATTATTGGATCTTTGACATTTTAATGCTTACGTTTCAGAACCGAGTTTGTCTGATACTTCTTTTGAGCCAGATTCTCTATTCAGAATTTTCTTGATTTTCAAATATAAATCAAAATTGGATTACGGTGCAATTTTTTATTTACACATTTCCCAGACGATGATTGAAATTTCAAATTAAATTTATTTTCTATTAAAATTGAGTTAATCATAAATAATTGTTATATGTACGAATGCATGTATACTGTATTCCTTTAATTAAGTACTAAGTACTTGTATGGCTAATATCGTCTAGTCACAAATAGTTTGGGCTTCATTAAGCCAAGCAACAAACATTTGTGATTTATTGTTGACGATAAAAATCTAGTTAGCGATTCCAATCGTAAAGAACTAGATAAATAAGCTGATATTGAATGCTACGATTTCAATTATATAGATCAACCTTGTATTTCTGTGGAGCAGGGAAGAATATTAACAAGCTTTTTACAGAATTCGTTTTTGAAATTCAAGGTCTACTGACCTCACTTATTTTTTATGTGTCAATAATGATTGCAAACCGTTCATTGAAAAAGATACAATTATAAAAAATATTTCAAGAATTAAATGCAATTTTTTTTTCAATTCTTACATTGGGGTAATGGTTTAAAAGTTCTATTGAAATGAATGCAATTCATATGCTCATCATTTTGCATAATTTATTTATGGCTTAGTCAACTATGATATGATAAATTATGTCAGTGAAATTTAGGAGTGGTGTACCAATTATTTTCTTTATTTGAACTAAATTAAATGTATATTTAAGTACAGATACCTACAATTTAAAGTACCAATATTAGATTGATATATAATTGAAAACTTAAAACCCAAAATGATCAGTTCAGATTGATAAATCTAAAGTGTCTTATAACAGTAAACCTATGCCATATACTAGTAATGAATAATTTTCCCATGTAACAGGATACTAATTACCTCTTTTAGCAGTTGTTACATTTTAGGTACTGATGTTAACCATTTTTTTTGTGGGAGTGGGAGGATGGCTGGAATATTTTAAACCTGCACCATCTAATGGATAATTTTCCTATGCAACAAGACACTAATTACCTCTTTTAGCAGTTGTTGCATTTTAGGTACGGTATTAACCATTTTTTTGTGGGGGTGGAATATTTCTTTAAAGTAAATTTTTTTCTCCCATCGGGCCAAAAAAAATCAAAATCTAATGCTTCAAAGATTCATCCCTTTTTCCCTATATGCCCTATGTAAACTTTGAAGAAGAAAAAATACAGTACAGGTTGATTCATAGGCAAAGGACATTCTGTCCAAGCAAAACAATACCAGTTCCCGACCCATCACGATAGGTTAGTCCCTTGCAGATTGTTCCTTTTGCATGTAGGAAGAATGATGTCTTTTCAACAAAAAAAGCAGCCATTTAAGTTGCATCTGGCTGTTTTTGGTTGTGTATTTATACATGTACATCCTGCGCAAACCCGGCAAACCGTCCAAAATGAGAACCAGAGAAAGCAAGGCTCTATGTCTTTACCATGGGGTTCTCAAGAGGGTCCAATAAAAACACAACACAACTTGTCATTACATATATTTACAAATTTGTGGTATGTAATTGTCTTAAAGTAAGTGCTGAAACAGTCCTCACAATGAACACCGGTCCTCCTATCCAAGATCAGTAAAACTTTGTTAGGACCAGTAAATTTTTCAGTTTTTATTTAGACATATATTTATATACAAAAATGTATCTAATAAATTCTAGAATTTGATTCGGAAGAGTAAATTCAAATTTTCATTTTGAGGACTGCTGAAAAAAATCAAATGAAACGGTTGTACAATATTTGTGTAAGGCAAGGTAGATTTCGGTGGGTGTCATGTTGAATAACAATTCAAATCTCCAAATGAGCAAGTTAAAGATTAACTGTCCAGGTGAAAGGTAACAGACTCCATGGAGTCTCTTGTTCAGCTATATTGTGGCAAGGAAAAATTATTTTTATATTAAGCAATTATGATGCCACCTGCTTTGTATTAAGCCAACACTAGCTGACTGAAGCATTGGTCCACAGTGAGACATGTCTCTCCACTCTGATACATTATCCTGACTCTTGAATCAATCAGTCTTTGCACTTACTCATTAATAATTATGTGTCTATTAGATAAAAAAAAAACCCAGCATATACCAATTATATATTTTTTGGTTTTTACCAAACAGGGATAAAACCACGAAATTCAAAAGTAGAGACATGTGCTAAAAAAAAACACAACCTAAAGTACTAGTATAAAATGCACATGGTACAATCTGAGATAAAGGGCTATGTGCAACATGATATTACCGCAGCATGTCGACAACAAGGGACATGTGAACAAGTTTATATTTGAAACAAGTGCATGTGTATTCTGCTTTAAAATAATAAATTGTTGAATGCAATGTGTTGGACACAGTAACAGGGCTTTCAATATTTTTCAAGTCTACCAGTACTTCACTATTTACAGGTGATACTTTTTATTAAAATTTTCATGAATATCTTATACAACACTCTTTAAAATCAAGAGGTTACCATTTTAGGCCGGTAAAAGTACCTAGTACCACCTCTTATTGAAAGGCCTGAGTAATATGATGGAGAAATTAATTTACTGGACCAGCTGTATTTTGGGGATTTGTGTCGTTTTACTATTTTAAGTGTTGGTCCCTTTTAATCCCCTTTAAGCCTCTTTAAGCCCTTAAATCTTGGAAACCGTAAGCACTAGATATTTTTCTATATTTCGAGATATGTTTAGTTATTTTATCTGTCTTGTTTTACTATTTAAAATGTTGGTCCCTTTAGCACCCTTAAATCTTAGAAACCGTAAGCACTAGCTAGTTTTCTGTTATTTCAGACACATTTAGTTCTTTTATCATTTCATATTGATGGACTACAATTTGTTGTTAACAATTGATTAAAAATAGAATGTCCAATAAATATTAATTAAATCATACAAGTAATTTAGTAATAAGACTGAATGACTGTCATAGAAAATGTTATGCATACTAATTAAATAAATGTTATTGATGTATTTATGAAGAACTGTAACTCCGTCATGATTTTTTTCTCTCTGATGTGGATAATCAACCCTGAAAATGCTTTAATTATATTTGACACATCACAAGTTATTTAAGTTTGTGGTTGTGGTCATGAATACTAATTTGTGGGGAAAAAATCACCTCATCAAAGCCATGACAAATTTCTTTTGTCAGCAGTCGACTTAATATTAGTATGGATATTTGTGAAATAACAACGGATTGTCTGAGAAACCTTTGTAGAAACCGATAAATACGTTTTTTTCCTATGTTGTGTCACTATTATTTTTTTCTTTGCGTGGTCAATATATAGGTCATAATAAAAGTACTATCTATTCTTGAAGGTAATTTTTCGTCACTTGAAAATGAAATTCCTTTAAACAAAAATTTATTTATGATTGATTGATTGATTGGTGTTTATAATGCCACCATAAAAGAAGAAAAAAAGTTTTAAAATTCAATATAGAAAAAAAAATTATACTAAAAGTACAGTTGTACTATCCATGCCAGTTCATAGACAATTTAGGCAAGTGTTGTTTACACATACATGGCTGTGCAAACTATAATTTATATTGCATAAATAGAAACAGATCCATATATATCCGATACTTACGAAAAACATCAAGCTGTTAAAAGCACCAAAATATCCATTTATAAATCATGTTTTGATAAAAATAGAATTGTCTGCTGAATTTGTTAAGAAAATATTACTTATATTAAAAAAAACTGTAATCATTGTGAACTTAAGGGAAAACAATCATCAAATATAGTAACAAAAGATCTTGAATGACAAAAATATTTTACTTATAAAAAAACATAATCATTGTGAACTTTAGGGGGGAAAAAATCATCAAATATAGTAACAAAAACCTTGAACGACTAAAATATTTTACCTATTAAAGCATAATCATTGTGAACTAACTTATGGTCCGGGTGGCTCAGTGAGTTAGGTAGTTGGATTACCTAACAACTCATACAAGCCTATCACCAATGCGGCGTGGGTTCACGCTTGGATTTGTAAATTACAAAAAAGGGTGCACTCGACTCGCAGCCGCAAGTGATAAAGTTTGCCAGTTGCTTGCCTATGGTCGGTGGTTCTCTCCGGGGACTCTGGGTTCTTCCACCACTAAAACTGGTCGCTATGATATAGCTGAAATATTGTTGAAAGTGGCGTTAAAACACCAAAAATAAAAAAATGAATCATTGTGAATCTTCAAATATAGTAGCAAAAGATCTTGAACAACTAAAATATTTTATGCAAAAAAAAAAAGAGGATTTGAAAGAGTACATTCAAAGATTGACGGGTAAAAATCTTGTTTTTAGTCAATGGTTTCATCCTAACAAGGATCAAACCCAAAATAGACTGGTAGAAATCTTGTTTTTAGTCAAAGGTTTCACCCTAACAGGGATCAAACCAAAGATAGACTGGTAGAAATCTTGTTTTTAGTCAATGGTTTCACCCTAACAGGGATCAAACCCAAGATTGACTGGTAGAAATCTTGTTTTTAGTCAATGGTTTCACCCTAACAGGGATCAAACCCAAGATTGACTGGTAGAAATCTTGTTTTTAGTCAATGGTTTCACCCTGACAGGGATCAAACCAAAGATAGACTGGTAGAAATCTTGTTTTTAGTCAATGGTTTCACCCTAACAGGGATCAAACCCAAGATTGACTGGTAGAAATCTTGTTTTTAGTCAATGGTTTCACCCTGACAGGGATCAAACCCAAGATAGACTGGTAGAAATCTTGTTTTTAGTCAATGGTTTCACCCTAACAGGGATCAAACACAAGATTGACTGGTATAAATCTTGTTTTTAGTCAAAGGTTTCACCCTGACAGGGATCAAACCAAAGATAGACTGGTAGAAATCTTGTTTTTAGTCAATGGTTTCACCCTAACAGGGATCAAACCCAAGATTGACTGGTAGAAATCTTGTTTTTAGTCAATGGTTTCACCCTGACAGGGATCAAACCCAAGATAGACTGGTAGAAATCTTGTTTTTAGTCAATGGTTTCACCCTAACAGGGATCAAACACAAGATTGACTGGTATAAATCTTGTTTTTAGTCAAAGGTTTCACCCTGACAGGGATCAAACCCAAGATAGACTGGTAGAAATCTTGTTTTTAGTTAATGGTTTCACCCTAACAGGGATCAAACCCAAGATTGACTGGTAGAAATCTTGTTTTTAGTCAATGGTTTCACCCTAACAGGGATCAAACCCAAGATAGACTGGTAGAAATCTTGTTTTTAGTCAAAGGTTTCACCCTGACAGGGATCAAACCCAAGATAGACTGGTAGAAATCTTTTTTTAGTCAAAGGTTTCACCCTGACAGAGATCAAACCCAAGATTGACTGGTAGAAATCTTGTTTTTAGTCAATGGTTTCACCCTGACAGGGATCAAACCCAAGATAGACTGGTAGAAATCTTGTTTTTAGTCAATGGTTTCACCCTAACAGGGATCAAACACAAGATTGACTGGTATAAATCTTGTTTTTAGTCAAAGGTTTCACCCTGACAGGGATCAAACCCAAGATAGACTGGTAGAAATCTTGTTTTTAGTTAATGGTTTCACCCTAACAGGGATCAAACCCAAGATTGACTGGTAGAAATCTTGTTTTTAGTCAATGGTTTCACCCTGACAGGGATCAAACCAAAGATAGACTGGTAGAAATCTTGTTTTTAGTCAATGGTTTCACCCTAACACGGATCAAACCCAAGATTGACTGGTATAAATCTTGTTTTTAGTCAATGGTTTCACCCTGACAGGGATCAAACCCAAGATAGACTGGTAGAAATCTTGTTTTTAGTCAATGGTTTCACCCTAACAGGGATCAAACACAAGATTGACTGGTATAAATCTTGTTTTTAGTCAAAGGTTTCACCCTGACAGGGATCAAACCAAAGATAGACTGGTAGAAATCTTGTTTTTAGTCAATGGTTTCACCCTAACAGGGATCAAACCCAAGATTGACTGGTAGAAATCTTGTTTTTAGTCAATGGTTTCACCCTGACAGGGATCAAACCCAAGATAGACTGGTAGAAATCTTGTTTTTAGTCAATGGTTTCACCCTAACAGGGATCAAACACAAGATTGACTGGTATAAATCTTGTTTTTAGTCAAAGGTTTCACCCTGACAGGGATCAAACCCAAGATAGACTGGTAGAAATCTTGTTTTTAGTTAATGGTTTCACCCTAACAGGGATCAAACCCAAGATTGACTGGTAGAAATCTTGTTTTTAGTCAATGGTTTCACCCTAACAGGGATCAAACCCAAGATAGACTGGTAGAAATCTTGTTTTTAGTCAAA
Organism: Bathymodiolus brooksi; assembly: GCA_963680875.1. Classification (NCBI taxonomy): domain Eukaryota; kingdom Metazoa; phylum Mollusca; class Bivalvia; order Mytilida; family Modiolidae; genus Bathymodiolus; species Bathymodiolus brooksi. Next base: position 103,479,901 of record OY804576.1, read on the forward strand.
GGTTTCACCCTGACAGGGATCAAACCCAAGATAGACTGGTAGAAATCTTTTTTTAGTCAAAGGTTTCACCCTGACAGGGATCAAACCCAAGATAGACTGGTAGAAATCTTGTTTTTAGCTGTGAGCTTTTGCCATCACTTGGCATCTGGCGTCGTCTGGCGTAAACTTTCACATTTAAATCTTCTCCTCTGAAACCGCTGAACCAAATTAAACCAAACCTGGCAGGGATGGTCCCTGGTTGGGTCCCTTTCAAAATTGTGTCCGACAGCCCTGCCCTCCATTGAAGATGACTGCTGTTACTAAAAATAGAAATTTATTCAATTGTCCATTGCTGCTTTAGTACAAGTCAAAATGAGCTCAAATTTTAACTGCAGCTACATGGCAAGGAGTAGTTTAACATATATTCTGGGTTTTTCTGTGAGATTTTTTCAGCCAGTTTATTCCGTTTAGGAATATTATGAGATAAAAATCACATCAAAATCTTTTGCTCAGAAATTTGAGTTGAAATGATCTTTGGGTGGCCCACTTTCAAAATTATGTGTAACACCCCCATTTTCTATCAACTTTAGATGTCAAATTGAAAACCAGGTGAGCGATTACATGCTCCTGGGAGCCTCTAGTTAGTCAATGGTTTCACCCTAACAGGGATCAAACCCAAGATAGACTGGTAGAAATCTTGTTTTTAGTTAAAGGTCTCACCCTGACAGGGATCAAACCCAAGATAGACAGACAGAAATCTTGTTTTTACTCAATGGTTTCATCCTAACTGGGATGTAAACCAAGATTTTCCACAATGGAGGCATTTACATGCTAATCATTACACCTCCAAGGTGATCTACTTTATACCGTAATTAATATGTACTGAATATTTAGTATTAATGTCAATTGAGCAATTTATCGGTATTATCTTGGCGATAATAAGTTACATTCAATGAAATTATGATGATATTCGTTTTGTAATAGACCAACACATGGGATTTTTATAACTCACTGAAACACATTATCCTGATTCCGAGCCAACCTATCTTTGCTGTTACTCCTTAAAGCTGCATGCCTAGTGGAGAAGCAGCTAATACCAATTTGATAGTCTTTGGTTTGACCTGACAGGGACTCGCATCCATGATCTACTGCACTCGAGACCAGCATGCTTACCATTACACTTCAAATGCGGTTTCAAAGTAAGAGAGTCATTTTGGCCTTGATTATATATGGGCACTTTAAAAAAAAAATGGCTCCTACTGCTATAGCTGTCTAATTTACTCATTTTTATGATTTTATTGGATCTAAATAGTTCAAAAGATCTGTAATTATTTGATGTTTGTTACTGCAAAAAATATTTAAGATATCTAGAATAACAAAAAAAATATGTCCAAAAAACATGTCAAAATTGTCAGGAGTGCAACCCTTTTTTGTGACACTTTAAAAAATCCTTAATTTTCAACAACCTACCACAGTGCTAAATCAAACAATATGTTATCAAAATTTGTAATGAAATAGATTGACAGTGGTGTTAAACACCAGTAACCAAATGGAAACAATTACAGTGAAACCTGTATAAACCGAACCCTGAATAAACCGAAATCCTGAATATACTGAACTTCAAATAAAGTTCTAATGTAGGAAATCTTTGTCAATTTAACCTGTATAAACCGTACATCTGTCTATTCCGAACACAAAAGTTGGTCCCAAGGAGGTTTGGTTTAGACAGGTTTGACTGTATTTCAATATTTGCATACTTAATAACCCTGTATGATTTAACACCCTTTCAAGTCAATAAAATGGCATCTACCTCCAGGTGTCCTGTGTTGTTTGTAAGAACACATGGCCATCCTAGTTCCTTGCTGTTTAGGAAATAATTATTTTTCACACTTGATTCATTTAAAGTTTTTCATGTTGTTATTATTGATGCCAATTTTAAGGTCTGAGGGTAGATTTAGACAATTTTCTGGACAGGAGACTTGTTTGCTTGCAAGTGATATTTTGTTTTTGTAAAACTTATTATTGTTTTCATGTCTGTTTGTTTATGATCAAGTTAAATTAAATTTCAACGTTATTTGAAAATTCACTCCTTATTACATTCAGTAAATTTAGCAGGGATAATTATTTTTTTTCCAGTTATTTAACTGATTTCAGCTATTTTCCTCTAAAAATTGTTTTCTGGAAGTTGCTTGACACGGTCCATCTTCGCTAGCCAAGGGTTACGATCCGCTCTACTCATCTCATCTTCAGATGAGTAGAGCGGATCGTAACCCTTGGCTAGCGAAGATGGACATGGTCAGAACAGATAAAAAATGACCATTTTGAAGAGGGTGAAGATGGTTTCAGCTATTTTTCATTTATTTCAGTTATTTTATTTTCTAACCAGGATCATCCCTGCTTTAGTGAGTGTGTGAGTGATTGGTATTTAATGCCAAATGAGCAAATTTTCAGCCATATCATGGCAAGAACAAGTTGCATTTCGATGAGATGTTGATAATGTCTGCTTTGTATTCGACCAACACCTAAGTTAGATTTTTATAGTGCAAGCTCACTGAAACAACAGTTTGTGTGTAGATATGTCGCTTCACTAGAACACATTACCCTGATTGCAAGCCAACCAGTGTTTGCTTTTGCCATTTAATACTGTGTACTTAGCGGAAATTAGCCACAAACACCAATTTTATAGTCCTTGGTTTGACCTGACCAGGACTCGAACTCATGACATACTTCACTTGAGACCAGCAAGCTAACCATAAGTTACACAACCTTTTATGTGAATTTGAATAACATGTTTACTATTTAGCTTTGGGAAAGTGGTAGATATATTCACTATATGCTTATCTATCCATTGGTAGTCACGATATAACTGAAATATTGTTGAAAGTGGCGTTAAGCACCATAACCCAAACTCCTCTATTGGTAGTCATTCAGAACTTATTAGGTGAATATATATTATTTTTTGTATGCAAATTAAAAGTAGTAATTATCAGCTCCCTTCCTCTTAACTCATTTAATTTTTCATTTCTGTTCATCTTACCAATCTTTTGACCTTGAGCGTCACCTGATGAAGGTTATTCCAGAATCCTGTTGTGCCCACTAAAGTTGACATATTATAAGTTATTTATGTTCCTATCCGTAGATATGGAGATTTTAACACCCTGAAGTAGCCAAGTACACCCTGAGGCGCAGCCGAAGGGTGTACATGTTTGTACATGCTACTGAAGGGTGTTAAAATCTCCATATCTACGGATAGGAACGTAGATAACGAATTTATCCCCGGTTATAGTAAAAGATAAGACATTTTGGACCCCGGCGACCCACGTAAAAGTGACGTTTTCGTTGTTTTTGGAAAGAATAAGTAAAAAATATGAAAGTTTCGAGTGTTTTTTTACCCGATGTAGGGTTCAGGTACCCTACAATTGATCAAAGTAACAGCTTTATATTAAATATATAGCCAAAATTAACCACATGTAAATTGATTTTGGAGTGCAGCGTCGCGAGCTTTAACGTCATATTATCCCTGTTTTGAAAATTATAACAACATGTGATTGGTTAATGGCTAGTTACACCCGGTAATATGGCCTAGCAACACCCGGGAATATGGGTTTTTTATAACCGGGGTTTTAACCAATCAAAAGCTGTTCTAATTTTCAAACCGAGGATAAACCTTGTTATTATATAATTTGGGGGAAAAAATCTACAACAATATGGATTTTAGATTTGGAATATGATATTCAACTTCCTGAAGTGTCGACTTACATATGATGATTAAGCTTGTTAGCATTTTATCTTTTTTGAAAATTACATCCCATGACATGACAAATTTAGATGAAAAATGTCAAAGGAAAAGTTTGTAATATCACTCCTTGAACACTATTGACACAAGTCGTGTTTTATCATGCAGTCATTTAACAGTTAAAAAAAATTAAAGGTGTCAGCTGGTAAACAAAAACAATAAAAGGTGTCAGCTGGTAAGCAAAAACAATAAAAGGTGTCAACTGATAAACAAAAACAATAAAAGGTGTCAGCTGGTAAACAAAAACAATAAAAGGTGTCAGCTGATAAACAAAAACAATAAAAGATGTCAGCTGATAAACAAAAACAATAAAAGGTGTCAGCTGATAAACAAAAACAATAAAAGGTGTCAACTGATAAACAAAAACAATAAAAGGCGTCAACTGGTAAACAAAAACAATAAAAGGTATCAGCTGGTAAACAAAAACAATAAAAGGTGTCAACTGATAACCAAAAATAATAAAAGGTGTCAGCTGATAAACAAAAACAATGAAAGGTGTCAGCTGGTAAACAAAAACAATAAAAGGTGTCAGCTGATAAACAAAACAATAAAAGGTGTCAACTGGTAAACAAAAACATTAAAAGGTGTCAGCTGATAAACAAAACCAATAAAAGGTGTCAGCTGGTAAACAAAAACAATAAAAGATGTCAACTGATAAACAAAAACAATAAAAGGTGTCGGCTGATAAACAAAAAACAATAAAAGGTGTCGGCTGATAGTGGAATTTTATCAAATTTTTTTCTGGTATCCTTTTGACATGCTTTACCTGTTGAGCTGTAGTAAACTAGATGTAAATCAGTTCAAGTCCTCTTGACATAATATATCATAAGGACACAAACAATGGATAATTGTATTATTTTTTTTCTTATTTAATATAAAATATAGCCGTTTATGGCTTCATACAATTTTTCTGCAGGATAAACACAATATTAATGCAGTGTCTTAAAATATACAGTTTGTGTAAAGGTAAAGGTAGACATCTCCTTTGTCCTAGTTTAACTCTGCCACCTACATATAAACTTTATATTTTAAGACACTGCATTAATATTGTATATTTATGGTTATCGTCACCAAAGTTATATATGGATAGAGACCTGAAAGTGGATCTTTAAATTTAGTAGTATAAAGTACTGGACAGGTGTAAATGGAAAGGCTTCCAGTTATAGAGTTACACTGCTTTTGAAAATCAACTAAAAATATTAAAAAAAAACTGCCATGTCATAAATGGTATCTTTTATAAACATTAATTCCTGTGGAAGGTTTATAATTTGCCAGTGTTTGGTGTTTTTGTAGTTGGTTGACCAGTACTGTTTAGTTTTTTTATTCTCAATCTACCCCTGGCATATATTTGCTCTGTCAAATGTAAGTCATTATATCCTGATAATGACAAAACTTGACCACACGTTTGACTATCAGGTCAGAGCTTAGATGTACTGATATAGTAAAATACTTCTAAATTATCCCATGCAAGAGAGCCAACCCCTTTTATAGGGTCATTTTTCATTCCAGAGAGGGGTGGTCTGATGGGGACCACTGTATATAATATCTGTTGCTAAAGTAAATATTTAAAATTATAGCCTTCAACACTTAAGTCATTTTACTGATGGAAAATATCATTGCTGATATGATGATTGGATTTTGTACCAATGAAATGCCCCCAGGGTCTACTTGGTTCAAGTTCTGGAGTAGGTGGGGGTTAAAATATTGTTGCCCTACTGAAATATTGTTGATAGACAATTGTTCAGTAAATCTTCTTTATCAGGTGAGCAATGCAGGCTCATGTGAACCTCTAGTTTTTATAATATTTTATTTTTCTACGAAATTGATGCAAGACTTAGTTTAACTGAATGTGTGCCATTTGAAAAAAATATAGTGTTTGTTATGGATTTATGTAAAACCAATTCGTCACATAATCATTAGTAAACATTCTCCCGTATGACAATGTAATCCCAATGCTATTCATTTTATTTAGTCTATTTGAAGATGTTTTGCATATCTCTTATTGTACTTCTCGTGTAGACAGCCAACGATTGATCCGAACGTAATGTGAATTGCTCTCATAAGACTTATAAAAATACGACTGTATTTCCTCTCGACATGCCTTGAATTTTAAGTGAATAATCAGATCGCCTGTCATGTATGCCTGGATGTGACGAGTGTCTCAATGAAGTTAATACACTGTTTGTTTGTACACCGTATTAAATTACATGTTCTTTTTAAAAACGGATTTAAAACTAAATAAACTAGGAACGTGATCGGAAATTTAATTTATTTCACAAATGTTTAAATATTCAAATTTAAATCCTGACAAACTTCAACTGTTACTTGAAATCCATATTACTATATATAAGTGGTCGTTTGAAATAAAGTACATGTATTTAAGCAGTTATTTTCTTGTTTCAAGATCAAAGACATTTGCATCCATATTTCATGTGGTTTTTCCTTAACTCTCCTTTTTCAAAACCAAAATATCGTATATTAAATTAATTTTATAGATACAATATTGCATACCTGCTAACTAAAAAGTGAAAACATATTTGTTAATCTTTTTGCACTTGAACATAACATAACAAGATCGAATCCTCGGTTTTTTGTGTATAACTGTACCAGTCGTGTCTGCATTTTCCTTTTGATCATGTTTCTACCGATCATCTCGTTTCCTATTAGCTAACAGTACTTTTATTTTGCATTTTCCGTGGTTTTCTATCTACTTAATGCATTTCCTCTGGTTGTTTATGCAACATTGGTCTTGTAATAATCTTGTATTGCTCTGTTTACAGTTTGACAGTTTTAGAGTCCGGCTAAATGTTCTGGATTATCTGTATTAACACTCGGAAGGTTTCTATTACATCTTTTATGAGGGGCCGTCGTGATCGTATGGTTGTTGGATTTACAACTTCATGTGCAGTCAGCACCCATCACTACTAAAGTTGTAAGTTCGAACACCGCTCAGGCGAGGTGTACTCGATACAACATTATATGATCAAGTTTGTCAGTGACTGGCGGCAGGTCGGTGGTTTTCTACCGGGTACTCCGGTTTCCTCCACCAATAAAACTGACAGCCACGATATAACTGAAATATTGTTGAAAGTGGCGTTAAACCCAATGGTCCTGATATTGTTTTTACGGTCGTCAGTATTACATGAAAGTTTGAAAGTTACATAACTGTCGTGCTAAGACAATTATAAACTAAATTGTATAAATATTTGATTGTATTACCAGAAATTGAAATTAACTGACTAACTAGTTATAATACTAATTTTACCGACCACAAGAAGAAAAACTCCTGTATCAACCGTACTCTCGGCAAAAGAGCACAAGCTGACCCTGGGCTTGGGACATGCTAAAAAATGTGGAGAGGTTTAAACCTGTTGATGATATCCCAGCCATCATCCAATCTAAACTATATTTTTGTTTATCAAAATGTGGTCGAGAAAATCTTCTTGACATATTCTATTAGAAAAGTTCGTCTAAATTTAATTTAAGAAAAAAGCCCTCGTTAACACCGAGAGTAATACTTAGCATGTGCGTGTCTGTTGACTATATAATAAAACCCATACTATCCGACAAGCCAAAAATAGGGAGGAACCATATAAAATATAAAAGACATATTATATTAACAATCGTCACTTTTGAACTTTCCTGACTTGTTTTTTTTTCTAATCACGAATTCTAATAGTACCAGATCAATGGTCCTTTTAGTTCCATCATGAAGCTGATTTCGTTTGAATGTTCTAGTTTTTTTCTTTCATGCAAATAAAAAATACTTCTTCGCTAATGACACTGTTTGTGATTAAAATGGAAATGTTACAGAAATGCGACACGATCCACAATTCATAGCATGCAAATGAAGATTCATAATTTGTTTCAACACGGAAGGTTTTGATTTATAGTTATTTTTCTTGACATCATATAATGAAAGCGAGGGTAGAAAACATTTAATTTTCATCACAATCGCCAATATCTATGATCAAAATTCAATTTGGCGTTGTTATGAATGTAATTTATATGCTTTTTGCGTGCCTATGGTCATTCAAAGGTTTGGAATGATTAATGTCGGATAAATCTATTGAATTATCAAATCAGTTGATTCTAACAATGTCTGTCGGGTCTGACTCCATTGCACGATACCCTGTCATCAGTATATATATTTTCTGAGAATCGCGTGACCAAAGAATCAATTATCTCTCGTTTGGGGAAGGGCATATTGATAGTTCTTGGTTTATATTGCGAACCCCAACAGAGTTGGCTTTTAAAACAAAATTCCATATTATTTTCATGCACGCCATGCATTTGTAATTTAATTTGTTAAAATTCATCCATGTGCAAGTGAAGTTTTGCTTGAACGGTTTAAACAATACAAAGCAATTTTTAAATTGTAAATAGATAACTATGATTACATTATTACATGTGACATACTTAGAGATCATATTAGGAATATAAAATACCTTATTTGTTATTATTAACATGTTCAAACTTGAGAATTTAAATGACCGTCATATTTCTATAATTATTGTTTGTTTAGTAATGGGTTACACATTAATAATCGTAATAGGTATTTTCCGTGTTTTCTCCACCTCGTCTAACACACAAGTCTCAAGACACCATTTTAAAATTTATAAGGAAAAAGTTGTAGGCTTTGTCCGGAGATTTTAATCGAATAACAATTAAAACAAGGTTGTAGTATCTACCAATATCTGTGGATACTAGTACTCCATGAAGATGGTAGTCTTGTGGTCTTCCTTGATACCAGTACACTATGTGGATGATATTCCTGTAGTCTTCCTTGATACTTGTACCCCAAGTAGATTGTAGTCTTGTGGCTTTCCTTCATACTACACGGTGTAGATGGTTATTTTGTGTTCTTCCTTGATGTACTAGGTGTAGATGGTTGTTCTACTTTCTTCCTTGATGTACTAGGTGTAGATGGTTGTTCTACTTTCTTCCTTGATGTACTAGGTGTAGATGGTTGTTCTACTTTCTTCCTTGATGTACTAGGTGTAGATGGTTGTTCTACTTTCTTCCTTGATGTACTAGGTGTAGATGGTTGTTCTACTTTCTTCCTTGACGTACACGGTGTAGATGGTTATTTTGTGTTCTTCCTTGATGTACTAGGTGTAGATGGTTATTTTGTGTTCTTCCTTGATGTACTAGGTGTAGATGGTTGTTCTACGTTCTTCCTTGATGTACTAGGTGTAGATGGTTGTTCTACTTTCTTCCTTGATGTACTAGGTGTAGATGGTTGTTCTACTTTCTTCCTTGATGTACTAGGTGTAGATGGTTGTTCTACTTTCTTTCTTGATGTACTAGGTGTAGATGGTTGTTCTACTTTCTTCCTTGATGTACTAGGTGTAGATGGTTATTTTGTGTTCTTCCTTGATGTACTAGGTGTAGATGGTTATTTTGTGTTCTTCCTTGATGTACTAGGTGTAGATGGTTGTTCTACGTTCTTCCTTGATGTACTAGGTGTAGATGGTTGTTCTACTTTCTTCCTTGATGTACTAGGTGTAGATGGTTGTTCTACTTTCTTCCTTGATGTACTAGGTGTAGATGGTTGTTCTACTTTCTTCCTTGATGTACTAGGTGTAGATGGTTGTTCTACTTTCTTCCTTGATGTACTAGGTGTAGATGGTTATTTTGTGTTCTTCCTTGATGTACTAGGTGTAGATGGTTATTTTGTGTTCTTCCTTGATGTACTAGGTGTAGATGGTTGTTCTACTTTCTTTCTTGATGTACTAGGTGTAGATGGTTGTTCTACTTTCTTCCTTGATGTACTAGGTGTAGATGGTTATTTTGTGTTCTTCCTTGATGTACTAGGTGTAGATGGTTATTTTGTGTTCTTCCTTGATGTACTAGGTGTAGATGGTTATTTTGTGTTCTTCCTTGATGTACTAGGTGTAGATGGTTGTTCTACGTTCTTCCTTGATGTACTAGGTGTAGATGGTTGTTCTACTTTCTTCCTTGATGTACTAGGTGTAGATGGTTGTTCTACTTTCTTCCTTGATGTACTAGGTGTAGATGGTTGTTCTACTTTCTTCCTTGATGTACTAGGTGTAGATGGTTGTTCTACTTTCTTCCTTGATGTACTAGGTGTAGATGGTTATTTTGTGTTCTTCCTTGATGTACTAGGTGTAGATGGTTATTTTGTGTTCTTCCTTGATGTACTAGGTGTAGATGGTTGTTCTACGTTCTTCCTTGATGTACTAGGTGTAGATGGTTGTTCTACTTTCTTCCTTGATGTACTAGGTGTAGATGGTTATTTTGTGTTCTTCCTTGATGTACTAGGTGTAGATGGTTGTTCTACTTTCTTCCTTGATGTACTAGGTGTAGATGGTTATTTTGTGTTCTTCCTTGATGTACTAGGTGTAGATGGTTGTTCTACGTTCTTCCTTGATGTACTAGGTGTAGATGGTTGTTCTACTTTCTTCCTTGATGTACTAGGTGTAGATGGTTGTTCTACTTTCTTCCTTGATGTACTAGGTGTAGATGGTTGTTCTACTTTCTTCCTTGATGTACTAGGTGTAGATGGTTGTTCTACTTTCTTCCTTGATGTACTAGGTGTAGATGGTTATTTTGTGTTCTTCCTTGATGTACTAGGTGTAGATGGTTATTTTGTGTTCTTCCTTGATGTACTAGGTGTAGATGGTTGTTCTACTTTCTTTCTTGATGTACTAGGTGTAGATGGTTGTTCTACTTTCTTCCTTGATGTACTAGGTGTAGATGGTTATTTTGTGTTCTTCCTTGATGTACTAGGTGTAGATGGTTATTTTGTGTTCTTCCTTGATGTACTAGGTGTAGATGGTTATTTTGTGTTCTTCCTTGATGTACTAGGTGTAGATGGTTGTTCTACGTTCTTCCTTGATGTACTAGGTGTAGATGGTTGTTCTACTTTCTTCCTTGATGTACTAGGTGTAGATGGTTGTTCTACTTTCTTCCTTGATGTACTAGGTGTAGATGGTTGTTCTACTTTCTTCCTTGATGTACTAGGTGTAGATGGTTGTTCTACTTTCTTCCTTGATGTACTAGGTGTAGATGGTTATTTTGTGTTCTTCTTTGATGTACTAGGTGTAGATGGTTATTTTGTGTTCTTCCTTGATGTACTAGGTGTAGATGGTTGTTCTACGTTCTTCCTTGATGTACTAGGTGTAGATGGTTGTTCTACTTTCTTCCTTGATGTACTAGGTGTAGATGGTTATTTTGTGTTCTTCCTTGATGTACTAGGTGTAGATGGTTGTTCTACTTTCTTCCTTGATGTACTAGGTGTAGATGGTTGTTCTACTTTCTTCCTTGATGTACTAGGTGTAGATGGTTATTTTGTGTTCTTCCTTGATGTACTAGGTGTAGATGGTTGTTCTACTTTCTTCCTTGATGTACTAGGTGTAGATGGTTATTTTGTGTTCTTCCTTGATGTACTAGGTGTAGATGGTTGTTCTACGTTCTTCCTTGATGTACTAGGTGTAGATGGTTGTTCTACTTTCTTCCTTGATGTACTAGGTGTAGATGGTTATTTTGTGTTCTTCCTTGATGTACTAGGTGTAGATGGTTGTTCTACTTTCTTACTTGATGTACTAGGTGTAGATGGTTGTTCTACTTTCTTCCTTGATGTACTAGGTGTAGATGGTTATTTTGTGTTCTTCCTTGATGTACTAGGTGTAGATGGTTGTTCTACGTTCTTCCTTGATGTACTAGGTGTAGATGGTTGTTCTACTTTCTTCCTTGATGTACTAGGTGTAGATGGTTATTTTGTATTCTTCCTTGATGTACTAGGTGTAGATGGTTGTTCTACTTTCTTCCTTGATGTACTAGGTGTAGATGGTTGTTCTACTTTCTTCCTTGATGTACTAGGTGTAGATGGTTATTTTGTGTTCTTCCTTGATGTACTAGGTGTAGATGGTTGTTCTACGTTCTTCCTTGATGTACTAGGTGTAGATGGTTGTTCTACTTTCTTCCTTGATGTACTAGGTGTAGATGGTTATTTTGTGTTCTTCCTTGATGTACTAGGTGTAGATGGTTGTTCTACTTTCTTCCTTGATGTACTAGGTGTAGATGGTTGTTCTACTTTCTTCCTTGATGTACTAGGTGTAGATGGTTATTTTGTGTTCTTCCTTGATGTACTAGGTGTAGATGGTTGTTCTACTTTCTTCCTTGATGTACTAGGTGTAGATGGTTATTTTGTGTTCTTCCTTGATGTACTAGGTGTAGATGGTTGTTCTACTTTCTTCCTTGATGTACTAGGTGTAGATGGTTGTTCTACTTTCTTTCTTGATGTACTAGGTGTAGATGGTTATTTTGTGTTCTTCCTTGATGTACTAGGTGTAGATGGTTGTTCTACTTTCTTTCTTGATGTACTAGGTGTAGATGGTTATTTTGTGTTCTTCCTTGATGTACTAGGTGTAGATGGTTGTTCTACTTTCTTCCTTGATGTACTAGGTGTAGATGGTTATTTTGTGTTCTTCCTTGATGTACTAGGTGTAGATGGTTGTTCTACTTTCTTCCTTGATGTACTAGGTGTAGATGGTTATTTTGTGTTCTTCCTTGATGTACTAGGTGTAGATGGTTGTTCTACTTTCTTCCTTGATGTACTAGGTGTAGATGGTTGTTCTACTTTCTTTCTTGATGTACTAGGTGTAGATGGTTATTTTGTGTTCTTCCTTGATGTACTAGGTGTAGATGGTTGTTCTACTTTCTTCCTTGATGTACTAGGTGTAGATGGTTATTTTGTGTTCTTCCTTGATGTACTAGGTGTAGATGGTTGTTCTACTTTCTTCCTTGATGTACTAGGTGTAGATGGTTATTTTGTGTTCTTCCTTGATGTACTAGGTGTAGATGGTTGTTCTACTTTCTTCCTTGATGTACTAGGTGTAGATGGTTATTTTGTGTTCTTCCTTGATGTACTAGGTGTAGATGGTTGTTCTACTTTCTTCCTTGATGTACTAGGTGTAGATGGTTATTTTGTGTTCTTCCTTGATGTACTAGGTGTAGATGGTTGTTCTACTTTCTTTCTTGATGTACTAGGTGTAGATGGTTGTTCTACTTTCTTTCTTGATGTACTAGGTGTAGATGGTTGTTCTACTTTCTTCCTTGATGTACTAGGTGTAGATGGTTATTTTGTGTTCTTCCTTGATGTACTAGGTGTAGATGGTTGTTCTACTTTCTTCCTTGATGTACTAGGTGTAGATGGTTGTTCTACTTTCTTCCTTGATGTACTAGGTGTAGATGGTTATTTTGTGTTCTTCCTTGATGTACTAGGTGTAGATGGTTGTTCTACTTTCTTCCTTGATGTACTAGGTGTAGATGGTTGTTTTACTTTCTTCCTTGATGTACTAGGTGTAGATGGTTATTTTTGTGTTCTTTCCTTGATGTACTAGGTGTAGATGGTTGTTCTACGTTCTTCCTTGATGTACTAGGTGTAGATGGTTGTTCTACTTTCTTCCTTGATGTACTAGGTGTAGATGGTTGTTCTACTTTCTTCCTTGATGTACTAGGTGTAGATGGTTATTTTGTGTTCTTCCTTGATGTACTAGGTGTAGATGGTTGTTCTACTTTCTTCCTTGATGTACTAGGTGTAGATGGTTGTTCTACTTTCTTCCTTGATGTACTAGGTGTAGATGGTTATTTTGTGTTCTTCCTTGATGTACTAGGTGTAGATGGTTGTTCTACGTTCTTCCTTGATGTACTAGGTGTAGATGGTTGTTCTACTTTCTTCCTTGATGTACTAGGTGTAGATGGTTATTTTGTGTTCTTCCTTGATGTACTAGGTGTAGATGGTTGTTCTACTTTCTTCCTTGATGTACTAGGTGTAGATGGTTGTTCTACTTTCTTCCTTGATGTACTAGGTGTAGATGGTTATTTTGTGTTCTTCCTTGATGTACTAGGTGTAGATGGTTGTTCTACTTTCTTCCTTGATGTACTAGGTGTAGATGGTTATTTTGTGTTCTTCCTTGATGTACTAGGTGTAGATGGTTATTTTGTGTTCTTCCTTGATGTACTAGGTGTAGATGGTTGTTCTACTTTCTTCCTTGATGTACTAGGTGTAGATGGTTATTTTGTGTTCTTCCTTGATGTACTAGGTGTAGATGGTTATTTTGTGTTCTTCCTTGATGTACTAGGTGTAGATGGTTATTTTGTGTTCTTCCTTGATGTACTAGGTGTAGATGGTTATTTTGTGTTCTTCCTTGATGTACTAGGTGTAGATGGTTGTTCTACTTTCTTCCTTGATGTACTAGGTGTAGATGGTTGTTCTACTTTCTTTCTTGATGTACTAGGTATAGATGGTTATTTTGTGTTCTTCCTTGATGTACTAGGTGTAGATGGTTGTTCTACTTTCTTCCTTGATGTACTAGGTGTAGATGGTTATTTTGTGTTCTTCCTTGATGTACTAGGTGTAGATGGTTGTTCTACTTTCTTCCTTGATGTACTAGGTGTAGATGGTTATTTTGTGTTCTTCCTTGATGTACTAGGTGTAGATGGTTGTTCTACTTTCTTCCTTGATGTACTAGGTGTAGATGGTTATTTTGTGTTCTTCCTTGATGTACTAGGTGTAGATGGTTGTTCTACTTTCTTTCTTGATGTACTAGGTGTAGATGGTTGTTCTACTTTCTTTCTTGATGTACTAGGTGTAGATGGTTGTTCTACTTTCTTTCTTGATGTACTAGGTGTAGATGGTTGTTCTACTTTCTTCCTTGATGTACTAGGTGTAGATGGTTATTTTGTGTTCTTCCTTGATGTACTAGGTGTAGATGGTTGTTCTACGTTCTTCCTTGATGTACTAGGTGTAGATGGTTGTTCTACTTTCTTCCTTGATGTACTAGGTGTAGATGGTTATTTTGTGTTCTTCCTTGATGTACTAGGTGTAGATGGTTGTTCTACTTTCTTCCTTGATGTACTAGGTGTAGATGGTTGTTTTACTTTCTTCCTTGATGTACTAGGTGTAGATGGTTATTTTGTGTTCTTCCTTGATGTACTAGGTGTAGATGGTTGTTCTACGTTCTTCCTTGATGTACTAGGTGTAGATGGTTGTTCTACTTTCTTCCTTGATGTACTAGGTGTAGATGGTTATTTTGTGTTCTTCCTTGATGTACTAGGTGTAGATGGTTGTTCTACTTTCTTCCTTGATGTACTAGGTGTAGATGGTTGTTCTACTTTCTTCCTTGATGTACTAGGTGTAGATGGTTATTTTGTGTTCTTCCTTGATGTACTAGGTGTAGATGGTTGTTCTACGTTCTTCCTTGATGTACTAGGTGTAGATGGTTGTTCTACTTTCTTCCTTGATGTACTAGGTGTAGATGGTTATTTTGTGTTCTTCCTTGATGTACTAGGTGTAGATGGTTGTTCTACTTTCTTCCTTGATGTACTAGGTGTAGATGGTTGTTCTACTTTCTTCCTTGATGTACTAGGTGTAGATGGTTATTTTGTGTTCTTCCTTGATGTACTAGGTGTAGATGGTTGTTCTACTTTCTTCCTTGATGTACTAGGTGTAGATGGTTATTTTGTGTTCTTCCTTGATGTACTAGGTGTAGATGGTTGTTCTACTTTCTTCCTTGATGTACTAGGTGTAGATGGTTGTTCTACTTTCTTTCTTGATGTACTAGGTGTAGATGGTTATTTTGTGTTCTTCCTTGATGTACTAGGTGTAGATGGTTGTTCTACTTTCTTTCTTGATGTACTAGGTGTAGATGGTTATTTTGTGTTCTTCCTTGATGTACTAGGTGTAGATGGTTGTTCTACTTTCTTCCTTGATGTACTAGGTGTAGATGGTTATTTTGTGTTCTTCCTTGATGTACTAGGTGTAGATGGTTGTTCTACTTTCTTCCTTGATGTACTAGGTGTAGATGGTTATTTTGTGTTCTTCCTTGATGTACTAGGTGTAGATGGTTATTTTGTGTTCTTCCTTGATGTACTAGGTGTAGATGGTTATTTTGTGTTCTTCCTTGATGTACTAGGTGTAGATGGTTGTTCTACTTTCTTCCTTGATGTACTAGGTGTAGATGGTTGTTCTACTTTCTTTCTTGATGTACTAGGTGTAGATGGTTATTTTGTGTTCTTCCTTGATGTACTAGGTGTAGATGGTTGTTCTACTTTCTTCCTTGATGTACTAGGTGTAGATGGTTATTTTGTGTTCTTCCTTGATGTACTAGGTGTAGATGGTTGTTCTACTTTCTTCCTTGATGTACTAGGTGTAGATGGTTATTTTGTGTTCTTCCTTGATGTACTAGGTGTAGATGGTTGTTCTACTTTCTTCCTTGATGTACTAGGTGTAGATGGTTATTTTGTGTTCTTCCTTGATGTACTAGGTGTAGATGGTTGTTCTACTTTCTTCCTTGATGTACTAGGTGTAGATGGTTATTTTGTGTTCTTCCTTGATGTACTAGGTGTAGATGGTTGTTCTACTTTCTTTCTTGATGTACTAGGTGTAGATGGTTGTTCTACTTTCTTTCTTGATGTACTAGGTGTAGATGGTTGTTCTACTTTCTTTCTTGATGTACTAGGTGTAGATGGTTGTTCTACTTTCTTCCTTGATGTACTAGGTGTAGATGATTATTTTGTGTTCTTCCTTGATGTACTAGGTGTAGATGGTTGTTCTACTTTCTTTCTTGATGTACTAGGTGTAGATGGTTGTTCTACTTTCTTTCTTGATGTACTAGGTGTAGATGGTTGTTCTACTTTCTTTCTTGATGTACTAGGTGTAGATGGTTGTTCTACTTTCTTCCTTGATGTACTAGGTGTAGATGGTTATTTTGTGTTCTTCCTTGATGTACTAGGTGTAGATGGTTGTTCTACGTTCTTCCTTGATGTACTAGGTGTAGATGGTTGTTCTACTTTCTTCCTTGATGTACTAGGTGTAGATGGTTATTTTGTGTTCTTCCTTGATGTACTAGGTGTAGATGGTTGTTCTACTTTCTTCCTTGATGTACTAGGTGTAGATGGTTGTTTTACTTTCTTCCTTGATGTACTAGGTGTAGATGGTTATTTTGTGTTCTTCCTTGATGTACTAGGTGTAGATGGTTGTTCTACGTTCTTCCTTGATGTACTAGGTGTAGATGGTTGTTCTACTTTCTTCCTTGATGTACTAGGTGTAGATGGTTATTTTGTGTTCTTCCTTGATGTACTAGGTGTAGATGGTTGTTCTACTTTCTTCCTTGATGTACTAGGTGTAGATGGTTGTTCTACTTTCTTCCTTGATGTACTAGGTGTAGATGGTTGTTCTACGTTCTTCCTTGATGTACTAGGTGTAGATGGTTGTTCTACTTTCTTCCTTGATGTACTAGGTGTAGATGGTTATTTTGTGTTCTTCCTTGATGTACTAGGTGTAGATGGTTGTTCTACTTTCTTCCTTGATGTACTAGGTGTAGATGGTTATTTTGTGTTCTTCCTTGATGTACTAGGTGTAGATGGTTGTTCTACTTTCTTCCTTGATGTACTAGGTGTAGATGATTATTTTGTGTTCTTCCTTGATGTACTAGGTGTAGATGGTTGTTCTACTTTCTTCCTTGATGTACTAGGTGTAGATGGTTGTTCTACTTTCTTTCTTGATGTACTAGGTGTAGATGGTTATTTTGTGTTCTTCCTTGATGTACTAGGTGTAGATGGTTGTTCTACTTTCTTTCTTGATGTACTAGGTGTAGATGGTTATTTTGTGTTCTTCCTTGATGTACTAGGTGTAGATGGTTGTTCTACTTTCTTCCTTGATGTACTAGGTGTAGATGGTTATTTTGTGTTCTTCCTTGATGTACTAGGTGTAGATGGTTGTTCTACTTTCTTCCTTGATGTACTAGGTGTAGATGGTTATTTTGTGTTCTTCCTTGATGTACTAGGTGTAGATGGTTATTTTGTGTTCTTCCTTGATGTACTAGGTGTAGATGGTTGTTCTACTTTCTTCCTTGATGTACTAGGTGTAGATGGTTGTTCTACTTTCTTTCTTGATGTACTAGGTGTAGATGGTTATTTTGTGTTCTTCCTTGATGTACTAGGTGTAGATGGTTGTTCTACTTTCTTCCTTGATGTACTAGGTGTAGATGGTTATTTTGTGTTCTTCCTTGATGTACTAGGTGTAGATGGTTGTTCTACTTTCTTCCTTGATGTACTAGGTGTAGATGGTTATTTTGTGTTCTTCCTTGATGTACTAGGTGTAGATGGTTGTTCTACTTTCTTCCTTGATGTACTAGGTGTAGATGGTTGTTCTACTTTCTTCCTTGATGTACTAGGTGTAGATGGTTGTTCTACTTTCTTCCTTGATGTACTAGGTGTAGATGGTTGTTCTACTTTCTTTCTTGATGTACTAGGTGTAGATGGTTGTTCTACTTTCTTTCTTGATGTACTAGGTGTAGATGGTTGTTCTACTTTCTTTCTTGATGTACTAGGTGTAGATGGTTGTTCTACTTTCTTCCTTGATGTACTAGGTGTAGATGATTATTTTGTGTTCTTCCTTGATGTACTAGGTGTAGATGGTTGTTCTACTTTCTTCCTTGATGTACTAGGTGTAGATGGTTGTTCTACTTTCTTCCTTGATGTACTAGGTGTAGATGGTTATTTTGTGTTCTTCCTTGATGTACTAGGTGTAGATGGTTGTTCTACTTTCTTTCTTGATGTACTAGGTGTAGATGGTTATTTTGTGTTCTTCCTTGATGTACTAGGTGTAGATGGTTGTTCTACTTTCTTCCTTGATGTACTAGGTGTAGATGGTTATTTTGTGTTCTTCCTTGATGTACTAGGTGTAGATGGTTGTTCTACTTTCTTCCTTGATGTACTAGGTGTAGATGGTTATTTTGTGTTCTTCCTTGATGTACTAGGTGTAGATGGTTATTTTGTGTTCTTCCTTGATGTACTAGGTGTAGATGGTTGTTCTACTTTCTTCCTTGATGTACTAGGTGTAGATGGTTGTTCTACTTTCTTTCTTGATGTACTAGGTGTAGATGGTTATTTTGTGTTCTTCCTTGATGTACTAGGTGTAGATGGTTGTTCTACTTTCTTCCTTGATGTACTAGGTGTAGATGGTTATTTTGTGTTCTTCCTTGATGTACTAGGTGTAGATGGTTGTTCTACTTTCTTCCTTGATGTACTAGGTGTAGATGGTTATTTTGTGTTCTTCCTTGATGTACTAGGTGTAGATGGTTGTTCTACTTTCTTCCTTGATGTACTAGGTGTAGATGGTTGTTCTACTTTCTTCCTTGATGTACTAGGTGTAGATGGTTGTTCTACTTTCTTCCTTGATGTACTAGGTGTAGATGGTTGTTCTACTTTCTTTCTTGATGTACTAGGTGTAGATGGTTGTTCTACTTTCTTTCTTGATGTACTAGGTGTAGATGGTTGTTCTACTTTCTTTCTTGATGTACTAGGTGTAGATGGTTGTTCTACTTTCTTCCTTGATGTACTAGGTGTAGATGATTATTTTGTGTTCTTCCTTGATGTACTAGGTGTAGATGGTTGTTCTACTTTCTTCCTTGATGTACTAGGTGTAGATGGTTGTTCTACTTTCTTCCTTGATGTACTAGGTGTAGATGGTTGTTCTACGTTCTTCCTTGATGTACTAGGTGTAGATGGTTGTTCTACGTTCTTCCTTGATGTACACTTTGTAGCTGGTTGTTCTGTGTTTTTCCTTGATGTACACTTTGTAGCTGGTTGTTCTACGTTCTTTCTTGATGTACTAGGTGTAAATAGTTGTTCTACGTTCTTCCTTGATGTACACTTTGTAGCTGGTTGTTCTGTGTTCTTCCTTGATGTACTAGGTGTAGATGGTTGTTCTACTTTCTTCCTTGATGTACTAGGTGTAGATGGTTGTTCTACTTTCTTTCTTGATGTACTAGGTGTAGATGGTTATTTTGTGTTCTTCCTTGATGTACTAGGTGTAGATGGTTGTTCTACTTTCTTCCTTGATGTACTAGGTGTAGATGGTTATTTTGTGTTCTTCCTTGATGTACTAGGTGTAGATGGTTGTTCTACTTTCTTCCTTGATGTACTAGGTGTAGATGGTTATTTTGTGTTCTTCCTTGATGTACTAGGTGTAGATGGTTGTTCTACTTTCTTTCTTGATGTACTAGGTGTAGATGGTTGTTCTACTTTCTTTCTTGATGTACTAGGTGTAGATGGTTGTTCTACTTTCTTTCTTGATGTACTAGGTGTAGATGGTTGTTCTACGTTCTTCCTTGATGTACTAGGTGTAGATGGTTGTTCTACGTTCTTCCTTGATGTACTAGGTGTAGATGGTTGTTCTACGTTCTTCCTTGATGTACACTTTGTAGCTGGTTGTTCTGTGTTTTTCCTTGATGTACACTTTGTAGCTGGTTGTTCTACGTTCTTTCTTGATGTACTAGGTGTAAATAGTTGTTCTACGTTCTTCCTTGATGTACACTTTGTAGCTGGTTGTTCTGTGTTCTTCCTTGATGTACTAGGTGTAGATGGTTGTTCTACTTTCTTCCTTGATGTACTAGGTGTAGATGGTTATTTTGTGTTCTTCCTTGATGTACTAGGTGTAGATGGTTATTTTGTGTTCTTCCTTGATGTACTAGGTGTAGATGGTTGTTCTACGTTCTTCCTTGATGTGCACTTTGTAGCTGGTTGTTCTGTGTTCTTCCTTGATGTACACTTTGTAGCTGGTTGTTCTACGTTCTTCCTTGATGTACTAGGTGTAGATGGTTGTTCTACGTTCTTCCTTGATGTGCACTTTGTAGCTGGTTGTTCTACGTTCTTCCTTGATGTACTAGGTGTAGATGGTTGTTCTACGTTCTTCCTTGATGTACACGGTGTAGATAGTTGTTCTGTGTTCTTCCTTGATGACGTACACGGTGTAGATGGTTGTTGTACGTTCTTCCTTGATGTACTAGGTGTAGATAGTTGTTATACGTTCTTCCTTGATGTACACGGTGTAGATGGTTGTACTGCGTTCTTCCTTGATGTACACGGTGTAGATGGTTGTTATACGTTCTTCCTTGATGTACACGGTGTAGATGGTTGTTCTACGTTCTTCCTTGATGTACACGGTGTAGATGGTTGTTATACGTTCTTCCTTGATGTACACGGTGTAGATGGTTGTTATACGTTCTTCCTTGATGTACACGGTGTAGATGGTTGTACTGCGTTCTTCCTTGATGTACACGGTGTAGATGGTTGTTATACGTTCTTCCTTGATGTACACGGTGTAGATGGTTGTTCTACGTTCTTCCTTGATGTACACGGTGTAGATGGTTGTTATACGTTCTTCCTTGATGTACACGGTGTAGATGGTTGTTATACGTTCTTCCTTGATGTACTAGGTGTAGATGGTTGTTCTACGTTCTTCCTTGATATACACTTTGTAGCTGGTTGTTCTACGTTCTTCCTTGATGTACTAGGTGTAGATGGTTGTTATACGTTCTTCCTTGATGTACACGGTGTAGATAGTTGTTCTGTGTTCTTCCTTGAAATACACTAGTTCACTTTGTAGATGGTTGTACTGCGTTCTTCCTTGATATATACTGATACATTTTGTAGATGGCTGTTGTACGTTCTTCCTTGATGTACATTTTGTAGATAGTTGTTCTGTGTTCTTCCTTGATATATACTGATACATTTTGTAGATGGCTGTTCTGTGTTCTTCCTTGAGATACACTGATACATTTTGTAGATGGCTGTTATGTGTTCTTCCTTGATAACAGATACATTGCCAACAATGGAAGCAAATTATGGTTATTTAAAAACATTCACAGTACAAAGAAAACTGTATAACCTAACGGCTTAATTAAGTTGAAACGATAGTTTCGAATGGAAGCATACTAAATATCATCAAATAATTTCCCATTCCTTTGGTTTTCTCCCACGTTTATTTAATGCTAATGATATTGTAAATATACAATGTACATGTGATACGCATTACTCAGTATAGCATAATTTTATTATTTTTTTATATTGGCGATTTTCTCCTTTATCTGACTTACTACACTAAGTCTGATGCTGTTTTGTCTTACAGGATCGTCATTTTTTCCGGGTCCTCCGGTTTCCTCCACCAATAAAACTGACCGCCACGATATAACTGAAATATTGTTGAAAGTGGCGTTAAACACCATCAAACAAACAAACGAATTTTGTTGCTGTGGTTTGCTGAACTATTATTTTCAGATTGCTCTTTAACCTTAATCACAGAACTTGACCTTGGAGTATAAAGTAAAACCAATAAACAAGAACTAGTGACATTAGAAAATAATAAAAATAAAGTGATAAATGTCGATCGAAACAACTTGAGAGATAGCAAACTCATTCTGATATGATGACGTCATTAGTGATAAAGCACGTTGTAATATGTGTAAAAGTGAACTGGCAAATGGACAAGACATTCGACCTGATTCGTGCTAGTTCGAACAAAATGTGAAAAAATCAATATAAAATCTTTAAATGCACGTTATCACATTGTAGGGTTGGTCGGATCCGGACAAAAATCTCACGATTCATTGTTATCGCTTTTTTTTCTTGATCCTTTTAATTTAGTTGTTAAAATCGAATCCTAAATGAATTTTTTTTTTTGTGGAGAAAATGAACATTCGAGATCAACCAATCAGGTAGTTAGAATATGGCAATGGTACTAAAATTGCACCTCACAATGTTTGCAAGGAAAATGTTCTTAAAAATATTGAGCCTGAAATTTGTTTTATGGCTCCGTGTTCTGGGTGGTCAATGTTTTAGGAAAAGTGCTAAAATTTTACTCAAAAGCAGTGTGTCCGCAAGCCCATAGGTGATTCTCATAAACGTGACAACTGTGAGTAAGAGTCTGTAGGTGTATTTTCCATTATTTTATGCACGTGGCAAAATGTCACAACATGCTGTGTCTGTGGACAGGTGTGTTTTTAATTAATAATAAACATATTTACTTTACTCTGAAATTTACACCAAGTTTGTTGACATTTTGCAAATACGAACATGCTTCTTGTCTTTATTTGTGTAAATATTTACGTATTGAACCTATGTATGTATTCAACTATTTGCTTGGCTTGATTGATTTTGTAAGATCCATATGAGGAAGTTTTAAACTATTTTCCTAGCTTGAATTTTTAGCTCATCAAAGCTCCATACAAGGTCATCACTTTGCACCACTTTGTTATCGTCTGCGTCCGTTAAGTTTTTAATATTTCATTCTAATTCGCACAAACCATTGGCCTAATTGGAACCAAACTTGGTAGAAATGTTGCTTGATTGGTCCTCAACATTTTATTTGACTTGAAATTCAAAATGGCTACTAGGGCCAATTATACTTTCTGATTGGCTGAAATTTCAAATCTCTTCTCCGGTGAGTTCCTTATATGACCCTAACAATTTTGACTTAAAATGAAAATTCTAAAAAAAAAAACCAATCGATTCCACTCAGACGTTTCAAAAGGTTATGACGAACATAGACGTCAGAACGACGGATGCGTCAATTAAATAGTACACACGATGTCTATAGACGTCAGAACGACGGATGCGTCAATTAAATAGTACACACGATGTCTGAACCGTTTTTCGTACAAAGATATAGATGGAAACGTGATTTCCGAATTTGGTCAAGACATAGTGACCTCCCTTTTCTCGTTATACATAACCACATATCAAAAACAATACGGATTTGTCCACCAATAAAAACCGCCCCCGCACGATATTACTGCAGTATTTTGGACAGTGACATACAAACAAATAACCTAACATAACCTATTAAAAAGTCAATGTGCTACACTTACAATTCTTAGTTCTTATATATATTTTATATTAGACAAATGTAATAAGACTGATGACGTCACATAAGTATGTTTCATGTAAAATATTAATTAATCTCAAGTACAGAAAGAAGCAAATATAGGTGTATACATACAAGTTATCATATGCAATATTGACAAAAATAAACGAAGTGGCTGGCATCTCCTGTCTCATTGTTTGCACAAAACAATGTTTTAACTCCAAACGTTTGTTAAGGACAAGATTCCACAAGTTTACATTGAAAACATGTATGCAATTACTTGAGACTGGAAATTTACAACGAATGTATCAACAAATTCCGAATAAATCAACCGATTTATGATGGCGGCGGCTTTAGACAACGTTGTTTTTTGAGTGAATGAGTGATTGTCGTTTAACAACAAGTGAGCAATTTTTAAGCTCTACCATGGCGAGAACAAGTTACAATTCAATGAAATAATGATGTTCGCTTTGTATGAGACAAACACCAGAGTTGGATGTTTATAGTGTCAGTAGTTCAGTGAAACAATAGTCCACGGGTAGACATGTCGCTCCACTGGGACACATTGTGCTGATTCAGAACCAACCAGTCTTGCTCTTTCTCTTTAATTATGCGTGCTTAGCGGAGTCGCAGCATATACCAATTTTGACCCGACCGGGACACGAGCCCACGATCTATCGCAGTCGAGGCGAGCACGCTAATAATTACACCACCTATGCGTTTATGTTGGCTTTTTCTATGAAATTATCACAGAATGAGATAAGAAAATATATATGAAAATGCCACAGGGATTGGTAAACGTTTCAAATACAGGATATAATTTTAGTACCAATGATAAGAAAATATACATAATTTATTGAAGATTGAAATGGACTTATTTAATGAATATATAAAGAGATTAAAGGGATACGAAATTAAACCAAATAAGAATGGCTGTTGTCATTTTTATTATAGGAAATGTTTGCCACAATTTAAACACCATCAAAGAAATAAATAAACAAACAATACCCCCTTTTTGACACTTTGTCCTATATATATTATACTATAAACACTTTCGTGTACATACTGATGATACGTCATAACTAATTTAATTACGCTTCGGTTTCGACAATACAACTATTACAATGTGGAATTTGTAGCTAAGGTACTTAAATTAACAGTAATAATACGTCACGTTCTCTTAAATTGGCAAGGCTTACAATTTGCAACTGTGCCAAAAAGTTACGCTTTCATATTTTTGTTTTGAAGTGTCGACTGGAATAAATTATTTTCATTTAATTTCAGTTGCAATTTAAAGTTGATAATGTTTTATATGTTTAAAAACAACATGTTAACAGAAAATAATTGCCCCCCCCACACTTTTTATGGCAAAATTTAAAGAAAAATTTGTATTTGTAGCGTGGAAGCAAAAACATATTATTGTCCAGGTACAAAGGGTATAAGGGTATGCATTGAAACTAAATTACCCTTTTTAATTTGTTTTTAATTTATTTTTCAATTTATTTATTTTTATTATTTTTCTTCTCAATTGTAAGTTCTTGCCCCCACTTTTCGTACGAGACCTGTCTGGTCATCTCCTACCCCCCCCCCCCCCCCCCCCCCCCCCCCCCTTTACTACTACACCACTGGTTTAATATATTACTGCCGTAATTTTGTTGATTTTTTGCAAATATACAAATTAAGCATAATTTGATTGAATATGCATTTATAACCTATTTCTCAGAAACAACTTGACCAAATTAAATCACTCTTTGACAGAATGGTCCTTGGATCGTTCTCTTTGAAAACTATGTCCGTCAGCTACGCTTGGTAAGAAGGGTATATGGAATCTCATACTTGCATACAAAATCGTATTTATCCCACAATGAGTGCATATTTCATTTACTGTATAAAGGGTATTTGTATAAATTTTAACTTCTTAAAGTCCCCTGTCACCTTGATCTTATGTAGAGTAGGGGTTAACAGACAAGTACATGTTTGAAGGGTGTCCTCTTCGACGTCATCAAGTCCACTGGTACCTTGATCTTACGTAGAGTGAAGGTTAATTTTTTTTAATAATTACAATTTTTTATTAGCACAACTTACACCCAATATAGGGTCAAAGGCTACAAACAAGCAAAAAATGAATCGAACACAAACAACAATTGTCATACACAAACAAACAAAAAGGCTGTTTCACAATATAACAAATGTAATCAAGTTAATAGACAAGTACAGGTTTGAAGGGTGTCCACTTAGACGTCCGCGCTAAACCGTTTAGAATGGCCTTGATATCGTTTTACCCATTAATTTGTCAAAGTTATTTATTGTTCGACATTGCAAGATAAAGTCAATATACGTAAATTGTAACATAAATACGCATTTTTCCTTTGATGTTTTTATGCAATAATCAACTTAAAAAATAGTGAACTTTTACAAACCATGGTCTAACATGAAGATCTTGATGTTATTCCATGATTTTGACGTCATATGTCTGTTATTCCACGATTTTGACGTCATAGGATCTGTTATTCCATGATTTTGACGTCGTAGATCTGTCAATCATGTAATTTCTGTTACAAACCATATATACCATGGATCTTAGCATGAGCTTATTTAAACCAACTCATACTTCGGATAAGTTAATTCGTAAGTTCCATGGTATATATAATACTTATTCGTGACTATGAAATTTATTTGTGCAAGCTTTAGAAACGGACAGAAAAGCGAGCCTCTTGTGAGATTCTCTCTCCTGTTTCGAAGCGAGTACAGTATCCTGTATGGTCAACATTCAAGAAAAAAAATATTCGTGCTTCATTAGCTCGATTTAAACTATTTTTTATACATGTTTTTTTAATATATGATATCATAAATCAGTTGGGTGATACAGGTTCCTTAGAATCAATTTTGTTTGTATCTTATAATTTTACAAATTTAATTTAATCTTAATACTATAATTCATCATAAAGTGCAACGGAAAGGGGGCAAGACACGATTTAAATTGATTAATAAGAATAAGAATATATATAAAGATAAAAATTCCAAACTGATAGAAACATAAACTAAACTACAATGTACACAATAACACAATCACAATAATGAGACAAAAAAACTAGATGTTCAAGATAATCAAACTCTTCATGTTGCTCATACCCTATATATATCTTTGTAATTAGTCATTTATTTTAAAATATGAGCAAAAAGACGTTGGAGTACTTTCAAAATTGCCTCGCGCACATCTCGTAGTAGTAGAACAGGGGGCTCAACCGCAGAATGCACCAAGGGACGATGCTTAAAGGCATGCTGATGATAAAAATAATATATATGTGCGTCACAAGAAACAGCTGCACACCAACATGCACACCTCGTGCCTAGTGCAGAAGGGCCAGCTGTCTAGGCCTTAGGATTATAAATAGAGAAAAGGTGTTTTCAGATTATAGCATAATAGGTAGCTTGACTGTAGAAGGCACCAAGGGACGGTGCAAAATGGTATACTAAATTTAGGGTTGTACTAATGAATTAAAATTGATGAATATTATGACATATAAATTATACAAATGATTATATCATGTGTTGAATAATTGTACCCCAGTATACCATCCTCGTGTCTAATGCAGAGGAGCTAGCCATCTTAGGGTTATGAGTAATGCACAAAACAATAATATTGCCGGTTGTCTAAATATATATATTATATAGTGTTATTCTTGACATGTATAGTTAAATGAACAGGAATTTAAGCTATGTTACGTGGAGGAAGACAACGTACTGTCACGGTTCATATCTCGAGGAAATTGTCTGCCTTGCATATTAGTTCCCTATTCAATAGACAGGACATTAATCTTGACAAGAAAAATGTTGGATATCTTCCAGCTCTGTTTATAACATCTGACGTCATGATCATTGACGAGTATTTGTTTCCATGGTTTGAAATGTAGGACATAAAACTTCTCTCACAATAGATTTTCCGATCGATTGCCGACAGAGACCCTTTAATAGCAGGTGTAGAATTGCAAATATTACTTCCATGTTTTAATCTTAAATATCGATGCGAGTTGGCTTTTGAACCACTCAGTTCTGCAGAAATGGAATTCATCACGAAGGCTAAATGACACGATCGCACGTAAACCAATACAACTTAATCAGCTTTGTAAAGAATAAAAGGCCATGTAGCACGCAGTCGGGTCATAATAACAACACACAAATTCTCTGTTTTCGTGTTGATGCATACATTTTACGACTTGTTTCATTTCGTATTAGTATGATCTTATTTATGCAACAGATAAAAGTTGAAAATTTGCTGGTCTATTTTTGTCAATTTCCTCTCTCGACGAATAGAAACATCTGACGTCTTTATATAACACGCCTCCAAGACATTTATTGTCACAAACAGAAAATTAAACATTAGTCTTAAGCATAGAGTTTTTGATGACAATGAATTTTAATACGGATGTACGAGCACTCCACGGTTTCTAGGCAGCTACTAACGATATATGATTTAAACTATTGACGAACGATCAGTCTGTTTTACTATTCAAATCTATTTAAAAACGACAATCATTGTGTGCGTGCTTAGTATTGAAAAGGATTTTTCCGGTGATAAAATTGATCAACAATATACATTTTGAAGCTTTCGTATCCCTTGGTGATTCATGGTTGTAATAGCAGTGTAAATACATTGCGTGATCACACTAAACGTGAATATCAACAGAGAAAAAGGTCGATTTAAAAACGCATGCGCATAATAGAAAAACATTGTTAATTTTTCAAGTGGATGGCGGTAGTAGTATGTCATTCATGTTTGTGACAGTCAATGAATTTGTCGTAAATAGAAATGGAGAGGAAAATAACATTTTTATAGTTGAAAGGGACAATTCATAAACAATGTCAATGCCTCACAGGACTCAAAGACAACAGTGTTATTTGTGTGATTTACCTCGTATGCCATGGGCTATGGTTCACGATTTTTCCGAACCCGTGTGTCGGGGCTGTGTGAATTACGAAGGGGCAGATAGGATTGAAATGGTTCTGGACGCGGCTAGACAAATGAAACGTAATCATGGATTTCATGACGGACGTCAACCGATTAAACCACTCGGACAATTGCCTGGAAATAGGCCAAGTATGGAACACATTGAACAATCTCGAACTTCATCAAATGACCGCTTTGAAGGTAGGCCAAGGGGTGTAATGAATGATTTCCCTCCTCGATTAACTAATGGAATGCATAATAGACCCGAAGAAAATATAGTTGAACATTCTAGGGGTCAGATTTTCCATGGGTCTGTGAATCATCGTTCCGTTTTTCCAATGCACCCACCCATTCACAGCACTGGTATGAATGTACCAACTCGCCACCCGTATGGTCCCATGCCCAGTCCCAATATGGGACATGGTCCAGGAATTGGTGCAATGAATGGTAAACGAGAACACGAGGAGGAGGACCCGAGCAGCAACAATGCAAACGCAGACGATATATTTAAATTTAGCAACCCAGATGAAATTGCTAAAAGACCACCAATTGTGCGCGATTCTACAAACATTCTATCTTCATCGGCACCTTTTGAAATTCGATTTAAAAAGGATCACAATATTTATGGGAGAGTGTTTGCATTTGATGCCACTACAAAAAATGGCGTAGAATACGAATTAAAAGTTTACATGGAATATCCACTTGGTTCAGGAAATATTTATACTAGTGCCACGAGCGTTGCTAAACAAATGCATTATGACAGTATGAAAGAAATTGGCAAAGGACTTTCTTCTGGTTACAAATACATTGAATATGAAATGAAACACGCTAGTGGGGATTGGAAAAATTTGAGTGATTTATTGTCTGAAACTGTGCGTTTCTTCAAAGAACCTGTCAAGCAAGAACTTACACCCTCTCAATATCAGCATCCAAACTTACCTCCACTCCCAACGCCTGGAAGTATTCACCGATCATCATTGCCCTCTGGTCATGCAAGAATGATAGGGCACCAGGCTTCGTTTGAAAATCAGATCAAAAAGCGTAAGACATCACCAGAACCAGAAAATGATTTCGGTGAGCAAAGAAAACGACAGCAATGGATACAGAGCCAGTCTGAAGCACTAAAACTTACAATTAACTCTGCAACCTATGGACCAGCAGGATCGACGTCGATGTCGCCTCTAAGTAACAGCACACCGACACCTCCTGATGGAGCCAACGGTCCTCATAATGGACCATCTCCAATGGCAGCTTTGATGAATGTAACGGATAATATAACATCATCTGGCTCTCCTGGACGTAACGAAAGTCGTGGATCTCACCATTCCCCAAACGGTGTGCTTCCGAGAAGCCGATTAACAACTGGACATCCACCTATATCCGACGGTAATATTGGACTTTCACATCCAGAATCAACTGTCCCGAGTTCTGAATCTTTGCGATGTACAATATGCCACGAACGCTTGGAGGATACTCACTTTGTTCAGTGTCCGTCAGTTGGAGACCACAAGTTTTGTTTCCCATGTTCGAGGGACAGCATAAAACGCCAAGGAGCGGGAACTGAAGTATATTGTCCGAGTGGGAAGAAGTGTCCACTTGTAGGATCAAACGTTCCATGGGCATTCATGCAAGGAGAAATCGCTACAATACTTGGCGAGGATATAAAGGACATGACAAAAATCAAGAAGGAACGCGACACTTGAATTCTTGTTTGTTTACCCAGCCCTGGGTATATTTTTTTCCAAGTGAAGTATTTTTGTCGAGATTGAATTGGACTCTTCAGTCTGAGTTCAAAAGGAAGAAAAACGGACTTTTCATTAGTGAAAATTGGATTACGTGTTTGGGATTTACTTTTTTTTATGGAAAATGTCCGTTAGAATGCTATGGAGTAGACATGTGTTTATATTGTGACCGAGAAATTGTGATATGAGTTGACAGGTTAATTGGGGAAGTCCTGTGTATACTATTAACGACAGGTAGTTTGACATGATTTGGGATATACATATATTTATTGTCATGTGTGCACTATTAAGATCTTGATGTGCTTCGAAAGTAGATTCATATACTGTGACAGCTTTGTACAAATTTCATTTTATATTTAAACATTTTTTTACCAATTTGCTGCGTACGTGCTTTACAACAAGCGTTCGGCCAATTTATATATTTCTTCATCTAATTTTTTTTTGTTTGCTAATTTTATAGTATTTTCCTGATCAAGGTACATGTAGTTTGGAGAAAAAAAGCTTTGTCATTGCGGATTATTATATTTCTCAGTTTGAAGTCGGTGTTTCATTCATTTAAAAGGAAGTCATTATGGAAATTATTGTATACATCTCATCAGTGACGTTCTGATGATTGAAATCAAATTTAAATGACAGGAAAATTATAGGTATTTTTAATGCAGTTTATTTAAGCATACAATTTTTATTTATGTTGCATCAACGATAAATTGAAAGGGATTGATGGGGAAAATTATGATCTCATACTCAACAAAGTTTTATTTCATTCCAAGAAATGGTGGTCGTGAATCACCAGCAGAAAAGTCAATATTAATTCGTGTAGATTCATTTTTAGGCTTGCCCAAAATGTAACCCCAAACATTTTAAGTCTCATAAAAACGGGTTTAAAAAAACCACTTGAGTATTATTTAAGATTACATCTTTCCTATTTAGAACACTGAGCACTATAAATAATTATATATTGACCATCATAAACATTTATTGAGGATGAGAATGTGGTATCATATAAGACGATTCACGGTTAATTTTTGCTCAAAATAACGGTAATAATAAAATTTTGTTTCAATTTGACTTTTGGGTAGATAGGAAAAAGAACGGGTATCACGATAAAAACAATTTCTGGTCCATATGACGCTGACGCCAGTGAAAAAAAGGCGTGTAAATCGACATTCCAACTCCCTTTATCATGTATCGAAATTATGTGGAAAATCGTTGTTAGACATATAATTTAGTTACCTGGGTATCATGGTCCTGCATATGCAAACCGCCATTTTTATCTTGAACTGTTTTCTTTAAATTCTAATCTATACATGCCATCATTAACTTTAAACAAAAATTGGTTTTCACAAAAGCAGAAATAGTTTAGCTATGTTATGTTTCATCATTTTGTCATTTCAATTTGGTTCTTTGTTTTTCATTTTCGTTTCGTTTTTTATTTTCATTTTTGTATTTACTGTTTACTGTTATTGAAAAAGTAAAAATATTTAAAAAAAATATATCTATATTATACTGTTATGTCATTCTCACAGTCATTGTCTATTAATTTAGTTGCCAATTCGCAACTATTTTTATCAACAACATTTTATTTTTGTTTGGCCGCAACATTTCACTAGGAGGGGAGGTTTGGGCCCATAATACGAGTTTAACACTACCACTTTTTGTTATTGAAGTGTTTGTACAAAGCCATGAAAGTGAGGGTCATGTATATGGGTGTTAAGGGTATATATTTTGCCTCTGTTTCTATGGTGTTTCAAATGGATTTTGATGTGTTATTATTTTATTTTCATTTTACGGACGAAGGTGGATGGAGCTCTGGCAGGTGCCTCGTACACATATCTATCAGTGCTCAACAATCATCAGTTTTATCATTTACAAATTTTTTAATAAAAACATAGACATCAAATCCAACACACACCACCGTCTTCGGAATATCACCCTCTGTCAGCTGAGCACTCCCACATCTTCAAAATTGAAATGTCAACAAAATATCTTGAAGGTCTTTGGGAGCAGGTGAACGAAATAGCTTAAACAGGACATCAAATATCAGCTATCAGCTGAGGTTACCGATAAGTAACGAACATTGTGCTTTTTGCAGCTTATATCACGTTTAAACCTGTGTCACTTGTAAATTAAGAACTAAGTCAGACAGGAAATGATCTAACAATGATCTACATATATAGAATTACTGACTTGTTAGTTCCCTGACACATTGCTTTTAAAGATCATTATAAAAATATATCCTTAATGTTGTCTAAAATGAATATGTCAGCTAGTTCTCTCAAGTATTGACATTATTTATGTGGGGGCATATTGAAAAATTGTGAAAGACAGGTTTAGACCGTGCATGCTACACTTGTTTATGAATGTACATGCATATATATGGTTTAAGAACACATTTACCCAACATGAAATTCAAAAATGAATATAAGCCTGAGTGGATCATGTAGATTAACCCATTTTTTTTCCACCAGTGATCACAATCTTAAAAATGATTATTCAACGAGATTATCGGGTGTATGACCGTCACGCATGCAATGCCTTATTTTACGTATTGGTCTGTACTTGTTTGTACATATAATTATGATTTCATCAGTGTTGTAAAATGTAACCAAGTTAATCTGACTTTTTCCTGATATTAGATATTGATGCATTTTCAGCCGCATCGGTGGTGTAATATTTAGCATGCTCCCTCGAGTTTTCTAGGTTTTTTTTGTTCGAGCCCCGGTCAGGTAATGTCTAAGACTATAAAAATAGGTAGTTGTTGCTTTTCCACTAAGCATGCAGTATTACGGAGTAAGAGCAAAGACTTTTGGTTGGGAATCGGGATAATGTGTGGACCGACATGTCACCCCGCGGACTGTTGTTTCAGTGAGTCAGCAATATAAAGATCCAACTGAGCATGTTGGTCTAGTATAAAGTGACTGTAGTTTCAGTGAGTCAGCAGTATAAAGATCCAACTGAGCATGTTGGTCTAGTGTAAAGTGACTGTAGTTTCAGTGAGTCAGCAGTATAAAGATCCAGCTAAGCATGTTGGTCTAGTATAAAGTGACTTGTTTCAGTGAGTCAGCAATATAAAGATCCAACTGAGCATGTTGGTCTAGTATAAAGTGACTAGTTTCAGTGAGTCAGCAGTATAAAGATCCAGCTAAGCATGTTGGTCTAGTGTAAAGTGACTGTAGTTTCAGTGAGTCAGCAGTATAAAGATCCAGCTAAGCATGTTGGTCTAGTATAAAGTGACTAGTTTCAGTGAGTCAGCAATATAAAGATCCAACTGAGCATGTTGGTCTAGTATAAAGTGACTGTTGTTTCAGTGAGTCAGCAATATAAAGATCCAACTGAGCATGTTGGTCTAGTATAAAGTGACTAGTTTCAGTGAGTCAGCAGTATAAAGATCCAGCTAAGCATGTTGGTCTAGTATAAAGTGACTGTTGTTTCAGTGAGTCAGCAGTATAAGATCCAACTGAGCATGTTGGTATTAGTATAAAGTGACTGTTGTTTCAGTGAGTCAGCAATATAAAGATCCAACTGAGCATGTTGGTCTAGTATAAAGTGACTGTAGTTTCAGTGAGTCAGCAGTATAAAGATCCAGCTAAGCATGTTGGTCTAGTATAAAGTGACTGTTGTTTCAGTGAGTCAGCAGTATAAAGATCCAGCTAAGCATGTTGGTCTAGTATAAAGTGACTGTTGTTTCAGTGAGTCAGCAGTATAAAGATCCAACTGAGCATGTTGGTCTAGGTTAAAGTGACTGTTGTTTCAGTGAGTCAGCAGTATAAAGATCCAGCTAAGCATGTTGGTCTAGTATAAAGTGACTGTTGTTTCAGTGAGTCAGCAGTATAAGATCCAACTGAGCATGTTGGTCTAGTATAAAGTGACTGTTGTTTCAGTGAGTCAGCAGTATAAAGATCCAGCTAAGCATGTTGGTCTAGTATAAAGTGACTGTTGTTTCAGTGAGTCAGCAGTATAAAGATCCAGCTAAGCATGTTGGTCTAGTATAAAGTGACTGTTGTTTCAGTGAGTCAGCAGTATAAAGATCCAACTGAGCATGTTGGTCTAGTGTAAAGTGACTAGTTTCAGTGAGTCAGCAGTATAAAGATCCAGCTAAGCATGTTGGTCTAGTATAAAGTGACTGTTGTTTCAGTGAGTCAGCAGTATAAAGATCCAACTGAGCATGTTGGTCTAGTATAAAGTGACTAGTTTCAGTGAGTCAGCAATATAAAGATCCAACTGAGCATGTTGGTCTAGTATAAAGTGACTAGTTTCAGTGAGTCAGCAGTATAAAGATCCAACTGAGCATGTTGGTCTAGTGTAAAGTGACTGTAGTTTCAGTGAGTCAGCAGTATAAAGATCCAGCTAAGCATGTTGGTCTAGTATAAAGTGACTAGTTTCAGTGAGTCAGCAATATAAAGATCCAACTGAGCATGTTGGTCTAGTATAAAGTGACTGTTGTTTCAGTGAGTCAGCAATATAAAGATCCAACTGAGCATGTTGGTCTAGTATAAAGTGACTAGTTTCAGTGAGTCAGCAGTGTAAAGATCCAGCTAAGCATGTTGGTCTAGTATAAAGTGACTGTTGTTTCAGTGAGTCAGCAGTATAAGATCCAACTGAGCATGTTGGTATTAGTATAAAGTGACTGTTGTTTCAGTGAGTCAGCAATATAAAGATCCAACTGAGCATGTTGGTCTAGTATAAAGTGACTGTAGTTTCAGTGAGTCAGCAGTATAAAGATCCAGCTAAGCATGTTGGTCTAGTATAAAGTGACTGTTGTTTCAGTGAGTCAGCAGTATAAAGATCCAGCTAAGCATGTTGGTCTAGTATAAAGTGACTGTTGTTTCAGTGAGTCAGCAGTATAAAGATCCAGCTAAGCATGTTGGTCTAGTATAAAGTGACTGTTGTTTCAGTGAGTCAGCAGTATAAAGATCCAGCTAAGCATGTTGGTCTAGTATAAAGTGACTGTTGTTTCAGTGAGTCAGCAGTATAAAGATCCAACTGAGCATGTTGGTCTAGGTTAAAGTGACTGTTGTTTCAGTGAGTCAGCAGTATAAAGATCCAGCTAAGCATGTTGGTCTAGTATAAAGTGACTGTTGTTTCAGTGAGTCAGCAGTATAAGATCCAACTGAGCATGTTGGTCTAGTATAAAGTGACTGTTGTTTCAGTGAGTCAGCAGTATAAAGATCCAGCTAAGCATGTTGGTCTAGTATAAAGTGACTGTTGTTTCAGTGAGTCAGCAGTATAAAGATCCAGCTAAGCATGTTGGTCTAGTATAAAGTGACTGTTGTTTCAGTGAGTCAGCAGTATAAAGATCCAACTGAGCATGTTGGTCTAGTATAAAGTGACTTGTTTCAGTGAGTCAGCAGTATAAAGATCCAGCTAAGCATGTTGGTCTAGTATAAAGTGACTGTTGTTTCAGTGAGTCAGCAGTATAAAGATCCAGCTAAGCATGTTGGTCTAGTATAAAGTGACTGTTGTTTCAGTGAGTCAGCAATATAAAGATCCAACTGAGCATGTTGGTCTAGTATAAAGTGACTTGTTTCAGTGAGTCAGCAGTATAAAGATCCAGCTAAGCATGTTGGTCTAGTATAAAGTGACTGTTGTTTCAGTGAGTCAGCAATATAAAGATCCAACTGAGCATGTTGGTCTAGTATAAAGTGACTTGTTTCAGTGAGTCAGCAGTATAAAGATCCAGCTAAGGATGTTGGTCTAGTATAAAGTGGATATCATCTCAGTATAGGAGAATGTCCGAGTAACTCTCCATTCCTTAAAAATAATGGAGCCGAGGCCCATTGTTTTTAAGGAATGGAGAGATACGAGGACATCCTCCAGCTTAAAATCCACCCATTGTACTTTATTAATTTTATTAACTTTATTAATTTTATTAATTATTAATCTTGTACTTGTAGCCAAAAAAAAAAGTCTGTGTATAGTATCTAAAGTACAAAGAGAACAATAACTCTCCATTCCTTAAAAATAATGGAGAGTTTTGACAATAGATTTACATCACAGGTGGATTTTAATCGAATGTAATTTGTTTTCGTCATAATATAGCTGAAAAATTGCTCATTTCGTGTTAAACAACAATCACTCACTTCCTTCGTGCATTATCATGCGTCTCGTGTTTTACCTTACCTATCTATAAGAGAGAGTATGCATATTTATTGGTACTTAAATACCTACATACTATTCAATTTGTATACTTTTATTGGAACCCTTAAAGAAGAGTTTGAAGATACCAAAGGGGTAATCAGATTCCGTAAATCGAAGGACAAACAACACAATGACCAAAAGAAAAAGAAAAAACGATCTACAAAACACTACACAGAAAACTAAAGATCGAGCAACACAACCCCCCTCCCTCCCTAAAAACTGGGGTGAACTCAGGTGCACCGGAAGGGTTATCAGTTCCTGCTCTACATGCTACGCCCGTCGTATTATATTATTAAACGACACGAATATCTACGGTTATGGAAATTGTGTTAAAACACCAGTTTACGTAAATATACAAATAACATAGATATACGTGAACCCACTAACAAAACAAACGGGAGTAAAGACGAATCGAACATCGTTTTTACCACAGGCACTTGTTTCATTCAAAAAATATATGCCCCCTCCTCTTCCTTACAAAAATATATGCCCCCCTCCTCTTCCTTACTTAGTAAGGAAGAGGATATTTTTTAATGAAACAAGTGCCTGTGGTTTTTACGCGGAAATCGAAGCGGACATCACAACACGGAACTAAAAATATGAAGACATGTAATTTGACAACTCGAACAACACGAACCATAAAATATGAATCAAAACTTATGTTCCATTGCGGTCATAATTTTTCAATGGACCAATTCAGAAATGAGGTTGCATTATGGGTAAAAAAATTACGAGGACGCTACGACGCCATATTTATTGAACCAGAAAATGTAAGCAAAATCAGCTGATCCAAATTTGTTTACATTGGCAACGGTGAGCTCTGACCAACCAACCAAAACTCGTTTAACCACATCTGAATTGACAGAAATTTGACAATGGGGGATGAAGATGATTGTTTTTCGCCCTATAAATGTGTTAGGCTGTTTCCAAGTGAAAATGAGTGGCCGTGGTCACTGAGTGAAGAGGATGTCCCGGGGGCTTCTTTGGAAAGATCGGACCCATCATCATGTTCTCTAATCACACTAAAAACTTGGCCAAAATGTAGAGGAATAAGTTCCACCAATATGAACAAAGCTAAGGCAGTAGAAGTTGTTGAAAAGGCCATGAAAAACGACCACTTAATGAGCCAACCTATTGTAGATCCACAATATCCTCATTTTACAGACAAAAAAATTATGAAGCTACGACAGTCTGGTGACCTTAACGAAGGTATCCTAAAAGTATTTCCGTCTCTTAAACCACCAATGTTTCCTTCCAAATCAGTAAAATGGGAGACTTCTGATGATATTTCTCAAGAAACCTCAAGTTATTTGAAAAACTTTCGGGATTCCATAAACGTGCATTGATGAGAGGAAGCCAACACCATGCTGCAGGACATGTAAGAGATCTTTCATTCTGTCTTAAAGACCCCTCTGAGATCGAACTCATTGAAAATGGGCTCTACGTTCTTGCATCTGTTCAAGCCAGTATGAAAAATTCTCAGTACCAAACAAAATTATCTCTCTACCAGTATGAACCCTTATCCAGGAAAATAAAGATCCGGTATGCAGAATGCACTTGTGTTGCAGGGTAAGTTAGGGACCGACCATTTAACTTGAAGGGGGGGGGGGGGTTATGGTTTTTTGTTTCGTTCAGAATTTTTTTTTCGGACAACACAAAGAGTTAGAATATTTATTTTTTTTGTCGCGTCCATTATACCTCTGTTGATTTTCTAATAACTCGTAATATTACGAATTTAGTTTGTTACACATATTTTCATTGGTTCTTCAGCCCTGAATGTCAGCATATATTCGGAAAACAGACGGGGGTATATATTTCAGTTCCCCAAAACGATTAAAACATGGACGACAAAACATTACGCTTCACTGAATCAATGGTATAATACGGAATAAAAAATGTATTTTCACCAAATTAAATGCTGTTTTTATACTCAAAACGGCTGCATGAAAAAAATTATATTACAGCGGTTAATTCCGTCACAAATACCTGATCGATTCAGCAAACTCCTATGTTCCACGGCTGTACCATAACAAATAAACAAAAGTTGAGCCTTGAAACCTTTCGACGTCATGGGGCCACACCAAGGTTTTATTTACATGTAGTTAACATTTAAATTATTGAAACTGTTTCGCAAACCTGTTGTTTTGTCATGTGATATATTAATGTTATATTTATAAAGTTTATAAAATTTACTACATATGAAACTGTATTGATTTAGAAATTTAGTACAGTATTTTCCTTCATGAGACACCCTATACATGAAATATGACGTGACACATATTTTGACGTCATTGAAGAATGACGTCAAAGGTACGGAAACGGACATCTAGAGATACGAAAAATGAAAATAAAAGAGGCAAATTTATTTAATACAGTTGGATGTTGTTTTTAAAAAAAAAAGTTAAATCCGTAATATATCTGTTATTCAGCTATCAGACAGGGTATATAATGTGACATTCCCGGCTTAGGATCTATATTCCCTCTACCCTGTCTGATAGCTGAATAACATATATTATCCCCGGCTTGATAAAAATGTCGGCTTTTGATTGGTCGATGACCCGTCGGTACAAAACCCATGCTACCGACTGGTAGTTACGTAACGTCACTGAGAGTCTTTACGTTGCTATACATGATGTAAAGATGGTGTAAAACGTAAACAACCTCAAAGCCTTTGCATTCAACATGGAGAATACATGGAGAACGGAGGACGCATTTCTTGAGAAAAAATATCAAGCGTCTCAATAAATGCAGAAAAAAACCAAACAATGCACCAAATTCTGTTGAGAGATTTAAAGTACCTACGGTATTGATGGTCATGTTTAACATGTATAGTGTAACATTTTGTTGATTCGCGGTTGTGCGGGATGTAAAAATTCACAACCAACCCGTCCTGCGGATGAGACGTAAATAAAACCGAGTTCCCGCGTTGAGAGATTGCCACCCTCTCCGCACGTTAAAGCACCCAGTGTAACAGCTCATTATGAGCAATATGCTCATGATGAGTGGTCCATAAGAGACCTGTTGCACTGGCAAAATTATCCGCCCCTACCCATCATCTTTCCTTGTTTCGAGTCCCGTGGCGTTTAAATTTTTAAATGTTCTCGTCCTGAATATAGCTGAAAAATTGCTCGCTGGACGTTAAACAACAATCTATCAATCAATCAATCAATGAAACTTTGATTTTGTTGTCATTTTGTGTCTTTATAGAAATGGTCAATTGTTTGAATACAATCATTTTAAAATCATTTCTCATTATTGTTTTTACATCAAGTCTTCATTTGTTTTATGGTACTATATATACCACCCAAAATATCTTCACACGACACATATTTTTTATTAATAGAATTCTCGGCTCTATTACTAGTGACGTCATGAATACTGTAACGCTATCCACGTGACAATACGCGCCAAATACAAGAAATTAAATTAAAACAAAACAAGACTGAAAAACGTTAAAAATTAGTTAACTGTAGGGTGATACCAAAGGTATCTCCCTAGTGATACCAAAGGTATCTCCCTACATTTTGTCAAAATGCACCCAAATTTTCACCTGAGCTATGGCATTTTAGTCCGCAAGTACAAAAACATTACGATTACGTTACAAAAAGAACGAGAAAATCCATTAAAAATCAGTTTTTGTTTTCAAACCGGGGATAAAATCGTTATCTACGTGTCTACCCGCGGGCATTGAGATTGTACCACCCTTCAGCACCACTGTACAACCTTCGGCTTCGCCTCAGGCTATACAGAAGTGCTTCAGGGTGGTACAATCTCAATGCCCACGGGTAGACACGTAGATAACTTATAATGTATACGTTTCCTCTGTATTAATACAATTTCGAGATGTTTGGGTCATAAGAAATGTGATGATGCACCCAACATGTTTTATAAACAAATGCAATTTATGCATTATCTGCTAAAAATGGTTCACTATTAAGTCTTGGTAAGCGTTATCAATGGAATATTAACATTTTCTCAATTCCTTTTTGGTGAAAATATATACATTTTGGGCAAACAAGGAAAAACATGAAAAGATTTAACATTTCATATATGAATTTAAAAACCCCAGATTACTTCGGTTTTTATAAAATGGAGACAAAAAACAGGGCCGAAATATCGTGCAATGCGTTACGTGTGTATTATTCATCTTCCCGTTTTTGACATTAGTATTTGTTTGCACTGCTAAGCATACTAAAACCAATTTTGGTAACGCCCAGTCTTAAGATCTAAAAAAAATTATATATGATATTCCGGTTGTCTTTCAAGTCAACACTTTAATCAATAAGCGAAAAAAGGTTAGATAAACTGAAAGAAAACTTTCAAATTAATCAAACGGATCGACAATAAATTCTAGACTTTCCAATCTAACCGGGAAATGGTTTCTCCGTATGAAACCCTGCAATGGTGGAATGTTCGAATATTTTTATGAATAAATGCCGAGCAACGACAGGATTTGTCGACCAACAGGGAGCATTAATTACTAATATAGTGACAAATAAATAGGAGAATTATTCAATAATTTGAATTGTACATACATCGGGTACTTTGTCTCGATGTAGTTTACAAATTGTCCCTTGTATGTTAGAAATTTCGCTTTCCTCCATTTATTTGTATTTGGAACAACTACACCGATACAAATTACAATGTTGTGCCTACACATTAAAAAATAGTTTAATCCATTTTTAGTAAAGTTGCATTAAGACAAACTTGCCTTTCTGGGAACGGGTACTGAGCAGCGTCATGATATCAATTTTTTTTTTAATGATCCTCCCCCCCAATTAACTGTGCATGAAAAAAGCAGTCACGTGGTATATGTTGGGGAAATGTTAGGGTCGTTGACAGGACCTGCCTTATGGGGCGCGGGTCCCAATTGGCTTAATGCCGGTCCTGGTCACGATCGTTGATTACTGACCACAAGCAGAGCACCATTTGGTGTGGGGTTTGTGCCCCGATACTCACCTCAACTGTTAACTACACGAGGATGGGGTTTCATTTGTCAGCTCGTTATATCTGCCTCCAACAAATCTGGTAGTCATAATGCCGTCGATGAAAAATTGCTGAACGTTACGATAAACTAAATTACTATTTTCTACACGCCATCCACGTACATCGCACATGCATTCGACCTCGTTATTGTGTTCCATTGACCCTAATAATTTTTTGTGAAATATGGCTCAAGTTATTGTGATTTGTATCATTTCACAGTACAACTATCTACATCGTCGGTAAACATGTGGCAACAGTTGAGTATCGTTCCTCTTGTTAGTAATACTATAGGTTCCTCCACTATCACGAGCGTAATCCCAGACGTTATAAACAGTGGGTTACCGACGTCGGGGCGACGATGAAAACCATGGTAGCCTGTTTGAACCATCGTGGCAA
This sequence comes from Bathymodiolus brooksi, assembly GCA_963680875.1. Lineage (NCBI taxonomy): Eukaryota > Metazoa > Mollusca > Bivalvia > Mytilida > Modiolidae > Bathymodiolus > Bathymodiolus brooksi. The sequence goes on from OY804576.1 coordinate 103,521,561, forward strand.
TTGATCTCGTATGTTTGTCAGTCCGATTTCAACTGACATTAAACCTTGTTTTTGTTTTTTCAATATACCTAATTTATCAGTATACGTAATCGTTCATTCTGTGACTCAATCAAAGAGCGTGGTACATGTCACTTGACACTCTATCATAGTCTATGACTATGCCATTGACTTGCATTAATGGTAAAAGCAAGGGGTTCACGACTCGGCTAATGTTTATACACTTATTTCAAATTTAAATTGTATTTTGTAGAAATAATTATCAGGACAAAATCTTCATCGAATTTTTCAATCTAATCATGGAGAAAATTGAGGAAATTTTGAGAATTACATTGTTTATGTAATAACTTGAAATATTTTTTTATTATATGATTGTAAATAATATTTTGCATAAAGAATCATAGTAAGACCTTGAATTAATTCAAGGGTGTCATTTTTGGTTGAAATGTAGGTTTTTGCTTAAAAACAGAGTGGGTTCACGGTAATGTCGATCCTCCGCCTACCAAAATCTATAAAAGCTGCTTCTCCACTAAGCAACATTACATGGCAAGAGAAAAGATGGAGTGACCTCAGGGTTAGGATAAAAGTGTCAAAGGCAACAATTCCTACATTCGGACTCTTGTTTAGTTAAGCTAGAATTCAAAGGACGTATATATGTCCTTGTAGAACTGAACAAATCCATCACGGTGCGTTGACCCATATCAGAGCACTCACCTCTTCAAAAAGTTATTTTAGACATATAAATAAGAAGTTGCACACTATTTGAGCACTTTTAAACAGCAATCACTCACTCATTGTCAGTCCCACGATTGACTGTACCACTTCCCACCTTTATCACAAAAAATCAACCATGGGTGTTGTATTTACTTAATTGACAGGAATTTAATTATTTATATTATGTTTTTGTTATATCATAATACATGTAAAAATATACTACATCATATTTACAAACAACAAAATTCCTGATGGATGAAACACAATATATAAAATTGTCATTCTGTGACTGAATCAAAGAGGGTATATGTCACTTGACAGTGGGTTACCGGTAATGAAATTCATGGTAGCCTGTTTTAAAGGGATAGTGCTGTAGGTTCGTATTTTTTTTGTGAAAGTTTTTTTGTTGTTGAAAGTTTATATATACCTTCAAAACATGAGTATATAACGTCGTTTCACGAGATTCGACTGAAAAAACATATATTTTCATTGGTTTTTTTTTGTGTGCAGCCACCTTGGTGCAGCTTGTCTCCCAGCATCATTAATTATGCATGTCCCAATTTCCGAACTACATGCACAATGGCACTGATGTTTACACTTCAGCATGAGTTTGAACTCTCAATGTTTTCTTCAATTCCATCCAATGGACATGTTGGTGGCCTATATTAATTATGTCTCCCCTTCGAACGAAGGGAGACATTGTTTTAGTCTGATTTGTTCTTCCGCTTCCTCTTCTTCTGCCTCCTCTTCTGCTTCTTCTTCTTCCGCTTCTTCTGAGCGAAGCTTGTCCGGACCATAACTTTTTTGTCTTTCGAGATAGGTCAATGATATTTGGTATGTGGGTGCATGACCATAAGGCGGTGTGTTGCGTACCATAATGACCTTCGTTGGACTTTGACCTCAAGGTCAAATAATTGTTTTTTAAATAGTATTTTCTTGTCCGGACATAACATTTTTGTCTTTCGAGATAGGTCAATGATAATTGGTATGTGGGTGCATGACCATAAGGTGGTGTGTCGCGTACCATAATGACCTTCGTGGGACCTTGACCTTTGACCTCAAGGTCAAATAATTGTTTTTTAAATAGTATCATTCAACTCATAATGTGTAACTTATTGTTGTGCAGATGGCCGCATTAAGGGGAGACATAAGTTTTAGGTATCTAAAACAGTTCTTCCTAGTTCTTGTTTATTATAATTCTCAAGAACTTCTTTTCTTAGGAAAATCAGAATATATTGTACCAGAGACATATAAAACATATTTTTCTCTGATTCTTTTTTTTTTTATGAATGCCTACAGCAAAATCAGATAAATATAAGGCTAATACAAACAAAATTCTTCCTTCTCAACAGGAAATACAAAAAAATGTATGCATAATTGGGGAAATACATGTCACATTTCTGATATGTTTTACCATTATTTTTAGTAGTTTTTACCATGCAGTAACAGGATATACTAGTTATTTCTCCATGATTTATTTCTCTCCAAGAAATGAAGGGACGAAAAAGAACCAACTTTTAAATTTTATTTCAAGTTTGATATTAATGGATTAAAGATTAGCATAGATCATATGTGAAAATCCATAAAATAATGCCCCCCCCCCCCTCCCCCCCAAAAAAAAACTAGACTAAATTTACCATAAACTGCAAAACAACATTGTTGTACAAAATATCCTGCAGCCAAACAGGGATTTTCTATGTGGCATACAAAGGAATTACAAATCTTATCCACAACCTTTCATAGACCACTAAACAGAAGCCAATCAAATTTAAGCATTTTGTTTTATAGATACTGTTAAGATTGCAGTTTTTTTTTCTGTAGTTATGACATTGATACAGTCAAACCTGTATTAAGAGGTCACCTTTGTGACAAAGAAAAAGTGACCTTATAAGACAGGTGACCTCTTAAAAGAGGTTCAATTCATATGAAATTTTCTATGACAGGACAAGAACAAGATGTCTTTTAAATACAGGTGACTGCTTAATAGAGGTGACCTCATGTGCAGGTTTAATTGTATTATAATTTGTATGTTATTATAAATTTTCTTTTTGAAGTACAGTGTATACAAACCTTTTGTTTAGGATCTTGTTCAATATGAGATATTTTTTATAAATCATAAGGTATGTAAAAATTGAAACATCAAAATCTGGTGATCACCAGTTTTTCTGGGTAAAAACCTTTAAAAGATATTAGATTCCACAAATCACAGGCACTAGACACTAATTACATCAATAAAAAAAAATCCAGTCAATGAGAAGGAAATAATGTTTTGTGTAAGCTCTTTTTTATTACACCAGACCCTATTTTCTTACCATTGACTGTATGGAATTTTTATTGATACAGTGTCTAGTGCCTGTGACAAATCTTTTTTTGGTTTTACAGTGAAAACATACAATGTAGTGTTTGTGAAATACACAGTATATTGATGATTGATTGGTGTTTAATGCCAACTTTAACAGTATTTCAGCTATATCGTGGCATGAACTGAAAATAAAATGTTACCAAAGGATGTAGATATTGATAAATATATGAAAGTTTGAAATAAAATTAGCATTTAGTGAATTTAAACCAGTTACATAAGAAGATATTGTTTTGTCATTTTAGATCAGCTTATGATGTAGACCTTACTAAATCCCCAGTAATAAAACAAGCTGAGAGATTATGTCAGGATTTATCTGGTATCAATGATGACGTCAAATCTGTTGTTTCTGTAAGTTTATAATATTATTATACCTAAAATCCTGTGTAACAGTAAAATGATTTCTTTTTTATTCATGTAGTGATAACCTTATAGCTCTATTCTATTAATAATAGTGTGCGTTATGGTGTTTAATGCCACTTTCAACAATATTTCAGTTATATTGTGGTGGTCAGTTTTATTGATGGAGAAAACCACCGACCTGCCACAAATCACTCTAACAAACTTTATCACATTATGTTGTATCGAGTACACCTCGCCATGAGCGGGACTAGAACTCACAATCTATTAATTATATATTTCTCAGCTAGTTTGTTTTTTCCCATATTTGTAATAATATTTTGTACTTTAATGATAGATATCTTGTAATGAAGGAAGTATACAGGTATATATTACTGCAATGCTATTGTTACCATAAACTATTTAATACGTTTACAAAATTTATTACCATTATGGTGATAATGTATACAAATTTAATTCAACTTACTTTGATATCATATCAAAAAGGGTACCAGTACTTTCTGTCCTCGTAACATCTTTGAAAAATATTATTCGCAAAGGTGTGAATCGTTGGTGTAATAATTAGCATACCAACCTTCTTAGTTCGATCTCCTGTCGGATCGGACCAAGGACTATAGAATTTGTTTTCGTTGCTTCTTTGCTAAATACGTCAACTTTAAGGAGTAAGAGCAAATATTGATTTGTTCTGAATCGGCTCATTAAGTGGAGCGACCTGTCTACCTGTACTAGTTCGGAATCAGGATAATGTGTCTTAAAGGAGTGACATGCCTACCTGTGCTAGTTCGGAATCAGAATAATGTGTCTTAGTGGAGTGAGATGTCTACCTGTGCTAGTTCGGAATCAGAATAATGTGTTGTAGTGGAGCAACATGTCTACCTATGGACTGTTTTCTCAGTGATCTTGCACTACTAGTATAAGAATTCAACTCTAGGCATGTTAGCATAAAACACAAGCATACATCATTATTATCTCAATGAAATGAAACTTGCGCTTGCCATGATATAGCTGAAAAATTGCTCATTTCACATTAAATACACCCACTCACTCTAGTCACAAAAACTATCATATGCCAACAGTTGTTAAATTTCTATGCTAAATATATACTATAAGATAAATTTGATTGCTGTTTTTTTTTTTTTTTTGCAGTTGTTATACACACAAATTCTAATTATTATGACCACGTATGCAAATTTGATTTAACTTGGGTTGATATATATTATCAAAAGAGTACATCCTGTCCTTGTTTCTATGGTGACATTGACCCGTCATATAACGTCTTTGAAAAATATTGTTAGTTTGAGTTCCTGTCGGATTAGACCAAAGACTATGAAATTTGTTTTCGTTGCTTCTCCACTAAATACGTCAACATTAATGGGGGTTAGTGTTATGGTGTTTAATGCCACTTTCATGCATATCGAAAGTGGCATTAAACACCATAAACCTAAACCTAAACCATCAATTGTCATTTTCTGTCCTTGGAATAATGATCTACAACCAATAGATTCTACTTCTTATCTATATAGTACTTACTGGTACCATGATTTTGTTCTGTCCATGCTTATCATGTTGTTGTCATGTAAGTAAATGTGCTTGGTCTTTCGAGTTGACACAAATTTGTGCAGGTTTTTTTCCCCATTGTATGTTTATATCTGTTTGACTGTTGGAAATTTAGTTATTGAAAGGGGATGTTGATCTCGGTAATGTTTTGTAGTATGTCATTGTCGGGGGGATTTCCTCTCTCATTTACGATTTCTGCGACATACAGTGAAGGGTCGAAAAGTGCAAACTTCCAAAATTTGAATGATTAGAAGGTATAATATAATTTTTTTTTTTTCGTCCAATTTTAATACAGTTTTTAGAAAAAAGGCTCATCTTCATGGTTTATTGATGGACCATGAAAAAATATAGCTATTTTATTTCGAAAAGGGGTTTGAATTCTGAAATTTTAAATTTTTTGAAAGTATACAGAATGTTTGTTTTGTAACCTTTTTTGAATGTTTTTTTTTATTGAATTGATTGTGTATGAAAGCACTTGGCCTAAAGACAAATAAATTTTACACTGGACAAAATTGCCTACAGACTGAAGACACCTTGAAACTAGTAACCCCCCCCCCCCTTTTCAACTTCATTGCAGGGATATAACAATATTTTAATTAGAAAAATGAAAAGGATTCAATAATGGGACTAGCCTACATTTATACCCTTTGAATACAAGACAGGAAGCAATTATCTAATGAAAAGTTGCAGTAGTTTATATATACAACTTAAATTAAGGATGATCAAAGGGGAAATACTCTAGGAGAAATTATTTATTTTTATTCTGGGATCCCAATGAACCTTATGTGATCATACTTGGTTGGAACCTTCTATATGAAAATGAATTAATAGTTTTTTCTTTAAAAAAAAGACTTGATTGACCCCAAACTACATGAATAATCATTGGGTCGTCCCTTAGAATTTCATAATTTTTCGTATGTATCATAAATCCAAGATGGCCATCACTGCAGGACAAAGTTTGATATAGAAATCAATAGGGGAAATATTTTTAAATTCTTCTTCTTTGAAGCCAGTGATGATCGTATGGTAGTTGGATTTATAACTACCTGTGCAATCAGTGTCTATCACTTTAGTTGTGAGTTCGAATCCCGCTCATGGCGAGGTGTACTTAACATACATTGTGAAAATATTGTTTTTATTTGTGATTTGGTAGAAAATTATTCATTATTATTAAACTCTTTTAACAATCTCAATTTCTGATACAGCAAATATATTTCCTCTTTATAACCTTCTTTATATATTTTGTTTGATCCAGTTGAATTCATTAGCAAGTTTTTTATTGTTTCCATATTCTTATTGTTGATGCCCTATCTGTCAGCTACTGTCATGTTATAATGCTCCATTGGAAGGGTCAATTATTGAACTATGAAGTAGATTTTTATCCCAAAAATGCCATTTTCAACTACGATAGTCAACAGCCAACATTCGTGAGTCTGATACTTGCTTGTACCATTATCTTCCTCTACACATTATATTGGAAAGATAATAAAAGTATATGATTTTAATAATTAGGAAATAGTTCTGATGGGAAGGAAAAAAATCAATTAGAAAAGTCCAAATATAGATGCCACACATGGTATTGTTAATGATTATTTAGTACATATTAACATTAAAAATTTGCATGCAATCCTATCATGATCCATTTTTCTGAATGTATGTCTGGCGTATTAAATCGTAGGTAATAATGTTACCATTAGGGAAATAATAACTAAATATTGTTACATCATTATGATTTGTGTCGATAAAGTCATACATTAGGCAATCAAATCATTTTGTCAGATAATTGTTTTTCTAATTTTGTATATGTACAAAACAGAATTGATTTCTGTTCTAATAAATCCCTAAAGCTTACCATTATGCCATAGCTTTTAAAGTTTGGTAAATCATTATTAGTTTAAAACCAAATATTGTACATTTCATAATGAAAAATAAGTTTGTCTGTCTGATGATGTTATAAATGAGTAGGAGCAAGGGGGTCCCATAAGGGAAATAAACAAGTGCAGTTATTGGTCACATCAATAATTTCCATAAACAAGTTGAAAGTTTTTTCAGAAGTTTATATTTGTATGCAAGTTATAATTTTGTTGTTTAGCAAATTACACTAACCATCTCTGCGATGTAATGGTTAGCATGTTCATCTAAAATCTGGTAGATTGTGGGTGCGATCCTGTTTCAGGTAAAACCAAATACTATGATATTAGCATGTTCTTCTTCTAAGCTAAACATGCAGCATTAAGGAGTAAGAGCAAAGTCTTGGCTGGGAGTCAGAATAGTGTGTCTGAGTGGCCTGTTGTTTCAGTGAGCTAGCATTATAAAAATCCAACTGAGCAATATGATTGGTCAAATACAAAACAGGGATCGTCATCATCTCGTTAAAAAATAACTTCTTCTCGTCATGTTTTAGCTGGAGAAGTTGCTCCCAGGTCTTTAAGCAACAATCACTCCGACGCTTACCACTCCTGTTCCAATTATCGGTACTCGATTGTAAGGGCAATTTAATATATCATTATAGGCCATCAGCCTAAGTATTTGAAGGGTTTTCTATAAATCTAGATCATACTAGTGCTAATTCAGTAATTTCATACCTTTAATGATTTGTCTTTTTATACTAATTACAGGTAAATATCCTCACGGATAAAAAATATCATGTTATATTACTATATAAATAGTCAAATTAACTTACTTCATACATATAAATATGGATAAGTATATAATAATAAAGAATGTGCGCAATTTTTTTTTCTCGAAAAAGTTGCCGGCAAAATCCATGATTGATTAATACATGTAATGAATCAAAATTTAATAAGTTCGGCAACCTATATAAATGAAATTAAAAAAGGAAATTAATTTGATAAAAGGCATGCATGAGGATGATCAACTGGAATCAACGTTTGGTGTCTGGTCATTTCATGTATAATGTTGCTCTATGTAACCCGGTACACTTAAACTCACTTAGGGGCCATCATGGCTGTGATCGTCTGGTAGTTGGATTTACAACTACCTGTGCAATCAGTGCATATCACCACTAAAGTTGTGAGTTCGAACCCCGTTCATGGTGAGGTGTACTCGATACAACATTATGTGATAAAGTTTGTCAGTGACTTGCGACAGGTCAGTGGTTTTCTCCGGGTACTCTGGTTTCCTCTACTAATAAAACTGATCACGATATAGCTAAAATATTGTTGAAAGTGGCATTAAACACCATAAACTCAACTATAGCGAACTCTGATACAACAATTTATTTGTTATAGCGAAGATTTTTGTAGGAATTATAGGAGTTAACGTTTTCATGCATTTTCATTATAGTTATACCTTGTGAACTGATTTCCTCTGAGGTTGTTGGTCCAATAGCTATCATATATGATACTGTGATTGGTCACGATATAGCCAGCCATATTATTTGGTGGGGGGATAGTATCCTTTGGATTTTTGTTGAAAAATTAGTGTAATTACAATCTAGTTTAAAGCTGGATAATTGTTTCTTATATTTGATTTGATTTGATTTGATTTATTGTGTTTAACGCCACTTTCAGCAATATTTCAGCTATATCATGGCGACCAGTTTTAGTGGTAGAGGAAGCCGGAGTACCCGAAGAGAACCACCGACCATGGGCAAGCAACTGGTAAACTTGATCACTTGGGGCTGCATGTCGAGTGCACCCTTTTTTGCAATTTACAAAGCCGGGTGCGAACCCACGCCGTATTGGTGATAAGTTTGTATGAGTTGTTAGGTAATCTAACTACCTAACTCATTGAGCCACCCGGGCCCCTTCGTTTCTTATATACATTGTTATAGTGTAAATAAACTGTTAACTAAAAGATAGCTGCACTATCAAAACTGATCAGTTTAAAATATACGGGGGCAGTGCATGCTGTCGTTACGACATTATCTTGTTATAAATAGAATAATTCTCTTGAGGCAAATGAAAACTAGACTTTCAAAGAAGTCAAGGAAATGATGCATGAGCTTTAGAAACAGAAAAATGATCTTTCTATCCTGTTTCGTAGCAAGCGCAAATTAATTTTATATTTAATGGACAATGCACGTATATTGTATTTATCCTGCAATATCAACAAGTCCAAAACACCTGCCAAATTGTCTGAAAATAATTAAATAAAGCGTCGTTGTAATCGTTTTCAATGGTGTCATCTGTGACATCAGAGCTTATACTGTATTTAATCGCCCCACATGAATTAGGTGTCAGAAATACTTTATTAGGTCCATGACCTAATACATGTAATACTGAAGTTTATTTGACCACCTTTATTAGTACTCAAAATCACACAGTTGCAGGATAATTATGAATATTCTGTTTCATAATGTTTCTCCTTTTCAATAGACCATCGCTACATTTTTATTAGCTCACCTTGCCAAAGGCAATGTGAGCTTTTGCCATCACTTGGCATCCGTCGTCCGTTAACTTTTCACATTTTAATCTTTTCCTCTGAAACCTCTCAGCCAAATGAACTGAAACTTGGTAGGAAGCATCTATGGAAGGCCCTCTCTAAAGATTGCTGATTTTGTCCCGATCTATTAACAAACATGGTCGCCACATGCAATTCTTGTTTCTGATTGGCCGATTTATAGAAATCTTCTCCTCCGAAACTGCTAGGCCAAATGAACCGAAACTTGGTAGGAAGCATCTATGGAAGGCCTTCTCTAAAGATTGCTCATTTTGTCCCGATCTATTAACAAACATGGCCGCCACAGGCAATTCTTGTTTCTGATTGGCCAATTTTTTTAAATCTTCTCCTCTGAAACCACTTGGTAGGAAGCATCTATGGAAGGTCCTCTATAAAGATTGCTCATTTCATCCCGATCCGTTAACAAACATGGCCGTTACAGGCAATTCTTGTTTCTGGTTGGTTCATTTTTTCTAAAAGCTTCTCCATTGTAGTAAACTGTCAAAAGAGAGATAACTCTTGCCATTAAACTGTTAAAAGAAAGATAACTCTTGCCATTGTCTCCCTTAGAAATTAACTAATGCTGATATAGTGTAACATGTTTATACTATACATGACATGTAAGTATTCACATTTTAATATTCTTATTAGCTCACCTTGCCAAAGGCAATGTGAGCTTTTGGCATCACTTGGTGTCTGTCATCTGTTAACTTTTCACATTTTAATCTTCTCCTCTGAAACCCATCAGCCAAATGAACTGAAACTTAGTAAGAAGCATCTATGGAAGGTCCTCTCTAAAGAGTGCACATTTTGTTATGATCCATTACCAAGCATGGTCACCACAGGTAATTCTTGTTTCTGATTGGCCAATTTAAAAAAATCTCCTCTGAAAACCGCTAGGCCAAATTAACCGAAACTTGGTAGGAAGCATCTATGGAATTTCCTCTATGAAGATTGCTCATTTTGTCCCGATCGGTTAACAAACAAGGCCACCACAGGCAATTTTTGTTTCTCATTGGTAGGAAGCATCTACATGTATGGAAGGTTGTGTATTAAGTTTCCTCAAAGCAGAATGAAAGGTGAGCGACACAGGCTCAGCCTACTGAGCCTCTAGTTCTTTAAGGCAGACAATAGGTTCCTATTACATTCTAGAACAATATATGGTCAAAACATTCAATTCACATAAAACTTAATCGTAGTCTGTGAAAGTTTAAAACATTGTAAATGCTCCAGAATTTTCTTTTTGTGATAAAATTATCACTGACTGTTTGCAAAGTACAAAATGTTCACCGATTATGAGAAAATTAAATGCAAAATGTTTTGGAATGTGGGGGAAGGGGGTTATCAATGCCTGAAATGAGGGCCATTTTTTTTTGGCCCATAAAAAATTAGTCATAATGGTGGCCCAACAATTTTGTGACATTTTTTTGTGAAAAAAAGACATCAGATATCAATATATAAACAGTTTTCAGGTCAATTGTTTTTTTATCAATAACATTGAAATTAATTCTTTCACTAGTCTCACAGGGGTTGGGGGGGGGGGGGCTCTTCAAGGTAATTTTGGTACAGGTGTACAGCTGAAATTGCGAAAACACCCCAATGCATATATTGCTATCAAATGAAACCTGAATTTACTTGTTATAACCTTTTCGACAACCTTGACGCCATTGGCTAGGGTGGTCTCAAGAAATGATGCTAGTCCATCGGATGGGGACAATAAAAGGCTGGTTTGTGTAAGGGGAGATCAATGCCATGATCACATTAAAGACATCCGGAAAAGAGTAGACTAATGCCACTACAAGGACCACTCTTGCACTCCCCAAAGTGAAGAGTGACATCTCTTGTTTCAATCCACTATGAAGAAGTGATTTTAAAGTAAAATAACCTCTCAGTTCGGGGTAATGTCAGTTGGTTATTCATTCCAAACAAGTATCTCACTTTGTTGAAATAACAAACGGTGCTGTCATTTTCTGTTGTATAAACAAAAGCTCTGGTTCCAAAAAAGAAAACACTCCCAATTGTCATTAAAATGTAGCCGTGTACATATATAGATGAACTATGAAAAGTTTAAAAGAAGTGACAGGCCAGATCGTTTCTGTAGTTTGACAATTACTGTCAACGATTTTTGCTCCGTTGTTGGGGGAAAGTTTTTCAGTGATTACCTAAGGATTGACACAAAAAGGTTTCCGATTTCTGTAAAATGAAATTCTTACATGTACATTTTGCAGCAGATTGAATGAATAAATTTCCGAACCGTGGAAGATACCAGTATTAGACCTACACTTTAATCTGCCAGGTCTAAATTAATAAAACACCATTTTCAAATTAAACTACTGTATTAGTGAACTAAATAATAACATATATACAATCAAACATATAAACAAAGAACTAACTAACTAACACCAGAACCCAGACTACATGTGCTTTTATCTAATTATATGATGAATATGCATCATTTCCCTAAGCAGTAAAGAGGCTTGTCATTAACCATGCAAACCATATGGTTCCATCAATTAATCACATGCCAATCTACAACTGCTCTGAATTCACAAACCAGTATCAGAATCATGATTATAACATCCCCTGCCCTTTAAAAAAAACTGGTTATTGAAATCAGTGCAGAGATATAAAACAGTTTTTTTTGGTTTTTTTGTTTATAAACATGATCAAATAATCAAATGCAATAGCAAAATTTTAAAAACATACAAAGCAATTAAAATATTTGGGGGGAAATATTCAAAAATGGAAACATATAAATAAACTGTTGTTTGTGAACCAAAGAAGAAGAAAGAAAAAAAAATCTTTAATATAGAATAAGCAGAAATTAAAAAAAACCAAAAAACATACTTTAAAGTTTTCATGAATTTGTTGAAATAAATCATTTACATGTATAGTTTTCTCTTTATCTTACGCATGTGTTTAAAATAAAAATCGGATGATCATCAAGTTATCTGTGAACCAAACAAAAATTAATTTTCATTTATCAATCCCATAAAATCTGACTTCTAATAACAAATTTGTTTTTATAACATGGGGTTGCACTTGGCATCATGTTAATTTATTTGTTGAAGTATCAATAGATTTATGATGTTCCTGAGAAATATAATTCTGTTATTCCCAGAGAGAAAGTCCTTAAATATAATTGAAATGTGTTTCGACCTCAAATAGTTCATTCCTAAAATCATGGGATACGTTTTGAGTAATAGATAAGTTTTGATAGTATGCATTTTATCAGTTCTAATCTTCAAATCTGCTGTGCCAATGATTTTTATGTGATGCCCATTAGCCAATTTAATTTCTTCCTGAAACGAATATATACAGATTTACAGTTTTCTGGTAAAGAGTTAAATTAATCAATTGACAAAATGTTTATAGAACTACCAGTATCTATCAAGGCAGCAATATTAGTTTCTCTGCATTTAACAGGCATATACATAAATGGGTCATTTCAGATTTTGCTCATTTGAATATATCTCAGAATTGGCCTCTTTCATAATCTTAGTATGATTTATTTGCGGTACCCTTGGGGATTGGGCCTGTTGTCGCCAGGGCTTTGGGCGTTTCCCTGTCGTCCGTCAAATTGGGTTTTACATCTATACGCAGGATGCCCTTGTTGCCTACATAATTGGCATTTCCCCGGCGTTGGTTGAAATTGGCCATTCCAATTACAATCTTTACTCTTGTGTCCTGGAAAATTACAACTATAGCATGTTAATTGAACATTTTGTTGAGGAGAGAAGGAATAAGATGGTTGATTTAAAGAATTTGATTGTCCAGATTGTTTTGAAATAACTAGTTCAGAAACTGTTTTGCTGAGCTTATCAACTTCTTGTGTTAGAGTGGGTATATTGGTATTTTCGAAGCTATCTTGTTGTTTAGGGGAAGTTGCAATTGATGGTAAATCACTTTGGCGATATCCACACGTTTCTGCCATTTTTGCAGAAGTGAATGCAACTGTTAAATCCGATGGTTGTCCAGCACGAACGAAAAACGAAACTTTTTCAGGGAGTCCACCAATGAATCTTGCTAGTATTTCATGTTCTGGTTTTTGTAATAAGGTACCTTTTTCAATTATTTGACTATGGTAGTCTTCAAGTGTTTGACCAGATCCAAGCTTTAAGGCATTGAATACCTACCCTTCCATCATGGCCATTGCATTATTGTTGGCGAAATTTATAAATTTTTCTTCAAATAAAACCTGTACCGACTTCCATTTCTGCTTTGAAAAATCGCTTAGTGCATTAAACCATGTTAAGGCTGGACCCTTTAGATGCAGATGGAAAGCGGCAACTTTCTTTCCATTATAGTCATGTAAATCATGCAGTAAAGTGTATGACATAAATTCCGATAAAAATTTCTTTGCATTGTCGTTAGAATAGCCTGAATATGTTGAACCGTTAGCTATTTTTTCCATATTTGTTGGTCTTATTTTGTCAGAATGATTGAATGGACTTTCAATTTTGAATGTAGAATTGCCACTAGGTGTTGGAAGGGAAAGGTAATTTGGATCTTTAAGTTCGTTTAAAGCCAAAAATGAATCGCTTAACACACTACTAACATTTTCTGCTTCAACTTGATATAAGAAGGTTGATTCTGTTGTATCTTGATTATGAGAAGGGTCATTAAAAGAGATACTCATCATCAGCAATTTTGTAGCGTGTCAATTCACACATACAAAAACAATTCATCAGAGACAAACAGGACTGAAGCATTTTATAGTCAAATATTAACCCATACAAAAATAAATCTGTTAAACGTGTACGATGACCATCATGGAATAAAGTAGTGCAATAATTTGCACATACAATAATAATTGAAATGAAAACGTACTTACAGGAACTGCCATCTTTAGGTTTCTGTATACAATAAACTACAACATGCTCAACAATATTGGCGAAATAAACGGCAAAGTTTCAATGCCACAATTTAGAAAGTTCCTCACAAGGGTGAATTCCATCTTTATAACCACAGAAAGAGTAACTACAGAAGGAATGTTTACGTTTTCCTTGTTTACGGGATTGAATTAAGTCATTTGATAAATTCGGATAATGTACATGAAAAAGCCAGTTATAATCACCAATATACTGTTTCAACAAGTCAATTTGTGTGTGAAGAATACAATCATCACTTTAAATTGTTTTGGATTTATTTCTTATAATTTCCAAATCATGGCAAATGTTTGGAACATTGAATTGACGAACGAAAGAACCACTCAAAGTTATTTTCAAAACTCACTTGCTCAAACAAAGATCGTCCTTTATTATCGGAAATAAAAACGGGACAGCGAGAGGTAAAATTCAAACTCGTTGGAATGTCAAAATTCCTCAATTGTTTATGAAAATTATTCATTTAAATCTTTTAAAACGGGTCTCCACCATATTAGACCTACACTTTAACCTGCCAGCTCTCAGTTAATAAAACACCATTTTCAAATTAAATTACTGTATTAGCGAACTAAATAATAACGTATATACAATCAAACATATAAACAAAGAACTAACTAACTAACTAACTAACACCAGAACCCAGACTACACGTGCTTTTATCTAATTATATGATGAATATGCATCATTTCCCTAAGTAGTAAAGAGGCATGTCATTAACCATGCAAACCATATGGTTCCATCAATTAATCACATGCCAGTCTACAACTGCTCTGAATTCACTAACCAGTATCAGAATCATGATTATAACACCAGATCGCAAACATTATAAGTTGACCGAATTCTCTGTATTGTTCACAACTTTCCACTTCGTCCGTGAAAGTTAACAATTTTAATAATTAAATCATAAAGAAACAAAAAAACACATTTCTTTTCTAATATTTAGTGAATACTTGTGTATTATATGAAAACGTGTTGGAAACGTGTATTGATTGGCTCGATAAAAATAAATAATTGGGGAGAACAGTAAATTACATTAGCTGTGTATTCATTGGCTACAAAATGTATTTGGACCAATCGCTGTGCTCGTAACAAACCGTTTTCGACTAGAACAGAAGAGTTATCCACCGTTGAAGTTACAGTTTATGTCCGGTTTCGGTAAAACAACAATTTTTAACGGTCTTTTAGGCAATCGCCCAGACGTTTTTTGTTGGGCCAGTGACTACCTAATTTGGAGCAGCTTTTGGTCGCCTAAATAACACATTAGTCGCATTTGGCGACTGGGCGACCGTCCATTTCAGGCACTGGTTATGGAGTTTAACTTTAACGCCACTGTCAACAATATTTCAGTTATAATCTGACAGTCAGTTTTATTGGTGGATTAAACTAGAGTACCTGGTAAAAACCACCAACCTGCTCTTTTGGAATGTTGTTAAGATTTTAGCTGAATAAAAAGATCCATCATAACATTTATATTTAATTATACCCCCCACAACAAAGTTGTAGGAGGGTATACTGGTTTCACCATGTCCGTCCGTCTGTCCGTCCGTCTGTAGACAAATCCTATTGTCGTACGATAACTTGAGTTGTGTTTCTTAGAATCTTTTAAAATTTTATCAGCTGTTTACTGGTGAAGAGAGGAGGATCCATTTCATTTTTGACGTTTTTCACTTTTGCCGTTCCAGAGTTATTGGACTTGATATGACGGAAAATAGGATTTTTACCCTATGTCGTATGATAACTTGAGTAGTGTTTCTCATAATGTTTTGAAATTTTATCAGCAGCTTACCAGTGAAGAGAGGAGGATCCCTTTCATTTTTGACGATTTACACTTTTGCCGTTCCAGAGTTATTGGACTTGATATGACGGAAAATAGGATTTTTACCCTATGTCGTATGATAACTTGAGTAGTGTTTCTCAGAATGTTTTGAAATTTTATCACCAGCTTACCGGTGAAGAGAGGAGGATCTCTTTCAATTTTGACGATTTTCAGTTTTGTCGTTCCAGAGTTATTGGACTTGATATGACGGAAAATAGGATTTTTACCCTATGTCGTATGATAACTTGAGTAGTGTTTCTCAGAATGTTTTGAAATTTTATCAGCAGCTTACCGGTGAAGAGAGGAGGGTCCCTTTCATTTTTGGTCAGAACAATCAGTAATGTTTTGGTTATGGAAATAGGTTGGACAGATGTGGGGAGTGGGGGGTATATCTTAGTGAGCTGTGCTCACAGTAATACTAGTTTCAATTAGATTGTAGAGATACTCCATTTTTTAACTAAAAAATATAATAAACCTGATAGAATGATTTTTAAATATGTCTATTTGTTTGTTTACAGGAGATTGATAGGTGTAAAATATTAGAAGAAAAGAAAAGACAGGTAATACATTAACATAAAATTAATGTTAAAAAGTCAAAGTTTACATATTATATATATATATATATATATATATACGTCTGAAAATTAAACCAAACAGTGTTAGAATTAGATTTTAGAGCTGTCAAATTTTTGTTCTTCCCTCGACGGGATTTGAACCCACACCATTGTTACACTGCAGCACCATTCGCTTAGCCTTACGTCCAGCGCCCTAGACCACTCGACTACATCCACTCCCTAAAAAAGGAGCTTCAATAGTCGTAGTGTTACCTTGTCTCGTAAGGCAAATCTAGGGATAGGCGTAAGACATGTGTATAAGCGTGTGTAGATGGTACATATATACTTAATATTATAATTTGACAGCAATCTAACTCAGCAATTTTTAATATATTGGATAGGATAATGAAGAATTATTCATTATACAGTCACAGGAAATAAAGTATATTATACAAACGTCTAGAAGCAAGTGACAACCATACAATATATCTGTCCCACTGGATCTCAAAGTTACTTTAAAGGATACTAGGTTAATACTAAATATTATATACGTCTGAAAATTAAACCAAACAGTGTTAGAATTAGATTTTAGAGCTGTCAAATTTTTGTTCTTCCCTCGACGGGATTTGAACCCACACCATTGTTACACTGCAGCACCATTCGCTTAGCCTTACGTCCAACGCCCTAGACCACTCGACTACATCCACTCCCTAAAAAAGGAGCTTCAATAGTCGTAGTGTTACCTTGTCTCGTAAGGCAAATCTAGGGATAGGCGTAAGACATGTGTATAAGCGTGTGTAGATGGTACATATATACTTAATATTATAATTTGACAGCAATCTAACTCAGCAATTTTTAATATATTGGATAGGATAATGAAGAATTATTCATTATACAGTCACAGGAAATAAAGTATATTATACAAACGTCTAGAAGCAAGTGACAACCATACAATATATCTGTCCCACTGGATCTCAAAGTTACTTTAAAGGATACTAGGTTAATACTAAATATTATATACGTCTGAAAATTAAACCAAACAGTGTTAGAATTAGATTTTAGAGCTGTCAAATTTTTGTTCTTCCCTCGACGGGATTTGAACCCACACCATTGTTACACTGCAGCACCATTCGCTTAGCCTTACGTCCAGCGCCCTAGACCACTCGACTACATCCACTCCCTAAAAAAGGAGCTTCAATAGTCGTAGTGTTACCTTGTCTCGTAAGGCAAATCTAGGGATAGGCGTAAGACATGTGTATAAGCGTGTGTAGATGGTACATATATACTTAATATTATAATTTGACAGCAATCTAACTCAGCAATTTTTAATATATTGGATAGGATAATGAAGAATTATTCATTATACAGTCACAGGAAATAAAGTATATTATACAAACGTCTAGAAGCAAGTGACAACCATACAATATATCTGTCCCACTGGATCTCAAAGTTACTTTAAAGGATACTAGGTTAATACTAAATATTATATACGTCTGAAAATTAAACCAAACAGTGTTAGAATTAGATTTTAGAGCTGTCAAATTTTTGTTCTTCCCTCGACGGGATTTGAACCCACACCATTGTTACACTGCAGCACCATTCGCTTAGCCTTACGTCCAGCGCCCTAGACCACTCGACTACATCCACTCCCTAAAAAAGGAGCTTCAATAGTCGTAGTGTTACCTTGTCTCGTAAGGCAAATCTAGGGATAGGCGTAAGACATGTGTATAAGCGTGTGTAGATGGTACATATATACTTAATATTATAATTTGACAGCAATCAAACTCAGCAATTTTTAATATATTGGATAGGATAATGAAGAATTATTCATTATACAGTCACAGGAAATAAAGTATATTATACAAACGTCTAGAAGCAAGTGACAACCATACAATATATCTGTCCCACTGGATCTCAAAGTTACTTTAAAGGATACTAGGTTAATACTAAATATTATATACGTCTGAAAATTAAACCAAACAGTGTTAGAATTAGATTTTAGAGCTGTCAAATTTTTGTTCTTCCCTCGACGGGATTTGAACCCACACCATTGTTACACTGCAGCACCATATATATATATTTCTTAATCAAAATCAGACATAAAATGACAGAATAATTTTAAAAAAAAATTAAAATATAATATTGGCAACATTGGAAATGTCAGAATAATTTTATCCACTTTTATTACTATGTCGGATACATTTTATCAATCAATCTTTATTGTAAGATAAGGAAAAAAATTTCAAAGACCCTAATCGTGAAATATTTAAAAAGGCTATGTATATGTTATCTGGATGTGAATTGATACAGAACATATCAGCCTGACGAGTCACAAACTTCATATTCTGTCGAGCAGGCTGATATTTTTCAGTATTAATCATATTCACATTCAGATGACATGTTTATCATCTTTAAATCAAGCATAAACACGGATACATCTATAGGTTCGATATTTGTATTTTCGCGGGAAAAATCACATGATTCCAAATGTTCAAAATACACTTCCCCAAAACATAAGTACCGTATTTAGGGTTGCATAATGGCCTTGAAAATCTCCAGAAAAAAACTATTTTGTGTCTATAATACGCATGGACTTTTGAAAAAAATCGTCGTCGGAAATGTAACAATTAAATATCAGTCGTATATATTTTTCAGTCCTTTGAGCATGTTTCATTTGCTGGGAGAATTTTAGAACCATTTATCTCTTTTCATCTTCAATAAAGTTGCAAAATATTAAATGTATTGGGTTTTATTGGCGTTTTCATAGACAGTTTTCATTCTTCAATAATTAAAACTTAGTAGATGCAATTAATTATTTATTTTGTGGAATAGTGTCCAAACAATTTAAGAAATATTTAACTTTGCATGTTGACAATAGTAAACAAAAAAACATGGCGGACATGTGATTTCCCGGTCTGGGAAAGAGTGAAACGCATTGTTCCTGTTTATAATGTGCACACCTCCTACCAAATAAAGAATCTGGGAAAAATCCTGCGCATTATACAACCCTAAATATGGTAGTTTGCAAATATACCATTCATTTTTACAGGTTTATATAAATGTTGAGATTGCTGAATTTTTGCCTTTAATGGTGATATTCATTGTGTTTTTTTTATTACAAACATCAAAGTCGGCAATAGGATTCACCCACTTTCATTAAAGATTTTGTTTACCAATGTCGTTCCGGTTTAAAAGCACAAACATCACGACCTCGATTATGATTGACGTTAAAAAAAACAGTAGTCCCAGCAGAGGTTATCAATAATTGTGTCAAGTACATTTTTATAGGATGATGTTTAGACCGAATCATTTGAAATTTTTAAAACATTTTTAAGATTTTTTTTTAGGTCACCTTGCCAAAGGCAAAGTGAGCTTTTGCCATCACTTGGCATCCGTCGTCCATTAACTTTTCACATTTTAATCTTCTCCTCTGAAACCCCTCATATCAGCCAAATGAACTGAAACTTGGTAGGAAGCATCTATGGAAGGTCCTCTATAAAGAATGCTCATTTCGTCTTGATCCATTAACAAACATTGCCGCCATAGGCAATTCTTGTTTCTGATAGGCCGATTTTTTAAAATCTTCTCCTCTGAAACCGCTTGGCCAAATGAATCGAAACTTGGTAGGAAGCATCTATGGAAGGTCCTCTGTAAAGATTGCTCATTTCGTCCTGATCCGTTAACAAACATGACTGCCACAGGTGACTCTTGTTTCTGATTGGCTGATTTTTTAAATTATTCTCCTCTGAAACCGTTTGGCCAAATGAACTGAAACTTGGTAGGAAGCATCTATGGGTGGTCCTCTATAAAGAATGCTCATTTTGTCCAGATCGGTTAACAAACATGGCCACCACAGGCAATTCTTGTTTCTGATTGGTTGATTTCTAAAGAAAGATAACTCTTGCCTAAACTGTTAAAAGAAAGATAACTCTTGCCATTATCTCCCTTAGAAATTAACATGCTGATATAGTGTAACATGTTTATTCTATACATTACAAGTAGGTATTCACATTTTAATAATCTTTTTAGCAAACCTTGCCAAAGGCAATGTGAGCTTTTGCCATCACTTGGTGTCCGTCGTCTGTCATCCATTTACTTTTCACATTTTAATTTTCTCCTCTGAAAACCCTCAGCCAAATGAACTGAAACTTGGTAGGAATTATCTATGGAATGTCCTCTATGAAGATTGCTCATTTCGTCCCGATCAGTTGGCAAACATGGCTACCACCGAAACTTGGTAGGAAGCATCTATGGAATGTCCTCTATGAAGATTGCTCATTTCGTTCGATCGGTTAGCAAACATGGCCACCACATGCAATTCTTGTTTCTGATTGGTCGATTTCTAAAAAAATTCTTCTCCTTTGAAACTGCTTAGCCATATGAACCGAAACTTGGTAGGAAGCATCTACATGTATGGAAGGTTCTGTATTAAGTTTCCTCAAAGCAGAATGAAAGGTGAGCGACATAGGCTCAGCCCACTGAGCCTCTAGTTTGATGAGTTGAGGCTTGCTTTCGATTTTGACAATTTTCACATTTTTCCATCTAGAGTTATGAGACTTTATTAACAACGCATTTCCACAATTCCTATGCTGCACGATAACAGCATAGGCATTGTGATAGTTTGATTTGACGGAATCATTTGAAATTTTTTGAAATTTTTTAAGATTAACGGGTGGTGGATTTTTTATGATTTCTGTATTTTCCAATACAGAGTTATGGGACTTGATTTACAAAACATATCAACAATCCTTTTCTCATATTATCATTTAATTCAACTTTGACTGGTACAGGCCCATACGAGCCTCTAGTCTTGTTTATATTTTTAGCTCACCTGACCCAAAGTGTCATGAGAGCTATTGCCATTACTGTACATTTGTAGCCCGTTGTCCCCATCATCATTGTCATTAACTTTTCATGTTTTGAGGGGGGTGGTGGGTTATGGTGTTTAATGCCACTTTCAACAATATTTCATGTTTTGATCATTTCGTCTTAAACTACATGGTCAATTGGAATCATACTTTGCAAGAATGATTTTTGTCATGTCTTCTACCATGAAATCGTCCAATGTTTTAGCTGGCAAAAAACATGTCTGCCATGGGAAGTTCTTGGCTCTGACATTGGCTGATACTTTAAAAAATCTTTTCCTCTAAAATTAAAAAAAACCATCCGACTTCAAATTTGATTTTTTTTTTAACTGAACAAACTAGCTTGGACATTGAGTGAGACAAGTCTTACTTTCGAGTTGTATCTTTTGAAAAAAAAATTCTTGAAAATTCGCATTTAGGAAAAATAAGGTTCTTATCTTACTTTGTCCTTTCAATATATACAATATATAACAAAAACATTATTGTATAAGGACCCAGGATGGGTGGTGGTCAAGATAAATTTCTGACCGCAATCCTAGTGCTAACACTCACTACTGGATTTGTCCAGTAGTTCTATGTGGGAGGTAGTGTCGGTACTTAAAATGGACATATAACTTCATTCGTTCTTTTTTCATACTTAGTGGTGTTCTTACTAAACTGAAAACTTGCTGACATATCCCCTACAGGTAATTATCACTTGCTGACATATCCCCTACAGGTAATTATCACTTTCCAACCAGGAGACATATTCTTGGGCAATGAAGATATGAATAACTTTTTTTTTGTCATATGTGTTAATTAAGGCCTGGCTGATCACCGATCACCGATTTTTTTTTTAACTGAACAAACTAGCTTGGACTTTGAGTGAGACAAGTCTTACTTTCGAGTTGTATCTTTTGAAAAATACAGGCCTGGTCTTATTTCAATAAACAAGAATGCAGATTTGCTGGCATTGAGTTATATAATGAATGCATGGTCAACTTTTTATTCAATTATTTAACACTTTATTATAGATTACACAGAAACAAGAAGAATTACTGGGGCCATCACCACTAGATCCGTACCTCATAGTAAGTACATTTGTATCTTTATTGCAGGCTTTCTTCTGTATATTTTTAGTTCACCTGATGCAAAGGGTCATGTGAGGTATTGCTATCAATTAGTGTCTGTCATCATCATCATCTGTAAACTTTTACATTTTAATCTTCTCTGAAACCAATGGGCCAATTGGAATCAAATGTCATAGGAATGTTCATTAGATGGTCCTCTACAAAGTTGGATACCTTGTGTTTTTTTTCATATAGGAAAATTCACCACAGAAAAAAAGGGGCCAAATAACGTTCGTCCATATATATGGGTATAAATAATTTATTGTTCATCTTTTTTTGAGTTTTTATTTAATGAACTCCTATGTAACATAGAACTATTAGATTTCAAAATATTTGAAATGTGATTTGTTTGCAGTTTTTTCCATTTAATACCTCAAATAACTTCCTATCTGAATTATTCAAACAGAATTATTGAACCTAGTACTGTTTCTAAGATATGAGGGAGACGAAAAGAGACAAATGCCAAATTTTTTAATTTAATTTTAAGTCTGATATGACTTGATTTTCAATTTAACATAGAACCCTATGTGAAAATGAATGAAATAATGTTTCTCAAAAGCTAGACTTAGCTGAACACAAACTGTGAATGAATAACCCAGTGAGTGATACAGGCTCACTTGAGCCTGTAGTTTGTTTTTTGTACCCACCGGTGATTCCCTACCGCTTCTGTCTCTCATCAACCATTGGTTACTGCATTGGATTTACTACATGGAATTAAGTGTGTTTAAAATTTCTAAAATGCCAGTCAATGGTATCATATGCACCAGTGTGATCGGTGAATTCTTCTGTATTGAATGGTGTCTATGGTGCGAGTTGTATTACTACACGAAGTTGAAGTGTCTCATAGTGATACTGTACACACTACATACATGACATGTGACAGTGTTATACAACCTCACAGTGTGTATAATAATAAGACTGAAAATGTACACTGTGATACTTTTATCAAGCTATTATATGAGATTCCTAATTTTTAAATGAAAAAAGATATGTTTTCTTTCTTTTTGATAAGCATTAGGAGAGGGGATGTTATTCCAAAAATATCAAAATGAAAGAAGAGACACTTCCTTTCTTTTTAATGAGGTGTAAGGAGAAGGGGGATTATTCCAAAAATGTTAAAATTAATGAAGTTATGTTTCCTTTCTTTTTAATGAGTATTAGGAGAGAGGGAAATGATTCCAAAATTGTCAAAATGAAAGAAGAGACATTTCCTTTCTTTTTAAAGAGTATTAGGAGAGGGGGAATTATTCCAAAAATGTCAAAATGAAAGAAGAGACATTTCCTTTCTTTTTAATAGATATTAGGAAAGGGGGGGATTATTCCAAAATTGTCAAAATGAAAGAAGAGACATTTCCTTTCTTTTTAATAGATACATGTATTAGGAAAGGGGGAATTATTCCAAAATTGTCAAAATGAAAGAAGAGACATTTCCTTTCTTTTTAAAGAGTATTAGGAGAGGGGGAATTATTCCAAAAATGGCAAAATGAAAGAAGAGACATTTCCTTTCTTTTTAATAGATATTAGGAAAGGGGGGATTATTCCAAAATTGTCAAAATGAAAGAAGAGACATTTCCTTTCTTTTTAAAGAGTATTAGGAGAGGGGGAATTATTCCAAAAATGTCAAAATGAAAGAAGAGACATTTCCTTTCTTTTTAATAGATATTAGGAAAAGGGGGATTATTCCAAAATTGTCAAAATGAAAGAAGAGACATTTCCTTTCTTTTTAAAGAGTATTAGGAGAGGGGGAATTATTCCAAAAATGTCAAAATGAAAGAAGAGACATTTCCTTTCTTTTTAAAGAGTATTAGGAGAGGGGGAATTATTCCAAAAATGTCAAAATGAAAGAAGAGACATTTCCTTTCTTTTTAATAGATATTAGGAAAGGGGGGGATTATTCCAAAATTGTCAAAATGAAAGAAGAGACATTTCCTTTCTTTTTAATAGATATTAGGAAAGGGGGAATTATTCCAAAATTGTCAAAATGAAAGAAGAGACATTTCCTTTCTTTTTAAAGAGTATTAGGAGAGGGGGAATTATTCCAAAAATGTCAAAATGAAAGAAGAGACATTTCCTTTCTTTTTAATAGATATTAGGAAATGGGGGATTATTCCAAAATTGTTAAAATGAAAGAAGAGACATTTCCTTTCTTTTTAAAGAGTATTAGGAGAGGGGGAATTATTCCAAAAATGTCAAAATAAAAGAAGAGACATTTCCTTTTTTTTTAATAGATATTAGGAAAGGGGGGATTATTCCAAAATTGTCAAAATGAAAGAAGAGACATTTCCTTTCTTTTTAAAGAGTATTAGGAGAGGGGGGATTATTCCAAAAATGTCAAAATGAAAGAAGAGACATTTCCTTTCTTTTTAAAGAGTATTAGGAGAGGGGGAATTATTCCAAAAATGTCAAAATGAAAGAAGAGGCATTTCCTTTCTTTTTAATAGGATATTACGATAGCGGAAAATTATTCTAAAAATACATATATACCTTAAATAACCTCAACTGTATGCAACTTATGTGTATTTTTTTTTCGAAGAGGGGAATATGTAAAAATGTAAATTTTGGAAACATTTCAATAATGTGTTGCTAGGTAAAAATACCATTGTACCATAAATCTTCAGATGCTCGACAACGAAAGTTATAGGGAAAGAAATGATTACATTTAATCAGTCTTTTTTTCGGTTGTTTAAATATTAATAAAACAAAATGAGTAAGACATGATATTAAGGTAACAGAAGTATGTGTTTTATCCTGGATAAACAAAGTACTTGTTCTCTAGGTTTAATTGTATAGACAGGATAACTCCGTTGTTGAGGAAGTGACACTATCATGTCACGTTTGTGACGTTATCGATAGACCATGGTATTAAAGAATGTTGAAAGAGTTGAATGTAAACATATTATTGATAGGAAGAGGCAGGAAAAATTTCCTACACAACCATTTGTTAACAAATATGTCAAAGTTAACGTGGAAAGTTGATATAGATTGACAGATTTGGTTTTGTGTTGGGGAAGTGATTTTTAAGAATTTAACCTAAATAATGTAATAAAGGATATATATATATATATATATATATATATATATATGGAAGATAATTTTAAGAACAAAATATTTGTATTTGGTATACATTCTTTGCCTTAAATTTGTTCACATACTTGCCAGAAAGCCAAATTTAGAAAAAAAAAATATATTTATTCCAACAAATTCTTTCATAATTTTCACTTTTCCGAATCCAGTTTTACTTTTCCCGGGCATCGGGCAAGTGGGTTAGTGCGAAAACTGGGGTATATTCCAGTACATTTGTCCATATTTAATGAAACCTATATCCGTGTTGAGAAAAAGGAGTTTTTGACACTCAAAATTCTCTGAACAAATACAACTTATCAGTAAAGAGTGGAAAAGCAGATATCAGTTTTACCTGAATTAATTTTTTTCTTGTGAATAAGTATGGATTTTGGGGGAAATTAAGTTTCGCTTTTAAATAAGATCACTTGTGAAGTTTCTCTAAAAGATTTATGTACTTGAAAAGTTGCACTTGAAGTATAATATTGCACTTATAAAAAAAAATTCTCGAAATTTTGTTGGTTAAGTGTTTGACCAATCATATACATTAACGGTACCAATAGAACATACATGTATAATGTGTGACAGTGTCCTCTATAAGGGACAAATTTTCAATTATTTTCTTTGAAACAAATTTTGAGACGTGATAAGACGGTAACATACGATACAGATTAGGCATAGATGTATATGGAATAGACCGAATAATCTGTCTCTAGTGTGTCTATATTTGTCATTTATCGGTAATTTGTGCCGTATTCCTTTGAAGTGTGCGAATAGATAAAGCTAGGGTCGACGTACTAGACCATATCAGAAATTTATTGGGTCAGTTCATCATTTGACATGCGCTGACCAACGCGGAAGGATATGTACTGTGACGCAAATGTGCTAGGTCGATGTCAGTTGTCACTAATGAAAACAATGATGTCGCGATGTTTCGGGAAGTAAATTGTAAAATGCGGTTGTTTGCAATGAAATATTCAATTGAATTTGAAGAAAAAAATAAATTAATATAATTCACTTTGTTTCCACGGTAAATCTCTATTAATTACACTACATCTTGGCGAGATTTCCAGTAGGAAATCATCTGCTATACATAATTGTCAATGGATCCATACAGTAGCCAAAATCTACAAAAATACATACAACATGAACTATGTGCAGATGATCAACTAACAAATCTAGATGTCTTGATGTTCTATTTGCCATATACACCAACTACTAAAAAGTACTAAGACTCAAAATAAACAAAGTACTATCCAGTAACCAGGAAAATGACAATCTTTTCTATGCCTAGACCATTATTTGATGGTATTATGTTTCTCACGGCATGTGATGTTGATTTTATCTTAAAATGTGAATGAATAAACATATCCGGTGGAAGTATGTGGAATGTTTACCTGTCGAAAACAAAAGCATGAGATGACACACAAAGCATACACAACGTGTGCCACACATTATCATGTGTACACAGAAAAAAACTGTTTGAATTCTTAAAATATAATAATAAATGTTCACTTACTGCAATTTTAAATAAATCAATTTCCAAATTATGCGGGTTATCCACGAAATATGCACAAATTTGAGGAACGGTGAAAATTACGCCCTGTGACGTCGCATTCATAGTTCAACTGAAAATGTAGCGTGCACGGTTTGAATGAATGACGCTTCACAAACCAAAATTTGCTATGAAAAAGTAGTCCCAAAAAAGAATAGTTTTTGCATGGAAATAAATAGAGTTTAGATCCGAAATCTTTTCTATAACTGCAAAAAAAAAATGTATGTAAATTACCGATAAACAAAATAAAGGGCTATTTGTATTTGATACTGTCTTTATCAGGACAATCATCTGGCTCACCCTATCGGGTTTGCCAGATAATGGTCCTGATAAAGACAGTATCGAAAACAAAATGCCCTTTATTCTATACATATTTCCTTAAAATTATTTGGACATTTTTTTTTGTTGGACACAATGAGACAGAAAGCACTACTATATAAAAGTAGTAGAAAGCATACAATTTGTATGCACTGGAAATTCTGGGATTTCTCGAGTTTTGTGTAATGCAAACACCTACAGGTCTATTCATGAAGGATTATTCTTCAACTCTAGCCCTGCACTGGACTTTAAAATATCCCTTGAGACTCCCCTATATCCATTTTTATTTCTCTTCGCTTCATTTACAATATAAAATTAATGGCATCCATTCATAAATATTTCAACCAATCAGATTGACTCTTATATTTCAGTGGTATGCCAGACAACTTGGTCCGAGTTGTCCGCGGGCCGAGTTGTCTGGCATTCGCCTCTCCTACCACTAAAATATAAGAGTCGATCTGATTGGTTGAAATATTTATGAATGGATGCCATTAATTTTATATTGTAAATGAAACGAAGAGAAATAAAAATGGATATAGGGGATATCTTAAGTCCAGGGCAGGGCTAGAGTTGAAGAATAATCCTTCATGAATAGACCGGTAGGTGTTTGCATTACACAAAACTCGAGAAATCCCAGAATTTCCAGTGCATGCAAATTGTATGCTTACTACTACTTTTATATAGTAGTGCTTTCTGTCTCTGTGTGTCAAAAAACAAAAAACAATGTCCAAATAATAAAAAGGAAATATATAATGACAAATATAGACACACAAGAGACATATTATTCGGTCTATTCATGGAAAGGATCGGCTATTGGTCAAACAAGTGCTTGAGTTCCGTGATTTTTTTCAATATGTACGTGATACAAACATTTACTGACAATATACAGGTATGAAACATGCCTTGACTTTGAGAGACCACATGTTCACTGACAATATACTGGTATAAAACCTGCCTTGACTTTGAAAGACCACCATATTTACTGACAATATACTGGTATGAAACATGCCTTGACTTTATGAGCCACAACATTTACTGACAATATACTGGTATGAAACCTTCCATGACTTTGAGAGACCACCATATTTACTGACAATATACTGGTATGAAACCTGCCTTGACTTTGAGAGACCACCATATTTACTGACAATATATTGGTATGAAACCTTCCTTGATTTTGAGAGACCACCATATTTACTGACAATATACTGGTATGAAACCTGCCTTGACTTTGAGAGACCACCATATTTACTGACAATATACTGGTATGAAACCTTCCTTGACTTTGAAAGACCACCATATTTACTGACATATACTGGTATGAAACATGCCTTGACTTTATGAGCCACAACATTTACTGACAATATACTGGTATGAAACCTGCCTTGACTTTGAGAGATCATCATATTTACTGGCAATATACTGGTATGAAACCTGCCTTGACTTTGAGAGACCACCATATTTACTGACAATATACTGGTATGAAACCTGCCTTGACTTTGAGAGATCACCATATTTACTGACAATATACTGCTATGAAACCTGCCTTGACTTTGAGAGACCACCATATTTACTGACAATATACTGGTATGAAACCTGCCTTGACTTTGAGAGACCACTACATTAACTGACAATATACTGGTATGAAACCTGTCTTGACTTTGAGAGACCACTACATTTACTGACAATATACTGGTATGAAACATTCCTTGACTTTGAGAGACCACAACATTTACTGACAGTGACAATATACTGGTATGAAACCTACTTTGAGTTTTAGAGACCACCACATTTACTGACAATATACTGGTATGAAACCTACTTTGAGTTTTAGAGACCACCACATTTACTGACAATATACTGGTATGAAACCTGCCTTGACTTTGAGAGACCACCACATTTACTGACAATATACTGGTATGAAACCTGCCTTGACTTTCAGAGACCACCACATTTACTGACAATATACTGGTATGAAATTTGCCTTGACTTTCAGAGACCATAATATTTACTGACAATATACTGGTTTGAAACAATCCCTTGACTTTGAGAGACCACCACATGTACTGACAATATACTGGTATGAAACCTGCATTGACTTTGGGAGACTACCACATCTACTGACATTATACTGGTATGAACATCCCTTGACTTTGTGAGACCACCACTTTTCTGACAATATATTGATATGAAACCTGCCTTGACTGAGAGACCACAACATTTACTGACAATATACTGGTATGAAACCTGCATTTACTTTGGGAGACCACCACATTTACTGACAATATACTGGTATAAAGCATCCCTTGACTTTGAGAGACCATAACATTTAGTGACAATATACTGGTATGAAACATTCATTGACAGAGAAACCACATTGTACTGACAACATTTTTTTTGTGTAAGATTTAAGGAATTAAACTCTCTATTATTGTTTTACAAGATAAATCTCAATTACTGTAATATCATATATACAGTCAAACCTCGTTAATCCGCCACCGTTTGTTCAGCAATAATTTGGCGTTATAGCGAATTTGGCGATAAATTGAGGGAAGTCTTAAACCGGAAGTATGGACACAGACATAAATGACCATCAGAAATAGAATGACAAATTTACAGATGGGGTTTGTTAACTGATAAAAAATCAATAAACAATGATAATTTATTTTAACTTGTAGAAACAATATTTTATGATACAAGCATGACAGACAGAAATTATCATTCGTAAATAAAGGTTTTGTACGTCATCGAACTTATTTACACGTACGATGTCGTTTGCTGGGAATTCTTTATTTGATATGATATCTTCGACAGTTCTATGCTCTACGAGTAATTCCCCAAAAATAATCTCTATTTGTTGCTCAGTGCTTTTAGGATTGTTTCATTGCATAGTCTATCATTTCGCGTTTCTGTTGAAAATCAAGCAGATTTCTTTTCCGCTTTGGAGTAGATATTTTTACACTATGAAATTGAAAACACTGCAAACTTCAAACAAATTTTATACACAATTAAAAGAGATCACAAACTATAAAACTAACACTATGGTTTCAACTTTTAATTATATAACAATTAACTGTAATCAGATGGTTGATACAAGAACTTCAATTTACCTTAATTGCTTGTAAACCTACCTGTAAAAATAACAAACACCTGTAAAATCATTGACGTGTGACATAACTGATTGGCATTATATCAAGGGACAATCAACAGTAAATTGACCATTTGATCTTTTGACACCTGGGCGGATGGCGATATGGGAGTTTGGCATTATAACGAGGGTTTTTACATGGAAAGAAAACGGAACTTGATAATTTCATGGCGGTATGTGAGTTTGGCGATGAATTGGGGGGGCAATAAAACAGGGTTTTACTGTATATAAGATCTAAATTAGTAATAAACATTCTTAATGTCAATTGTCATGTCAATTTAAAAAAAAGAAAAAGCAAAAAAAAAAAAAAAAAAAGTTCAAAATGAAATAAATAGGATTGTTGAAGGGAAGTACATGTTTTAATTTCTAAGTGTATATTTCAAGTACTACTGAGTTTAGGAAGTTTAAATGTATATTTAGTAAATATTTAATAACTGATGTCAACAACGTAAAAACGTAAGAAGTGCTTGTTTGAAGTGTATAGAGTACCATTATGTCAGAATGATTTCATTGTCAACTCTGTAGGACACTTTATCTGAGAGATGTACTCCAGCGCTAGTGAATAAAGTCATAAACTAGGTTTATTAAAGGTGGGATCATTGATTTACGATCGGTCAAAAATGGTTTCTAGGTATCTCAAGATTTATCATGTTGAGTCAGAAATAATCAGGTTAAGTAAGTAAATACTTCTTAAGAGTGGGTGGATAATAATTGGTTGCTATAGAAACAAGATCTGATATGATATCATTATTGCAGTGTTAACTGGTCAGATATTATTTCTGTTAATCAGTTTGTTTTATATGTATTGTTTTGTCGATTGTTGTTTGTCCTTTTGTCCTTTTTCTTTTGGCCATTGTGTTGTCTGTCCTTCGATTTACAGATTCTGATTACCCTTTTGGTATCTGTAAACTCTTCTTAAATTATTAAGAAAAAGATGCACACGATTGTGAATATTAGTTATAGGGTATTTGTTACAAATAGGAAGAAGAAGAGGTATTATTTTAAGATTTTACAAGCTTTAATAGCAGATTGGTTACTTACGATAACTTCCTTTAAACTGGGAGATTTATATCAATTTTATGATTGTAGCAAAGGTATTTGTTACCTAAGTGAAAAAATCCAGGTATAAAATTAAGTTGTAAATAATGATATAGGCTGAAGAAGACCTTTAATTAGAGGATTTACCTAGGATAAGAAAATGTCACTTCCAGGTTTCCATATAAATAATGAGCAGGAAATACCAACAAAATATAGAATGTTGAATACATCATTAGTCACATGAATCAGGTAGTGTCGCAAACATGATTAAGTTGCCTGCATTGGTCACTTGATATCAGGTGTCACCATTGGTCACTTGATATTAGGTGTCTCCATTGGTCACTTGATATCAGGTGTCACCATTGGTCACTTGATATCAGGTATCATTGGTAACTTGATATCAGGTGTCACCATTGGTCACTTGATATCAGATGTCACCATCAGTCATTTGATATCAGGTGTCACAATAGGTCATTTGATATCAAGTGTCACCATTTTCCTGTTGTTTCAGGTGTCATAATTGGTCACATGATATTAGGTGTCATCATTGGTCACTTGATATCAGTGTCACCATTTACCAGTTGATTCAAGTGTCATCATTGATCACATGATATCAAGTGTCATCATTGATCACTTGTTTCAGGTGGTATCATTTACCAGTTGATTCAAGTGTCATCATTGGTCACATGATATCAAGTGTCATCATTGGTCACTTGTTTCAGGTGGTATCATTTACCAGTGGATTCAAGTGTCATCATTAGTCACATGATATCAAGTGTCATGATCATTGATCACTTGTTTCAGGTGGTATCATTTACCAGTTGATTCAAGTGTCATCATTGGTCACATGATATTAGGTGTGATCATTGGTCACTTGATATCAGATGTCATCATTGGTCACTTGATATCAGGTGTCACCATCAGTCATTTGATATCTGGTGTCACCATTGGTCACTTGATATGAGGTGTCACCATTGGTCATTTGATATCAGGTATCATCATTGGTTACTTGATATCATGTGTCATCATTGGTCACTTGATATCAGGTGTCATGATTGGTCACTTGATATCAGGTGTCACCATTGGTCACATGATATCAGGTGTCACCATTGGTCACTTGATATCAGGTGTCACCATCAGTCATTTGATATCAGGTGTCATCATTGGTCACTTAATATCAGATGTCACCATTGGTCACTTGATATCAGGTGTCATCATTGGTCACTTGATATCAGGTGTCACCATTGGTCACTCAATATCAGGTGTCACCATCAGTCATTTGATATCTGGTGTCATCATTGGTCACTTGATATGAGGTGTCACCATTGGTCACTTGATATCAGGTGTCATTATTGGTAATTTATATCGTGTCATCATTGGTCACTTGATATCATGTGTCATCATTGGTCACTTGATATCAGGTGTCATTATTGGTCACTTGATATCAGGTGTCATTGGTTACTTGATTCAGGTGTCATCATTGGTAACTTTGATTATAGCACAACAAAATTTGGCAAGGAAGTTCTCTTATTGTTTGTTTTTCAGTCATCCTCATCCTCCAAGAATTTTACTACGCCATACAAGTCTGTTCCAGAGTTATCTCTTCATCACTTTAATGCTCCATTGCCTCCAGGATTCAGTGAAGCTGAAAAAGTGCTGAATGATGTCACAAGAACTAGAGCCTTCCTTGAGGCTAACCTACAAACAGTGCTACGGTCCCAGCATGAATCGGAGGTCTACGCTATGTTGGGAAACTTGTATCATGACAGGTATGGGTTTATTTACTGTGCAGGATCAAAATAAAGGCATCACACAAGCTGACAATAATTCTTGTAGGGCAGTTGTTGGTGGTGATTGTAAAGATAGTATGATTTAAATCTACCTTTGTAATCAGTGCCTATCACTGCTAAATGGGGGAGGGGATGTGTATTCCATTCAACTTTATGCACTCACTACTTTTCTCCACCAGTAAAACTGACTGCCATGATATAACAGAAATATGGTTGAAAGTGGTGTGAAACACATATAATAAACCCCTTAATCCTTTTGAATGTGCGTGATCTGGTTCACTATATACCTTATTTGTAGTGTTAGGGAATCGGTAAAACTCAGAATCGATGATACCTATGACCGTCCTGGAGGCACCCGGAGGCTCCAATCTGACAATTTTTGGTACTTAGTTATTATCTAATCTATGGTGCTGCTGTAACACCTTTTAACACAATTGTTTTTTTCACTTTTGCTTTTTTTTTGTGATTGTCGATCAATGATGGCACACAAAGCAACAGGTTTGGCTTAGCTTATGCAACAGTACTGACAGCTGTCTTCGTTGCTTGTGGTTTATTTCCATTGGTCAGTATTGTGACGTAAATCCCACTTATCGCTTTGAGTGATCTTATTAATTGACATGGCTATTTTAACATCCAAAACTGCAAAAGTGCTAATCAATTATGTTAGCATGAGAAAAGGTGTTACTGTAATGTGATATAATTTCCATCAAAGCTTTTGTTCCGACTGTAGCAAATATTACATTATATTAATTCTATTGATTCTAACAGAAATGATATATTACAATGTAGAATATTTTTTCCTCTCAGAAAAATATTATGGAATTGTTTATATGATGTAGATCTAGTTTTGAACTCAAAAGTGGTTTTATAATTTGTTATGCCCACGCTTGGCATTAACTTTTTCCCATGTTCGTACATTCATGCATCCCACATTCGGTTCCCTCTCAATATTGAATAACATAAGTTCCCTTAAGCAAATCATTTGAAATTTATACTCAAGGTCAAGCATCATTAAAGGAAGATCAAGTCTGTTTTTGGACTTGATCACTTTTTATACCCCCCGCAACGAAGTTGTAGGGGGGGAATACTGGTTTCACAATGTCCGTCCATCTGTAGACAAATCCTATGTCGTACGATAACTTGAGTTGTGTTTCTTAGAATCTTTTAAAATTTTATCAGCTGTTTACTGGTGAAGAGAGAAGGATCCCTTTCATTTTTGACGATTTTCACTTTTGCCGTTCCAGAGTTATTGGACTTGATATGACGGAAAATAGGATTTTTACCCTATGTCGTATGATAACTTGAGTAGTGTTTCTTAGAATGTTTTGAAATTTTATCAGCAGCTTACCGGTGAAGAGAGGAGGATCTCTTTTCATTGAATATATTTTGGATATCAAAAATATAAAAATATGAAAAATTAAGAGATTGTTAACTTTTGAAAGGAATACTTTAAGAGTAGGATTTGACCAGTTAAAAAGGCAATGACAAATCAGCATATTCATTAAAAAATTCACAAAATAGCTACTTAAAAACACAGGTAAAAAAAACAACTTCCAGACTTTTGTATACAAAATAAGTATAGTTGCATACTAGTATTAATGATATGATGTATGTTTTTCAGCTCAGATCCTGGCAGAGCACATTTACAACAAAAAGTTGACAAATGGGTGTCAAAACTTCGGCAGCAAGTTGAGGTATTTCATAAGATAAATACAATGGATCTTTATTGTAACTGTAACTAACTAAAACAAAACTACATGAAAATTTTGGCATGTAATAAGTATTTTTGTCTCTACTTTTGAATTAATTTAAGAAAGGATAAAGATTTAAATGAATGTGAGGAAAACTGCAATCTTTTACAATAGGTAAAAATTAAAATAAGTAGCTATGATTTTATTACTACAGTTCATGTGGGTTAGGGTTCTGGGTATATATCGTCCACTATCAACTATTTTTTTTAGCTATATCATGACTACCAAACTTTAGGGGGTGGGGAGGAGGAAAGTTTGCCACAGTCGTATATTGGTGTATAGGCTAATAACAAAATACAATTTTTAGGGTAAATTAAGCTTACAAATACTGTCATCAGTGTGCCAAGTTTTATATTAAAATCAGTTGATTGCAGTAAAACTTTTTACAGTTTTCACTTTCATAATAAGAATATGATTAAACAATAATTTTATTTTGCAAGTTTTTATGATTTTTAAGTGCAACAAGAAAATGTGTAGTAAATAGTGGTTATTAATACTTTTTTATTCATATTTTATTGAATTTAAAATTATTTTTTTTTAAATATAGCTTCTTTGCTGAAAGAAATAAATGATAATTTAAAAAAAATTATATATCAATTGATAATTTCGATATTTTATATACAGATACATAATTTTACATGTTGTTCAGTCGAAGCGTTCAGAACAAAATGGGAGCCGTCATGATCGTGATCATATGGTAGTTGGCTGTGCAATCAGTGCCTATCACCACTAATGTGGTGAGTTCGAACCTTGCTCAGGCGAGGTGTATTCGATACAACATTATGTGATAAAGTTTGTCAGAGAATTGCGACAGGTCGGTGGTTTCCTCCACCAATAAAACTGACCCCCACGATATAACTGAAATATTGTTGAAAGTGGCATTAAACACCATAAACCAAACAAACCAACCAGGACAAAATGAAATGTTTTTATTTATATATAGACTTTAAATATAGATATATATATTATATATTTTATAACAGAAAGAGATAACAGATGATGTAGTTATAGCCGAGATGCAAAAGGCTCACCTTCCTGTATACAAAGTCCCTCCACCGCCAACAACTACCATCCAACCTGCAAAGGGAGTTGGAAGAGGAAGGGGCGTGGCTAAAACTACAACTACTGGATTTTCTAAACCTACACATGGTGCAAGGATAGATACAGGACTAGGAAGAAGGTTAGCAGGAAAAGAAAATAAGCCTGATTTAGCTAAACCAGCACAACGGGTAGGTACATTACTTAAAAACCAACTGATAGTGCATGTGATTTACTGTCCTGACTTTTGATCTTTACAATGTGTATATATATATACGTCTGAAAATTAAACCAAACAGTGTTAGAATTAGATTTTAGAGCTGTCAAATTTTTGTTCTTCCTTCGACGGGATTTGAACCTACACCATTGTTACACTGCAGCACCATTCGCTTAGCCTTACGTCCAGCACCCTCGACCAAATCCACTCCCTATATATATATATATATATATATATATATAAAAACGGCAGTTATTAAGGTCGAGACAGAAATTATCGTGAGTATTGCAGTGAGTTCGATAGGACTGACTGAGAGAAAGTCAACAACAATTTTCAATTTTTTTTTAAAAGGAACTGCAGATGTCCATGTCCTATTTTATTTTTCTCATAATTGTACTTTTCGGAATGAATGGTTAATAAAAAAAAGATTAAACTGATGTGTAGAAAAGGCAACCATATTATCTGTAACCCCTTCTGAACCACTGAATAGAATTCTAATGAAAAAACCCTCAACATATGAGGCTGGAAATTTATCTTAGTTTTTAATTAGTTTTGAGAACTCCATTTTTATAGATTTATTGACCTAGAAATCAGTTTATCATTATTTCTGTAAAAGTATGTGATCTTTTTAGTTAAAGCCAATCTGCTTTTTTTAGGATGATCAAATTGGTATATGATTACCAAAATGTTTGTATTCCTATACAAAACAATGATACAAAACAGCATTGTTTGTATTCCTATGCAAAACAACAATACAAAAACAACCTTGCTTGTTTGTATCCCTATACAAAACAGCATTGTTTGTATTTCTATGCAAAACAATGATACAAAACAGCATTGTTTGTATTCCTATGCAAGCAAAGACAACCTTGCTTGTTTGTATTCCTATGCAAAACAACAATACAAAACAACATTATTTGTATTTCTATATTAAACAACAATACAAAGCAACCTTGTTGGTATTCCTATACAAAACAACGATAAAAAAACAACATTATTTGTATTCCTATACAGGGGTTTCAAAATGGGCCGGTACCCGGTACTTTTACCCGCCTGAGATCGTGTATAGTACCGGCAGAAATTACTGAACCCCCCAAAATTAGCGGTGGTCAAAACCACAAGTACGATGGTCGATAGGCTTGTGGAATATTTTTCATAAAAACTTGCTGAATTCTCGTATTCAAATCGAACAACTGCGTCACGACCAAGTTGATGGGATATTCCCTGTTTTAAAAATAACTTTACCTTAGAATCGTAAATAGCAGTTTGCGCATGCGTTAAATATATATTTTTTCGTCCCAATATCTTTTCATCCTTGTATAAAACTCGGACCGGAACAAAGCTGACATCATTTCAAAATAAAAAAATGACCGATTACAAATTATGTTCAAACACAATTTAGTGTAATCTCCAGTAATATAAGTATGATCATTATGTATTATGAATATATGACTACACAATATTTTGTGCGATTTTTTTTATCCATTTAAAACCCAGGGTCGAATCATTCTGGGGCGTACTGTCTTGTTGCTTAACTCCGTCCATATTGTTTAACTTCCGGTATAAAAAAATAAACACCTATGGCTAATTTATTTACATATTTTGACGGGGCCCTACCACGGTTGTTCACAGAAATGAAAGTGTGCTGAAAAACATTTTTAAAAGGGGGTACGAGGAGATAAGGGATAGAAAATTACTAGAAATCTTGAAAAAGGACCGGACATGGCTCAAATACGAATTACATTGTAATGTCAAAACGCCGCCCCCCCTTTTTTTCCAAAATAATTTAACTTTTGTGATTCAAATGTTAATAAATGTCTTCCCGCGAATCGTTTTTGTTCGAACATTTTTTTTGCACATAAGTCGTGAAAGTAACAATATATATTGTCTTTGTTTAATTATAGTTGTATTGATCTATTAAAAAATTAAAAATTTTATTAAAGATTGATGATTGCAAATTAAATTTATATGTTTCATCAAGGACGTATTCTATATACGTCCTTGGTTTCATTAATTATGACACTTATATGTCTTGATCCTGCCAATGGTCTTTGATGAATTTAATTACTGGTAATAAAGTAAAAAAAAACACACAAGCCAAGGTATTGTGAAAAAGAAAAGGACAAAGCCAACAAAAGAATTTTGAGAAGTTTAAGCTTTGATAACAATGGCTTGGTCAAGCCTAGCTGCGGAACCGTAGCTCTTTATGGTCCTTTTGGTTTTTTTTTAAGATATGGCAGACTATCTATGAATAATCTTGGCCGAAGTCTGTAAACTGAAATATTCAATAAAGAAATTGGGGGGAAAAAATCCAGGCATTATGCATGGTCTTCACTCTTGGTGAAATCTGAACTCTAAAGTTAATGGGATTTTTCTTTCAAAAACACTTAATTTTTTGCAGTCTCTGAAGTACATTTTTTGGTCCACAAAATGCTAGATTTCAGGAGCTTCCGCCCCCTGGACCCCTTACGGCCCTCAGCCTAATTTTTTAGGTACCTCCTAAAATTTAAGAAGTACCTCCTATTATAAAAAACTTTGAAACCCCTGCCTATATTAAACAACAATACAAAACAACCTTGCAAAACAACATCCTCTTCTTCACTATTTCCTGTTATTTTCACAGTTGTGTATCTTAGCTATCAATCACAGAATACATCAGTTGTTACCATTCTGACATCATGTGACATTTATATAACAAATTTAATTATGAAGTAAAGGTGATAATAAGAACAACGTCTTTGAATTTCCTCAGTAGTAACAAGGACCTCCTGTATAAGAAATGCTTAAAATAGCATTTATTTAAAGACCACATATAATATCGGAGTCCTATAGAAGGTACTATTTTTACAAGTCTAGATAGAAACCTTAATGTTAAAAGTATCACATTACACCTAGCATTCAGTAATTACTTTTTGCCATTCAAACAAATTACAGTATGTGAATTATTTTGACTTTGAGCGTTCCTGATGGAAACAATTTCAGCAATGTGTCATGCACAATAAAAAAAAATTAATAGCCAAAAATAATGCAGCAATTTTAACATCAATCATTGGAGTACTGTTCATTCATTTTTTTACTTATATCTATTTAGCTGCTTAAGTTCTAAGTATCAAGAAGGGTCCCATTTCCAGGTTTAACGCTGTCATATTTTGGTACCTGACTGCCAAGCAATGGTTTATATTTCCATACTATTGTCCTCTCTATGTTTGAGAGATTATAGTTTGTCAGAGGTGTGGTCTGTATTGTTGTGATTTATTATATTTGTCTTTCATTACTGTTGATCTTCTTATTTTCAACTTTTGGGCTAATATGCAACATAAGGCAACATGCTCTGTCCTAATCTCATAAAGGGAATTAAATGAAAGCTTTACAAATTGTGTTCCATATAAATTAAAGTTCATCTCTTATTTATTTTTCTCAGAATGCAACTTTTTGAAAAAGATTTATTGAAACATTATGAACAGAAAGTTTAAACAGTAATGGTCAACAATTCTAACAATAACAACAAAATGAATAACCACCTCTCACCTCTCACCTCAATCACTGAATGTGAAAAAAGACCAGGACATATCATGTCTCCATTTTATTTAATATTTCATATTTTATTCCTTAGAAAACTAGAGCCCCGTATGAAGATGAAGAGTATATGACAAGAGTTTATGGTAAAGCTAGTTACCAAGGAAAGAGAACGACCACAAAAGATCCCTACCTTCATTACAGGACTGAAACTAAGCCTAAAGCAGAAAGACCTGCTAGTTCTATTGAAACACAGGGTATTTATTCTAATGTGATCATATGGTAGTTGGATTTACAACTACCTGTGCAATTTGTGAGTTCAAACCCTGTTCATGGCGAAGTGTACTTGATACAACATTATGTGATAAAGTTTGTCAGTTACTTGTGACAGGTCGGTGGTTTCTATCTGGGTACTCCGGTTTCCTCCACCAATAAAATTGACCGCCACAATATAACTGAAATATTGTTGAAAGGCTTTAGACACCGTAAACCAATTAAGATTAACGGAACATACAATTGATCTGTTTTACTAAATAAATCACAACTGGTGGTGAACATGAAACAGAGGCAAAGAGGAATAACTGGAGCCTGTGGTTTATCGGAGAATTAATCATGGGAAGATCATATTTTCATGAAAATGTTATCCAAGTGGAGCACAACGGAGCGAGAGGTAAAATTTATGAATGGTCAAAATGGTCAAATCTCCAATAAACCACAGGATGACATTAATAATTTTGATTCTAATAGAATATAATGAACGTTAGAGAATACCGAAGGGGCTTAAAAAGGGTAATCCAGAGAAACTGGCAACATAGGGTGCACAGGACACAGGACAAATAAATGTTAGAGAATACCGAAGGGGCTTAAAAAGGGTAATCCAGAGAAACTGGCAACATAGGGTACACAGGACAAATAAATGTTAGAGAATACCGAAGGGGCTTAAAAAGGGTAATCCAGAGAAACTGGCAACATTGGGTGCACAGGACACATAAATGTTAGAGAATACCGAAGGGGCAATTAATAATGGACAATCCAGAGAAACTGGCAACATAGGGTGCACAGGACACAGGACACATAAATGTTAGAGAATACCGAAGGGGCTTAAAAAGGATAATCCAGAGAAACTGGCAACATAGGGTGCACAGGACACAGGACAAATAAATGTTAGAGAATACGGAAGGGGCAATTAATAATGGACAATCCAGAGAAACTGGCAACATAGGGTGCACAGGACACAGGACACATAAATGTTAGAGAATACGGAAGGGGCAATTAATAATGGACAATCCAGAGAAACTGGCAACATAGGGTGCACAGGACACAGGACACATAAATGTTAGAGAATACCGAAGGGGCTTAAAAAGGATAATCCAGAGAAACTGGCAACATAGGGTGCACAGGACACAGGACAAATAAATGTTAGAGAATACGGAAGGGGCAATTAATAATGGACAATCCAGAGAAACTGGCAACATAGGGTACACAGGACACATAAAAACACAACACAATATAATAGGTAATTCATGACTTGATTTTGACAGGTAGGATTGCATGTTATCGGAAATTAAAGTTGGGTTTACACAATTTACACAAGATACTGGGTTATTCAGAGTTTGTGTTAGACAGGTAATTATGGTCCTTGAGGTATTGAGTATTAGGAGGATTAGGATTAAGGGGTTTTAACACCATTTTCAAAAATATTTCAGTTATATGATTGATTAAACTTCAATACTCACAACTGACTGAACTGACAAAAAAGGAACAGGCAAAAATTACATCTAGCATTGTCAAGGGAGGGAAGCAAAGTAAACAAAAATTACATCTAGCATTGTCAAGGGAGGGAAGCAAAGTAAACAAAAATTACATCTAGCATTGTCAAGGGAGGGAAGCAAAGTAAACAAAAATTACATCTAGCATTGTCAAGGGAGGGAAGCATGTCAAGGGAGGGAAGCAAAGTAAACAAAAATTACATCTAGCATTGTCAAGGGAGGGAAGCATGTCAAGGGAGGGAAGCAAAGTAAACAAAAATTACATCTAGCATTGTCAAGGGAGGGAAGCATGTCAAGGGAGGGAAGCAAAGTAAACAAAAATTACATCTAGCATTGTCAAGGGAGGGAAGCATGTCAAGGGAGGGAAGCAAAGTAAACAAAAATTACATCTAGCATTGTCAAGGGAGGGAAGCATGTCAAGGGAGGGAAGCAAAGTAAACAAAAATTACATCTAGCATTGTCAAGGGAGGGAAGCATGTCAAGGGAGGGAAGCAAAGTAAACAAAAATTACATCTAGCATTGTCAAGGGAGGGAAGCATGTCAAGGGAGGGAAGCAAAGTAAACAAAAATTACATCTAGCATTGTCAAGGGAGGGAAGCATGTCAAGGGAGGGAAGCAAAGTAAACAAAAATTACATCTAGCATTGTCAAGGGAGGGAAGCAAAGTAAACAAAAATTTGCATAGGTAGATATAATATATCCAACTATGGTATGATCTCCCTCGTGACAGTCCCTCCAGTGTTAGATACAGACAAATAAGTACACAATGATTCTGTGTTATTTATAGGGTTTGATTTACACAGTACATGTCTATATGTCAAAACAGTTGTCAATAGTATACAAAGTATTAATCTGATAAATATTGATTTAACATGCTATTATTATTTTACAGGGCAGTCAGTTAAGTCAGCAAGAACACAGACATCAGCTGGTGTGAAGCAATTTTACTTCAGTCCCACTCATGGAACCTATATACCTATTAATACCAATGCAACCACAGGTATACCATTAAAATTTCATCATCGAACAACAACGGCAGTTCACTCATGCATTAACATGCTACGTTGTTCCTTTTCTTGTGATTTATTTTCAATATTCAGGAAACAAGAGTATGTAGTAGTAATATTATAATTCTGATGACCTATCTGTACCGATTCTTCAGAAACAATCTATTTATAACCATGGGAACGCTATTGTCTCAGATGAGGCTTTAATATTATGTTTACATGTATTAATGACCTTTTCTGAACCACTCTACCATTTAAATAGAGGACACTGACATTATAACAGAAATTATATTTTATATATATTTAGAATAACAGAAGTTTTGAATGTCGAGACAGATATCACTATTATTACAGCAAGTTTGATAGGACGAGCTGTGATACTAGTAATAATGTTTTATCTAGACCTTCACATCTGTTGTTATTGTTATGATTGGTAATACCATACAGCATTTGACGTCACACTGACCGATAATTTTCAGTATCAAATGAGGTCAAAGTAAAAATGTCCGAATTACCGATGATATGAAGTATCACTATGTTATTTATTGACCATATCACTATAGATGTCTCACATCTGTAAATTTGCTACAAATCAGATTTGTGTTTCCAAGTTCTAGATAGTTTGTGTAAAACAGTATTCCATGTATGACCACAAGCACAAACATTCAGTAAATGTTTATAATTTTTTGCTCCATCATTTATACAAGTCCTCATGGAGAACAACTATCATACACATTTTTTTAAATTTTTTTAAATTTATTTTGCCAAAGATTTTCATTTTTCTGAATAGAGATAAATGTTTTCTATTGCGTCCAATTTAATTCATATATATTTTGCTTATACAATATATCATGAAATTCAAAATGTCATCTTTTTTTTTACATCATAATATAGTTTATTCAAAATCTCCTGTTTACAATAACCTTAATGGCCCAGGAGTGAACATTAAGGGTCCCTGTTTTACATAAATCTCACTTGTCCATATTCATTTGTTGTTACATTTCAT
Organism: Bathymodiolus brooksi; assembly: GCA_963680875.1. Taxonomy (NCBI): domain Eukaryota; kingdom Metazoa; phylum Mollusca; class Bivalvia; order Mytilida; family Modiolidae; genus Bathymodiolus; species Bathymodiolus brooksi. The sequence goes on from OY804576.1 coordinate 103,565,394, forward strand.
TATAATATACACAATTAGATGATACAATTATTATCATGCATTAGCTTTATGTTCATAAATAATAAATACTCATATGTTATTCCGAAAAAGTTCTAATTTGTTTTTATCAATTTCATTAATATGCGAAGTTTGTAATGTGCATTGTAAATGTTTTTTTAAATTATTTTTCCAAGTGTTGAAAATTGTTTGATCTCCAATTTGGGATTGGTTATTTTTCACCTTATTTCGTATTTTCCATATTTCCCACTTTGAGATAAATATTACGGTATTAAAAATGAAGTCTAAATCCTCACCCCCATATAGCCCTAACATAATATTGAATTCCTTGATTTCTATATTAGCTGTTAATCCAGATCTGTTAAATATTGCTTCTATTTCTTTTATAAAATGTCATCTTAAGAGCTGACAATATTTACACCTAACGCTGAACTCATGTTTTAGGACCAATACCAGGGAAGCTTATACAAATGGCTGTACCACTCGGTGGACCTCGTATGGATGGAGGATTAAGAACTCCGGTTACTGTTGCAACACCGGGTGGTCCTGTGACCTCCACTCCTGTATCAAGAACTCAGGTCACTGCAGGAAAAAATGTTACCATGGTTTCTGTTGCAGCAGACGACAGTTTAATTGATCAAAAACCAGAACCAGAACTTTCTAAACAGGTGAAAATTTGGGAGTTAAGATGGATTCTCATTAATGTAATGACAATGTACTCTCTTAACATTTATATATGTATAGATCTTGTATCATTTAAATCCAATAGAATAATAGAATTAATTTTTCTCCAAATTATTACTGTTCTTCTTGCTCTATGTAACATTATTTGTAGTTTAAAGTTAGCATGAAATTATTACCAAATATACATATAATACATATATCTTTCTATATTTAGAATAGAACTTAATATATTACTTTATTACACTCATATCTGAATTATCTAAAAGTTTAATTTATGCATTCTGACAAAAGAAGTAATTTTCATCCTTTAATGCATTTCAGGATTCTTTTTTGTATAATTCATGTTTTAGGCAGTGTGGGCAGCAAATAAATGTTCTATTGAAAATTGTGTGTAGGCTTGGGATTTCTGACTGAAAATTAATGTTAATCTTGGTTTTTACCAAAAAAACAAGCAATCATTTTCAAATTTTCACATTTCTTTCAATTAGTAATTAGAAGAAAAAAACTATTACATGTACTAGACAAAAGTATTATTTTGTTGATTTGATGAAAGAGATATCATTTATCGCTTATTCGTTATTTGAATTTAGGGAAAAAAATCAGTCGAGGATGAATATTTCTTAATAATGTAAATATATATCGTATATAGGTAGTAACATATTTTCACTTAGTTAAATTTATCTGTAAATTTGTAATCAATATAATCTTGGATATTCCACCGGATATTTAAGATTCAAACCAGCAAGGTAGTATGTGTCATGTGATGCATTAAAACTAAAGTCATGAAGATGTTTGGAACGAATGGATATGTTTTAGGTGCTTCCCAATATTGATATTGACACTGATTTGTCAGAGATGTCAGGAAAACATCCATCTAAAAAATCAGTCATTACCTCATCAAAGTCGGAGAAACCAAAATCAAAAAGGCCAAAGTCTCCACCAAAGAAACGACCTGATTCACCATCCAAGAGATCTGAACAGTCACCTAAAAGATCTGAACAGTCGTCTAAAAGATCTGTGCAACTTCCATCACCACAACAATCACCTACTAAAGCACATCTCGATGCTGCTTTCAGTCAAGCTGCTGAGGATGAGGTAACACAAGATTTCTATATGTCAAATAAGAGGTGTTATTGTCAAACAGAGGCTGTCATCACCATGGTGATTTATTACTAATGCACTTGTGAAATCTGCTTTTTAATTCACATATTAAATCTTTATCTCTTTTTATACAACTGCAATATTTTTGCACGTTATTTTCCATCTGAAGACACAACTTTTTTTTCTCACAATAATTTAACCAATTTTTCTGCAATTTCAACAAATATGATCCTTGGCTCAAAATGAAGGTTTGAGTTGATTTTGAGAATTCTAGCCCTACCTGTCCTGAGAACAAGAGTACCAAAGGTGTTAAAACAATGGTTGTCTTGCTGCGATAGTATCAGGTTGCCAGCAGGCAGTAGTCCTTATATATTTTGATGTAAAGATATAAAAAACACTTCTTTATTTTTAATTTTTGTCCTTTGCTAATTTTCATGTTTCCTTTTTTCAGCATATGATGATGCTGTATTAATCAATCTTACTAATAAACTGTAATATGATTGATTGGTGTTTAGCACCAACTTAAGCAGTATTTCAGCTATACCTTAGACACAGTAATAAGATTATTACATTAATCTTAATGTAAAAAATACATTTATTAGTTTTGGGGGCTCTTTTTTTTTTTATAAACTGGAAGTATTTTTTCTGCCCAAACCAAATTAGAACAGTGTTGATGGTATTCTCCAGGCACTTCGGTTTCCTCCACCAATAAAACTGACCACAACGATATAGCTGAAAGTAGCACTAAACACCATAACCTTAACCCAACCCTCCTATAGAATATTTACCGGTACACCAAACTTTTTTTTTTATTAACACCTTCTATACATTATTAACCTTTGCACGCTGCCTCGTATTTTGAAAATCCTTCAGATCTTGTTACGACTGGATAACAATTAATTATTATGATTAGGTGATAAATCTCAATTATTGATGAAAAGAATTTGAAATTGAAAAAAAGTGTTTGGTTTTGATTTATTTCAACAATATTTTGATAGTTTTTATTTTGATCTACTTCATCAGAGAAAGAAATTGTTTTTGTTTTGTTCTAGATCATTGGTAATAAGAAATATTTGTTTTTGATCTTTTAACGTGATAATAAGAAAGTTTTTGTGTTTTTTATTTAATTGATTCATAATCAATTTATATGTTGTTGTTTTTTTTTTATCTAATTCACCAATGAAAGAAAAGTTTTATATTTTTATCTTTTTTCATTAGTAATCATTATCGCTATTTTGTTTATTTTCCCTTTGATGTTTAAAACCAATATATTTCATATCACGTCAGCGCATGAGATGATTCCAATTATCGCTAAGTGTTGTCAAGGACGCACGTAGTATTATCGCTGTTTTCTAATATGACGTGATAATGACGTCACATTACCGAATCCTTGATACTAAGTGATTAACGATCAAAAATATTAATTGTGTTTAAAAAAATGTCAGTATCTCAACAAAAATTATTTAATTATGAATACAAAATAGCGATAAAATAATTAAAGATTTTTTTTAAAACTCGAGGACATTTCTCAGTCATCTCGTTTTAAAAAAACATCGTTAATCATTTAGTATGATTTTTTTTTATATATAAAGAGAAATTTTATATTTCATTTTTTTCATTAGAAATTGGAATTTTTTGTTTGTAATTCACCAATGAAAGAGGAATTTTTTTTTTATCTTTTTCATTAATAATTTTTTAAAAGTTTTATGTTTTAATCTATTTCATTGTAATAAGAGGTTTGGTTTAGGTTTAAGGTGTTTAACGTCACTTTCAACAATATTTCAGTTATATCGTGACGGTCCGTTTGATTGGTGGAGGAAACCGGAGAAAACCATTGACCTGTCGCAAGTCACTGACAAACTTTATCACATAATATTGTATCGAGTACACCTCGCCATGAATGGGATTCAAACTTGTAATAAGAAGGTTTTACTTTCATTATAAGTAATTTCACCAACGATATATATGTAAATAATAATCAGTTATTTTACAAAAGATGCAATCTAACTACACTGGCGACCAAGCAACCAAAAAAAAAACCCGCAAGTGCGGAGATCGAATTTTAATTAGAATACAAAAGATGTTAATCATCGCACTGTCAAATTCAAATATAGATCTCCTAACAACTACATATGTATAATAATTTAAAATTAAACAGGTAAATTATGATATATATAATAATCTCTAATTAAACAGGTAAATCATGATATATATAATAATCTCTAATTAAACAGATAAATTATGATGTATTACCTGTAGGTGTTTATTAATTTCTTTGGGTTAGAATTACGAAATTGATTGTATACTATTGTTTCATTTTCTATTATTTATGTAATTAACATCACCTTCAGTGATTTTTCAGCTATTTCAATGAATACGAAGTGTTATACTAATCTGTCTGGTTGTATTTTTACTGGTACATATTTGTGATTTTGTTTCAGTTATTTTTTATCCTAAGAATAATAATGGCTCAACAAACTGCCATATAATATCTTATCAATGTGTAGTCAGGAGTATTCAATGATTATGCTTTTGCACTATTTCCATGTTTATGTTGTCATCATTTAATATCTAGATTTCAATCTGCATCTTGCATTTGGAATTTTTTAGGTGGCCACTGGAGTGGTTCATGTTATAAAATGAAAAACAAGCCACAAATACTACAAAAGTTCACTAGAGTTTGTGTTGTACTGTTATTTTGACATGCCGACTTTGAATAAAACTATTCCATAAAAAAAAAAATTAAAAAAAGGCATGCAAACCTATACATGAGACGTGCGCATGTATTTTTCAAAAAGTCACAAAAATGTATACATTTTAGTCACATAAACGTTACAGTCTGCAATGGTAAATATGTGAAAAGTCGCGCAATTGTGCTGCACCTGACCAATTTAGTTAAAAAGATACCATGACAGATGTACTCTTGTTATTAGTTAATGATCTAGCTTATTAATGCTATATTTACATCCAATTAAAGAGCATTAACAAAGAATAATAATTCTATATTAGGTAACTTCTGCTTTATATATAACTGTAATAATGGACTAGAATAGATAATAATCATTGATTATCTATTTATGAATATATATATGGTTATATATATATTTATTTACAAGAATAGATAATAATCATTGATTATCTATTTATATAATTTTAACTTATCTATTTATAAGTTAATATAATGCAAATGAATATTATATATATGGTATATTATAGTATTATTACGTGATGTTTTTCATATTGGCCTAGTTATAGATCCGAGGCCTGCTGTATTGGCCTGAGGTGCAGCCGAACGCCAATACAGCAGACCGAGGACCTATAACTAGGCCAATATGAAAAACATCACGTAATGATACCTTTATTAATTAACCAGTCTAATATGTCTCGTGATTTTTCCTTGAAATTGTCGAAATGTCTAGCGGATTCCGATCTAGTTGTTATTGGACTGACTGGAATTGGGCCAATACAGAAAATATCCGTATTGGACTGGTTTTTGCTGTATTGGCCCAATGAAAGTTTTTATATTGTATTGACAGATTTGATCATATAACGGCTAATAAATCAAAGTTAATTAATAAATATATTTATTTACAAATAGATAATCAATGGTTATTCAACTTATTATATATTTTAGCCAATCATTACAGTTATATATTAAGAAGAAGGAAGTTAATTTAGAATTGTTATTCTTTAATATATATACGCTTATACACATGTCTTACGCCTATCCCTAGATTTGCCTTACGAGACAAGGTAACACTACGACTATTGAAGCTCCTTTTATAGGGAGTGGATGTAGTCGAGTGGTCTAGGGCGCTGGACGTAAGGCTAAGCGAATGGTGCTGCAGTGTAACAATGGTGTGGGTTCAAATCCCGTCGAGGGAAGAACAAAAATTTGACAGCTCTAAAATCTAATTCTAACACTGTTTGGTTTAATTTTCAGACGTATATAATATTTAGTATTAACCTAGTATCCTTTAAAGTAACTTTGAGATCCAGTGGGACAGATATATTGTATGGTTGTCACTTGCTTCTAGACGTTTGTATAATATACTTTATTTCCTGTGACTGTATAATGAATAATTCTTCATTATCCTATCCAATATATTAAAAATTGCTGAGTTAGATTGCTGTCAAATTATAATATTAAGTATATATGTACCATCTACACACGCTTATACACATGTCTTACGCCTATCCCTAGATTTGCCTTACGAGACAAGGTAACACTACGACTATTGAAGCTCCTTTTATAGGGAGTGGATGTAGTCGAGTGGTCTAGGGCGCTGGACGTAAGGCTAAGCGAATGGTGCTGCAGTGTAACAATGGTGTGGGTTCAAATCCCGTCGAGGGAAGAACAAAAATTTGACAGCTCTAAAATCTAATTCTAACACTGTTTGGTTTAATTTTCAGACGTATATATATATATATATATATATATAAACGTCTAAAATGTTAGCACGATATCAAAAAAAATATGTTAAAATGTAACAAAAATAACTATAAGTCTACAAAAAGACTATAATTATAATGAAATCGACGGATATTTCGCTTGACCGACAAGCTTCATCAGCGTCTGTAATCCGATTACAGACGCTGATGAATACATTTTAGACGTTTATTTATCATTTTTGTTTGTTTGCACAGTATCGTTAACACTTGTTTCCGATCCGACATCTCGTAGATTTATACGTTGGCTACTTTTTCAGATGTTTATATATATATATATATATATATATATATATATATATCTACAGTGAATCCTGTCTAAACCGAACCCTGAATAAACCAAAATCCTGTATATACTGAACTTTGAATAAAGTCCCAATGTATGAAATCTTGTTAATTTAACCTGTATAAACCTATCGCCTGTTTTTTCCGAACACAATAATTGGTCCCAAGGCGGTTCAGTTTAGACAGGTTTCACTATATATATATATATATATATATATATAAAACTTTATGGAATGGTTAAAGGGGGAATTACATTTTCCTCCTGCCTTACATATTATTTAAGAAATATTTGGTGGAAGCCTTCAGTTTGATGTAGATGTAAAAATTTGTAATGTCATCCTTCGTGATAGTATTTATATTTAGGATATATACAAATTTAATTAAAACTTTTTTTTAAATGTACGTCAAAGATGGGATATATATGGTATGACAGACAATAAGTCAAGTTCGCTTTGAACAAATTTCACAAAAATTTTATAGTCTTAATATTGATGAAAGTATCTTTTGATTTTGATAATTTCCTCCATTGAAAAAATTTTCTTTTTTTTTTACATTTCGAATTTACTTTTGCTGGTGGTGCAGGCTTTATTTTGCTTTATGATAGTAGTATTCTATCAAAATCAATCAATAAAATTTATCATGGCATTTTGACTTTGATGTACATGTAATTGTAAGACATCATTTTTTCCGGTTGAAATTTTATCCGGTGGAAAGAATTTAATATTAAATTTTATGCTACGGTAAATATTTTATAATAAAATACTTTCCATTGCTATAAAAAAGTATCCTAGTGTACAATAAACAGGTACATAATAAAATATTTCCGACGCTGATTATTAAATCACGAGACCAAGGATTTGTATAATACTATACAAATCCTTGATGAGACGCATCTGTAATATTATTTCCGACGATTAATGATAAATCACCTGAACCATCAAATGAGATAATCCGGATAATATTTTTTACTAAGGTAGATAATATTATGTCAGACGCTGATTATTAAATCACGAGACGCATCTGTAATATTATTTCCGACGCTCATTGATAAATCACCCAATCCATCAAATGAGCTAATCCGGATAATATTTTATACTAAGGTATGTAATATTATTTCCGACGCTCATTAATAAATCACCTGACCCATCCGAAAAATATTTTATAAATGAAATTTACAGGTAAATATATATACAAATGTATACAGAAAATATATTATTGCCAGAACACTGTCAATTTAAATGACAGATTGAGTAATCTTGAAACCCATTATAAAATCAATAGAGTCATGTAAGTTTAAATATATTGAAAATTTGATTCATTGGTATAACAGTCGATATTGAATAATGGAAGAAGATGAGTACAATGATATTGTTACATATATACAAGACCAAAACTTTATTTCCTCTATAATAATTTTTCCGGTTGAAAAGTTATAATGTGTTATCCACTGATATATTTTGATATTAAATTTCTTCCACCTCATCTGGAAAATATATAATAGCATTGGAAGAAATTTGATATTGAAATATTGTCCAAGGATAATATTTTATATTAAAAATAATCTGCCGGAAAGAATATTATGGAGGATAAAATAAAATGTTACATAATATATAGTGTTTTTTTTTACATGAAATAAATAATTCATAGATTACAAGGTTACAAAAAATGATGCTTTAAATTATATAAATTTATGAATGAGTTAAATAAATACTAGTATGTCATTAAATAATATAAAAAATTATGAATGTAGTAATAATTATAGAATTTAATGTATATATTTGTACTTTATAGGATGATGATATAACAGAGGTGTCGGAGGTATTGTACGATGATGATTTCTCCCCTGAGTCTGCTCCAGGTATGGAATTTCCAGGGTACCATCCTCCTTCTCCACAACCCCACAGGGAACCAGGTCCATCTTTCCCACCACATATTCCAGGTCAAGATAGGATAACTGCAGCTTCTGATGTGATTGCTGAAGACATAAGAAGACGAGAGATAGTAGAAAATAATGCTGTTGAATGGTAATTAAATTGCTTTAAACTTTTATTATGCAAAGCAATGTATGAAATTCTACTATCTCAGATGGTTTTATTTTATATTCTATTTATTTAATTTAATTTTTTTAAGATGGTAACATTGGTATATAGTTTTTTTTAAATTCTTTAAAATATCTTGAGTAGTTTATTTTTTATGATGTGAAAATATTAGAAACCAGAAGTATGAAATGCTACACTTTTTATATGACATCAAATATTTTGCCGTCATGGGTCTGTTTTCATTGTCTGTTTCAGCTGTGTTATTGGAAATTTTTATTTTTCTTGTAATTTTGACATTTTGACAAATTTCCTTTTTGACACCCTTGGGTCAAGTTTATTTCAGAAACCTTAAGAGATATTAATATTTCTGAGATAAACTTTAACAAAAGGGGCCAAAAATGCAAATTTCCAAAACTTAAACATTTTGTATTTGTCATCCAATTTTAATGCTTTTTTGGCAAAAGGTTTAATTCCCAGCCCATGGTGAGGTGTACTAGTTTTCTGGTTACCTTCACCAGGACATAGCTAAAATATTGTTGAAAGTAGCATTATGCATCTTTAATTTTGACTTAATACAGAAATATTTTCCAGGGTGGAACAAGAATTGATGGCTAGAATCATTTCTCAGATGGCCACACAAAGGAAGATAGAACCTCCTAGGATCAGCCATTTTGTTGATGAGGTTGAAGAAAGTGTTTCGAGTGATCACGAAAACTCTATGTTCTGTAAGTATCCTGGTAAATAAATAAAGACTTTTTGATTGCATCGTGAAACCTGTTTCAACCAATTACTCTTGTCTCTAGGGACCAAATCAAGGTCACAAGAGCCCCCTTTACCCCCAAATGTTTATGGATATTATTGGTTGAATATGCACTGAATTTACATCTTTCCTCTAATTTTGATATGTATGATGTATTTCTTGCTTTAAATTTATTGTGAGAAGGGCTTTAGATAGTATTCCAGCATATTTATTGTGAGAAGGGCTTTAGATAGTATTCCAGAATATTTATTGTGAGAAGGGCTTTAGATAGTATTCCAGCATATTTATTGTGAGAAGGGCTTTAGATAGTATTCCAGCATATTTATTGTGAGAAGGGCTTTAGATAGTATTCCAGCATATTTATTGTGAGAAGGGCTTTAGATAGTATTCCAGCATATTTATTGTGAGAAGGGCTTTAGATAGTATTCCAGCATATTTATTGTGAGAAGGGCTTTAGATAGTATTCCAGCATATTTATTGTGAGAAGGGCTTTAGATAGTATTCCACCATATTTATTGTGAGAAGGGCTTTAGATAGTATTTCAGCATATTTCCTTTGTGGTGATTTTTGAGTTGAATTTGATAGCAGTAAAACTGATGCAGGAGGAAGTACTTGTCTACCTGCTGCAGTCGTATCGTGATGCACATGATGTAGCCCTTTATTCTTTTCTGGAGTTATGCCCCTTTATTTGCCAAAATTCAAATTTCTCAGCTTAATGTGCAATAACTTTATGTTCCTTAAGCAAATCATTTAAATTTATTAAGCAATGTTTTTTTTTACCACAATACACAGGTCAAGTTCAAATTCTGTTATTATTCCTTTCATAGTTCCAGATTTATGTCCCTGTTTTCTTAAGCTCTGTGCTATTGCTGGAAGTGGGAGCATTCATGTCCTATGGGCTCATTCTTCCATTCATCTTCTTTTATGCTTTCAGTAATGGAAGCACTTGGACACACTGGATTACAGCTATTTATTGATGCTGGTCAACCTGTGGACAGTTCACTGGTAAATTCACTGGTCAAGGAATGTTTACTGGAGAAAGTGGTCAGTATGTTGGGACAGAAACCTGATGAAAATCGCACTAGTATGTCACAGGCTCGTACAGATACTAAAATGTCAACTGCAGGTGTAAGAGAACAGGAAGAGACTGGCTATGTTAGAGAGGTAAAAATATTAGATGAGATGCATAAATTATTTATACAAGAAATCTTTGGGAAAAACATGGGGTATGTTAGAGTTATCTCCCATTGTACAACATTCACACTTACAGATTGAGTGATTGTTGTTTAATGCCAATTCAGTAATTTTTCAGCTATATCATGGCGAGAACAAGTTAATTTTCAATGAGATGATGATGATGAGATCCACTTTATAATAGACCAACACTCTTTGTTGGATTTTTATATTGCTAGCTCACTGAAACAACAGTCTGCGGCTAGACATACACTCAGACGCATTATCCTGATTCGGAGCCAACCAGTCTTTGCTCTTTCTCCTTAATGCTGCATGCTTAGTGGAGAAACAACAAATACCAATTTTATAGTCTTTGGTTTGACCTAATCGGGGCTCGAATCCACAAACTACCGCCCTCGAGGACGCAATTACAGTACATATGATAATTAAAATCCATTATTTATTTAAATACTTGTACTTATATTAATGATTCTTAATGTTATACATGTATGCATATAAAATCCGTATATTTACCTTGATACACTTCTTAGATTAATTGTATAATTCCAAAATACAGGATGAATTTGGTCAAAGACAAGTACGAACGCCTCAACCTACTCCAAAATCAAGTCCAGTGATGTCTCCTGTCAGAATGAAATCTCCACCTTTGACCCCACCAGCATCCCCACGTTTACAACAGGAAGTTCCTGTAACAATACAGAGACAACCTATAATGGTACAGCCAGAGTACGAGTCAGAAATATCTGAGTCTGTAGATATAAGTGAAGAAATAAGACAGTTACAAGGTAGCTCATTGTTTTATCATTATGAAAAGAAAGTTTAAACGTGTGTTCCATGAAAGGATAAAAATTTATTGAAACATTGCCAAAAATGTAAAGTATATATTTTTGTAATTGCAGTTGACAAAACTGATATAAAAAGTTTAGGAAATAGGACAATTTTTTAATGACAAATTATTATTGATAAACAATTTTTGTTTTTACTCTTATTGATCTTTTTTTTTTTTTTTTTTGCATTTATTTCTTAAGGAGGTCTGATTTTAGGTTGAATGTTGTTAACACAATTCTTTAAAATATAAGTACAGATTTTTGTGATTTTTAGTTCACCTGAACTAAAAGGGTCAAGTGAGCTTTTGTCATAACTTGGTGTCTGTCATCTGTAAACATTTAACATGTCATCTTCTACTCTTAAACTACTTGGTTGAATGGAACCAAGGTTTGCAGGAATGATGTGTAGAATATCGTCTATAAAATTTGTCTTTTCGTTTTGATCTGTATAAAAAATATGGTTACAACAGGCATTCTTGTTTCTGATTGGCCAATTTAAAAAAAAAAAAAGCATATAAAAACATCTGAAGCTACTTTGCAAGTTGGAACCAAAGTATACAGGTATGAAGTTTGGAAGTTCTCTACAAACTATTTTAATTTTGTTTGATTTGACAAAACCATGGCTGCCACAGGCAATTATTGTTTCTCATTGGCCAGTATGCAAAAAAGTCTTCCCCTCTGAAACTACTGTGCAAATTGGATTCAAACTTTACAGGAATTGTGTTATGAAAGTCCTCTACAAATATATCTCATTTTGTGACAGTGTGGTATAAAACTTGGTCGCCATAGGCAATTGTTGTTGCTAGACATCTTTCGCGGTGTTTGACCCCCAGGAAGTCAGGTTTTAAAACCATGAATTTTTACTTTTTATATTTTTCTATTTAAAACAAAAAGATAATTTATATGTAGTTTGCAATTGAATATTTATGGTAAATCCTAACCTACCATTTGATATGACATTTGTTATTAAATGTCAAATTGGACCCCATATAATTACCAGTTCACAGGCAGCTGTTATAGACACTTTTCTGTCCTCAGTAAACTATTCAAATTTCAAATCTTTTCCCCAGAAACCACTAAACTATTTGAACGAAAGTTTGAAGAATGATCTATGGGTAGTATCAAAAATATTCCTCATTTCATTATTTTAGGACATAGCAATTTCAGATTTATTGAAATGTGAAAAAATCTTCTCCTGCAGTAGGAAAAACAACACTTTTATTTGAAATCAAAACAAAGTTTGATTTTGTGGCTCTTGACCCCACTCATTATCGAAATAGAAATCCAAAACAGTAAAAGGAATGAAACTATCAAATTGATGAAAATCAGGGTTGTCATATATCTTTGGATAGGTTGTTGAGCGTAGAAATGAATTTGATAATTAAAAACACATTAGGTGCAGTTACAAAAAAAACCAAAAGGGCTACAAAAAAGTGAATGCCTAATTGTAAACCAGGTGAGAGATTCATGTTCCTTGGAGTCTCTAGTTATTTGTTTCTTATTTATTCTTGTGTGCAGAGAAGTGTCAATTTTTTTGACATTCTAGAAAAGTTGCCTTCGTGACGTCACATATGTTGAGTGTGTAGATATGAGGAGTTTTAATTGTTATGACATTCTAGACAAATTCCCTTCTTGACGTCATACATGTTGAGGAGTGTGTAGATATGTTGTTATTAACTAGTTTTACATATACAAATGTAAAGAACAATTATCACCATGTTTGTTTTGTCCTACATCATTGTATATCATTTGACTAGCTCAATTAACTCAACAAAATGAATTAGAAATAAAAGGCTGTTGGCCGCTGGTCCTCCGGCACCAAGGTGACTTTTGTAAGTTCAAAATTGAAATTATTCTGTAGTAACTTCAATAAGAAGTGTCAAAAAGGCATGCGACACATCTGACTGTTCGCTCACAAGTTATCATCCGGAAACCAAAAATTTAGCAAAATTGAAGTACAAAAAGGGACATAACTCTGGTAAGAATTGTCAAAAAATCGTCATTATTGAACTTAACCTAGATACTCCCAAGATACACTTACAAACCACACCTAGCTTCAATCCAACTTTTCGTTCACAAGTTATTATCTGGAAAACCCAAAATTTAGCAAACTGGAAGTATAAAGAAGGGGCATAACTCTGGGAAGAATTGTCGAAAAATCATCATTATTGAACTTGACCTAGATATTCATAAGATACACATACATACCACACCTAGCTTCAATTTGACTTTTCGTTCGCAAGTTACCATCCAGAAACCAATTCTGGACGGACGATACCCATTGCTATAGTCCCCCTTCGACGAAGCATCTGGGGACAAAAATAGTCCAGGTTTCTTATATGCAACTCAGTCGTTTCCTCTTATATCTAAAAGTCTGTAAATAGTTATTTTGTAATCCAAATTTCTTATATCCAACTAGAATAAATCATTTCCTCTGATATCTCAAAGTCTGTTTATAGTAATTGCATAGTCCAACCTTGGTACATCAAACTCAGATAAAAAAAATTCCTCTGATATCTCAAAGTCTGTTAATAGTAATTTTATAGTCCAACCCTGTTACATTTAAACTCAGATAAGTCATTTCCTCTGATATCTCAAAGTCTGTTAATAGTAATTTTATAGTCCAACCTTGGTACATCAACTCAGATAAGTCATTTCCTCTGATATCTCAAAGTCTGTTTATAGTAATTGTATAGTCCAACCTTGTTACATCAAACTCAGATAAATTGTTTCCTCTGATATCTCAAAGATCTGTTAATAGTAATTATATAGTCCAACCTTGTTATATCAAATGCAGATAAACCGCATCGATGGCATAATGGTTAACATGCTTGCCTCAAGTGCAGTAGATTGTGAGTTTGAGCCCTGGTCGGGTCAAACCAAAGACAATAAAATTGGTATTTGTTGCTTTCCGCTAAGCACGCAGCATTAAGGAGAAACAGCAAAGACTGGTTGGCTCGGAATCAGAATAATGTGTCCGAGTGGAGCGACATGTCTATCCGCGAATTGTTGTTTCAGTGAGCTAGCACTACTTTTTGGTAACAACAAAACCTATTAACCTTATTTATACCCTAATGTGATTATGGAATAGTACAGTCAAACATGCCCATGTAGTCACCTATATTAAAAGGTCACATTTGTCTTGTCCTGTCAGAGAAATTTCATATGAATTGAACCTCTTTTAAGAGGTCACCTTTCGTAAAAGACCACTTTTTCCTTGTCCTAAAGGTGACCTCTTAATACAGGTTTGACTGTACTTATATCTAATGTTGTGTGCTGGGTGATAAACTTTACATGTATATGTTTAATCATATAATAAACATTTGTAGGACAATTAACCAGACCAGATCAACAGATGCCTACCGGTGAGATACATGATGTAGTTACCCCAGTCTCCACTCCTGTACCTGAAGAAGTCATAAAGGAGGAGAAACCCATTAGTCCTCCACCACAAACTCCTAGAATGGAAGTAGTTGTACCTAAAGTCCAGGTAAATATAATCCTAGTCGTAGCAGTTAATGTCAAAACAAACATTAAATCATATAGATGGAAGATGGCACTTCGAGTGGGACTATCAATGGATGAAGATTTTTCCTTTCAATGGCCTACCAATAACCAATCATAACAGACTGTTTTACATTGTCTTTTATGTGCAATGGAGCATGACATTCTCCAAATATGAGTTGTTTATTTAATTTCATCCAGCACAACCAGAGTTTTTTTTTACCCTTATACTGTATTTGATTCTCATAAGTAGAGTGACTGAGTGAGTGATGTTGTTCAATGCCAAGTGAGCAATTTTTTTTTATCTATGTCATGGCCACAACAGTTCCATTTTGATGACATGCTGAGAATATCTGTTTTGTACCGATACTAGACCAATTCTTGGATTTTTATAGTGCTAGCTCACTGAAACAACTGTTACAGATAGACCTGTCGTTCCACTCAGACAAATTATCAAGTGTCCAAGCCAATCAATCTTTGTTTTTGTCCGTAATTCTGCATGCTTAGTTGAAAAGCAACAAGTACCAATTTAGTAGTCTTTGATTTGACTTAAGTGAGAATGAGACCCACAATTTACTGCAATTGAGGCCAACATACTAACCATTACACCACCGAGATGATTTCATAAGTAGAGGACTTGGTAGGTGTGTTAGTTAAGGAGCATTATTGCATTATACCTGTTCATTTCCTGTGGGTTTTTTAATGTTTCAAATATATTATAAAAACTTTAAATGATAGTAAGGTTGACTATTTTCAGCCTCAAGTGATAGAAGTTCCAAAGGAAATTCCACCAGAATCTGGTGTAAAGGAACAACATACAGTGGAGCATACCTCACCAGAACCATGGGGTAATCCAGACTCTCCATTACCAGAGGAGAACCCTGATTATCAGGAGGACTATCTAGATCATCCACAACCCATGTGAGTGTAATTCTATCTGTAACATGTAATGTATTCAAAAGTGTTTCATATTTAGGTTTTTAAGCGGGTATAGGGATATATGGAATGCTTTTTATCCAAGTGTTTCAAGGATTATTACAATGGAAGCAGACGAAAATGAGGATTTTAAAGGAAAACCAGAAAATGTCTAAATTCAAAAAATTGTCGTTAATAATCATTCTTTGGTGTACAGTTAAAATAATTGTGATCGTCATTGGGTCTTCTGTTAACTAAATAAATGTTGTCACATCGGAATTGCTGTGCATAGATGAGACACAGTCTGTCATGGAAAAGTTCCCTGTCATGGCTTCAGTCCCTACCTACCTATATATACATACTGATATTATTTATTTTATTATGGGCAAGGAACCAGCCTAATGATTTTAACCATACTTTTGTTATTTAATTATTTCCTGTGTTTTTGAAACATATTTTTTAGTAATCACTTTGATCATAATGTACTTTCAGTGTGCTATCTGCAGCCCCAGAAGATGATATGATGGGAACCCAACCTTTCAGTAGACCAGCAATGTCTCCATCTCCCAAGGCAAGATCTCCTACCCCTGAGAGACAACAGAGTCCTGATCCATCAGATGACAGTACCTCTTTACAGTCCAGTATATCAGACACTATTAACCAGAGTGTGTCTATGGGACAATGGTTACTCAGTAAGAGTGATGGTGAAGTAGCAGATTATATATTAGATGATGGTATGTGTATTGGATATTTTTTCCCTTCCATTAGGGTTAGGGTTAGGATTGTGGTGTTTGAAGCCACTTTCAACAATATTTCAGTTATATTGTGGCCCCCACCTTCCATTAAATTTAATATTCAAGAAAATATGAATTCAGAGTATAGATTTCAAAAGGCCAAGACACAGGTTGTATTGTGTATTCAGGCTTTAATACTGAATGTGCTGAAGATGAAAAACAGCTGAAAGTGTTATGAATGTCTACTTCATACCTTCTTCAGTTTTTTTCCATCATAATTGAACAACCTTTTTTAGACATTTATTTTTCAGTAGTTGCAAAAAAACATGTTTCCCCAGTATGCATTTACAAAAAGTTGCACCAAGGGTTAGGGTTATGGTGTTTAATGCCACTTTCAACAATATTTCAGTTATATCGTGGCGGTCAGTTTTATTGGTGGAGGAAAATTGAGTACCTGGAGAAAACCACCGACCTGCCGCAGTCACTGACTAACTTTATTACATAATGTTGTATGGGTACACCTCGGCATGGGCGGGATTCGAACTCACAACGTTAGTGGTGATAGGCACTGATTGCACAGGTAGTTGCAAATTCAACTACTATACGATCACAACCATGGCGGTCCCTTTACAAAAAGTGCTAGTTGCATCAAGGTCAAACAAAGTTGATCACATGTTCTTAGGCATATATATTTCAAAATAATAATAATGACAGGTGTTTTTAGTGAATTTTGAAAATGTCTATTTATTTTGATTTTTTTTTTAATTTGTTCAGTGGTTTGAGATGAGAGGTAATTTTATTTGTTTTGTTAATATTGGTGAAATTGTTGGTCATCACTGTTTAAACTTTCATTTCATAGCCATTGCATCACTGAAGCGTTTTTTATTCTTTGAATTTTTTTTTTTATTTACAAATATTGTATATTCTACAGATTTAAGACAAAGAATAGCAAAGTCTTCTAAACACAAAGGTGACTTCAGCACAGCAGATACACTTAGAGACACTACTGACTTAGTTGTAAGTAGTCAAACCTGTATTAAGAGGTCATAGATATGTTACAGAGCTTGTGCAAGTTTATCAATCAATCTGATGTAATACACATTATGACGTCACCGATAAAAAAAATAACGTCAGTTCTGAAGGCTTCGACAGAAATTATCACATTTATACCACCTTGTCATATCAGACTCGCTGAGATATTAGCGGTAATGTCTGTCTCGACCTTCAAAATTGCCATTATTCTATATTTCTTATTTCAGATATTGTACTTTTATACAAATGCAAAGGAAAGTTTTGAAGTTTCATTTAGAAATGTGTGTTAACCTCGTTTTATAATCTTCAAATGTATTAAAAATTCGAAGAATTCTCATTTTGGCCACACATTTACATCTGGGAAGTATAAAATGTAAGAATGAGGCAACTGATATATATACGAGAGATACATTGTAAAAAGAAAAATGTTTTAATGGGATTGGTGTTCACTTGCACTTGATTATGCCAAATTATGCTGAATTTTCCTTTTTTCTTAAATTGTGAGCAAATGTCACTTTGACTTCATGTGTCACATAATTGTTTTTAATAAAAGCACCTAATTTATGGTTGAGTTTACCCTCAAGATTATTAATTATCCTTTTTCATGTCTGTCAAAAATTGGAGTCCAGGAATGCAAAAGTCTCTGGAAACCTTGGAATTGAAGGTGACAGTGGGTTTAGGCCTGTAGTCAGAGATCAGATCAATGACTTTAGCCAACTCACACCACTCTTCTCATATTGAGACTCAACAAAAACCTTATGATCACTACTCTTACTACATGTTAATACCTCTCTTCAAAGTAAGCATTCTGCATTAGATCAAGGAAGAACTACAGATGTCTATTCACACCACACTCCTCACACGTTGAAGACAATAAAACCATAGATTTGATATACTTTCTATGATTATACCCCCACTCCCCAAAGGGGGAGGGGGGTATACTGTTTTACCTCTGTCTGTCCTTCCATCCGTCCAAGATATTTTTCGTCACATTTTTCTCAGTAACTGTTGATGGCAGAAATCTGATATTTGGTCACAAGCATCATATAGGTATACCATATTGTGGGTAGCGTTTTTGGACCCGTCAGATTCCTACTTCCTGTTTGCCGACTTATTTGGTCTTTATACACATTGAACATATATGCACATTTTTCGTCACATTTTTCACAGCAACTATTGATGACAGAGATCTGATATTTGGTCACAAGCGTCATATAGGTACCCCATATCGTGGGAAGCGTTTTTGGACCCATCAGATTCCTACTTCCTGTTTGCCGACTTTGTTGATTTTTATACACATTGAACATATATGCTCATTTTTTGTCGCATTTTTCTCAGCAACTATTGATGGCAGAAATCTGATATTTGGTCACAAGCTTCATATAGGTACCCCATATCGTGGGAAGCGTTTTTTGACCCGTCAGATTCCTACCTCCTGTTTGCCAAAGAGCGGGGGTATCATAGGTGAGCATTAGCTCACAGTTCATCTTGTTTAAAGAAAACATTTGGGTGACTCTCAGTAATAAAAAGGTAGATATCTAATTTAGTGCACACTGCATGTTTCTGGAATAACCTTCATCAGACACACTCAAAATCTAAAGATTGCAAAGCCAAATAATTTAATGTTATGGGAGCAATAAAACCAAAGGGCCTAAGCAGGATAGCCAAAATTGTCTAAGGTTACCTATGCCTGAGAGAGGAGAACCTTAGTTTTATTAATAATTACATTATTTAGGAACTGTAAACATATCTATTTCTTTTTATAGGATGAATCTGTAGATGCTGTCAGTGAAGGAGAATTTCAACACCGTACAAATCTATCTCCAGAAAAAGATCCTGTTCTTAACTTCATAGCCAGTCTGCAGACTACACCACAAGTAAAACAGGCACAATTTGAAATGCCTTACAACCAGGTTTATGATGTCTTGAATCAGACTGGTAAAAGTATGGGTGAAATAACAATAGATAGATCAAGGGGTGACCCGAGGTACAGGGATGACGTTTACCAAGATAGGAATAGTCATGCTATGTCGCAAAGATCCATTGACAGGGAAAGGAGATTGCAGGAGAGAGACAGACATTCTCCTGGCTATATTCAATATGAAAGAGAAAGTAGATCTCCAACCTACAGAGATAGAGGAAGTAGGTCACCAACATACAGGGAAAGGGAAAGTAGATCGCCAATTTATGTAGAAAGAGAAAGTAGGTCACCAATTTATGGAGAAAGAGAAAGCAGATCACCAATTTATGGAGAAAGAAAAAGTAGATCACCAACGTATGGGAAAAGAGAAAGCAGGTCTCCAACTTACAGAAATGGTGACCGTAGCTCACCCACACAAAGAGAAAGGGGAAGTAGATCTCCTACTCAAAGAGAAAGACAGAGCAGGTCACAGACTCAAAGATCTACAGATTATGACAGAAGGACAAAATCACCAAGACAGACTCAAGAATACTACAGCAATGGATTCTCCCCACATGGAACCAGGGAGACTTTTAATTCTGGTATTATTTTTATTTATGTAAAGGTTTTTAAAAGAGGGACAATAGGAAAAATAAAAGTGATGTACTGGGTACAATATTCAAAAATAGTAATACATGTACCTCAGAATGTTTTTGTCTGATTTATTAAACCCTGATGCGGGACACGTTGTTAACTACACCTTGTTGAAACAAGATTAATGTTGTTAAATCATGTTTATTACTTTAAGCAAAACAAAAATTGTACAAAATCACACTTAATAATCTCTTGTTGGAAATACATAACAGACAGATAAATTTAATTTTGTTT
Organism: Bathymodiolus brooksi; assembly: GCA_963680875.1. Classification (NCBI taxonomy): domain Eukaryota; kingdom Metazoa; phylum Mollusca; class Bivalvia; order Mytilida; family Modiolidae; genus Bathymodiolus; species Bathymodiolus brooksi. The sequence continues at coordinate 103,585,703 of OY804576.1, forward strand.
CTCACACTGATGATCCTTGCTAATCTTTCCTTAAATATGTACTGACAGAAGTTACTAATGCTTTTTTTTTTTTTAAATACAGACATTTCAATTCATTTACACAACAAGACATTACACAAACAATATTGGCATATTCCGATCTGGATATATAAAGTTATTACATATGAAATGGTCATGATCAGAGCTCCAGATAATTCTCTATTTTGATGGAGTTATTTCCCCTTAAATTTTGGAAATAGAAATATTTATTTTGTTTCATTTACTTATTACTAATCTAAAAACTTAATCAAATATTAGTTTTAAAATATGATTTTGAATACACTGTTTTGGTTGTTTTTTTTAATAACCCATGAATGTGATTATATTCTGAAGATTGAAAAGAAAATCATTAAATAACAGATATTTCATTTTAAAACATTTTACATACTCCCCTTATCTGGAGCACTGATAATGCTGTACAAATATCAAGACTATGTAAATTTTGACCAGTTTGTTTCATGCTTTGTGATGGTATCTGTCAATAATGGCATTACGCATTTATTTTTTCTATCTTTTCTCTACTTTTCAATTTTCATTTTAAAGTTTCAATTGTTGGCAAATGATTAGACCATTTACAGCAGTGGATATAATACTTGGTAAAAAGTAATATGAAGTGAATAATCTTGAGTGGAAATTCTTCAATATTTGTACTAAATACTGTATTTCTTATATTTAATTCAATAGATATTTCAAAGGTTTCTTCAAGTAAAACTATTACTTGTTGCCAAAATACCTTTATTATGGGGTATAACCATATATAATGTAATATTGAATCTGTGGCATTATTACAGAAATTACACTGATCTGATTCTTTAATCCCAATCTTAACCAAAAGCATGTTTGTTGGTAAGATTCTGTGTAGAAGTTAAAATTGAAAGTTTCTAAAATTAAAGTCATTTCTGGTCAAAGAGATATTTTCAAAAACATTTTCTAAATTAATTTCACCTACTACTGATTTCCATTTAATTAAGCTATTGATGGAATCTAGGTTTATGACATCTTTTAATTTAAATAAGTTACTAATGCTGGTGCTAAGATGTTTATCGTATGAAAAGGTCTTGGGAAATTAAATTTTGCATATGCTACGATAGGCAAACAAATCTTTAGCAGACTAGAGATACAAGCTCATGTGATCTTCTAGTTTGCTTTTTTTATGAACATCTGCAAGAGAATTCAACAAAAAAAATACTGTGTGTAGATCTATTTGTTACCGCTTTAGTCCTGTTGTAGAAGAATAATGATCCATTATTAGATCATGTCAATTTTATTTGCACTTTTGAAATTTTCAGAATTTAGCACACAAGATTCAATGAGAGCAAGTGATCTGAAGAGAAGTTCTGTTGAGTTTAATGACACACCACAGATTTTATCTGGTAGCAGACAGAAAAATCGAAAACAAACTCCTTCTGGGGGAGTAACTGTTACACCAGGGTTAATGGCAGGAGGTCGCTCTCCATGTAAGTATAATCAAATACTTGCTATGTAAAATATACTTCATCATGGAAATGTAGGTATTATTTTCATTGTAAAAAATAACACAATTAAAACCTGGCAGCAGTATTTTCATTATTTCGACACTACCAAGCGAATTTGAAAACAGACTCACTGCAGCCTGTTGATTTTGGGAATCCATCCGTCTGGTTACAAGTACCCCCCCCCCCCCCCCCCCCCACACACACACACACAGTAGGTGGAGATACAGAATTGATAAGAGCAAATGAGTTGCCCTTCAGAGAATAAGTTTGTTGTTGATTACCTGTATATGTAATATAAAAGTTAAAGGCCAGGGAACCAGTCTATAACTTGAGGTCAAAAATAGTCAATATTCAAGGGGATTAGAGTTATGGTGTTTAATGCTACTTTCAACAATATTTCAGTTATATCGTGGCAAGTCAGTTTTATTGGTGGAAGAAACCGGAAAAAACCACAGACCTATTGCAAATCACTGACAAACTTTATCACATGATGCTGCATAAAGTACACCTCCCCCTGATTGCATAGGTAGTGGTAAATCCAATTGCCATACAACCACGACAGCCCGTAAGAGTTAATATTAAGCTTGTAATATATTATTATGCATGTTGAAACTTATTGGTGATCACCTCAAGATTAAAGAATACCGAAAACATCTTGTTAGGTTCACATAAATGTGGTAGCAAATTTATTTGTGTGTCCACACACTTTTTGTTCCACATCAACTGACATGCTGTGTTGTGTTGTTAACCATTGATGTAGAACAATAACTCTATTATTATTATTATATCAATTATGAAAAAGAAAAAATTGTATTAATTAAATGTAGTTTTTGTCACCGAAATATGAATGAACATAATCAATGTTTATTTTAGTGAAATCTGCCTTGAGAAAACCACAAGTACAGAAGTCATGGGGACAGCCAGACAGATCCATCAGTCAATCTCAACATCAAGTTGTTCAAGTTCGAAGTTCTGACCATGATATGAAAGAATCCTTAGAAGGATCACAAAGTAAGTATTCACTTTACTTACCCCAGGAAAATAAATTGTTCAGTATGATGAAGGAATTATATTTTGACATTGACTAATCCCAATGTAAACATAATGTCATTGATAGTGTAATACTGTAGATAGCCTGCTAGCCTCCGATAGTGTAATACTGTAGATAGCCTGCTAGCCTCCGGTAGTGTAATACTGTAGATAGCCTGCTAGCCTCCGATAGTGTAATACTGTAGATAGCCTGCTAGCCTCCGGTAGTGTAATACTGTAGATAGCCTGCTAGCCTCCGATAGTGTAATACTGTAGATAGCCTGCTAGCCTCCGATAGTGTAATACTGTAGATAGCCTGCTAGCCTCCGGTAGTGTAATACTGTAGATAGCCTGCTAGCCTCCGATAGTGTAATACTGTAGATAGCCTGCTAGCCTTCGATAGTGTAATACTGTAGATAGCCTGCTAGCCTCCGATAGTGTAATACTGTAGATAGCCTGCTAGCCTCCGATAGTGTAATACTGTAGATAGCCTGCTAGCCTCCGATAGTGTAATACTGTAGATAGCCTACTAGCCTCCGATAGTGTAATACTGTAGATAGCCTGCTAGCCTCCGATAGTGTAATACTGTAGATAGCCTGCTAGCCTCCAATAGTGTAATACTGTAGATAGCCTGCTAGCCTCCGATAGTGTAATACTGTAGATAGCCTGCTAGCCTCCGATAGTGTAATACTGTAGATAGCCTGCTAGCCTCCAATAGTGTAATACTGTAGATAGCCTGCTAGCCTCCGATAGTGTAATACTGTAGATAGCCTGCTAGCCTCCGATAGTGTAATACTGTAGATAGCCTGCTAGCCTCCAGTAGTGTAATACTGTAGATAGCCTGCTAGCCTCCGATAGTGTAATACTGTAGATAGCCTGCTAGCCTCCGATAGTGTAATACTGTAGATAGCCTGCTAGCCTCCGATAGTGTAATACTGTAGATAGCCTGCTAGCCTCCGATAGTGTAATACTGTAGATAGCCTGCTAGCCTCCAATAGTGTAATACTGTAGATAGCCTGCTAGCCTCCAATAGTGTAATACTGTAGATAGCCTGCTAGCCTCCGATAGTGTAATACTGTAGATAGCCTGCTAGCCTCCGATAGTGTAATACTGTAGATAGCCTGCTAGCCTCCAATAGTGTAATACTGTAGATAGCCTGCTAGCCTACGATAGTGTAATACTGTAGATAGCCTGCTAGCCTCCGATAGTGTAATACTGTAGATAGCCTGCTAGCCTCCGATAGTGTAATACTGTAGATAGCCTGCTAGCCTCCGATAGTGTAATACTGTAGATAGCCTGCTAGCCTCCAATAGTGTAATACTGTAGATAGCCTGCTAGCCTCCAATAGTGTAATACTGTAGATAGCCTGCTAGCCTCCGATAGTGTAATACTGTAGATAGCCTGCTAGCCTCCGATAGTGTAATACTGTAGATAGCCTGCTAGCCTCCAATAGTGTAATACTGTAGATAGCCTGCTAGCCTCCGGTAGTGTAATACTGTAGATAGCCTGCTAGCCTCCGATAGTGTAATACTGTAGATAGCCTGCTAGCCTCCAATAGTGTAATACTGTAGATAGCCTGCTAGCCTCCGATAGTGTAATACTGTAGATAGCCTGCTAGCCTCCGATAGTGTAATACTGTAGATAGCCTGCTAGCCTCCGATAGTGTAATACTGTAGATAGCCTGCTAGCCTCTAATAGTGTAATACTGTAGATAGCCTGCTAGCCTCCGGTAGTGTAATACTGTAGATAGCCTGCTAGCCTCCGATAGTGTAATACTGTAGATAGCCTGCTAGCCTCCGATAGTGTAATACTGTAGATAGCCTGCTAGCCTCCAATAGTGTAATACTGTAGATAGCCTGCTAGCCTCCGATAGTGTAATACTGTAGATAGCCTGCTAGCCTCCGATAGTGTAATACTGTAGATAGCCTGCTAGCCTCCGATAGTGTAATACTGTAGATAGCCTGCTAGCCTCCAATAGTGTAATACTGTAGATAGCCTGCTAGCCTCCGGTAGTGTAATACTGTAGATAGCCTGCTAGCCTCCGATAGTGTAATACTGTAGATAGCCTGCTAGCCTCCGATAGTGTAATACTGTAGATAGCCTGCTAGCCTCCGATAGTGTAATACTGTAGATAGCCTGCTAGCCTCCGGTAGTGTAATACTGTAGATAGCCTGCTAGCCTCCGATAGTGTAATACTGTAGATAGCCTGCTAGCCTCCGATAGTGTAATACTGTAGATAGCCTGCTAGCCTCCGATAGTGTAATACTGTAGATAGCCTGCTAGCCTCCGATAGTGTAATACTGTAGATAGCCTGCTAGCCTCCGATAGTGTAATACTGTAGATAGCCTGCTAGCCTCCAATAGTGTAATACTGTAGATAGCCTGCTAGCCTCCAATAGTGTAATACTGTAGATAGCCTGCTAGCCTCCGATAGTGTAATACTGTAGATAGCCTGCTAGCCTCCGATAGTGTAATACTGTAGATAGCCTGCTAGCCTCCAATAGTGTAATACTGTAGATAGCCTGCTAGCCTACGATAGTGTAATACTGTAGATAGCCTGCTAGCCTCCGATAGTGTAATACTGTAGATAGCCTGCTAGCCTCCGATAGTGTAATACTGTAGATAGCCTGCTAGCCTCCGATAGTGTAATACTGTAGATAGCCTGCTAGCCTCCAATAGTGTAATACTGTAGATAGCCTGCTAGCCTCCAATAGTGTAATACTGTAGATAGCCTGCTAGCCTCCGATAGTGTAATACTGTAGATAGCCTGCTAGCCTCCGATAGTGTAATACTGTAGATAGCCTGCTAGCCTCCGATAGTGTAATACTGTAGATAGCCTGCTAGCCTCCAATAGTGTAATACTGTAGATAGCCTGCTAGCCTCCGGTAGTGTAATACTGTAGATAGCCTGCTAGCCTCCGATAGTGTAATACTGTAGATAGCCTGCTAGCCTCCAATAGTGTAATACTGTAGATAGCCTGCTAGCCTCCGATAGTGTAATACTGTAGATAGCCTGCTAGCCTCCGATAGTGTAATACTGTAGATAGCCTGCTAGCCTCCGATAGTGTAATACTGTAGATAGCCTGCTAGCCTCTAATAGTGTAATACTGTAGATAGCCTGCTAGCCTCCGGTAGTGTAATACTGTAGATAGCCTGCTAGCCTCCGATAGTGTAATACTGTAGATAGCCTGCTAGCCTCCGATAGTGTAATACTGTAGATAGCCTGCTAGCCTCCAATAGTGTAATACTGTAGATAGCCTGCTAGCCTCCGATAGTGTAATACTGTAGATAGCCTGCTAGCCTCCGATAGTGTAATACTGTAGATAGCCTGCTAGCCTCCGATAGTGTAATACTGTAGATAGCCTGCTAGCCTCCAATAGTGTAATACTGTAGATAGCCTGCTAGCCTCCGGTAGTGTAATACTGTAGATAGCCTGCTAGCCTCCGGTAGTGTAATACTGTAGATAGCCTGCTAGCCTCCGGTAGTGTAATACTGTAGATAGCCTGCTAGCCTCCGATAGTGTAATACTGTAGATAGCCTGCTAGCCTCCGATAGTGTAATACTGTAGATAGCCTGCTAGCCTCCGATAGTGTAATACTGTAGATAGCCTGCTAGCCTCCAGTTCATGAGTTCAATCCAGTGGTGTTAAACCAAAGACTATAACATTGGTATTTGCTGCTTCTCCACTAAGCACACAGAATTAAGGAGTAAGAGCAAAGACTGGTTGGCTCTGCATCAGGATAATGTGTAAGAGTGGAAGGACACGTCTACACGCAGACTGTTGTTTCAGTCAGCTAGCACTATAAAAATCCAACTAAGAGTGTTGGTCTAGTACAAAGCAGACATCATCTCATTGAAATGCAAATTGTGTTCGCCATGATATAGCTGAAAAATTGCTGAGTTGACGTTAAACAACAATCACCCACTCACTCAATTTAAGCATAGCTGGTCAGTACTCCAAAGGGTTTAAAATGGACCTTGTTTTGTCTCATGTAATTGATTTGCTTGTGTTTGAAGTAAAGTCAAACCTGCTTTAGTGAGCACCTCTATTAACCAATAACTTGTATTATGTGACTTTAATTTTAATTTCCCTTCACAGTGTATTTCATATTAAATAAACCTGTATAGAGTGACCACCTGTCTTATGTGACCATATTTCAATATTCCCTTGGAAGGTCAAATAAGGCAGGGTTGACTGTAATAGACTAGTTAGTCATATTGTTACTGTGACTTAGATGTTATAGTTAGCTATATATAGTCATATTGTTACTGTGACTTAGATGTTATAGTTAGCTATATATAGTCATATCTTTACTGTGACTTAGATGTTATAGTTAGCTATATATAGTCATATTGTTACTGTGACTTAGATGTTATAGTTAGCTATATATAGTCATATCTTTACTGTGACTTAGATCTTATAGTTAGCTATATATAGTCATATCTTTACTGTGACTTAGATCTTATAGTTAGCTATATATAGTCATATCTTTACTGTGACTTAGATGTTATAGTTAGCTATATATAGTCATATTGTTACTGTGACTTAGATGTTATAGTTAGCTATATATAGTCATATCTTTACTGTGACTTAGATGTTATAGTTAGCTATATATAGTCATATCTTTACTGTGACTTAGATCTTATAGTTAGCTATATATAGTCATATCTTTACTGTGACTTAGATGTTATAGTTAGCTATATATAGTCATATCTTTACTGTGACCCAAGTGTTATATTTGAAATTTCATGCCTTTATATGTCATGTTTTCAGATCTCTATGGATTTAATTCAACCAATGACCAACGAAGTTCAAGGGCATATACCCCAGACCAGATGAACTTGGATGCTCTTGTCCAATCAGGATATCTGACACAGTCACTGACATATTCTGCTGAACTTGGCCAATCAGGAAACATGTCTCAGTCCATGGATAGAAGTAGTTACAAAGATTCTCTTGAGTATAGACAAATGAGTCCATCCAGAGCAAATAAAAAACGATCGTCCCTGGGTCTGACCTATTCGTTTGAAGATGAGGATGACTACAGACAAACTGGTGGTTTTGAAGACTCCGGTACTTTGAAAATGTCAGTTACTTTACCAACAACTGGGGCCTCCAATGAGGAAAGTGAATTATCAGAAATAGATATCACTGATGGAAATACAAGATGATTCATTTTCATACTTTTTATGGATAATATTTATATATTTTTTATACCTATATGTATAGATTTGAGAGTATGAAAAAATGAAAAAATTGTAATGTATGCTTCAAATGTATGTGTAGTTCGTAAACTGCTCCCAATTGTCACTTGTAATGTACATATATGTGAAAACTGATTCATTCTTCTGTAATAAACATGTAGATATCTAATGTAGTATTAAGGGCACGTTTCTGAAATAACCTTCATCAGGTACGCTCATAGTCAACTGATTGGAAAGTGAAATAATTTAAGTCTTTGGGAGTAAGTAAACCGAAAGATAACAATAACCAGCTAAGGTCACCTATGCCTTAGGGAGCTTGACTATATTTTTTATAAATTGTAGGAGTTGTTAGATGAACACACATTAAATTATTTTTTTTATCTCAGTTAAATAAAAGTGTGTAATGTTAATATTTATTTTTGTTAAATCTATTTATAACTGTGTATGTTTTTATATTTTTTATTCCGTCCAAAGGTTGTTATTTTTGTTTATGAATTGTCAACTCAGAAATATTTGTAGGTTGTTAGTGTTTCAGAGGGAAATATCATTCAAATTTCATTCTAAATAAAAAATAATTTACTTGTTGAAATTTAAACTATTCAAAAGGTTTTTTTTTATAATACATGTCTGGAGTAACAATCTGTAACTTTTAAACTATCTTTTCTTTTCATATAGATATTATTTTTTTATAATCTAGTCTTTTGAAGGAGTTTTATGTGTTTTACTCATATTTATAGTTTAAATGATTTTTTTTTTCATGATCCCTTGTTAAAATGTGCTTGCCAATTATCAAACTTAAATAAATTAAAATTAATGCAATTAAAAAATAAGATACTAAGAAAACTATCAATATTATTTCTAGTATAATGCTTATCCTAAAAAAAAAGCCACAAATTTCTCAATTGAAAATTGAAAATTTCATAATTTCTCAAAAACATCATTTTCAATTACATTTGAGCTATTATTGATTTATTCCACATTATTTTAGTTACAATTATTATATGTAGCATTTTAAATACTGTATGTCTAGAAGCATTTGTGATACAATGTACAATATATTAAAATATGATTTGTACTCAAAAGAAAATTGTAGACTTTGATATGATAGTAATAAAAATAAAAGTAATGTGTAATATGTTTGTCTTTTATTTTTTGTGATAGTATGTGGTCTTTTTGAGTGGAAACAAATCTATGCAGGTTTTTTATTGTTTGTTTGGGATCAGATTTACTGGTTTAACCTCACCACATTTTTGTGCCTGTCCCGAGCCAGGACCTGGATTATCAATGTCACATGTCATGGTCTTTTTTTGTTCAGGGTCTTGAGGATTTTGTGTTGATAATCCTGTCAACAGTCCAGGGAATGCCCCACATTTTGGGCGTCTTCTTATCCAAGGACGGACTCAACACAAGCTGCATGCATGATTCCTATTGAGCAGTCTCCTACTTAAAGCAAGAATAATAATAATACCTGAGGCTGCAGCCATGCCATCTATATATAGATAGTAAATATATACTAAATAGTATAGTATAGGTGTGAACGTGGTGTCGTATACTACAAAGTAGTATACGATTTTCTTATCATGTGAACCGGCCTCAAGATGTTCCTTGTCTTATTATTTTCAATTGACTTGGGGGGGGGGGGGGGTTGGAAAGAAAAAATTGTATTGGATAGAAAATAACTTGTTATTTGTAGACAAAAATAAAGGATTCCCGATATTTGGGACATGTACATGAAATCTAATTATGATTTTTATAATATGAGCATATGGTCGCCTCGAGTGCGAAGAAATCGAACTCTCTGTAGAGACAGACCAAAGACTTTTTTCACTGCGAAATTGGTATTTGCCTCTACCCTGCCATTTATGCAAAATTTGTGATTAAAGCTCAATCATTGACTGGTTCGGAGGCATGAAAATGTGTCCGAGTGGAGCGAGTTGTTCTCCCTTACCTTACATAAAAATCTTCTCATCATTATACAGTTTGTTCTATTCGTGGTATAGTTGAACAATTACCACTTTACGTTAACAACAATCACCCACTCACTCGCTCGTCTATAGGCCAACTAAAGTTGTGATTTCGAATCCCTCTCATTGCGAGATGTACTCCATACAACTTTATGTAATCAAGTTTGTCAGTGACTTGAACAGGTCGGTGGTTTTCTCCAGGTATGCCGGCTTCCTCTACCAATAAAACAGACCGTCACAATATAGCTGAAATATTGTTGAAAGTGGCGTTAAACACCATAACCATAACCTCTATAAGCCAATATCCAGTAAATGTAACAAGGGTGAAATATATAAGAACATGGTAACCTGAAATGCTCATATCCCTATACTATACCACTGATATTCTGAAACAACTGTGCTTATATAGTTGCAGGGCCCGGGTGGCTCAATGAATTAGGTAGTTGGATTACCTAGCAACTCATACAAGCCTATCACCCATACGGCGTGGGTTCGCGCCCGGCTTTATAAATTACAAAAAAAGGGTACACTCGACTCGCAACCGCAAGTGATAAAGTTTACCAGTTACTTGTCCATGGTCGGTGGTTCTCTCCGGGTACTCCGGCTTCTTCCACCACTAAAACTGGTCGCCATGATATAGCTGAAATATTGCTGAAAATGGCGTTAAAACACCAAAAATCAAAATCAAAATCTTGTATAGTTTCATGTTTAAGACGACGTTTTATTCTGATATGAATATTATTTTTATATGATAAATTAAAAGTTCAGATATGGTAGTGTCTGTCCTAAAATGGGATACATTTGAAATTAGTTGTCTCATCGGTTACCTAGCGTATAATCAAAATAAACATGATTACAATGTACGATAACAGTGATAAAATCTGATGACACTATCAGATACGTTTAAAATAAATAAGTTAAACCTAATATATATTATATAATATCGAACGTTAAACCAAATCACCAGATGAAGGTTATTCAGAAACGCAACGTGTGCAGTAGATCAGGTGTTTGTAACATTTCAGCTCACAAAAACAGTATGAGACTTGTTTTCTACTCTAATGTATTGTCAGTAAGACTCTGAATAGCAGACATTGTGAAATTGATACTTCAATGATTTTATCAATTTTGTTATGTACTATTCTTCAGGATGCGGTAATAAGTAATTAAGACAAGTACTAGTACTGGCATGTATACTTTGTCAGAATGCTATATATCCTAATGCGGCGTTCGCCGATATGTTCATTTTAATAGACTCCAAATTCGTCAAAATCATAATTGTCAAGCAATACTGTTCACTAATTTTGCGCTATAGATATATATGCGAACCCCACTAAAAACCGGGGGTGAACTCAGGTGCTCCGGAAGGGTACGCAGTTCCTGCTCCATTAGTTAAAAGCCCGGTGATAAGTCATGAATGAGAAAAGGACTGGAAAGTGTTTACGACAAGTGGAACATATACCGGTACGTGGTCATTTGTGACACCGATGTTCCGTAACGGTGAACCAAGTGATGACTTCAACTTAACCAATAGGAACCCTTGGTTCAGTAGCTTCCTTGTAAGCAGCAACCCTCTATTAAGGAAATCCTGATAGGAACCACAATCTCTGGAATATCGGATCAACTGAGAGATAACTGAGTAGTGAGACTTTGGCTGGATATTGATTGATTTATTTGTATATTTTATATGTGATATTTTATGGCAATCAATATTATTATTTCCTACCGTGACATCTGCTCGGTCATGCAATAAAGTCGATCACTTGTTTTGATTTACAATTCTCGCGCAGCACGAGACCAATGACGTCATTCTGTATATTCATAGCGTACATAAACACTGAGGGAATACTTTTCAACGTCAAAATTACAAGATGAGATTAAAACAGAGAAGTTTGAATTGAATAAATTCCATGCAAGTAAAAAAGATCCTTTTTACTAATGTCTTTTTTTCCTGATCATTATGCCTGTTAAATATGTTTCCATCGATGGTATTCCCCAAACATTTGTATTTTTCCGGTTTGTTGACATAATCGTCATCACAGTTCATGACCGTTTCTGGAATGTAGGCCAAGCAAATTGTATTTTAAAATACTTTGAAAATATGATGATTGATCATTCAGATTCCACCATTTTCTAGAAAATGGACGATTTTACCGGGAAAATACATGCAAGTGCTCTCCATTAGTCACAAAATGGCAGATTATTTTGCATTTCCACTGCTGCTTTAATAACAAATATACCCCTTACTTCTTGGGGTATTGAAATGAAATTCACAGAGAAGATAGAAAAAGAATTAATTTAACAGCAATAATCAAAATTTATAGCATAAATTGGACAGAGAATTAAATTAAACCAGACAGAAAAATGAAATTATCTGGGTTAAAAAAAAACTGTCATTATTACAAATAGCATCAACAAAACTGTATTGTTACCACTCTGTGATAATAAATGTGATTAAAATAAATTGAAATCAGTCATTAATTGTTTTACCAAAATATGTCGGTCTAATAGATTGTATTGACAAAAGCAAAAACATAAAATTCACTGGATTAAATACTTTTTATGTGGGTAAGCAAGTTAATTTTTGTATCACATAATTAATTTTTAATACTTCAATTTCAAACTATTTAAAAAAACCATCTTTTGAAATTTTTCAGACAAATCAATTACACTGAAAAAGCTAAAATACTGTACTTTCTTAATCTGGTTTACTTTTTAAGTTTGGTTGGCCTATGACAAAATCATGTGCTTTATTGAACTTTGACCGGCTTTATGTGACGTCATACGACGCCATTTGGAAAATGGATGGTAAGCAAATACAGGTCAGTGTGTTATTATTATCGATCTTTTTTCCATGGAACTTTACACATGTGAGCAAGAATAGATGAGGAACATAATTAAAAAGAAAAAAATGTTTACTTTTCAAACATGAAAAAAATAATCAAACATTATCCAATGACTGACCGACTTATTGTCAGACGAGGATATATACTCCATATGCAGACGCTGCTGGAATGTTGCTACATATAAATGGAAAATTCACAATGTGAAAATTGAAATAATTTTTTTTTAGGTGTAGGTCAAGATATAAAGTAGACATATCAGTATATGTTGTATCCTTTATTTCAAACTCAATGGATAGATGCGATCAACAAAATCACCAAAACTAGAATTATTTAGTGAAAGGACGTCACCTGTATAACGGAACGTGAAATTAAAGGCCCGGGTTAGCTTCTTTTCGTTTTTCTTGAGAAGCCCCTATATTAATTCTGCCTCGTACGAATAAAATAAGTAAGTTGGCGAGAAGAGGAGCACAATTTATACCCATAAGTATAATCTACTAGACATAAAATGTGTGTATAAGAACACATAGTTTTGTTCCAGCATTAAGAACACGAACTATTTTGCACTTATACTCGGAAAAACAACCAATCAGACCATGGTGTCCTATAAACATAATATTTTGATTGGACCAATTTGTAATATGGGTACCAAACTCGTAATCGAAAGTTAAACAACCTATCTATAGGCGTGATGAAGGGACTATTTCTCTGGATCTAGCAGATTCTGTTTTATTTTATTTGTTAAGAGTGGTGGCACACGTGAAATTTAAATAATTATATTCCCGAATTACAGAAGTCTTGGCCTGTATAGAGGTTATCTTTTATTTTACTTTTGATCGCGTTCACTGTCTTTAATATAACTCCTGCAAAGAAATTCGACGGAACATATATTGTATAGCAACAACCTTTGCGTGACCGGCATTGCTTCACCTGTTAACAGCATCACCCACTCTCTCACTAACGGATGTGTTGGTAATTTTTATATGTCGTGTCACCTCTAAATGTCAACCTTTCCTCGTTAATTTGCTGGTTGTTATTTTAAACTAAGTGGTCAGTACCCAAAACATACATGACTTGTATTGATGCGTTATCAAGTAATAGCCTTGAAAATAGTCCAATAAGAAGAGCTTGGAGATGATTTTGATTTTTGGTGTTTAACGCCACTTTCAGTAATATTTTAGCTATATCATGGCGACCAGCTTTAGTGGTGGAAGAAGCCGGAATACCCGGAGAGAACCACCGACCATGGGCAAGCAACTGGTCAACGTTATCACTTGCAGCTGCGAGTCGAGTGCACCTTCTTTTGTAATTTACAAAGCCGGGCGCGAACCCACGCCGTATTGGTGATAGGCTTGTATGAGTTGTAAGGTAATCCAACTACCTAACTCATTGAGCCACCCGGAGGCATTAATTATGTAGGACCCAACACTGACAGCAGAGAAAAGCATCAATCATTTTACTGGATTGTTGTAGTAAGTCTTTAATCTAGATTTTAATATGCAATTACTAGGTGAATCTCTAATATATTGGGGTAAATTATTCCATAGTAGATGAATAGTGGCTGGAAAAAATGAATTTTGATATAGGGTTAGACGACACCGGGGAATAGTGAAATTATTTGCATTTCGTAAATTGTATTTGTTTGCCTGATTGACAGTCCGCGGAAGCAAATCACTTATAAATAATCGGGGGTATCACCCTTAACTATATTATAAAAAAGTGACAACTTTCTGATTTTGCGACTGACATTGACTTTTCCCCACCCGGTTTCTGCATATAAAGAAGACAAACTTGCGTAAGCTGTCAGACCTGTGACGATTCTAGCAGCTTTAAGTTGAAGTTGCTCAAGTCTGCCAGCATCGGCAACTGTACAACTGTCCCAAACTTCACAAGAATATTCAAGAATATTCAAGGTCATGTAAATATTTTCTAAACAGTTTCTAGACACCTTAAATTTGATCTTGCGCAGAACGACTATCTGTCTGGATGTTTTGACAATAACATTATTAATATGTTTAGACCATTTTCCATCAACACTGAGAGTAACACCAAGATGCTTGTGAGTACCAACAGGTTTAATTTTAATATTATCTGTAAAGAAGTATACACCAACAGAAGAGGGCCTGGTACTGAAGTACACTATTTCTGGGGGGGTTTTCGGGAATTAGTTTGACTAGACATTGTTTCGCATAATGTGTAATATTATTTAAATCAATGTTAACCATGGAACGCAGATTATTAATTTCAAGTGATCTTTCGCCAACGGACGTGTCATCAGCAAACAATCTACACAATCCAAGCATATCATCGGCAATGTCATTGATAAATATCATGGGGTCCATGGTGTTCATCTTTTCAGTTTTTTATTTTGTATGTGTTCCAAATGTTGCCGCGGGGCCGTCGTAGTCGTGACCGTATGGTAGTTAATGGTTGAAAAATAAACTGACATGGCGAAATGATAGGGTCTATGTGAAAATCGTGCTGTACTCGAGTGTAACACCACTTTCTGAGGGTAAGATGGTTATGAATGAATAGAAAAATGATTGGTGAAGCGATTTATATAAGGGTTTCGGATAAAAAAATACAATCCGATAGCCACGAAACGTGGAAATGTGCCAACCCAGAGTTGGAGCGGTAAATTCGCTGTTTTCATTGTGGAGAGCGCTCTGACGTCCCACGGCTCCAGCAAGTCGAACAAAAAGCCGTCGGACGGCAGAAGAATCTCGGACTACTCGTGGTTGTGATCGTATGATAGTTGGATTTATAACTACTTATGCAATCGGTGCCTATCACCACTAACTTTGTGAGTTCAAATCCCAAGCGACGTATACTCGATATAACATTGTGTGATAAAGTTTGTCAGTGACTTGCGACAGCTCGGATGTTTTCTCCTGGTACTCCAGTTTCTTCCACCAATAAAACTGACCGCCACGATATAACTGAAATATTGTTGAAAGTGGCGTTAAATATCAAAACCCCCACCCCTTAACACCTTGTTGAAAACTATCACGATTATTTACTATAATCCTCAGTATGAATGAACAAATCTACAGTAATTAACATCTGTGTAATATAAGGGCGACAACATTTGTGTGACCAGCACGAATGCACCTGTTCACAGCCTCTACCTCTACCTCCCTCACACTCACAGTTGTGTCTGTAATTTTTATATGTCGTGTTACCTCTAAATGTCAACCTCTTCTGTTACTTTGCTAGTTGTTGTTTCAAACTAAGCAGTCAGTACCCACAGCACTGTATGTATTGACGCGCTATGATTTGATTGCGTTATCAAGTAAATAACCTTGATAATTATTATTGTATTGCAATAAATATGTTACCATCATAGATTTAGACTTGCCACAAGTCTCAGTGTATTTGGGGTATATAGGATTTCTGCTGTCCGTTCGGTTCGTTTGTCCGTCCGGTCGTCACACTTTTTCGTCTCTCCGACACACTTTTAAATTTTGCTCGGACGGGGGTATCTATTAGTGAACTTTAAATACTGCACTTCTGTTTTTTAATTTTAATTCCTCTCCTTTCAACAGACTTGACGTTGCTCTTATAGTTCCCAAATTTAAAAGAAGCTACCAAGTCAAAGGGACAGACTCCCGCTGAATAAATGCATAGTATTCTTGTTCAATGGTGACAAATCCTGTCCTCTCCTGATGAAAGACAGACATGTGTGGGAAGTAGTCTAGCATCGTAATTGTGAAAATAGGTTTGATTTCTTTTAGGTCCCTATTATTTTTTCTTCTATTTTCTATTTCGTTTTGTTTTCGTTGATTTCGTTTTGCTTTCGTTGGTTTCGTTTTTATTTCGTTTTCATTTCGTTGATTTCGTTTCGTTTCGTTTTCATTGATATCGTTTCGTTTTGTTTCTATTTCGTTTCGCACTTTATAGGTGCCCGATTTGATATCTATGTTTTTATTTTTATTACTATCACTGGGTCTGTACCTCTGCTGGTGGACTAATAGTCCCCGGGGGTATCACCCACTTAGTATTCAGTGCCTCGACACTGACATATTAGATACATTTATTATTGAAATTTAGTTTCTAAATTGTTTTTTGGGGTTTTTTTTTGTTTTTTTTATGGATGTTTATTTGACAATAAAATTATTATTATAATTATAACGAACACTCTCCTCCATCAGACATTGGCGACCTTAGCCGAGTTTGTCTATCCAGTTTATTTACTATAATCCTATGAATGAAAAAATCTAAAGTAATTAACATCTGTGTAAGGTCGACAACATTTGTGTAACCAGCACGGTAGTCCGAGATTCCTCTGTCGTTTAACGGCATTTATAAAGTTGCTGTAGCCGTTCAACGTCAGAGGGTAATACATACGGAAAACAGCGGATTTGCTTCTCCAACTCTGGGTCAGCACATTTCCACGTTTCGTGGCTATCGGATTTTATTTTCTATCAGAAACCCTTATATAAATCGCTTCACCAATCATTTTTCTATTCATTCATAACCATCTTACCCTCAGAAAGTGGTGCTACACTCCATTACAGCACGATTTTGCCTTAGATCCTATGATTCCGCCATTTGTCTTCCATTTTTCAAACATTTGTCACGTGACTACGAGAAAACCACGATTACCGCAATGTATCATGGGAGATGATTTGCTTATAAACAAACAAACAAATATTTGTATTGCCAATCATACACGCCTGTTAAGGCAGAACAATTAACATAAAATTTAATACAGTTGATTATATTGATTGGTAATGATTTTAACAGCAATAGTGAATTACAGATAACCATAAGAAAAAAAAAATGATGTAATACCTTGTCCAAAAAAGGGGGACGTAACACATGCTCTTTCCGAAGCCCATTGGCAACACTCTGCCATTGAATCTTTTCTTTCCAACACATTCTGTATTATTTCCTTCTGCTCTGCTTTGATCTATAGATGGACTGTTTGTCCTGTAGAATACGCTTAAATGTATGGTCTTCCATGTGATTTGAATGTTGTTTACGTATGCAAATAATGCTCAAATAATTTGGTGCGCTGAATTAAGTAGCTCCCATCATGCAGTGCGTTACTGTTATCATTCAGTTAGTATCGCGAGATCACGTTTGTAGATTCGAAAATGGAAGTCAAATGGCGGATCTAAGGCAAAATCGTGCTGTAATGGAGTGTAACACCACTTTCTGAGGGTAAGATGGTTTTGAATGAATAGAAAAATGATTGGTGAAGCGATTTATATAAGGCTTTCTGATAGAAAATAAAATCCGATAGCCACGAAACATGGAAATGTGCCGATCCTAGAGCTGGTGAGGCAAATCCGCTGTGTTCCGTATATATCACCCTCTGACGTTGAACGGCTACAGCAACTTTATAAATGCCGTTAAACGACAGAGGAATCTCGGACTACCAGCACGGATGCGCCTGTTTGGACACAGCGTCTAACTCCCTCACACTCACAGTTGTGTCTGTAATTTTTATATGTCGTGTCACCTCTAAATGTCAACCTCTCCTCGTTGATTTGTTAATTTTTGTTTTAAGCTAAGCGGTCAATTGCCCAAAACACAGAACTAAGGTTATCCTCCTTCAGGCATAGCTAGGTGACCTTAGCCGATTTTGGCTATTCTCAGTGGTATTTAAGAGGCTGGCCATTGTAGTCATTGTATAATTTGATGCACCTTATCGTTTATCTTGTCACAAGACCTTGGTTTATAAAAAAAAAAAAAAAAAAATGGTATCTATTAGCTTTATATTTGACATTTTCTTCATCCATATCTTATATATATATATAGACACTTGGATACTAATGAGATTAGTACACTATCCTTTGTAGGCACCTTAGGTTTCTTGCTCCCCAATATTTTTAATTGATTTGGATTTTGAATATGTGCGTACCTTATAAAGTTTATTCTAGAACGCACTTTTTAAATTTGATATCTACGTTTTTATTACTATCACTGGGTCGATACCTCTGCTGGTGGACTATTAATTAGTCCCCTGGGGTATCATCCACTTATTATTCAGTGTTTCGATACATTTGATACATTTATTATTGAAATTTATAGTTCCTAAATAATGTAATTATTATCAAAGCTATGGTTCGCCTCACCTGTGTATAGTTGACCTTCGACGATTTTAACTATCCTGTTTAGGCCCTTTGGTTTCATTGCTCCCAAACACTGTTAAATTATTTGGCTTTCCAATCTTTCAATTTTGAGAGTACCTGATAAAAATTATTCCAGAAACGCGTCTTGTGCACTAGATTTAATATCTACGTTTTTATTTTTATTGCTATCACTGGGTCTGTACCTCTGCTGGTGGACTATTAGTCCCCGGGGATATCATCCACCCAGTAGTCAGTGCCTCGACATTGACATGGTTTACGTGTCTACAAGATCTTTGGTTGAAAAGGGAGATACATGTAATAGTGGGAAAAAAGCGAAGGAGAGGCTTACCGTTTTACTTTGTTCTAGTAGATCTGAGGAGAAAGTGAAACCTTTGCTTTCGAGTTGATCCGGCCTGCAAACTATTCGGCCTTATGCAAATCCGGCCTTAGTTGATACGGCCTTGGTTAATTAATGCGGCCTCAGTTAAGAATGATGTGTATCTATGGATATATATGATACATACAATAAAACGACACATTGTGATGATTTGAGTAAATAATTAAGTGATGGTCCTACTATTACATAGTCTGTGTTGCCACTGGAAACAACTGTCACACTCTAAAGCATGCTACTTTGGACGGACGTTATGCTCACACACAATACAAGGAAACGACATAGTTGATAGCTTTGAAAATAGTAGGACCATCACCAAAATATGCATATATTAGTGCGGTTTCATCAAAAGAATTGGAGTACTTTTTGAGTAATTTATAGTATGGCTTCCTTTTACTTTTTGGTAGCCCTTATAATCATACTGCCAGTGCAATTATACGACTATTAAACAAATGATAATTAACTGCAAGAGAACATCTAAGGAATTTCGCTTGTTGACAGCTTGGTATATCAACCTGAATTGTTTTTGTAATCATCAACTTCAATGGAAATGATTTCCGTCATTATTACCAAAAATTACTAATTAATTTTTTTTTAAAATAATAACGATTTATTATGGCTTTTCATATTGAGTTACGAGTAAATCTTGTGAAAACACTACAAGTTCCAATATTTTATTCATCATATCCATGAATATTTAAATAATATTTTAAATTTAAATAGAACTTTTATTTTTTAATTATTCTTTTCCATTTGATATAAGGCCGGATTTGCGTAAGGCCGCATCAACTAAGGCCGAATCAACTACGGTCGAATCTGTCATAAGGCCGAAACAACTTGTAAGGAAACCTTTAGTTATTGGAAGATCACAGAATCGTGGTTGAAAAGACTAAATCATAGAATGAGAATGCAAGACAGAAAGATCTTGTTATTTATTGACCATTGCAGTGCTCATCCTCATTTGGACTTCTCAAATATTAAGCTTGCTTTTTTCCCACCCAACACCACATCTAAATTACAACCCATGGGCGCTGGAATAATTCAGAACTTTAAACTGATCTACAGAAAAAAGTTATTGAGGCATGCACTGTTTCTTATTGATGATGTGTCAACTGCTACCGAAGTCTCCAAATGTGTAGCTTTGCTTGATGCCATTCAGTGGTTGACATCAGCCTGGGACCAAATTTCAGAGGAGACCATTGAAAAGTGTTTCAAGAAATGTGGCTTCTTTAGTGAAATCAATGTTAAGTTTAACAAAATATAATTTATTGTATTTTACACCTGTAATTGACATTAAACAATTTAATTGATTTTATCTCACACCTCTAATGTAAATTGACATGGTCATGTAATAGCATGTAATAGCATGTAAGTACATATGGTAATAATTTCCCTAATTGGTTAATTGAACTGCTCTAGACTACATGTACATTTAACAAGAGAGGATATGGATGAAAATGAACATGAAAGTAAATTCACCTAAAACTCAGGTCAAAATCAAAAGTTAACAAATAAAGATTAAAACTAATTACAACTAATTATCTAATTTACTATAAAAAAAAATTATTACGAACAAACAATTCATACATGTATGTATGGTGTATGCCAAGTATCACATGTATTAAAGTACAAAATGACAAAAGCACAGGAGGTTTTAAAAAAGGAAAAAAGAAAACGTTCAATTGAGGAAACAGACAAACATTGAATCTTTCTTCAGTGGCAGTGCTTAGAAAGTGTACATAGTTTTATTTGAATACATGTATGAATTTTAACTAGTGCTTTGATGAAAAGGAATATTTTAATATAACTAGTTTTATGGATATTTTAGTGAATGACAAATATAAATTTGAATACAACTAGTGAAGGAATAAGACTGGATATTTTAGTGCTTTTATTGAAATGCTATTTATTTTAATAAATATATGTGTTAATAAATCTTGATTATAAGACAACAGTAATTCATCAGTGCCAATGGATCATTTCCAAGACCATTATCTGAAATTATAAAGGTATGTCATTAAAAACTGGTAAATATTTGCATTGACCTTCAATTTGAGCTTCCCCCTCAAGAAAGGCCACCCCTCTTATAAGGCCACTTTTCTGATGCAGTAGGGGTGGCCTTATAAGAGGGGGGAATACTGTATTAGATACATTTATAATTGAAATTTACAGTTTCTAAATAACGCAATTATATTAAAACGAACACTCTCCTCCATCAGACATTGGCGACCTTAGCCGAGTTTGTCTATCCAGTTTATTTACTATAATCCTATGACTGAACAATCTAAAGTAATTAAGATCTGTGTAATGTCGACAACATTTGTGTGACCAGCACGGATGCACCTGTTCACAGCGTCTAACTCCCCCACACTCACAGTTGTGTCTGTAATTTTTATATGTCGTGTCACCTCTAAATGTCAACCTCTCCTCGTTACTTTGCTAATTTTTGTTTTAAACTAAAGCGCGGTCAATTAACCAAAACATAAAACTAAGGTTATCCTCCTTCAGGCATAGCTAGGTGACCTTAGCCGATTTGAACTATCCTGTTCAGACCCTTTGGTTTTATTGCTCCCAAACACTGTTAAATTATTTGGCTTTCCAATCTTTCAATTTTGAGAGTACCTGATGAAAGTTATTCTAGAAACTCGTCATGCGCACTAAATTTGATACCTACGTTTGAATTACCTTCACTGGGTTAAAAACCTCTGCTGGTAGACTATTAGTTCCCAAGGGTATCACTCACTCAGTATTCATTGTTTATTAGATACATTTATTGTTGAAATGTACAGTTCCTAAATAATGTATCTATTATCAAAACTATGGTTCTCCTCTGTCAGACATAGTTGCCATCAGCCGATTTTGGCTATCACCGATCACGTTTATGCCCTTTGGTTTCATTTCTCCCAAACACTTTTAAATTATTTGGCTTTCCAATCTTTCAATTTGGAGCGTACCTGATGGAGTTTATCCCAGAAACGCGTCGTTCGCACTAAGTTTAATATCAACGTTTTCTTTTTTATTGCTATCTCAGGGTCTGTACCTCTGCTTGGTGGACTATTAGTCCCCGAGGTTATCACCCATTCAGTAGTCAGTGTTTCGGCACTGCCGTGGTTTATCAGATATATTTATTACTGAAATTTACAATTTCTAAATAACGTAATTATATCAAAACGAAGAATCTCCTCTATCAGGCATTGGTGAACTTAACCGATGTTGATTGTCCAGTTTAGTTTCGTTTTCTTACTCCCAAATACTTTTGATTTGTTTTCACTTTCCAATCTTTTGACTTTGAGCTTACCTGATGAAGGTTGTCTGCACTTAATTTGATACCTACGTTATTATTGCGTATAGACGACGATAAATTGGCAATTTTGGGTCAAAGTTGAATCTTGTTTCACAGATTACAGATCTTCAACCTCGGCAAGCCTATCTGTATCTCTCACGGTACATTTTTTGGTAGCAATGGGTTACCTCTCTGACTGGTTAGACACCTTAATCTAGTGCGACCTAGACTAAGAATTTTAATCCCAAAGATGGATCTATTGTCAGTTTTAGAAGCTCTAAGATATTTCCCTTTGAACCAGCAGAAGCAATATAGATTTTGTAAGTGTTTCATACAAATTTTGCTTCCTTTCAGACCTAGCCTCAGGTAGAAGAGGAAGTGATTCGTGACTTCTATATGCCTGATTCTGGTGTTCGATTTAATAGGAATGTGCCCTCATTTACCTTATTAACACATTTATCCCAATGATCTCATGTTCAATGATATGATTTATATCCGACTCTACTCTCCTGGCTAATAGTCACTTAACTACTAACATTCACTGACCCTGCTATTGTACTGTCTATGTGTATATGATGTCATTCATTTTTTTTGTGATAGAATGTGGTCTTTATAGTGTAAGTGAATCTGTGCAGAGTTTCTATCTTTTGTTTATGTATGCAATGCCGTTTGAGATCCAATTTTGGGGATCCCATTGGCCGGTTTGTTCCCGTCACGTTTTTGTGCTGGTCCCAAGCCAGTGTCTGGATAATTAATGTTTTAGAGGTGACTGTTTGTTTTGTTGATATTGAACGAATTTTTGACCATCACTGTTTAAAATTTATTTCCATAATTTATCATAGATATAAATTGTTCAAACAAAATTAGCTCCGACAGGGTATGAATGTCATTATATCCAACGTGTACATTGATATGTAGAGGGAAAATGAGAAATTTCAAACGTAGCGAAATTTAGATTCAGACACCATCAATTCAATGGCTATCACTCCGATCTCTGAGTGAAAATATGGCAGCAAAATCAAAATCGATTCTGTTAACCCTATATGTAGCAACCATGTAACGGAAATGTTAAAAGACAGTTTAAACAGTGATGATCAACAATTATATACCAATACCAATAAAATGGACAATCAATTCTTATTTCAGTTATTGAACACAAAAAAGATCACGACATATGCCGTTGGAGACACAGGTGCTTGGGGAAAGGACACAGCATCCCCCCTTTTTATATAGAGTTACATATCAGTCCACTATTGCAATCAGAAAACGGCATCTCTATATACGTGACATATCAGTCGACTGATGCAATCAGAGAACGGCATATTATTGCTGTTTTACATATTTCTAAGCCATGGAAATGGAAAAAAAACATTAAACATTTTTTTTTGGAAAAAAGAGGGTAGGTTGTAAAAAGGGGGATGCTGTGTTCTGTCCCCAAGCACCTGTGGTTGGAGATACATGCCCTGGTATGGGATATGAACAAAAATATGGCGGGGTTAAATAGGCTAATGTGATCACAACTCCTACTCTTGATAACTGGATCTCCAACAGCAATACAGACAATCTAATTAAAATTCGATCTACTTTATGCGCGACAAAACAAAACCGGGAGCAATTAAACATCGAATTTTAATTAGATTGCAATACAGATATTAACAAGCAATAAGAAAAAACCTATGCAGATTTTAGTTAATTGAAATTCAAGTTGTCATCATGGGAAGATGATTTTCTTTCCAAATGCCCTCCGTAATTACTATGAAACAGTTCCAAGACGGGTATGTGGATACAGGTGACCATCAAAATAATGTACAATTAGTGCCTATCACCACTCAATTTGTGAGATCGAACCCCATTCATATTCATGGAGAGGGCCCGGATAGCTCAATGAGTTAGGTAGTTGGGTTACCTAACAACTCATACAAGCCTATCTCCAATACGGCGTGGGTTCGCGCCCGGTTTTGTAAATTACAAAAAAAAAGGATGCACTCGACTCGCAGCCACAAGTGATAAAGTTTACCAGTTGCTTGCCCATGGTCGGTGGTTCTCTCCGGGTACTCCGGCTTCTTCCACCACTAAAACTGGTCGCCATGATATAGCTGAAATATTGCTGAAAGTGGCGTTAAACACCAAAAATAAAATAAAATCAAAATATTCATGGAGAGGTGAGCTAGATACAACATTATGTGATAAAGTTTGTCAGTGATCTGTGGCAGATCGGGGGTTTCTCCGGGTACTCAGGTTTTCACCACCAACTGACCGCCACAATTTATCGCAAATATTGTTGAAAGTGGCGTTAAACACCATAAACCAACCAACCAAAATAATGCACAATTTGGAAGAAGATCAAGAATTGCTTGCAGTGCGTTTATTGATGTTTTGTTTTTATTTATAATACCTCACAGTCATCATGTGATTTTCAAAGAGGAACATAACTTATATCTCGAGGAAAGTGTGACATCTCGTCTGAGTTAACGTCCAACAGACAAACAACACATATTATTCTTAATTATCGCAGGTCCGATAAACAAAACAAATAATGACACCACAAAACAAGATAGTATATCCGATATCACAATGACCTTAAGCAATGCAAATTATGAAACCACAAAACAAGATAGTATAAAAGTGATTTGAAAATGTCGTTAAGCTAAAAACAATTTACTGCTAAGGCAAACAAGGGTAATAACAAAATTACCGAACTCCGAGCAATCTTAATACAAAGGGAAAGTAAAAACTCATAAGTATATAAACAGACAAAATCAGTCAACAACCGGAAAACTATGAAAACCGTAATGACCCTGACTTGGTACAGGCATTTCTAAAGAAATGGTGGGTTGAATCAGATTTTAAAGCGCCAAACCTCCCGTTTTCATTACGGCTCAAAGGTTCCGGCTGTCACTATCATAACAGTATTTATAACAATACTGGAACAACTGAAGAACTAGCCTCTTTCAACTCGACTCTTCCATACCTTGCAATAGTCTTGTTTCTGTGGTAATTGGTCATCTTGGGTCATTAGTTAGACCCACACTGCCTTCGACTTCCCTAGATTCAACCTTTATGTTGTGAGTTCGAACCTCGTTCATGGCGAGGTGTACTCGATACAACATTATGTGATAAAGTTTGTCAGTGACTTGCGACAGGTCGGTGGTTTTCTCCGGGTACTCCGGTTTCCTCCATCAATTAAACTGACCACCACGATATAACTGAAATAGTGTTGAAAGTGGCGTTAAACACCATAAATCAAACCAAACCTATTCGGCCATCTTGCTATCACGACTTAGTTGGAACCAAACATATATCAAGAATCATCGGCAAGTTGTGTATGTATCCAGGTTTGACATGCTGCTATAACCCCCTCTTTAAATGATGGAAAGAGAGAGGACCCATTCTTTGTGTAGCCTGGTCTATTCGGGGAATGGTATATGGACAGGATACACTAGTGGAGGGCGAGGAGGCTACCTCTGAAGTTCCAGATACTGAGGGGGTGGTCAATGAGGAGACTACGGTTTGCCACAGGGCATGGAATCCCAGTGAATATATAAGGACAGAACTTGTTTGTGATGGCGACACAGCTACAGCAGTGACAGCCTCAGAGGAGATATATATGTTGTTGCCCGCTTACCTCCAGTCATCAATGAAGTGGTTATGAATACAACTGGAGGAGGCCTTCATGTGAATGGGTTTGTGGTAGAACCGTTAAAATTGAGCTAGGTCCTAAATTGGTGCACACAAACGTTTACGATGTTCCTGGTGTCTGACTTGCAGGGAATCATTCTTAACATGGTGAACAGACAATAACTATTGAGCCCAAATGGTACCCATGATCCCAATATACGGGATGGAAAAAAACAAACTTAGTAAGGCTATGAAGTAATGATGGAGGCAATTTGTCAAGAATTATTGGTGGCCCACATACTGCATGCGGCTACACCATCATTTGCCCCAGTAACCGTCCATCAGACAAAGTGGTGATACTTGCTGGTACAGAACTTATTCCACAATCAGTCTCTTCAGATAGAAAACCCAATAAGACACCATTAAGGGTACAGACACTTCTGTTTTCACCATAGGGGAAGATGTTATTGACCAGGAGCGAGTTGTAGCCCATTTTACCACAAAGAAGGAAATTTTGGCTAGTGTACTGTTCCGTCGGCTTTTCCGTCATTACCTCCTGGGATGTGGGTTGAATTTGTCCAAGGTGAACAAGGAGTAAGTCATGAACAGTCGGACTGCTGCCATGCCTCCTGAGGAGGGAATTGGGGCAACAAGGATCTCCTTATACTGCTATGAGGAACGGGCTGAGATCTCCTCAGATCTGGAGTGTTCCGGAGTCAAGAGCTTGGAGAAGGGCTCAAGAATAGGTATGGGAGGTGTCTGACAGACGAAATAACCAGGACTCATCAGGTCAGGATGACACCCAGGCTGTTATGGTTCATTGGTTCATTGAAGGCATGGGGACTTGTTTGGAAGTGAATACCCATACAAAATATTATTGGATTAGTCATGGGTAGTTTGTCTCAGTGACCAGGGAACAATGGACTGTTCCCAGACATTCAGACCCATTTAGGTCATTCTTTTGCTGCAAGTTATTCAAGGAAACAACTAATTCCAGTTCAGATAAGAGGCCCCACAGAACATCAGACAGACACATGCACACATGTGTTGAAAGATAAACAATTCTAGTTATAAGATTTAAGTTTTATTTATTATGTATGTGTGATCAATGGTTTAGAAACAATATGAGTTATGATATACATTCATTCATACATCAAGTAAACTGGCACCAAATCAACATCTATGCTTATTATGCAAACTCTCTCATGAATATAATACACCAAAAATGCTTTTTTTTTGTTTTTACACAAATGCTTGAAAAGACATCTACATTTTAATTTTACATTAATTATGTAAAATGCACCAAAAAATATTTTTTTAGTTTTGTAAACAAATGTTTGAATATATTCACATTTAATTTAAAACAAGTCTATAACATATGACCAGATAATTGATTGTTCTGACTTCATATACTACTTTAAAAAAACATTTTTTCAATTAAAATATCTTGACAAGATTGTGCAAGTATTTTACCCCTCCCTACCCCCTTTCCCCCCAATAAATACCATTCTTCAAATAATTGAAAGGACCACCAACTCCTCTCCCTCCCCCCCAAATTAATATTCAAATAATTGAAAAGACCATGAAATTGTGATTTTTTTTTCTTTGGAACAATGTATAATATACACAACAAATTTCAGTAACAATAAAAGAATTATCAGGACAAAAATAAGTACATAGAACAAACCAATGAAAATATTACAATATTCTTAAAGTGTGACCCCCTCCTATACATCCAACAATGCTATTTATATTACAATATTCTTAAAGTGTGACCCCCTCCTATACATCCAACAATGCTATTTAAATGGAATCAATACAAATTAATTGATATGTGGAGATTATAGGAGAGACTGAAAGACTAATATATTAATTTCTAATTTCACCCAATATCAAAATGTTATTATGTATAATGATATAATTTATATATTAATATATTAACCAGAGCTTCTAAAGCTTCTTAGAAAATGTTTCCTCGTTACAACCAAACAAAACAGCCATGCCCTAGCAGCTATAATGCTCTGGCTACATGTAAAGAACGAGAAACTTAATTATATAATATAACATTTTTCAAAATATGACTAAATACCATTTACAGTTATTGCAAAGCTCTCAATATTGTAGATGTCATGTTAAAGGACATCTAAATGTGCTACACAGAACTGAAATACAATTACATGTAACAGAATACGGAATCTTGGCATTACTACAAAAACAACAATGTGGTTGGATATATATCATTATCTGAGGTTCTCACTGAAAGTACAATGGAGAATCCTTTGCAAAATCCATAATGATCAAGAACAGGAGATGACTTTTCCCTTCATCATCTACTTGCAGAAGCCAAAAATAGTAGATGATAAAACAAAATCAAAATTACTAGAGACACGTGTTCTGTAAATTAGGTCAACAATATATACAAAGTAGAACATCAATATTCCTCTGATAGACACTGAATGCATAGATAGTTAAGAATTCATCAATCATTAGATCACAGCCACATATTCCCCTTAACGAAGTATTGTATTTAATTACAGTATTACATTCATTGTCAAAGAACTTTTGTTGATTTCTTGTGAATATCTAATTTTAGATTTATTTTTTATTGCACAAAGCATAAATCAGGAAATACACAAAAAAATATAAAGTTTATTTATACTAAGTCTACACATAAAACAGCAAAAAAATGTTCTGTAAACTATACCCGTTTCTCAAGCTCAAACAAAATAATCTTAATACCCCATATAATATACATGACAATGAAAATATAATGTGTATTTTAATTAATTACAAAAAAAATACCGAAATGAAAAGTACTATCAATGGTTGAAAAGTCCATTTTCTGCCATCTTGATTTAAGATGGTTCTTCAAAACAATAGCCTTCTCATCAAATGAGAGGATCTTCTTTAGTAACTTGTACCCAATCCAATTGCATATTTGAGCAATAAATTTTGCTTAATTCATTTAATTTATCAAATGAGCAATATTTTATAAATAAATTTCGTTGTGATACTATTAAATATTAGAGAGAGAGAGAGAGAGAGAGAGAGAGAGAAAAAAAAGATCTGTAGAAAAATACCTTTGTAATATATAGATTTTTTATAATATAAGAAAATATCACAATAAATTTGTGCACCATAAAATATATTCAAATAGAAACAAAATGTGTATTGTAAACAACTAGTACTTGATATAAACCTTACAACAGTAGTCTCCCCTTTTAAAAGGCCACCTCCCTTTTTCTGCAGTGAAAAAATGGCCTCACAAGAGAGGTAGTAGGATTTTTTTAATAGTAGTATTTTAATCAGTGTATCAGTAATCTGGCATGAAATGAGGGGTGGCCTTTGGTGAGAGTGACCTTATAATAGGGGGACTACTGAATAATAGAGACCAACAAAATCACAACCACATGTTGAGCACTATTTTGGCAAATTATATATAATATTTACATAAATATTACAAAAATATAATAATTTACATTCTGGACAAACTTTAACAAATATATAATGAAAATACAACTTCCTTAAAATGATATTAAATAACATGTATATATAAAGATTTGTATTAATCAAAAAGATTCAAACTATTTTTTTTTTTAGCCGATATAATCTTCATATTGATCCTTCAAGGGATAATGTCTGTAATTTTGGTTATTTTCTTCAGTTATTACATATTTTTGGGTTATGGTGCTTAATGCCATATTTTCAGTGACTGGAACTTCTTCATCAGCATTCAGATCAACCTGGTTTTATCAGCTCCATACGAAATGTGTATTAGAAGTTTTTTTTTGTTGTTTTTTGTTTTTTTTTGCACATTTAAGATCTTGTAATTTATTTCATCCAAACAATACAAAAAAACAATATTTAACATCCCCCAAACATTTCTTGTGAAGCATAAGTCATATACAGAAATCCATCCTCGTCTCTTTCATCCCGATACACCTCAGCCAATGTCATTGACATGCTTGATATACTTTTGTTATTTATAATCAGATAAAACGCTTGGTTGGATTTCAGTGACATCCTATTTCTGAAAAAAATCACATATATGTAATAAAATTTCACTTTATTTTCAATATTTGGTATAAATAAAATTAAAAAAAAAACCAAAAACGTTAATATAAACAAATGCACAATCCTGCCTCATTTTCAAGACAGAATCTGCTTTGACAAAAAAACATAGAATACATGTTAAAGAGCTCATAACGATGTCCCTACATATTAAATTTGAACCAATTCTGGCTTCAAATAAATATGTATTGGTCCATTTAAGAATTTTCAATTTTTAAGAATGGCAGCCATTTTGGATGGAGTTCAGACCTATCAGCTATAATTCAGAATGGGGCCAATCCAATATCCAAGGACTATTCCTGTCAAGTTTGGTTGAAATTAGCAAAGTGGTTTCTGAGAACAAGATTAAAATGTAAAATGCTAACAACAGATGATATATACTAATGTAAATCACCAAGTCATGGTAAAAGCTCACCATGACCTAGCTTATGTACAATTTAAAAATCGTTGTCAAAATAAGAAGGAAATAAATTCTTTATTCTATTGTCATATCAGATTAGCTTCAGGAGAAATGATGTCATATATATTAAGTGATTATGAAATGATGAAGCAAGTGTTTTTCTACTTGAATCACGAGTGCTTTTACATTAGTATATATCAAAGTACAACTTCAAGGTTATAGGTATATAAGGGATGTTATATAAGTATGAATAATTAACACATATAAAGTACAAATGTACATACAATCATTTCATTTCAGAATCCGTCCTGTTTTTATTAAAATCTAAGGATTAGTCCTTATCTATATTTGCACTGACTTTTGTGTGAAGTAAATGTATTTTAATTATTTCCCCTGTTAAATTCCATTATCTGCCATACAGTGAGTAATTATTGTTTAACACCATTAAATGAGCAATATTTCGGCTATATCATGATGAGAACAAGCTACATGTTTACAAGCATATCTGATAAAGGTTATTCCAGAAACACTTTGTTCACAACAAATTTCACATCTACGTTTTTATTATATTTCAATGAGATGATGACATCTACTTTGTATTGGACTAACTGTGACTAACACGCGTAGTTGGACTTTTATGATGCTAACTCATTGAAACAACAGTCTGCGGGTAGACATGTCACTCCACTCGGACACATTATTCTGATTCCGAGCCAACCAGTTGTAACCTTACTCTTACTTATTAATTCTGCTTGCTCAGCGGAGAAGAAACAAATACCAATTTAATAATCTTTTAATTTGACCCAACCGGGACTCGAACTCACGATCTACCGCACTCGAGGTGAGCACGCTAACCATTACACCATCAATGCAGTTCTCTTCATTTTATCCAGTGATTAAAAGCTTGTGAACAATTTTGATTTGAGGTTTATTGCTTGGATATTATTCAAATTTATACAATGCCATGGTACTATATACATTTTGTAGATACAACTTAATGTGATAAAGTTTTCAGTGACTTGTGACGGGTCGGTGGTTTTCTCCGGCTTCCTCCACCAATAAAACTGACCCCCATGATATAACTACGATATTGTTGAAAGTGGCGTTAAACACTATAACTCTAATCCTATACTTTTTATACTGCATACCTTATAATTGAAGCGAATTGTGACATTGTAAGCTCTTGTGGCACTAAGAATTTGGTCTTATCTAATACTGATAGCTGTTGTTCTTTGTAATATCTTTCTACAATAACCTGTAATTACATGTGTATATTTCAATTGTTGTCAAACTCCACAAATATGTAAATTAAGTAACTAACATACTTTAAACATAATTTGGATTGTTCAATAATAAACAATTGCAGGGGACACCAATTTTCACAACTTTGAAAGGTCTTCTCCAAAATTTACTGTAAATATTTGATATATAAAGAAGCTATAAATTTTATCATGTAAATTTTGGTAGTTGTTACATAACACGTATCATAATAAATAAACAAGTACAAAATACACTGTTAAAGTGCTTTCAATTTACAGAGAGAAATAAAATCTTGTTAAAAACACTGTAAGGGCTTTATACTTATACTTTTCTGGGAGTATTCAATCTTTCAGGCCTATTATTTTCCTGAAATTTGTATCAACAGAGTTTTCCTGTATGGGGAAAATAAAAACCAAGATCTATTTTTAATATCGTAAATATCTGCAATATTCAAGAATTTACATCTAAAAAAATAATGCATAATCATCCTTAAATATGGATATTTTGAAAACAGATCTGAGTCAGGAGTATGAGAAATATATGACACAAGGAAGAATATACTACCCAGAGATGTTCACAAACCTACCGCAAGTCACTGACAAATTAAATCACATAAAAATTGTATCAAGTACACCTCGCCATGAGTGGAATTCAAATTCACAAATTTAGCGGTGATAGGAACTGATTGCGCAGATACGATCACAACCACGATGGCCACTAATCTTAATGAACAGATGAAGTTAATATATGTTATATAATATAAGTGTATTATATAGAAGTAAAATTACATATCATATAACTTATTATCAATTCCATTAAGCACCAAGAACTCCTTGCTTAGAAATAAAGCAAGTCTTTCTTTCTGCATACTTTTTTAATATTTGCATTTTTACTCTCACAAACAATCTTCCTAAGATCTATAAAACTGATCAACTAATAGATAAACACACTAACATGACCAAGGACAAGGTCGTCTGAAAAAAATATATCCATCCTATCCTTATATTAGCATTTATTAAAAAGGTGTGTAGCAACTTTAATAAATAAACAAATAAAACTTGTGATTTCAGGAACATATTGCATGAATATTGATTGTTTATAAATAAAACTCTATAATTGCATATGATTAATATGTTACATGGATGTTATATACCAGATGCTGCTCATATTTTATTGATTTTTACCTAAACAACTTATCTTCAAGGTGTAGAAATATTATTGTAAAGCAATTCAACTTAAACTACACTGTATATATCAAAGGTTGTTTTAGACACATTTCCAAATATCTCCCCCCATCTCCATGATATAACTGAAATATTGTTGAAAGTGGCATTAAACACCATAACTCCCATTCTCCACATTCAATTCAATTACACTGTATACATTGACACAAAAAAAACAAATGTCTTTCTCCCCCTCCTCTCCCCATTCTTTCATCATTTGAGAAAGATACCTAGTACATTTTAATTCCCATTTAAAATGTAGGAGGTTTTGTACCTACATACTTTCTGATGAAATATTCTAAGTGAAAAAGGGCAATAACTCCTTCAAAAATATCCTAATCAAACACTGCCATAATTACATGCATATCTTCATATGGTATTAAGCAAGCATATAAAGCACATGTAGTTGCACATACAAACCTTTTAATACCAATGTGGACTACTCTTCATCACATTCAATAGTTCTTTCATGGGAAATTGTTACATCCTCAGTTAAATAAAATTTATCAATTAATCAAAACTTGTTGAAGATTGATTAATATTCTATTTAAGTGGGGATATAGATTTAACATGTGAAATCATTTTATGCATACATCTCCCCCAGAAGGGAAAGACATAAGTATAGTGTACATGTATTATGAGGTAAATTTCCACTTGTCTTACAGAAACTCTCATTCTAATTCCTCTTTAACATTGTTTACACTTTCAAAATTCAATAATATACAATATGTTGCTTCATATTATAATTGTTGGTCATTTTCCTGTTTTTTTTTATCAACTTTTTTTTACCATGTATTAAGTTTATTCTGTTTTTTGTTTTTTTTATATGCATATTTAATAGGGTCAATGTACAAAGTAAAATGGTAAGTAAACAGCTAGCGGCCTCAGGTTAAAACTGTCATATTTTTATGTTTCTGTACACGACAGACCAGAGGAATAAGGGCAATACATAAACCACAGAACTTATATAGTATGTACTGTAACAAGTGAAATATTGTCAAACAAGAATTTCCTGTGTTCAAAGGTCACTATGCCCTGACACTGTCCATAACTCCTATAAAAATCGTTGAATCAAAATGGCGGGAGAGTATGATTAACTACACACATCATGACCAATTATCCTACCAAATATGAAAGCTATCAGACCAGTGACTTCAGACAAGTTGCATTCACAAAATGAAGCAAGATGGAAGAACAAACCGAAAAACTATATGCCCCCATATCATCTTATGTGTGGTATAAAAATAAGTCAGTATTTATTATATATAACTGATGACAAGATTATTCAATATACGCATGTACATTTAAACTTCATTTCCAGGGGTTCGAATCCCACTCAAGCGGGGTGTACTCAATAGAACATTATGTGATCAATTTGTCAGTGACTTGCGGCAGGTCGGTGGTTTTCTCCTGGTACTCCAGTTTCCTCCACCAATAAAACTGACCGTCACAATATAACTGAAATATTGTTGAAAGTGTTGTCAAACACTATAACCCTAACCCTTCATTTCGGATTTTCCAGGGATATAAAATCTTTATAACATTTAAATAATAATTAACAAAGCTAAAACTTACTGGAACCTTTGTAGGAAACTTAGATCTTATACCAATAACTTCTTCTTTTCTAACAGCTGAAATTAAAAAAAGTTAAAATTTGTAAAAACTTTATCTACAGTTCAATCCTAAATAAAAGAAAAATAAGGGTCAGGATAATTATTACCCTTTGAAAATCTAGTGTACACAGCATTATAAAATTTGTAGAATTAGTATATGTGGCACGTGACCCTATTTCATGGGATTGTTTCTTCTACACAAATGAAAATTTACCTATTTGAACCCAAAATGTGCAAGAAAAATTCATGGATGATCCCTCATTTGGTTATCAACATATACTGGTGGTTTTTTTATTACGGTAGCAGAGATATGAAATTAGTAATATGAAGTAGGTTACAAAAGATATTCTAATCTTTTTTTTATTTCAATTTATTAATATAATATCAAGTTGCGGTTCACTTGACCAAGCGATTTCAGAGGAGAAGATTTTTTAGATATTGACCAACCCAATATAAGGATTGCCAATGGTAGTCATGTTTGTTAACGGATCGGAACTTTATAGAGGACCCTCAATAGATGCTTCCTACAAAGTTTCGGTTCATTTGGCCATGCGGTTTCAGAGGAGAAGATTTTTAGAAATTGACCAACCAGAAACAAAAATTGCCTATGGTGGTCATGTTTGTTAACAGATTGGAATGAAATGAACAATCTTAATAGAAGATACTTCCTACCAAGTTTCGGTTCATTTGGCTAATCTGTTTCAGAGGAGAAGATTAAAATGTGAAAAGTTAACAGATGACGGACGCCAAGTGATGGCAAAAGCTTATCTGGCCGGAAACTAAAAACCTCCTTTTTGGCACTTTGGGGCCTATTGTTTGGATATAGGGGAATCTATGTACAATTTTAACCATTACTCTGTGCCAAGAATCATTGTGATTAAAATATTAAACAGATCGGTCAACTAGAACAAAAGTTACTGTACTAAAAACCATTTTGTCACAGACAGACGACACACAACACAAACAATTATGTGGTCGTATAAAAATGTGGATTTTAGTTGATTTGTTGTATTTTGTTTTAAAGAATTTAAAGGTTTTCATCTACTTAAAAACAAATAAATATTCTGAAACTGGTACATAATGCATTGACCTTGAGATACATGACTACCTAATTATGTTATTTTGATTTATCAATACAAATGTAAGCTTAAAATTTTGAATATAGGTAAACAAGATTAAATAATGATAACAACCTCGATTATACCTATCTCATCATTAGACCATTTAATTTGTAATATAAAATAAAAATTATACAATTATATATTATATATATTTTTAAATCTTACAGTCTCCTCCCAAATCAAGTCTTTGTGTCATCACACACCCTATACTCTGTACCAAAAACATTTTGACATTTTAAAAGATTTTTTTTATCTGATTCAGCAAATTTTATACAATTTTCATTAGCCCAAACCAATATGGTTTTGGGGCAGACTTGACCCCATTATAAAATAATGGTGAGAAAAATCAGTTTTCAGTAAAATTACTTCATATAAATTTGTATATTGAGTAGAATGTTGATAGAAACTTTAAATCACACTAGAATCTTAAGAAGTTTGTACTAAATATATAAATTAATAGCCAGATTAATGTTCAAGGCTAAAAGGGCATCAGGTCTTATAAGTACATGTTACATGTACATATATCATATGTACAGGTATATGTCCCAAATTAAAAGGGAATTAGGTTACAATCTATATATTATGGCTAAGAGTCAACTGCATATATATTGTTGATATAGTAAGTTGAAATACAGATAAAATTGGCATTAAACACCAATCAATCATATATATTGTTGTCAGATTTTTGAAAATATTTTTCTGATCTGTCCCAACAAAAAAAATGATGTGAAGACAATTGATATGAATATATATATAACACAAACATACTAAAAATGCACTGTACTCTGTGTCACCGTTCCAAAAATTCTTGAGAAATAAACCATTTGTACATTTCCGATTTGACTCTAAAATTATGTTTTTACACATTTTGATCTTGAATGGGATGGGAACCAATTTGCCTGTCATAAGGGAAATAACTCTTATAAAAATGCAAAAATGTGTATAATCTAGAAAGTGCAAATGGTTTATTGTAACTATTCATCATGCTTGAATGGGACCAAATCTTTTTAAACAGGTACAACTTAATTCAAAGAATAATTGTTCCCTTGTGTCACTGGTTTCAGGAAAAGAGTCAAGTATATTCCTTTGGGGAAAAGTTTGAAGATATACAAAAGAGGTACTAGTATTAAGCAGAAGCTGTAAATTGAAGTAGGATAGAGATTTAGTTATTTTCAAATGAATTATATAAGAAGGAGAATCATTGTTGTTAACCATCAGCCAGTTAAAGATGCTTTGTTTACTATTTTGCTGAAAATGAATGTCTTTTTCAGATTTTCTGTCTTCAGTTAATCTATGTCAAATAAATTGTTTCTTTAGCATGTGCCCTTCGATTTCCAGTTACCTCCCTGTAGGAGAGGAATCAACAAGAACACTTTTCGTGACATAATAGAATTAGATTTCTCCTGGGACACATATCATTATTTGTCATGAACTCAATTTTCAAATTTCTTCCCTGTACAAATAAAGAAATTTAAAAACTGACAAAATATGATGGATAATCAGTTGACCGATAATATCATTTATCTTGAGATAAATGAGTGCATGATATAATTATCAACGATCGTGGAACAATGAAATTGATGGTGATGTCAAAAGAGTATAGTATTGCATTGTCACCCAACTTGTGTGTGTCTTAGAATATTGGTCAATTTAATTTTGTTCTTTGTTACAAAAATACCTATTTCAGAATTTTTTTTTTATTGAGTATGAAAGATGAAATAAAGTACAGGTGCAACTATAAACTAATTAAATTATCCAGCATTATCATTATTGTTGATTACCTTTTATTTTTACAAAAATGATTTTGGTTTATATTACTTTAAAACAGATTATAATAATCATTCTTTTTTAAACTCACCATAATGTCAAATTTGCAATTTTAGATGACAATGTCCACGATCTAACACTGATAAACAATAGTGGGCTATATTTACATCTGCTGCTTTTTTTTATGTTCTACATGTACAACAACAATGTACATAATTTTAAATTTTTTTATCTCAAAAGTTATTTAAAGACGAATTTACATTTGGAAACATCAAATGAGAAGCTACAATAGATTTTTTTCCGAACTGGCTACATATGACAGCGGCTTTCCGCGATGGTTTTGCAATTTCTTGTCAGAGTATGATTTTTTCAATGTGTCATTCTCAATTTGAATGTGTTAATGCTACATCGTGATACCCAGGGTGTTCCCAATATAAAGTACCAGTATATATAACAAATCACTGTCTATAAAGTATAATGGGCACTTTGCTGCAGTTTAATTTTCTCAATTTAACGAATGGTACATACCGTCCTTTGGTACGTATAGAACGCGGTCTTATGCTTTAAAATGATAAGTTGTAAGGGGGTGCGTTTTATGCATAGGAGTAAGTATCAGACACTTTTTTTCAGGTCACATAGAGTTTCCGGTAGCATAGCTTCGAGTCCTAAACCGGCAATATTCCCAATGATCGACGAATTCATGTTCAAATAACATTAATTGTGTTCATTTGTAAATTTACAATGCATTATCAAGTGCTGCTCTGAAATTATGAAGTCGTTGCCTGTTTGACCGACAGTTCCGTTTGAAGCCGCCATATTATTTGTACAGATGATGTATTGGTCATGTATTGGACACCTTTATATTAGGAAAAATATACAAGTTTTTCGTGTATAATGGGTTTCTATTTCGTCTGCCAATTAGAGTGATATTTTACCTTTATGCAATCTCTTTTTTTCCTGCGGTGAAATTACATGTGTTTGGGTATTGAACCTTTGTTTGATTTATCGATTTTTATAGCAGTTGACAAGGTCAAGGACCCTATACTGTATAACAAGGTGTGAAAAGATAATAGAACATACTG
Organism: Bathymodiolus brooksi; assembly: GCA_963680875.1. Taxonomy (NCBI): domain Eukaryota; kingdom Metazoa; phylum Mollusca; class Bivalvia; order Mytilida; family Modiolidae; genus Bathymodiolus; species Bathymodiolus brooksi. Next base: position 103,624,168 of record OY804576.1, read on the forward strand.
GGACACCTGTCAATATTGATGAAAAAGACAATTGAATACTTGTAAATCATTAAATGGTTATATTAACAAATTAAATCAAATGTGTGTTTGTGTATAGGATTTAATCTGTTTATATATTTTTTTCTCTTTATGAGCTTGCACACACGCATATAATATTTGAATCGATTGTAATTACTTCCTATTGCAAGCTTAACCCAAGCTTGCCTATTTTTGATCACATGAACGGTTCATTATTTGATGAATTGACTAATTAAAGATTAAACAGATCTAGATATTTATTATTTAAAACAACCATAATTCGTGTGAAGAACGACAAACAAACAAAAATTTAACTGCTCCATCCGTATCATTTTCATTGCCGTTTTGAACTTGTTTTCAAATTAAACATTAGCGATAAACTTCCTGCATTCACAAAACAGCAAATTTTTGTTTGCTAAATCTAGAATAATCTGTTTAAACTCTTTTAACAAAACTAATTTAACATTTTCCTATCTAAAGTTTATTAAAAATACATGGATTAACAAATACTTGATCTGTGGTAAGCAGTATTTTGCCGTTTGAACAAGGATTTCTACTGTGCATGTTTTACTGAATCTTCCTGCGTTTTATAGATAGGAACTAGAATTTTCACCAGATTTTTTGGGGAGGAAAGGGGGTGCATTTTATGCACCAGTGCGTTTGTTAATAGACACCAAAAGACGGTATACATTAATTTGAACGGTTTTGACTGTATTTGCTTTAGGGGTCCTCGTGGGCATGATTGCATGATAGTTGGATTTACAACTTACTACCTATTTAAATAGTGCCGATTATGGCAGGGCATACTCGAAACAACATAATGTAATAAAGTTTGTCAGTGACTTTCGGCGTCAGTGGTTTTCTCCAGGTATTCCGAATTCCTCCACCAATAAAATTATCCTTCACAATATAACTGAAATATTGTTTTTAGTGGCATTAAACATCATAACCCCAACCCCTGTATTTACTTAAAATAACAAATTCTGTGTTAAAGCTCAGTTTAAACTAAAGTTTTTTTAATGATGTGTCATTGTCAAATGTACAAACACACTTATTACAAATAAGTGATAATAGTATATAACAGAGATAACTGAGATATTGAATACAACTTCTCTTCTTCCAACAAAAGATCTAGACCAATAAATAGAAATGTGGGAAGGAGAAAGTAAGTGTATATAACATGTATAAAACAGGACGAAGTCTCTGATTAATTCTACATTACGGTTCAAGTGAAATTCTCTTTGTACATTGAATTCTATTTAAGTCTTACTGGGCAATATTTCCCACAAAGAAAAAAAAATAGATTTTAATTTAATTTACGTCTTCACTTTGTCTTTGAACAAACTTCAAACAAAGTTCTATAGCAACTGAGTTACTGATTGACAATTGTCCACAATTAACTTACCGAAACTTTTCCTCTGTTTAAACGTTTTCGCACCTTCAACGATACTGCCTTTTCTTTCAGGCATGATTACGATTCAACAATTCACAAGACAATCAACCACTGTATTAATATTTTTAACCTGTGACGTAAAAGAGCAGAGTTCAGCGGAAGTGAGCATTCGAAATGTCTCTGAATTTATCCATCCTATCACTACAACAAAATCTGTCACATGACTTTTCCTTCTGACGTTTTTTCGCGGACTTTATTTTAATTTTGAGTGAGTGAGTGATTATTGTTTAACGCCAATGCAGCAATTTTTTCTGCTATATCATGTCGAGAACAAGTTAATTTTCAATGAAATGATGATGAGGTCCGCTTTAGTACTAAATCAACACGCATAGTTGGAATTTTATGAAACAACAGTGGATAGCGGCCGCACCCGGATTCATAGATTAGTATCATGCAATTTATGTTAACATAAGATTGTATGAATATTGACACGAACAAGTTAAAATAAGGAAAAAGAGATGAAATAATAAAGAAATTTTATTGAAAATAAATTTGCATAAACAGAAAGTTAGAGAAAAAGGGGGGTGGTAGGTCCGTCCCACGAGCGCCTGTGATGTTTTCGATAATTTTTTTTTAATAAATATGAAGATAGAAATATCAATTTGCTATGTTTGTTTGTTTGTTTTTTGGTATGTGTTTTAATAGTCAGTAATACAGTGTCCAACTGCGATTTTTAAGCTAACTGGAACGTTGGTTTATAACAGTCTGTCTTTCTTTCTGAAATATTGTAAACAAGTGAATTTGATATAGTTTGGCCATTGCATTGTCTGTTCTTCTTCGATATACAGATTCTGATTACCCCTTTGGTATCTTATAATTATATATACAAACAGAGTTTCGTTTCATCTAATTTAGCCAGGGGACGCACTCTTTCATTAATAATTTTGATAAATTTACACAAACTTTTTTAATCTTTTTAATGACACAATTTCTTCAAAGCATAAAATCTTGGGCCTTCGGTGCAAATTTGTCTTAATATGGGATTTTCTTTCATTTGCAAAAAAAAATGACATTTTAGAATATAATGAAATTCATCGCCAATAAGCAGTATTACATAAATGACACTTTGTTTTACCGTTCTAAATTTTGCCACCTACCACATTCAAACTGCTCCACATTGCAACAGGTTTGAAGATCATCATTCCAATTTTGTTGGGACTGGTCTCATAAGCATTGTTTGATTTTTTTCCTTAAGCCATTTCTCGTTTATAAAGTTGAGAATTCCGTATGTAGGAAAGCTCACATTCATAAAAAAAATACCATTGGTATACAAGTCCGCCATTGGAAATTAACATTTTGAGTGCTAAATAAATGAAACATAGATCTATAAGTAATAGAAAATAGGTTTAGTCCGTTTACCCGATATAGGTTTGGTCCAATATGATATCAACAGATACAGGAAAACGCCTATAGCTAGTTCATCATAAACTAGACAGTTAGCAGTAGAAGTTTTCAGATTTATTAATAATTTACAAAATTTCAAGTGAACCTTTTCTACCATACAATAGTTTCTAAAACCCTAAACTTCGACCCATATAATAGGCTTTATAATTTACCAAAAAGATCTACACATGTAGCTGGCACGAAACAGAAAGATGACGATATTTCCCTTTTTCTTCCATTTGCAAATCATAATATTTTAGTTTTTTCAAAAAAGTTATAATGTCTGAGTTTGGCAATTTTTTTGAAAGTTTTTTTTGGGTTGAAAGTTAAAATATACCTTCAAAACAAGAGTATAAAACGTCGTTTGGCGAGATTCGAACAAAAAACGAGTATTTTCGTTGTTTTATTTTGTGTGTGCAGCTTGTCTCCCAGCATCATTAATTATGCATGTCCCAATTTCCGAACTACATGGGCAATGACACTTCATCATGAGTTTGAACTCTCAACGCTTCCTTCAATTCCATCCAACGGTTATGTGTAGGCATTACATTGCACCACTGTAGTTGTTCCAAATACAAATATATACAGCATCGGTGGTGTAATGGTTAGTGTACTTGCCTCGAGTGCGGTAGATCGTGGGTTCGAGTCAAAGCAAAGACTATCGTGACAATTTGTATTAGTTGCTTCTCCGCTAAGTACCCAGCAATAAGGAGAAAGAGCAAAGACTGATTGGCTCGGAATTAGTATAATGTGTCCGAGTGTGGCGACATGTTTATCTGCAGACTGTTGTTTCAGTGAGCACTATAAAAATCCAAGTAAGCATGTTGGTCTAGTACAAAGAGAACTTCATCATCATCATTTCATTGAAAATTAACTTGCTCTCGACATGATATAGCTGTAAAATTGCTGAATTGGCATCAAACAAGAACAATCATTCACACACTCACTATCTCCATGTAACAATTCCATCCAATCAGAAAGCATGTTAAATTTCACAATGGGAAAGTACAATACACAAGAAATACAACACAATGTTGAGAACCATTTAGACATTTCTGTCAAGTACGGTATAATTCCATTTGTCTAGTTGTTCTGAACCGAGAAAAAGATTGTTGAAGTGTGAAAACCCAGTCTTCATGATGAACACCGGCTCAAGACCAGTAATACTTTGTCCCTGCCAGAGTCCTCATGATGAACACCGGCTCAAGACCAGTAATACTTTGTCTCTGCCAGAGTCCTCATGATGAACACCGGCTCAAGACCAGTAATACTTTGTCCCTGCCAGAGTCCTCATGATGAACACCGGCTCAAGACCAGTAATACTTTGTCCCTGTCAGAGTCCTCATGATGAACACCGGCTCAAGACCAGTAATACTTTGTCCCTGTCAGAGTCCTCATGATGAACACCGGTTCAAGACCAGTAATACTTTGTCCCTGCCAGAGTCCTCATGATGAACACCGACTCAAGACCAGTAATACTTTGTCCCTGCCAGAGTCCTCATGATGAACACCGGCTCAAGACCAGTAATACTTTGTCCCTGCCAGAGTCCTCATGATGAACACCGGCTCAAGACCAGTAATACTTTGTCCCTACCAGTACATTTTTCAAGTTATTATTTAGAACTACAATGTATACAATAAAAATAAATTAAAGAATTTGATTCGGAACAATAAATTCAAATTTTCGTTTCGAGGACTGAAAAACTAAGACACAGGCAACATACAATAGATGCAAAGTGATGACAATAGCTCAAATGACCCTTAAGTGATATAAACAAATAAAAACCGTCCTGGAATGTATATACTACATGTATATATCAGTGGAAACTAAGAGAAATCAGGAGCTAAACTGATATTTTTACTGTTTATCTGCATAATAAGGTACACGAGTGTTTAAATGTAACTAGGAGCACTAAGCCTCGCTGTTAAGAGCAATAGAAATTAATAAGTAACAGGACCCATTCAGTCAGTAATAGGCAATTGTTTGGTTAATTTTCCTAATGTTTGGAAACAGTTCCTTGTTTGCAGTGCTTCTAACCTGATGAATGTAGCTTCTGAATATCCACTTCCAACAGAGAGATCATCGGAAAGGTGTACAAAAAAATTATACCTGTTTACTATGATCAGTTTTTGTATAATGTACCCACTTTCTTGCTGAGAAAATAATTTCATCAGTCTGGGCGAGTATCATTCACATGATATAATAAATGTAACACACTTCTTTTAAGGGGGCTGCCGTGGTCGTGATCGCATAGTAGTTGGATCTCCAACTACCTGTGCAATCAGTGCCTATCACCACTAATGTAGTGAGTTCGAATGAGATGTACTCGATAAAGTGTATGTGATAAAGTTTGTCAGTGAGTTGCGACAGGTCAATGATTTTCACCGGTACTCCGGTTTCCTCCATCAATAAAACTGACTGCTACGATATAACTGAAATATTGTTGAAATTGGCATTAAACATCATAAACCATTATAATAAGTGTGTACTGTACACAATCAATTACAGTATTTCTTTTAATAACAGAAAAAATATTGAGAATTGAATGAACTCGAGAATCGAGTCTGGGCAGTCCCACCTTACATAGCGAGGTGCTCTGGGATAAATGATATAAAATCCTGCATTCTAGAAATTTCCTGCCACCTACATGTAATTATTCTAAAAAAAACATTTCCTTGAATGTTCAGTGAGTTTTTCAATTTAAGTGCCATCTTCTGACTGTTACCAAAGCACATTAATAACAGTAACTTTCATTGTACAATAATACCCCCAGCAAAGCTATTGTAAATGCGGCCTCTAATATCACTTACAGGCCGCTAATAGAAGCCAATGATACAGGCCGCTAATAGGGGCCGATGATACAGGCCGCTGTACTTTAATAATTCTTAAATGGGAAAATTATTTAAACTCGCTCTCAAATAAAACAGTTACAATTTCCCTGGATCATCAGCAAAAAAAAAATACACTCGTGCGTAGATTCTTGATGTGTGTTTACAAGTGACCAATTCAAATGACAAAAGAAAGAACAAAATCGTAATCCATATTTGATATTTTTTCTTGATGCCCAGCTCGTTCTTTTATAGAAGGTTCATCAAATTTCATCTGCTAAAGATCCATAGCTGTATATAGTGATCTGAAAAAATAATATATAGAAATGCGCATTTAGATGTATATTAACGCAAAGTATTAAATAAAAAAAAAAGAAAAAAGTGTAAAAAAAGAAAAAGAAACGAGATGTGTGATATCAATTTATTTCGTTCATATTATATCATTTCCGCACGTTCAATGTGTTTTTTAGTCTAAAATGTCAAAATTCCGCGTCAGATTTGATGCAGTGTTATTGTGCGAAATGCGAAATGTGTTTGTCTATCAGTAGCTGCAATAATGTAGCTCCTGTGACAAACTTGTGTCTTGCGAGTAAGCGAGCATTTAGGGTTTTATTATTAGAACTAGTCTATCAGCGTATGAATGCCTACAAAAATATATTTGTATACATCACGGCTGCTTATCGCTCTCTTTCACCACAAAATGTTGACGAGAAAATCATGAGATCAACTTCCCGTGGTGAATAAGAGCGACATATATTCCTGGTCACCGTGCAAATGTAAGGAATTTCATAGCATATATTTCAGTATAATGACAATTCGGCAATGTGATTCTGTGGCCAAGGCATTTTCCTTGAAGCTCGTTAGCTTTTATATCGAACCATACTTACTAATTTTCCTAAAAAATTTGTGTCAGTTCCTGACAAAGGAAATCGGCAAAAATTTAACCAGTGCTCGTTGTTCTCGGCATTTTTAAGCAAACCAACAGTGTGAAATTATTTGATTTTATTACTTGCATTAGTCGGATATGGAATAAATCGTCAAAATGCATTTATCTTCCTACACGGGTTCCTCCAAATAAATGTGATGCATTTGATATACAAGTTATGCATGAGAAATCGGGTGATGCATGAGAAACCAGTGATGATTTGAAGTAATTTAAAGTAAAGCTAATTAAACATTCCTTAGCTGTGGAGATATGATATTTTGCATGAAAATGATAAAGATAGGTCAAAAGAAGGAAGTTGGAACAAGTATTTAGACCTCAAAAAGTGATGTAAAATATTCTTATTAGGTCAAAATTTACATCACATTACATTTTATTGTATAGCGAGAAAATATTTCCTGAAGAACGTTACCAAAAGTGAACGTGATAATATATTCGTCCATATTGCACACCAGCATGCGCTACAAATTTGACTTCAATAGAATTTTCCCACGTAAAATCGCTACACAATAAAAGGGTTATTGCACGAATATCGGGTAATATTTTCCCTCGTAGAATAATATATTGCACTGGCAAGTTCGTGCAATATCAAATTCTACTCTGGGAAGATATTCCCAAATATTAGTGCAATAATCCTATAATATTTAGTGCATTTGTCTTCATTCCAGTCTTTATAAATGGTGCATGGCTCCTGAACAGAGCAACACTTCGTATCTTGTTTCTTTATACCTTTTAAACTTTTGGACAAATCCATTAATTTGATAGAATCAAATCATTACTGAAACGTTTTCCATTATATATTGCAGTTTGAGCAATGAGTATATTTCGTGGGAAAAGGAAAAAAAGGTCTGAGACTTTCAATTTACCGAAAGCCATCAACTTATGTATCCAAAAATGAAAAACCCATGACAACAGCCTTACATGCATTCTCAAGTCCTAGTTATTCCCCAGATGGCAAAAAAAAAGTCGCTGGTTATCACCTTCGCCCAGGCATTTTGAAAGTTTCCATAATGTGCTCCTCTCCACTCCAAAGAATGTGAACGATCTTGAGAGACATAACAGCTTCCCTTTGTTAACAATATCACCACTACCTAGTTCAAATACTAAACGAAAACTCGATTGGTATGACAATTCAAAAGAAGTTAATGACTCCTATAGATATATAGAGGAACATTTCAGTCTTTTGGATACAAGTGAAGAAGATGAAATAGAAATATACAATAATAACCATGATAGCGTAGATGGGATTTCAAAACCACTAGATGCTCTGGAATACGAAATTCAAATTCATGAAATAGAAAAGCTTATTCCTGATGTTTTGAAAGTTCTAGCGGAAGGTGACCACGGGACATTGGTAAAAGACTTTTTTCAGTTATTGTATGAAAAGAAGTTTCCATTAAAGAATATCGCATTTCGATTATGGGCAGATGTTGTCCAGTGGTTTACTTTGAAAGATACTACAATGTAGGTGCATGCGATATTCGGATGAGACGCTGCAGTTTTTCTGGTTAGGATAAAACGATATTATTTTGAAAACTTACAATATCAAAAGTTTAGAAATTCATAAAACTAAGGAGAATCTCCTTCGTGCAAAGCTCTGTCCTTAGCTAGTTTTGGCGTTACTTTTTAGGGCCGTTAAGTTATTGTTCTCTATCAGCCCTTTAACATCTTTTGTTTTTTGGTCTTAATTGTTTTGATTTTATCTGCAGTGACGAGACATAAGTTGTCGAAATGGCCATATGCAGAACCCAAATTTACTGCAATTTCCGTACCTGTATTTTTATATCTTGCTTGATCAGGGAGCCTGGGATAAAGTAATTTATCGACTTATTTCAAAACATTTTTGAGCATATCATCAATATATAGTTGTCATTTTTTCTTCATAAGTAAGGGACCAATCATTTAACTTGCAGGGGGGGGGTTATGGTTTTTTGTTTCGTTCAGAATTGTTTTTTCGGACAACACGAGAGTTAGAATATTTTTTTTTTGTCGCGCAAAGCGCGAATTTTTTTTCCAGAATTCAACATTAGGTTAGATGACAAAAACTCTGAATCAGATTATTTTTTTTTCCTCCACCAAAATCAGAATATTTTTTTCAGCAACATTGGGAATCAGAATATTTTTTTTAGAAAAAAACCATAACCCCCCTTCAAGTTAAATGGTCGTTGCCAAAATCCATGTACTTGCAAATTCCCACCTAAAACAGGGTATCTGAGCCCTCAACCCCGGTGAAGATCGGTGTTCGATTTCACGAACAGTCTTAATAGGTACGATTTCGATCGTACGTTCTGATGTCACAATATTTTTTCCTTTGAAGTTTTCTCAATTACGACCAATCTTTGACTTACGACTTTTTGTGAAACCGGCCACTGAATCAAGTAAAGACGATAAACTCTACAGTACTCCAATTGTAATTTCATTTGATTATTTTTTTATCTATGGAATTGTTTAATGTTTAGCGGAAAGGGATGAACATACTATTACTGGACCTTTGGAAATAACTGTCTGCTGTTTTTCCATTTATATTTCTGACCTTATCCTCGGTTTAAAGAAACGGTATACTATATTGTATTCTCGCATTAGAGTTGTGTCAAGAAGTTTTCCCCTGTAGCTCTTACGTTCCTATACTGTTCTCCGATATTTTCGCCCCATAGACGTATATATCAGAAAACAAAACAGGACCATTAGAGCTACAGTTTCGTATCTTTTTTCTTCAATAAATAAAAATTCAACTAGAAGTATCCGTTGTAATCCTATTTCATTTCGCGTTTGAAACATTGAATTGAAATTGTTTTAAATCATTATCGGTTTCTCAAATTCAAAATCTTCATTGATATATAGTCCAACCTAGGACTGTTATCAACAAGATGAACTGTGAGCTAATGCTCACTTATGATACCCCCGCTCTTCGACAAACAGGAAGTAGGAATCTGACGGGTCAAAAAACGCTTCCCACTATATGGGGTACCTATATGAAGCTTGTGACCAAATACCAGATCTCTGCCATCAATAGTTGCTGAGAAAAATGTGGATATATGTTCAATGTGTATAAAAACCAACTAAGTCGGCAAACAGGAAGTAGGAATCTGACGGGTCCAAAAACGCTTCCTACGATATGGGGTACCTATATGAAGCTTGTGACCAAATATCAGATTTCTGCCATCAATAGTTGCTGAGAAAAATGTGGATATATGTTCAATGTGTATAAAAACCAGCCAAGTCGGCAAACAGGAAATATGAATCTGACGGGTCCAAAAACGCTACACACAATACGGTCATTATATAACGCTTGTGACCAAATATCAGATTTCTGCCAACAACAGTTACTAAGAAAAATATCTTGGACGGACGGACAGAGGTAAAACAGTATACCCCCCTCCCCCATAACTTATCTAATGCATCACATTTATTTGGAGGAACCCGTGTAGGAAGATAAATGCATTTTGACGATTTATTCCAACTAACGCAAGTAATAAAATCAAATTATTTCACACTGTTGGTTTGTTTAAAAATGCCGAGAACGAGCACTGGTTAAATTTTTGCCGGTTTCCTTGGTCAGGAACTGGCACAAATCGTTTTCAGGAAAATTAATAAGTATGGTTGATATAAAAGCTAAAGAGCTTCATGGAAAATGCCTTGGCCACAGAATCACATTGCCGAATTGTCATTACACTGAAATATATGCTATAAAATTCCTTAACTTTGCAGGTGACCAGGAATATATGTCCTCTTATTCAAGACATGATTTTCTCATCATAACATTTTGTGGTGAAAGAGAGGATAAGCAGCCGTGTACATATTATTACATACCTTTCTTAAATGATCAGTCTTTCATCACTGACAAATACTTTGTAAATCAAATTGACGAGTGAAATCGGTTTCCACATCAAATATGTGTCAGTCATCATCCTGTTCATCCAATTACATGTATACAGGGGCGGATCCAGGATTTCAAGTTAGGGGTTTTTATACACATTGAACATATATCCACATTTTTCTCAGCAACTATTGATGGCAGAAATCTGATATTTGGTCACAACTTAAAAAAATTGCGCCGAGCAGAGGGAGGCGCGAAAATTTTTGGGGTATTTCGTGTGAAAAAACACGATTTTACGCCAAAAAATCATATTTTTTTCAATTTTAGGGGGGGTTGAACAATTTTTACAAATGTGCACTCCATTAACAAAAACACCATCTATACTTATAAATATAATTTATTAAATTGATTTTTTATTCATTTAAGATAGCAATACCATTATTCTTATAAATTACCGTATTATTTTACTATAGCAATTAACAAAATATATCCGGTATATATGGATATATAATACTTGCATTTTTTTGGAAATGCACAATCGATTGGTGATCCATAAATCAATAAACCAATTTAAAGTTGTAGTTGGATTAAATGTCATACCATTTGTTTTTTCAACAACACTATTATTGTACAAGTTCAGAAATCAGCTGTCATATCATCACAGCAGAATCTAATTTTGGAGTCAGAACTGGTGAAACTATCCATTTTTCGGAAAACATTGCTCCTTTTTTCCTTTAAAACCAATTTTCAACCTCAAACGCTTAAATTTTATCTTAATGAATTTACACCTTTTACAAAACCCACCAGACAAGGCCAAATAGCAGTAATCCGCTAAAATGGAAATAAAGCAAGTACCGGGGGTACCTTTGATAGATACGAAAATAAACTAAATATAAACGTCCGACTATATCTAGCCATGTGTAAAATAATCAGTAATCTTGCCGATAAGATTTCAATGTGTGCAAGTATAAAGGTGTCATAATTACTTAGTGTATAATTAGACTGTCAGACTGTGTTTACACAAGATTATAGTGATTGAAATAAAAAGAAAAGAAACAATAAAATGTATTTGTCAATTTTTATGTCAAGTCTAATAGCTTGATTGCTCCCAGGTGAGGTTAAACCGATTAACACAAAATTACAACATATAACAATCTGTTATGATTGCATGGCTTGGATGCTATTTCATCACTAAATAATAAGGCATTGTTTGTAGTTCATTCATGATCATTAATTATTTGGTCAATTTTAATAATACAAAAAAATAATGAACTGTCGGTGCTCTTTGATGTACGTAACAACCATATTTTCAACAACTCCTCACAAGCTTAGCAATGTTCAACAATGTCATAATAAGTGACAATTGTTTGCCATTCTTTATTTTATATCATTATTTTCTGTCATCTTCGACTATCAACTACGTTAATTTACATTCAGATCCGGAATTTAAACTTATATTTACCGATGCTGTACTAGATTAATCCATTACACAACATCTGGATAATAAAAATGCCAATAAAACCCAACACATTTAATATTTTGGAACTTTATTGAAGATGAAAAGAGATAAACAGTTCTTAAATTCTCTCAGCAAATGAAACATGCTCAAAGGACTGAAAAATATATACGATTGATATTTAATTCTTACATTTCCGACGGCGATTTTTTTTGCAAGTTCATGCGCATTATAGACACGAACTAGTTTTTTTCTGGAGATTTTCAAGGTCAAGAAGGGGTGTGCATTATGCACCAATGCGCAATATGCAACCCTAATGATGGTAGTAATTTGATTCAGTCTTGTAAACAAAATGATTGGTTGGTTGGTTTGGTTAATGGTGTTTAACGCCACTTTCAACAATATTTCAGTTATATCGTGGCAGTCAGTATTTTTGGTGGAGGAAACCAGAGTACCTGGAGAAACCCACCAACCTGTCGCAAGTCACTAACAAACAGTATCACATAATGCTGTATCGAGTACACCTCGCCATGAAAATACAAGGTTAACATTTAGTCTTTCTTGTAAAAAAATTAATTATCACAAACTCATTCAATTTCTGAAATATTATGACAAAAAACTTTATTCAAAGTCAATGCACCAATAAACATAATACCTCAGTCATGTGAGGACATCCTCCTGGATAAACATGTACATTGATAAATAAATATGTGGAACCTTATATAATTTCGTATTTCTTCTCATATATAGGTAGAAGAGATGAATAAATGTGCTTTTAAAAAAAAATCCACCAAAACATATGATTTTTATCTGGTGAAAATCAGTACATATTATAAATTGGACAAATCCACTAAAATTTTGAAAAATGCTTCCTCTTAAAACCTGTAAAGCTCTATAGACCAGTCCACAACAACATCACTATTCCATTTTTTGTTCACGTAATAGTTGCCACATCACACTAACTTGGTCCCAACACTGTAAAGGCAGGAGGAAATGCAATCAATGGTTGTAAACTCTTTCAGCAATTCCATCAATAAATGAAAAACATTTTCATTTAAGATCTCCGACATAAATAGCAAGGGCTACGCTTTATTTCCCGCTCAGTACCCATTTAAAAGGAACTGAACTGAAAATTCACATGCTGCACATGAAAGTTCGTTTTAAATGCTGATGCAACTAACAATCAAACCAATATAGTGATATAGACTTTTGTACGTATTTGATATTAAATCTTTGTCAAGTGTAGCCCTGAATATTTATAAAAGCACTTGATGGTTGTCAATACATCAGGTCAATATTGAGATTAACTATACAATCATTTCTAGTTCTCTAGCATATTCTATTGTCTGTTCTGCTAACTGAATAGCTGGTATACTTTCATCTGTTTCTTTCTTTTCTTGTTGGAAGTGGAAAAATGAGTCGGCTGCTAATGTCCATCCACGCTAAAATGAAGAACAAAATATTTTTGTTATTTAAGAAAACCCCAACTGTTCCGAGTCCCATATTTAGTGGTAATACATATGTATATGCGTATGTCAGTAAGCTGGCTTTTCAGTAATTGTTAAGAGAAAATGTCCATTTATTTGTTTTTAAAAGGGTTTAAGCAGCAGCATGGTTTTAGATCTTGTTGCATCCTAGAACGATAATACAGGTCAGTGTGCATATCAATTCAAGCACTAGCTGTTTGTCAAAGGTGTGTTCAGGTCTTTATTCAAATCTGACGCTGAGACACCTTTTCCAATGAAAAAATACACTTCGGTTCAAATACATAAACCAGGGATATATGTAGCAATTTATTTGATAAGTCCAGAATATATTTCTGAAAATTTTGGTGAGTCGCACCATTGTCAGAATTTAAAATTTGAAAACGCTAGCGAGTCCCAACTGAAAATGGTGAGTCCAGGACTCATCTAGGTGAGTTGCAAGGATCTCTGAATAAACTAGACAACTGTTTCATATTGAATATCATTTAAAGTTTATATTTTTTGTATATCTAAACTGCTTAATCTAAATATCTGCCTATTTCAACAAAATATTGTCTTGTGAATGTTAAATAGATATACTATATAAAAGAATAACTACCTGTACACCATATTCTTTCATTGGTTTCACAGATTCAAAGAATAACATTCTGGCTGCCTCTGTTAAACCTAACTTTTCATATGCCTTTTCTATACAACTGGCAATTTCATTTCTGTAATAAAATAAAAGCATTAATAATTTTAAGACTTTTTAAGACAGACTCTGTCCAAATAAATATCTAATACCTGAAACACTATAACTAAAACTGAACATATCCAAGTTGAGATAGAGAGGGAAAAAAAATCGGATTTATCAAAAAAGAAGGTTTGTAAATATATAGAGAGTACATAATCTCATTTAGCAATGAATTATCTTTACATTTTAGTTATTTCTATGGTCGATTATTGATAAATTTAAACTGTTTTCAGATTTTTTGTGCGATTCCAATATTTCCAAATTTACATGTCAAAAAAGCCAACGTAATGCACACTTAATATTCTTATTTAAAATTAGAAATGCACATATATTTATACTATTGTTAAACACAATAGAATATACATAATTTGTTCAGAATAACGATAATAAAAGGAAATTAATACATTTATGTTTACATCCTGCAAACCGCAATATCGCCATCTTCAGAGTTGGAGATAAAAAAAATTCTGTCAGACATTGGGTCCTGCAAGTAAGAGAGTTTTGCCAGACCTACATTTTTTTAGAATTTTTTTAATATTTCACTTTCAATACAGTATGATTAAAGGGACAATCTTAAAGCTTTGACACAGCTAACGACTACTACGACCAGAATCCGATTAAGGATATTGCCAAAGGGGGGTTAGTGACTGAGACCACATTCAATTTAGATAGCCCTGCAACATCAAATAATCAATACTTCATATTAGTAAGATTTTATTATTCCTCTAATGACTAAATGAGTATTTTGATATCAAGTCGTCATTTGTTTGTTCATTTTGTCCTTCCATTTTCGATTAAAGGACTGCCCCGGTCGCCTCTCCTTTTCATATGCCGACCTTTTGGCTTTTTTATTCTCTGTAGATAAATCGATAGGTAGTGGGTGCTTTTTTCGATTTAGACCCCTCCGTAAACTTAATTGGCCATGCAGCCATAACGGATATGATCAAATTACAATTTACAACGATTACCGATAGGATACGAAATAAAATCCGGAATGGGAACTGGTTCCCGAAATTTAGCATAAACAGAAAGGAACAGAAATTTTACCGATTTGTTTACGACTTTTGACTTTATTAACGATAATAAAAGATCCTTCGCTTAGGGGTCTAAGAGGTAACCAGGACCGACAGAAATTTGATTTTTGACAGCCCCAAGCAGTAAAAATGTTTGCCGGTCATTAGGTCTGACACAAAGACGTCATTTGCCGGACCCTCTAAAATTCTGCCCCCTAGGTCCGACGGTTAGCTGCATCTCTGCATCTTGTCAGTGTCTATAGAGTGCACGTTAAACTCCCCCATCTATCTCCCCTGGCAAAAATAATCCACACAATATAATGTTTAATAAAAATGAAGAGGTCAAATTAAAAGGTCACCTTTTTCTTATTCCTGTCATAGAAAATTTTATATGAATTGAACCTCTTTTAAGAGGTCACCTGTCTTATAAGGCCACTTTTTCTTGGTCCAACAGATGACCTTTTAATACAGGTTTGACTATATCAAAATATAAATGAACACTCACCTGATAGTATTTAATAATATATTTATGAAAAATGTGTAGTTTTCAGCAGGAACATTGCCTTTGGCCAAGAAAACCTGAAAAGAAATCAGATAGATATTGCAGATATAATAAATGCTCAAAAGTTAGTTTCAGTCTTATTTCAGATATATATATATATCATTGAAAAGAAGTGCAATTTTTATAATTTTAACAAACTTTGTGCAAATGTGGCTGTGAATATCTACTAATAGTTGATATTTTATGTCATGTAGATAAACAATAAAAACTGAATTAATATATTAGGGGGTCATGCTGCTGGGGTGATTCAAGTTCTCTAGTCACTCAAAGGGGTTTTACTTTCTTTATCATTATTAGAAAAAAATGTCTTGCTATATTATATGCTCTGTAAATCCAGGTTGACAAGACTATTTTGAACCATTTCATACTTGAATATAATGTTTTCCCCTCTTTAAAGCCCATTGCAGCCTTGAGAATCCCATAATTTGTTCCAGTCATGAGTAACTTATGATGAAAACAGTAGTCTGCATCTATTAATTACCTTTATGAAAAAAAATTGACTTTCAATTTCAAAACAGGATTTTTTTTTTTCAATATAAAAATATTTAGTATCCACAATATTTGGATTATAATATTAGTTACTTGTAATTGGGAAATATTTTTTCTGGAAAACTATTATGCAATTGAAAGTTTTTTTTTTTTTTTTAACTATTTTTAATAAGAACCGTCATCTTTAATGGAGAGCGGGGCTGTCAGACACAAATTTGGAAGTGGATATTACATCCAAGTTTGGTTTAACTTGGTTCAGTGGTTTCAGAGGCCCTTTGTCTAACACATCTTGTAGAGAAGTGCTGTCAATAATGTTAAGGTCACCAGTTATAACAACATAGCCAGCCAGATTATATACCAGTACATCATACACAGGCTTGGCAGCTTCTGGATTTTTTGTTAATTGCAGTTGTCTTCCCTTGTAAAAATTACCTTGTTATAACTTCCTTCCATTAAGTACTGTTCCATTGAGACTGGATGTTTTATGTAAATATTATTCTGCAATTCTTTAACTGGCAGCAATTCTAATTCCTGAAGAAAGAATAAATAACAAACAATCATATCTAAGTCTTTTGTGTAATAATGTTTTCAATCAGGATACACCTAAGGGAATCCCGTTTACATAAATAGGACCTAGTTTCTTTGATATTGGGTACTACTCTCATACAGGACTATCTGTTGGTTGTGCAGAATAAAATCAAATACATAACTCTAGGACGGGATGTAAATCATTGCTTCAAGTATGGAGAATGTCACAATCTTTTTGAATAAAAAGACAAAGTTAAGATTCTGACTAAAGAAGTATTTCGATCATACGAGTATTTACATTTAGTCAGACTGTATGAGGACCATACAAATTTCAGCTCATTTGGTAGAAACATCTGGCATTACTGGAGTTGTGTTTTTACTCTGATCTATTTATAGTAACAGCAGCTATATTGGATGATTGGAGGACCATCAGATATAATTTTGAAAGTAGACACCCTATAGGATGATTCAGGACCAGAAAATGGACCAGTTATTTCAGAAGAAAAGATTTTTGAAATAGCATAGTTTATGCAGGACAGAGAACACAGACATCAAGAGATGACAATACCTCATATGACCCTTTGAATTTGGGTCTAGTGAGTTAAAAGGGTAAAACTGTTTAATTCTTTAACTTGTAAATATTGTTCAATACTTTCAAGAAAATTTGTTTAACTCAATAATTAATATTGTCCATTCACTTGGAACCCCTTAAAATTGTCTTTACTTACTGTATGAAATTCTGCAACTCTATTCTGTGCTAATAGACACAATAAATTTAAACCTAGTAACTGATATTTATATGTTGATTCTGGTAAATTTTCTCTGCAAAAGAAATATATCATTTGTTACATTTACTACAACTTTAGTAAACCTGCAGTGTTAAAACTACAACATGTAAATATTTTGTAAAATTTGAAGAGAAACGATAAAACGTTAAATAATGCAG
The DNA here is from genome assembly GCA_963680875.1 of Bathymodiolus brooksi. Taxonomy (NCBI): domain Eukaryota; kingdom Metazoa; phylum Mollusca; class Bivalvia; order Mytilida; family Modiolidae; genus Bathymodiolus; species Bathymodiolus brooksi. The sequence continues at coordinate 103,641,822 of OY804576.1, forward strand.
TATTAAAATATTTATATTTAAATATTTATTGCAATCAATCATTCTTTTTTTCAGGGGGTTGTCATTGCCGCAAACGTATGGTAGTTTTGATTTACAACTACAAGTGCAATCTTAGCATATCACGAATAAGGTTTTTAAATTTGACTCCTGCTGTGACATTGTACTAAATACAATCTAATGTGATAAAATTTGTCAGTGACATTCCAAAAATATAGTGGTTTTCTCCAAGTATTTCATTTTCCTTCACCAATAAAACTCTCAGCCATGATATAACTGTAAAATATTGTTGAAATGTGCAAGATAGATATACATATGATGATTAGATCTCTTACTTTTTATTTAAGTTGAGATAAAGAAATATGAATTTCATCATTGAATCAGATGAAATAATCAATAAATATAAGTTTACACCATCTCCTCAACAAAATGGAAGCATTTCAATCCTATAGTTACAGTACTAAGAAGGTGCTACGATTGAAAAACACTCTTGTCCAATATTTTCCACCACCAATTCGCTTTGTTTTATTGATCACCACCGACTAATGCTACATTTTGGCGGTGGAACTAAGGTGTGATTCCTCCCTGAATGAAAAAAAAATATGGACATCCAGTGTTTGTCATTATTAATTATTTAGGTATTATTCAGTACAATATTAACATATGTTCATGTATATTTTGTGCCATTTTCAAATAAATAACTTCAATCATTGTGTCCTTGTTTATTCATTTTCGTATGTTGTAACTAATTATAAATTCTTAACCTTGATGAGTGATTGAGTGATTTTTGTTTAACGCCAACTCAGCTCACTGAAACAACATTCTGTGGATAGACATGTCGCCCCACTCGGAAACATTACCTGATTCCGAGCCACCCAGTCTTTGCTCTTTCTCCTTAATGCTGTGTGCTTAGCGGAGAAGCAAATACCAATTTTATAGTCTTTGGTTCCACCCGATCAAACCGACAATCTACTGCACTCGAGGAAAGCATCCTTGATGAAAATCATGTGATTTATATATACACTTGACTTTTAGACTTTTCACTAGTTGTCACACACTTGACAACTGCCACAGAAGTTTTCAGTAATTGTTTCCTAAACCTTTTGATTGATGTGTGGATTGTTTGATGTAGGAGCCAGTTGGCTCACAGAATCAAAATCCTACCTCGAGGCCTGAAATAATAATTTAATTTTGAGTTTGCATTATTTTTGTTGTCAATGTCAAAACAAAAGCATTGTTTTACTTGTAATCCATATAATAACACTTCAGCTGTGCCATGTATCTTTCAAATGCTGTAGTATCTTGTTTGGCTATTGCCCACTGTGCTCCTATCTCTAAAATATCACCTGAAAAAGACAAGTCTTCTAATAATTATAATTACATAATGTACATTCTTTTCTACATCTACTGATGACTTGAGTTTTGTATACATTTAAACATATCAGAGCTCCAAGATAATTTTCAAGTCCAAAGGGTAATTACCCCCTACTTTTGAAAATGATGGGTATTTGCATATTTCCTTTGCACTGTTGTACTCTCTACTTCAGAAAAGATTGCTTACATGTACACTTTTAAAATTATGTTTGACACAAGTGTTATTCAATAAACGCAGGATGCAAGTGAAATGTATATCTCTGTTTAATTTGACACAATTGTGTCATGTTTATTAATAAAATGTTGTAAATATTTTGTTTTTTGCTCCTCGACTTCGGCAGTTTTACAGCCGTGTTGATAATGTCATCAATGATTCCTTTAACTATACTGTCACTAGACACAGATGAAACTGTCAGGAACTTAAGCATAGAATTTTCCGTAGCGCGCTTATTCATGTTCTTGCTCATTTTCAACGAACAACGTGTTCCCAAATTTACTTTCGTTTTAGTTCTTACTTATTATGTAAACCGCATTTATTTGTAATATTGACCGCGATTTAATGATTTATCGTAAACATCCAATCAGATCTCTTTTGACATCGATGCTTAGAAAGGCAAGCATTCGGTACCCCTCGGAAGTATACATTCTCTTCTTCGAAAAGTATAAAGGGAAGTAATTACGGGGAATTTCTCAAAGACAAAAATGTATTGTTATGTACACGACTGTACAAGTACGCTCTGAATTTGGAAAGTTTGCTTACACAGCAATATGTATGCGTAATGTGTACACTCTGATCTGATAATACATGCGTTTTTACTCGTTTTCATAGCGTAAAAAACGCAAATGCTAGTATTGGTCAATTGATTATCATCTATGTTGCCACCGGATATCTTTAAATGATGTGCAAGTGCCCTCTGATTGGACAAATATCATGCCTTACAAAATATTTGGGGAAAACACTTTTTCAAGTTATCAACGGAAACAAATTAAATATCAGAGATAATATGGTTGGACTATTCTGTAGTTCCATATGGGTCACTCTGAGCTATTGTGCAATTGGTTTGAGCTAAACCGAAGGATTGAATACAGTGGTTTAAAAGAAATTGAAACCTGAAAAGTGATGATAAAAGCTTATATTTATGGTCAGGTAATCTATATACAGAAAATGATGGTTGTAATTTGTAAAGTGATAACAACATATTGCTTTGAGTCAAGAGATCTAAACATACATACGTGCAACAAGAAGTTCTTGCTTTGATGGAGAAGCATCGTTAGTAGGTAAAAATGTGACACCAGTCAAAGCAATCTGGAAAATAATAATAATATGTGCATCTTATTTTGTGATCAGACTTGCATTGACTTGTGCTAGATAATGATGTACAATGTCATCTTATTTTGTGATCAGACTTGCATTGACTTGTGCTAGATAATGATGTACAATGTCATCTTATTTTGTGATCAGACTTGCATTGACTTGTGCTAGATAATGATGTACAATGTCATCTTATTTTGTAATCAGGCTTGCATTGACTTGTGCTAGATAATGATGTACAATGTCATCTTATTTTGTGATCAGACTTGCATTGACTTGTGCTAGATAATGATGTACAATGTCATCTTATTTTGTAATCAGGCTTGCATTGACTTGTGCTAGATAATGATGTACAATGTCATCTTATTTTGTGATCAGACTTGCACTAGATAATGATGTACAATGTCATCTTATTTTGTAATCAGGCTTGCATTGACTTGTGCTAGATAATGATGTACAATGTCATCTTATTTTGTGATCAGACTTGCATTGACTTGTGCTAGATAATGATGTACAATGTCATCTTATTTTGTAATCAGGCTTGCATTGACTTGTGCTAGATAATGATGTACAATGTCATCTTATTTTGTGATCAGACTTGCATTGACTTGTGCTAGATAATGATGTACAATGTCATCTTATTTTGTAATCAGGCTTGCATTGACTTGTGCTAGATAATGATGTACAATGTCATCTTATTTTGTGATCAGACTTGCACTAGATAATGATGTACAATGTCATCTTATTTTGTAATCAGGCTTGCATTGACTTGTGCTAGATAATGATGTACAATGTCATCTTATTTTGTGATCAGACTTGCATTGACTTGTGCTAGATAATGATGTACAATGTCATCTTATTTTGTGATCAGACTTGCATTGACTTGTGCTAGATAATGATGTACAATGTCATCTTATTTTGTGATCAGACTTGCACTTGATAATGATGTATAATGTCATCTATTTTGTGATGTTTTTCACTATAGTCCATTTCTCGATGTCAACAATTGGTAAAATAATTCAACATCTTTAATCAAATCTGACATAGAGAAACGGTCTATTATAGCGGGATCATCAACTTGTTCGACGAAAGAATTGTCTATTCACCTGACAAAGATTCTGTCTGCAGTAAAAGAGGGACAACAGAAATATTGTGAAACTGTTTACTCGCGTAGTGGCATAAATCACATGTGGATTTTGAAAAACTCTAAAGATCTTTTGGATAACCTGAAATCAAGATCTTTCTCTCAGGTATCCTCCATCAAAACTTTTGATTTTTCAACTCTATATACCACCCTACCGCATGACAAATTAAAAACCCACTTAAAAGAAACAATTCATAAAGCTTTTAGTCATAGAAACTATGGCTCAAAATTTGTTGTGTTAGGCTACAATTCCACATATTTTTCAAACAAAATTCATAAAGGTAAAACATGCTACTCAGAGGAACAAGTGATCAGTATGCTGGAGTTCCTCATCGATAACATATTTGTCTCCTTTGGAGAGACACTGTTTCAGCAGGTCGTCGGCATACCAATGGGTACGAATTGTGCCCCTCTTCTAGCCGATTTATTTTTATACTCATATGAGTCGGAGTTTCTTCAAAAGCTTGTAAAAGATAAGAAGATTCATGAGGCTAGAGCCTTTAATTTCACATACAGGTATATTGATGACGTTTTATCTATCATTAATTCTAGATTTGCAGAATTTCTTCCATTGATATATCCTCCAGAGCTGGAAGTTAAAGAGACCACCGATACAGCTTCGTCCGCATCATTTTTGGACTTATACCTCGAATTTGACGACAGTGGTCAACTCAGTACTAAAATTTATGATAAGCGGGACGACTTCAATTTTAAAATCATAAATTTTCCAAACATGTGCAGCAATATAACAGCTTCTCCTGCATATGGTGTTTACATCTCGCAATTGATTCGCTATGCAAGGGCCAGTAGCAATTATTCTGATTTCCTGAAACGTCATCTTCATCTGAGAAACAGGCTACTGGACCAGGGCTATAAAAAGATTTGCCTTATTCGATCTCTTAAAAAGTTTATATTCCGATACCAATATCTTATCGAAATATATTCCGTCTCTGCAGAAAAAATTATAAGCGATGGATTTTCATATAGTGAAAATGTATAAAGATAAAGAAGTAAAAAATGTCAAGAATTTTTTGTCAATGTGTGACGTAAAAGTATTTTTGACATTTACGTCACCGAATATGGTACTGCTTTGACAACTATTTTACCTATTTTGTTCCTGTATTTAAATACTGTTACAGTGACAGCCGGAACCTTTGAACCGTAATGAGAGCGGGAGGTTTGGCGCCTTAAAATCTGATTCAACCCACCATATCTTTAGAAATGCCTGTACCAAGTCAGGGTCATTACGGTTTTCACAGTTTTCCAGTTGTTGACTGATTTTGTCTGTTTATATAATTATGAGTTTTGACTTTCCCTTCGTAAGATTGTTCGGAGTTCGGTAATTTTGTTATTACCTTTATAGCTACAAAACGTCACAAAATTAATCATGTGGTCACTTATTGAGGGCAATGGTGAACAATTCAGTCATTTTTAATTCAAATGCATCTTTAATCATTTAAAACAGTAAGAGATTATCATTATTTTTGCAGATTTGAACTAGAAAATATGTCTATACCTGCGCTTGATTTGAAACAATCCGACCATGACAAATTGGAATGCACTGGAGGTCAGATTTTAAATTTCCAGAATACCTTCGTTAGTGCTTGTAATGAGATTCAGATTAGACTGGAGATACAGGACAGACATTTTTTTTCAGAAGTCAAATCGCAATGAGATTAAGGATAAGTTTTGGAGTACCTCTACTTTGGCGGACCCTAATCCTTTTGTTGTCATATCTGCATGGTACCGAAATGAAAGGTTATGGGTCACGTGCGTTGATTATTACTGACTTCTGACTATCTGACTTCCACAAGTTCCAGGGTCTGCCAGAGTAGATTCTACCCTAAGTTTTTCATGTTATAATATAGTAAACCACTATTCTGGTCACTCTCTATTGAGATATTAATATTTGTGTGTTAGACTGTTAGAACCATTAATCAGTGATGCCATAAATTTTAGGGGCTATTGTGGTCATATGGTAGTTGGATGTACAACTACCTACATTGTATGCAATCAGTGCCTATCACCACTAAAGTTGTGAGTTCGAACTCCACTCAATGCAAGGTGCACTTGATACAACATTATGTGATAAAGTTTGTCAGTGGCTTGAGCCATGTCAGTGGTTTTTTCGGAGCTCTTTAACTTAACGATCGCAATACTTGTATACGACGGACGCAAAGTGTACAAGTATTGTTGTTTTCTCCTCACTCCTGTTTCCTCCAACAATAAAACGGACTGCCACGATATAACAAGGCTTTATATCGGCTATCGCTCGTTTATCAGGTCACACCTGCTCTTAATACGTTCCTGAAGGGAGCGTTAATGGTAGAAGTATGAATAGGTTACGTACTAATGCACTTCAAAATGTTCAACAACATGGCTGCCAACTGGAAATAAATTAAAAGACAAATCACGTGACCTAAACTATCTCCAATATAAACAATACGCGAGTAGCAAATAACGTGATTGATGCTACGAGAAAAAAGAAGAAATACAGAACAATACACCTCTAGTCGATTTTTTTTTCATATATAAAAATGAAACGGAAAATCCCGAACTCAAAGCGAGTAACACCGAATCTTTAATCATTTGCCACTGCGCATTCTCATTCATTGTGATCGTCTGCTGCAAGAAATCCAAAGTTTTCAGCTGTAGAGTTTTAGGTACATGTAGTGTTATTTTTAAACTTGATATGCGAGCGTTAGCGAGCTCTTTATGGTATAACATGTGTACTTAGGATTTTTTGACAAACATGGCTGCACATACTGATGGATAAAAAAAAATTTGACGCATTGTAAACACGTTCCGTGTAACACACTAACACACTCAACTAATGAAGATCTTCTAAAACATAAAGCGCAAAGGTGATCCTAAGTCTTGTACCCTCTCTCGTACGTCCGATACCACTGAAACCCGGAACCCGTGTGTAATAAAAGTCATTTTATTAGCTTGTTTTACTTATATTGATATTTTTTAATTTATCAAATCTCTTCTGACATACTGGTCGGGGAGTAGTTCTCGCCAACTGTCTCAATTAGTGCGAGTGCTTGCGAATTTTCGTCTGATTTTTTCACCATCATTAAAGGACGCTGTACCAATCCTTCGTATTAATTTTTATCGAATTTCATTGTGAAATATCGTTAAAATCGGGTAAAAACCCTACTGCACCCCACATTCTGTCATAACATCAACAGGGGGTCACGTGTGTTGGTACTCTTAAAATAGAAAAACACATGGAATGATCATCGGAGAATCTAGTGACACCATATTTCCAATTTATCTCTACAAATCTCTAAGATTTTTCTAAAAAGTGAAACACTTTGCCTTATTACTCATCCCTACAATCCAAAATACTCACGGTTGCAGAATAAAAATAGATTCCATGTGAATGCAAATGGTCACCTGCGCATGTACTGTTTACGTCATCAATTACCTTGTCTTGACCGTTAATTTATACATGGATCCTATATTATCACATTGGGCATAAAACATGGACAAAATATTAAAATTAATTCTAGAAAAACTGGAATTATTACTTTTCATCAATAAAATGAAAATTATCAGGTAAACCACTGTTGAAAAGGATGTATTTTACGTAATGGGGGAGCGGCGTGGGGATGGCATGACAGCCTTTAAAACAGCGATGAATAATTATCAGTTTTCTACAAACTAACACAAAAAACGGTAAACTTTTTAAGAAAGGGTTTTAATTTCCTAAAATGTCATTTTTCTTTCCTTTTGATGCTTTTAGCTTCACAAAAAACAATATTTCTGAAAGTTGGCGAGAATTGCTTCTGTTGCGGCCATTTTCTGTTAAAAAACGCAACATCGTAATAATGGATCCCCTATCAGCATGCGCTCTCCTTTATGAAAATTCATGTCGTAGGTAAATCGTTATGGTTCATGCAAAATAATAATGGGGTGAAAACAAAGGTTTCTCGACTGCTTCTTAAAAATATTGGATAAAAAACGTAAAAAATGGCGAGAACTACTACCCGACCAGTAGATACGATAACGTAACCCTCAGTCCTCTTTTTCTCCCAGCGAGGGTTACGAATCGGTCCCATTCAACGTATGAGAGCAGCCGCCCGGAGTGATTCACACCGGGTGGTTTTTTGTCCTAATTCCGTTGCAAGTGGTTGAAAAAATTAACGGGGGTGAAAGATAAATATATTTAGGTAAAGCTTGATGTGTTAAGTAAACACTGCATTAATCCATGGTAGACTTATATCCATCTGAAAATTTTAATGCATGAAATCTTCTTTCTGTCTGACATTTTGTTTACAAGTTGCTATTTCACGTGCACTTGCCTCATTTTGGAGATAATTTGGATCAATCCGATTCAATCGTAGTAAAACATTGTTGTAAAATTGTTCATATTTGGCATTCAGATCCATATATGGATAGGCTCCGCCCATCACGAGTATATGTAAGGTGCAGTGGCGGACAAGAAACAATTTTCGAAAACTAAATCGATCGTGAAGGTAGAAACAGGTATTGTAACACTTATTTCGTATCGCCATTACTTAAAAATTGTAGGGAATAACAAAAAGAAAGTTGAAATATTCACTTACCGAAAATTTTAATTTGCTCCCATACGTTGAATGGGACCTATTCGTAACCCTAAATGGAGCACAAGCGGAATGAGGGTTACGTTATCGTATCTACCCGACCAGTACTGCAGTAGTGCAGTACTGACAAGAATAATCAATTTGTTTGCCCCTTCGGCTATTGTGGGCCCATTGATTGGAATAATGAATATTCTTATTCTTATTATTATTAATGTAACGATCGTAGGGAGTCTGAATAACACCAGCAAACTAATCTAAAGCCAATCGTCAAAATCTAAATCAGGTGACAAAGCAATTTTGATCAACTACGGAACAACTCAACAATAATTCATAACAAGCGCTTAAAACATTTTGTCTTTTTAGTAGATTCTAAATAGAAACCGAAATATCAACCTTTAACTTTGCCAGCAATTCTCCACATCTATCTAAATTTTGGGGTTTCTTGTCCCATTCTCGCTTTAACGTCTGATACATAACCACGATATCTTTTAACGACGACATGTTGTTTTTGTGCTCAGCAGAAGTGTGTTGGTGCAGTTTTGATTCGTCAAAACCAAGTACCGCAGGCGCACTTGAAGGTAAAGTATTGCAACTTCCGTTAACCGTACTTCCGGTGCCGGTGAATTTAGCCGGCCTTATAAAAAAAACATGGAAAACGACATATTAGACTCTCTTGAAGATTTAGGGTTAGCTCCTAACAATTACCTCATCTCATTTGACTTTTTTTTTTATTCCATTCAATTATTTTTCCAACATACATTGTCAGGGATGCCAACTCCAAATGAATGAATGGAATGATCATCTTGTATTTTAGCTGTATGTTGCATGCTTGTTATTTGTTATTTATTGTGTGTCTGTGTATGTCGGTTAAAAGCTCAACAGAGCTTATGTTGTATGTTGTTTTAACCATGCCGACTCTAAATAAAGCTTATTTATTTATTTATTTATTTATTATCAGACATCACATTGAACACAAACATGTGTGATGTGAAAAGGGGGGAGGATGCCAATTCATTTAAATTAAATTTTTTACTTAAGAGTCAATACATGATCATACATAGTATACATACAGCACAAGCTCTAATGAGTTTTTGAAATACTCTATATAGCGAAACAACACATATAAACATATTGAATACATTTTAATTTAGTCAAATTGGCAAATACGATGTTGATTGGTACAACAAAATGTATTGTTGAGTACGACAAAATTCTGATTTTGGGGGGGGGGGGGGGGGGGGGGGGGGGGGGGGGGGGGATTTATGGGCTCCAATTGAATGTCTTCCTGTTGTTTGTTCCTATGGCTATATATGATATCCTTGTAAAAACAATGTTTGGTTCTTCTATCCTAAATTAATTTTTGTAAGGAGTTTCATGTTTTTTTACATTTTGTTGTGTTACCACATCAGAATCAGGATAATGTTTCCGAGTGGAGCGACATGTCAACCTGTGGACTGTTGTTTCAGTGAGGTAGCGCTATAAAAATCCTGCTAAGCATGTTGGTCCTCAAAGGAAGCCTTGTTCTAACACAATATTACGATGCCGGAAACCATCATTAAGTATACTGAAAACCGGAAGTAAACAAACACTAGTCAGAATGTCAACAAACATCTTTCTTATTCCCTGCATAGTCACATATTTGGTAATGTCATCATGCACTGCATATCGCAAAGAACCTTTACAGAGTAATAGTTTATTTTCTGATGTTCACGTAGCGTCGGAACTCGCAAACAGGTATCCAAATGACTTTGATAACTCCATGCACCAACAGGCAATGATTTTATTCAATCGTCGTCCACGTTCAACTAAACCAACATTGAAAACAGGCAGACACCATCACTTGCTATACCTTAGTTTTATAATCATACTACAATCTGCAGACTGAATTAAACCCAGGCCCAAGAACTCTCAAATACCCCTGCTTAGTCTGTACTAAGGCAGTGAGATGGAATCGCAGGGCCATAGCCTGTGACAACTGTGAGGGGTGGTATCATACAGACTGTATAGATGTGGATAGCAAAATATACAATGCACTTACAAAACCATGGATTTGCTGCCAATGTGGCCTTCCTAACTTTAGTACTTCATTTTTTGAGTCTCTTGATGCAAGTATTCACTATCAGACTTGTCACTATCATCAGTGAGTAGCGACATAGGGGATCCTATTACAGCATCATCACCGAAAAGTACGTAACCACCTAGTTGTAACCGCAAACCAGAATCTACATTCATGAAGGTACCATATTAATAATCGACTTTCAAAGGCTCAAAGCAAAACTTGGAACCTTCTGGAAATTATTAGAACGAGATATTTTTATACTTGGATGCGAAACATGGCTAAAACCAACCATCACAAACCAAGAAATGATAGACATGACGGGTATGGAGGTGTATTAGTCATTGTAAAATCCTCAGTCTGCTACATCAGTAGTATAGTAGATGTAAACATACATAGTGAACTGATTGCTGTACATATAGAAGGTGTAGATGATAACTCTTCCTTAGTGGTTGCTTCTTTTTACTGACAACCAAATAGAGATATTGATCACACACATAGTTTGTGTCAGGATTTGAAAGTGGTCATTAACAGATACAAAAAAATCAACGATATGGATAGGTGGAGATGCCAACTTACCAGACATAGACTGGCATACAGATACAATCTCCAGCAGCAGGTATCCTAAAGAGATAAATGAACACTTCATTTCCACAAAATCTGAACTTGGCCTTACTCAAATCGTCAACTTTCCATCAAGAGAAAATGTCACCCTAGAAACATTTTTCACAAATCAACCTAATTTAGTACACCGTTGTGTTGGAATACCCGGTATCAGCGATTATGACACTATCACATATGTGGAGTCACTGAGTCGAGCTAAATATCAAAAACCAATCGAGCATAACATTTTGATTTGGAAACGAGCAAATATGGAAGCGATGTGCTTAGATATGACAACATTTGTGCAGGAATTTAACTCTAAATATATAGAATCAACAGATGTAAATTCTCTGTGGTTAGCATTTACAGATAAGTGTTCTAAACTAATGGATGAACATATACCATCTAAGATGACAAGTCAGAGGTTTAATCAAGCATGGATTGATAAAGAGGTAAAACAAATGTCACGAAAGAAAAAACGATTTTATCAGAAAGCAAAAAAGAGCAGAAAAGTAAGAGATTGGAATAAATTTCAGAAAATCGAAAAGGAGACGCAATCAACATGCAGAAGAACTTATAACTCCTATATTTCTAACATGTTAAGTGACGATAACACCAGCAACCCCAAAAGATTCTGGAGCTTTATCAAAGGTAAGTGTACGGAGTCTACAGGAGTAGCACCTCTACGCAGAGAAGGTATTTTAAGTAGTGATACTGCACAAAAGCAAACATACTAAACGACCAATTTACATCAGTCTTTTCATCAGAACAAGGAGGAGATATACCAACAAAAGGAAACAGCCCTTATTCATCTGTACCAGACATAGCAGTAGTTCACCAAGCTGGTGTTTACAAACTACTGTATAACATCAATCAACACAAAGCAACTGGTCCTGACACAATACCAGGCAAACTACTACTGGCATCAGAAATATCACGTATTTTAACAACCATCTACAATGCATCCATCAAGCAAGGGAAAATACCAAACCAATGGAAAGAGGCACTGATAACACAATTATTTAAGAAAGGAGACAGAGGAAAGGCTTCAAACTATCGTCCTGTATCCCTGACCTCCATGTTATAAGATCATGGAACATATACTGCACAGTAACATCATCAGTCATCTTGAGGCAAATAACATCCTGTCTGAAAATCAACATGGATTCCGCAAACATAGATCATGCGAAAGCCAACTGTCTATCACACTCCGGGAGCTTGCAGATGGACTGAATAGCGGAGATCAAATGGACTGCATATTGCTAGACTTTTCGAAAGCATTTGATAAAGTGCCACACCAATGCCTATTGAACAAATGCAGTTACTATGGCATCCAAGGGAACACCCTACTGTGGATTGCTAGCTTCCTACAGGGCAGGACACAACAGGTTGTCTTGGATGGAAAGAAGTCAGAAACATCGGACGTAACATCTGGAGTACCCCAAGGAACTGTAATGGGGCCGCTTCTATTTCTAATCTATATAACAACCTGCCTGAATTGGTGACATCTACGGCTAGGTTATTTGCAGATGACTGCTTACTTTACAGAAAGATATCCAAAAAGACCTTGATAATCTGCAACAATGGGAAGACACCTGGCTTATGCAGTTCAATCCTGACAAGTGTGAGGTATTACGTGTAACAAACAAAAGGAAGCCAATTGCCAAGAATTACACCATACATGGAAAAACATTGGAGTTAGTGAAGAATGCAAAGTACCTAGGCCTTAACATCAGCCATAATTTATCATGGAACCATCACATAGGCACAGTAATTAAGAAGGCGAACAACATCAATACTTTCTTGAGCAGAAACATCAGCTCCTGTCCTAGTAAAATCAAGGCACAATGTTATACTACTCTAGTTAGACCAATTATGGAGTATGCTTGTATAATATGGGACCCAGTTACACAGAAAAACATAAGAGAATTGGAAATGGTGCAAAGAAGAGCAGCACGTATTGTTACTGGGGATTATAGAACCACCAGTAGTGTAACTCGGATGCTAGAAGCTCTGCAGTGGACTGAATTACAACAACGCAGGAAGAGAGTAAAAGTCATCATGCTCTATCGCATGGACAATTTGTAAACCATCTTGTTGCGATTTCACCACAGCTATATCTTATACCGAGGGGTGTAGCACTAACAACTAGAGGACATGACACCAGGTTCCTACTACCTTACTCGAGGATACAAAGTCACCAACAATCTTTTTTTCCATCAGCAATCCGTCTATGGAACGAATTACCAACTGCTGTTGTAACTGCCTCCACCTTGGAAGGATTCAAAGACAGCCTCCAGACAATTGCCATATATTAGACATGCTAGTTTTAATTGTATATACCACCACGATGGCTTTTAATATTTGTAAATAGTTTGTTGGAAAGATGTTTCCATTGGGCATGTGTATATAGTCATTTGTGATAATACACCAGAGGTGATTTGCAAATTAATGGAAGAAGAAGATGATAATCATTTCATGAAAATATTACTTGTTCTTACCATATGATATAGCAGAAAAATTGCTCACTTAATGTTGAGCAACTGAGTGAGTGAATCACTCACTCACTCACTTGTATACTGGTGTTGCAACACCAGTTACATATTATACAGTAGCATGACAGGTTCCACTAGTGGTATAGGAACTGCGCACCCATTCGGAGCACCTCAGTTTATCGCCTATTTTTTGTGGGTTTCATGCTTCTAAAAAAAGTGATGCAAAATATAGTCGACAATCATTGGGTAAGGTCGAGTAGAAAGAATTTGAATGTCGTAAAAGTATATATAGTCGATTATTTGATTTACAAAATGTACTTAAATCGTACCAAGTACATGTACACATAGTTAATTAGTTTGTTTTTTATCCAGATACAGTGGTCCGGCACTGGATGATGATGTCTTTAACAGTATTAAAGAAGAAGGACTATGTATGCCACAGTATACTGAATTAGTAGCCTGGCTGACACAAGAAATGAAATCCTTCATTGGTCTTGAAGAGCATGTTAATCCTATAACTAGTAAGTCAGTACTTTTTTTTATGTATATTAAAGCATTGCCACAGAAAGGAACCATATTATAAGTCAATTGTAAAGCCTTTCTGTATCATTCAGTTCTTTACTACCATACTACAACTACACACCTTAAAATAGAGATGATAAAATTATGAATGTGGCTGAAATGAAATATTAAAATGTTTAAAAAATTATTTACAGGGCTCTACAATTCATACCAGCACCTACTAATCCCTGGCTAGTAAGGAAACATTTTTTACTCGCCAACAAAAGAATGTTACTTGCCATAATTCGTACTATATATCTCCAGTATGTATTTATTTGTACATAATTATTAATGCCCTGAATGAGACAGAATATACTTATTTGAAGAATGGGCTTTTTCTGATACCACATTGAAACAATTTTCATGTTTCAGACTTTCAGTTTTATTATGATAAACAAGACTTTCACATTTAAACTTTTTTTCCAGTGACAAATTCGATTTTACCAGCCTTTCTACAAACATAACAATACATAACGTCGTTATTGGAATCGTCAATGAGACATGAAAACACTGACTTCCAGACATCTTGGAATTCATGCTTTTCAGCTTTAGAACCCGAACCTTCATCACTTTTTTGGCTTATGCTTCCGTCGATGTTGCATCAGGCAGGCCAGTTTCGTAATCAGTTTATTCAACCGGTTTAATTTTAGCGAAAAATTTGTGTGAGAAGGTTTTGTTTTTTGCTAATCGCAGTCACTTTCAAGCATTCAAAGTACATGTTTCAAACTTTTATGTCTGAGTCAATTGCACGGTTTAAAAGACCGGATAATCAAAGTCGGAATTTAAATTGAAAAAAAACTCTGCGAGGGAATGAAAATGTTCCGGAAATATCAACTAGCCGTCTGGCTAATAATACTGTATTTTTACTTGCATTTTACAAAACTAACTCGCAAATGCGATGGTTGCATTGTAGAGCACTGATTTAGCTAAGACAAATCAGTGAATGATACATGTGAGTGTCTAGTATTCTTCATTGACCAATTATTAGTCCCCTACCGGCGAAAGCCGAAGGGGACTATAGTTTTAGGTTCCGTCCATCTGTCAGTCCGTCACATTAAAATTCTAAGTTGTCTGGACTTTTTTTGGACGTCCTTTGATATATTGACTTGATATTTGGTATGTGGCTATATCTAGATGAGTTACAGTTTAAGTTCGAATTTCGTTCTGGTCGAATGATTTTTGGCTGAGTTATGGCCCTTGAACTTGTATTTTAAAATCTAGTCACTGCAAGGTGATACTTCTAATATTTTAGGTCCTCTGATTTTTGTGGCCGGTAGGGGACAATGTATTGCTATGTGCAATACTCTCAGAATTCTTGTTTTTTCTTTGATCAGTAGCATTGAATTGTGAAAGTAAACATTTTTTTAAAATAATTTTAACTGAAGTATTTTATTAACTCATTGATAATCTCTTTTGTCATTAGATCATCTTTTTTCTATTTATTTCTAACTTCATCTTTTGGCAGGTATACAACTGAAGTATTTTAATTCATTTGATTATCTCTTTTGTCTTGAGAGCACCCCCCCATTTATTTCAACTAAAATGTCCATTGAGCACAGTGACTTATAAATCAGTTGGGCAATAGATTGTCCACATACGAAAAAACAGGAACACCCATTTGCACTTTGAAAGCAAAAAATGTCCGCATAATTCTGAAACTTAATACAGATATAGAAAATGAATATCATGCAACCTTCATAAAAATTTTCAAGCTGAAATCAAATAAGGTGTTCCTGTTTTTTTGTATGTGGACAGTCTATTGTTCCACTGATTTATAAGTTACTGTAATCAATGGACATTTTAATTGAACATGGAAGGTGATAGCCTTTACAGTCCACATGATGCCTGGATTAGATAGAAGATTACAAATAATTAAACCTTATAATAATGTCCAATTTGATTGAAGAAATTCATTCGGGGTCAGTGGGTCTTTGATTCTCTGTATGGATTAACTTTGACCTTTCACTCAGGTTAAGATATTGACTTTTTACAGGTTCTGATGATTCTACAGAATTTGTAATGGAACTCAGCGGGATTCTTAGAGAATTGAGTAAGTACATGATGTAAATAGAATTTACTGAGTTAGTTAGAATGATATTGCAAAACTTTAGTGATATGTAGAATGATGCCTTGTTTGTCAAACTTGAGAACAAAAAACATGAGGTACTATTGTATCTTTATTTTGTGTTGCTTTCATCTTGTATGATCACGTGCAATAAAAACATGAAATTGATTACATAACATATATCTATATGCTTATTTTATTACCTGGTCTCTCAAAACCTGCCTGTCACTCACCACATCATGCCTGAATATAATATTTTAAAATAAATTTAACTTCAAATCTTTATGAAAATCCAATTTGATTCAAAGAAAAAAGGAAAACTGTATTGAATGAATTTTTTGCGAATAAATACAGACATGATTCTATGTAGCTTTGTTATATCATGTGTTTATACAGACATGATTCTATGTAGCTCTGTTATATCATGTGTTTATACAGACATGATTCTATGTAGCTTTGTTATATCATGTGTTTATACAGACATGATTCTATGTAGCTTTGTTATATCATGTGTTTATACAGACATGATTCTATGTAGCTTTGTTATATCATGTGTTTATACAGACATGATTCTATGTAGCTTTGTTATATCATGTGTTTATACAGACATGATTCTATGTAGCTTTGTTATATCATGTGTTTATACAGACATGATTCTATGTAGCTTTGTTATATCATGTGTTTATACAGACATGATTCTATGTAGCTTTGTTATATCATGTGTTTATACAGACATGATTCTATGTAGCTTTGTTATATCATGTGTTTATACAGACATGATTCTATGTAGCTTTGTTATATCATGTGTTTATACAGACATGATTCTATGTAGCTTTGTTATATCATGTGTTTATACAGACATGATTCTATGTAGCTTTGTTATATCATGTGTTTATACAGACATGATTCTATGTAGCTTTGTTATATCATGTGTTTATACAGACATGATTCTATGTAGCTTTGTTATATCATGTGTTTATACAGACATGATTCTATGTAGCTTTGCTATATCATGTGTTTATACAGACATGATTCTATGTAGCTTTGTTATATCATGTGTTTATACAGACATGATTCTATGTAGCTTTGTTATATCATGTGTTTATACAGACATGATTCTATGTAGCTTTGTTATATCATGTGTTTATACAGACATGATTCTATGTAGCTTTGCTATATCATGTGTTTATACAGACATGATTCTATGTAGCTTTGTTATATCATGTGTTTATACAGACATGATTCTATGTAGCTTTGCTATATCATGTGTTTATACAGACATGATTCTATGTAGCTTTGTTATATCATGTGTTTATACAGACATGATTCTATGTAGCTTTGTTATATCATGTGTTTATACAGACATGATTCTATGTAGCTTTGCTATATCATGTGTTTATACAGACATGATTCTATGTAGCTTTGTTATATCATGTGTTTATACAGACATGATTCTATGTAGCTTTGTTATATCATGTGTTTATACAGACATGATTCTATGTAGCTTTGTTATATCATGTGTTTATACAGACATGATTCTATGTAGCTTTGCTATATCATGTGTTTATACAGACATGATTCTATGTAGCTTTGTTATATCATGTGTTTATACAGACATGATTCTATGTAGCTTTGTTATATCATGTGTTTATACAGACATGATTCTATGTAGCTTTGTTATATCATGTGTTTATACAGACACGATTCTATGTAGCTTTGTTATATCATGTGTTTATACAGACATGATTCTATGTAGCTTTGTTATATCGTGTGTTTATACAGACATGATTCTATGTAGCTTTGCTATATCATGTGTTTATACAGACATGATTCTATGTAGCTTTGTTATATCATGTGTTTATACAGACATGATTCTATGTAGCTTTGTTATATCATGTGTTTATACAGACATGATTCTATGTAGCTTTGTTATATCATGTGTTTATACAGACATGATTCTATGTAGCTTTGCTATATCATGTGTTTATACAGACATGATTCTATGTAGCTTTGTTATATCATGTGTTTATACAGACATGATTCTATGTAGCTTTGTTATATCATGTGTTTATACAGACATGATTCTATGTAGCTTTGTTATATCATGTGTTTATACAGACATGATTCTATGTAGCTTTGTTATATCATGTGTTTATACAGACATGATTCTATGTAGCTTTGTTATATCATGTGTTTATACAGACATGATTCTATGTAGCTTTGTTATATCATGTGTTTATACAGACATGATACTATGTAGCTTTGTTATATCATGTGTTTATACAGACATGATTCTATGTAGCTTTGTTATATCATGTGTTTATACAGACATGATTCTATGTAGCTTTGTTATATCATGTGTTTATACAGACATGATTCTATGTACCTTTGCTCTATCATGTGTTTATACAGACATGATTCTATGTAGCTTTGCTATATCATGTGTTTATACAGACATGATTCTATGTAGCTTTGTTATATCATGTGTTTATACAGACATGATTCTATGTAGCTTTGTTATATCATGTGTTTATACAAACATGATTCTATGTAGCTTTGTTATATCATGTGTTTATACAGACATGATTCTATGTAGCTTTGCTATATCATGTGTTTATACAGACATGATTCTATGTAGCTTTGTTATATCATGTGTTTATACAGACATGATTCTATGTAGCTTTGTTATATCATGTGTTTATACAGACATGATTCTATGTAGCTTTGTTATATCATGTGTTTATACAGACATGATTCTATGTAGCTTTGTTATATCATGTGTTTATACAGACATGATTCTATGTAGCTTTGCTATATCATGTGTTTATACAGACATGATTCTATGTAGCTTTGTTATATCATGTGTTTATACAGACATGATTCTATGTAGCTTTGTTATATCATGTGTTTATACAGACATGATTCTATGTAGCTTTGTTATATCATGTGTTTATACAGACATGATTCTATGTAGCTTTGCTATATCATGTGTTTATACAGACATGATTCTATGTAGCTTTGTTATATCATGTGTTTATACAGACATGATTCTATGTAGCTTTGTTATATCATGTGTTTATACAGACATGATTCTATGTAGCTTTGTTATATCATGTGTTTATACAGACATGATTCTATGTAGCTTTGCTATATCATGTGTTTATACAGACATGATTCTATGTAGCTTTGTTATATCATGTGTTTATACAGACATGATTCTATGTAGCTTTGTTATATCATGTGTTTATACAGACATGATTCTATTTAGCTTTGCTATATCATGTGTTTATACAGACATGATTCTATGTAGCTTTGCTATATCATGTGTTTATACAGACATGATTCTATGTAGCTTTGCTATATCATGTGTTTATACAGACATGATTCTATGTAGCTTTGCTATATCATGTGTTTATACAGACATGATTCTATGTAGCTTTGTTATATCATGTGTTTATACAGACATGATTCTATGTATCTTTGCTATATCATGTGTTTATACAGACATGATTCTATGTAGCTTTGTTATATCATGTGTTTATACAGACATGATTCTATGTAGCTTTGTTATATCATGTGTTTATACAGACATGATTCTATGTAGCTTTGCTATATCATGTGTTTATACAGACATGATTCTATGTAGCTTTGCTATATCATGTGTTTATACAGACATGATTCTATGTAGCTTTGCTATATCATGTGTTTATACAGACATGATTCTATGTAGCTTTGCTATATCATGTGTTTATACAGACATGATTCTATGTAGCTTTGCTATATCATGTGTTTATACAGACATGATTCTATGTAGCTTTGTTATATCATGTGTTTATACAGACATGATTCTATGTAGCTTTGTTATATCATGTGTTTATACAGACATGATTCTATGTAGCTTTGTTATATCATGTGTTTATACAGACATGATTCTATGTAGCTTTGTTATATCATGTGTTTATACAGACATGATTCTATGTAGCTTTGTTATATCATGTGTTTGTGTTGATACTTGGGGGAACAAGCATATTACTGTCATAATCGATGACCTTGTTTGATTGGTTCATCATTTTTAGCTCAACTGACCCTTTGTGGGTTATTGCCATCCACCATCCATTTTCACATTTCAATCTTCTTCTGCAAGACTGCCAAACTAAATGGAACCAAACTTGGCAGGAATATTCATTTTTTAGATGAAGTTGATCTCCAAGGGGAAGGGCTAATAGGAGGCATGAAAAGGGAATTTAAATAAATCTTTTAAAAATTTCTTCTCAAGAACAATCAATAGAAATGCTACAATATTTGGTCTACCACATCATTGGGATATGTATGGTAGAAGATTTAGATTTGTATTAAATGATGGTCTCAGGGTCTATGGAGCTAGAACACTGAGGTCCAAAGTTTGATATGTGACCACAGGTTTGGTTATAGACAACAAGGTGAAAGCCTGAGAAAAGTTCACATGAATGAAGGGTTAAATTGAGTTGTATCACATGATTATTGAACGTAGCATGTATATTTAGCAAACTGAACAATAGAAAAAGTTGTAAAATCAGTTTTATTTTTTGATGAATGTTTTAGTAATTTGCTTTTTATTAAATTATAGATTGTCCCTATAATCATTTATATGAAGGTGGACCTGTAACGCAGAGACTGAATTCAACAGAGAGCAAATTACAGCTTCTTGGTAAAAATCTAATATTTATATATTACGTATTGGTACAGCTGGTTTTGTTGTCTTGACATTTGTTTCAATTAATAAGAGGCATCAGAATCAATATGTTCTCATGCTCCTACACCAGTTTATTTATAGTCATGTTGTGTTTTGTGACTCTTGTGTTTATTGTACTGTGTGTGTGACAAAAAAAATGGATGTAGTGATTACTGGATATTCTGGGTTAGGGTTATGGTATTTAATGCCTTTCAACAATATTTCAGTTGTATCGTGGTGGTCGGTTTTATTGGTGGAGGAAACCAGAGTTCCCGGAGAAAACCACCGTCCTGCTGCAAGTCACTTATAAACTATCACATTAGCTTTAGCACACAGCACTAAAGGAGTAAGAGCAAAAACTGGTTGGCTCGGAATCAGAATAATTTGTCCGATTGGAGGGACATTACTACTTGTGGACTGTTGTTTCAGTGAGCTAGCACTAAAAAAACCAACTCCGCATGTTGGACTGGTTGGTACACATCTTGATCAAAATATAATTTGTTCTTTTCATAATCTAGCTGAAAATTTGCTCATTTGGCATTAAACAACAATCACTCACTCAAGCCATGTTCAACATGGACAATTAAATATGGGTGGGGGAGGGGGGAGGTTATAGTGTTTAATGCCACTTTCAACAATATTTCAGTTATATCGTGGTGGTAAGTGTTTTTGATACAGTGCCCTGAGAAAACCACTGACCTGTTGCAAGTCACTGACAAACTTTATCACAAAATGTTGTATCGAGTACACCTTGCCTGAGCGGGATTCGAACTCACAACGTTAGTGGTAATAGGCACTGATTGCATATGTAGTTGTAAATCCAATTACCGTATGATCATGACGGCCCAAAATAAATATCGAAGCACTGTATTATCTACCATTATTGTAAATTAATTAGGAAAGTCTCCTGGGACATTTTGTATCAACCCTAGACTGCCATATAGAAATGTACTTGTGCAAAATCAAGAGCTAAGGTTGAACTTTGAACGGTTTTGTTGTTTTTTTTGTTTGTGCAGATTATCTGACATCAGAGTTAGCAAGTATTAGAGTATTAGCAGTGAAAAACCCTGGATGTCTGAAATCTGTTGACCAAAGTAAATCAAAGGAACCACAGGTAGACAGTTATTTTATTTAATATCAAAATATTCTGAGATGTCTTTTACAAATGTATTAGAAGCACAATCCTATTATTAGCCTATAGCTACACTGTTTGGTGAAAAGTTTTAGACTTGTTTAAAGTAATATGAAAGGCAAATATCGTGGAATTTTTGGATTAAATATTTTCACTTAACATGTCACTTAATTTTAACTAAAATCAACTGCATAACATTAAAAATCCGCTCAAAAGCAGATTTTAAGAGCAAATCACAAAATATTTGACAGCAGATAATTCTGTTTTCCCATACAGTAATGCAAAGGATATGCGTGTGACCCAAGATTTGAACTCTTTCAGGGAGATTATCGCTCATGTGCAATGTTCAGTTGATGAAAAAAAAATATATATATATTCCGTGTGTACCACATAAGAATAATTGCAAAAAAAAAATTGGTTCACACGACATGAAACAGACAGATTCCTCAATAATCATTGTCAGGAATGTGTGCATGCTTACCTCAGCATCCATGATTGTTTATCTTTTCTTCACGAGGTCATGATCGGCAATCATCAGACCAAACTTTTCTTCATGAGGTCATGATCGGCAATCATCGGAACAAAACAACCGAAAGTTAATCAGTCTCCACAACAATGGCAAGGACGATAAACATGCACACGGATTTGCAGATTTCTAGTTGTTGGGAACATATTTCGACTTGAAACATGCATGAATAGCTTAGTAAAGGTACCGCCGTATTCCAAATTGAATTTTCAGGGCAATATTTTCTTCACTCAAAACTGGTGTAATATTACTTTAAGCTTATACTTGTCAAAAGTCCATGTGGAATTTTTAATATCGTACCTTTATAGAGTCAGTAAATGAATTTATCAGACAAGTTGTAATGTTGCTGTTGCTTGCTAAATTAAGATTATTGATGTCACCTACTTGAAAAGAATAGAAGACAATTGAATATGGTTTCCCAAGATATCTCAGGCAAATTGTGATCACTTAAAGTAGAATTACAGTGAAACTTGTTTCCACCAAACCCTGAATAAAACAGAATCCTGTATAAACTGAGCTTAAAATATAGTCCATATGTAAGAAATCTTTGTTAATTTAACCTCTGTAAACCAAACACCTGTCTATTCCAAACACAAAAGTTGGTCCCAAGGAGGTTCAGTGTAGACAGGTTTCACTGTATTTTGACCATACTAAGTTTATCATATTGTTATCATTATGACAACTATTGTTAAAAAAAATTTTTCTCAATTTATTTGGAAAAGGATGGGGTTTTTTTTATTTTGCAGGAGAGTGACGTTGCCAAACATTTAAGAATGATGTTGATGGCCTTGAGCTTTCCTAAGCCTCCAGCTAATATTACAGGCTTTCAGATGTTTAGCAAGGTGGAAAATAAGGTAGTTTTATAATTTGCTCTTTTATTCCATGGTCATCGTGCAAAAAAATAAAGTTATATTTTAGTTTTTAGCTCACCTGACCATGTGAGCTATTGTCACCACTGAGTGTCCGTCATCTGTCGTCCGTCCATCCGTCCGTTAACTTTTCACATTTTAATCAACTCCTCTAAAGCCACAGGGCCAATTTGAACCAAACTTTGGTGGAATGGTCCTTGGATGGCCCCCTTCCAAAATTGTGTCCGGTGATCCCGACTTCCAACCAAGATGGCCACCAAGCTAAAAATAGAAAAAAGGGGGGATGAAATTTTAATTGTCTATTGCTGCTTTAGTATAAGTCAAAATGAGCTCAAATTTTAACTGCAGCTACATGGCAGGGAGTAGTTTAACATGTATTCCAGCTTTTTCTGTGAAATTTTTCTTTCAGCCGATTTATACAGATTATGCAAATTAGGCATATTTTGATAAAAGATCACATTTAAATCTTCTCCTCTGAAACCGTTGAACCAAATTACACTAACCCTGGCAGGGATGGTCCTTGGATGGATCCCTTTCAAAATTGTGTCCGACAGCTCCACCCTCCGTTCAAGATGGCTGCTGTTACAAAAAAATAGAAATTTCTTCAATTGTTCATTGCTGCTTTAGTATAAACCAAGATGAGCTCAAATTTTAACTGCAGCTACATGGCAATGAGTAGTTTAACATATATATATTCCGGGATTTTCTGTGAAATTTTTCTTTCAGCCGATTTATACCGATTATGCAAATTGGGCATATTTTGATAAAAGATCACATTTAAATCTTTTCCTCTGAAACCGCTGAACCAAATTAAACCAAACCTGGCAGGGATAGTCCTTGGGTAGTCCTATTTCAAACTTGTGTCCGACAGCTCCACCCTCCGTTCAAGATGGCTGCTGTTACTAAAAATAGAAATTTCTTCAATTGTCCATTGCTGCTTTATTATAAATCAAAATGAGCTCAAATTTTAACTGCAGCTACATAACAATGAGTAGATTAACATATATTCTGGGTTTTTCTGTGAAATTTTTCTTTCAACCGATTTATACTGATTATACAAATTAGACATATTTTAATAAAAGATCACATTTAAATCTTCTCCTCTGAAACCGCTGAACCAAATTAAAGCAAATTTGGCTGGGATGGTCCTTGGGTGGTCCCCTTTCAATATTGTGTCTGACAGCCCCACCCTCCATTCAAAATGGCTGCTGTTACTAAAAATAGAAATTTCTTTAGTTGTCAATTTCCGCTTTATTACAAATCAAAATGAACTCAAATTTTATCTGCAGCTATATGGCAATGAGTAGTTTAGCAAATATTCTAGGTTTTTCTGTGAGATTTTTTCAGCCAGCTTATTCCGTTTAGGAATATTATGAGATCAAAATCACATCAAAATCTTTTGCTCAGAAATTTGATTTGAAATGATCTTTGGGTGGCCCAAAACCAAGTGGGTGATTACAGGCTCCTGGGAGCCTCTAGTTTTGTGGCTTTTTTTCATTTAACGTTCTTCAGCAGTTAATTTAGGAAAATCTTATATTTATTTTGTTTTTTCAAAGATGCTTTGACATAATTTGTAAGATAACAGGAATAAACTTTTTTTTTTTTTTAATTTGACAATTTTGAATACATAAATGGGTACCAAAATGATAAAATATGTAACATCCTGCTTAAACCAGAAACATCCGATCAGACTGATAGGGAGACATGTGCATTAAAATGTCATTATTTATAGTAAAGTGGGCTGGGAGTTACTGATAAACAACAGCTGATAATGGTAAACATAAGCACAATGACATGGATGAGGACTCTTACGTGAATATATAAACACATAAAATTAGATTTCTACATTGTCATACTTATAATGTTACGTCTTTAAACTGTGCACAAATTAAAAGCCACAGACTATCTTATATGATGACATTTTTGTGTTTAGGTAAAGGAATTAATGACCAAGTATCCAGGACAGATTGGTAAACCATTACTAAAAGCTCGACTGTCAGATAAACAATGGGAACAGATCTTAAAGATCAATGACAGTTTAGTACTAGAGTATCAGATGAGACGTGAAATGTTGCTGAAGAGATTGGATGTTACAATACAGTCATTTATGTGGGCAGACACAGCTAAGGTTGGTTGTTAAGTGATGTGATTATAAGTTTTATCTGTTACTTACTGATGTTACAATACAGTCATATTTAGGCAGACACAGCTAAGGTTGATCGTTAAGAGTTAGGATTAGGGTTATGGTGTTTAGTGCCACATTCAACAATATTTCAGTTATATCATGGTGGTTAGTTATACTAGTGGAGGAAACCGGAGTACCTAGAGAAAACCACCGACCTGTCCCAAGTCACTGACAAACTTTATCACATAATGTTGCATTGAGTACACCTCGCCTGAGCTGGATTCGAACGCACAACATTAGTGGTGATAGGCACTGATTGCATAGGTAGTTATAAATCCAACTACCATACGATCACGACAGCCCCTTAGTTGTTAGGTGGTGTGATTAAGTTTAATCAGTTACTTACACTAAGTCAGAAGTTTTCTCCAGCAATGAAAGAAGTAATGTGACGGAAAAAATCAGTATTTGTGCATGGATGTTGTTCTGATTGCCCTGTCCAAATTTGAGTTACTGAAATTCATCTGTATATTATTTTATGGTAGTAATTAAAAATGTGTGATATTTTGATGTGACAGAATATACAGCATAAGAGTAATGATGCTGTGTGTAATATGTATTACATTATAATGTAACCCCAAGGGTGGTGTAATGGTTCGCATGCTCACCTTGAGTGCATTAGATCGTGGGTTAGAGCTCTGATCGGGTCAAATCAAAGACTACAAAATTGGTATTTGTTACTTCTCTGCTAAAAACAGCATTAAGGAGAAAGAGCAAAGACTGGTTGGCTCAGAATCAGGATAATGTGTCCGAGTGGGGCGACATGTTTATCGACAGACTGTTGTTTCAGTGAGCTAGCACTGTAAAAATCCAATTAAGCGTGTTGGTCTAGTACAAAGCAGACCTCATTATAATCTCATTGAAAATTAACTTGTTCTCGTCATGATATAGCTGAGTTGGCATTAAACAACAATCACTCACTCACTTATATTATAATACTGATTCTTTTTCAGAAAAAGCAGAATGAGATAGCAGCAGTATATCAACCTATCAGGAAACTATTAACAGCAAAGACATCTATATCTGTAGCTCAAATATTAGCAGCCAGGGATGGTATGTATTCCTGCCCTCAAACAATTTAGATGTTCATC
The DNA here is from genome assembly GCA_963680875.1 of Bathymodiolus brooksi. Classification (NCBI taxonomy): domain Eukaryota; kingdom Metazoa; phylum Mollusca; class Bivalvia; order Mytilida; family Modiolidae; genus Bathymodiolus; species Bathymodiolus brooksi. Next base: position 103,668,511 of record OY804576.1, read on the forward strand.
CACTTCCGACTGGAACATCATAAAAAGATGTGATGACCTACATTTCATTTTTTTTCATAGGTCATAATTTTGGTGAACTTGATGAGTTTGAGTAATATTGAAAGTAGTGTTAGTAGTATCATCATGAAACTTTGTGAAGCAATCGTCTGTATTTTAAGGAAACAAATTATTTATCATTAAATTTATAACATTTATTAAGCTGCAATAAATGCGGCTCTCTTAGCATTGTCCTATTCAACATTCTGCAAAAGATCTTTGACTTTTAATTCAAAGTGGCAAATTGGATGCCTTCACTTTCTGCTGCTATTTTTGTGTATATCAATAATGCTGTTAACCAAAGTGTGAAAGAAAGCTCGATTTAAATTGGTTGAATTTCCAAACAAAAACTAGCTGCTGTATGCTGGATATTTATTATCTATTTTTAGTAATTTAAGGTTTATGAATATGGATTATTAATAAGACCCAGTTTATGCATGTTTTATAATTAAGTCATGTGACATGTATTGAAAAATCATAGCTATTAATTAATATGATATTATAAAAAGACAATTTATAGCATCATAAAAGCTGTAAAGCAAGCTCCTCTTCCAATGCTAACTCTACAACATCTTTCATTCAATTCAAGATAAGATAATCCTTTTGAGTTTGACTTCACACTCTAGGACAAAACCTCTCATTTATATAAATCTTACTGAAGCATGTGCTACCTAAATGTTTACAATCATGTTTATTTATTTTTAGATTTAACCAAATTGGAGAAAACAAGCAGTGGTGAAGCCAGAGATAAAACTAAATGTGCAATAAATAGAGTCCTTATTCCAAGGGTAACTATCAAAATAATTGTGTGCAATAAGTAGTCCTTATTCCAAGGGTAAACATCAAAATATGTTTGTGCAATAAATACAGTCCTTATTTCAATGCTAATCATCAAAATATTTTAGTGTAATAAAAAAGTCCTTATTCTAAGGTCAACCGTCAAAATATATTCGTACAATAAATAAAATCCTTATTCCAGCAGTTGTAAATTGTAATTTTTTTTACAGGACATTCGGTCTGAAGAAAATCATAATTTTTTAGATATTTCATTGTTGATGGCTGGCCTGTATAGTTTCCTTTACTTGTATAAAGCCTTTTTCATTGTTATTGATTTTAATTAGGGTTGTTTTCTTATTTTATATTCCCATGTCATATGAAACCAACTAGGAGAAGAATGGTATGGGAACACGAATTTTCATAACAATATATATTCTGAATAGTTTTATTGTTAACAATTCTTTCTCCGAGAGAAGGAAAACTTCTCTCCAATTATCTTCTTCATCCATAAAATCAACACAAAAGTCATCATTGTCCTTGTCTGTGTCACATATAATAATCAGTGCATGAAGGTCACTTTCCTCACTGTCAATATCAAGCTTTTCCTGCAGTGGTTGCTTTCGAGCAAGGGCTACCAATTTTCCATTTCTCGTTTTAGCAATGCAAATTTACTGTATATATATTTTTCTGAACATTGTTTGTTAAAACAAGTCTGCTTTGAAGTAAACATTTTGTAGAATTTAGTTTTTATATATAAATAAAGCAAAGTATTTTATTTAAATTCACAGAGAAATAAAAATTTTAGTGGATATCTTTGCAACCATTTGTCTTAATCAGGAAAAAGTTTGTAATATTTGTCCATTTCAAAGGTTTCAATATTTCCCAAAAGACTAAATCAAGTCCTCTATCGTATTTTGCACAAAAGACAAGTTTAAATTTGGCGCCAAATTGATATCCGATAATTTTTACGTGTCCGGTCTGGAGCGAGTCTTTTTCTTATATTTCAAATATTGATATTTTCGTTCATTAAAACGTTTCTGAGATTGTGACTTTTTTTGTCAATGTCCTTGAACTTCATCATAGCATGGAAGAACGATAAATGATATGTACAATAAAAGAGTTTTGATCTGGCGTTTCACTTTAGTTTTTATGAAATCCTATGCCGGAAACTGACAAATCAATTGTAATAGCCGAGATTGACGAAATCAAATGACAGAGCAATACCGGACAATCGGTCCTGAAATCCAAGGGTTTTTATCGGACCGGCGGTCATTTTACCGGACTTGTTCGACGGTATTTCGTTTTCACAGTTCCAGGGGTAACTATTGAAATATTTGTAATTGAATTTAGAGTTATCTCCCATGGACTGTGCAACATTTGACAACCACAAAAATATTGCCATGAGCTAAACACAAATTTATGGATTCAGTGTTCCACTGATAAAATATCAATAACTCATGCTCCCCACATATGGTAAGGGGATAGGTCGTCAGTTATCTGTTGTTAATTCAGTGACAATACTATGTTCTTTATACCATCTTATGTAAATTATAACAAGAAAAAGAGGATATAATGTGTAGGGTTCAAAAATGCAGATTATGCAAATTATACCTATTTTGACCAAAAATCATTTGAATACCATGAGCCAATTTTATTTCATCTGTAATAATCCCTGGTCCCAGAACAATATTCCATTCTCCTCCATTCAGAATATATATATAGATTCAATTGGCTCTTTGATTATTAATATTGAGGCAACTTGAGGGTCCCCTGAAGATTCTTTCTATATAGAGGACTTTTACAGATTTTATAAAAGGTTATTAAAATCTCTGTAGAAACACCATTTTTAATAAATTTACTGCGAGTTGAATTATATGTGTGTTTTGGATCTTTATAACCGTAATAAAATTTTAGCAGAATTCAATAAAAAAAAATGTGTAAGCTTTAGTCTGAAGTACATGTATTTATTGCATTTAAAAATTGAAAATTTGTCAGTTGGTTCTCCTGAAATAAAATGTCTTGAATAATTATTTAAAAAAAAAATATGACGATAGATATTTAACTTTACATTTTGTTCCCATAAGCTTCAAATATTAACAAATCATATCCCATTTTACAGGTACCAGATAGAGGAGGAAGGGCTTGGGAGCTAGAACCCCCACCACCTGAAATGCCATCCTTTCAAAAAAGGGTGGATCAACCACAACAGCAAAGACCACAGAGTAAGTCTTATAAAAGATTTCTATTTCTGATTCTAATATGACGTCCTTCAAACGCTTTGAGTCCAAACCCGTGGTAAAAATAATATTAATCTATGACCGATTAAATTTATGACGTCATCGACAATTTATAACGATATTTTACCATTTTTTACATATTAAAATCAAAATAATTCATGGAAGCCATATGTATATATTGTTTTTACCACGGGTAGGCCTTTATGTCAGCTTTTTACCCCTCGCTCACGCTCGGGGTAAAACTTCGTGACATAAAGGCCTACCCGTGGTAAAAACAATATATACATATGGCTTCCATGAATTATTTCTTAATCAAATTTATTTACCGTCCATTACCGTAATTACTGGTGCATAATGCACAGGATTTTACATAAATTCTTTATTTTGCAAGAGGGGTGCGCATTATAAACAAGAACAATGTGTTTCACTCTTTTTTCAAACCGGGAAATCACATGTCTGCCATTTTTGTTGTTTACTATTGTTAAATATTTCTTAAATTATTTGGACACTATTCAACAGAATAATTAAATGCATCTAATACGTTTTAATTATTGAAGGATTAAAACTGTCTAGTACTAAACTAAATATAAACATCTTGACTATATCTAGCCATGCTTAAACTAATCAATAATCTTGCCAATAAGATTTCAGTGTGTGTATATTTATATATAAGGTGTCATAATTAGTTAGTGTATAATTAGACTGTCAGGCTGTTTTTAAACAAGATTTTAATGATTGAAATACAAAGAAAAGAGGCAATAAAATGTATTTGTCAATTTTTATGTCAAGTCTGGAAGTTTGATTACTCCCAGCTGTGAAGTATATCCGATTAACAATAAATTATCTCAGTTATATGATTGTATGGCTTCGATGCTTTTTCATCACTAAAATAACAAGGCATTGTTTGTAGTTCATTCATGATCATTAATTATTTGGCCAGTTTTAAAGATACAAAAAATAACGGATTGTGGGTGCTCTTTGATGTATGTAACAACCGTATTTTCTACAATTGGTCACAAGCTTAGCAATGTTCAACAATGTAATTATAAGTGACAATTTTTTGCTTTTCTTTATTCTATGTCTGTATTTTCTGTCATCTTCAGCTATCAACTGCGTCAATTTACGATAAGATCTGGAATTTAAACTTATATTTACCGATGCTGTACTAGATTTTGAATCCATTGCACACATCCGGATAATAAAAACATCATATGAAAACGCCAATAAAACCCAACACATTTAATATTTTTCAACTTTATTGAAGATGAAAAGAGATAAATGGTTCTTAATTTCTCCCAGCAAATGAAACATGTTCAAAGGACTGAAAAATATATATACGATTGACATTTAATTCTTACATTTCCGACATTTTTCTGGAGATTTTCAAGGCCTTATGCACCAGTAATTACGGTAAATTTCATTATTATTTGCTTTTCTTGTTCAACCTTTTTTTTTTTTTAGCTCATCTGATGTAAAAATATCCTGTACCTTTCTGTATGTAGTAAACGTTTCACTTTTTCAACTTCATCTTTAGAACCACTGCCTACTTAGACACCAAACTTACCACAAATGTTCTTTTAGGGGTCCTGAAGAAGTGTTATATCTTTTTGAAGTGATTACAAATCCAAGATGGCTGCCCTGGATTCTGATTGGCCAAGACATTTTCAACTTCTTCTCCAGAACTACTGCTTGTGAAATATTACTCTAGGAGTTCGAAAAAAGTCTTTGTTTCTATTTAGAGTGGTTCGAAATCCAACATGTGGCTGCCCTTGCCACTGATCGGCTATAACAATTTTGACCTTTTTTCCCAAATTTACTCCATATGAAGACACTAGACTTGTCAGAAATATTTTTCTAGGGGTTCTGAAGAAGTTTTTGAAGTGATCTGAAATCCAAGATGGCTGCCCAGACTTCTGATTGGTCAAGACATTTTTTTACTTTTGCAGAATAACTGCATGCTAAGTTACTAGACTTTCCCAGAAATGTTCCTCTAGGTACCCTTATTTACAGGCATAATCAACCAAAAAATACTATGTCCAATTTTTAGATAAAATGTAGGCTTTTGCTATTACTGGGCATTTGTTGTCCATTCTTCGTAAACTTTTCACATTTAGATCTTCTCCTCTAAAACCACTGAACCAAGATAAACCAAACTTGGCTGGAACGGTCCCCTTTCTTAATTGTGTCAGACAACCTAGCCCTCCATAGAAGGTGGTGTCGGTTATTAAAAATATTAATTTCTTTAATTATCTATTGCTGCTTTATTATAAATCAAAATGAGATCAAATTTTAACTGCATCTGCAAGTCAATGATTAGTTCAACCTATATTCTGGGTTTTTCTGTAAAATATTTCTTCAGCTGATGCAAATTAGGCATATTTTTAAAAATAAAAAAATCACATTTAAATCTTCTCCTCAGAACCCACTGAACCAAGTTAAACCAAACTTTGCTGTGATAGTCCTTGGATGTTCCCTTTTCAAAATTGTGTCCAATAGCAATGTCCTCCTTTCAAGCCGATTTATACAGATTATGAATATTTTTATGATGAAAAAATTACATTAAAATATCTTCAAATATCTGAGCTTTGGTTGCTGTACTTTTAAAATGTAATGCAACATTCCTTCCCTCTATTCAAGATGGCTACCATTACTGAAAGTAGAACTTTCATTAAGTGGCAAAAAAGAATCTGCTGTTTAAAATATTTCCCATTTTTTCTATAAAATTATAAGTCCAATTGAAAACAAGGTGAGTATTGGCCAATGTGAAAAATTCACAGAAATTACTGAAATAATTGAACATGATACTGTACCTAGATTGTGTTTTTATCATCAGATGATTATGTTCACCAGTTATTTATAACACATTGAACTATGCTTTATAGATGTTTCAAGTAATTGACTGTTTATATAACTTGTTTGTCTTCAGGGTCTTAATATCATTAGGATCTTTCTTAATATTGCTAGTTTTATATTCTATTGTGTTAGGCTTGTTTTCAAATTTATAGATTTTCCTAAATGTTAAACTTCCTAAGGATATCAAATATACACAAAATCAAATGGCTGAAATTCATCATCTATTCACTGACGAGCATGATATATGTTTGTGTCCACACATGTTTTATTTATAGTAGGTAGAAAGTCAACAGCAACAAAGAGATATTTCACCCTGTAACCTTTTGTTATTTATTTTATTCCTGTTTTGATACCTATCAGGATTTCCTTGATAGAGGGTTGATGCTAACAATGAAGCTACTGAACCAAGGGTTCCTATTAGTTAAGTCGAAGTCATCACTACCAAAGTTTTAAGGTAGCCAACGTGATTTGGTTAAACATTACAGAATATATGTGTCGTAAATAACCACAGTCACAGAGATGTTCCACTTGTCATAAACACTTCTCTGTCCTTTCCTCATTCATGACTGGTTTGTAACTAGATTAACACGACGACACTAGTGGAGCAGGAACTGCTCACCCTTCATGAGTACTAGAGTTCACCCCTGGTTTTTAGTGAGGTTCTTGTTACTAAATCTTTAGTTTTCTGTGTATTGTTTTGTAGATCGTTGTTTGTACTTTTGTTCTTTGTTTTTTGCCATTGTGTTGTCTGTCCTTCGATTTACGGATTATGATTACCCCTTTGGTATCTTCTGATTACCCCTTTGGTATCTTCTGATTACCCCTTTGGTATCTTCTGATTACCCCTTTGGTATCTTTTGATTACCCCTTTGGTATCTTCTGATTACCCCTTTGGTATCTTCTGATTACCCCTTTGGTATCTTCTGATTACCCCTTTGGTATCTTCAAATTCTTCTTACACCTACAAAATAAAGTAAAACCTGTCTAAACCAAACCCCCTTGTGACCAACTTTTGTGTTCAAAATAGACAGGTGCTTGGTTTATACAGGTTATATCAACATACATTTCCTTCATTGAGACTTCATTAAAGTTCGGTATATGTAGTATTACGGTTCTGTTTGGACAGGTTTCACTTTAACTGTTGCACAATATTAATTCAACTGTGAAGATTCTTACCCCATGCAATCATTGTGAATGTATTAGTACAAGTAGAAGCTAAAATAATTGATTATAGTGGCCATCGTGGTCGTGATCGTATGGTAGTTGGATTTACACTGAAATTATGAGTTGATGGTTGGTGACCGCTCATAGTGAGGTGTACTCAATACAACATTATGTGATAAAGTTTGTCAGTGACTTGCAACAGATCAGTGGTTTTCTCCGGGTATTCCGCTTTCCTCCACTAATATTAGTAATAAAACTGACCACCACAATATTGTTGAAAGTGGTTTTAAACACCATAACCCTAACCCTAATCAGATGATAATCCTGGCCCTGGATATTATCCAAATGCTGATGAATAAACAATTACATTATTATTCGTTATTTGATGTATGAGGTTGAACACCACTGAAGAAATTAAATACAGAAGGGTGCATCTGGAGCATTAAATAAATATTGGTAGCTTCAATGTGTATTACTACCACTGGGTTGATACAACTGCTGGTTCACTGTTAGTCCTCAGGAATAATCACCAGCCCAGTTGTCTGGATCTAGGTTCTGGCTTGGGTTCAATTTAAAACAATCTCTGCATTTATAACTAGGATTAGCAATACATGCTCAGGTGGGTCTTAAATTTTTTTCAACCCACCCCCAAAAAAACCAACAATTTAATTTACAGTTTGAAATCCGAAGAAAGTTTACAAACACTGCAGAGCATTAAAAAAGTTAATGAACACAATATGTTATCTACAGTTGTGAGGAGTATAAATATTTATTAAACAACTTAAGTGGTTTGAAAGGTAGAAAGTTCTTTGTTAAGCTGTACTTTTAGTTTTTTTGAAGGAGAAAATATTTGGCTCTGTGCCTTCTTACTAATGCTTATCACCTGTTTATTGTGCTTTCCCGATTCTTATTTTTGGTGAATTTTCTAATAAACAAATAAATAAATAATATTTGACATGCATATAAACAAGTACATAGTTTGATATGAAGCTTTGTTGATTGATCTATTGACTTGTATGATTAAAATGTATAAAAGATATTCTTTGATGCCTCATTAAAGTGCTACTAAAGAGATATGAATTTTTTTTAAATATTGATAGAGCAGTTGTAAAAAAAACCCACTCTTCTTTTATAAAGAGGGCCCGGGTGGCTCAATGAGTTAGGTAGTTGTAGGACCCGGGTGGCTCAATGAGTTAGGTAGTTGGATTACCTAACAACTCATACAAGCCTATCACCAATACGGCGTGGGTTCACGCCTGGCTTTGTAAATTACAAAAAAGGGTGCACTCGACTTGCAGCCACAAGTGATAAAGTTTACCAGTTGCTTGCCCATGGTCGGTGGTTCTCTCCGGGTACTCCGGCTTCTTCCACCACTAAAACTAGTCGCCATGATATAGCTGAAATATTGCTGAAAGTGGCGTTAAAACACCAAAAATCAATTGATCAATCTTTTATAAAGACAAATTACACTTCAACATTTAAGTAAAATTGCAGCCTGTCAAGAGATAAATATTATAAAAACAGGTATCTAATTTAGTGCACTCCAATCTAATTAAAATTAGATGTTATTTTGTAACTCTAAAAAACCATTTTGGTGATGCACTAACTTCTAACGTTATCCTTTATTACATCATGTCATGTAACCTTTCATTTATCTTTGACGTCCAATCATATGCATGACAGTTAGATAGTTTGACCAATCTGGCAATTTTTATACGCCCGTCTCGAGACAGGCCATATTATGTGATTGGGTATGGCGGGCGTCCACACAGGTTTCCGCACAGTAACTTTAGTTCTGTATATCGGATCTTTACCAAACTTGGCCACATGATTCCCCTGTAGAAGGGGAAGAACCCTATTTATTTTGGGGTCATTAGGTCAAAGGTCAAGGTCACTTACTATAAATATAATTTTTGACAACAGGGCCGTTTCCACATAATAACTTTAGTTCTGTATTGGATCTTTACCAAACTTGGCCACATGATTCCCCTGTGGAAGGGAAACAACCCTATTTATTTTGGGGTCATTAGGTCAAAGGTCAAGGTCACCATTACTATAAATAGAATTTTTGACAACAGGATCGTTTCCGCATGATAGCTTTAGTTCTGTATATTGGATCTTGACCAAACTTGGCCACATGATTCCCCTGTGGAAGAACCTTATTTATTTTGGGGTCATTAGTCTCACCAGGTAAATCAATACAATATTTCTACCTATATATCCTGATAGAAATATATAGTTGCATATTAACCTAATGGCACAACAGTGGTGGAATGCCACAAAATTGCTAACCTCAAAGGACTTAATTTTCCTGCTCACATGATTAGTTGTTTGACTGAATTACCATTATACCGTTTGATAATTTATATAGACGGGCATATTTTGTGATGCACACATTCCTTGTTTATATTTATCAGCTATTTTTTCAAAACAATAGCAACTCTGCTTGTGCATCTCCATCTTCAGAAGATTTCTTTCTTTGAAAATTCACACAAAATTGTATACCACAGCTGTTCTGCCTCTCAGAGATGGTTCTTGGTGGTCCCTATTCCAAATTATATCTGATAGGTAAGAACTCCATCCAAGATGGCTGACATTACTAAAAATAGAGAGAAAGAAAATTTAATGGACCAAAGTAGCTTCATTTGAAGTCGGAATCGACTCAAATTTTAGCTGTAAAGTCATGATTAGTAGCTCTAACATAAATTAAGTTTTTCTTTGTCAAGACTACAGTAGAGCACTTATAACTTACAATAAAATTAGGTCAACTTAACCTTTTTAATTTGTATTAATCAGAAATGTAGGTCAAAATAACCTCATTTATTCTTAGAAGAAAATTAAAAATTATGTCAATGTATTTTAGTACAGGGTTTATATATTTTATTTCAAGAAGAACTGCTGCTGAAAAATAAGATCGAATTGTTCGGAGTTAGTGTACACTTTGAAGTGCTTCCATTCCTACAATTATTGTTAACTTCAGCAACATAGAAGTAATGAAGTGTGTAATACTGTTTATTATGGTCTGGAATGAAAATAACATATCATAAATTGGAAATTGCAAGAAAATTTCATTAAGTCTGCTATCAGCTGCCACTGAAGTGTAAAATTTGCTTTTAATAGGACTGGTTTTTTTCGTTGTTGTTTTGTTTTAATTGACCTGCGTTCATGGATGTATTATGCTTTTAAATTATCAAATTATCTGCTATTAACAATTAAACCCACACAACTCTATTATTAAATTTTTTAATGAATTTCTGGTGCCATCAGACCTATGCTTGCTTTTTTCCTATAAAATAATCGTAGGAAACATTGATGCGAAAAATAACACACAATTTATACAAACTGGACTCTTTGATTTCTGGTATTTAACTAAGATCTAGATATAAATATAACTACTGGTAATTTCAATCTGACATTTCGTTTCTATCCCTCCATTTATTTAGTGGAAAGGGAAAAACTATTCAATCTCCGAATACATCTCAAGTTACCTCTATCATATTAGAATAAAATGTCTCTCATGGTAGATACCAGTGTTGTCATAATGAGAATGATATCAGAGTTCTCGTGACATTTTGTAATTTTGTGCAAAATACAAAATGTGATATATCAGTATTGTTTAGATGACACAGTAAAAATAAGTTCAGTCCTAACAACTATGATATCCCAGGTTTGGTTTGGTTTATGGTGTTTAATGCCACTTTCAAATATAATATCCCAGGTTTGATTTGGTTTATGGTGTTTAACACCACTTTCAACTATAATATCCCAGGTTTGATTTGGTTTATGGTGTTTAATGCCACTTTCAAATATAATATCCCAGGTTTGATTTGGTTTATGGTGTTTAACACCACTTTCAACTATAATATCCCAGGTTTGATTTGGTTTATGGTGTTTAATGCCACTTTCAACTATGATATCCCAGGTTTGATTTGGTTTATGGTGTTTAATGCCACTTTCAAATATGATATCCCAGGTTTGATTTGGTTTATGGTGTTTAATGCCACTTTCAAATATGATATCCCAGGTTTGATTTGGTTTATGGTGTTTAACACCACTTTCAACTATGATATCCCAGGTTTGATTTGGTTTATGGTGTTTAACACCACTTTCAACTATAATATCCCAGGTTTGATTTGGTTTATGGTGTTTAATGCCACTTTCAACTATAATATCCCAGGTTTGGTTTGGTTTATGGTGTTTAATGCCACTTTCAACTATAATATCCCAAGTTTGGTTTGGTTTATGGTGTTTAATGCCACTTTCAACTATGATATCCCAGGTTTGATTTGGTTTATGGTGTTTAATGCCACTTTCAAATATGATATCCCAGGTTTGATTTGGTTTATGGTGTTTAATGCCACTTTCAACTATGATATCCCAGGTTTGATTTGGTTTATGGTGTTTAATGCCACTTTCAACTATGATATCCCAGGTTTGATTTGGTTTATGGTGTTTAATGCCACTTTCAACTATGATATCCCAGGTTTGATTTGGTTTATGGTGTTTAACACCACTTTCAACTATAATATCCCAGGTTTGGTTTGGTTTATGGTGTTTAATGCCACTTTCAAATATAATATCCCAGGTTTGATTTGGTTTATGGTGTTTAATGCCACTTTCAACTATAATATCCCAGGTTTGATTTGGTTTATGGTGTTTAACACCACTTTCAACTATAATATCCCAGGTTTGGTTTGGTTTATGGTGTTTAATGCCACTTTCAAATATGATATCCCAGGTTTGATTTGGTTTATGGTGTTTAATGCCACTTTCAACTATAATATCCCAGGTTTGATTTGGTTTATGGTGTTTAATACCACTTTCAACTATGATATCCCAGGTTTGATTTGGTTTATGGTGTTTAACACCACTTTCAACTATAATATCCCAGGTTTGGTTTGGTTTATGGTGTTTAATGCCACTTTCAAATATGATATCCCAGGTTTGATTTGGTTTATGGTGTTTAATGCCACTTTCAACTATAATATCCCAGGTTTGATTTGGTTTATGGTGTTTAATGCCACTTTCAACTATAATATCCCAGGTTTGATTTGGTTTATGGTGTTTAATGCCACTTTCAACTATAATATCCCAGGTTTGGTTTGGTTTATGGTGTTTAACGCCACTGTCAACTATGATATCCCAGGTTTGATTTGGTTTATGGTGTTTAACACCACTTTCAAATATGATATCCCAGGTTTTATTTGGTTTATGGTGTTTAATGCCACTCTCAAATATGATATCCCAGGTTTGATTTGGTTTATGGTGTTTAATGCCACTTTCAACTATAATATCCCAGGTTTGATTTGGTTTATGGTGTTTAATGCCACTTTCAACTATGATATCCCAGGTTTGATTTGGTTTATGGTGTTTAATGCCACTTTCAACTATAATATCACAGGTTTGGTTTGGTTTATGGTGTTTAACGCCACTTTCAACTATGATATCCCAGGTTTGATTTGGTTTATGGTGTTTAACACCACTTTCAACTATAATATCCCAGGTTTGGTTTGGTTTATGGTGTTTAACGCCACTTTCAACTATGATATCCCAGGTTTGGTTTGGTTTATGGTGTTTAACACCACTTTCAAATATGATATCCCAGGTTTGATTTGGTTTATGGTGTTTAATGCCACTTTCAAATATGATATCCCAGGTTTGATTTGGTTTATGGTGTTTAATGCCACTTTCAACTATAATATCCCAGGTTTGGTTTGGTTTATGGTGTTTAACGCCACTTTCAACTATGATATCCCAGGTTTGATTTGGTTTATGGTGTTTAACACCACTTTCAAATATGATATCCCAGGTTTGATTTGGTTTATGGTGTTTAATGCCACTTTCAAATATGATATCCCAGGTTTGATTTGGTTTATGGTGTTTAACACCACTTTCAAATATAATATCCCACGTTTGATTTGGTTTATGGTGTTTAATGCCACTTTCAACTATAATATCCCATGTTTGGTTTGGTTTATGGTGTTTAACACCACTTTCAACTATAATATCCCAGGTTTGATTTGGTTTATGGTGTTTAACGCCACTTTCAACTATGATATCCCAGGTTTGATTTGGTTTATGGTGTTTAACACCACTTTCAAATATGATATCCCAGGTTTGATTTGGTTTATGGTGTTTAATGCCACTTTCAACTATAATATCCCAGGTTTGATTTGGTTTATGGTGTTTAATGCCACTTTCAACTATAATATCCCAGGTTTGGTTTGGTTTATGGTGTTTAACGCCACTTTCAACTATGATATCCCAGGTTTGATTTGGTTTATGGTGTTTAACACCACTTTCAACTATGATATCCCAGGTTTGATTTGGTTTATGGTGTTTAATGCCACTTTCAACTATAATATCCCAGGTTTGATTTGGTTTATGGTGTTTAACGCCACTTTCAACTATGATATCCCAGGTTTGATTTGGTTTATGGTGTTTAACACCACTTTCAAATATGATATCCCAGGTTTGATTTGGTTTATGGTGTTTAATGCCACTTTCAAATATGATATCCCAGGTTTAATTTGGTTTTTGGTGTTTAATGCCACTTTCAACTATAAAATCCCAGGTTTGATTTGGTTTATGGTGTTTAATGCCACTTTCAAATATGATATCCCAGGTTTGATTTGGTTTTTGGTGTTTAATGCCACTTTCAACTATAAAATCCCAGGTTTGATTTGGTTTATGGTGTTTAATGCCACTTTCAAATATGATATCCCAGGTTTGATTTGGTTTATGGTGTTTAATGCCACTTTCAACTATGATATCCCAGGTTTGATTTGGTTTATGGTGTTTAACACCACTTTCAACTATGATATCCCAGGTTTGATTTGGTTTATGGTGTTTAATGCCACTTTCAACTATAATATCCCAGGTTTGATTTGGTTTATGGTGTTTAACGCCACTTTCAACTATGATATCCCAGGTTTGATTTGGTTTATGGTGTTTAATGCCACTTTCAACTATAATATCCCAGGTTTGATTTGGTTTATGGTGTTTAATGCCACTTTCAACTATGATATCCCAGGTTTGATTTGGTTTATGGTGTTTAATGCCACTTTCAACTATGATATCCCAGGTTTGATTTGGTTTATGGTGTTTAATGCCACTTTCAAATATGATATCCCAGGTTTGATTTGGTTTATGGTGTTTAATGCCACTTTCAAATATGATAACCCAGGTTTGATTTGGTTTATGGTGTTTAACACCACTTTCAACTATAATATCCCAGGTTTGGTTTGGTTCATGGTGTTTAATGCCACTTTCAACTATGATATCCCAGGTTTGATTTGGTTTATGGTGTTTAACACCACTTTCAAATATGATATCCCAGGTTTGATTTGGTTTATGGTGTTTAATGCCACTTTCAAATATGATATCCCAGGTTTGATTTGGTTTATGGTGTTTAATGCCACTTTCAACTATAATATCCCAGGTTTGATTTGGTTTATGGTGTTTAATGCCACTTTCAACTATGATATCCCAGGTTTGATTTGGTTTATGGTGTTTAACACCACTTTCAAATATGATATCCCAGGTTTGATTTGGTTTATGGTGTTTAATGCCACTTTCAAATATGATATCCCAGGTTTGATTTGGTTTATGGTGTTTAATGCCACTTTCAACTATGATATCCCAGGTTTGATTTGGTTTATGGTGTTTAATGCCACTTTCAACTATAATATCCCAGGTTTGGTTTGGTTTATGGTGTTTAACGCCACTTTCAACTATGATATCCCAGGTTTGGTTTGGTTTATGGTGTTTAACACCACTTTCAAATATGATATCCCAGGTTTGATTTGGTTTATGGTGTTTAATGCCACTTTCAAATATGATATCCCAGGTTTGATTTGGTTTATGGTGTTTAATGCCACTTTCAACTATAATATCCCAGGTTTGATTTGGTTTATGGTGTTTAATGCCACTTTCAACTATGATATCCCAGGTTTGATTTGGTTTATGGTGTTTAATGCCACTTTCAACTATAATATCCCAGGTTTGGTTTGGTTTATGGTGTTTAACGCCACTTTCAACTATGATATCCCAGGTTTGATTTGGTTTATGGTGTTTAACACCACTTTCAAATATGATATCCCAGGTTTGATTTGGTTTATGGTGTTTAATGCCACTTTCAAATATGATATCCCAGGTTTAATTTGGTTTTTGGTGTTTAATGCCACTTTCAACTATAATATCCCAGGTTTGATTTGGTTTATGGTGTTTAATGCCACTTTCAAATATGATATCCCAGGTTTGATTTGGTTTATGGTGTTTAATGCCACTTTCAACTATGATATCCCAGGATTGGTTTGGTTTATGGTGTTTAATGCCACTTTCAACTATGATATCCCAGGTTTTATTTGGTTTATAGTGTTTAATGCCACTTTCAAATATGATATCCCAGGTTTGATTTGGTTTATGGTGTTTAATGCCACTTTCAAATATGATATCCCAGGTTTGATTTGGTTTATGGTGTTTAATGCCACTTTCAACTATAATATCCCAGGTTTGATTTGGTTTATGGTGTTTAATGCCACTTTCAACTATGATATCCCAGGTTTGATTTGGTTTATGGTGTTTAATGCCACTTTCAAATATGATATCCCAGGTTTGATTTGGTTTATGGTGTTTAATGCCACTTTCAACTATAATATCCCAGGTTTGATTTGGTTTATGGTGTTTAATGCCACTTTCAACTATGATATCCCAGGTTTGATTTGGTTTATGGTGTTTAATGCCACTTTCAAATATGATATCCCAGGTTTGATTTGGTTTATGGTGTTTAATGCCACTTTCAACTATGATATCCCAGGATTGGTTTGGTTTATGGTGTTTAATGCCACTTTCAACTATGATATCCCAGGTTTTATTTGGTTTATAGTGTTTAACACCACTTTCAACTACAGTACAGAAAGCGACATGCCGTGATTGATCACTCCGAGAGACATAATTTGTAAACCTTTAGACATATCATCACGGACATAAACCCACTGTGATAGACCTAAAAAGGACCATAAAACAAGGTGGTGGGGATTAAATTTTATGGCTCTCGGTCACCTGTGCGCCGATTGATATTTTACCGCCAATTAAGAGATTAGCGTTACCTGTTCTACCTGTTGACTTTTAATATCGTAAGCCGTAATTATTGCTACTGAAGGATGTATTTTTGACAATTAATTTTGTATCCTCTTGCTGTTAATTGCTTCTCCTTGCCAAAGAACGTCTGTCTTGTTATCGTTTTCGTTTGTTTTAGAAAGTTCTACTTTATGACCTCGAGTTCTATATTAAGAATTTTGTTGAAACCGCAACTGAACTTTATCTTGTTTAATTTTAATTTCTCATTTTTTTTCTACTGTTGGGTTGTATTCAGTATGTATTGAAATATTCGTAAATACGGGCTACTTCATCAATGTATTTTTTGTTTATAAATTAAACCGCAGTCGCGGGTTTTTGAAGCACGGACTTTGCAAGCGCGGGTTTTTAGTGTTTAGTTGGTAAAGAGCAGACTTAAAATTGATTATTGGTTTATTTTGTGTTTTGGACTTTTACCTCTCGTATTGAAAAAAATTAACAATTCAAGTAAACTGTTTTACACACATGGCTTGTTACGTAATTTCGTTACAGATGAAAATAATTTTCTTTAAAATTGCAAACAAAAACCTATAACAATCCAAATTTACGTAGCCTAATGGCTACAAAATGAACAAAAAGCGGAAAACTATGAGCATGCTTTTAATTTGTTCCATAAACTTTGAGTTTTTTTTACTGTATTTTGTCATAAATCTATTGGGTTGAAAGCCAATTAAGATTTGAATTTAAATAAATAAATAAATAAACTGGTGACATTTGATTTTGGTCAGATACTGTGTAATGTCAAACATTTAAGTTAATTCCTTATTTCCTTTCACGTTTCTAAACTTTCTGCAGATTAGCCGCTAATTTCCAAAATATATCCGTAAATTTAGTGACTTTTTGGACATGTAGTACTTCTTTGAACGATCTGTTTATAAATATTTGTTTCGATAATTTTTAATCCAATTCTTCAATGACCGTATCTTGTTTAATTTTAATTTCTCATTTTTTTTCTTCTGTTGGGTTGAATTCAGTATGTGTTGAATTATTCGTAAATACGGGCTACTTCATCAATGTATTTTTTGTTGATAAGTTAAACCTCTCGTATTCCACAGGACTGCAAAGCTTTTTCTGTTATTGTCCATTTAATGATTGACACGTTATGAAACCAAGTTCTATTCTTAGAATCATTATTTAATACATCATTTTTTATTTTTTTGGGGTATTCTTTATTTATTCATGTTTTTTTCTGGGTTTCCTATGAAGATTGAAATAAAAAAAATTACTGAACATATAAAAAATATTATTGAACTAAAATGTAACATTGACCTGGATTGGAAATACGCTTTAAAACGTACAGAATAGAATAGAATAGAATAAGTTTATTAACCAAATCAGGGCCCCAGGAGGGCATATACAAATAACAATTATGATTGATACACAACAACAATACAAATAACAATTATGATTGATACACAACAATATATCAACTTAAATATTCGCGGTGAAATATCAATAATTGTGGTGCAGGCACACTCGGGCAGGAAAAGAGATATATGCACATAAACGTACATACACTTACTCGCATATATATGAGGGGGGGGGGGGGGGGGGGGGGGGTGATGAGAGAGAACATATACATATATATCAGGTGATTCATCACCAATCTGCAAGAGACACCTTGAGTCGATGCTAAAAGGAATAAAGTCCTACTTGTGTCTAGTGCAGACCGGCCATGTTGATGTGGAAGGAATATTGTTTGGAACATGGAAAGGGATCAGAGTTTTTGGATAACCAGCAGTGAGCATCAAGGGACGATGCCAAAAAGAATATTTTCTTTCTCATGCTCAATGCAGGTCATCCAGTTTGCAGATCTCCAATTCCATTTAATCAAATAGTTGTTGATAAAAGATATTGACAAAGATATCTGAGTATAGTTGGGTCTTCATTATTTAAGATCCATATGAGTTTACATTTGTCATCTAAATTTTGAAAATTTTGACACTCAGATGTCAAATATGTAGTAAAAATTTCCCTATGGTTTGCATGGCAAGTACAATGAAGTAAATAATGGATCTCATCTTCTACCTGACCCTGCAACAGATGCGGTTTTCCCGGAGAGTACCCTGGTATCTTCCTATTTCTATTTGTAATTTGTGAGCTGATATTCTTAATTTGGACAAATCACGCACGTGTTTATGAAACTTCATTTGTGCACAAGCCAAGTCACGTGGTGTACGCGTGTCAATAAAATACTAAGTGTAGATACTCAATACACAGCCAAGGTTAAAAATCTTTGAAACAAATTTGCACAACCCATGATTTCACTAAATTGAAGTTGAATAATCATTTATTATTTACATTTTATTCATGAATTCAAATGAACTCCGTTCTCGTGCTATTTTCTCGATCTCGGGAGTTCATTCCCGGGATTACGTTCAACGTTTTGAGGAAAGAAATAAAAATGTTTTTTTTTATTCTGAGGGGAATCTGACAGTACTTGAAAATAATATAAAATTGGCGATATAAAAACGTAATTTCACCTGTACAGCTTGTCTGACTAGTTTACCTGTAAAACGACACACTTGATTACAAGATTAACACCTGGTGTTTTATTGCCCCCTGATCACACAGGGGCTAGGTGCGTCCGAAAAAAAAAAAAATACTATATAATACTACAAGGGGGCGAACTCACTTGCTCCCATTTTTTTAAGTCGTCGTGTTAAATTGATCGTAACTTCGGAACGCCTTAATATTTTCAAAAAATGTTTCCACCAGTCGAAAGTCAAGTAATTTTCCTTTCCAAAGAGACCCCAATTGTTAGTGTAGGCCTCCGAACTGCTGAGGTATCATACACGAACCAAAACAAAACGGCGTGAAAATCCGAAGTCGTAAAAACGCTGGGATGACCACTTCCCATCTGTGTACAGACTTTCCCATGCGTAAACGAGTCATTTTGACTAGCTAAATACTTTCATCCATTCAAATTATGATAAAATTTCTTACCTTACGTCAATTTATACGTCCTTTAAATCTGTTTTTGAAAGAAATCCCATTTGCATCCTTGACAAACGCCATAGACGTGAAAATTGAGAGAGTTCTAACGGGCTTTTTGATTGGCTGAAACACTCTGTTTTTATCATAATTTGAATGGATGAAAGTATTTAGCTAGTCAAAATGACTCGTTTACGCATGGGAAAGTCTGTACACAGATGGGAAGTGGTCATCCCAGCGTTTGTACGACTTCGGATTTTCACGCCGTTTTGTTTTGGTTCGTGTATGATACCTCAGCAGTTCGGAGGCCTACACTAACAATTGGGGTCTCTTTGGAAAGGAAAATTACTTGACTTTCGACTGGTGGAAACATTTTTTGAAAATATTAAGGCGTTCCGAAGTTACGATCAATTTAACACGACGACTTAAAAAAATGGGAGCAAGTGAGTTCGCCCCCTTGTAGTATTATATAGTTTTTTTTTTCGTTTTTTTTCGGACGCACCTAGCCCCTGTGCCTGATCACCGACATGAAGTTAAAATTTTAATCCCCATCACTCTCCTAGACATGACCACTATCACGGTGATTGATCACGGCATGTCGCTTTCTGTACTGTATGATATCCCAGGTTTTATTTGGTTTATGGTGTTTAATGTCATTTTCAACTATGAAATCCCAGGTTTGGTTTGGTTTATGGTGTTTAACACCACTTTCAACTATGATATCCCAGGTTTGATTTGGTTTATGGTGTTTAACGCCACTTTCAAATATGATATCCCAGGTTTGATTTGGTTTATGGTGTTTAACGCCACTTTCAAATATGATATCCCAGGTTTTATTTGGTTTATGGTGTTTAATGTCATTTTCAACTATGATATCCCAGGTTTGGTTTGGTTTATGGTGTTTAACACCACTTTCAACTATGATATCCCAGGTTTGATTTGGTTTATGGTGTTTAACGCCACTTTCAAATATGATATCCCAGGTTTGATTTGGTTTATGGTGTTTAACGCCACTTTCAAATATGATATCCCAGGTTTGATTTGGTTTATGGTGTTTAATGCCACTTTCAACTATGATATCCCAGTAATCATAACATTATGTAATACATGTACATTTGTTTTGTGCAAAATTTAAAACAAACTGTTTTGATGATACCAGTAGTGTCAAAAAGGCTTCCCTTGTCTGTTATATCGAAAGTAAGCTGTCATTTGTGTTGCTTTCTGAAATTTGAAAATTCAGTTTGTCAAAAAAAATTCAACAACAAAATAAAAAAACAACTTTTTTTTACTGGGCAGCAAAAAGATGTTCGACTGAAGTCAAATACAACTGCTTCTGTACTTTTGAATTATTTAATCTCGTATTGTGACACAGATTGACAATTTCCTCATAAAGTTTGGACAAAAGGAAGGTGTTTCATTTATGATTTAAAAAAATCTGGAAGTTAAGATGATGGATGGGTGGGGATTCTAATCCCATACTGTACTGGGGTTTCAAATTGGTAATTTTTTCAACCATTTGTATCATTTGTCAAAATTTATTCTTCAGGAATATCATATTTTAATTTATATTTGGAAACAAAAACACAAATCAATTTCATTTTTCATTTTTGCAAGTTAAAGTAATTTTTAAATATGTATTTTTAATATTAGTAGTTCAAAGTGATTGATTTTCAGTGTTTATATATATATTTTTTTATAAATATTTAAAAAGACTTTATTGATCAGTCATCAAAAAGATGACTGATCAATAAAGTCTTTTTAAATATTTATAAAAAAAGAATTTGATATAAAAAAAAATTGTTTGAAACAGGAATGGCATACAAAGTAATATATGAGGAAACCTAATCAAGTTGTATTTGATTACTGTATTTACAGAAGGCTAGCCAAGATATGAATCGGCAATGCATCTGTTATAATGTTTGTAGACACAATGGTTTCCATGTGATAACATTTTAAGTTGACCCATATTTCTGGTTTTTTAACACAGTGTAAAGGCCGGGATTGATTTGGGGGTATTGTATCCCTACCCGTTTCCAAACAAGAGGCCCAAAAGTGCAAAAATGGGATTTTATTTTTGTTTTGTGTACGTGGAGAGTTTATTGTTCATCTGATTTTGATGAAGATTTTTTTAAAATTAATTCCTTAAGAAAACCCCCCCCTTGAGAACAATGCATAACATTTTATGTAACTAATGCATTTTTTTTACATAAAAGGGGCCAAAAAAGGGTTGAATTTCAAATTTGAATGGTTTTATTTTTCATTCATGTTTAATGTATATTTTTTTTTGCAAAAACCACATCTTAAGGAGTTATTTATTAAGCAATGAAGAAAATTTGGTATTACATTTTGGGATAGGAGCTAATATTTCGAAATTACACATATTTGGAAAATATACACAATTTATATTTTTCATCTAATTTTAAAATGTTTGATACAATTTTTTTCTTTGAATTGATTATGAAAAGGGCTTGAGATAGTATTCCAGCAGATTTTCTCTATGTTATAGTTTTCGAATTTTGTTTTGTGTGTTTTAAGAAAAGTCAGTTAAAAACCAGATTTATGATACAGGCTCAGGTGTGTCACGTGTTGCTTCTGATTTCAGTACTTCTGCTTTCAGTCACAAAAATTTGTAATTGTTAGAGTACTCTTACAGTTACAATTGTGTTTCTGGTTTTTTGTTTGTTATGGGAACATTTTTGAAGGGAGTCATTCTCATTAGTCTTCATTTCATTGCACAATACAGCAGAAGAAAATGACTTCATACACGGAAGAAAGACATGCTTTTTATGTGAGTCCATACCAACCTAACATGATTATTTATTTGTAGTATTGTTATCAGTACATCTATAATTTGATTGGATATTCACAGAAAATTATCGTTTGATCATGATATTATGATTAAGCTTCCTTCTAAGAACTAATAATAACTACAATGTTATTCAATACCCATGATTTAATTAAAGATCAATTGATTTTTTTCAAGTCATTGACTCAGAAAATGTGAGAAATCTTTAAATAACATAATCAAAGTCTATGTCAATTAAATTGAGAGATATGGGAATTTCAATGTTTTAGGAATTCGTCATAAACCAGTAAAAATAATAGAATGAAGTCAGATCTGGAGACAATTAACATTGTGGCCAGTTCATATCATTAATTGGTTGATTTATTGATAGAATATGTAGTAGGCCTATATATACCAGAACTATTTTCAAAGTAATATAGCAAGTTTTAAGGTTTTCATTAAAAGGGAAATAACTCTGTGAAAATGAATACAATCATGAGAGATGTACACCATAAATCCCAAACTATTATTGGTTTACCTGCTCCCAAAGATTTTAAGTTATTTGACTTTCCAATCTTTTAACCTGTAGTGTACTTGATGCAATTTATTTCAGAAACTTGTTGTGCTTACTAAATTTAGTTATCTACATTTTTGTATAAAAAGTTTATAATATTCACAATGATGTATAACCATTTCTGATTTTAATTTAAATTTGTTCACCCCACGATATAGATGAAATACTGTTAATGTTGGCATTAAACACCAATCAAGCAATCAATACATGTAACTTGATCTATTTTCAGGTGGTAGAGGAGAGAGAGGCGGTCGAGGAGAGAGAGGCGGTCGAGGAGGAGGTGGTGGCGGTGGTGGCCGTGGTGGTAAAGTCCAAGGAGGATGGGGAGAGTCTCAAAACCAACAGTTCTCTGGCCAGTGGAATCAAGGTGGTGGAGGAGGTTACAATCAAGGAGGGGGTGGAGGTTATAATCAAGGAAGGGGTGGTGGCTATCATCAAGGAGGGGATGGAGGCCATCATCAAGGAGGAGGTGGAGGCTATCAAGACAGTGGTGGCCATTATGGAGGGGGAGGAGGTAGCTATGGACAAGGGGGTGGTGGATATGACCATGGGGGTGGTGGATATGACCATGGAGGTGGAGGTTATAACCAAGGAGGAGGAGGCTATAATGACAATAGACGTGGTAGTGCTCGTGGAAGAGGGGGTAGGGGAGGTAAACGAGGGGGTAGAGGAGGATATGGATGATTTAAAATGGATTATAGGAATAAATGTGTTCAAATGATGCTTGGTGCTTGCAAAGGATGATTGGTGTATGCAGTGTGTTGAGTCTTCCAATAGTGCTAAACATTTTAACCTTAAATCCATTAAGACTTTCTATTGTAAACTATGAATTTCCAGTGTTTTATCACATTTTAGTATTATGAATTGGGTGTATATATATTTTTTTCCAAATAAAATCTGAACAAGGTATTATTTAAAATGACCCAATACAATAAATTTTGAAAATTGGAATTATGATCATCTAAATTAACCTTTCTTAACACAGGTATAATCATACACACACATATCTTCTTGGTATGCATCTGCATTAGTTGTAACAGGTATTGAGAATATATATATTTATAAAACAACCCACTTCCTTAACCCTTCATGCATGACTGACCTCAGATAGTTAGATTATTTTTTTAAAGTATCATTATTTCAAATTATTATACTAGTTTTAAAAAAAAAGAAACAACATTTCAAATTGATATGAATTTTATATAATATTCTGTTTCCGTCTGATTGACTTCTATTTTACATCGCTCTTAACTTTGGTTTATCTTTATTATACATTAAGGCTTTGTAGCCCTTATAAATTACATTTTATTGTACTGGGTAGTTAGTGACATGTGTAATATTGTTTCATACAATAAAGTGGGGGGAAAGGTAATCTAGTGTAGACAAGTAGGAATTATTTGTTATGTTTGTAGCAATCTGTCTCAGGATGAAGCATGGTTTTGTTCTACAAGTACTTAATTTAGGGATGTCCATTTTGTATTATTACCTCCCTTTAACAACCAAAACCCAACCAGTCTGCTAAAAAATATGATGGCTGGGATCCTTTTTTTTTCCTTGCAGTTTACTTCCCCATTTTTTTCTTTTTTTGGGGGTGGGGTGGGGTTACAGTTACTAAATAATGTTGTTTTTTAATTATTATTAAGACTCAGGTTAATCTTTTTCAGGAATAGGTAACCTTAGGAATTTTTGGCTATCCTGTGTGGGCCCTTTGTTTTTCTTTCTCTGAAAGACTTGAATTATTTGACTTTCCAATCTTTTGAATTCGAGCGGGGCCTGTTGAAGGTTATTCTAGAAACATGTCACATGCACTAGATTTAGGTTTTTATTATTTTAAAAATACCCAGTAGCTGTAAACCCAGCAGACCAGACCCTTTTAATCAAATAGAAATTTTATATTAGAAAATTAGTAAATATGTAAAATATGAATTTTGCCAAGAAATAAAATGAGAGACGTTGAAATCACTACCTGTTTACATGCTGGATACCATTACATGATAACATGCATATTGAGATTGTGATCCTTGTGATTCCTTAATCTCAAATAAATCCATATTGCATGCTCATTTACACTCTTTTTCGTGTTTTGACCTTAAATTATTTTGGATGTCACTTCAGCCAACTTGAGTATAGTATGTGACAATAGTGCCAGGTGACACATGTGTTCATGAAGACATTTTTGTTTAGTTAATATATTGAATTTATTTGTTAATGTATTATATGTTAACTTTAATTTGGTGCAGTATTTGTTTTGACATCTTAAAGAAAATACTCTTGTGTTTAATGTAACAAAAGATATGACATATCATACACAAGGTTTCAAGAGGGTCGTCATTGTCGTGATAGTATGGTAGTTGGAATTACAACTACCTGTGCAATCAATGCCTATTACCACTGAAGTTGTGAGTTCGAACCCCGTTCGTGGTGAGGTGTACTCGATACAACATTATGTGATAAAGTTTGTCAGTGACTTGCGGCAGGTCAGTTGTTTTCTCTGGGTACTCTGGTTTCCTCTACCAATAAAATTGACCGCCATGATATAACTGAAATATTAATGAAAGTGACATTAAACGCCATAATCCTAATCCTAAGAAAATGCCCTTGTAACAAAAGATGTGACATATCATACACAAGGTTTTAAGGCTATGCTGTGCTATGTTACTTCATTTTGCCTGTCGCACAACTTCTTAAAAAGATATTTTGTCAAGGAATGGTAGAACATATATTAAAGAACATATGTACATGTCTGAATATATAGCATGTGAAGTGTTTTTATGAACAATACCCAAACTTTATTATTTAAGTCATATTTTAATTGTTGCAGTTTAACATGGGCCCCAATGTGAAAATGAATATAATACTTTTTTCTTAAAATATAGACTGATTGAACATTGAACACAAACTGTGTATGAATAATCAGGTGAGCCTCTAGTTTTAGAAAGAATACAAAAAGAGCATATCACTGTTTTACAAGAAAACAAATTTTGTGGAGATAATGTTGGCAATACTTGATAAGATATGATATTTTGTTTGTTGAATGTATTTTGTTTCTCTTGAATCTTTTAAAAAAGGCATTTATTGTTAATGTAACCGTATTCTTCCAAACTATTATGAAATCTTTGTGTATTGCATAATTTGAACATGTGATAATGATAATGACTTTTATGCAAATGCTAAATATAGCACATAATTATGTGTATTAGTAAACAAAATATCATCCAATCAATCTTAATGTTGTTTTCTTCTTGAGCATCAATTAAACAGCAGCAGATGATAGGATTTGATAAATTTGACAGGTGTTGTGTAGAAGATCAATGTTCATTACAGTCAGGGCCGTCTTAACAGCATCATAGGCCACCGTGCAAAGCAGTGCACTAGGGCCCATACCTACACGACCACTTACAGGAATAAAACTGTAAATGTCGATAAAAATAAACATAAATTTAATGTATTGGTACTTCCAACAAAATCAGTGTTTAAGCATTAAAAATATGTCATACACATCATCCATAGATTAGCATGGGACCCCTATGCTTGTGGGCCCCGGGCAACTGCCAAGCGTGCCCATGCGTTAGAACGGCACTGCTTACAGTAAACCTTGTATACGACTATTATTGTCTTTTCCTTGTATAACAGAATTTATTGTTTTTATATAGGTTAACTTATGAAATTAGTCCAACCTCTTTGAATCCATAATACCAATGTTATACATGTACCTGTATGAATATGTTGAATTTTATTATTACATGAAAAAGGAAGTTCATCTATTCAGTGTCTCTATATTGAATGTAATATCCAACTCTGTCAATCACATCTAAATCTACTGATGTCAAACTCTGGCAATCACATCTTAATCTACTGATGTCAAACTCTGGCAATCACATCTTAATCTACTGACGTCAAGCTCTGCCAATCACATCTAAATCTACTGATGTTAAACTCTACCAATCACATCTAAATCTTCTGATGTCAAACTCTGGCAATCACATCTTAATCTACTGACGTCAAGCTCTGCCAATCACATCTAAATCTACTGATGTTAAACTCTACCAATCACATCTAAATCTTCTGATGTCAAACTCTGGCAATCACATCTTAAATCTACTGATGTCAAACTCTGGCAATCACATCTAAATCTATTGATGTCAAACTCTGACAATCACATCTAAATCTACTGATGTCAAACTCTTTCAATCACATCTAACTCTACTGATGTCAAACTCTGGCAATCACATCTAAATCTTCTGATGTTAACTCTTCCAATCACATCTAAATCTACTGATGTCAAACTCTGCCAATCACATAAAAATCTTCTGATATCTAATTCTGCCAATCACGTCTAAATCTACTGATGTCAAACTCTGCCAATCACATACAAATCTACTGATGTCAAACTCTTCAAATCACATCTAAATCTACTGATGTCAAACTCTGGCAATCACATCTAAATCTACTGATGTCAAACTCTGGCAAGCACATCTAAATCTACTGATGTCAAACTCTTCCAAATCACATCTAAATCTACTGATGTTAAACTCTGGCAATCACATCTAAATCTTCTGATGTCGAATTCTGGCAATCACATCTAATTCTACTGATGTCAAACTCTTCCAAATCACATCTAAATCTACTGATGTCAAACTCTGGCAATCACATCTAAATATACTGATGTCAAACTCTGGCAATCACATCTAAATCTTCTGATGTCAAAGTCTGGCAATCACATATAAATCTGCCGATGTCAAACACTTCCAATCACATCTAAATCTACTGATGTCACACCCTTCAAATCACATCTAAATCTACTGATGTCAAACTGGCAATCACATCTAAATCTACTGATGTCAAACTCTGGCAAGCACATCTAAATCTACTGATGTCAAACTCTGGCAAGCACATCTAAATCTACTGATGTCAAACTCTTCCAAATCACATCTAAATCTACTGGTGTCAAACTCTGGCAATCACATATAAATCTACTGGTGTCAAACTCTTCCAAATCACATCTAAATCTACTGATGTCAAGCTGGCAATCACATCTAAATCTTCTGATGTCAAACTCTGGCAATCACATATAAATCTACTGATGTCAAACTCTGGCAATCACATCTAAATCTTCTGATGTCAAAGTCTGGCAATCACATATAAATCTACTGATGTCAAACACTTCCAATCACATCTAAATCTACTGATGTCACACCCTTCAAATCACACCTAAAGCAACTGATATCAAACTCTGTCAGTTCACCTCTCAATTGGAGAATCTGACCCAATCCATACATTGATCATGTGCATGTAAAGCCTAGAGTATGATGCTCATCCACAAATGATGCATATAGTCTGAATGGTCCTTCTCCATCAACCTACCTTGTAGCTGACACCATGATATAGCTGAAATACTGCTTAAGTTGGCATTAAACAGCAATCAATCAATCTGATGTAGCTGAACAGGCAAAGAAGCAGAAAAATATCCTCTATCTAAATAATTTCTTGTAGTGACAGCATTTCATCACAGACTTGTTAATAATACATAAACCAACAATCTGTTAAGAAAATGTGTTGGGGATTGACGAAAATAAGAAATACAGAAATCTCACTAATTTATGCAAATTAAGTTGGTATTCAGCTTTATTTCCTCTCAGGTAAAACAATATATAGGTATGTAATTTAATTTGATTACTCATTAATGACTTTTTTGATGTAATGAACTTGGTAAAAATAAATAAAACAGGCTTTTTTGTGTTTTGGAAATATGTAATATTTTTTTTATCAAGTATAGACAGTTATATATATATATATATTAAATCTAGTTTGAATACAATAGGGAAATCTTAAGGTTGCATATTATAAGTACTGATCATGACAAATGATATAAACACAAAACTAAGGTGACACAAATGTGGCTGTGGAATAGATTGCTAAAAAAAATTCAAAGGTTGGAAATGTATGGATAATTTTAATGAATATGCCTATACCAGAAATCCCTGATATGACCAATTTCCTTGAGAGAGATAACACATCTATATCCAAGTAATGATTAAAGGTTCCATGACAGAGTTATGTATGTAAAACTGACTGACATGTTTAAATATCACTTCTGTAGGTTATTAGAGGGGTTCGTGATCTTCGTATGGTAGTTGGATTTACAACTACCTATGCAATCACCACTAACGTTATGAGTTCGAATCCCGCTAAGGCGAGGTGTACTCGATACAGCATTATGTAATAAAGTTTTGTCAATGACTTGCGGCAGTTCCGCGGTTTTCTTCGGTTTCCTCCACCAATAAAATTGACTATATAACTGAAATATTGTTGAAAGTGGTGTTAAACACCATAATCATAACCCCCTAACTCTATAGGGTGGCTCAACGAGTTAGGTAATTGGATTACCTAACAACTCACACAAGCCTATCACCAATACGACGTGGGTTCGAGCCTGGCTTTGTAATTTACAAAAAAGGGTGCACTCGACTCGCAGCAGCAAGTGATAAAGTTTACCAGTTGCTTGCCCATGGTCAATGGTTCTCTCCGGCTTCTTCCACCACTAAAACTGGTCGCAATGATATAGCTGAAATATTGGCTTCCTCCACCACTAAAACTGGTTGCCAAGATATAGCTGAAAGTGGCATTAATCAAATAAAAATAAAAATCTATAGGTTAAGATCCAAATTTTAGTATGTAAAAAGTAGAAACTCCAATGGAGACTTTTCACATCAAACTGAATGAAATTGTCAATGAGATATGTGTAAAGAATCGATGCTGCTTGTATCACCACTTCAATCGGTTTTAGGCTTTATTAGGTTATGTCAATGTCACTTTCAACAGTATTTTATAGCTTTATTGTGACGAACGTTTTTATTGGAGGAAGAAATGGAGAAAACAGAAATCCATCGTAGAGGCGTGGGGGGTGCAAAAACATACACACGCACTTGAAGAGGGGAGGGGGTGCCCGACTCGTACGCCCTTGCGTGGGTCTGAGACAAATCCCCGACAAACTTTATCACATAATGTATCGAGTACAACTATAATAGAGCTGTGCGCATCCGGGTGGTGTAATGTTTAGCGTGCCCGCCTCGAATGCTTGTACATCGTGGTCATTGAAACAAAAACTATGAAACTAAATATTTAACCAAAAATAATTTTAGACCCTGACGTATTTCCTAGTCATTGCTGCAAACAGCCTGGTTCCAAATAGCATCTTTGATTTGTTTATATTGCCACAATCTTGCGAAACTGTACGTTTTAGTTGAAAGCGAATTCACAAATTTTTGAATCCTAAATCATCGGCATATATGATGGATGACCTTGAAAAAATTTAATTTGGAATGGTTTCCTATTAATCACATTTGTCTTTATTTTGTTTGCCCTCCGTAGGCTTAGTCAAATTATCGATGCTATTTTTGTTAGAATCTGATCTGTTAGTGTTCTTGATAATAGAATTGCAGCTATTTGTCTTATTTTCTTTAGATTTAAGAGCAGACGTATTATCTTTAATCAATTCACAACCAACAGAATTTCTCCCGCCAATTATTTGCTTATGATTTTTATACACTAATTTACTATACACGTCTATACATGTCATATACGCATACTTGATCCATCTTTGTATCGCCGTCCACAGCTGAGAGATTTTTCTAATAAACAACGAATGTATATATAACTCTTTATGTAAACGGCCATACATTTCCTCAGACAGAAGTCTTACAATGTTTAAGTCTTTCGCTACATCTATAGGATACTCTACATGTTTATTTAAAAGAAAGACGTCGGCACCATAAATCACAAGTAAGCTTGAGATCTGTATGAACCCACACGCTGACGCCGTGTGGAGTGGGCTAAAACCGTACACATCTTGCGCGTTAACGTCAGAACCATGCGTTAACAACAATTTGACGGCGTCTAAGTTGTTACTGAGAACAGCTTGATGAAGAGCTGTTAATCCAACGTGGTTTTGTTGGTTTATATTGACCTTTCCACGTTTATTCCTTAGAATTTTCAAAAGTTCACAGATATCGGCATCTTGAATAACTGCATTCAACACAGAATCGGACAGAAAAGAAATTTTTCTATGAGAAGCCGACATTACAATATTCCATTGTTTAAACACTTCCGCTATGAAAACAAATCTGGCATCACTTCTGCACAATAAATGTTGATTTTCTTTTAGTTATAGAGAATATCAATGCATAATCTGGTATCATTTCTGCAAAAATAAATGCGAATTTCTTTTAGTTATAGAAAGAGTATCAATGCATAATCGGGCATCACTTCTGCAAAATAAATGTGATTTCCTTTTAGTTAGCAATATATAGAGAATATCAATGCATATGTTAGACTGCTCCAATAATAATAGATCTTCAGTGCAGGATAAACAAAACTTATGTCGGCATAATACTGCTAATCACTTCATAAAATACCGATGATATCTCTTTTTATTCTCTGTATAAATTATTTAGATTGATGATTGTTTGTTTTCATTATATATACATGTCATCTCTCTCTATCTCTCTCTTATAGTGACTTTACGAAATCCTAGTTTATATATCTCTCTAAAGTATTTGTCTCTTGGAATCTGATTTTCTATGTGATCTGTTGCACTTTTGTTTTCTGTATAAGTTTACTGATTACGGAAGCTAGGAAGAGACACAACAGTATCTTTTTCACAATTTGTTATTAAAGATTACGAATCCAAGACGGACGTCATCACATCGCTTATTTTGTTATCATAAGATCATATGGTGAAATGAATAAATGAAAGTTTGAAAATGCCAAATTGGTAATCAGAAGCTGTATATCGAAGGACAGACAATACAATGGCCAAAAGAATAAAAAAAATAAAAATGGCAAACAACGATTTACAAAACACTACATAGAAAACTAAAGATTGTCCAACACGAACCCCTCTAAAAACGCGGTAAACTTTGGTGCTCCTGAAGGGTAGCAGTTCCTGCTTCACTAAAGGCATCCGTCTTGTTGATTTACATATAAATGGAAAGATCACAATGGGAAAATTGAAATGATCTCTTTTGTCGTTCTTAAACCATTTTATCAGAAACAACTGGACTTTCAATAATATTGAAAGTTCGTTGAATGTTTGAAAATTCTGTGCCGATCAAAAATCCAAGATGGCCGTCAAACGTGTTTTTTTAAAAAAAAAAATTTATGTTGACCAGAAATGAAAGAATAGCGACCATGGGATGAAAATGCTTCAAAGGAACATTAAAGAAATGCTAAAATATATTCTCAGAAACCACACAAGTGATCAAACCCGCAACTTACATGGACCGGATAATTTAATAATAAATTGATTATTTCATGATCGGGTGTGTGATTGCAGGTTTATACGAGTCTATATATATTTATACAAACTCGCTTGCAAAAATTATTGAGTGGTTACAACCCATCCCTTGAAGCGGTGTCAAATCCCCTTCTTCGTCATAACGCGATGGCCTCATTCATCGTGTGTACCCACAACCGAAAATGTGTGAATGGGACATTCCGAGCCGTGTATAGTTCAGATACCAGTGTTAATAGCCTAGCTGGAACCGGCAAGATTTTAACTAAATAAGAATAATTTGTTTACATGTAGTTGTATCTAATTAGACCGAATAATCTGTCTCTTGTGTGTCTATATTTGGACATATTTTTTTTGACACACTGACTGTGTGTCAAAAAAATAATGTCCAAATAATAAAAAGGAAATATATAATGACAAATATAGACACACAAGAGACAGATTATTCGGTCTAATATCCAATGAGATCGGAACATTTTGACAATAGTCGGGATTTCTGTCATTTGCGAACTAGATTTTAAAGCGAATGATTCTACAGTATGTGGCCAAAAGTATTGGCACATGTAAAAAAAAATCCCCATATAATCAACCAAAACCATATTTTTTCAAAAAATTATTGTGAAGTCATTTCTGGATAGATTTTAACAAATTTTACACCAAATATTCGGAATTGTCTATATTTTTATTGTTTATTTGCTCATTATGTTTATATGAGTGGTTTTGTTAATTTTTAGGATTTATTTTTAGTTGAAATATATAGGAAAATCAAGTCAATTTTTATTTGATGTGTTTAAATTATGTACAAATAAAAACCACTCATAACAACATAACGAGTAAATAAACAATAAAAATATAGACAATTCCGAATGTTTTGGTGTAAAATTTGTTAAAATCTATCCAGAAATGACTTCACAATAATTTTTTGAAAAAATATGGTTTTGGTTGAATATATAGGGATTTTTTTTTACATGTGCCAATACTTTTGGCCACAACTGTAGATCCCGTCTTCGTGAAGATGGGAATAAATTTCTCTAGATATTTTGATATTTAAATCTGTTGTCATTGATTTCATGAAGAGATTTAATTAGAGACGTCAATTCCATACACAGGAAATTAACAACATCAATAAACTGGATATTCACTACAGAAATCAATTTGTCTCTGACCACAAGTCAATTCAATTGTTATATTTATATAATCAACACTACTTCAAGTAATATTAGATAGATAAAGCGATTGCTTCACTGAATCAGTCTTGAGATCATTAAACAAAAGAATGCCGTACTACATTTAACGATCCTCGTTGTAGATTTCATTCTTATCTGTTTCAATAGTGACGTCAAGAATTCATTCATTTGTTTGTTATAAAGGAAAAAATGTGACCATGAGCGATTTATAGTAATTCTTTATTACTAAAATGTAATCGTATACATTGAACAACATATTATAAAGCAACCTTTTAAGAATACAAACAAGACAAGAACTTCCTTACGACCCGCAGTTCATCTGACAAATAAAAACTTCGGCAATGTTATTTAAACATTTCCTTAATAAAATGGTAAACCATTTAAAACACTTTGCTATATTATTCGCAATTCCTTTGATGCCATATTATCCTACAATAAAGATTTGTTTATTCATGAACTTACAAACTTCCATTTTAGTTGAAGATTTCCTAGGAAGTTTGAGAGTTTTGCTGTCGCCATGAAACCTCAATATACCGTAAAACTTGATTTCAACAAACCAACATTATTTCTCAATGATCCGACCTGACAACTCGGCGTCGAATTCTATCATTAAATATCAGTTTTGAAATTTTACATAAGCACAGGCCAATCTTATTGCCCCCTTCCACTGGTATAATGTAAAAACTAACACGATCCCTTGATACAAAGACTCAACATAATTGTCAAATGCATAACATTTATTAGTGTTTTCCTGCATATTGTTTTTGGGGGGAGGGGTGTTTAAGAGCTAAATATCTGGCTGAAAAAATAAATTGCCCTGTGGTCGGATTTTTGTGGTGCCCCCCTTGCCCCTTGATGCCCTAAGCACGTGCTTATTTTGTCTAAGGGTTAATCCAGCTATGAACTAGACCAACTAGCAGAGGCTATTTAAATCTATTGCGGCTTGACCATATCTAAACACGTGGTTTCTTGGCCCGATAAAGTTTCCGACCTCATGAAGAGCTGAAAAATCCTTCAGGTTCGGGCCACCACCACAACGTCTCCGTACATTCTGCACCGAAGACATTCGCTCTGTCAACTGAACTAAGGTAGCTCTCCACTAGATCTACCAGCAGAGAGTATTTAAACCTATTATAATCCAAGGGGGCGCCGCCCCCCCCCTAATATCGGAAAAAATATGATTTCACACGAAATACCCCAAAAATTTTCGCGCCTCCCTCCGGTGGGAGCAATTTTTTTTAAGTGCGCCCCCCTAACTTGAAATACTAGATCCGCCCCTGTAATACCCGACTGGCCAGGTTATCCGCCCAATTTCGTTACAGCATACGTTGTGTTTTTAAGAATGCTGTAAACCTATATAAACCATGCATTCCAACCATGAGCAATTAACGCATTGCGAATCGGCAGAATTTACTTTCAACTTATTCTAAAAGTCTAGTCATATATTTCTGGTAAGGGGTCGTCGTGGTCGTTATCATATGGCAGTTGGATTTACAACTACCTATGCAATCTGTGCTATCACTACTAATATTGCAATTCCGGATCCCGTTCGTGGCGAGGTGTACAACATTATGTGATTTTCAGTGACTTGCGACAGATCGGTGGTTTTCTCTGGTTTTCTCAACCAATAAAACGGACGGTCACGATATAACTGAAATATTGTTAAAAGTGGCGTTTCATAAAACCAACCAACCAAACCGAATATTTCTGGTATACTTTTATTTCATGAAACGAACTGTCGGTATTGTTTGATTTCATTGAGCTCCCAGATCATTGAACCAATTCCTGCAAATACAAAATGTATTCACATTTCCTAACTGGTAACCGTATTTTCAAACTACATTACTGTACATGTACATGTAATTTGCTATTATTAAATTAAGATAAAATTTTATTCAATCTATTTGTCCTATTAGTATCGGGTAGTATGTATTTATCCAAAACTTACCTTTAGAAGGTTAATGTTGATAAATATCCACGATTAATAAAAGTCCGTTACAACACTTCTTGGCGCAAATTTAATCAAAATATCAGTTTTAAAATCATCGCTTTTTAATGATAAAGATACGTTCTACTCACTGCTTCGAAACATCAAATAAATAAACGGTATGTTTATAGTGCAAAGGCAATAGTTATGAAACTGATTTGCCGTGACTGTCGATATAAAAGAAAAACATCAATTTCCTCGTATCAGAAATAGACTTTATCGTATTACAAGGAAATCTGAAGAAATAATATTTTCATTGCATGTTGAAGATTATTATCAGTCTCGATTGTACACGTCATAAGACGGTGTTGATGTCGATAATTATATACTCATACAAAGCATTAATATTATGTATGTGTATATATATGTTATATATAGCACAGAATTCAGTAAAATGCGACCAACTAACTTCGCGGTTGGCCAGTCTTTCCTGAAATTAAAGATTTATTCTTAACATTTGTCTTTGACCTTGATCAAAGCAGACGCTGATGAAAGAAATGACCTGCTTTAAATAAACCTAACATTACATCATACACGCGGAAATGTGTTTACAAAAGAGAGAAAAAAAAACCAAACAAATAAAAAAAAAGAAAAAAAAGGGTAAATAAACAATTACATGTATGTATCCTTGGTCGAAAGTATACGTTTCTCATTATTTGCCTGTAAGTCTAGACAATAGTCCTGCTGTTTTTAGATTGACACATAACTCGATTCATTTAAGTTTTTATACTCACTCAGGTTTACTCGAAAACCTACAATAACTTTCAAAATATCCCCGATAATAATACAATATCGGTGCATGTTTGATAAATTAATTTTGTGATAATAAATAAAAGTTATTAAATATATCAATTGAAGATGAAACTCACTTTCTCACTAGATGTCCAAAATTTAGTGGGGAGAGAGATGATCTTTTCAATTCCATATCAGCTAAAGTTAAAAATTTTACCAATTTATCTGATAAAAATTAATTATTTTGGTTGTTGAACTGTGAAAATCAGGAGATCTTAAACTCTGTTGGAAGATTTCTTTACCAAAACATGCCCTAATTACTACTATATATTTATATTATATACTTTATGTATTTATAACATATTTGTATGTCATGTTCTATCAATCATCAACTCTTTCCCTCTTGTGAGTTTATATGTGTAATTTTACTATATGTGTAATTTCTGTTTGCCCCTCGAGGGCCCATAATTAGAATAAAATTTATTTGATTTGATTTGATTGATTATAGTCCTACAGTCTACCACATGAGCCATTTGTCCTACAACAATTAATATCAGTGTATTTAATGGGTACTTATATTAGAAATCGAAATGTGATCAGCTGTAGGACACTGACGAGTGAGAGAGAGTGATTGTTGTTTAACGCCAACTCAATATTTTTTCCAGCTATATCGTGGCAAGAACAAGTTAATTTTCAATGAGTTGATGATGAGGTCCGCTTTGTACTAGATCAACACGCTTATAGTTGGATTTTTATAGTTCTAGCTCACTCAAACAACAGCCCGCGGATACACATGTCGCCCCACTCGGACACTTCTTTCTGATTCCGGAAAGTAAACATCAGTACGTTGATGGTTTTCCGTAACCAAAGAAGAAGAAGAAAGAAGAAGATTCCGAGTCAATCAGTCTTTGCTCTTTCTCCTTAACGTTGCGTACTTAGCGGATAAGCAATAAATACAAATTTTGTAGTCTTTGGTTTGAACCGATAGGGGCTCGAACCCACGATCTACCACCCTCGAGGCGAGCACGCTAACCATTACACCACCGATGCGGTTCCGGGACACTGACGATGGGAGTACTTTGAGTAAATACACAATCCAGATTAACAAAGATGAGAGTATCCCGTTCAGGAAATGCTTCTCTTATCTTCCGCCTTTTTGTGTTATAACATTCAACCATTCTGACGTCACAGTCTTTCTGGTAGTTTTACCATCAATTCAAATCATGTATATGTGTTTTCCTACAAAAAATTAGGTTTTTTTTTCTCTTAGAATAAAAATAGTCCATGTAAATTTAACAAGAGATATTTGTATTCATCGTAACTTTCAGCAATTTTTAAATCTATATCATACTGAAGCTGGGATAGGGCCACATCTTAATTTTTTTTCTGCTTTGATATTGCAGATTACTAATCACTGCCACTGAAAAAGAATGGAGAGTTGTGTATGTACAAACAACTTAGCTTTTTGTAGAGGCTACAATGCGGCTACTCTTTTTGTTCAACCTATAAAGTGGTCTTTAACATGCTAGGTGAGTGACAAACATGGTACCTACTGTGGTCCACGGTCACACTTTAGTATTATGAACTGACAATCTCACCACCCCAACTCTCATCGAGAAGGTGTCCATCTGGAGACGTGGTATGTGGATTGAGACCTGGAATCCCACATAAAAAAGAAATTAAACCATGAAAAAAGAAATTAAAATAATAACAACAATTTTCGGTATAAAGAAAAAAAAATAATGAAAAAATTATGTTTTGTTCTATTTCTTTCCGGTTTTAAGGTAAAGTTCAGTTGTTACTCTTTATATTTCCATTTATAATTGTTTGAATTTTTTTAATTTGTCACTATATATATTTACTATTTTGTATAATGTACTTGCGGAATAAATTCTATGCATGCTTATTTTATGTTACAGAATCAATTTATATTGTCATGTGGGGAAAATACCCTGCGGTTTGAAATGCATCAATCATGAATAAATCCCGTTGTACATCGATACTAGTCCGTCGAACTCATAGGTTCGCCAACACAACAGACAGCTCCTTGTGTCTTGTTAAAGAAAAAAAAATGCTGTGTGAAATGTACGTATCTGTTCCGTCAACGATCTGGAATTTATACACGATATTGCGATATCCGCCACGTAAACACCCA
Source organism: Bathymodiolus brooksi (assembly GCA_963680875.1). NCBI lineage: Eukaryota > Metazoa > Mollusca > Bivalvia > Mytilida > Modiolidae > Bathymodiolus > Bathymodiolus brooksi. The sequence goes on from OY804576.1 coordinate 103,706,362, forward strand.
CAATCACAACATAAACAGATAAAATATTGATTAGCATAGAATTATTACATCATTGGTGTGTGATCTTAACAAAATGACTGGTAGAATAAATTCAGCTATGTCATCTGGTCCAGCTGTTGCATGCATGAAAACCTTGATGATGGGTTTCAACTTTATATTTTGGGTAATGAAAACAGCTTTATAAATTATAGATTTACCACATACTGCGCACTGTCAAATGTCGACGTCAACTCTGTTCATTATTAATTTCTTATTAAAAAATCCAAATTGGGGACATTATTGTTTGATATTCTTCACTTATACTTGGGACAAGATGACCTTATAAGACAGTAGTCCAAGATTCCTCTGCCGTCCGACTTTTTTTTTCTTTTTTTTTTTGCTAGAGCCTCTAGCAAAAAAACCCAAAAAGAGCCGTCGGACGGCAGAGAAATCTCGGACTAATAAGACAGGTGACCTCTCAAAAGAGGTTCAATTCATATGAATTTTTCTATAACAGGAAAAGAAAAAGGTGACCTTTTAATACAGGTGACTGCTTAATAGAGGTGACCGTATGGGAAGGTTTGACTGTATATACTTTTTGTATTGCTTTCTTAATTTCATTTTATCATAGAAGAAATACATGGAAACAAAACCTTGCTTAGATTAAATGCTATATATTTTTTCTATTGCCAGCTAGTGTCGTTAAACAAACAATGAAAGTTCTGGTTACTTTTGCTATTAGTATTACCTATTTTTTTGTCATTTATAGAAAAAAGAATACTTTTCTTTTATATTTGAATTAAATAGTAGACCACAAGATGATATATATTTCTGCATTCTCTTTTCCGAACATCCAGACACTTGATAATTGAAGGCTGTGAAACCAGAAGGAATCCTCTGGAATTTACGGTTACCTAGATTCCAATGGAAAATTATTTAAATTTTTATTTGATTAATATTTTTTCATCTGATTTTGATGGTTTTTTTTAATCAAACAGTAAACAAGACAAATGTCAAAAATGCAATCCAGCATATTACTGTGTCAAACACATCTTTATATCCAGCATATTACTGTGTCAAACACATCTTTATATCCAGCATATTACTGTGTCAAACACATCTTTATATCCAGCATATTACTGTGTCAAACACATCTTTATATCCAGCATATTACTGTGTCAAACACATCTTTATATCCAGCATATTACTGTGTCAAACACATCTTTATATCCAGCATATTACTGTGTCAAACACATCTTTATATCCAGCATATTACTGTGTCAAACACATCTTTATATCCAGCATATTACTGTGTCAAACACATCTTTATATCCAGCAATTTACTGTGTCAGGCAAAATACTGTGTCCACACTTGTTCAACTTTTCCTTGTTGACATGCTGCGGTCGTATCATGCTTCACTCAAGATTCGAGATTCTTTATTTCTCAGAGAATGTGTCAATTTAACATAAATAAATATTAAATACACATAACAAGACAAGATGGTCTACAAAATTGAGTAATAATAACAGAAATGAAATTACATCATTTCATTTGGATGACACAGATATGTGGCTAACCAGGAGGACACGAATGAATTTGCACAGTTTCGTTAGTTTTGGTTTATTTTTATTTTGGAATAATTGACCAAATTTCAAAGTATTGATTCTGCGTGAAAAATATTGATTCAGGTATAACTTTCTCTCATTTGCCAAAGATTTACATTGAGGAATGTAGTGAAATTCGTCACCTATCTCTACATCCGTGCATATATTGCAAAGTCTATTTCCAAGATCAATACCATTCCATCTTCCTGTTTCGATGGGTAATCGATGATTACCAGTTCTAGATTTACAAAATGTGATTCTGTTTTTATATGTTCAAATATCTAAATATGGTTCAAATTCAAAATTTTCTGTAAATAATTTATAACATAACCCATTTGATCAGTTTTCCATATTAGATCGGCATTCTTGTTGAAACTGGTCGAATAATCTTTGCTTTAATGTAATATTTAACCAACTCTGCATAGCCCTTTATTTCTATTGTTATTTACCACCATATATAGAGCTGTGATAAAGCACAAATAAACTAATTTTATTCTGTTATCCTGTTATTGTTTTTTAATTTTTTTTTTATAGGTTACTGGTATTGCTATTCTTGCTCTTGGAATCTGGACTAAAGTAGATCTGTACAAGTATATGGAGCTATCTTCTATTTACTATAAGGAGTCACCCTTCATTCTAATTGGAGTGGGTGTGGTAATTGTACTCGTTGGATCTCTAGGATGTTGCTGTACAATTAAAGGAAACGCAGTACTGTTGTATATGGTAGGTATATCAGGGCTGTCACTTCTTTGAAGTAAAAAGGAGAAATATTTCAGGACTGTCACTTCTTTGAAGTAAAAAGGAGAAATATTTCAGGGCTGTCACTTCTTTGAAGTAAAAAGGAGAAATATTTCAGGGCTGTCACTACTTTGAAGTAAAAGGAGACATATTTCAGGGCTGTCACTACTTTAAAGTAAAAAGGAGACATATTTCAGGGCTGTCACTTCTTTGAAGTAAAAAGGAGAAATATTTCAGGACTGTCACTTCTTTGAAGTAAAAAGGAGAAATATTTCAGGGCTGTCACTTCTTTGAAGTAAAAAGGAGACATATTTCAGGGCTGTCGCTACTTTAGAGTAAATAGGAAAAATATCTCATGACTGTCACTACTTTGGAGTAAAAAGGAAAAATATCTCAGGATTGTCACTATTTTGAAGTAAAAAGGAGACATATTTCAGGGCTGTCACTTCTTTGGAGTAAAAAGGAGAAATATTTCAGGGCTGTCGCTACTTTGGAGTAAAAAGGAGACATATTTCAGGGCTGTCGCTACTTTGGATTAAAAGGAAAAATATCACAGGGCTGTCACTACTTTAAAGTAAAAAGGAGAAATATTTCAGGGCTGTCGCTACTTTGGATTAAAAGGAAAAATATCACAGGGCTGTCACTACTTTAAAGTAAAAAGGAGAAATATTTCAAGGCTGTCGCTACTTTGGATTAAAAGGAAAAATATCACAGGGCTGTCACTACTTTAAAGTAAAAAGGAGAAATATTTCAGGGCTGTCGCTACTTTGGATTAAAAGGAAAAATATCACAGGGCTGTCACTACTTTAAAGTAAAAAGGAGAAATATTTCAGGGCTGTCGCTACTTTGGATTAAAAGGAAAAATATCACAGGGCTGTCACTACTTTAAAGTAAAAAGGAGAAATATTTCAGGGCTGTCTCTACTTTAGAGTAAAAAGGAGAAATATCTCAGGACTGTCTCTACTTTAGAGTAAAAAGGAGAAATATCTCAGGACTGTCGCTACTTTGGAGTAAAAAGGAGACATATTTCAGGGCTGTCGCTACTTTGGATTAAAAGGAAAAATATCACAGGGCTGTCACTACTTTAAAGTAAAAAGGAGAAATATTTCAGGGCTGTCTCTACTTTAAAGTATAAAGGAGAAATATCACAGGGCTGTCACTACTTTGAAGTAAAAAGGAAAGATGACTACTCTTTAAGTTTGAATAATACATTTTACTGTAGTCTACAATAGTGAATAATGATATATTAAGATGGACTAATATAAAAATTCTTACTATCATAGCAAGCCTGAACAGCATTGACTAACATACATTCTCAAAATATAAAGTGGATCGTGGGTTCGAGCCCTGATCGTGTCAAACTGAAGACTATGAAATTGGTATTTGTTGCTTCTTCGCTAAGCATGCAGCATTAAGGAGAAAGGGCAAAGACTGGTTGGCTTTGAATCAGGATAATGTGTCCAAGTGTGGCGACATGTCTATATACGGAGTGTTGTTTCAGTGAGCAAGCACTATAAAAATCCAAATAAGCATGTTGGTCTAGTACAAAGCTGACCCCATCATGATCTCATTGAAAAATAACTTGTTCCCACCATGATATAGCTGAAAAATGGCTGATTTGGAAATAAGCAACAATCATTCACTGACTTTATGAAATATGTAGACAATTCAATAGACAATAATGTAAAATGTATTCTTATTTTACTTCAGTATGCTGCTTTCCTGATTGTTGTGTTTGTTGTAGAGCTGAGCACTGGTGCTGCTGGTTTTGTCTACAAAGCAAAGGTAACTATTGAAATATTCTATATTTTTATGAGATATTACAGCTCTTCTGATACAATGGAAGTGACAAAAACAAAAACTATTTTCCAATCGGCTATTCTTAAACTTGGTAGTTTTTTCAAAGAAGAAAAGGGCCACCATTGATTCGATCATATTTAACTTAAAATCCATAACACAGTATAAGTTTAAAATCAGCTATATGGTATTAACAAAGACTAATACCGTGAAACCTGTCTAAACAGATCCTCTGTGGGACCAGCTTTTGTGTTCGGAATAGACAGGTGTTCAGTTTATAGCAAAGATTTCCGACATTTGGAATTTATTTTAAGTTTCAGTTTATACAGGATTTTGTTTTATTCATGGTTCGGTTAAGACAGATTTGACTGTATATATTACTAATAATCCACAACACAATATTAACAAAGCCTACATATTTTAACGATAGCAGTATAATTTGAATTTGAAGTATACCTTGGATATGAAATTTAAAGAGGACACCCATGAAATCGATTGGAATGATTTTTGTTTCTGCTCATTTCAGTCAACTTAGCAAAAAATATTCATATACAATATATAGTGAGGTATAATAATACTAGATATTTGTATGAGGTAAATTTAATAAAACATTTTTTAACAGCTTGAGAATGGATTTAAAGAAGGTTTACAGAAAGCAATAGACCAATATGGGGCTGACACAGAGATATCGACTGGCATGGATGATCTGCAGAGAAAGGTATGAGTTCAGTGATTTTTCATAAAAATAAATTAGTAACCAGCTTGTGTCAATGTCACCAGTGTTCCTTAGACCAGGTTACCAGAAGACAAAAATTTACAAAGATAAAAGCCAATAGATGATTATGTTCAGTATATTTTCCGGGAAAAAATAATATGTAAAGAAACAAAGCAAGTTTGAATGGACAACAAACCTGTATCACTTAGGAATGATTTCCATGATTTAGCCGACAATATGCATGTGCGCATTAAAATATACTGGGAGTTTTATCACTGCACTGTTCATATAGCCAACAAAGGACGTCATATTAGTTCAATTATACATAAGTAGCTCTATGTCAATAATCTTAACTTTTAAGTAAATAATTGATATTGTTGTCAACTTTCATCTTAACATTATAACTTCCTGGGTGAAAAGAAAGTTTGGCATCATATTCTAATTTTTTTCACTTATGCATATTTCAATGGAAATAATCACCTTGCACTGAAACAATGATGATGTTATAAAGTTTAATTCTATGTCATGTGATCAATTAATACAATTGTTTTTGTACTTACTAGTGTTATACATGTATTATGAAAAAGAAGTTTAAACAATGATGCCAATATCAATAAAATAAACAATTGCTTCTCATCTTAACTCACTGAACACAAAAAAAACCATGACATATGACGTTGGAAATCCAAATCCTGACTTGGGACAGGCACAAAGATGTGGTAGGGTTAAACCAGTTAATGGGATCCCAACCCTCTCCTTTTGATAACTGGATTTCCAATGGCAAAATTTTTATTATAATACAGTAAAACCTGCATTTTATTTCCATTCATTGGCTACTTTATTTATAATCCAACATTCTGATTGGTTGTACAGTAAAACCTGACTGGACCAAACATGTGTTATGAGTAGACATGTTTACAGTTTATATAGGTTAGATTAACAAAGATTTCCTACATTTGGACTTGATTTAAAGTTCGGCTTTATATACAAAATTACGGTTTATTCAGTGTTCGGTTAGACAGGTTTCACTGTTTTAATTAACAAAATTCTACAATTACGAATGCACGGGTTTCATTTTATTTGAATTAGTTGAAACAATTTATTAAATAAGAAATTGATTTAATAATTTTACCTTTTCTTGAAAAAAAATTGATTAAATAATATTAGTACCTCACAAAGTTTATCAAAAGCAAAGAGATCACGTCCGTCGGTGGTGTAGTGGTTAGCGTGCTTGCCTAATGCGGTAGGACGTGGGTTCGAGCCCTGATTGGGTCAAACCAATGACAATAAAATTGGTATTTGTTGCTTCTCCGCTAAGCACACAGCATCAAGGAGAAAGAGCAAAGACTGATTGGCTCGGAATCAGGATAACGTGTCCGAGTGGGCCGACATGTCTTTCCGCGGTCTGTTGTTTCAGTAAGCTAGTACTATAAGAATCCAACTAATTGTGTTGGTCTAGTACAAAGCGGATCTCATCATCACATCATTGAAAATTAACTTGTTCTTGCCATGATATAGCTGAAAAATTGCTGAATTGGCATAAAGCAACAATCACATACATTGTACTATAAAAAGCTTTATTTGAATTAATGGAATCTTGTGGATATGATGAGTACAGAATGTATAACATATACACCTTTATGAATTATATCCATTGAGAATTGTTATCAATATTGAGTTGAAGATTAATGCTCTATGTTTAATTTCAGTTGAAATGTTGTGGTATTAACAGCTATACAGACTGGTTCAATACTACATGGGCTGCTAAACAAAGAAATGTCCCTGCATCCTGTTGTAAAACTGATAAAACAGAATGTCAGCACACTAACCTACCCGTTAATCCTGCTCAAAATGTTACATTACAGATATACACTGAGGTAGTTTTACAATGTTATAGGCAAAGAATAACCTAAAAATATGAAAAACATTTGACAACTTTGCATACTGACAATAGAAAATACCAAAAATGGCAGACATGCAATTTCCTGATCTAAAAAAGAGTGAAATACATTGTTCTTGTTTATAATGTGCACCCCTCCTGCAAAATAAAGATTCTATGTAAAATTTAGCACATTATGCATGGGTCATTACGGTAAACCAAACCACTTTTCTTTCTCTGATTTTGGTCTGTATTCTGTGAAACCCCGGCAGTTTCAAGTTAGTTGAAAAGGTCGAAAATGAAAACTACTTACCATTTTGGGTCAAACTAAAATGCATCTTAAAGATGCAATTTTGTGCAACTTGAATTCAACAATGACATGTCCCTCATTTGCATTGTTTTGAATGTATGTGTTTTATTCATTTGTCATAAACAATTTAACATGGACTCAGTCCTCGAAATGAAAAATTGAATTTACTGGTCCGAATCAAATTCTTGAATTTATTTTATATACATGTATATATATATATATATATATCTAGATAAAAACTAAAAATTTACATTTATTGGTCCAAACAAAGTTTTACTGGTCTTGGGCCAGAGGACCGGTGCTCATCTTGAGGGCTGTGGACTTTTCTGTCATTGTTTGTAATGAAAGTGTAACATGTGAACATTCAGGTGGGTGTCCTCAGATTTCTGCATAATGTCAACTGGTTGGTAAAATGAAGAGGAAACATTGGCAGACGACGCAAGACAACTTTTTCATATTTTATCTCACAAACAAATCTCAGATATGCCTAAACATATAAACATCCAAACATAAAGTTGTTATTTATAAAGTAGAGGTAAAATTAGTCACTTAGTGAAGCGAGGTAAGCATCATGGGGTCCTATTAGAAATAAAAGATAGCAACCATGAAATGCTAAATCTCCTCAGAGAAAGTCAAGGATGTATTCATTCATTTCAATTGTCAAGGGAGAATATTGAAAAAATGAACAATTTTTCTTGTAATGGAGTATAGTATTGGATTTTCAATGCTAAAAGGTAAGGAATTGGCATATATAAAATAAAAACCATATTTTGGAAAGTTGGTTCATGTTACAGAGAGTATATAGATTCACTTTCAGCTCAGTTTAAGGCGAGTTCTCAACTTGCACCTTATACTAGTGAAATAGACATACAATATCACTTAAAGAATGATTTATTTTGAACTGTTTTCTTTTATGTTGTTATTGAAATATGAATTTAGATTCTGAAATAATTGACCTGTTTTTTTCTTCTTCAAAATATGGAACTTACTGATTTTTACATGTAGCTGATCTCACTTGTAATGTATACATGTACTTTACAGGGATGTTATTTTACTGTATTGACCTTTATGCAAGGAAACATGGGGATTATTGGTGGAGTAGCTCTTGGTTTATCATTCCTACAGGTACACATTATATAGAGTGAAAATACATACTTGAGCTTGTCTTATTATTAAATGTGTTTGTAAGAGTCATAAAAACATGTATAGGATCTTGTAGTTTGAAGCATTTTTTTTTACATTTTCTTTACCTAGTACAAATACATTTTATTTTCAGAGAAAAGGTATTATGTACCAGTATATTTTTTAAATTCTGCAATGTCAAACAAGTTATTATCAGAATAACACAAAGAAAGAATCTTACAAATGGTATTAAAGCCATGGCAAGCAAAATTTTAAGTGTGTCTTCCTTTGTTGTCAGTGTTAAACAATTTACATGTCAATTGCTGAGAACTGCTCTACATAGAAGCATGGTGATGGCTCAAAAAATATAAATCCTAAGCAGGGGGTTTTAGGGGTTAGGGGGGATTAGGGTTATGGTGTTTAACACCACTTTCAACAATATTTCAGTTATATTGTGGTGGTCTGTTTTATTAGTGGAGGAAACAAGAGTACCTGGAGAAAACCACCGACCTGCCGCAAGTCACTGACAAACATTATCACATAATGTTGTATTGAGTACACCTCGCCATGAACTACCATACTATCATGACCCCTAAGCATTGTATTAATTAGCGATCTTTGTATGCAATAGTTATGGTAAAAAAAAAATCACAGAATTTCTACTTTTTTTGGTTTAACTAAAATGACAGGATTTAAAAAAACTTACCACTTGCATTGTTGGTTTGCATGAACATAATAATTCCCAGTTCTTTAAAATTTTCATTTTCATTTTCACACAAAAATTGTTATATTTATTTCTCAATTTCTATTTTCAGCTATTTGGTGCTTTGTTTGCATGTTGTCTGGCTAAGAACATCAACAGATCCAAATATGAACAAGTCGCTTAATGATGATCAACACCAACACAGACTTGATATCTTTGTTATTCTTTTTAAATATTCAATGTATTTTTTCAGATCTGTTGATATGTTGTCATAGATAATATACTTTTCGTATTATAGGTTTGAGAGATATTTTCTTGAGATACTGTTTCTTGTTATTTATAGAATAACAACAGTTTTGCAGGTCTTGACATACATTATCACTAATATTACAGTGAGTTCGATAGGACGTGCTGCGATACTGGTGATAATGTATGTCATGACATTCAAAATTGATGTTATTATTATTATCGTTACCATAATGTGTTTTACGTCACACTAATCCAAAAATTTCATTATCACAGTCAGTTTGGTGATACTGGCAATATCAGTCGGTGAGATCAAAGAAAAGACTGCCAAATTACCGATAAAAGACTATAGAATAAACGGGCCAATCAGAGCTATAGTCCATCTAGACTTATAATTCAGAAATTATGGTAATAGAAATTTATTGATAGAAAGTCATATTTTTTTTGAAAATAATTAATCCCTTCTGTTGTCTTGACCTTAAAAATTATTTGATATATTAAACTTTATAACATAGTATCAAATATTTCATGTAGATTTCTTTGTAAAATAAAAATGCAATATTTGCCAATATTTTTACTAGTCTTCCTTTATAAATATACCTAAAAAGTAGAACATTTCCAATGAACACACTAGAGAGGTTCCGAATAAAACAATATTTGCACACAAGCAGACAAGAGATAAACATGATGACAGAAATATATTGAGTACATGTTGCAAAGAAATATGATGAAATGTAATTGTCACAGACTGAAATATTTGGTGCTATATTATAAAAGGGTTATTGCACTAATATTGAGGAATATTGTCCCTCGCAAGCTCATGCAAAATGATGTACTGCTCGGGACAATATTCCTCAATATTAGTCCAATAACCCTAAAATATGTGATTCCATATTCTAGAAGAAATTCAATGTTTATATGATTAAAGATTTCTATTAAATCTGTAAATTTATTTTTTGTAGTAAGATACTGGTATTGTTTGTAATTTTTCGGTGATATATATTTTTTATTTCTACTTTTTGTAGAAATAATAAAAATATCTTTATAAATTAGTCATAATTATGGTGATTATTAATTTGTTGATATAAGCTTTAATGATTCTACAATCAGAAGAAAGCCAAGGTTTGTGTCCGACATAATGTGCAATGTTTTTTGTTGTGATTAAAATTTTCGCTTCCTGTATTCATTGTTTAATTAGGCAGTCATAATATGGAGGTAGATTTTACCGATATTTTTTTTTATCATTTTGAAATTTAATTTCTTTGTTAGAAATGGATGTTGCAAATACTTTTTATTCCAATCAGTTCTTATTACCCACCTGCTCTCTTGAGGAATATTTATTATTATTACTAGTGTTATTGTTATCGTTAAAGTAAAATTCCAGGGTATTATGAGGATCATCAGTAAGAATTGTCTCCCTTCATCAAGCTAGTTAAATGTGATAATATACACTTATGGCCTTGTTAGGAGGTGGATATCCAGAATTATCAACCCATCTAAAATTATTTCCCTGGCAGTCAAGATTTTGAAAAAAATATCTGAATAAAAAAATGTCATGTGGTGCTCTCTAAACCATTCATATTAATTTATAATATGCGAGGTATTATAATATCACTAAATTCAGCTGTGAAATGAGGGAAACTTGTTTTAATGGGATCAAAGGTTTTTTTTTTATATAAATTATCTACCTTGCCTAAATGTAAAAGGGAGATAACTTCACTGATGTATCTCATAGCTATATTTCATTATTAAATGTATGTTGTTAGAAATTTGTCCAGATAATTTTGTTTTAGAGGCCTATTATAACCCTTTTAGGAAATATCAGTTACTAAGAATTTGTGATAAAAAAAAAATGCTTTAACCAATTTTTACAGTTTTCTGCAATAATTGGGACTAGAATTTACCACCAAATTATTATTTTAAGTTTTCACATGTGAGTTTTAAAATCAAAATCATATAAAGCATTATTAATGCAGAATCCACCTTTAATGTCAAAACTGACCAATTAAAATCAAATATTAAAAATGTCACAAATTTTAACATAATTTACCTCATATTATTAATATATTATTACATTTTAAAATTTGTTATGATGCATATGGACTTAATTAAATATTATGAAATACCTGAATTATCCAGGTACGTTTTCTTAGAGGAAGCATTCGATAATAAGTTGTGTTTTGAATTTTATGTTGAACCATACGAGTGGTTCATGTAATTGTGGTTAGTGAGATATGTGACCACCACTTTGTGTTAATTTTGTTCAAATATATTCATTCCAATATACCTAGCTCATGACTAAAATGGGTGGTTCTGGGTAAAATGGGACATCCGTGATAAAGATGAGCAGTTTATTTGTTATTAATAAGTTTTGTTTTATGATAATGGTGGTGGTATTTCATAAACATTTGTATCAATATATTAATGGTATTTATTTATTTTTTTTAGGAAGAGATTGACATATTTTATTAGAAAGAGATTATGTTATATATTCATTATATATTGTCCATCAAGTCTTACTGTCTCGTCTCTGAAAATTGTCTCTATTGTTTCTGTTAAAGGTTGAAATGATATTTACTTATGTTGATGTGTGAGGGTAGGGTGAAGGTGCAATCTAAAAAACATCTTTACAAACTACTGTACTGTCTTTTAATATCCATGTATATGCCCAGGTCATAGTGCTAATACTACTGTTTTGTTGTTAGGGGTTCATGTTTTTCTGATTCATGTTTTGATGTAGGACATGTTGTTTTTAAGACCAAAATTATATTACAAGAGATAATTTAAGCATCGTAGTATTTATCTGTCTAACCCTTACTGAAAATAACTCTGGGGCCATCATGGTCATGTTCGTATGGTAGTTGTATTTATAACTACCTATGCAATGAGTGCCTATCACCCCTAACGTGAGTTCGAATCCCACTCAGGCGAGGTGTACTCGATACAACATTATGTGATAAAGTTTGTCAGTGACTTGCGCCAGGTCAGTGGTTTTCGCTGGGTACTCTGGTTTCCTCCACCAATAAAATTGACCGCCCAATATAACTGAAATATTGTTGAAAGTGGCATTAAACACCATAACCCTAACCCTAAAAATAACTGTTTTATTGTAAAAATCCATATTTAAATCTTGTTAAATTTAACCTGGTTTTTTTTACAAAGTCTAAAAGTGCAATATGATATATTGTTAAAGTGCTTAGATATATGTTTGTCCCTTTAAATTAAATATTGCATGTATTTGCTTTTACATAATTTTGTTTATCTATATTTGTAAATGTTTTACAAATTTTAAATTGTATGCTGTTATTACTATTGTCAGTCTTTATTCTCACAAAGTAAATTGCAATGATACAGAGATTCCTTGATGTGTCAGTGCAATAATACAGAGATTCCTTGATGTGTCAGTGCAATGATACAGAGATTCCTTGATGTGTCAGAATGTCACAATATCTACACAGTAGAGTTTTCTGCAATGATACAGAGATTCATTGATGTGTCAGAATGTCACAATATCTACACAGTAGAGTTTTCTTTTCTAGAGGGAAGCTCCTCTCTATTGACTAGAGAATTGTAACACTCTTGAACTTGTACAACAATTAAAAACAAATAATACCTTTTACATCATGGTCTAAAAGAGCTGGCATATCTAATAGAAAGATGCCATTCACAATTACTTTCACAATTTGTAGAATTCTAAATTTTGATGTTCAGGGTGCTATAGAGAGATGTGTAAATTATTGAGAATATGTACAATCTGCAGATGTTTGTTTTTCCTGGAATTAACTATATTTACCCTTTAAACAATGATATTAGATATGTTTATCCTTCCATAAATGCAACAAAATCGTAGATATCAAATTTAGTGTTCTGCGACACGTTTCTAGAATAACCTTCTCAAGTCATGATATATTTAAAAAGTATTTTTATAATAATAATGTAATAATAATTTCTTTAGATTCCATTCTAAAATTTATTTGTGAATATACTCATGGTACAGTTGTACAATTTTGAGCCATATTCAGAATTTTATGATTTTTTTTTTATTAAGTACAATGCATTATACACCTTATATTACTTTAATTTTTTTAAATTTAACATTGTTATTTTGCTCCTTGTATTATTTTGAATAAATTCATTTAGCCTATATGATTTATTAAATTATTAAATGAAAGTCCTGGACATTTACTTTTGCTAGCTCTGTCAATTTGTTTTAAAATGACCAGGGTTTTGAGTATTTTGCTTTATCTGAGGTACCAATACAAGCAGACCGTCTTTGTGGCGTAATGGTTAACATGCTTACCTCAGGTGTGTTAGGGGCCATCGTGATTGTTTGGTAGTTGGGTTTATAACTACCTATGTAATCAATGCCTATCACCACTAACATTGTGAGTTTGAATCTCGTTCAGGCGAGGTGTACTCGATACAACATTATGTGATAAAGTTTGTATGACTTGCGGGAGGTCGGTGGTTTTCTCCAGGTACTCAGGTTTCCTCCACCAATAAAACTGACCGCCAGGATATAACTGAAATATTGTTGAAAGTGGCGTTAAGCAGTGTAGGTTTGGACCCAGTCGAGTCAAAATTGGTTTTTTGCTTCTTTGCTGAGCATGCAGCTAGGGTGTGCTTCTTTCAAGTGGGTTAGATTGTTTGGACCCAGTCAAGTCAAAATTGGATTTCTGCTTCTCTGAGCACACAGCATTAAGTAGTTAGAGCAAAAACTTGTTTGGATTGGTATCAGGATAATGTGTCCAAGTGGAGCAACTTGTCTATCTTATGATCTGTTGTTTGGGCCCATGAAGCTATGTTAACCCAGCATGAAGTGCCTGTATCAAGACAGGGTAGTCACAAGTTTTTTGTTCCGACTGTGTGGTATTTCTTGTTTTTCATTTTATTTTTAGAGCACTCAGTATGTTGGTCTAGTACAAAACGGACATCATCATCATTTCATGAAAAATAAACATGTTCTCGCCATGATATAGCTGAAACATTGCTCACATTAGCCTACAATTAGCTTACTCAACCAATACAAGCAAATTAAAGGTCCAACTCTGCCAAATACAAATCTGAAGGGCCTAAGCACCATTTCAGCTGATTGACCGAATTGTTTGACTATTGTTTTCCATTTAATAACTTTGTTTGGTTAATTGATATACAATGTAATTAATCTTTTAATGTTATCCCATCAAAGACCATGTAATATGTTACATTCATTTTGGCATACATTGTCTGTCTTGATGTTTCAGTCATATCCTTAGGAATAGCTGAGCCATTTGAACTGAAATTTGACATGGAAGATGTGTGATTGTCTTAACAGGATTCTAGATATAGATCCGATATGAATGTCAGCTGCAACATAAGTTGTTAATATTAAGATATCACTGAAACAACTGAGACATTTGAACACTGCAGGAAATATCCATGAATGGTCATGAAACATTCTTCATTTCGTTGCTCTCTGATTTGGTTGATGCACATGGCATAACGATTTTTAATTTACTGAAATATGAGAACGTTTTATCAGTATAAACTGCTTATGTATAATGATCTGGACATAGTTTTTCATTTGGATTGACACGAAATTTGGTTGCTCCAGGCATGATAGCTTAAATAACATCTCTATACATTTTGTAGAACTGTGATTATATATAAATAATCAAGTTTATGATACATTTGTTGGATCCAGTATGACTACCAAGTGTCATTACAGAGTCTGATTAGATATAATAATATTAATGGATGAACAACAAAAAAAACAATCCTCGGATACCAATGTAGTTTCCGTTGATTTTCTATACTTAATTTATCTGATCGGGTATAGAGACCCTTCATGTTTCTGGAGTTATTTGCTTGAAATTAGCAAAACATATCTTTTAAAATTTATTTACTATGCAATAATTACATTACTTCCGTTTTTCATTGAAATGTTACAATATGATTGGTTATGAAGTGGTCACATGATTATAAAAGAGATGTATTACATCCCAATAAAATTCAAACCCGAATTTGCACTTGCCTCCATGACGACGTCAGATGTAAACAATCAATGGTGTAGTAATTTCCAACAGCAAATAAATTTTATTCTGGATAAAATGCGATCTCCGTCCGTGTTTTGTTGATACAAGATATACGCATTTAACATCATTCTATGTAGAATGTTGTAAGCCACCCGTTTCCACATACATGTCGATTTTCTACCATCATCATATGTTGAAGTCATCATATCATTTAAGTCAACTCCGCCCATGTATTTGTTGTATGTGGTAGCAATTATTGGTTTATCTTGAGGTATGTGAATAGCTGGCATTGCCGTTGAAATGAAGCGAACAGTTCTTCTATTTCGTCTTTCCTTGTATGCACACCCGAGTAATGGTCCCTGTCGCAGAAACACCGACTCGTTTTCACCAAGATTGACATTGTGCATAAATCGTGGCATAATTCTGTTAGCCCGTAAGTTTCCAGTAATGTACGTTTTTAATGTATATAGACGGTTCGCAAGAGTAATAGATGTAAAAAAGTTATCACAGAATATATGATACCATTTATTCAAAAGATTAGCTGATTCCATTAAAGTAATAATAACCTGACTCCCTTGGGTTTCTCCTATCGGGGCCGGGTCATATCTCCTTCCCCTGTACGGCAAGATATGTAAAATATACCCGGTAGCCGCCTCAACCAACAGCCAAAGTTTTATACCAAATTTGTGACTTTTGGTTGGTATATATTGTGTCATAACTGACCTTGCCTTAGTTCCGACCAAAGATTCATCAATGGAGAGTTCTTGTTGAGGGACATAGAATTGCTTAAATCGCATGTTAGCACCGGCGGTCAATTAGAGGCTTAAACCAAGCTGCAGGGTTGTAATGTTGAGAATTTCTTTGCGGAGTTTTTGTATTGTCTACCAAATGAAAAAATCGGAGAATAAATTGAAATCTATTGCGTGAAAACATTTTGGAAAACCAGGGTGTTGACTGACTGACGTCCTTCTTATTCCAGTATTCCTTTATACTTGATTTTTTAACCAATCCCATGTTGAAAATTACTGCCAGATATCTCTTAAATTCATTAACAGTAAGTTTTCCTTGCTTATACCAATTTCGATATCTGGATGAAGGACTGAGTCTGTTTGTTTGTCTTTTTCCATTGAATAATTGTTTAGCATATCTGAAATTTAAATTACGCTAGATAAAATTACCGTAAATGTTTTTCGACAGTATTGTATTTTTTTTTCCATTTTATTAAAGCACAAGTGTTTTCTATTTTTTTTTGTACACTAGTCAGATACAGTACTTTGATGACAAAAGAATTGAAGTACAATTAAACATTATAGACTTGTTTTCCGGACTGGCACCGTCGTGGGTGATCATCCGGAAAGCAAGCCTCTAATGTTCAATACACGCTACTTTTTTGTTATCAAAGTACTGTGCATTTGTATCTATTACTTGTTGTCTGTCGTTTGTATGTATTTCTTGTTGAGGTGGGCGTTCGTTCATCTTATTATACATATTCTGTCAACAGATGCAGGCCAACCACATCTTTTTATTTTTATTTTGCCTTTTTGTTGTTCAAAATATCAAATAATCAGATTGAATCACACTTAATAAATAAGACCAGTGTGAAGCAAGCCGACTTTACTATCTGAAAATAACCGGTAGCGTACAATAAAAAACCAAACTCAAACTAGCGACCAATTTCTAGCGACCACTAAGGATTATTTTCAGCCCAAATTGGGTTACATTTAGTTGTATTGGAATCCTTTATGTAGGTCTTGATGTATGACCTATAAATACGGAAATTCCGCGAATAACGTTGCTATTTGTAGAGTATAGGTAATAATAATATCCCAGAGCATGGTATTTCACTGCATATCAAAGTTGATATTTGACACCCTGCTGTGGGCTTGAGGTGCAGAAACCCACCCAGGCACTTAAGTCAGTTAAAGGCCCGGGCAATACCTTTGATTTAAACCCCAAGTGGGCAAGAACTTTGCCGTCCGGAATATATTGTTCATGTGATATTTATAGAGACCACCTCCTCCAATTTTTTTTTTCAAATATCAAAGTTGATATATAATATGACACCCTACTGTGGGCTTACAACAAAGCGAAAGAAACGTTTTTCTTTAAAAAGGTCTACTTTTGATTGGTGAATTCAATTGGTGAATTGACACCTTTAAATAGACAATTTAAAAATAAATGCATGTAGATAAAACATAATATTATTTTAAATAAATGTGACACGCACATGCGTGATTTAGATTTTGCTTATTTTTTCATAAAACTTATAGTCCTATTTTTCTAATGTTCTACAATTACACTATTTTTAGATTGATGAGATGTCTTCATGTGAACCGGAATCTTATAACTTTATATTGTTTGACAAAACGCTGTCCAAATTATTCGGCATAAAATGTAATTTCTGTATTACTAATCTCGCCGTATGGTGGACATGAAATCGCTTATCGAAGTCCCCATGGCAGGGCCGTAACTAGGGGCTTAAAACAGGGGAGGCAGGGGTATGGAGGCCGCCGATTATGTAAGTCCCTCTGCCGAAAATTGTGACTTAATGGCCGAAAATAACGCATTTTTTAAAATCGATTTCTATATTATTGAGACGCTTTATATACCAGTAACTATCGTAAATAGCGATCATGCCGTCGAAGCTTCTATGATATAGAAAATTAAACATAACGAAACTTATGGATTTTTAAAAGAATATTTTAATGAACAATTTCAAATGACAGTACTAAGTCGGTAAATGAATGATGGATTTTACTATTGCCATTCAAATCCCGCTATATAGAACAGCTTCTGGTTTTCCGACAGTATCATTATGATGGGCGTGAATCTTCGAAAACCGAGTTTAAGTCCTGAGGCACCGAAGAGCCGAGAAAGACCTCTCACCCGCACAGGAACAGACTGGTAATGTTAAAAGCAGCTTTAAAATCACACGAACATTTGGGTACATGTCAGCGTCAGCACAAGAAATTTAACCCCCCCCCCCCCCCCACCGCCCCCATCTGTCAACCTCTTCAATTGGAAGATCATTTGGGTATGGCATGTCATTTTAGTTGAAGTTTGTACGATACGTCTTTTAGTATGATCTAATGACAATTTTTAATGTTCATGGGAAGCCTATGAAATTATTTCATAAGCATTTTGCAGTTATAGCATCGTGTTATCGGTTTTCGTGCTATTATCGATTTTCAGATATAGCGATTAACAGTGTTAACCCTTCATTCATATGACGATTGGAATTTTCAAAGAATGGCTATTTAAATATTTCTTTGTACATAAGATTGTTTTTAAAGCCATTCTTGTATTTTAATATACTCTCGATCATCTGGCAACTTTTGTCAGCAAAATGGCGTCATCTGTTTTCGTGTGAAGTAAAAACAAGGCCGATATACGGGATGGAAACGAATATATAATCCGGAAATGGCTGGTTTTAAAATTTCATGGTTCTGGCCATCTACCAAATCATACTACATCTAAATAAAATAACAGAATGTTTGAAAATGACCACTTTCAAAATTGTGTTTACTTTAGATGTTTTTTTTAGTGCTGAAACCACAATGCACTGCAAAGTGACATGCATTTCATATAAGAAACAGGCACATTTCAGTCAGCTCTTTTGTTTACAAGATACGATCAGTGACCCCATGACAGTCACATGATAGGAAGAGCCGGTGTTTGAGAGGCAGACGACATAGTTAAATTTAATATAGCCCTTCTGGATTTTTTTCCAGCTACTTTATAAATGAAGTACATTTTTAGCATTACAAAAAGTATGGTTCAGAAGGTAGGTTCACTGTTTTTGGTACTTACGTCTTTAAAAGCAAACTTTAACATCTTTTACAGATGTCAGCTGTAGTTTTGTTTATGTTCCATAAATAGAAACCGGAAGACACGTCAAAAATAATGCGTGCGCTGTGAAAATCAAAATAAAATGGATAAAACGAAAACAGATGACACACGAAAATACATACCGTCACGATACATGTATGATGGTCTATTATATATTGTTTATTCAGGAAATAAAAGATATTATACTAAACTCTATGGAAAGTTCTAGATTTAGAGACTCACGAAATCGGAGCTCTTGCAAACTAGAGAAAACAAGGACGGATCCAGCAGGTTTTAAATTAAAGGAACGTCTGGAATTTTTTTCTGCTTCAGAAAATCAGACGAGGCAACTACCTCGTCTGCCTCAATGGTAGTTACGGCCCTGTATGGACATTTCAAGATCTTTAATTTGTATCCATTTCAACTTTTATTAACATCGGCTTGTTGGCGAGAGTATCGCATTTGGGTTATGTTTTCTAATTACTTAATGTACATTGTTTCAACAATTTCATAGATAATTATGTAATATAAATAGACAAACGCTTACCTGTTTGTTTCTTGCACCATTTTTTTCAACAAGCTAGTACTGAACATAAGGTAAAAATATACAATGGGCTTAGCATTCCTTCTTGGCATATTTCTTGGTCCAGGATTAGCTCTAACGGGTTGAATAGCATCATTTGGTTCCTGTGGGTATACACGAATCCAAGGTCGTGCAGCCATTTTTATTTACAAAACACCACTCAGGTAGCGAGAATGGCCTAGTAGCTTTGAACACCACTATCACTGAACTTGTGACGTCATGTATATTCTGACGTCATCGATGAATGACGTTTTACGCAAAGCCTACAAATAGGCCGTTGGTACTCAAGGGGTGGTTTGAAAAGCCTAAAAATAGGCTCTTTGGACATGTAAGGGTTAACACAAATAAAATTCACAACGAAAAATTCAACTATATTAAATTTTGGTGTGATTTAGATGTAATTATAAGAATTGAATGCATTTTTTTGTAGTTTTATTGGCGTGTAAAAGCGTGGACCGAAGCACATTTTGTATGAAGCGCGATAATGCTTGTAACATGAATGCATTCTTTTCCTTTGATATTTTTATGGTTTGTATACTAGAATGCAAGCAACAGCTAATTATATATAAGAACTATGAAATAATACACGCATTACTCTCACAGAGAAGTGCAATAATCAGCGACCTAGATGTAATATTGCATGACTTCATGTTACAAATCATTTATACCATGTACTATATATATATTGCTTAACTCGGAAATCAATCATATTGTTTCAAGATAATAACCATATCAAATTCTGAAAATGTATTACACCACTATCAGTAACATATTATCATATACAAAAATGTACATGCATATTATTTCAAGTGGGATTTTGAACACTAGGGTATGCTACAACAGGTCATAATAAAGTATCACTGTTTTAATAAAGAGAAATAAGGTTGTTTCATGTCATGTCCAGAAAAAAAGTAGTATTGATGTATACGCCATGTCATTTTGACCTGACAGCTTAAGTCATGAGCCTGTTTTCTCTAAACTAATGTCCACGACATCATTATGAGTGTATATGCAAATCCATTGGGTTATGAACCATATGGCTGCAATACATTTATGTATAAGGGGCATCGACTTTGCTTCTTTCTGCGAGTTTTCTATTTTATTTTGGAACTGTACTGACAGTGTTTGTTGTTTTTATTTTAATATTGTATGATGACAATGTTGTCTTTGAATATTGTCCCTCGTAAAGCTTTTCACATTTGATTTATGCGCCGTCGTGGTCGTGGTTGTATGGTAGTTGGATTTATAACTACCTATGCAAACAGTGGATATCACCACTAACCTTGTGAGTTCGAACCCGCTCAGGTGAGGTGTACTCGATACAACTTTATGCGATAATATTTGTCAGTGACTTGCGACAGATCGGATTTCTTCGGGTTTCCTCCACCAATACAAATTGCCGACACGATACAACTGGCATCATTTCTAATAAAATATTGTTTAAACTAAGGAGTGATGCATACAAATATTGTTATTTTGTAAAAAAAAAAAAAACACACCAAAAAAACGATCTGTGGCTATTTTGATAACATTTTATCGACGTTACTACATCTCCTTCCAATGACATGTCAACCCGAAGGGAACACGTATAGCTTTGAGATACTTGTTAACTCGCTTGCGGTATTTCTGAAAGAACCTATCGTATAAAATATAAAGTCGTGATGTAAAGTTATGAACTTGTCCTGTCCGTCAATACGTACTTATTTAACTCTATGCAAATTTTAATATAAACAGTCCGATAAACTAATTGAAATATTGTATGATTCATTAATATATTTTTCATGATGAGTAAATTAATTAAAAAAAACAAGATCAATAAATTATCATAACACAATACACAATATATACCTTTGTTATTATTAATATTCATGTACCGGTATATATAATATGTCATGCATATATTTACCTCTAACGACAAGTGTCACCTACGGTAATCAATGTCAAGAGACTTTCTATTAAAAAAAAACAAACAACCTTTGAAAATTCATAAATTGAATATATAAAGAAAATTAATAATGGTCAACAATAACCAACCACACCAACACGAATCACACTGGTAAACCTCGATCTCAAATATACAGACAAAAGTAGCAGCAGCGTGAAAACTAGGTCATGAATTGTGATACTGATATTGGTACCCCGTGTTAATCAATACCAGTGCCGAATTTACCTATAGGATCGATAGGTTGAAGCCTAGGGCCTCACAATTTAGGGGGCCTCCAGCCAAGGTGTATAATATTTTTACCACTATTATTGGACTTTCACACTTATGCTGTCATAGCATACTGTACTTTCTAAACAACCATTCAGTACTTTTCCTTACACAGTTACACTTCATTTCAGAATATTGCAGAATTTTAAACACCCCTCATCATCTTCGCCTTTATTGAAATTGATTAAACAAAGTCCATCTTCATCAAGTATCTATGCAGATTTTTAATGGAGTTTTTTTTTCTGCTGACCCCCTGTCGTTGTTTAGCTTTGAAATCCCAGATATTTTAGAGAAGTTAGTATGTAATACCCAAGAACCCATTAAATACTCAATTTATATTGAAGTACCTGTTGAAAGTAAGATTTTTTACTCTAATAACTACTTTGTTATTATGTCCTTTTGTGTGGAGTTTGTCATTGATAAGTTGCTTCTAATTATGCTTTGTCTCTTCTGTTGTGATGTATTGCACTGTAAACTTACTAACAAGGTATAAGGACGTAAGAACACTTGGAAGACAAGCCATCTGAAACTAGTGTAAAATCAAACTCATTGCAGCTCTTCATCTCACAGTTTTCACGATTAACATAATTTATACAGTGAAACCTGTCTAAACCAAACCCTGAATAAACCGAAAACCTGTCTAAACCAAACCCTGAGTAAACCGAAAATCTGCCTAAACCAGACAGACTTTACAATCCATCTATTAATTGTCTACGTAATTTGAACCTGTGTAAACCGAATACCTGTCTAAGCTGAACAATAAGAGTTCAGTTTAGACAGGTTTTACTGTATCTCAATATTACACGACCACTAATACAGCAGTATACCACTAATACAGCAGTATACCACTAATACAGCAGTATAAACACAAAGCCAAATCAAACCAAAAATGACAACATTGCAGAGATGTAGTGATTATCGTAAATAGACGTTTACGGTACTACATGTACTTAGATACAGGGGAGATAAATGACATTGAAAGATATATCAGTACGCTGATTAAACTAAAACTCTTGAAATAAAATGCATCACGCCTGCCTAAAGGCTGGAATAAGAAAGCCGTTTGAGGTACGACCTTTAATATACTTCTTTGCCACCACCTCTAAAATACCTTTTCTGTGCATCATATAGGGTCTACCATTTCGAAATCGAACGGTCAATAGGAGATGTGATGTCCTTACAAATCATCCGTCTCTTCCTTTTTTTCTGTGATCTTCAAAGAACAGCAGGAAAGCTGCTATAATTGCTGGAAGAAAGTTTTTCTTTTCTTATTTTTTGCATTTTCAAAATTATAAATTTTCGACTGCTTAGCCCTAGTCCAGATTTTCGGATTATTATTTCTCTTAGGTCGTAAATCGCAATTTCCTGTGAAATGGTCGTAAATTGTAGAACTGGTCATAACGAACTGTTTCACAAATTTACGAGCTTTTGTGAAACGAGGACCTGATGAACCCTGCTTTGTGTCCAATAGAAATACTTATCTTTTAATAAACCATAATATTAGCTGACACACCTCTCCCACCCATTATATAAAAGGTCTTGAAAACATTGTTTACAGAAATAACAATAAATCTCAGAAAAATATGTTTGTTATAGTCCAAACAAGATAATATACTGTCATGAATAATTACTTACAATACATGACAAAAAATAACTTAAGCTATATGTACGAGAAGATTCTGTAATAAAAAAAAGTATTAAATGTATAGCATCTTTTCATCTGGCGTCACAATAATATTAAATCAAAAACGAATTATATCTTATGGTTTGGGCCCACAAAACTAGCTTAACACCGCCCCTTTTTTTTATTGAAGTGCCTGTAACAAGTCAGGAAAGTGAGCTATCATGCATGTATGTTAAAGCTATGGATTGTTTTATCCTTCTAAGATTTCTGTATATAATTTTGGATCTGTTCTGACATTGTATAAGATCCTATACAATGTATTAAAAATTGCTGAGTTAGATTGCTGTCAAATTATAATATTAAGTATATATGTACCATCTACACACACTTAGACACATGTCTTATGTCTATCTCTTACGAGACAAGGTAACACTTCTACTATTGAAGCTATATTTTGATATAGCGGATATGGCCGAGTGGTCTAGGACCTGGACATAAGGCTAAGCGATTGTTGCTGCAGTGTATCAATGGTGTGAGTTCAAATCCCGTCGAGGGAAGAACAACATTTGTCAGCTCAAAGATCTAATTATAACACTGTTTAGTTTAATTTTCGGAACCTGTGAGTTAGATACCACGCATGTCATGATATAGTCCGCACTTTTCAATAACTCTTAAATTTCACATTTACATGACCATAAATATTACGAAGATAGAAAAATATGTTGTTATTTGCAAATTCTATATCTATTTATGTGGAATTTGTATTGAATATTCAGATATTGCATGGATACCGGTATATATTTATAAAAATTACACCGACTGCAGTTGTATCAACAGACAGACAGACAAATTAATTACATGTTTCAAGAAAATATATACCATTTGATCTACCGGTTACGTAAACAATAAAAGCTTATATTAATTGTTAGTTAATTGTCTCTTGTACTTTTTACTAATGTGTTGTTGTCTAGTTGTTGTACGATGAAGTTAAATATGATGAGAGAAGTGGAAGACTTGGTCAGTACAGAATACCATGATCAGATATGCATCTTATTATTACATCATTGTATCAGGTGGATTTCCTTTCATGTGCTAATTATTATATACTTGTATACACCATGTAATATTTAACTTATTGAATCCAGGCCTGAAGATGCATTGTTGAATTATTATGTTTAAGTAATAGCCAATGACGTAAACATATGTTTAATAAAGTTAATAATTAATAAAGAGATACGGAACTATTTGCTTTCAATCTGAAACTATCAACTAACAATGGTAAATATTTGAAAAGAAATGTACATCAACCTGAAATCAGATACTGTTTCAAATCTTTATTGTTTTTTATATAGCTTTTTTCCTTGCTTGAATTACAATTGCAAACAAAAATATTTAAGACATATATATACAATGTAATGACCATAATACGCTTGCGCTAATTACAGTTTCTAAAATGTATCAAAAGCGCGAATTATTAAAATTTCCATTGTATCAAAAGCGCCAATAAAAGACTATCAATAGCGCCAATTTACCTGTACGAAAATTAATAAGTTTTACAATCAATTAAAAGTTACCTACATGTATCTAATTATATAGCAGGTAAGTAATGTTTATTTGACAAAAAATGTTCACTCAGTTCAATTTGATGGATCATTTAAGCAGTTAATATTTGAACGATTAAGATGGATGTTCCGATTCAAAAAATTGAGTCCAACAAGGGAAAACCTGTAATTGTTGTTGATGGCCACACATTTAGACAGGCATTTTTGAAGAAGTCGGGGGAAAATAAGTTGGCGTTGTACAGTAAAAGAATGTGCAGCAAAAGTAACCATATATGCAAGCTGTCAGACAGTGCTTAATGGAACACTGGCGCATATTCATGAAATTAACCCTCGGAAATTGGAACGTCAGATTTTACGAACTGCGTGCAAAAGAAAAGCTACAGACCAAATTTCTGAAAGACCGTCACAGATCATTACATCAGGTATGTTATCTACAATTAGAAAATTTTACAAAATTAACATAAGCAAATTTAACTGATTTATGGTGGATGAAATAATTTTACTTGCTTACTTACTTATTGTTTTTTTGTGTTTCATTTGTTTCATTTGTATGTATTAATGATAATCCATTGTTTTGATTTTAACTCAGTAGAATTATTTGAATTTATTTTTAATTCAGAACTGGTAAGAATGGAAGAAGACAACTTACAAAAAGGTGACATTACTTGTGTTCGCCAGTCCATGTATAGAGAAAGAAGAAAGTTGTTCCCGGCTCAACAAAAAAATCGTGAAGAGTTCCATGAGATTTTAGAAGACATTGGCATGGTCACCAATAAACATGAGGATTTTGTTCTTGTAAATGATTCTGATAGTGGAATAATTATGCTAGGGTGTGAACAAAACTTGAATTTTTTTGTAGTGACGTAGAAATCTTTGCCGATGGAACATTTAAATGTTTTCCAACATATTTTTCGCAACTTTACACTTTTCATGGTTTTCGTGGTTTTTGGAACGGACATATAATTATAATAACATTATGCAGGGGATGAGCTATCGTTTTTTTTCAAGAGTGCCAATAATGCGTTAGATTTAAGATGAATGTCTGAATTTAATGTTCAATATAGTGTTATTATTGCCTGTAATATTAAAACCAAAATCATTTATTAACAATAAAAAAAATCCTTACAGGTAAGTATTATTATTTCTAGTTTAAATGTATAGGCCAGGATAACATTGATGAGTAGACATATGTCCAGTTATATTCATCAACAGTCTCTAAAAATAAATTACATTAGAATAGCCATTTTAGGCGACAGTCATGATGACTCTTACTGCAGATAAAAATAGAAAAGGGGTAAAATATTTTAAGACATAATTAAGTGATTTACAACTTTGAGACTAAATAGTGAGGATGGTGGAACGCATTGCACTGATTTTCCACAAATTCCATTTACAATATCATTTTGTAATAAATGGTAGATAAACACTGGTATCGTCTGGGACGAACTGTAATAACAACATTGAAATCTGGTTTCACGAGTATATTATCAGCTTTATGTTATTCGAGATTTGAAGACATTTTTTTGATCTGAAATCATAAAGTCTTAAATAAGTAATTGCATGGTATTTTAAAATATTTTTGTGTTCAAAATCAATAATTTTTTGTTATTGGTGATGACAAGAACGGTACAATCTATTGATGTTTTTGTATAAGGACCCGATTCGTCTCTCGAGAATTTCCTCTGAGTTGGGTATTCTGTGAATGTCTCCATAATCCAAGATATATTTTGCCGATCGTGTATACCAATGTATGTGCGTCAGGAATTTCTATTTTGTCCCTGTTTCTATGATTTTTCTATTAGTTTTTGGATCTGTTTCGACAGCGTGGTAATTTTGTTTTGCTTTTCATTCTATTTTCATTGTTTATAAATAAAAACGAAGATATCTAATTTAGTGTGCATCAGGTGACGCTCAACGTTAAAAGATTGGAGGGGGGGGGGGGGAATAAAAGTTTTTAAGTAGCAAAATTGCTCTATTTTCCTCTTTCAATTTGACAGTTAGCACAGGATTCTCAGTTGTAGCAATGTATTAGTAGTTGAATAATTACTGAAGTAGAAACTGGAGATAAACACATTCATTTTAAAAGTGACGTTGGAGATATGACATGACATTTACAACATGGAAATCAACAAAGGTTAACTACGGAAACTGTAATCTATTATAAAACATAAAAACAACACGCTTAGAATATTAATTACTTTTTATTTTCTCTCTCTTTATATATAGCGTAGAATTAAATTTACTTTTTATTCTATCTATAAATAGCATAGAATTTTAATTTACTTTTTATTCTATCTATAAATAGCATGGAATTTTAATTTACTTTTTATTTTCTCTACATACATATATAGAGTAAAATTTTAATTTACTTTTTATTTTCTCTATGTATAGCGTATAATTTTAATCTACTTTTTATTGTTTCTAAATATAGAAAATGGAAAACGTTGGAGACTGCCTACGTGAGACTACCAGATCTTATTTGATGGGCTGGTAGAACGTAGTACTAGCATATATTATAACAAAGGTCATATGACTAACTATGAAAAGAAAAACAATATGATTCACTGAAAACACAATACAATTGTATGTACTGGATACTATTATGCAATTTTATTTCTTAAATATACATTTATTAAGCATTAACGGCCGCAGAATATTTGTGGTGATATCTTCTCATTATTGTTGCATCATAATGAATCTACATATTAATAAATGAATAAACAAACATTTGTTTACAAATTTGACTCATACCAGGCTAGATTGGGTAATTGGTGTTTATTGCGCATTTCAACATTTTGTCAGCTTTATTGCGACTATCCGACTTATTGGGCGAGATCAAATGACAACCATACTATGCATCTACCCCACTGCTTCTCGAGATGAAACCGGGCTGTACACCCCTCAGAAGGATTCGAACCCAAACCGTTGGTACAGTGCAATACCGATTCGCTTAGAATAATGACGAACTATTTACATACATATAACTCGAACTGTGACACAAAACTGGCACTGAACACAGAAGGATACAATTTTTATCATAATATTGAGAATACAATTGATGAAAGTTATTCCAGAAACGCACCATGCACTCTACATTAAATATCTACGTTTTCATTGATTAGTATTGAAATTTACAAATGTTGCATAATCATCTGTCTTATAAATTTACATAATGTTTAAAATGTAACTGGCATTGGTTTTCTGAAGCAGTAACATTAGTGTTTAAGTGAATTAGGATCTGAACACAATATGCCTAGTGCTATAAGAAGTAATCATGCTTTGTATTTAACATTATATTACTAATCGTGAAATACGCATAAAATGGATGATATGTTATTGTTAATATTATTTTCCGCTTTAGACATCGCTTCATAACATATGTACTATTTGACACGTAGTCAAATCCACTTTTTTTCTCGTTCATAACTGATCACCTTATTTTTACCAAAGCAACACGGTGGGTGCCTTTAGTGTAGCAGCGACTGCTTACCCTTCCGGGCAACCTTAGTTCATTTCCGGTTTTTAGTGAACAAGGGTAATAACAAAATTACCGAACTCCGAAGCTCGAGGTGTTAAATAATTAGTTTTCTATGTAGTGTTTTGAGGACCGACCCATTGGTAATATAGTATTTGTATTATTTAACGTTAATATAGATATAGTGATACACAATTTTGTATTATTTAAAAATGCTGTAGATCTGACATTATTGCTTCAAACGCTTTTATAAACGATAGTATACCATTAGTAATATTCAACGCTTTAGATATGGTAGTTAAAATGTACTTATCTAATTCAAAGCACACGACGCGTTTCTGGAATTCACTTAATCAGGTACGCTCAAAGTTTAAAGATCGGAAAGTCAAATAATCTAAAAGTCATTGGGAGCAAGCAAATCAAACCGGTCTAAACAGGATAGCGAAATCCACGTGCCGAAGCAATGACAGCTGCATGGATTATACCCTTGGGTATAAAATTTGTACCGGTTAAAGCTTTAGACATGGTAATGTAGCATTTAAGTAGAATGTTTTATCTTGTACAAAATCATCAAATACAGAATATGTTAACGACAATGCATATGAATTGATTAGCACATTTAGTGACAGCTTAATATATTTAGAGGAGCTTTTAGAACTGGTCGGACAGTGTGGTATTCTTTGTTTACTATTTATCAGCCTTAACCGGATTTACACAACTTATTCGGTTTTTTTTTAAATGACATGCATTAATTAATACTACTGACGAGATATTAGTAATGAAAGTGAAAATATTACGTATTAAGGTGTCATTACGTTAAGGGTGGAAATGTAGTTGTTTTTGAGAATTTTTGCTTACTCTAATTGTTTAGTTATTAAGCATCAGGTGTGAAATTCAAATCAAACAAAGCATATGTCAACGCAAACAATGGCCGCGTTATTATTCCAAAAATCCTGGCATCACATAAACATATATGACACCACTATAAATCTAATGCACCAGATGTACATTTGAGCATTTATATTTGAGCACTGGTGATTGACACCAAAACAATTGGCAAACTAAATTCAGGTATTAAACGCTGTAGAAAAAAAAATTCCCCAAATTACCAAAGTCGTCAGTAAAACTTAGCTACAGCTTTATATTCAATATTATTTTCAAATACATTAAGCATGTAAGTAGTGGGAAATTCTAGCTAACACTTCATCAAATGCAAGAGTCGTGGATAGGACAAAATGTATATAAGGGATCACATTTTCTAGACAAACAAGACTGGTCGAGTCACATGTTAAGCGATTGAAACTTTTGTTTCTGAAAAAATAGCCATTCATGTCGACACAATGGTAACTTTTAACAATGTCAAAGTTCTTAAATATTTTTTTTTACTTACATTATTTACGAAATATTTGATATTTTACGTTTTGGAAATATATTACAAATATTTTTACACTTCAATATTACCAAAATGTAGTTCTTAGTGATACACTGGTAATTTAGTAAATAATTGTAAGATGGTCTAAGCAATTCTCCATTTTTCGACAACAAACTATGAACATCTAGTCGAATGTTTCTTGTATTTAATGGCCTTCTTTAACCAATATATTCTAACATCCTAGCTAGTAGTCAGTTAGCCACGACCATTCATTGACCCTGCTATTGTAATGTGCATGTTTATGTTGACATTCATTTTTGTGATAGTATGTGCTTTGTTTGAGTAGAAGCGAATATTTACAGGCTTTTCCTTATTGTATTGCTGTCAAAGATCCAAGAAGCAATCGGGTGAGGGGTGGGATCCCATTAACAGGTTTAAGATTAAGATTTTGTTCTTGGTATGTCAATGATGTGTCGTTTATTTACGTCATAATCTAAAACCGAAGATTTTCGCCCCTCCCCCTCAAAAAAAAAGAAAAAAAAAGGAATTGAAAAAGAAAACGGAAGCAATACACATTTATCGAAATAATCAGAAAATAAATGTACCTGCATATATCTAAGCTGTGTCCTTAGTGAAAAGACGTATAATTTTTGTCTTTTAATCTTTTAATTAGTATATCATTTGCTGTCGGATTACTAGAGTAAGGAGTTTCAAATATAATAAACCCTTTAAGGAAACAATATTGTTTTCATAAAGATCACATTAATATCGTTGATAAAAATGCAAGGATATGATAATTACATTTTAGCTGGAGGGAACATATGCTATACATAGTACATACTTCTGTAGTTCCACATGACTTGTTTAATGAGAAAGACAATGGACTCTGTTGTAATAGCGCATGTCTAATTTACCGCCTGATTGTCACACTAAACGTTGAATTGGAGAGAGAGTTTAGTCAAGTGTCTTGAAATTCAAGAAAGTTTGGAAAATTTCTAACACCAGTAATGAACGATGATGGATATTACTACAGATAGAAAATTAATTATCTGAATTTTATCTTATGACCAAAAAAATAAGGTCATCATGGAAATTTCAGGAATTAATATAAAGTTGTGATGGAAACACCATCTTGGATAAAGCACTTTGACGACAATAGATATAAACAAAATGACAACAAAGATGATACCTGGTCAACCACAATGCTCTCTGATTTACCTGAAACATCCGTAAGTTATTGTTATATTAAGCTTTAATAGAAGAGGAATGTAGAATACCCCAATTTAGAACGAAAACAATACGAGGACAAAATAAAACCGTGCTTAAATACAAACGTTCTGATATCACGAACTGTAAAAAAAATCTCGACTGAAGTTAATTGTTTTGGATGTAATAGTATTTCTTGTCCCGTTTTTTATAAAGCATTTACATAGTGATAAAACTTTAGTATAACATCTGTTTTGTTTTGGATGTAATAGTATTTCTTGTCCCGTTTTTTATAAAGCATTTACATAGTGATAAAACTTTAGTATAACATCTGTTTTGTTTTGGATGTAATAGTATTTCTTGTCCCGTTTTTTATAAAGCATTTACATAGTGATAAAACTTTAGTATAACATCTGTTCTATTTTGTCTCGTATTAGATGTCTTCTAAAGCTTTTTTTTTATCGAGATCGCCACCACCCCCTCGATTAAGGATTTAGATACATTATTATGCTCTATGTTTGTGTAACAACTCTATCGCTAGATATTTATAATAACTTTACATTTTTGACTATATAAATTTAAAATTAGATAATTTAGAAGTTGACGGAAAATTTGCTGACGAGGGAGACAATCCAGTGGACAACACAAACAAATATAATGTAGAGGAAGATAATAGTTCTACAACTTCCGATGTTGCCCTCATATGAAAGCAATAACTGTATATTGATATTACTATTATTAATATCAAGATGTTCATTTTACATTTAAAAGGCTGTTAGTTTTCCTCGACAAGAACTTTGAGAAACATAGAACGATTCCTCATGCCTTATAACAGAACCAATCATTCGTACGCATTTTTCTCTTTGGTACTGCTGTCAAGAATTGTCTTTTTCATAAAAATAATGTCATTTTTACTCTCTGAAAGTTATTTTCTATTAACGAAATGAAATGAAAGAAAAGAAAACAAAAAACTACCACACTGTCGAAACAGTTCCAAAATCTAACTGAAAAGTCATAAAAAGTGACAAAATGGATACCCTAACACACGTAATGACCGTCCGTTCACTCTCCTGGTTTTCTATAGGCACTTCAATAAAAAGTAACGTAGTTAAACTAGTTTTATAAGTGAAATGATGCGGTCATGCAAATGTGTTCCTCGTGTGAGTAAAATGACAACCCTCACTTATATGAAATCGATTAATTAATTACAATTAAAAGCTATCATCATCATATGTCATAGAAATGCACGAATTCATTTTAAAACATGAAAATTGTTATACATTACTTCAAGTTCTTTCACAATATTTAAAGGTATTTTCACGTTCGTATTCGTGTGATATTATACAATTAATGACATTAATTGTTTTATTATACCACATATTTTATATGTTGCTTTTACCCTTAAAATAAGCTTTTATCACGACGTTTTCTTTGGTTTCGTATGGTGCAAGACGTTGGAATGTTATATTCACCGCGCGTTACGTCGCGTGAGGTGATTATAACGTTTTATTAAAGAACGTTACTAGGGACGTCAGCCAATCAGAAAAGACATGATCTGAAGTCATATAATAATAATCTATATCTTCAAAGAACCATGTTAAATCTACTACTAGGTACGTGACACATTGATACCAAATATAGAAACTGTTCTTTTTTTGAAGACAACAAATCTAATTCAACTTGTACAAGACGTCAACTCTGTTAGCTTGGTTTTTATACAAGACGTCAACTCTGTTAGCTTGGTTTTTAGAATTGAAAGGCGATTTATTTCACACATATATACAGTATAGTTAATTATTCTTTCCTCATTTGTCGTTACTCCTTTGTGATATCTTTTGGTTTTTTTTATAATATATTTATAACACCTTTCTTAATGGAATCAACCTTGGCAGGAACTGCCTACCCTTCAGAAGCACATGAGTTCATCCCCGGTTTTTAGTGGGGTTCGTGTTGCTCGATCTTTAATTTTCTATGTAGTGTTTTGTAATTCATTATTTGTATTTTCGTCCTTTTTTCGTTATCTGTCTTTCGAGTTGCGGCTTCTGATTAACTCTTTATATCTTCAAACTTTTCTTGCACAGAAAGATATGCTGTAAAAAAACACACATAAAAATATAATTTCTATGAGGCACTACTTCCACGAATGTTTGGTGGAGTTCTTAATAAATAAACAGATATAAATATGTGTTACACGACAAGTATACATATTTGACGTTCATACCATTATTTGAATACATTATTTATTTTATTACCCTATGGGTGTATCATAGAACGAGGTCGTGTTATCTCTTCAGAGATCGTTGGCCGATTTCATGTTGTCTTTACCGAGAGATCGTATTAATCCATGTTAGGCTGAGGTCGTATCAATATTGTGTGGGCCCATATGTTATCTTTGGCTAGATCAATTAGCGGGTCATATTGACCTTACCTAAACTTTTTGTATTGCCCTAACAACTCTAACAAAATTTAAAAGTTCAATCAAGTTGAAAAATGATTGACACATTTATAGCTTATTACTGTACACGTATTCTCTTTTTAATTTAATTTTGAACTATGAAAAAATCCATTAATTAATCCTTTGGTATCTTCAATCTTTTCTTATAGGATAAGTGCATATATCACTGATATCCTATTTAACTTATCTATGCAATTATAGCCACAGACATTTTGTATGGAACAGTAGTGTAAATTGCAGATGTTTTTTTTGGCCAGCTATTACTTTAGGGGTATTATCCGCTAAAAGCTCAAGAATTTGGCCGGTTATAACATTAGGGATATTATCTGCTAATACCAGATAATTTGGCCATCTATAACCTCAGTTTTTATACTCGTAATGACACTCTCTAAATCTTCAGAAATGGTACCAACTATACCATCAGTGATTGTACCAGCTAATATCTTAGAATCGTTCTCAGCAATAAAAACGTAGAAATTAAATATAGTGTCTACGACGCGTTTCTGGAATAACATTCATCAGGTACGCTCGGCTCAAAGCCAGAATATTTGAAAGCCAAATAATTTTTAAATCTTTGGGAGCAAGAAAAAGGCCTAAACAGAATAGCCAAAAAGCAGCTAAGGGCACATAGGCCCAAGGGAGAGTACCTTAATTTTAATAGCAATTACATGATTTATAAACAGTAAACTTCAATGAAACATAGATCTAATAAGCCATGCCAGTACCGAATCACTGATTACTGGGAGAATGATACCCTCGGTGACTAATCCTCCACCAGCAGAAGTATTGACCCAGTGATAGTAATAAAATAGTAGATATCTAATTTAATGCCCACGACATGCTTTTATCTTATCATTAGATTAGACCTTCAGGTGGTAATTTCGTTTGATGTTTACCAAACTACAGTGTAATTCATTCATAAGGTGTTATACTCGTTATCAAATTATTTTTACATCTTGAAACTGCTTCAGAGGTGTCAATAATTTTGTTTTCCCAATAACATATATGTATGCAATGTCAAAAACCAACATTTACAGGGGGTAAGAAATAGCTCAATAAAAGAATATTATTTCTGGTCCTTTTTTTAATTCAAAACTAGACAGGGATACAGAACAAACAGATAGACAGTAATTACATGTACCCTGGTACATACATGTATATCATTATTTATTAAACGTGTATTTATTACATATTATGATAACAATAAGTAGGTAATTTGTTTTTGTCTGCAGGGTAAAACATTGGTTAATTTGATTAATAGTCTAGTTTGTTGTAGATTTTTCTTTACAAATTGTAAAAGTAACATTTCTACCGGTATGTCTGGTTTTTGGTCATCCTGTTATATATTTGTCATTAAGAAGGTATTGCGGAACATTTGTTTAATTATTATTTATTTATATATGTCAACAAAACTTGGTTTTGAATATCTCAGAACCATTGCCATGCTCTTTAACGGTCTGGAATTCGTTTCTTTATTTAATTGCGTTGTGGTGTTTGTTTTGACAACTTGGGTATTTTGTGTTCTTAATATTTTGCCACTTATATTATAGAGCTTAAATTCATTGCATTAGACAAAAAACGTAAACATGTGATGTAAGAAAAAGTGCAAAAGATTGTTACGCTACTAGAAATAGCATTGCAAATAAGTAAATACATTAGTGATTATTTTTGGCATTGGAAACATTTTAACACTAATTCGTTGTTAACGTATATAATGCTACAAATCGTTCACCTTATGTATCAAAAATAGCCACATTGACATGAGTTTTACATTTTGTAAAGAGAAAGTAATAAATATATCTAGTACATGAAACAAGCCATTGCTATTAACACGGAAAGAAACATGTCTTTGACCAATCTGTAATGTTCAATGTCCGAAGTACATAGTTTTTGCTATAAATTAAATCTACTAACTTGTCTAAAGACGCATGATTTATTTTTGTAAGGAGTCATTTGTGTGTCACATCAACATTGGCAGATATACAACACATTACACACAAATGTCTTTAGCCAATCATATTAGTTGCTATTTGGTTATATAAGAATGACTAATTACCAAAAAGTAGGCCAGTGGTATCATTAACCCCCCTATTCTGTCCAGTATAAAAAAAACAAACGAGGTCAACTTTCTTTTAGCGATTCTTTTATATAAAATTGATGTAAAAAAATATCTTTCATATGTAGCAGTTCTGAATAGAATACGAATGTCGGCTTTTCAAAACTATAATTAGTTCATAAAACTGGTAATTTGCACAAATAATAATACCCTCAACAGCTTTCCCTGTAGTATGCCTTTTTTTCTGTAAATAATTAATTCGATAAAGCAACGCGTGCTACAAACTGCATTTTTGTGTAATATATTTGTGCTCTTTTGCACTTCATTCACATAGATAAAGAATAAGGAAGTTCTTTTTCTTAATGTATCTCAAACAAAAATAAAATAATGATGGATTATGAAATGCTTTTCTAACTATCAACAACAAATAAAGTAGTAAACATCAGAACAGGAATAACTTTTAGACTAGTAAATAAAAATGAAGAAACTCCAAAGACCAAGACACGATCATTGAAATATTTAAATAAACAAAAATACATATATCTTTTGCATTTTTTGTAAAGACAACAACCACATGAAGTGTCAAAACACTATGTCACATACACGGATTTAACATAAAAATTATATATTTTACATCAATGAAATTGTCATGACAAAATTAACAATCCTACAAATCGTGAAAAGATAAAATTGACAACATTCCTCCCATTACGGCAGTAAATCATTTCTAAATTGTAAACTATACAACAAGTATCTCTTGTGTCTGAAGAATTTTATTTCCGTGTGAAATCCACTTTTCCTCTTATAAAAGAATGACCATATTTATTCTTTTTAACAGCTTTATGACAGTGATATGTCCACATTGTCAGATCTTATTCTATTCTGAGATATGAATTTAGACAGATAAACCAGAAACAAATTAGCTACGTTTACTGAAATAAAAACATAGATATCGAATTTAGTGAAGTCAGTAATTATATCATTTAGTAGATTTTATTGTGATTGTGAACAATACTGTTTTGTTGCATATCATTTCTCCCGTCTATCATATTTATTGTATATTTTTCTAATGTAACGAAAATGTAATCATTCTGATAATATGTATTTAAAAACAAAACAATAGTACCTAGCACTGCATCTTTTTAAAAAGATTTCTTCTGCACGGCTATTATTCGCAAGTAAATTTTAATGTCAAATGTTAAACGGGACCACCGTTGCAATAATTCATGTGCTTACTCGAGTCTTTATTTAATACAAAATGACAGCATATAGTATACGTCATATTGCTAGGATGAAATGAAATTAACAATGTTTTCTTTATAAATAGACTTATATATAACGCCTATATTTAAATACATTCCACAAATATTATTTATAATGTTTTGACAATCAAATACGTACTAGACGTATATATAAAATCTATTTTCCAAAAAATTTCGGATACGATGCAAAATTGTATAAGCATTAAATATTCAGCTTTGGCGACATAGAATTTAGAAAAAGTAACCAAAACGAAAAGTTTGAAGATGCCAAAAGGGGTCTGCAGACGTCGCAAATCGGTGACGGACAGACAACACAACAGTCAAAAGAAAATGGACAAAAATGAAGAACAATTATCTACAAAACACTAAAGATCGAGCAACGCGAACCTCACTAAAACTGGGAGTGAACTCAAATGCCCCGGAAGGCTAGCGGTTTCTGTTCCACCAAGTGTTCTTAAAAGGGTCATTTGTTGCAATTTGACTAGCATCGAATATGACGGGTAAGTAAGTAGGTGCAAATACGTAGTAATATCTTAGCTAATACAATGCCATACAACTTCATCTAAAAGTCACATGTTTACTGACGTGTCTACACTAGCATGTGAATGAAATGTTAAATATATACCATATATATATTTTTTGCTTTTGACCCTAGTTAGGACATCTTTATTCCAGCTTTTGACCTTTGTTAAGGTATTTTATTCCAGTTTTTCGGTTTAACTAGGTAATTTTTATTCCCACTTTTGACCTCAGGTAAGGTATTTTTATTTCAGTTTTTCGGTTTAACTAGGTAATTTTTATTCCAGCTTTTGACCTTAGTTAAGGTATTTTTATTCCAGTTTTTCAGTTTAATTAGGTAATTTTTATTCCAGCTTTAAGGTCTGTGTAGACAGGTTTCACTGTATAATATCTTTTTTTTCTCATTATGTTATTTAATGGTTTACAACCCTTTCCGTTAATATAAAATAGAACAATTATTCTAAACTAAAATTGTTGTATATTTTAAAAGTTATCTTTCAACAATAGAACGCCAAGATATAACTGAAATACTGCTGAAATTGGCATTAAACACCAATTAATCAATCAATTCAACAACAAATGCTTTAAATTGACAACAACAAAAATATAGTTATTCGACGTTCATAATTGAGACAATTCAACCATAAACTTGTCAGACACACTGTCGAATTAGATCAACTGTGCTACTTTTAATATGACCAGAATGTCAAAGTATATTAAGTCACATTTGACCTTCCTCCATCTTTGTAAAACATATATCCATATATACATGTCCTAGTACATGGATTTGATTTAATGGATGATCAAATATTCTTGTCATATTACATTTCCCACAGAATAATTAATATTGGACAAAGTAAGGATATCATCCCACGCGGTAATGTATTGTATATTAAAATCATAGCCAGCAACCACTGGTCAATCAAATAATATTTAATTTTGTATCTATCTGTGACAGGTTGAATGTGCTCTCATTTTCCTCTTTTCTTGAAAAGAGTAA
Source organism: Bathymodiolus brooksi (assembly GCA_963680875.1). Taxonomy (NCBI): domain Eukaryota; kingdom Metazoa; phylum Mollusca; class Bivalvia; order Mytilida; family Modiolidae; genus Bathymodiolus; species Bathymodiolus brooksi. Next base: position 103,744,624 of record OY804576.1, read on the forward strand.
ACAATATGTCAACTTGGAGTTCATAATTTTATACGTTAGCGTTTGAGCAACTAATTGCAATTTATATAAGGTTTTATTTCAAATTATATAGTGTCCCTCAATTCCATTTTATCATATCTAGTGGTCGAATCTCAATACTCTGCATGTTAACTGTTTTTACCCACTGTGTGTATCCGTGGCAAGTGGATTTACAGCTAACGAATTTCCATTAAGATTTGTGTGTTTGAAGCCGGCCATTGACAATATTAATGAACTCGGTACATATGTTTTGTAGGAGACATAGGCAACAGTCAATGATTTTCTCAGAATACTCCACCAATAAAAACTATAAAACTGACAGACACCAAAAAATTATTTAAATATTATTGAAATTAGTCTTATGCACACATAATTTGATATATCATAAACATTTTCAGATTTTTTTAAATATTGAAATCGTCATCAACTCTCTGATTTAAATGCTTAGGCGTTTCATTTTAATATGGTTTTTTTAATGTATTTTATGTATTTTGAGAGGGTTTTAGTGCCATTACTCGGTAAACACCACGGTATTTAACTATATTTGAACTAATGTTTTTTTTGAGAAGTGGTATGTATTTAACCATGATGAATAATCGTTGTAGGTGTCAAATTATATATAATTAGAAATGATAATGATACAATATCATTAAAAAACCCACGTCTGTTCCATCAGACTGCTCATTTGCTCGTAATGTCTGTACGTGTACTTTTACTAATTAAAAGACTCAACCACAAAAATTATAGGAAATACATATTTTACTTGTTCGAACTTCAAATCAATTAATTCGATTGGTTATTGTGGTCTTGAGGTTTTTGTTTAAGGGCGGTATTGTTTATGCGATGCATAGGCGTATTTCCCCTAAGTGTAAATATTTCCTGAAATAAAAAACATTTTATTAAAGGACAAGATGACAGCGAGTAACGGACATGAATGTGTAAGTAAAATTCTTGTTTGTTATTTCTTATATTTTGCGTGGTATATTTTTTGTATTTCATTTTTATCATATTGTAATTGAATCTGAGATTCTTATTAATGAAGTATATACATATTAATAGAATATACAATTTGAGTCATTGTTTATTTTTTATTTTGGGAATGACCTAGTCACTGTTGAATGTTCCGTGGAAAGTAGTGATAACCATTATTTCAATATATTACTGTAGCAATATATTAGTACTATTCTGTTAGAATAATAATTAAAGTTGGATATAAATGAACCTGAAATTGTAACATATAACGTTCTTATCTTCATTGTAAGAATATAGATGTAAGTTAATATACATTAAAAAGAGTTAATAAGAACACCACTTATATTGCTTTTCTTCTAAATCAAAGTCACCATGGGATCGTCAATAATAAGAATAATTCATACCTCACAGTGACTGAGATCCTCGATAATAAAAATAACTTATACCTTACAATGATAGTGAGATGGTATGTCATCCCATAGATGGAAATATACAATTAATCATAACCGATAAAAAAATGTTGTATTTTGTTTTACCCATGACCTGCTATCTACTAAATTGTCACAATTCCCGACATCAGAACACAACAAACCATCAAACAACAACATAACTCTAGTTCGATTCATGGTCAGTTTGAAACAATCTGAAAAAGAAATTAAATGAACGATTTGACATCCACAACAATATTTTGATAAAAATATAGTAGAAGAACCAAAAAGAAAATGACGTCATTTACCAAAGCTATATAGAACATAAAATAGAAAAAGGTACAACACCATTGAAACAGTTCAAAAATAAAATAGAAAAGTCATAGAAACAAGGGCACATTTTATACACATAAAATCAAAAATCAAATAGAAAAGTCATAGAAACAAGGGCACATTTGATACCCCTAAAATCAAAAATAAAATAGAAAAGTCATAGAAACAAGGGCACATTTGATACACATAAAATCAAAAATAAAATAGAAAAGTCATAGAAACAAGGGTACATTTGATACACATAAAATCAAAAATAAAATAGAAAAGTCATAGAAACAAGGGTACATTTGATACCTCTAAAATCAAAAATAAAATAGAAAAGTCATAGAAACATGGGCACATTTGATACCCCTAAAATAAAAAATAAAATAGAAAAGTCATAGAAACAAGGGCACATTTGATACGCCTAAAATAAAAAATAAAATAGAAAAGTCATAGAAACAAGGGCACATTTGATACCCCTAAAATCAAAAATGAAATAGAAAAGTCATAGAAACAAGGGCACATTTGATACCCCTAAAATAAAAAATAAAATAGAAAAGTCATAGAAACAAGGGCACATTTGATACACATAAAATCAAAAATAAAATAGAAAAGTCATAGAAACAAGGGCACATTTGATACCCCTAAAATAAAAAATAAAATAGAAAAGTCATAGAAACAAGGGTACATTTGATACCTCTAAAATCAAAAATAAAATAGAAAAGTCATAGAAACATGGGCACATTTGATACCCCTAAAATAAAAAATAAAATAGAAAAGTCATAGAAACAAGGGCACATTTGATACCCCTAAAATAAAAAATAAAATAGAAAAGTCATAGAAACAAGGGCACATTTGATACCCCTAAAATCAAAAATAAAATAGAAAAGTCATAGAAACAAGGGCACATTTGATACCCCTAAAATAAAAAATGAAATAGAAAAGTCATAGAAACAAGGGCACATTTGATACCTCTAAAATCAAAAATAAAATAGAAAAGTCATAGAAACAAGGGCACATTTGATACACCTAAAATGAAAAATAAAATAGAAAAGTCATAGAAACAAGGGTACATTTGATTCCCCTAAAATCAAAAATCAAATAGAAAAGTCATAGAAATAAGGGCACATTTGATACACCTAAAATTAAAAATAAAATAGAAAAGTCATAGAAACAAGGGCACATTTGATACCCCTAAAATTAAAAATAAAATAGAAAAGTCATAGAAACAAGGGTACATTTGATTCCCCTAAAATCAAAAATCAAATAGAAAAGTCATAGAAATAAGGGCACATTTGATACCCCTAAAATAAAAAATAAAATAGAAAAGTCATAGAAACAAGGGCACATTTGATACCCCTAAAATAAAAAATAAAATAGAAAAGTCATAGAAACAAGGGTACATTTGATACCCCTAAAATAAAAAATAAAATAGAAAAGTCATAGAAATAAGGGCACATTTGATACCCCTAAAATAAAAAATAAAATAGAAAAGTCATAGAAACAAGGGTACATTTGATTCCCCTAAAATCAAAAATCAAATAGAAAAGTCATGGAAACAAGGGCACATTTGATACACCTGAAATCAAAAATCAAATAGAAAAGTCATGGAAACAAGGGTACATTTGATTCCCCTAACATCAAAAATAAAATAGAAAAGTCATAGAAATAAGGGCACATTTGATACCCCTAAAATAAAAAATCAAATAGAAAAGTCATAGAAACAAGGGTACATTTGATTCCCCTAAAATCAAAAATCAAATAGAAAAGTCATGGAAACAAGGGCACATTTGATACCCCTAAAATCAAAAATCAAATAGAAAAGTCATGGAAACAAGGGTACATTTGATTCCCCTAACATCAAAAATAAAATAGAAAAGTCATAGAAACAAGGGCACATTTGATTCCCCTAAAATAAAAAGTAAAATAGAAAAGTCATAGAAACAAGGGCACATTTGATTCCCCTAACATCAAAAATCAAATAGAAAAGTCATAGAAACAAGGGCACATTTGATTCCCCTAACATCAAAAATAAAATAGAAAAGTCATAGAAACAAGGGCACATATGATTCCCCTAACATCAAAAATCAAATAGAAAAGTCATAGAAACAAGGGCACATTTGATTCCCCTAACATCAAAAATAAAATAGAAAAGTCATAGAAACAAGGGCACATTTGATACCCCTAAAATAAAAAATAAAATAGATAAGTCATAGAAACAAGGGCACATTTGATTCCACTAACATCAAAAATCAAATAGAAAAGTCATAGAAACAAGGGCACATTTAATTCCCCTAACATCAAAAATCAAATAGAAAAGTCATAGAAACAAGGGCACATTTGATTCCCCTAACATCAAAAATAAAATAGAAAAGTCATAGAAACAAGGGCACATTTGATTCCCCTAACATCAAAAATAAAATAGAAAAGTCATAGAAACAAGGGCACATTTGATACCCCTAACATCAAAAATCAAATAGAAAAGTCATAGAAACAAGGGCACATTTGATACCCCTAACATCAAAAATAAAATAGAAAAGTCATAGAAACAAGGGCACATTTGATTCCCCTAACATCAAAAATAAAATAAAATAGAAAAGTCATAGAAACAAGGGCACATTTGAAACCCCTAAAATAAAAAATAAAATAGATAAGTCATAGAAACAAGGGCACATTTGATTCCACTAACATCAAAAATCAAATAGAAAAGTCATAGAAACAAGGGCACATTTAATTCCCCTAACATCAAAAATCAAATAGAAAAGTCATAGAAACAAGGGCACATTTGATTCCCCTAACATCAAAAATAAAATAGAAAAGTCATAGAAACAAGGGCACATTTGATTCCCCTAACATTAAAAATAAAATAGAAAAGTCATAGAAACAAGGGCACATTTGATACCCCTAACATCAAAAATCAAATAGAAAAGTCATAGAAACAAGGGCACATTTGATTCCCCTAACATCAAAAATAAAATAGAAAAGTCATAGAAACAAGGGCACATTTGATTCCCCTAATATCAAAAATAAAATAGAAGTCATAGAAACAAGGGCACATTTGATACCCCTAAAATAAAAAATAAAATAGAAAAGTCATAGAAACAAGGGCACATTTGATACACCTAAAATTAAAAATAAAATAGAAAAGTCATAGAAACAAGGGCACATTTGATACACCTAAAATTAAAAATAAAATAGAAAAGTCATAGAAACAAGGGCACATTTGATTCCTCTAACATCAAAAATAGAATAGAAAAGTCATAGAAACAAGGGCACATTTGATACCCCTAAAATAAAAAATAAAATAGAAAAGTCATAGAAACAAGGGTACATTTGATACACCTAAAATTAAAAATAAAATAGAAAAGTCATAGAAACAAGGGCACATTTGATACACCTAAAATTAAAAATAAAATAGAAAAGTCATAGAAACAAGGGCACATTTGATACACCTAAAATTAAAAATAAAATAGAAAAGTCATAGAAACAAGGGCACATTTGATTCCCCTAACATCAAAAATAAAATAGAAAAGTCATAGAAACAAGGGCACATTTGATACCCCTAAAATAAAAAATAAAATAGAAAAGTCATAGAAACAAAGGTACATTTGATACACCTAAAATTAAAAATAAAATAGAAAAGTCATAGAAACAAGGGCACATTTGATACACCTAAAATCAAAAATAAAATAGAAAAGTCATAGAAACAAGGGCACATTTGATACCCCTAAAATAAAAAATAAAATAGAAAAGTCATAGAAACAAGGGCACATTTGATACCCCTAAAATAAAAAATAAAATAGAAAAGTCATAGAAACAAGGGCACATTTGATACACCTAAAATTAAAAATAAAATAGAAAAGTCATAGAAACAAGGGCACATTTGATTCCCCTAACATCAAAAATAAAATAGAAAAGTCATAGAAACAAGGGTACATTTTATTCCCCTAACATCAAAAATAAAATAGAAAAGTCATAGAAACAAGGGCACATTTGATACCCATAAAATAAAAAATAAAATAGAAAAGTCATAGAAACAAGGGTACATTTGATTCCCCTAACATCAAAAATAAAATAGAAAAGTCATAGAAACAAGGGCACATTTGATACCCCTAAAATAAAAAATAAAATAGAAAAGTCATAGAAACAAGGGTACATTTGATTCCCCTAACATCAAAAATAAAATAGAAAAGTCATAGAAACAAGGGTACATTTGATTCCCCTAACATCAAAAATAAAATAGAAAAGTCATAGAAACAAGGGTACATTTGATTCCCCTAACATCAAAAATAAAAAAATAAATCATAGAAACAAGGGTACATTTGATTCCCCTAACATCAAAAATAAAATAGAAAAGTCATAGAAACAAGGGCACATTTGATTCCCCTAACATCAAAAATAAAATCGAAAAGTCATAGAAACAAGGGCACATTTGATTCCCCTAAAATAAAAAATAAAATAGAAAAGTCATAGAAACAAGGGAACATTTGATACACCTAAAATTAAAAATAAAATAGAAAAGTCATAGAAACAAGGGCACATTTGATACACCTAAAATTAAAAATAAAATAGAAAAGTCATAGAAACAAGGGCACATTTGATTCCCCTAACATCAAAAATAAAATAGAAAAGTCATAGAAACAAGGGTACATTTGATACACCTAAAATTAAAAATAAAATAGAAAAGTCATAGAAACAAGGGCACATTTGATACACCTAAAATTAAAAATAGAATAGAAAAGTCATGGAAACAAGGGCACATTTGATTCCCCTAACATCAAAAATAAAATAGAAAAGTCATAGAAACAAGGGCACATTTGATTCCCCTAACATCAAAAATCAAATAGAAAAGTCATAGAAACAAGGGCACATTTGATACCCCTAAAATAAAAAATAAAATAGAAAAGTCATAGAAACAAGGGCACATTTGATACCCCTAAAATAAAAAATAAAATAGAAAAGTCATAGAAACAAGGGCACATTTGATTCCCCTAAAATAAAAAATAAAATAGAAAAGTCATAGAAACAAGGGCACATTTGATACCCCTAAAATAAAAAATAAAATAGAAAAGTCATAGAAACAAGGGCACATTTGATACACCTAAAATAAGAAATAAAATAGAAAAGTCATAGAAACAAGGGCACATTTGATACCCCTAAAATAAAAAATAAAATAGAAAAGTCATAGAAACAAGGCCACATTTGATACCCCTAAAATCAAAAATAAAATAGAAAAGTCATAGAAACAAGGGCACATTTGATACCCCTAAAATAAAAAATGAAATAGAAAAGTCATAGAAACAGGGGCACATTTGATTCCCCTAAAATAAAAAATAAAATAGAAAAGTCATAGAAACAAGGGCACATTTGATTCCCCTAACATCAAAAATAAAATAGAAAAGTCATAGAAACAAGGGCACATTTGATTCCTTAAAATAAAAAATAAAATAGAAAAGTCATAGAAACAAGGGCACATTTGATACCCCTAAAATAAAAAATAAAATAGAAAAGTCATAGAAACAAGGGCACATTTGATACCCCTAAAATAAAAAATAAAATAGAAAAGTCATAGAAACAAGGGCACATTTGATACCCCTAAAATAAAAAATAAAATAGAAAAGTCATAGAAACAAGGGCACATTTGATACCCCTAACATCAAAAATAAAATAGAAAAGTCATAGAAACAAGGGCACATATGATACCCCTAAAATAAAAAATAAAATAGAAAAGTCATAGAAACAAGGGCACATTTGATACACCTAAAATAAAAAATAAAATAGAAAAGTCATAGAAACAAGGGCACATTTGATACCCCTAAAATAAAAAATAAAATAGAAAAGTCATAGAAACAAGGGCACATTTGATACCCCTAAAATCAAAAATAAAATAGAAAAGTCATAGAAACAAGGGCACATTTGATACCCCTAAAATCAAAAATAAAATAGAAAAGTCATAGAAACAAGGGCACATTCGATTCCCCTAAAATAAAAAATAAAATAGAAAAGTCATAGAAACAAGGGCACATTTGATTCCCCTAACATCAAAAATAAAATAGAAAAGTCATAGAAACAAGGGCACATTTGATTCCTTAAAATAAAAAATAAAATAGAAAAGTCATAGAAACAAGGGCACATTTGATACCCCTAAAATAAAAAATAAAATAGAAAAGTCATAGAAACAAGGGCACATTTGATACCCCTAAAATAAAAAATAAAATAGAAAAGTCATAGAAACAAGGGCACATTTGATACCCCTAAAATAAAAAATAAAATAGAAAAGTCATAGAAACAAGGGCACATTTGATACCCCTAACATCAAAAATAAAATAGAAAAGTCATAGAAACAAGGGCACATTTGATACCCCTAAAATAAAAAATAAAATAGAAAAGTCATAGAAACAGGGGCACATTTGATACCCCTAACATCAAAAATAAAATAGAAAAGTCATAGAAAGAAGGGCACATTTGATACCCCTAACATCAAAAATAAAATAGAAAAGTCATAGAAACAAGGGCACATTTGATACCCCTAAAATAAAAAATAAAATAGAAAAGTCATAGAAACAGGGGCACATTTGATACCCCTAACACACCACAAATGTAGATAATAAAAGTGCCTAAAACACAGATAACTTTTGGTAGCAAAATTGCATTATGATGTCACACTATATCATATTGCTATACCAAGACATTAAAGTGATCGGTCATGTATTTGTGTGTTAGAGGTCTCAATTTTGTCTCCTTCTACGGTTTTGATATTTGATTTTGGAACTGTTCCTGTCAGTGTAGTATTTCTTGTTTTTCTGTTAGATTTTGGAACTGTTCCTGTCAGTGTGGTATTTCTTGTTTTTCTGTTAGATTTTGGAACTGTTCCTGTCAGTGTGGTATTTCTTGTTTTTCTGTTAGATTTTGGAACTGTTCCTGTCAGTGTGGTATTTCTTGTTTTTCTGTTAGATTTTGGAACTGTTCCTGTCAGTGTGGTATTTCTTGTTTTTCTGTTAGATTTTGGAACTGTTCCTGTCAGTGTGGTATTTCTTGTTTTTCTGTTAGATTTTGGAACTGTTCCTGTCAGTGTGGTATTTCTTGTTTTTCTGTTAGATTTTGGAACTGTTCCTGTCAGTGTGGTATTTCTTGTTTTTCTGTTAGATTTTGGAACTGTTCCTGTCAGTGTGATATTTCTTGTTTTTCTGTTAGATTTTGGAACTGTTCCTGTCAGTGTGGTATTTCTTGTTTTTCTGTTAGATTTTGGAACTGTTCCTGTCAGTGTGGTATTTCTTGTTTTTCTGTTAGATTTTGGAACTGTTCCTGTCAGTGTGGTATTTCTTGTTTTTCTGTTAGATTTTAGAACTGTTCCTGTCAGTGTGGTATTTCTTGTTTTTCTGTTAGATTTTAGAACTGTTCCTGTCAGTGTGGTATTTCTTGTTTTTCTGTTAGATTTTAGAACTGTTCCTGTCAGTGTGGTATTTCTTGTTTTTCTGTTAGATTTTGGAAATGTTCCTGTCAGTGTGGTATTTCTTGTTTTTCTGTTAGATTTTAGAACTGTTCCTGTCAGTGTGGTATTTCTTGTTTTTCTGTTAGATTTTAGAACTGTTCCTGTCAGTGTGGTATTTCTTGTTTTTCTGTTAGATTTTGGAACTGTTCCTGTCAGTGTGGTATTTCTTGTTTTTCTGTTAGATTTTGGAACTGTTCCTGTCAGTGTGGTATTTCTTGTTTTTCTGTTAGATTTTAGAACTGTTCCTGTCAGTGTGGTATTTCTTGTTTTTCTGTTTTATTGTTATACCTATTGATACAGACATTCCAACATGATGTATTTAATAGATAAATGGTTAATTAATTTAATTGCGTCATGACAATGCACTTTATGCTTAGCTTATTAAAAAATTTATATAATAATGTTGTGTTAGCAATGACTATGCCAATATAGTGGTCAGGGTTTAAGACATAGTGCACGACCCGAAGGGGAGTGCACTATGTCTTCAACCCTGACCACTATATGGTATAGTCATTGCAAACACAACATTATTATTATTATTATGCTGACTGTTATATGTAGACAAAATATATTGAGAACTATTACAATAAAGGAGGTCCTGATATTGGTGACTAATATATTGGATCAGATAGTCTTGAAAGTGTGAGAATATTCTTTGTTTCATTTAAGGCTTTAAAAATATAAAGATTTTTGAAGTTTGAAATTCAATTAACAACAATAACAAGTATTAAAAAACGTTTAGACGACTATGAGAGATTGACAGATTGGATCCGCCCCCTTGCACGTGAACTAGCTATATATAGCTTGACAGACAGCTGAAAACCCAACCTTCCCCGCGTGAAACTGGCATAGTAGATGTACTATTTTCGCATAGTATATCAACGCTATATAATTCTTTGTGATATATGCCAAAATATCGTATGAACTTATATTACAGAAGAAATTTACAGAAACATAATAACTTTTAATATGATACAATAGATAATTTTTATCATCCGGTTACATTTAATTTTATGATGGTAATGCATTTTATATTTTTATATTCAGCCTATTTTATATTTTTTGCCTCAGGGCTGTGGAAATGACACAACAAATTTTAATAAAGATTAAGCTGATCATAAATTAAATTGTAGTGAAATAATATACAATAAAACTGTGGTTATGACTTATTTCCTAAAATAATCTGATAACCTTTGGATATAAGGTGGAGTTATAATGTGTAGATGAAATCTTGTATATCAGATTGCATCAAAATTAAACATTGCCCTTAAAATATGTCTTGACCTTAACATCGATCTATATCTAGACTATCATATATTTTGAGGCAAAATGCAAAACGAAAGGTTATTACATATATTATTATCATACTTTTCCTATTCATGATTATATGGCGTTCTACTTTCAGGTTTAAAAAAAATATATTTGCAAAGAACTGATACGACATAATATTATATTTTTGTCATATTTTTGTCAATCAAGAGCAGATTATCTATAGGATTAGTTAGAATCTCATATAGAATCAAAAACAATGGTTAAAAAACAATGAAAAAGATAGGAGTTTACCTAGATAATTGATTTTTATTTTGTGCAGCTAAATTTAGAAATATCCATTCGATGCAACTGAAAGAGGATGGACAATAACTATCAAAGTTAGTCCACACGACGCGTTTCTGAAATAACCTTCATCAGGTCCACTCAAAGCCAAAGTATTTGAAAGCCAAATAATTCAAGAGTCTTTAGGAGCAAGAATATAATTCAAGAGTCTTTAGGAGCAAGAATATAATTCAAGAGTCTTTAGGAGCAAGAATATAATTCAAGAGTCATTAGGAGCAAGAATACCAAAGAGCCTACATAGAGGGGCGCTAGGACCTTTTTCGGGACGTCGGGATTGGGATATTTCAAGCTCGGGAATTCGGGATTACCCTTAGCGGGATCCGGGATTCATCATTTTAATTTTTCGGGAATCGGGAATTAAGTATTTTTTTAAACGTGAATTCGGGATTAGGCCATTTATTTCGCGGGAGTTCGGGATTAGACCCCTTCCTACCCACCCCCTACATAAGATAACCCAATCGACTAAAATCACCTATGCCAAAGAGAGGAGAACCTTAGTTTAATAATAATTGCATTATTTAAGAACGGTAAATTTCGATGAACAATATATCTAATAAACCATGTCAGCGTCGCAGTACTGACTATTGGGCGGATGATATCATCGGGGACAGGTAGTCCATAATCAGAGGCATCGACCCAGTGATAGTAATACAATGGTAGATATCAAATTTAATGTCCACTACGCGTTTCAGGAATAGCCTTCATCTTTATTCTATAACCTTGATTCCGGTTAACATTTTTTAAGTGCTTGAATCATATCCATTGAAATATTCAAGTCAACAAAACAATAACAAAAAATTTATTAAATTTCATCTGATAAATGTGACACAATACATTGACCTAAGTATAAGGGCAAATCTGATTTATAAATAGGTGTTAGATTTATGGTGTTCAAGGCAACTTCCAACACTATTTCAGTTATATCGTGGCGGTGAGTGTTATTAGTGGTGGAAACCCGAGTAACCCGAGAAAACCACAGACCTGCTGCAAGTCACTGGTTAACTTTATCACATAATGCTGTATCGAGTAGACCTCGCCATGAGTGGGATTCGAAATCGAACTCACAACTTTAGTGGTGATAGGCACTGATTGCATAGGTAGTTGTAAATCCAACTACCATGTGATCACGACCATGTCAGCCTTTTTTTTAAATTGCATGTGATAGATCTAAGTATAAGTACAAATCTTCTTTATAGCAAGATATCACAGTATAACTGTTATTGCAATGTCTTTATTATGTCAAATCAAGTCATTTTTATTTGAGTATTATCCGTTCATCACACGTGATGATGTCTATTATGCTTTAAATATAAAAATTAAATTATATAATAAGCGTAAAAATATAACGTCATTTTTTTTTGTGGTAATGCTATTATTAAATATTGGTTAATGTAAATGCTTGCATATCTTGCTTTTACCGATATAATTGATCTAAAGTAGAATTTTTGTTTGAGAAATTGACTAAATACAAAATCACCAATGGCTTGGAAACTATAAGTAACAAATAAACGGCAATATATTCAAATTCATTGGATTGATGTTTAATTTATTCAGAAAACCGACCTTTTTATCAGTATAGACATAGTCACATATATGATTTCTTATTGACATGACATTAGGAAATTGGGTGTTGCATATTATATCGGTAGTCAAACTCGTCAAGAAAGTTATAAAACAAATCAAAGATGTTAATCTGAAGAAAAAACAGTAGCCATATTGAAACATAACTTAGGTATAATTACCGTTAACGAAAAGATTGAAGCTATAAAATTGGATTCATTATTGATTCAATTTTGCATATTTTCAGAAAATGATACAGAAACCTTCGAACTGAGTATAAAACTCGTATTGGCACATCGTGAGAAAAAAAGGTCTTCAATATATCACGTTAAATGTGGGCGTTATAATTCAGACATATATGGTCGGTTATTAGACTAACTAAATAATCAGTATCACATATCTTGGCTTTCCAATCTTTCAATATTGAACGTACCTGATGAAGGTTATTACAGAAACGCTTCGTGCACACTCAATTGGATATCTACGTTTTTATTCTAATATGGATAAATGTTTGAAATATTCATATGTTAAAATATTTAGCAAAATACACATATACTTTATATCAAGGTTTTAAGCTATATTGCATTTCCATTATTATATTAACATATTAACAGGCCATATTACAAAGGTAGTTATAAATGTACAGATAAACCTGCCTTAAAGGGCACCTCTATATAACAAATCACTGTCTATAAGGGGCAGAGTCTAATTTTTCCCATTTATAAAAAGTGCATATAAATTTAACCTGTATACAAAGGACAACTGCTCATAAAGGTCATATTTACAGGGTCCGTTGAGTGAGTGGCCTCTACCTTCATGTTTGACTGTATATGTATGTGGTGAGATAATACAGTAAACATATACGATACGCCAAACACAACTGATGACACAATTATTTATCTTCTGTTCTCCTATAAATGGAGGAAGTTATAATAAACATTGATCCACGTCACATAATCTGGTATAACATGAAAAACGGTGATTGGTTTTACGCCATAACAAATCATTACAGTTTGTGTCATAAAACCCATGAACCATACATGTTTGATTAGTGGAAAACAAAATGATGTCAAACAATGAAGAAAAAGGCAGTGTTGATAGTATGACCAACATATTGTAGAAATGCTCCTAAGATGTTATTATGAGGTATTTTAAATAGAAACGAAGGGAACGACCATTTAACCTTTAGGAGGGTGTATATGCATGTCCCCTAGATCGTCTTCCACACGAACGAAAAATCTGATAATTTTTATATTGGACAGGAAAGATCTGTAATTTTTCTTCAAATGCTATCAAAATTACCTGCTGAAAATTATTTATTTTTTGCATCTTTCAGATCGAGATGTTGTTTTCTATCAAATTTGGTGGTAGAATAAATACAAATCATTACACTCTTCCTAAAAGTTATATGGTCATGTAAATGTATGTTAGGGGAGTATATTTTGCCACTGTTTTTACGATTTTCCTATTACATTTTATAACTGTTCTGAAAATGGTAATTTTTGTTTTTTATTTTATTCATATCTAAATAATACATTTTTATGCATGTACATCTATGTGAATCGCTTAGACAAAACAATGGATAATTACTATTCATCCGTTGCATTATTCCATTATGGTGGATGCTTAAGGGTTGTACTAAACTACGAAACGAAATCGAAACGCAACGAACGAAACGAAACAAAACGAAACGAAATATTACGAAACGCAACGAAATATACTAAAATGCGAAACGAAACGAAAATATACTAAAATCCAAAAAGAACAACATGAATGGAACGAGAAGTGATGAAAAAGTCTAAGCAGAATTTTATACTGATATGCATGTATAGGAAGATTTATGAACCATTCTTCAAGACAAAAATTTAATGTATAAGATTTATGAACCATTCGTCAAAACAAACAAAATAAAAATTTATCAACGACCATTATGCCAGGTAGAATCCTCCTTTCTATAAGGAGCATCCTCAATAAATGAGGTAAGAAGGATATCCAGGCATTCCTGTCAGGGTTTCTGTAGTATTTCCAGAGTCGGATCTCAGGGCCTATGCGTCTGATCTAACAGCTTAAAAGGGGGTGCAGGAAATACTTACATGCCACTCCATGATCATCCCTACAGTGATGTGAACATTATTTACAGTGTAGTGCAAACGGGGGAAAGAACAACGGACCGGGGGACAAATTCAGCCCCAAACATTAAAAGGTTCTGTAACGGGGAATACCGACCTGGACAACTACATACTATCCAGTCGAGTAGCCCCAGATACCACTGATGCCGATGTACATGCACTATGTACAAAACCGGCTGTATTAAAGATGGAGGAAAGCGGAAAATCCTCAATGGGTTTCCGAAAGAAACCATCGAACTGTCAGAGAAACAACCGAAACCTGCAGACATCAAGTAAATGAGAGGTCTGCTTGACTTCCACAGCGCTCAATGAAAGTCAACTGACAGCCCCACGTTTTCCATCTTCACAATAAAAAAGAAAAGAAATCCGTTCGTTGTAAAAGTGAATCAGTTTACCACAAATTTAAAAGCGTTTTCGATTCGCATTATCAGATGCATATTCGTCTGACACACAATCGATCTAGACGTTTTCATATCAGTGTGGAAACAACGTTTTCATATCAGTGTGGAAACAAATTTATTATTCGTGCACATTTCAGTACGTACATATATACTTATATTTGATATACGCATACAGAGTACGTAATAACGCATCATTTATTATAGTAAATCCGATTACTATGGATTCAATTATTTTTGTGGGTATCGATTTTCGTAAACTGAAAAAAAATGGCAAGTTGTGGATACTCAATTTCGTGGTTTGTGGAATTCTACCAGATAATCTTTTATAGAATAATAGAATAAACAGGTCGTTGGAAAATTGGTACCTATCGAAATTAAATGAAACCACAGTTAATAAGAGTCACGATGATATCTTAATAGAATATCTTAAGAACATCTCTACGGAGACGATATTTTCTCAAAACTCGAGAAAAAAAACTTCGTTTGTTGTTAATTTACATTCGCATTTTTTTTATAATGTTTAGTCGGTTTCGAATTACGAAGAATAAATGTTGAATTTTAGAGGATCACTTTGTGGTGCAAGGACAATGCAGTTTTGTTTTTTTCAATTTAGAACTGATTAGTTTCCTAATTAACTCGTAGTTTTTTCTGTCGTCTTACCGAACTATGACATGAGCAACGTCTTACCGGACTATCACACGAGCAACGTGGTGGGTGTTTCATGAAAAGCAGAGAACACTTACCCAATCGGTACATCTGATCTAAGTTCCACATATTTGGCAGAGTCCGAGTTGCTGATTACTCTTTAATTTCTGTTGTGTAAATTTCAAGTTTTTCAGAGTTGAATTTCGTCTTTGTCATTGCTATCTTGACCTTGGCCTTGTCTCTGGATTTTGAGATTGATTATCATTAGAATCGCGGTTTTTCATGACCTCTCTTGATTCGATATATATGTAACTACTTAAGTTTATCTAAGGACCGCAAAATGTCACTTTGACTTTGACATTTTACCATTGACATTGAAAATAAACATTCATACAATCTCAACGATTAATATTTACAAGTTTGATTGAAATCCATTGAAAAACACAAGCTTTCTTGTGTCAACAAGGCTGTAAAATAAATTAAAAATATAACCGGGACCTTGGCATTTTGACCTATGGCATTAAAAATACGATACACTTCTTGCTCTCTAAATGGTTATTGTTCTAACCAAGTTTGATCGAAACCAATTAAAAAAGCTATGTTGTGTCCGCTAGGCTATATATGAAAAGACAAAATGTTACCATGTCCCTGACCTCTGAATTTAAAAATTAAAAGGCCACTTGCATTCTCAGTTGTTGATATATTCTCCAAGATTAATTGAAATCCATCGAATGAAATAAGGAATAGCGAATAAGGAATAAGTAATGAATAAGGAATAACTTACGAGCCAGGAATAAGCAACCAACTTGCGGCCGGTTGAAAAAAATATTCTTTGTTGTGTTCACATAGCTGTTAAAGAAATGCAAAATAGGACGACGAATTGGACATTTGACCTACACGTAGAAAACCAACTAGTTTGTTCCACTCTCAATGAAAAATATTTTCAGAGAGTGGAACAAAGTCCGATTGAAATCCAAGGAATAAAAGCTATGTTGTGTCCACAACGCTATAAACTTAGCAAATATGTATTCATGATCTTAACCTTTAGCCTATGACCTTGAAACTCGAATAGGGTTTGCTGCTATTATACTGAATATGTTTACTAAATTTGATTAAGATTGGTTGAGAAACATCCAGGATATCCACAAGAATTAATGTTATGGACGGACACACAACAGGACTGGTATTGGTATGCAGGGAGTGAGGACAGTCCAGATACAATACACCCTGTGCAACCTCGCTGCTTGGGGATAACTAAGGTGCTGATAAATACATGCATGTTGGACACGTTATGAGGACCGTATAAGGTCTATTTCTGTCATGTTTGGTTTCAATCCATGCAGTGGTTCTTTTGTAACATATTTCAAAAGGGTCCAATTTTAAACTCTATTCCAAGAGTTTAAAATATTTTTAAACTCTATTCCAGGGCCTGGGTGGCTCAATGAGTTAGGTAGTTGGATTATCTAACAACTCATACAAGTCTATCACCAATATGGCGTGGGTTCGCGCCTGGCTTTGTAAATTACAAAAAAGGGTGCACTCGACTCGCAGTCGCATGTGATAAAGCTTACCAGTTGCTTGCCCATGGTCGGTGGTTCTCTCCGGGTACTCCGGCTTCTTCCACCACTAAAACTGGTCGCCATGAAATAGCTGAAATACTGCTGAAAGTGGCGTTAAACATCAATCAATCAAATCAATACGATGTACCTTTTGTGAAATCAGCATTGAATTTTACAGTACTAGCACTGAAGCTCCTTTTGGTCAATTGATCAAACAAAAGGTTTCTAAAAAACTATTATTACTAATAACTATTTTTATTATTATGACATTGCACTTCGTGGTCTGATAAATTCACCATGAAATGGATGTCCGCTTTATTTTGGACAGGGGCCACATAGACAATACCCATGTTTGTGGAAACCCCATTATTTGTTTGCATGTGAAGCGACAGGGTTTTCATCATAATAAATGATCCTCAGTGTCTTAAGATATTTAATTTCTTTTGACGCCAGATAATGTATATCGTACTTGAAACATGTTCGCTGCTCCGTTAATTACGGGTATTAGTTACATGCCTATCAGAGAAATTCAAAGGCAGAGTATTGTCACTGTAATAGAATTTAATTAATAATAAAAATTAAATTCGGTTATTGTCATTTGAAATAAATTATATCGAGTCTTTCATCAATATTGATTCATTTGCCCCCTATTTGTGTACCCCTTGATATTCGTATGCTAATGAGTGTGGCCCGCGAAAACACGGTCCGTGCATTTCGCCTCTGCTACAAATGACTAGTCTGAAGAAAGGTTTTGACCAGGCAACACGTTTTTAAAATCATTTAAAGTCAACACGTGTAAATTTTCGTAGATTATCGTTGCAAAACTGCAGATATGCCCAGAGGAAAAAGTAGAAAGGTTTTACCATACCGGAATGCAGCGGCGGGGAGACGACCGCCTCCAGTAGTACCACGTCAGGTGGAACGCCAGAATCTTAGAAGGAGAGGACCACGGGCACAGTTAGAGCAAGCGGAAGACCATGGGGTCCCTGTTCAAATTCAACAGCCCAATGATAATGACCCCCAAACTGCTTATCAGCCTGCTCCTGCTCAGAACCACCAACCTGCCTATCAGCCTGCTCCTGCTCAGAACCGCCAACCTGCCTATCAGCCTGCTTTTGCTCAGGACCATCACAATGAAAAGGCTCCTCCACCACATATACTTCTTGCACCCCAAGTTGTACAACCGGTGCCACAGATTGAAAATGGTGAGGCTTTAATTATACCTACAAAGAGTGATATTGATGTTTTTGTATCACAAAAAATGTCTAATCAAATATGGAATTTAGAATATATTGATTTGGCACATCTACTAATATTTTGTTAGTAATATTGATAAACCGAAAAAAGTACTTGGTTTTGATGAAGATGGTGATATCTTAGTTGAACGCAGCAAGTACTCGAAGGTAAAATCTATCACAAATATTGAAGAGTGGCCGGAGGGCTTTTTTTAATTATATAAAGATTTTGCTAAAAAGATTTCCGGCGCTTGCCAATGATTTAATCAGTTACATGTCTATTATAAGAAGTGCCGTTCCGGATGTACCATTTGAAAAAATGTACAAATATGACCAACAGTTCCGTCTAAGAATGGCAAGGGACCACAGGCGATCATGGGCCACAATTGATGGTCAGTTGTGGTTACAGTTTGTAGCAACTGGTGGGCACAGTGTAACACAAAACACACCACGTATGTCATATACTGTAAATAGGCCGTGTTATGACTATAATTTCAAAAGTTATTGTACACGTATAAATTGTATATATAATCATACATGTATCCGTTGTGGTAAATTTCACCCATCGGTTTATTGTCAACAGTCATTTAATAATTTTCGCAATCCTGGTGGCTATACAGTTAGACCACCAAACATTGCACATAGATATTCACCAAATATGCGGATGGAAAGCCCGTCTGTACAACCAACTTACCGCAATTCTTATGCCCCGAGAGCTAGGCAAAACTTTGATTTTCGTTTTAAGCCAAACATTGCCAGATTTCCTGGACAGCAACTCAGTTTACACAAAATGCAAAATTAAAATGTTTTTGAAATGAATTGTTTTTTTGCAGGAAGGGACAGGCATTTGGACATATGGTGTATGGGGTATTCTCCAATTAATCTTCATATTTTGTCAAAATTGTTATCTGTTTATCCTGACCGAGAGGCAGCAGATATTTTATACAATGGCTTTAGATATGGTTTTCGTATAAATTATGCAGGACCGAGAGTACCTTATGAATCAAGAAATTTAAAATCAGTTTTGAAAAACCCTGCAATAGCGTGGGAAAAGGTAATGAATGAAGTAAATGCTGGTAGAATTGCAGGGCCGTTTTCCTATCGTCCAATTTCAAATTTGAGAGTGTCTCCCATTGGACTGGTCCCCAAAAAGACTGGCGGAATTCGCTTAATTACAAACTTGTCGTCACCAATTAATAGAAGTGTTAATGATTTTATTGATACAAGTTACACATCAGTTCAGTATTCACCTTTTGATAGTGCAGTTGTTATGATTAAAAAACTTGGTTTTAAAGCACAGTGTTCAAAAATGGACGTAAAATCTGCATTTAGATTATTGCCAATGTATCAAGGAGAATTTGATTTGCTAGGATTCAAAATTGGTAATTGGTACTTTATTGACAAATGTCTACCCATGGGCTGTTCGGTTTCATGTAGTCATTTTGAACGGTTTTCTTCTTTTTTGCATTGGGTTACGGAAATGGAATCGGGTTTACATGAAATTGATCACTATCTTGATGATTTTTTATTTGCTGGTGCAGATAAAACTAGTAATTGTTCAAAGTTAATGAATACCTTCACCGAAGTTTGTTCACAATTAGGTGTCCCAATAGCTGATGATAAAACGGAAGGTCCATCAACAAGGATAACTTATTTGAGCCTTTTAATTGACACTGAAAAGATGTTAATTCAAATTCCTGATGAAAAGGTGCAAGAGCTATTATATTTTTTAAACGAAGCAAGTAAGCGAAAAAAGATAACATTACGACAACTTCAGTCATTATGTGGTTCATTAGCATTTTGTGCGAGAGCTTTACCAGCCGGCCGTGCATTTAGTAGGCGCTTGTATTTAGCATGTGCCAGGGCCAGGAAGCCTCACCATTTGATAAAAATAACAAAAGTTATGCAGAGTGATATATTAACATGGAAAATGTTTTTAGAAAATTTTAACGGTTTTTCTTATATTTTGGATGACTCGTGGGTCTCCAATTCAGTATTAAGACTTTTCACAGACAGTGCTGGGGGTGTTTCTAAAGGTTGTGGTATTTATTTTGACGGTAAATGGGCATGTTTGAATTGGCCCTCTGAATGGGAACAGGGGAATATTTTGAAGGATATTACATATTTAGAATTAATACCCATTGCTTTATCAGTGTATCTATGGGGAAATCAATGGCATGGAAAGAAAATATTATTCCACTCTGACAATCAGTCTGTTGTAGAGATTTTGAACTCTTGCACATCAAAATCAGAGAGGGTTATGACACTTGTTAGGCATATTGTGTTTTGGTCTTTATTAGGAAACTTCCATATAAAAGCACAATTTATACCTGGCTTTACCAACGTTTTCGCTGACTTAATTTCTCGTGGTAATTTTCAGAAATTCAAGAAATTGGCACCATTGGCGGATATTTTTCCGACATCAGTTCCAGAGACGTTTTGGAAACTTTTAGACCACAATGTGTGAAGTTATTAGAAGCGTCCAATTCAGATAATAATTGGTTAACTTATCGTAATGGCTTGTCATCTTTTCAGAAATTTCGACAAAATCATGGTTTGAATAATGTTTGGCCATGTCCTATAACTCATATAGTTAATTATGTAGCATTCATGTTCAAACAAGGTTATTCCCCCTCAACGGTCAAAGCATATTTGTCAGGAATTAGCTATTACATTAAGAGTAACGGCCTTGAAGACGTTACACAGTCCTTCATAATTCAAAAGATGATGAGAGGAATGTTTCGTTTAGACAAAAGGCATAACTGCCGTAAACCTATCACGCTAAAAATACTGATTAAGCTTACAGATGCGTTGAACAAAGTTTACTTTTCTGTTTATGAATCCGTTTTATTCAGTTGTGCATTTTCAATTGCCTTTTTCGGGTATTTACGGGTTGGTGAAATAGCCATGTCAAACTTGAATAGTAATCATATTGTAAAGATATCTGATGTAGCGTTTGATTCTAAAGCCGAGATTCTTTACGTAACAATTCCATTTTCAAAGACTGACCAGTTAGGGCATACAACTACTTTAATACTGAAACGAAGTGTTCACACTTCAGTGTGTCCTGTTAATTTAATGTTGAATTATTTTTCAATGAGGCCAAATGTGGAAGAGCCATTGTTTTGTCACACGAATAACAAAAATCTCACTCGTTATCAATTTTCAAAAATGTTGAGAAATGCTTTGGCGTTCACTGGCTATAGTCCAGATGAATTTAATACCCATTCATTGCGTATAGGTGCTGCAACACAATCAATTTTAAATGGCATGGACGAAAAAACTATTATGGCAAATGGTCGCTGGAAGTCGTCATGCTACAAACGGTATATTCGGTTGAATATGTTACATTAAATTTTGTTTTCAGGCATTAACAAAGATATATGGGTGGTTGGTTCTTCAATAATTCAAAGAGCTGGTGAGCACTCAAAAATTAGACCAACAGGTACATTTTTAGGTTTACAACAACTTGGATGCCAATTAGTGTGGGTTGGAATGCCTGGTATGAGATGGGAAAACGTTGTTCCTTTGATTCACAGTTTGATAAATTACAGGGGCATTCCGTTTGCAGTAATTATACATTGCGGAGGTAATGATATTGGTCTTGTCCCCTGTGGAGAATTACTTTTTCACATTAAGTTTACTATCGCTATTCTTTCAAGTATGTTACCTGGTACATCTCTTGTATGGTCAAGTATCCTACCTAGAATGAAATGGAGGTATTCCGAAAATATAAGAAATATGGAAATAACCAGAAAGAGGGTGAATAGAGGCGTCCGTTCTTACTTATTAAAGATAGGCGGATAAGTTATAAGACATCCGGATTTCGATGACAAACACCCCGCTTTGTTTAAAAAGGACGGTGTGCATTTGTCGTTTATTGCCAATGACATTTTTCTCAACCAAATACAAGGTGCTCTCGAAACATTTTTGAAATACCCTCATTGTTTGGTTTATCCTTTTAACTGAGATAAGCAAATGTTGAAATGAATGCTTTGTATTGTTGTTGCCTTTGTTAAAGATGTTTACTCCATTTCATGGAGCCAATTTGAAATATGGATAATTAGATTGTTTACCATGTTGATTGTCATGTTTTTCTGAAGCTTGAGTTGTAATTTTGACAAATCTAAAGTGTGTTGAATTTGACAATTTATTAAATTTTGAATTTTTAGATAAGACTTTTGTCAATGTTGTTTGTAAATGATGCAGAAGACTGCCTAATTTGTCATGGGGTAAATTTTTTGGCGGATTTACAGTTTACTGTTGTAGAACTGTAAATTATTTTCTTGGGATACAAGCTAATATGCAATAACTATTAGCTATTAGATTACATTGAATTCTGAGTTTTTAATTAATAATGAGAACTGCCTTGCTTCTGATGAATGATAATTATAGGGAAAACTTCATCGCGTTTCGCTAAATTCCGTTTCGTTCTATTGCGTTTCGCACTTTAGTATGTTTCGTTTCGTTTCGTTTCGTTGTATTCATTTCATTTCGTTTCGCATTATAGTAAATTTCGTTTCGTTGCGTTGCGTTTCATTTCGCAGTTTAGTATATTTCGTTGCGTTTCGTAATATTTCGTTTCGTTTCGTTCGTTGCGTTTCGATTTCGTTTCGTAGTTTAGTACAACCCGGATGCTTACATATGTACTACTAAACCAAGCATGTACAAATTTGGACAAAAGATCATTGGAGTGTCTGTGAAATACTCTGAAATACCATATCAAGTGAGAGATAAATACTCCATATCTATGTGCTACATATATCTGGAAAGTTCACAATAGGAACATTGTCGTAAAGTTTCGTTCGTAAACTACCCTAATTGTAAATTTATATGCAGAGGTCACGATATGAAGCAGACCTACATGTATATCTGTATCTGTGGTGTCCTTTATTTCAAGTTCAATGGGACAGATGCAATCAAGAGCCACCAAGCTTAGAAATATTTAGAGAAAGGACAACATCTATATTGCAGAACCTGAAATGTTTTACTTGTGCCACTTCAAGTACCTACTTTGTTTCTTTCAAATGGCATTGACCTGGTTATAATAGGAGGTTAATTATTAAACTTTATTTTCATTACTCGTGTGTGTTGTCATTCATTACTTCAAGAATCTCATAAATTGAAATAAGACATGTTTATATTGCTTATATATGTTAAATAAGGTAATTATTCAAAGTATATATGGTCCAGAATAATCGTGTGTAGTTGTTGGTGTTATATCTGTAAATTTAGTAACTAATAAATCATATTTAAAATCTTGTTGTTTTTTAATGTAACAAAATTAATTCTAAATTTATTTGCGCAAATGACCTCTATGTAACTATTTCTAATTCAACGCTTTATGTAACGACAAAATTTAATTTGATGACGCCCTACGTGGCAATAATAAAAATATCAATAATTTATCTAAAAGAAAACACTCACTGAACAGACGTGTATTTTTCAGTAATGCATTCTCTTCGTTGCTGCTCCAGCTACAAAACCAATACTTGGTCAGTTAACTAAATGTATTGGGAAGCTTAGACGATTGTGGCCATCCTGTTTCGGCATTTGGGTTTTTTTCTCCCACATATTTTTATTTTATTTAGCTTTCTAATCTTTTGACAATTGAGCGTACCTGATAATGGTTATTCCAGAAACGGAAAGTGCAGACTAAATTAGATGTCCACATTTTTATTTTGACAATAAGGCTTCCCATATTCTCTGTCAAATTGACCTTGTCCAAGAAATGGTTACATATGACGTCACGAGTTGTGGGGTGATAATAAAGGACGAAGTCCTTATAACGGTAAGCCGTCCGATTTTTCCTTCTATATTGATAGCCAAATATCTGTTCACCGGAAGTTTAAAAAATAGATCAACTGATAATTTAGAAACGCAAAAGAAATATATTTCAATGAAAAATTCCCAATTCTTTAATTATTTACTCTATGCAAAATCGAAATAAACTTGAAATAAAATTCTAATAAAAAAATCTCTTTCTACGAAACTCCCGACGGAAGAGCGGCGTACAGTAGGTAAAATGAGCCATAACAAATCGGCTACAAAATTCATTCAAAATAAGATAATAGCCTCACCGGACGCAATTACGAACGAAATAAAAAGTATGTCTCCTAATTGTTCCTTCAAAACATGAATTAAAAAAATTCTTTTATAAATAGATACCCCACTAAATTACTCGTGTTTTGGGAGAAAATTATTCATGCGCAGTTGTTGAATGTTGCAGACGACGGGTTTTCATATTTGTAAACAGAAAACGATCGACAATTGCACTTGGAATCTATCGCTAAAATTCATTGAGGTACGCATATTTTGTTATCTTATGCCTTGAAATTAAAACAAAAACAGTCAATACATTTACATTTTCCTTACCTTGATCTATCCCAAAATGTCAAAATCCGTGATGTACCTTATGCATTGAAGAGTCCAAGGAATTCCGAATGCAAACTGGCATACATTTATGGTATGAATAAAGGAAAGGTTTTTATTTCATGTGTATTATATACAAATGGATATGTGAACGTAAATGAATGAATGCTCTTTCAATTTTAACAGTTGTCATTAAATAATTTACACTAGAAAGGTTATTATGATGTCGTTCGAAATTGTGTCCGGATCTAGGTCACAGAGTGACTAGAACGGGGTCATGCAAATCTGTTTAAAACCCGTAACAATGCATTGAATAATATATGGGCTATGATTCAAAAGGAATATTGGTGTTTAATCTAAAATATGAACATGCAATCAGCTTCATCAATTTGGTCAAATTTATTATCAAATGTCAATATCATCGAAATTGTTCGTAATTGCATCCGGTGAGGCTAACGTGTACGGATCATCGTATTATTGAAATTTTAGGACTTCGTCCTTCAAACAGGTTGCCTGTCTCATATTAATCAACGTTTACTTCATGGGAATCCATTTTTTCCCCCATATCATGTATCTTCAGAACAACCTACAGTCAAACCTGCTTTCGTGACCACCTCTATTAAGCAATAACCTGTATTATGTAACCTTAGTTTTTATTTCCCTTCACAGTGCATTTCATATCAATTAAACTTGTATCAAGTGACCACCTGTCAACCCGTAACAATGCATTGAATAATATATGGGCTATGATTCAAAAGGAATATTGGTGTTTAATCTGAAATATGAACATGCAATCAGCTTCATCAATTTGGTCAAATTTATTATCAAATGTCAATATCATCGAAATTGTTCGTAATTGCATCCGGTGAGGCTAACGTGTACGGATCATCGTATTATTGAAATTTTAGGACTTCGTCCTTCAAACAGGTTGCCTGTCTCATATTAGTCAACGTTTACTTCATGGGAATCCATATCATGTATCTTCAGAACAACCTACAGTCAAACCTGCTTTCGTGACCACCTCTATTAAGCAATAACCTGTATTATGTAACCTTAGTTTTTAATTCCCTTCACAGTGCATTTCGTATCAATTAAACTTGTATCAAGTGACCACCTGTCTTATGAGACCATATTTCACTGTGGAAGATCACACAAGACAGGTTTGATTGTACTATATAATATTAATATTGGATAACAACCTTTATTTATAATAACATATTTAAGCTCTTCTACAAATGTAGATTGAAGTATTATTCTATATATAATTGGTACATTGTCCCATTTTCTTATATTAAATTTATGCCGACTAATATAATTACTAATATGAATTTGGATTTTATTTTAAAATATTATTATATTCTACCGTTTCTTGATTATGTAGATCAACAAAATTAAATCCGTCAGTACTTCCGTTGACATAGATATGCTTTAAATTGAAAATCTAAAGGTAAACAATTGCACCAAACAATATTACCAACCACGGACCTCACCTCTCTAAAACTCCAAACTCCTAAGCATAGAAACGACAACAGACAGAAGCAGATGGTGTTTGTTTACATATATTTCATCCAATACTAGAAATCATAGAACACTAAATATAACCGCATTTTCGTATATAATACCACTATATCCCATTACATTCTTGTGTTAATTGTGAAACAAAACATATTAAACATTCAATCTACAATACGTTTGTTCAACAACTGAAAATGACTCCATGCAAAGTGCTTAATTACATACAAAGTCAAACTGAAAGAAATTGAATGTTACAAAATACAATATATCAGTATTCAAATATGAAGAACACTTAATACTGATGAAACTATGAACTCCTTGAGGATTTTTAACTGTGAAAAAGTAATTAACATGTTGTATCTTATTTTTCGCAGACTCCAATTCATCATAGTAAATCGTACAGCGCTGAATGTTATGCATCGGAGAGTTTATCAGGAAGTCAGATTATTCCACGAATTCGAACCGTTCAATCGTCATGCAGTTTAGCAGACGAACAGAAAAAACACAAGAAAAAACGAAGAAGGAAACCAGTTGATGAAACATCCGGTTATAGCACTACCTCTTTAAGTGAGCTATCTGAATTTGAATCTCCGCGACAGAAAGTAGGGCGCAATAAACATTTAGAAGTTCCAGTTCATAGACGTCAAGAATCAATAGAGGACGATAGGAGTGAACGGAGTCGCGTCAGTAAAGTGTCACAGACAACAAGTCGGCCTGGAAGTGACACTTCAAAAACTACGAACGCTAGTCGGCGTGTTAGTGAAATATCCAGAAGTCCCGTGGATCGAGATCGACGGGATTCACCATATCAAAGGCGAGAACAATATAAAAACATTCCACAAAGACCTCAGAGTAGAGCAAGGTCTACAACTAGTCTGCAAAGTGAAATAAGTGTTAATAGTAACCAAAGTGGACAATCAAAAAGACCCCGAAGTGGCTCACAACAGCTTCGAAAGGACAGTAGACTTTCGGAAGATAGATTTGATCCGTTTTCTTTTATACAACCAGTCCCTGAACCTTTCAGTAGAAAAGTGAAGAAAACTTTAGGTCCTATTTTTGGAATTTTGCTTTTATTAATATTAGCTGCGAGTTTGGGAGCTGCTATTTATTTTGCTGTGGAATTGAAAAGTAAGTGTTATCCTATATTTGCCATTTATGTATATTTCTATAAAGTAGCAATGAAGATTACAAATGTATAAAGTTACTAATGAAGCTTACAAATGTCCATTACGCTATATTGAGATTTTACCAATGTCAATAAGCTTAAGTATAAAAGTTTGAAGATACCAAAAAGGTTATCAGAAGACAAAAATCGAAGAAGGACAGACAATACAATGGTCAAAAGAAAAAGGACAAAAATGTCAACCAATGATGTGCAAATCACTAACGGTACACAGAAAACTGAAGATCAAGCAACACGATCTCCAATAAAATCTGAGGTGCTCCGAAGGGTAAGCAATTCTTGCTCCATATGTGGTACCCGTCGTGTTACCCTCGTTATAAAGTTATAATGAGGTTTACAAATATCGATTAAGGTTGACCGAGTGTATGAACGTATATTAGATTATAGCGATGCTAATTGGGGTATACAACACATGTATAACAGGTTAATGCTTCATTATTACATGTTTTCGTCATCAGTGTGCACTTCTGCAAATGTAGATATTACATCTTAATATTAAATATAAAGTGGTTTAATTCACGACATGATTTATTATTATTGATAAATTACATCATATGATCGGCTTCTAAGGAAACCATATATAGTTTCTGTGTTCTCTATAATCTGTCTGTCTGTTTAACATGAATCAGCAACTAGAGGGTACATTTTCCCAATACGAGCACAGATCAACAGAGTAGAATATATATTTTATGGATTAACCATAATTTGGGACATTATTTTTTCTGGCTTAAATATTTCATTTTTCTTTTTGTAGAAAACCAAGATACTGAAATAGGTAAGATTAATGCTATATTTCAAGGAAAACAAAACAAATATATATACATATACTTTGTTCTATCATAACGAAATAGTCCATAAGTAGTTGAAACAAATATTTACAAAATTCAGATATACAATGTGGTGAATTCTGCTATCAATATATGGAAAATAATACCAATAATTCTCTAGTTTTCAAGTTTTTTTAACGTTTTACTTCGGTTATAAGTTATTAATGTATTAGAATAAAGCAGTTTGGGGGAGTCCATGGTCCTTACATATGATACTAATGTGTAGATTTGTATGGATCCGGCTCTTATACCCGAATACAACAATGAAGGACATATCGCAGTAACGTCCAAAGATTTAAATTTCCCTTTTTCACGTAGCAGCCATTCTTGTCTTAAATTATTTGTCTTTCGAACCTTTCGACTTTGAGCGTACCCAATGAAGGTTATTCCAGAAACGTGTACACTAAGTTTGATATCTACGTTTTTATTGCAATTGAATGGCAAATCAGTAGGTATTTTTAGCATGGGTCTACTTTTGTCTGACAATCGTAAGTTCCAGGAAAACTAGTGGTATTGTCTTTTTCATTATCAACTGGTAAATCCATAGAGAATGTTTGTCTTTGCTGGTTGCACACATTTCCAAATGGAATTTTTGTTCTTTGTCTCATGTTTGATTATTTTGGAACTGTAGATGGTAGTTCTTTCCGAAGAACTAAATACCTTCCGGAGTTTTGTTTGATTTCGTGCTGTTCGTGCATTTGTTTGTTTTTACTGTTATTGCCCTTGTCTTGATATCGCACATTGCACTTTCAATTGCAAACCTCTTCGAAATGACTATTCGGTGTGCATCTGATACAAATTTTACAAACAATATACGTATTTTATAAACTTTATTAAGTAAGAAGAATTTGAAGATACCAAAGGGGCAAATCTGAATCCGTAAATCGAAGGACAGAAAACACAATGGCCAAAAGAAAAAGGACAAACAACGATCTACAAAACATACAAATAAAACTAAAGATCGAGTAACACGAACCCTACTATTTAATCGTTCCTCTCTTATATTAATAACACAATCTCCATTTCAAATTTATTTCATAGCAAGGAAATGGGATGACCAATAAATTGTGTCGGTCGTGTCTGAAACTTGAAATTTCATGCCTTTATAAATTAAATTATAATGTAAATTACATTACTACAATTGAAATTAATGAATTTAATTGCTGACCTTGCACATGATATTTCCAGTTATAATTCTGTCCATGTTTAAAATGTCAGACTATTTTGAAGTTGATATGGGTGTGTTGTTTTGTGGTACGTGTTATGAATGAATATACATATGATATACATGAATTTCTAATGTAATAACTAAGATACTGTTATGTATGTTAAAATTAAAAGTGCATTAATTGTGTAAGCTTAAGATAGAAATAATTACAGCACTATAATATGCTAAA
Source organism: Bathymodiolus brooksi (assembly GCA_963680875.1). Lineage (NCBI taxonomy): Eukaryota > Metazoa > Mollusca > Bivalvia > Mytilida > Modiolidae > Bathymodiolus > Bathymodiolus brooksi. Next base: position 103,774,286 of record OY804576.1, read on the forward strand.
TTAATTTTGGGGACCAATTAATAATAAAACTAGTTTAAAACTCGACCACTTTTTATTGAAGGGCCGGTATCAAACCGGGCAACTGAGAGGTCATGTATTTGTGTGTTAGGGGGTCTCGATTTTGTCTATTTCAACGATTTTGATTTATTTTTTTGGAACTGTTCCGACAGTGTGGTTTTTTGGGTTTAATTTTTTTTTATATCGATGCGGGAGGTCTTTTTTCAACAATTAATCAGATTTGCAAAATGACAAACCTACAAGTATACAAATAGTCACAAAAAATGAATTAAAAAAACTAGAATTTGTCTGTTGCTATTTCTATGAATGAAAGTTGGCCTAATTGATTGGAATTTACATCAACCATTGATCAAATCTTGATGTTTATTGGACACATGTCAACTGTTTCATATGATACTTAATTGAACGCTCCAATGTTTAATAAACGCTGTCGAAATAGCACATGGTTCAATACACATTATTAAAATTCTTTGCACAACGATAAAAATCTATCTACACAAAAAGTCCTTTTTCATGAAATGTCTTTTAAAATTATTTGGTTTTTCATTTCATTTTTTTACTTCGAGGTATCTGATGAAGGTTATTCCAGAAACGCGTCGTGCGCACTAAATTTGATATCTACGTTTTTATTAGATGGGAAAAATATATACATATAAATATACTAGTTAAAAGTTGAAATGTAAATTCTTACAATTTATAGTCAATGATAAACCAAAATATCAATTGTTCCATTGTAAGTTAAAGATTTTATATTGTTTTATGGTGCTCTCGACGAAAAAAAACAAACAAATTGAAAGTGAGTACAAATGTTCACTACAAACATCAAAAGTGAGTACAAATGTTCACTACAAACATCAAAAGTGAGTACAAATGTTCACTACAAACATCAAAAGTGAGTACAAATGTTCACTACAAACATCAAAAGTGAGTACAAATGTTCACTACAAACATCAAAAGTGAGTACAAATGTTCACTACAAACATCAAAAGTGAGTACAAATGTTCACTACAAACATCAAAAGTGAGTACAAATGTTCACTACAAACATCAAAAGTGAGTACAAATGTTCACTACAAACATCAAAAGTGAGTACAAATGTTCACTACAAACATCAAAAGTGAGTACAAATGTTCACTACAAACATCAAAAGTGAGTACAAATGTTCACTACAAACATCAAAAGTGAGTACAAATGTTCACTACAAACATCAAAAGTGAGTACAAATGTTCACTACAAACATCAAAAGTGAGTACAAATATTCACTACAAACATCAAAAGGATTTTTATTTTTTATTTCCATAGAAATTTGTTATAATATTCATGACCTAATGCCAGTCATAGTAGAACTCATTTTAAGATTATATGCATATGTTAGGTGACCAATACCAAACATTGCATATTAGCAAAAAATACAATACAAATGCATGTCTCTAAAGACATTCAAACACACAGTTATATCTTTGGTACTCTGTATTCGTATTTCACTAACACAGTTATATCTTTGGTACTTTTGTGTTCGTAATTCACTAACACAGTTATATCTTTGGTACTTTTATGTTCGTAATTCACTAACACAGTCATTTTTACATTCAGGTATTTCACTAGAACCACATCTGTATGAATGTATTATATTTATATTTCACTTATAAAAACACTGTTCGAACGAGTCCTTGCAATTCTCTTTATTAGTATAAAATAATCAAGTGAGAGTTGTATTTAAATTTCAGATCACTGCGCCACCTCTCCGTATCACATATTTCAATCAATGGGGGGAAAAAATCCTCATTACATGATATGAATTACGTGATTTTAATGAACATTATTTTATTTTCAGAAATGCTACGTGCAAGTTTAAATTTAAAAATAAAGAATACCAGATTTGGAATAAATTTAGATGAATTGACACAGTCTGATTTTAAGATGATTGCTTTAAACTATTGTCAACAGGTATGTCTTGATATATCTTCAATATCTAATGCATAATTGAATAAGTATATTTGTGGTTAAACTATTCAAAAGATACCAAAAGGGTAATCAGAAGCGGTAAATCGAAGGACAGACAATACAATGGCCAAACGAACAAACTATCATATACAAAATACTACCAAAAGAAAAAAAAATAAAGATTGAGCAGCACGATTCTCACCAAAAACAGGTTGATATAGCAGCAGTTCCTGCTCCACGATTGGCACACATCGCGTTACTCTTGTTGCAAACTCAGTGAACAGTTATGAATGAGGAAAGAACCACACTATGATTACGTCAAGCGAAGCATACCCTTGGTCATTTGTGACACAGATATTCCGTAATCACGCCGGGTATTCGACTGCACGAAACCGGAGTTGGCACTAAGAACGCGGGCGTCGATAACAAATCAACAAACAGGGTAGGTATATGTAAACGTTCTTTTCTTAGACATAATAATATTTTGCAATGGAATAATTTCGCACAGCAACTCTGCATACAATAAAGTATTCACAGTCAAATTTTCATTGTGATAAAGTTAATAGTAAATCGGCAACACGATTGTTTTATCGACCTTTCTCAAATTTGTTTTGATTTTCGAAATTAAATTACTTATATTTTACTGCAGTGAATACCATTTTAAAAACAAATTGGTCCTTTCTCTTCCCAAATGTCTCCTACAACTTCTGTTAAAACTTCACTGTAAAACATATACGCAAATTTCTCATAGCCAACGATTTATAGGCATAGGGTACGTCAAATTGGCAACAAAGAACCGCGTATCAACTTGAGAAAGAATGACACTCGGAACGCCGGCTTTGGCCACTAGGAACAAACAGAGTATCATTCCCAATACGATATAATATGTCGATTAATACTATGATTCCACTAAAAATAAAACAATTATATATATAATAAGTTAAAGACTATATATTTATAATTATTAATTAACTCTATATTATTGTTGTCAATACAACCTAAACTGTTTTTACAATATAAAATCATAAACTCGGCCAATATAAAAAAAACTAAGCCAATATCGATATTGGCCTAGTTTTTCCGATATTGACTCATCTTTTTTATATATTGGCCGAGTTTATGATTTTATAATAGGTAATTATTGCTCATAGTTTTTATAATTTATTCTTGTCCTTCATTTTATGGAGAAAACGAGAGACCTCTGAATATGCTATTGGAAATACTTTAAATGTGATAATTATTATATACATGTTCTTGTAAATGAGAATGTATTGTACTGATGAAGGGAAATAGAAGTTCATTGCATTATCTAAAGTTAGGGGAGGTGATATTGCGCTTCGGCCGTTCATTCGTCCGTCCTTGTTAATCTTTGATTACGGTCCATATCCAGGCAACTACAAATCATAGAGTGATGACATCTGGACTAAGTTAGGCTCTAGCGAAGATCCGTACTAAAAATGATCACATTTGGCTTAATTCAACCTATAATTCAATTTTCACATAAAACTTTCCATTTATATGTAGCAACATTCCTGCAGCACCTGCACATGGAGTATATGCGATATTCTAACATGACGTCCTTCTTTCGCTAAATGTAAACAAACGAGCGATTTATCGATTGGGTATAATCTCATTAGCACATGCACCGGTGCATGTGACTGACTTTCCCGTCGTAAATGTACATGTTGATGAATTATCGTCTGCTCGAATTTGGGAGCATAAATTGTGTGCGACATTGTCCGCAAACGTAAATATAAATTACCGTCTTCCAATCAAAGTATACTACCGCATTTGTACTCTTAGACATATCAGAATCGAAATAATTCATGAAAGCCAGAATGTGTTTTGAGTTTTAACATGGGTTGGCGGATATTAGTATTTTATCCCGAGCCAGAGGCAGAGCTTGTGGTTCCTATCAGGATTTCCTTGATAGAGGGTTGCTGCTAACAAGGAACCTACTGAACCAAGTGTTCCTATTGGTTAAGTTGAAGTCATCACTTTGAAAGTTTTACGGTCGCCACCATGACTTGGTTGACCGTTATGGAATATCTGTGTCACAAATGACCATTGATATGTTCCACTTGTCGTAAACACCTCCAGGTCCTTTCCTCATTCATGAGTTTTCACCGGGTTTGTAACTAGATTAACGCAACGGGTGTCACTAGTGGAGCAGGAACTACTTATCCTTTCGGATCAACTGAGTTCACCCCCGGTTCTTAGTGGGGTTCGTGTTATTCGATCTTTAGTTTTATTAGTATGTTTTGTAGATCGTGCTTTGTCCTTTTGTCCTTTTTCTTTTGGCCATTGTGTTGCCTGTCCCTCCATTTACGGATTCTGATACCCCTTTGGTATTTTCAAACTGTTCTTACACCAGAGCGAATCTATATAGAACTCCTTGTTCTTAGTGTCCACTTAGATCGTCCTTTCCGCGTTTCTAGTGCCATGTGCCCGCGGTTTTTAGTGGTCAAATTGACGTACCCTATGCCTATAAATCATTGGCTATGAGAAATGTGCGTGCATATTTTAAAATGAAGTTTTAACAGAAGTTGTAGGAGACATTTGGGAAGAGAAAGGACCAATTTGTTTTTAAAATGGCATTCACTGCAGTAAAATATAAGTAATTTAATTTCGAAAATCAAGACAAATTTGAGAAAGGTCGATAAAACAATCGTGTTGCCGATTTACTATTAACTTTATCACAATGAAAATTTGACTGTGAATACTTTATTGTATGCACAGTTGCTGTACGAAATTATTTCATTGTAAAATATTATTATGTCTAAGAAAAGAACGTTTACATATACCTACCCTGTTTGTTGATTTGTTATCGACACCCGCGTTCTTAGTGCCAACTCCGGTTCCGTGCAGCCGAATTACCCGACGTGGTAATGGTTAACCAAATCATGTTGTTATAACACATGACACGATACCAGTCAAACGATTGAAAATGACACTGACATTGATAAACAGCAGTAATGCACGTTCTTAGAATAAACCAAAATAAAGGAAAGCGACTTTTACCTTCAAAGATATAAGCATATCAAGAATTTCTTTACAAACATTATTTAATTACCACCATGTACAGTTACAAAAGCGTGACTCTTGATTTCAATCTTAAAGTTAATACAGGACAAGGCATTATAACACAAATCTAAAACCTTTAGATTGGATATCTCACCAAGGTATAAACACAGAATTACAATGAACCCGACTAGATTAAACAGAAATCGGCTATAAAACTAAACAACTTGTAAAACCAAAGAAATATCGGTTAAGGGGAAGTCATACAGAAATCTGAGAGTGTAAATAAGCATTGTGAATTGAAAAAAACCTAACTTCTTGACTCATGCATTACGCCAGTAATAAATATCAGCATGGTAGACGGTATAATGTTTCAATTCGTGAAGAGGCTGTGACGGATTTAAACAGAAAACAGCAGTAACATGTGCAACTACATGTGACATGGAACCCTCGCAATAATCGGTCAATTCTTGATTAATTACAGAATCGAACAGATTTTGTTTTTACTTGAACTATCAATTATCCAGGGTTCAATATACCTTGTACTGAATACCTTTTAATTGCATTGAGACATCATGTGTATGATACCATGGTTGATTTGTGTCAATATTATGCTGATTAACCAATCATTATCAAATCAAATGTAAGCATTCTGTCGTTGGCGGTTCATAAAATCATACTATAAATAAATAACAATTCTGTATTACAATTCACTTTCACTTTGTCTCTTTTTTAGATGGACATTTTCTACAGAAATAGTCATTTCCAGCCTACGTATAGAGGCTGTGAAGTAGTTTCAATCAGGTAATTTCTAAAACCTACTTTTTTCTGTTTTATGTTGATATGAAGACGTAATCATAGTGTCTTGAATATATGAGTAACATGACGGATGTGTTATAAGGGAACGACCATTTAACTTGAAGGGGGGGGGGGGGGGGGGGGGGGGGGTTATGGTTTTTTTTCTAAAAAAAATTAATCTGATTCCCAGTGTTGCTGAAAAAAATATTCTGATTTTGGTGGAGGAAAAAAAAAATATTCTAACTCTCGTGTTGTCCGAAAAAAAATTTCTGAACGAAATCCCCCCCTGCAAGTTAAATGGTCGGTCCCTAATAAGAAGCAGAAACTGCTCACCATTCGCGAGCGCCTGGGTTCATCCTCGGTTATTTCGGTTATTTGGTGGTGGGAAGTGTTGTTCATCTTTTTAGATTTCGTTGTTGTAGTTGTTGGTTATGTTTGCCTTCGTTATGTGTCTTATGTCAAATATTGTCAGTATCTCTGAATTATCATTTCTTGATTTACTCTTCGATTTTATCTAACGTTTATTTCAAAGAGACAAGTTCCAATATTTTAACTGCAAAGAAAGGCCTAATTACAAAGTAACAATCAATTACATTGTATAATTTATATTAAATTTCTGGGAATTTATTAATGGTTTTAATTTTTATTTCAGAAATGAACACATCAATTTTACATTATTTTTCATTGAAAATTCTGCTTCTAAAAAAGATATAATATCTGTGATAGAAACATCAGCACCCAAAGTTCAACAAAATGATGCTACAGTAGCTCTTGTTGATAAATTTGAAATAGAACTTGAAAATGCCAAGATAAAAATAGAACATGAAAGAACACCTGTCAATTTTAATAGAATTATTACAACGACGACTGTAGCAACGACGAAAAAACCGACGACGAAGATGAAATTAACAACAACGACGAAAGGAACATCAACTACGAAAACAACAACAATGAAACCAACTGCAATGTTTTCGTCAACTAAAATGAAAATCTCAACGACATATCAAGCAACTCAACCTACAACAGAAAAATCAACAACCCGATCTACAAGAGAGACAACAACAACTAAACTTACCACAAGGTTACCAACAACAACGACCTCTACCACTCCAGTAACAACGACCTCTATCACCACGGTAACAAGTCCAGAATCACCAACGACTAATGGGTGGGAATCAGAATGGACAGAAGATGATATATGTAAGTAGTTCTCTACTATTGTGTGTCATACCATGCTATATTAATAAGTAATACTTTTCCTAAGGATAGCTACTTGGTAAGAAATGTAGATGTAAATGAACATGAGAGACTATCTAACATTTCAGTAATACTTTTCCTAAGGATAGCTACTTGGTAAGAAATGTAGATGTAAATGAACATGAGAGACTATCTAACATTTCAGTAATACTTTTCCTAAGGATAGCTACTTGGTAAGAAATGTAGATGTAAATGAACATGAGAGACTATCTAACATTTCAGTAATACTTTTCCTAAGGATAGCTACTTGATAAGAAATGTAGATGTAAATGAACATGAGAGACTATCTAACATTTCAGTAATACTTTTCCTAAGGATAGCTACTTGGTAAGAAATGTAGATGTAAATGAACATGAGAGACTATCTAACATTTCAGTAATACTTTTCCTAAGGATAGCTACTTGGTAAGAAATGTAGATGTAAATGAACATGAGAGACTATCTAACATTTCAGTAATACTTTTCCTAAGGATAGCTACTTGGTAAGAAATGTAGATGTAAATGAACATGAGAGACTATCTAACATTTCAGTAATACTTTTCCTAAGGATAGCTACTTGGTAAGAAATGTAGATGTAAATGAACATGAGAGACTATCTAACATTTCAGTAATACTTTTCCTAAGGATAGCTACTTGGTAAGAAATGTAGATGTAAATGAACATGAGAGACTATCTAACATTTCAGTAATACTTTTCCTAAGGATAGCTACTTGGTAAGAAATGTAGATGTAAATGAACATGAGAGACTATCTAACATTTCAGTAATACTTTTCCTAAGGATAGCTACTTGATAAGAAATGTAGATGTAAATGAACACAAGAGACTATTATTATCTAACATTACACTTAGATACAAATTATAGCAAAGAAACATGGCTTTAGTTACTGTTCTACATTCTACATACATTTTGTATGTATTAATGCAAGGGGTGTTTGAAGATACCAAAGGGGTAATCAGAATCAGTAAATCGATGAAGGGCAGATAACACAATGGCCAAAAGAAAAAGGACAAACAACGATCTACGCATTCAAGACATGTATTATTAGTATTAAAGTTAAAGCAAATGTATACCCAATCTGTCGATCAAATCATTGTTAAGGGATGAAAAAGACAAATAATACAAAGAAAATATTGTTTTCGTTTAAGCAAAAATGAGCATCTTTTAATTGTCATGGAAAGCGAAGCTTGTCGTATAAGGGACCGACCATTTAACTTGCAGGGGGAGGGGGGGTGTGTTATGTTTTTTTGTTTCATTCAGAATTTTTTTTTCGGACACGAGAGTTAGAATATTTTTTTTTTGTCGCGAATTTTTTTTCCAAAATACAACATTAGGTTATTTTAGTTCCTCCACCAAAATCAGAATATTTTTTTAGAAAAAAAACATAACCCCCCCCCCCCCCTCAAGTTAAATGGTCGTTCCCTAAGGTGTGTATTTTCCTAATATATTTCAAAGAATATTTATAAAGTATATGGTATATGACTGATTTCTTGTTTTTACAGTATTTGCATGGGAGCCGTGCTACATGAGTGGTGGTAATTTTCATCCTCATCCAATTGAGTGTAACAAGTATTTCCAATGCGAACACAGCGCCTCGAAAGTGAGAACATGCGCCGGTGATACAGTTTTTGACTCAAATTCAAACGTCTGTGTACCACATAGACCTGGAATAGTATGTCCAGACCCGGCGCTGGCGCCGCCTAAACCACCTTCACAAAATACCAAGGAAGTCACTACAACATCTTCACCCCCATTACCAGATGTCACCACTACAGCGTCATCAACTCCAGTCAAAACGAAACGATTGACTAGGCCTTTGTATCCTGCTAGACCAGGTATATATAAAAACAATGCATTTACGTCAATGTCAGTTCAAGGTCAAGGTCAAACAGTAATAACTGACAGAAGGAAACAATGACTCATTTAACATTCAATATATTGACATTTATGTCAAAATCAATAACCAAGCAATGTTTGCTTAACAATTACGTTTATACGTAATATTGTTTTGACTAAATCAATAGATGACGTTGAGTGTGCGTAAACATGTAAAAAACACATATTCATACATGTGTTGCACACCAAAATATATTCATGATTACGAATGAATCACAGGCACTTGTTTCATTCAAAAAATATATGCCCCCTCCTCTTCCTTACTTCAAGTGCCTGTGGAATGAATATTGTAATGAAAACAAAAACATTTATTATATTTATTTTTATTTATTCAAATTGCATATTACACCCACATGGGTCAAGCAATTACAATACAAAAGCATGCAAACATATAAAAGAAAAACAACACAAACATAATAAATATGTAAATGTAGGAGAAATATTTGACCGGCGTGGACCCTATACACAGGGCCTTACTATCAATGTATAAACATATATGTTTATACATTGATAGTATATTTACCTGGATAGTGACAAGGCCCTGTGCCCTATCATCTCAAGTCTAGTGATTGTTTTATGAAGGTACAAACAACCGATAAAAGATCTGAAGTTGGATTGAGTATGTAATCAAGTCTATTCATGGGTGACATATTAGTAAAAGAAGGACATTTATTTTCAATAGTATTTATTAGTAAATTTCTTGGTTGCTGGTTTAAATGACAACTTAAAAAGAAGTGATATTCATCTTCTAAGATATTACAAGTAGTGCAAAGTCTTTGTTGACAGGGTATATTAATATATCGACCAGTTTCAATTTGCAAACAATGGTCACTTGTCCGAAATTTAGCTACGAGTTGTCTATTTTTAAAGTTTTTTCCTTTATCAAATACTCTTCCAAAACAATATCATGTTTTATTTTATTATACAAATAAAGTTTTGAATTATCTGTTAATTTTGAAAGTTTGTCTTTAGTTTTCTGAATGTAATTATTGTGGACAACCTTTTTAAATTCTTTTTTAAGTGGAACTTTTATCTTATGGAAACACTTATCCATATTAGAATTATATACCATTTCGTTGAAATACGGTTATAGTGAATCATAAATTATAACATTTTCACAAAATTATATATAACAGGTTCTTTATACAGGTTAATTACCTGACACGAATGTCCACTCTAACCTTTTGTGTATTGGATATCTTGTCAGTTGTAATAAAGTACTTATGTCAAATGATATATATGCCATTGTATTATTTTTGTTTTGTTTTACAGAATATGAAAGAGAGCCATGTGTCAACGCCGACGAGGGAACACTTCATGCTCATCCAGATGACTGTTCAAAATTCATTCAGTGCATTTCTGGGGGATCTGGTGTGGTCTTAACATGTGCCAAAAATCTTGTCTACGACCCAGAAACTTCATCGTGTATCTTTCCTAGAAATGAACTTATTTGCCCAGATATTTTACCCTGTCTACAGAAAAATAATGGATATTTCCCCCACCCATTTAATTGCTCACTCTACATACAATGTCAGTCCGGCAGGGAAGTGATTCAAGAATGCTCACGTGGCCTTGTTTGGGACCCATCAGTAAACAGCTGTGTATTCCAAACAACTAATGCTGCATGTGACCAACCAACAAAGAAAACATAACTTTCTATTATGTTTAGCTACAATATTTATATAGTTATGATTTGTATTAATACATTGTTACTTGTTTTATTTGTTGTGTTGTTTATGAATCGATGGACACGAAATAAATCCGCGCAGGAGTTTATATCATTACTATTCAACAGAATAAGTAAATCCGAACGGGAGATAAATATTATCCTCGTTGGGGTGGAGATCGTTCTGGAGAGGGAATCAATCTGGACAGGAGCTCATCATTATTACATATGAGACGAGAAAGTTAATTTGAACGGTAGATGAATATAATTGCAAACGAGAGAGAAAGTCAATCGTTCGAACGGGAGATAAACATTATGACAAGTCATGGGGATAGGTGATTTTTTTTTACAAATAAATCAAATCAAATAAGTTTTATTTAAAGTCGAAATATCTATAACACATAACATAAGCTCTAGTGAGCTTTTGAATCGACTAAATATCACAAGTCAGTTGGAACGGGAGGTAAATATATATCACAAGTCAGGAGAACAAGTGAATTTCAATCAGATATAAATATCATAAGTCAGAGAAAGGTCAATCGGACATGGAGGTATACATCATAACAAGTGAATCTTAACTAGAGATAGCTAGAGATCAGTCCGAGAAAAGTAGTCCGGACTGTCGGAACGGGATGTAGACATTGTCACAAGTCAGGAGAAAGAGTGAATCTTAACTACAGATAAACATCACAAATAAGAGAAAAATCTATCGGAACGGGAGATAAATATTATCACAAGTCAAGAGAACATGTGAATCTTTAATGAGATAAATATCATCACAAGTCAGAATAATAGGCGAATATGAACGGGAGATGAATACCACAAGTCAAAAGAACAAGACATGATTACCATTATCTTGTTACAATATTCATGTAATCATTGAATATTTGCACTGGTTAACATCGAATTCTTTAAGTAATAATAAAAAATGTAAGTACACCCTCATTCACTTATTTTGACCAAGCAGTCAAATAATGGTTCATATCTGCGTCAGTAATAATAACATGAGAAATCATTATTGTCACCATCTTCTCAAATGTCAAAATCAGCTTTTTATTGGAGGTTCATATTATATTGTCCAAACGTTCGTTCTTTTTTTATGTTTCACGTTCATATATAAAAACGTAGATACCAAATTTAGGGCGCACGACACGTTTCTGGAATAACCTTCATTGGGTACCTCATAGTCAAAAGATTGGTAACTAAATAAGTTCATAGTTTTTGGAAGTAAGAATACAAAAGGACCTAAACATGATAGCCAACATCGGCTAAGACAGGCGTATACATGTAATATCAAGGTTCAGAGGGTGCAACAACAGTCTTACTAGTCAAAGTAAGCATACCAACATTTCTTGAGATGGATAAGAACACTATTTCAATCAGTGAAAGAACCAGGATCTTTGACATGACATGAATTCCCTAATTCCTTCATGGCCATATTAATTATTGTATGATGACATCGCTCGTTTCTTGGTCAACAGCATCAAGTAAACAATACTTTGAACATGGCATCCCAAAAACATGAGAAGAATATTGGCGCAAATATAATATGCTTGAATATTGGTGGTACGAATAATGGCTGATGAAATTATCAATCATACCCATGTTTAACGTTTGGTAAAGTCAAAGTTAATCATAAAATTAAGTACATCAAGTAAAAGGAAAAGACACCGAAGAGCGGTGTCCAGCATGGAAGACAAGAGCGTGGAACAGCAGTTCCGATTCAGTACTCATGCTAAAAAAACAACGACTTTTAGTTTAAAATAAATAACTTGTCTTTTAGGGTTCAAAGTTCATTAAGAATCAAATATTCAACACCAGTTTCAGTAATATCGTGGGCAGTCTGTTTTATTGTCGGTGAAAACGACGATATTTAGCAATATACTGACAAACTAATCACATACATGAAAGTGTGCATCGATACACCTCGTCCAGTAGCTTGGTTATCATAAGCATCATACAACTGCAACCACGATCGTTTGTATCAAGGTCACTATTTCCAGTATTCTCATTGGTTGGAAAGTTTATGTTTATTAGTCGGGCGTTTGATTGCTTTAAGAAGAAAAATCTAATTTTGTAGTAATCACTTCTTCTAATTATAATGCAATATACACATTGTATTAAACTAATATATCATAATGAGTGACGTTTTGAACATCCGGTTTGATATGTTTCACTTTTACATTAATTTCTTTGGATCTCGACTTTAAAAGTCGAATTTCACGACGAGTATTAAGCATGGAGCAGGATATACTCTATGAATATCAAGTTTTAAATTAATTGCCTAGTTACGTTTTGGAGTACAGGCTTGCAGGGTTTTTCTGTCTTTGTTTGATGTTCAATTGATCTATATATGTATTGCATTTATTTCAAAAATATGTTATGCCTATTCTGGATCGCCTGTAGAAATTCTACATTTGATCGTTTACATTTGACTCTCAATGTTTTTCATATACTACAAGAATTCTGAAAATAGCAATAGAAGAATGTCTTGTGTTCTGAAACCAGAATGTACTGGTTTATTACATACTTATCTCAAATAAAGGCATTTTTGTATGACCAATATGACCGGAAGTAAACTGTCCATATTTTCACACCCCGGGAAAATAACCGGTTATTGGATTACTACAAGATCATTTCCATATCGAGGCCCATATTGGCCCGGGCCAATATGGGCCTCAACTTCGTCTCAGGCCAATATGGGTGTCTCTTAAGTCTTTTCTAGATGTCGGAAGTATGTAATAAATAGTTTAATACATGGGCATTTCCATATTGGCCTGGTTATCATCCCTCGACCCATATTGGCCCGAGACGGAGTCGAGGGCCAATATGGGGGTCTCCGGATGATAACCAGGCCAATATGGAAATGCCCATGTATTAATCTGTAAAAATAACATAAAGTAGATCCTACAATGTATTTCACTTCAGGCTATGAGTTAGTCTCGTCACTGGTGATCTTACAATGACTTTCAAATGATGAACAGCAATGGAACAAATTATAAAATATGTTTCTAGACGTAACATAGGTTTTGTCTCACGTTCCTTTACATTCAGAGATATACCGATAATTGACGAAAACAGAGGAAAAGTCTAAAGAAATGCATATTTAATAAATAATGTGATGTTAACATGGTAACATCTTAGGAATGCATAGAAGTAAGGAATGGGTCTGTACTCTAGTACATGTGTAACTTACTCCATCTCTTAATGGTAATGCTTAGGACATGTTGACGTATGGTGTGTAGTATTCTATTTTCCAATCTAAAGTTTGCCAGTGACTTGCGACAGGTTGGTGATTTTCTAGGTTACTCCCGTTTCCTCCACCAATAAAACTGACCGCCACGATATAACTGAAATCTTGTTGAAAGTGGCGTTAAACACCATAAAACAACCAACCAACCAACCAATCCTTTACCAAGTACTTTTATAGTTTAGTGTACAAGATACCAATACTTGAAATTTTATCCTAGAATTTGTCATCAGAACTAACAATACATGTATCGAATTGAGTTTATACAGTATAAAGATGTGTATTGACCAAAAACTCCTTTGTGGTCACATGTACCAGCTGACATCTACAGCATTGAGCTGTAGACATTAGTTTGTACATAAGATCTAGCAGAAGGGTACAAGTAATAAAATGAAAAACACAAAAACCCCACACTGTCCGAACATTTCCGAAAATCCCATTGAAAATCGCAGAAACAGAAGCAAAATCGATACCCCTAACATACATGTACATGAACTCTCACTTCTCTGGCTTGGTACTTCAATAAAAAGTTTATTCTTTTGTGTTTTTATCAGGATCCGACAATTGAGATTTTATGCCATAGTTATAGTTGATGTGCACCTTACTTAAACACTGTTGTACACAAATTTACCAGAGTTTGGAGTTTTATCCAGTCGTCTCAAAGTACATAAAACTATGAAAATTTATTAAATAGATAGGCCATAGAGTATAATACATGGCGAAAAATCTCATGGGTATTAAAATTCATATCTAGTGAGTGAGTGATTGTTGTTTAATGCCAACTCAGCAATTTTCAGCTATATCATGGCGGGAACAAGTTATTTTTCAATGAGATTATGATGAGGTCCGTTTTGTACTTGACCAACACGCTGAGTTGGATTTTTATAGTGCTTGCACACTGAAACAACAGTCCGCGGATAGACATGTCGCCCCACTCGTACACATTTTCCTGATTCCGAACCAACCAGTCTTTGCTCTTTCTCCTTAATGCTGCGTGCGGAGAAGCAACAAATACCAATTTTATAGTCTTTGGTTTGACCCAATCAGGGCTTGAACCCACGATCTACCGCACTAGAGGCGAGCATGCTAACCATTACACCATCAATGTGGTCCCTAGCAATCTAAGTCACAGTACAAAACAAATCGGAATCCATTAACATTTTTAAGAGATAGCAGTGCTTTGTGTATAACATTGATGTGCAAAATAGAAACAGCCTCAAAAAGTAATATCATGTTTTTACAGCTGCTTCGTCTGTACGATGGGAGATAACTCATAACATTAAATTTACACAATTTAGTATTTATTTCAAGGAAGATACATATTAATTAAGGTTTACAAAATAATTAGTATAATTGATAAAGAGTGTAAAAAAATTAGCATCTCATAACCACATAAATTAAGTGAATACAGAAGGTATTATCAGGACCCCTTGAAGGAACATTATTCTAAAAAATAAAACCATCTCATGCATTAGTATTTTATTAAAATAAATTCTATCTAAATTTAATATACAACAATCAAATTTAATCAAGGAAAACAATTAACAACTAGGAAGAACTGTTTTAGATACCTAAAACTTATGTCTCCCCTTAACAAGTGATACTATTTAAAAAACAATTATTTGACCTTGAGGTCAAAGGTCAAGGTGCAACGAAGGACATCATGGTACGCGACACACCGCCTTATGGTCATGCACCCACATACCAAATATCAGTGACCTATCTCGAAAGACAAACTAGAAAAGAAATATGCCCCCGCACTTGATAATTATGGACAAAGTTGTTTTGTTAGGAGTGATTTTTAAAAAATGAAGTGTGTCTGTAAGACACAAATGATGCCCCCACCTGACCATCACAATCCTATAGACATGCACACCTCCATTATGTATAAACATCCTGCAAAATATTAAAGCTGTAGCTCTAAAACTGTAGGAGGAGATAGCCGGACAAACCATGTATCTATATCCGGATGGACGAACAAAATGACTAAGTCCAACTATCTGTCATTTTGAGAATATTAGAAGAAAATCAAAATCCTGTGGACATGCACACCTCCATTATGTATATAAACATCCTGCAAAATATTAAAGCTGTAGCTCCAAAACTGTAGGAGGTGATAACCGGACAAGCTTCGCTGAGAAGAAGCAGAAGAAAAAATCAGACTAAAACAATATGTCTCCCTTCGTTCGAAGGGAAGACATAATAAAATAGGATTTTCAGCAACTAAAAAAACATAATGACTGTGATACTATATTAGGACCCCTTGAAGGCTCATTATTCTAAAAAATAAAACCATCTCATGCATTAGTATTTTATTAAAATAAATTCTATCTAAATTTAATATTTAACAATCAAATTTAATCAAGGAAAACAATAACAATAAAATAGGATTTCAGCAACTAAAAAAACATACTAATATTATTACCACGCACAACAGATATTCCCAAGGGATGAACTTTGAGATTGCAGCTGATCTTAAATACTAAAGCCACACAACAGAAATTCCAAAGGGATATTTGATGTTCTGAGATTTCAGCTTATCTTAAATACTAAAGAATTCTCTGTAAAGTCATTATCAGGTTTGAAGAGGATAAAGGTTGCTTTAGAAAAAAAATTAGTTTTTAAAATATCATTTATATCATATGCTGCCTTTCAAAATACTCCAGGTTACAATGTTGACAAGGCTGCTCCTGAACCTCATAATAGCATATAACATAATGAATTTGTTTTCCATTTTCAAAAGACAAAATAAATATCAGATTAACAATTTAATTTTATATGGATATCTTAGTGTTGTAACATGAATGCATACTTTTCATTTGATCTTTTTATGGTTTATATACCAGAATGTAAGCAACAGCTAAGAACTATGAAATAATGTACGCAGATACGAGATATTGTGCACTTTAAATCTGTGCTGTAGTTTTATTGCTCTCAAAGAGCTCGGAAAACTGTGGTGTAAATATTACTTATCATTAGTGAAAGTGATAAAGCCAACAAATTAACATCTCATAATCACATAAATTAGGTGAATACAGAAGGTATTAATCAGGACCCCTTTTGTCCATAAATTGGTGAAATTGTGACATATTTCTAATTTAATCAATAATTATAATTACGGTATGCATAAATTAGTGTATTTACAGTAATCTCATTTTTCATCTCATCATTGCCGTTCATCAGGCCACTAAGGTTTACAAAATATACTTGACACAGCCAAATGTTATCAAAATTGTCTGTGACTTATAGGATGAAGGTAGTTTCTTCAAGAATAATACTTACTACCATAACATAACTAAAACTAGAGGCTCACCAGAGAAATAAATAATATATATGAACACATCCAATTTGGTCCCTTTGAGCCTCTTCTTTCTGTGTTGGATTTCTAATCGAAAAAAAAACAATAAACTTTGTAGAGGACTATTCAATGAGCATTCCAATTGGCCCAGTTGTTTTAAGGATGAAGAATAAAATATAAAAGTTTATGGATAACAACAGTCATGCAAATTGATGACAATACCTCATATGACCCCTTTGGTCAGTTGAGCTAAAACTGTTTAAAGGGGCATTAATACCCAAAATCCTAATCCATATTTTCTTGAGTATGTATGTTTTTTAAGAAATGGCAAACTCTGGCTAAAAATGATATATTTATATATAATGGCAATCATAACTAGAGGCTCAGTGGGCTGAGCCTGTGTCCCTCACCTTTCATTCTGCTTTGAGGAAACTTAATACAGAACCTTCCATATGGTTCATATGTCTAAGCAGTTTCAAACGAGAAGATTTTTTTAGAAATCGACCAATCACAAACAAGAATTGCATGTGGTGGCCATGTTTGCTAATCGATTGGGACGAAATGAGCAATCTTCATAGAGGCCATTCCATAGATGCTTCCTACCAAGTTTCGGTTCATTTGGCCAAGCGGTTTCAGAGGAGAAGATTTAAAAAAATCGGCCAATCAGAAACAAGAATTGCCTGTGGCGGCCAGGTTTGGTAATGGATCATAACAACATGTGCACTCTTTAGAGAGGACCTTCCATAGAAGCTTCCTACCGAGTTTCAGTTCATTTGGCTGAGGGTTTTCAGAGGAGAAGATTAAAATGTGAAAAGTAAACGGATGACAGACGACAGACACCAAGTGATGGCAAAAGCTCATATTGCCTTTGGCAAGGTTTGCTAAAAAGAATATCAAAATGTGAATACCTCCTTGTAATGTATAGAATAAACATGTTACACTATATCAGCATTAGTTAATTTCTAAGGGAGATAATATCAAGAGTTATCTTTCTTTTAACAGTGGAGAAGATTTTTTAGAAATCAACCAATCAGAAACAAGAATTGCCTGTGGTGGCCATGTTTGTTAACGGATCGGGACGAAATGAGCATTCTTTATAGAGGACCTTCTATAGATGCTTCCTACCAAGTTTCGGTTCATTTGGCCAAGCGGTTTCAGAGGAGAAGATTTAAAAAAATCGGCCAATCAGAAACAAGAATTGCCTGTGACAGCCATATTTGTTAATGGATCGGGATGAAATGAGCACTCTTTATATAGGACCTTCCATAGATGCTTCCTACAAAATTTCAGATCAATTGGCTTTGCGGTTTCAGAGGAGAAGATTAAAATGTGAAAAGTTAACGGACGATGGACGCCAAGTGATGGCAAAAGCTCACATTGCCTTTGGCAAGGTGAGCGAAAAATGAATACCGGGTATAAATTTTTGAGAAAAAAAATATCAAAAAAATCAGCATACATATTAAGTACTTGATATTCTGTATTAAGATTAAACTAAATACATATTACATAGATATTACCTACAATACATACAAACTAATACTACATTACAATAGAGAGGGAGTATTTCTTCCCAATATTACCCCAACTGACCCTCATTTCTCAGTTTCTACATACCTCTCCACCTCCTGATAGAAGCACATAAATGCAGTTTTTACAGATATGGTATATTATTCAATAATTATGTGTACTGCTATTTTATCTAAAATACATTTTTTTCTTTGCTTCTTAGCTATGTAATATAATTCACATTGTAAGGGTATTCTTATGGAAAAATTGTATTCATTCTAAAATGTTTACCCGTAATATAGAACAAATAAAATATTATCATATAAAAAGTTTGCGTACAAAAACAGTCTTAGAAAATAAAACAAAAAGATCATTAAACAATTAAATGCATGATAACATAATTATACTGTAACACATAACTTTTATTTTTTAGAAACATAGTAAAAAAGCTATTTTTAGAAACACAGTAAAAATGCTATGTGTATCTATTATACCTTGGATACTTTGGCAAGTTCATCAAATACTGAAAAAAATAATTGCTATCTTTCAAAAATCAAAATCAATTTGTAGTTGAAATAAAATTTCACTCAAAACATGGATGTTTTATTTCAAGGGAAATTAATATGAAATGCAAAATGGTAAGTGAAAGCATTATCAAATTAGCCGTCGACCTGTATTTTCTAATGAGTTCTCAAATGAACATTGATTGTGACATTAATCAGAAAACACCAAATAACATTGACAACGACTGATTAACACTTGATAATTCTCAATACACTTCTACCTTTCGATAATAATTAAACCTTGAACACCAGATAACAACAGGGATACGGATTAATATAAGTTTAACCACTTGTTTCCGAATCCTATTGATTAATTTAAATGTCTATATAATTTATATGTGTATTGTCATAATGTGTAATATTGAATTAATTAATCAAATATGTTTATACTAATCAGAAAACATTTATGTTATTTTTCACACTTTCAGTGTCTTTAACTCAGAAGTGTAGATTATCGTAAAATGCAAATTGTGTAAAAGGATCAATTTTAATAATATTATTTTATCTCATCATCTCAAACCATTCATTTCACCATTTTTCATGAAAATATACCCTTTATGAGCAGTTGCTCTTTATATACAGGTTAAAATTATATGCACTATTCATTAAAGGGAAAAAATGAGTCTGCTCTCTAAAGTCAGTGATTTACTATATAGAGGTGCCCTTTAAGGCAGGTTTGACGAATTTGAAAAAAAAAAAAATCTGATGGAAATTTATGACCTAGCTTGGGATCAGAACACAAATGTGGCAGTGATAAATCAATTAATATTACTTAACTATCCACTCTTGATAACTACATCATCAGCAGTCAGTCAGACAGACATAAGCATACAATAAAATAGGGAAAGACATGGGAGATAATTCATAACATTAAATTTACACAATTTTAGTCTTTAGTTCAAGGGAGATAATTCATAACATTAAATTTACACAATTTTAGTCTTTAGTTCAAGAGAGATAATTCATAACATTAAATTTACACAATTTAGTCTTTTGTTCAAGCATACAAACATATCTGTTTAGCATAATATATATGAATATGGAGCAGGGGTGGCAAACTTACAACAATAGAACATTTCCATATCATATCTACATTTCTTTACATCATAAAGTGGAAAACAAATTCCTGTAGTCCTGAATCGCACAAACATCAATTAAATTTAGGGTTCTGGTGTTTAATGCCACTTACAACAATATTTCAGTTATACAGTGTCAGTCAGTTTTATTTGTGGAGGAAACCGGAGTACCCGGAGAAAACCACTGACTTGCCACAAGTCACTGACAAACTTTATCACATAATGTTGTATCGAGTACACCTCACCATGCAATGGAATTCAAACTCACAACTTTAGTGGTGATAGGCACTTAATAGCACAGATAGTTGTAAAATCCAACTACCATACAATCACGACCATGACGGCCCCTTCAATTAAATTTAAGTCTCAATTAAACCCTAATTATTAATTAATTTCATGTTCATTTCAAGTAATTTTAAGTGTCTATTAAGTTCAAATTTGCATCTAAATTTAATCAAGGTTTGTGCAACCCAGGTTTATGGTGCTTAACGACATTTTCAACAATATTTCAGTTATATCGTGGTGGTTGTGCAACCCAGTCCTGGCATGGATAGGAAGTCTGGACACCATTAACCAACAGATTAAACAATTATATTTACTATATGCAAGATAATTAATAAATAAATAATTTAGCTTAAATGATTGCTATTATTTTTTTCATTTCATCACAAAATCTTTTGGATCAGCTACATGACCACTACTGTCAATTCTAATATTTATACAGAATGAATCATACATGTAGTATACTATGTTAAAACTAGTCATTAGTTTTAAATAAACACAAAACAATATGAATGAAAATAGATATATCCCCCCAAAATAATTCTTTAAATATTTCATTAAAAATATGGTCTTCCAATAAAAATTATATTAAATAACAAGCCCTAAATATAAATATAAAACTGTTTATATTTAAGAAATAATTACCGGTAGCCATATATTTATATATTTTTTACCACAGGTTGGCACTTTATGCCGAATATTTTACCACGAGCGGTAGTGAGGGGTAAAATGAAGGCATAAAGTGACTACCCGTGGTAAATACATTATAAATATATGGCTACCGGTAATTATTTCGATTCTAATAGGACAATTATGGAAAATCTCCAAATCGAAGCGGTCTAGGTCATCCAGTGTTTTTGGCTGTTCTGTTAATTAAACCGACTGAAATGTTACAATAGCATTTCGTTTTTTCCAAAGAATTCTGAAATGACAACCGGAAAGGTGTTTCAATGCCAATGGTAAATAAGTTTTGAAGTTTCTAAATGTTGTCATTCATGAATACCAATTCAAAAGAAAGGGAAAATTCCACTTTGACGAGGAGGCGTACACGAAGCCCAAAAAGCCTGATCTTTATGTTTTACACTGGAAGTCTTCATATGACATCATGTTGTTTATGTTCCAAAGTCGTCAACAACATTTCGCTGAATTTTAATTTGTGTGATTGTTAGACCCAGGGATATGCAAAAATACATTTTAATGTTCAGTATTGCATTAGAATGGAGATAAAAATACAAATACTATACTCTGATCTCCTAATCTTAAACACTTCATTTTTAAGTTGAACACTCATGTTTATTTATTTTGTGTATTGCATCATTGGGCATCTTTTACAATGGAGTGACATCGAACAGCCACTTTATAAACAATAGCCACGTCTATCTATGACGTAATCGGTCATAGTTAAATATTATTTTTACCACGGGTTTGGACTCAAAGCGTTTGAAGGACATCATATTAGAATATATATTTTATAACATGTTAATACATGTATAATAACATTGCATGTAGAGTATCTCTATCTTTACTGCCAGATATGTCATTTGTTTTTATATTATCTAAATATCATATTTCATTGTAATAGTAAGCTAATCTTATTTATAATTTGTATATTTTCCTTTTGATCTTTACATATGATAATATCTATCATCAAGCAACAAACGCGATACAAATATACTATAGTTGATTTCTTTTGAGAGAATGGATTTCTCAGAGCAATGTCACATCAAAGGTGAAGCCTGCGATGTGAGATGTAATGAGAAGTTCATTTCAAGCAAAACATATCAATGATAGTATGTTTATCAAGTATTTGGTAACGTGTCGTCAATGACGTCATTATAACATCATATTAGAAAACAGCGATATTATGTTAATATCACGCTAGTTCCTTGATAATAAAATTCCATTTCAGGACTGTTATCACCCCTTGACCAATATCGACACTCGGGCTAAAGTCCTCTGGCCAATATCAGTCTATCGGGATGATAACAGTCCTGATATGGAAAAGGACATGCATTAATCTATAATTATCACACGTAAATATCAAAGTGAAAATGTACAAATCATTGATAAAAATAGATTATCGGTGATGTCTATGTGTAATAATGTGACGTTATCTTGACAAATCTTAGATAAACATACTATTGCTGATATGTTTTGCTCGAAATGGAATTCTCGTCGCATCTCACATCTTAAGCTTTGTCTTCGATGTAAGATTGCACTGATAAATCAATTCTCGCACAACAAATCATGGATAGTATATATTTATTCTAGATAATTTGTAACATGATATAACTAAGGTGGTCATCTCAGCAAAGTTTGGATGCCAAATGATCACAAATCTCACTTTATGGCTTTTAACCAGGTGAGAAAATATGGGGAAAAATCATAATAGAACAAAAAGTATTAATCTACCTTAAAATAACAAGAATTGTAATACAATAAAAAGTTTTAAACATTGGTAATAGTCTAGCTAGTAATAGCAAAAATAAAAGATACAAATACATTAAACCAAATTAATTTATAAAATACTGCAAGGTAAAGAAAATACTTTTATATTTGCAAAAAAGAAAGGTTGTGCATAAAAAAAACATTGCAATACGAAAAACAAAAAAAAAACAAAAAAACAAAACGATTGATTATATATTTCATGCCTTGACATTAAGCATGTTAAGAGATAGACATTTTAGAGTAACAAGGAATAAAACTCTCATGGCCTGCTATTTAGGAATTCCAGGAAATGTGAGGCATCAGCGGTCACATACAGTTTGAATTTAATTAAAATTGTCTCTTGTCAAAAGATTTAGTGCATTCTGGTAAATCTTTGGATGGAAATGAATTTTAAAATCTTAATTGGTTTTTTTTTACTGAGAATTCGCTCTATTTATTCTTTTCATTGGAACATCCTCCATAGCACCCTGTCTTGTTAAGACATGGCTACTATTTTTACGTGATGACATAGTTGGTGGGGGCTCTTGTCCTTCTTGAGCAGGTACGGCAGAAACGTTTGTCTGTTCTTTACTGGGTTGACTTGAACTAACAGGTTTTTTATGTTCGACACAAATTGTGTCTCCTAGATCCTCCACTGTCATAACAGTTATTCCTGTTGATTCATTCTTTGGTTTACTAGATTCAACATTATTTGAAGCTTGAATCTTATTTTCTTTTTGCAATAACGGCTTTGCCTCAGTTTCGTCTTCTTCAAACACTGTATCCATCATTTGAGAATCGATAGATCGTACATTAAGCCTTTCTGGTGAAGTTGGAGAGATATCCACAGTTAAAGATCTTGTTTTGGGCTTCAGCTTGGCCCCTGTACCCCTCTGTAAACAGATATCAGAATCATCTTCCGACCACGACAAAGCTCGCTGCGGCATGGATTTGATAGATTTCATTCTCTGTAGTTTCATGTTACTGTATCGCTTGTTGTGTAGGTGTTGCATCATAGAAAACTTGGAATGTCTTGCCATATTCCTGTCAAACATTCCTTGAGGAATCTGAAAGTATATGCATAGTAAAATCATTTGATATTCAATATGTAACAAATAAATGACATTTTACACAGCCATTGATGTTAAAATATTTCTGCTTAAAAATGACGATCATTACATTAAGTTTATATTCAATTATTTTAATGTATTCTGAGGAAAAGTTTTCAACACATTTGTAAAAAGAAACATTTTGAACTAAACTGTAAGGAATAGACAATGATTTGTTAATGAAGTAGAGAGAAGTCATTTTCTACTGACTTCTTGAGGGGAAATGATTCACCCTACAAAGAAAATAAATATCAAATACCAGTATCACCTCAGAATCAAGACCGGTATTCATTAATAGTGAAAATTTCTAAATTTCAAGTTTTTCAGATGCAAACACAGGACTTTAATGTGTGTATATTGTGTTTAAAGTTACGAAACTGTCATTTTAAATGAAAACAGGTGGCAAAACAAGCGTCGTTGCAAGCAATTCTATTTTTTTTCAAGGGTGTCTTCTATCACACTCGGTTACCATTTTTATTGTCAGTGCCCTCTGCATATCTACCTACGAGATGTTTTTGCAGTGAGCTGGCACTATAAAAATCAAGCCTAATGTATTAGTTTTGTGTAAAAAGCAGGCATCATAATAATGTCATGGTCACCAAAGTAACTTGTTCTCACCAATAAATAGCTATAAACTTGCTCACATGTCTTATTGAAGTCCCCTATTGAACATTCCCTCACTCATGATATTGTTTAATGTGTATGTTGTTTAGCAAAAGAAAGTCTAACTCTGTTATTTTAGGTTTAAGATAAAATGGCAAGTTTGTTACATATACATTTATTCAGTGTGACTTCAACACAATCATACTCCATTATTATTTATTTTGGCATCTTTACAAGTGCTTTTAATTCTCTCAAAGACAGGTTCTGTAAGGGCTGTCGTGGTCGTGATAGTATGGTGGTTGGATTTACAACTACTTATGCAATCAGTACCTATCACCCCTAATGTTGTGAGTTCGAATCCCACTCGGGCGATACAACATTATTTTCCAAGTTAACTAAAGTTGCGAGTTCTAATCCTGCTCATTGTGAAGTGTACTCTAAACAACATTAAGTGATAAAGTTTGTCAGTGACTTGTGACAAGTCGTTGGTTTTCTCTGGGTACTCCGGTTTCCTCCACCAATAAAACTGACCTCCACAATATAACTGAAATATTGTTGAAAGTGACATTAAACACCATAACTCTAACCTAGAATATCTTAAGAATAGGTACAGATATAGTAATGTATAGTAATTGCACTGTGACATGTTAACACAAGAAAACTACTATAATATTGCATTCTTAATTTTGCTTAGGAACTAGAAACTGGAACTCTGGGAATGTGCAAAGTATTATGGAATATTGTGAAATTGACTATTCAGATGAAATGTCAACAAGAGAAAAATATTAAACAACAATAAAGGTTACATTGTGTACTTCTTTGAAAAATGAAGAAAAGGCATAAATAATATGATGCAAGCATATAGGATATTGGAAAACAATGAACACAGAATTTTATATTCATGCTCCATACAGTAAACAAAAACAAAACAAGGAACAATATATTATCAATAATTAACATGTCTAGGTGATATGAAACTTATATATATATAAAGAAAGATATGTATTATACATCTCATAATTGACACAGCTGATACTACTGATACTCAAAAGTTTCCTTCTTACCTTGCCCTTCACCTTGAAATCGACAACAGAGGAAGATTAAAAACAAAACTCTATGACAAAGGTGATGACTTGACTTTTACAATAGTCAACTTTCCCTTCATCAGTAGCAATATTCCAGCATCACCAACGTATGGAGTTTACATTTCACAACTCATACGTTATTCTAGAGCTTGTGCACAGTACAGTGATTTTCTGGACAGAGCTCAGTTGCTGATGCAAAAGCTACTAAAACAAAGGCTACATATTGCTTTTAGGTTGAGGTCATCGCTACAAAAATTCTACCTTCGTCATCAGAATCTGATTGACCATTACGAAATATCCATATCTCAAATGACAATGGATCTTTGACTTTTTATGTAATATTTTCTTTCCTCTATCACTGCCAAGACTTTTACCAGACTTGACTGTATATATGAGTAACACAGTCTTTTTGGTGGGGTCCGTGTTGCTCATCTTTTTAGTTTTTTGTGTAGTCCTATTATGTGTCTTTACATTCTGAGTTCTGTGTTGTGATGTCTGTGGCACTTTCCGTATAACGACGATGTTCGGTTTTTCTTTGCCTCCAGTTGTTTGTGGGAAGGCGAATGCCTTATATACGTTTTTTGTGTTTGTTTGCGTATAGTATAGTAATAGTAATTTTCTCATGTTTCAGAAATAGCATCCATTCTTACAAATTATTCTGAATCTGACCCAACTAATCTTTGATCTTGCTTATTTATTCTCCAACTTAACTAAAGTTGTGAGTTCAAATCCTGTTCATGACGAAGTGTACTCAATACATCATTATGTGATCAAGTTTGTCAGTGATTTGTAGCAGGGGGGTGGTTTTCTCTGGGTACTCTGGTTTCCTCAACCAATAAAACTGACCGCCATGATATCACTGAAATATTGTTGAAAGTGGCATTAAACACCATAACCTTAACCCTATTCTCCAAGTTTAAATACAAGGTGGCTCTGCAATGGGCCTATGAGTGGAATTTTGGATTGTCACAAATAATGTTAGAGATTTTAGATTGGAAGTGAACATTTTGCCATGAAACAGACCGCAAGTGACTACTCCTAACAAGCTATTGTAAGTTTTCTTTAATAGAGAAAGAGAGCTGCATTCTTTGAGCAGTCCATCATTATGGCAAGTTGTACAGTATTTGATACCTTTCACACAACAAGTGTACATCCCTTTTAGATGAAATGAACTCTACAATTAAGACACACTAGGCCCTATACTATACTCCTAGTTGCCGAGAAGCCTAGTATAAAATGATCTACAATGTATTTAAAAATTAGATATTTGTTGTATTTTTTTAAATAATTTTTGTTTGGAGATACACTAACATCTAACAACATTCTGTTTGGGGTCATGTCAGGGTTCATTATCTGAACCAACCAATCAGCGATGAGACTAAGTTTTAAAATAATACACATGGTTTGCATGATGGTCAAATGGTCAAAAATGATTACCTGACACGACCCAAAATGGAATGTTGTTAGATGTTAGTGCATAGCCAGAGAAAAATAATTTTTTTTTAGGAAATAGGAATAATGAAAATGCATTTAAAATTTGCTGATGTGACAATTGAAACAATTTTCTGGATCTTAAAATTTTTTCTTCTTTTTTTCCCCCTGGGATTTCAGAGTTGTCATAGTATCATTCTATGAAGAAATAACTTATTGATAAGCAGAATATTGGCTGCAGCAAAAACTGAAGAGCTTCAGATGTGACAATTTCTACAGTAATGCAGCTTTTTCTTGTACAATTACATCAATACAAACATATATAACACACATTTCATGCAACAGTAGATTTTACGATGTTCATCTTACCGAATCACAAAACCTCTGGCCTTGCTCAATCTTAGGCTTTAAAATATATAAATCTTGTAGAATAGGGGCCTATAACTGATTATACATAAAACATAAGCACTCTATGATATTCATTATTTATTTCTTGTTAGAAAAGCCAACATGTGAATAAAATTGAACAGGGTAAAAATAGCTCAAATTCTCATATGAATATAAATTCTGATTTTACCCCTTGTTTATGCTCCATGCTAATAATTTTTTTTATAATGGAAATGTTTGATTAGCTGTGCTAAAAAAGTTGTCAAAATAAAACTAACAATCATAGTCAAATGGTTTTATAATTAAAATAAAATCTCTTAATATTTTCCCATGACCTTTGACCTATACTTGAAAGACATATTGACAAGAGCTGATATTACTTAAAGGCAAAGACTCTATTAAAATCAAATATATAGCTGGCAATTACAATGCTTTAGGAAATTTTGGAATCTACCAGAACTTAAAGTTTAGAGAGAATGTCATTTTTTCAAATAGCGTCATCTCTTTGTTCATATATTTCAAATTAAATGGACAACTTTCCAAAAGTCTAATAAGAATTTGTTGTCATGTTTACTGTTTAAACCATAAAAAAACCACTAGATTTACCATAAATTATTTATAAACCCTCTTGATCACGATAGTAAAAAAAACCAATGAAACCTGTCTAAACCGGAGCTACTTCAGACCAACTTTTGTATTCAGAATAAACATGTGTTTGGTTTATACAGGTTAAATTAACAAAGATTTCCTACATTGTGTCTTTATTTTAAGTTCGCTTTATACAGGATTTTGTTTTATTCAGAGTTTGGTTAATACAAGTTTCACCATACTTCCAAAAATTATTGCCTTAGTCATAAATTCTCTTTCCACTGCTACCTGATTCAGATCATAGTACACATGTTTGCAATAATCATTTAGTAATAACCCATCAAAGCCAAAGTGAAAGTAGAACTTCTTTGTTTTAGTAAGTACTACTTTTCACTATGGCATACTGTAAACCAACTTTTGTTCACGTGCTATAAACCTTCGTGACTTTCACGTTAGAGTACAAAACCATATAGCGTAATGTATTTTCTGGTATAGATCGATATCCGTTAGACAACACAAAGTCATGTATACGTAGTTAAATTTGGGGGGTCATGTAAATTAACATAATTAATTATTTTTTTTATTTGTCTGCTATCTTCTAATCCAGTAATTTCTACCTGTTTTGCACCTGGAAATATTATATTACAACTATTTAGTATAGGATTACATATTCATTCTTGGTAATAATATTATTTTTCTGCAATAAAATTTATAAAGCTACGCGTTGGCAAATATAATTATAAGTGAAGAAAGTTATCGAAATGTGTTAAAAACAGGTTTTATAATTATACATGTATATTGTAGTATAAAGTGCCGTGAGCATAATGTTGACAGGTAATTAAAAGCGGTTGATTGTAATAATCAGCTGGGATTACAAGATCAATAATTGCTGTCACCTATAAGTATGTTGATAATTGAAACTATTAATCAATGGGGATAATCCGCTAATCATTGGAAAAACAAATGAGATCAACTACAACATTATGACATCTTGGTCTATCATATTCTATAATATAAACTTTTTTTTCGTTTTTTGAGAAAATAGCACAGGTGACAAATTTATTATATGATGACAAAAACTGGACAAAAATATGTCAATCGAATGATCAATAATATATTACGAAAGACAACTCTTGTTATAAAAAAACAACCGATGTCGGCGGCGATGTAGACCAAAGTCATACCGCGAAAAATTTGAACTTTTAGCATTTTGGTTATCGCGAAATTAAATCTCCGCGAAACTGTCTTGAAGCAGAAAAACGCGAAACATGAAAATAAGTTGGTTTACAGTAACCTGATTGGCTGATTTAGTGGAGTCTCTGACCTTTAACCTTTAAATAATGACAAATTCTCAACTCCCAATGTTCTAATATTCTTTTACTTCTACCAAATACTGACTGCCTTCAAGTTGAAGATTACTGGTATGTTATACAAAGATGTAATAATATGGTCTGTTTCAAAAAAATACTTCTCTATTAAAACACAAAATGTAGACTCCAAACTGATAATTGTAGACACAAATGTTCTTAAGCAAAATATATATATATTTCTAGAATATGCATATAAATTAATATACTTTCCAATCCCAAAGTAAGTTTTTAGCAACCTATTTAGTATAATGTGTGTTTAAACATACCAACAGACCCATTTTCTTTGGTTTTGGTTCTTTGCTAAATAATGTTATGTTCCACAATTGTTTACATTATTGCTGCTGGTATAATGATCTACATCTTTTGAGTGAGAGCTCAAAATAACCTTAGTTATTCAAATATCATGTAATACTTACCATTCTACTGGATGAGGCATGTGATTCTAACAACTTTCTTAATAATGATGGGGTTGGTTCTTCTTTTGACTTGGGTCTCATCTTCACTTCTGGAATACAAATATATTTTGCTATCTCTGATTATCGATGTTTTGTAACTATTCCCTTTGATCTTTACATGTGATGATATCTACTATCAAGCAACAAGTACGATACAAACGTATAATTGTTGATGACGCTATATTGTCAACATTATCTTGGATAAACATTCTACCAATGATACGCTTTGCTGAAAATAGACTTCTCATTACACCTTGAATCTCAGGCTTCACCTTTGATGTGATATTGAACTGAGAAATCCATTTTCGCAACACAAATCAATAATGCTATATATTTCTACACTCGTCATAGAATTAACGATTTGACTGTAATAAATCCAAGACGTAGCTATAGCTATAGTTACTCCAGTCTCCTGTTTTATTCAAAATATAAATAAGCCGAGTAACAAAAATTTGAAATCTATCGTAATATCGTAATACATAACATGTAATTAATACAGTTTGTTTATAAATAACAGCCTATAAGCAGAGTATCCCCAAAAATGATATGAGAAAATGAAGAACACCTTGGACACTACATGATATATTTAGGGTTAGGTTTATGGTGGGTTAGGTTTATGGTGTTTAACTCCACTTTCAACAATATTTCAGTTATCTTGTGTCAGTCAGTTTTATTGGTGGAGGAAACCAGAATACCTAGAGAAAACCACCAACCTGTCGCAAGTCACTGACAAACTTTATCACATAATGTTGTATCGAGTACACCTTGCCATGAGCGGGATTTGAACTCATGAACACTAGTGGTGATAGGCACTGATTGCATAGATAGTTGTAAATCCAATTACCATAGGATAATGACCACGACAGCCTCCTAAAAGTATCTATTAAATAAGGCTAAGAATAAGATTTTTGAAAGATTACTTTGGATGACAAGTTCATTTAGAAACATCAATTAAAACTGATATACAATACAAACCACAATCGATGATACAAATGGTCTAAACAGTTGCTCCATTATGAAAAATGATATTAAATCCAACATGTGGAGCTCTCTAGGAATCTCATACATACCTGTTTCTTCTTTTGCAGGTTCTTCAACATCTTCTCCACTAGTTAGTTTGAACAACATGGCAGAACTGTCTATTTTACGCCTGAAATACCAATAAAATATTTAAACATTTTCTCTAAAGGCTTCAACAACATAATAATCTTATTAATTTAAAATCATAATTTTATCGTCACTGCCCAATTTTGGGTCTTTTTTTCATACTGCTTAACAGTCTCAGTATTGTCACAGTAGATATGACTAACTCAAACTTTTCACTATATCTTACATGTAAAATTGCTGTATTTAGAACTTTCACAGTGGACAATATTGATTCATACTGTCACATTTGACTCAAACATATAAAAATGGTGATGAGAAAAGCCTCCATTATAAAGGGTTTTATGCTATTGTAAATGCATGCTGTTAAATCTAACGTGCTGCAGACTTTTAGATTTTAATACTGTGAAATAGTACTTAATTGACAGAGTATGAAGCTGGACAACTTTTGTCCCAAATGTTAACTCACTCAGAAAAACTTCATATTCAGATGATAAACAAGACCAAGGTTAAGTCTGGAGACCTGAGTGCTGCACAACACTAACAATTTGATTTGTCATATTTTGAGAAAACACTGTATATATTTAGGTGTATAATATGAGACTATAAATGCAGTATAGGTGAACAGTATGGTTAATTACTGAAGTTACAGGTTTACAAACATGTAAATTTGAGGGAAACAACTATGGTTTACACATTTAAAATCTGAAAAATATTTTTCAAAATAAGAGCAAGTGGTGTACAATATCAATATGTATGGAATCATCTTTCAGAATGTAGACATCTTCAACTGGTATTAAATCAACATGCATTATATGCAGAGCTAGATAACAAAAACTATTGCAGTTACAGAATATACAAACTAGGTAGGTACCCTCTATGACATGTGATGATAAAAATGTGTAAGTTCCATACATGGATTTTTAAACAAATACTTAAAATCTGTCTAAAATAAAAAAAATGCCCACCTTCAATGTGTCTGGAATCACTGTGCAAAGTTTGAACAATGTAGAATGATGAAAAATTTTGCTGTTACAAATTATACTAAATTAGTACCCTGGAAGTCATGTTCATGAAAGACGGATGGACAGTGAAAGTGGTTCCTAGACCTGTCCTTGCCGCTGGCTTAGTAGGTAAAAATACTTACATATCTTCTGCACTGTTTGGCATATTTTGAGCTCCACACAGCTGTAAATTTTTGTAATGTTCTCTGCAATCAAATATAAAAGTTAAAATTATCATACAGTTATGTCTTTCTTAAAAGAACCCTATGTAAACCAAACTTTTCAAGAAATTATACCTAATGCTAATTTCATAAATTGCTATGTTAATAAAACTGGAAATTACAGAGTTTGACTTCTCTAATTAAAAATGATAAAAAGGATACGAGCATAATTATAAGATGAAAATGTAATACATTGGTGTTAAATTAAAGCAATATATATATATGGATACATACAGTTAAATCTATTTTAAGACCACCTCTATTAAGCAATGACTAGTATGGTGGGACCTTAATTTTCAATTTTCTTAACAGTGAATTTTATAATAATCAAACCTGTGTTAAGCGACAACCTGTGTGTGTGTGTATATGACAATTTTCACTTGGAGGTAACATAAGACTGGTTTGACTGTATATACCATACTGCACATGCTTAAACACATGTCTTATATCTATCCTTAGATTCGACATACCGGACAAGGTAAAATTTTGACTATTGAAACTATGTTTTTATGGCGGATGTGGTCTAGGGAATTGGACATAAGGCTAAACTATTGGTGCTGTAATAATTCAGAGGTGAGAGTTTGAATCCTACTAAGAGTAGAATTTAAAAAAATCGTCACATAAAAAATCTAATTCTAACACTGTTGGGTTTAATTTTCAGACAAATATATATAATAGATCTATTTAAACACCTTTGAACACTATTCATACTAACTTCATGACAAGTTTCTCGTAGTATTGTAACAGTTCTAACTGGTCGATGCCTTCTGGATCTTTCAATAAAAATTTCCTGAGATACAAATCTTGGAATCTTTTCATCTTCTCCTGTAGTTAAAGAAACAAAGTAATTGGGTAAGAAACTTCTTTTACATAAAGAGCTACAGTATCATAGAAACGGGTAAGAAACTTCTTTTACATAAAGAGCTATCATAGAAACCATGAAAGTCATCCATTTTACATTATGCACAGATGTTGAGAAATTGAGAGCTTGGACTTTCATACATCGGAATGTGAAAGTTAGTATACAATATAGATTGTACAAACATTTCACTTAAAATGCTGTCCTCGAAATAAAAATTTGAATTTACTGGTTCAGATCAAATTCTTCAATATATTTTTATACAGTTCTAAATAAAAACTGAAAAATTTACTAGTCTTGGGCCAGAGGACCGGTGCTCTTCATGAGGATTGCAAATGACATTTAATTTAAGCTTAAAACAAATTTTATTAATTAATAAATAATGTTATAAAATAAGGTAAATTTCAACATGATATAATACACATAATTAAAGGGATTCGAAAACAAGTTTAAAAAAACTTATATTAGTTCGTTTCCCTGGTATATCTCTTTACAATAATCAAACTGGTCTCGAAGTTTATACAATAATATCAAATTTTAAATTATAATAAACAATATTATTCTGAATAAATAATGTGAAAGTTTTCATATAGAAAAACTAAATGGTGAAAGAGAAGTGCACAAAAGAAAAGAAGAAAAAAACAATGAAAGAAAAAAAAGAAAGAAGACCTTAAGGTATCAATTGCTTACTACAGAAAACATTTAATTTTGATAAGTATGATGTAAAAGCAAACATTTAACATTTAATAAAGGAAAATCTGCATTTGACCTATAGTATGCCATAGTAAAAACAATAGATGTAAAACAATATTTAAAACTCAGACCAAATGTAGTCAGAATGAAAGTGTTAGTAAAATAAATTGTCATAGTTTCCATTCTTAATTTTTTGGTAATCATACGACAGCTATATTTCCTAAATCGAAGGTACTCCTCCCTCATGCATTAGTGACCTTAGCAGATTTTGGCTATACTGTTAGGGACTCCAGGTCAAAATTCCAACCAGTATATAGATATTTGGTTTTCCTCTGAACTTATACAGCTCAGGAAGACAAACAAGACACAAAAAACAGAATGAAAATTTGTTAATATTTGACAAAGTTATGACAATTTAAAGCTGCGATGAAAAGCCCTATATTTGGAAAAAGCTGGCATTATAGCATACAAAAGGCCTAAAGTTCGATATTTTAGTTAATTTATTTCAAATTCAACAATATAAATAGCATTTAATCATAATTACAATCAATAACAACAGAACATTTAATAAGAATAACATGCAATTAGATTTATAAGGTCCATAGAAAAAAAAATTTCAATTCTGAAAATCAAGGAAAATTGTGTGGACTTTTTATTTTTTTTTTTTCGACGGCACCGTCTCAAAACAGCATAAATGTCAGATTTTAGGGAATTACTCCGCAAACAATTGAAAATAAACCTAGAAAGTGTATTCATTAATTGAAAGGCTGGTCAGAGATCTTTTGAAATAAAAGCTCAATTTTAGTTTACTGTAATCCTAAATCCAATATGGCCACCATAAAAATGGCCACCAAACCAATTTTGACAAGAAGAAAATACAAAAAATGTACATTTTTTTTCATATTTTAGTTGTGATAAGGCTTAAAAAATTGAATTTGGTCAATTTTTGGTAATGTTTGTATGAATTTGTAATGATCAAAGCAAAAACAGGTTAATAATGTAAAAATTAACTAATTTTGTTATAATTTTTGGTCATTATATGAATTAAAGTTGAAAAATTTGCCCTTTCTCATCAAAGATTGCAAAATTTTGAAAAAAAAAATCATCAAATATGAAAAAAATTCCAACAGTATAAAATCTTCCTTAATTATTGACTTGTATCAAGCAATAAATTTTATCATTTAATTATTTCTATTTTATTAAACCTTAAAATTACTGAAATAAAGGAAAGAAGGGGAGGTAACTAATGTCAGGAGTAATGATTTCCTTTATTTCTAGGTCTGTTTTGGTGAATTTCTTTATTTTTCAGATCAACTAATACATAAAGGTTTGCAAAGAGGAATCCCAAATTGTATTCATTATTTCTTAATTAAACATTTTATCAACAAGATCTTGCTCTTTTACTGCAAATAGCCTTCCATTTGATACTGGTTCAACAGATTACATGCCATAAAACAATATACAACCAACCTGTCTACCATTAGTAATCTGAAATTTGATAAGGAATCTGTGTGGATATATGACCAAATGAATAAAGCCCTATTGAATGTGACGGTTGTCAATGGTTCATTGCAAATAATTAGAACATTTAACAAAGATGCAGATAACATGGCATTACTACCAACAGGAGATCTCCTACTATCTTCTAGGAATAAACTCCTAACTCTATCACATACAACAGGGAAAGCTTAAGATTTTAAGTGCGAACAATCACTCGAAAATATATCCAAAGTGCTCAAAATAACCAAGGACAATAAGATTATGGTGGGACGTGTAAATAATAATACACGGCAGCGTGAAGTCTTAGCGATGGACATGACAGGACACAATGAAACTGTTTACTGCCATGATATAAACAAGTTGTCTCCATTCTCCTGGATTCAGAATAAATCTATATTTAATAATCCTTTTAGAGTAACCAGCGATAGTTGTCATAATGTTATGTTATAGATAAACGAGATAATAGGGTGGTAGTATTAGGACAGGCTGGTGAGGTCAGGGGTATTTATTGTGGCTGTGGTAAGGCATCTGATTTTAAAGCAGTAGATTTAGTGGCCACTGAGTTGGACAACATTATTGTGTTAGACATTTACTCTGGCCTCCATGTCATCAACAGCAAAAGAAAAATTATCAAATATCAGAAGCTTTCGGGTCTAGGTGTTAGAGAAGCAGCATGATCACTAGACATTGACAATAATGGAATGCTCTGTTTCCCTCTAAACTAGCCCCCACAAAATTAAATGAATACATGTATATATCAGTACTTTACAGGTGAGTAATCTTATTAATGTCAGAGTGTCAATTTTTTATTCACGAGCTTTTAAAGATATTGGTATTTTTTTTCCTATTGTGTCAAAGAGCTGAGCAAAGAATTAGAAAAAAATCAAATCCTTCTGCCCCCTCCCTCTTTTAAAATAAGTATGATATTTGAAAACAGAAAGATAGTCTTATTTGAATTCTATAACTTTAACTAAATTAACTGTTGTTTAGTATATACTCACTGTTTTACTAAATGTTTATTGATAGCATGATATATATATGTCTTAATCCTATAAATAAATCTAAAATTTTACTTTCACTTTCTAAAAATATACCAGTCAAAGATTAAAATTTACATATGTAAAGTATATAAAAAAGATAAAAGATCACCTTTTCCGTATTTAGGAAGATCAAAACAAATACTGATGTATAGGAAGCACTTTACGTAAAAAAATTGTCTAAAAGAATCCGAACATAGTTGTAAATAGTCAGCTCTCATCAGGTTCAATGACGTTGTTGTTGTTCGGATCCACCATTTTGATTTCGGCAGGAAAATCGTTAAAGGTCATCGATTGACTTTCGTGAAAGAAACCAGGAGCCAGGTATTTAATCTTGATATAACTTCACAAGAATGCAGAGGAATATCATTAGTTTAAGTCTATATACTTTTCTTTTCTAAAATTTACGATTTTCGTATGGAAAATCGATTTGTTTAGGTTATTCTCAGTTTCAGATTGGAAAGAAAAATATTTATTTAGATACGGGAGAACCTGGCGCGTTGATTGGTGAATATTTAAAGAATTGAATATGATTGGCTCATCGTTTCTATCATGCAGCGATCATGAGTGTAGCTAAATTTTCCGGTACAATCTATTTACGTTGTCAACGACGTGCCGCCGAACTCAATTTAAAAAAAAGCCGTTCTCAGAGAGCAAATAGCACAAATAGGCAAATAAATACAAATAAAAAGAACAAAACAAAAGGAAACTTGCCAACCTTCGAAATCCGCCATTCCAATGAATAACGTCATGACGTTGGAGTCCCTTATACTGTTTTGGCACTTATGTATTCTTAATCCCAAAGACTTTTAAATTACATGTAGTTGTCTTTCCAATCTTTTGACTTTGAGCGTCATCTGATGAAGGTTATTACAGAAATGTGTTGTGCACACTAAATTAGATATCTACTCATTTATTTCAGTACTTGTTTCAAACCAAAACAATTTTGAAATTTTCAACAAATAAACATTGAATAAGGAAAAGTCCTATTATCATTGAAACAGAGAGGGTTTGATAGGCTAGTTGTGTAAGGGAAGGGGCATGGTAGAAATTATATAGCTAAACTGAGGTAAAAGCTAATGTTAAAATAAGGGTCATAAATCAGGGCAAAAATATCAATCTGCAAAATATTTTAGTATCCAGCTCTCCATGTCAAGAAAAGAAAGTAAAATGCCTTAAAATGTAAAAGTGTGACTACAAAATGCAGCAGTGAATCTGATTATGACTATATTGAAAATGGGACATAACTGGTTAAAAAAATTAATCCACAAAAATTCATATATGAAAACATGAAAACAGTAGAAGGAGATGGCATCACAAGGATAAATATGACACAGATAAAGCAGAAGTCATATAATGTCATCCATGTTTTTTCATGTTTTCTATAAAAAAAACCACTTAAAGATGCAAGTATTACCATTAGATAAAAATTTCCTTCATGTCCAACTATTTCTTCCATACCTGCCATCATATGATCTGTTACCTACAAAATATATATCACAGGAGTTACTACAGATTTTTTTTGTCAAGTTCACCAATAATATTTCAAGGATCAATTTTAACTTACTTTCTTCATGATTTGTAAATTTTCATTTTGAAAATTTTACAAACAATAATATCTATTATCAAGTGACAACCATTTTACAAACAATGTATGCAATAATAAAGTTTGAATGAACAGCCTCTGTTGTGTAAAGGTTGGCAAGCTCGTCATGATTATGTATCTGAGTGGAGTGACATGTTTATCTGTGGACTGTTGCTTCAGTGAGCTAGCAATGTAAAAATCCAACTTTAGTTTGTTGGTCTACTTGTCTAGTACAAAACACATACCATTACCATCTTATCAAAGAGGATAAACTTGTTCTCACCATTACATAGCTAGAAAATTGCTCATTAAACAACAATAATTCAGTCACTAACTCAAGTTTTGAGTATGATAACAACAAATATTGCTATACAACTAGCTCAATACATATTATTCCAAATCTTCATTAGTAAATACTATATAATGAATTCCCAATAAACAGTAAACAAGTCCAATATACACATGTAGCAGGAATACAGGTCGATAATTAATAATTAATCCTGTCTAAATAAAGGGAATAGGCTGTAGTGTATCACTCCAATGGGCCAATCATAATTCAAAATATAAAGTTGACATATTTAATAACTGGTTGTTTCAAAATTGTCAAACATCAGATTTTCATTCAGCAGTTGTATTTTCCTGTGGTCTGTAGTCTGGGGCAATCAATAGATAAATTGTCATTTAATACGGCTCTACTGTACCTTACAATTCAGTTCATCATACATTTTTGGCTCTACATATGTTGCCAGCTTAACCCTCAATTTGTTCACAAGTGGTTTAATGGTTGATCCCTGGAATATATAAATTAATATTCCTACATTTAATAAATCATTAATATCCACCAAAGACATTGGTCTTATAAAACATTAAATATCATCAATTTCAAAATTCACAGGAAAATTCATTGGAAATGTACCTGTAAAATCCAGACTATTGAATAGAAAAATGAACATTCCTACCAATTTTGGTTCCAACTGGTCCAGTGATCTCGGAGAAGAAGATTAAAAGTTTACAGACGCTAATATCTTACATGACCCTTTGGGTTAGGTGATCTAAATATTGTCTATGCACTTAAAAAAACATTGATAAGTATATAGCCATAGATTACAATGTGCATCAAATTGAAATTCTGTATAAATTAGCTTCAAAATATCAATATTTTTTCTTGCCGTCAAAAATAGTGTTGTGTGTATTCAAACTATTTCCCCGATCAATTGAATCACAAAAAAGACTAATGTTAGAATCCAAAAATAATACTATAACTTTGTTATTCTTCTTTATACCTGAACAAACACTGTGAAAAAGATGACTACAAGAGCAGTTGTAATAAAAAGATCTTTGGTGGGAAAATCATCTTTCTTTAATAAGGCAACGAGTGAAAAGCAGACGGCACCTCTTAATCCACCATAACTCTGGAAAAGATATATCAATATTATCATACTTATCTAATAATGTAATAATTTTGTTTTATTGAATTAAATATATTTTATTTGCTAAAAATATTTGCAATTGGTATTGGGCACAAACTATGACAAGAATTATTTAAAGCCCGCCTCCTACAATTTACAACAAATTATATACATGACAGCAACCATACAATGGAATATTTTAATTTAATTCCTCTCTCCCAACAATTTACAACAAATCATATACATGACAGCAACCATACAATGGAATATTTTAATTTAATTCCTCTCTCCCAACAATTTACAACAAATCATATACATGACAGCAACCATACAATGGAATATTTTAATATAATTCCTCTCTCCCAACAATTTACAACAAATTATATACATGACAGCAACCATACAATGGAATATTTTAATATAATTCCTCTCTCCCAACAATTTACAACAAATTATATACATGACAGCAACCATACAATGGAATATTTTAATTTAAATAAAGATGTATAAACAAACAATGCAAAAGAAACATTAACAAAAGAAATAAAGGGGAAAAATAATTTTGTAAAACAAATGAAGATTTTAACAGAGCTTATTACAGTCTTGTGAGACACACCAAAAGAACATTGTTTAATGTGTCTGTATCTTTTCAATTGGAAATTGTATGTCATCAGGGTCCGTGTGGCTCAATGAGTTAGGTTGTTGGATTACCTAACAACTCATACAAGCCTATCACTAATACGGCGTGGGTTCGTACCCGGATTTGTAAATTACAAAAAAGGGTGCACTCGACTCGCAGCCGCAAGTGATAAAGTTACCAGTTGCTTGCCCATGGTCGGTGGTTCTCTCTGGGTACTCCGGCTTCTTCCACCACTAAAACTGGTCGCCATGATATAGCTAAAATATTACTGAAAGTGGCGTTAAACACAATAAATCAAATCAAATCATTGTATGTCATCGCTACTCATCATAAAAAGAAACTTTTACAAATCTTGGCACAACTCCAAATAGGCTATTTTTCTGTATAATAATTGATCATTTTGGTCTCTCACTGGTAGACAAAATGTAATTACTGCATCATTATTAAATAATTCTGAGTTTTATTTTGATATTTAGTCCTTACCATTATAAACATTTCATCCAAAGTTATCCTTCTAACTCTTGATCGGTCAAACTTGTTTATCATCAAAGAAAATACATATGTATCTGTAAATAAAAAATATATATACAGTGTTTAATGTATGATATACTAGTCATCTATATAGGGAAATAATTAGACCAATAACATAATGAAATATCGTCAAACATGGTTGTGTCCAAGTCAAAGGCACAGACTATTTTAGTTCAAATAAGCAGAGTATTTATGGTTATGGTGTTTAATGCCACTTTCAACAATATTTCAGCTATATCGTGGTGGTAAGTTTAATTGCTTGGGGAAACCGGAGGACCCCGAGAAAACCACTGACATGTTGTAAGTTATCAAGGCAAATTTAT
Organism: Bathymodiolus brooksi; assembly: GCA_963680875.1. Lineage (NCBI taxonomy): Eukaryota > Metazoa > Mollusca > Bivalvia > Mytilida > Modiolidae > Bathymodiolus > Bathymodiolus brooksi. The sequence continues at coordinate 103,815,218 of OY804576.1, forward strand.
CTAACAATTACTATAAATAGATTATATTCTTATTTCAAGTTATTCTAGAAACTGACTCAACTGAGTCAACGAGATCTGATTGTTCAAAATTCTAAAATTATCTGTAGTTTAGTTTAAACATATTTATTTGTCATCAACAAGACAAAAGGATCAGGCACAAATTATACAATTTAGGTTGCCGTTATTTACATGATATACATACATTGACATATACTGAAATAAACTACATTTAACATTATAACAATTATCTGTAATGATGAGTTAAATAAAATTCCAGGGATTATTGACAGCATATAACACTCAGTTTTATAGGACAAAGTTAAATAATCCTGTATAAACCGAAGTTTGAATAAAGTCCCAATTAGGAAACCTCTGTTCCCTTAACCTTTATAAACCAAACTCCTGTCTATTATGAACACAAAAGCTGGTCATAAGGAAGTGCAGCTTAGACAGGTTTCACTCTATCACAATACTACTGATACTTACAAAAAAATCGAACAACAATACACAAAAATAAGGTCCATAAAATAAAGCCTGTCTTCCACTGATGGTCTCTTCTTACCAACAATAGACCCAGGAACATAAAAATAAGAATTTCTGTTATTGTGCTGTAAAAAATAATCAGATATTTTATAATGTAACATACATATATCACAGCAACACATGGTTGTTGGTTAATTTGGTAGGACTATTGTTTAAGTTCAAGGCTTGATCGCACTCATAAGTCTGAACCACTCCTCAGAGACATATTTTCATTCCAAAATTATAGGCAAGTATATATAGTAGACTTTAAAATTAGAAAGCCATGACATGACACCTTTAGATATAGCGCCGTCACAAATAGTTACTTTATTGTAGATTCAGTATTTTCGGAAAAGATTATAACTGTTGTTTATGTACATCGCCGTACATCAATTTATACCCTTTGTCACATGAACCATTTTTCCAAAATATGGTACTCATTTTTTATATGCCCAGTCCTAACCCTTTTGCATGGAAAATCAAATGTTATACTCCATCACAAGGTAAAAATGGTCCATGTTTTATATTTTCCCTTTACAATTTGAATTAATGAATATGTCCTTGACTTTCTCTGAGGTTTGTCTGTGAGTTGCATATGACAATGTTGTCTTACATCGTCTGTCAATCTTTCGGCTTCCATTTACCTAGCGTTTTACACTAAAAAGAATTCAGAGGACATCCATCAAATGCTGCCTGCTTACACTTCCAGTAAAACAATGGCCAAACAGTCTATGTAAAAACTTCTATGACATGTAAATAAAACCTACATACATTCAAACCAGTCTAATGAAGGATATATCATTATGGAATTTAAGTTGCAAAAAAATTAATCTTTCAGATGAACTTCTGTTTGACGCAACACGGTAAGTAGCTTTCATTTCCGACCGTTTCAACAGATTTGAAACTCGGTGACACAAAGTACAGATTGCAATGATTTAAAAACATCAAGACAAGAAGAAGACCAAAAGTAAATGGAATCTTAAAAAAACTTTTTATATTAACCCAAATTTAATTTGATTTCCTGTAATGTCCACTTATCACATCTAAATTCTCTTTTGTTACATTCACATTTGTAAGTAGTTTTAATTTTAGTATCATGGTGCAAATTAAACTTTATTTTAAATTAAATGAACATTTTTGTAAGAGATGCTTAATCTAATAAAACAGAACTTAATTTAATAACTCCAAATAGATTAAATTTTTTAAGACAAAAATAAACCACAACGATAAATATCTGCAAGAGAAATGCAATTATTATGTTGTTTCATAAAAAAAGTTCACAAAACATACCAAATGAAATTGTCTCTAAATGTTTTGATCAAAGATTAAAACCATGAAATAGACGACAAAACCTACAAACACTATTAGAAATCTCAGAAGATGCAAACATAGTACAGTGAAACTTGTCTAAACTGAACACCGAATAAACCGGAATCCTGTATAAACTAAAAACCTGTCTATTCTGAACAAAAAAGTTGGTTCCCATGAAGTTTGGTTTAGGCTTATGGTGTTTAATGCCACTTTCAACAATATTTCAGTGATATCGTGGTGGTCAGTTTTATTGGTGGAGGAAACCGGAGTACCCGGAGAAAACCACCGACCTATCGCAAATCACTGACAAACTTTATGAAATAATGTTGTATCGAGTACACCTTGCCATGAACGGGGTTCAAACTCACAACTTTAGTAGTGATAGACACTGATTGTATAGATAGTTGTAAATCCAACTACCATATGATCACGACCATCACAGCCCCAGTTTGGTGTAGACATGTTTCACTGTATTACAGAAATACAATACACATGCAGTCAAGCAATTAAATATCTCAATAAAAAACAATCTATATGTTCAACACCTTTACAAAGATTAAACTCTATTTCTAATCAACTAATGGCAACAAATTAACTGTATCAAATAATATCAAACATCTTTTTATTAGTAACAAAACAAATAATGCATTCTGGTTATTAAATTCTTTTCAAGCAATTGATGCCAAACAAATAAATACCTGCTTGTTTTAAAGTTTGGTGCTATAAATCAGATAATGTTGTTATTAACTTATACAGCATGATAGTGACACGTTTCATTACAAAATACTGTACCTATTTTCAAATGCACAAAAGGGAGATAACTCTTGTCTACTTCTTTTCATAAATAGAAACTTTTTAGATACAAATTATACTTTCCCCTTATAATTATTGAGATTTTGTAGGGTAGGTAGTTTATGATTTATCAAGTGTAATTCTTAACAGTTTTATTTCTAAAATAATTTAAAAAAAAAATTTAATTTATTAAAACAATAAACATTACCCACGTGAAATTTACGATCCAAATTCTACCTGAAACTTATAGAAAACTGACTAAAAAAGCTTGCCCTTTCAATCCAGAATCTTAAATTTCATTTCATATACCAATTACCCATAAATGACTACATTTCACACAACAATTACCAATAAATTACTACACTTAATACAACAATTACCGTCATTAGGGTTGCATAATGCACATTGGTGCATAATGCTTGGCTTGCAAGCAATCAAGCTCTTGGCCTTGAAAATCTCCAGAAAAAAACTAGTTCGTGTCTATAATGTGCATGGACTTTAAAAAAAAATCGCCGTCGGATATGTAAGAATTAAATATCAATCATATATATTTTTCAGTCCTTTGAGCATGTTTCATCTCTTTTCATCTTCAATAAAGTTGCAAAATATTAAATGTGTTGGGTTTTATTGGCATTTTCATATGATGTTTTTAATATCCGGATGTTGTGTAATGGATTCGAAATCTAAGTACAGCATCGGTAAATATAAGTTTAAATTCCGGATCTGAACGTAAATTAACGCAGTTGATAGTTGAAGATGACAGAAAATAATGATATAGAATAAAGAAAGGCAAACAATTGTCACTTATTATGACATTGTTGAACATTGCTAAGCTTGTGAGGAGTTGTTGAAAATACGGTTGTTATGTACATCAAAGAGCGCCGACAATCCGTTATGTTTTTGTATTTTTAAAATTGACAAAATAATTAATGATCATGAATGAACTACAAACAATGCCTTATTATTTAGTGATGAAATAGCATCCAAGCCATGCAATCAGATTATTATATGTTGTAATTTTGTGTTAATCAGATTTAACTTCACCTGAGAGCAATCAAGCTATTAGACTTGACATAAAAATTGACAAATACATTTTATTGTTTCTTTTCTTTTTATTTCAATCACTATAATCTTGTGTAAACACAGTCTGACAGTCTAATTATACTTGCACACATTGAAATCTTATCGGCAAGATTATTGATTATTTTACACATGGCTAGATATAGTCAGACGTTTATATTTAGTTTATTTTCGTATCTATCAAAGGTAAATATTTACAAGTACAAAACAAAACTGCACTAGACAGTTTTAGTTCTTCAATAATTAAAACATAGTAGATGCAATTAATTATTTTGTGGAATAGTGTCCAAACAATTTAAGAAATATTTAACTTTGCATGTTGACAATAGTAAACAAAAAAACATGGCGGACATGTGATTTCCCAGTCTGGGAAAGAGTGAAACACATTGTTCCTGTTTATAATGCACACCCCTCCTACAAAATAAAGAATCTGGGCAAAATCCTGTGCATTATTCAACCCTAAATACGGTACCAATAAATTACTATATCTAATACAACAATTACCATATATACATTTCTTCATTACATAGAATAATTACTCCTATAAAATTTATAACATTTAGAATACATACCTCATAACCCTGGTAAAATATTTTATTGCTGCACAAGACTTCTTATTCAAATTATTGAAGGCATAAGCCATTTGTATCAAACCACATGCTATTATGCTACAAAATATTCAAGAGCAATATAGCATAGATTTCATTATGTAATCAAACACTGCACCTTCTAATTTGATATACTTGAATATCATTAAAGAATTTGCTTTATAATTAAACAATATAGGTATAGCATTTACATTTCTAAGTTGGTAACCGCATCATGGTGTAATGATTAGCGTGCTCACCTTGAGTGTGGTAGATCGTGGGTTCAAGTTCAAGTTCAAGTTCAATGGCTATTAAATTGGTATTTGCTGCTTCTCTGCTAAGCAAGCAGCATTAAGGAGAAAGAGAAAAGACTGGTTGGCTCAGAATTAGGATAACGTGTCCGAGTGGGTGACATGTCTATTAACAAAGCTAAAAAGTTCAAATCTTGCACATTTAAACTTGTAAATTGATTGAAAAACCTTATTCGTAAAGGTTATGATTTAGCAACTGTAGAGGAAGGTTTTCTTTGCGTATACAACTAGTAAGTCCAACTAACAATTAAATCTGTACATCTATATTTCATTCCATCTTTTATAACTATTTTATGTTCCAACAAATTGGTCACCTATTTACTCTGGTCTCCCACGAAGATCATTTATTTCTTTAAATGTTTATGACTAATTGATATTGATTGTGTCAGAAATATCACTTATTATTTTCCCCCCTCAGAGTAATAGTCTTTAACCAACAGATTCTACCTTCCTAGTTAGTAGTCGGCTAACTACGAACATTCACTGACCATACAATTGTACTGTCCATGTTTACGTCGTCACTCATTTTTGTGGTACTGTGTGGTAATTTTGAGTGGAAGTGAATCTGTGCAAGTTTTTTTATTATTGTTTGTTTATTTCTGCATTGTCCTTGGAGGTCTAATTATCAGAAAAGAGGGGGATGGTGGTGGGGGATTGGGATCTCATTAACAGTATTAATCCTGCCAAATCTTTGCATCTGTCCCAAGACAGGGCATGGATATCCAATGCTGTATGTCATGGTTTATTTTTGTGTTCAATGCTTTGTAGTGAGAAGTTGAATATGATAACTTTAAATTTGATCAAAATTCATCACTTGGTCAGATAAACTATTTTTGCTTTTCTAACTTGACTGAGATATTGCTTATTTTGGTTAAGCGTTGCAGCATATCTGTTTCAATAATCACCACGGATATGTTCCGTTTGTCTTTATCACAATCACATCCTTTACTCATTCATGACTTATCACCTGGTTTGTACCAAGAGTAACACAACGGTTGTCACTAGTAGAGCAGGAACTGCTTACCCTTCCAGAACACCTATGTTCACCCCCACTTTTTAGAGTGGTTTATATTGCAATCTTTTTAGTTTTCTGTGTAATGTTTAGAAGATCATTGTTTGTCCTTTTGTCTTTTCTTTAGACTGTCCTTCTTTGATTTATGGCTTCTAATTACACCTTTGGTATCTTCAAACTTTTCTGATATAAACATCATAAACCCAAAACCTGTTAATTAAATTGATACCAAATTTTAAGTTTCTAGTAAAATATGCCGATATTTGCTTCCTGTGAAAATATATCCCATATGGTAAATAATTATACCTTATAATTCCTGAGAAATGAAAAATTTCTGCTAAGATGAAGGCTAAGTATGTCATACCTTATAATTCCTGAGAAATGAAACATTTCTGCTAAGATGAAGGCTAAGTATGCCATACCAAATATTGCCACAGGTTCAACAACTGAAAAGCAAATATTAATTATATTATTTATTATCATATATGACCATCTCTGCCAGCCAAGGGAAAAATGAAATGAAACATTGAAAAGTTTAGCAGTGCTCCAGATAATTTTCAAGTCCAAAGGGTAATTACCCCCTACTTTTGAAAATGATGGGTATTTGCATATTTCCTTTGCACTGTTGTACTCTCTACTTCAGAAAAGATTGCTTATATGTACACTTTTAAAATTATGTTTGACACAAGTGTTATTCAATAAATGCAGGATGCAAGTTAAATGTATATCTCTGTTTAATTTGACACAATTGTGTCATGTTTATTAATAAAATGTTGTAAATATTTTGTTTTTTGCTTGTCGACTTCGGCAGTTTTCACAGCCGTGTTGATAATGTCATCAATGATTCCTTTAACTATACTTTCACTAGACACAGATGCAACTGTCAGGAACTTAAGCATAGAATTTTCCGTAGCACTCTTGCGCTTAGTAGCGCACTTATTCATGTTCTTGCTCATTTTCAATAAATAACGTGTCCCCAAATTTACTTTCGTTTTAGTTCTTACTTATTATGTAAACCTGCATTTATTTGTAATATTGGCCGCGATTGGATGATTTATCGTAAACATCCAATCAGATCTCTTTTGACATCGAAAGGAAGACATTCGGTATCCCTCGGAGGTATGCGCTCTCTCCTTCGAAAAGTATAAAGGGAAGTAATTACGGGGAATTTCTCAAAGACAAAAATGTATTGTTATGTACACGATTGTACCAGTACGCTCCGAATTTGGAAAGTTTGCTTACACAGCAATATGTATGCGTAATGTGTACACTCTGATCTGATAATACATGCGTTTTTACCCATTTTCATAGCGTAAAAAACGCAAATAAGCAGCTTATCTGGAGCACTGGTTTAGTGTATCATTTTCTGATATATATCTTTATATCTCTTATCACTGATTATGTCTTCTCTTACTATTCATGATAAAAACACACAAACACTTATGGATAGTTATATTATAAATATTCTTTAACACCAACCTTTGACTTTAACTGTGTATTTGGTCAGTATTGATGATAAAATGCCTATTATTGCTCCAATACACAAACCACCAAAACATACAACAAAAAATTTAACTATTCCCAAGGCAACCTGAAAAAACAAAAATTCTGATTTGTATTTGTAAAATGGATGGAGATGTTCAGTCTGTCAGTAAACGACACTCATCGTCAGAAACAAACACATCATTTAATGACTTTTTTCAATCTTGCAATATTAGACAATAAGACAAAAATAAATTTCATTTTCATATTATGTAAACAGAAAATTAAATTGTGGGAAAATGCAATATTCTTATATTTATCACTTGTATTTGATAAAAAAATTACTATTTCAAATAAAAATAAATATAAATGTACCATCATTTATGTTTATCAGTGATTTACTTAGGCACCAGTCTCAGGACATTTTCCTACCTATTTCTCAAATTGTCCGAAAGAACTTTATAAAAATGAGTTTAATTATTAAAGAATGAGTGAGTGAGTGATTGTTGTTTAACGCCAACTCAACAATTTTTAAGCTATATCATGGCGAGGACAAGTTAATTTTCAATGAAGTGATGACGAGGTCCGCTTTGTACTAGATCAACATGCTTAGTTGGATTTTTATAGTGCTAGCTCACTGAAACAACAGTCCGCGGATAGATATGTCACCCCACTCGGACACATTATCCTGATTCCGAGCCAACCAGTCTTTGATCTTTCTCCTTAATGCTGCGTGCTTAGTGGAGAAGCAACAAATACCAATTTTATTGTCTTTGGTTTGACCCGATCGGGGCTCGAACCTGCGATCTACTGCACTCAAGGTGAGCTCGCTAACCATTACACCATCGATGCGGTTTATTAAAGAATGTCGTAAAGAAATTTTGATAAAATTGTCAATTGTCCTGAAGATTTCAAAGTTTAGCTGAAACACTGTTTATGTAGTTCATCTTTCTGCAGTTTTTCTAGAGGAAATAACATATGTGTTTAGAAGCATTAAAGCAATAAATCTAGAAACAAATGTATAAAACTTTACACTCGTCAATGATCCACCACTAAACAACTTTTGAGAATACTTCGTTAAGTAAATAATGTCACAGTTGACAGAACTATGCTAGTAACAAATGGATCAAATATCTATTGTCGTAGGGGCTGTCGTAGTCGTGATCGTATGGTAATTGGATTTACAACTACCTATGCAATCAGTGCCTATCATCACTAATGTTGTGAGATCAAATCTGGCCCATGGCGAAGTGTACTCGATACAACATTATGTGATAAAGTTTGTTAGTGACTTTCGTCAGGTCGGTGGTTTCCTTCGGGTACTCCGGTTTCCTCCACCAATAAAACTGATCGCCATGATATAACTGGAATATTGTTGAAAGTGGCATTAAACACCAACATCCCCTCTATTTCCTTAGCTTTTATACAGTTAACGTAAGAAACAAATGTGTTTTTGTAAAAGAGTCTGACTTTTTCAAGGATCTACATCACTGACAAGAAATTATGCATGTACACTGTACAGATTTCACGATATTGGATTATTAACAAATTATTCTAGAGAATAACTGCCTTAAAAAATCTAATTACACTGCAGATGTCAATAATAAATACACATTATTGGTTTTCATCTGCACAAAAATCAAACATTTTTTTTTCTGGCCTATAAATCTGCCTCAAGGCCTATAGATATCATTCCAATACAGATCCAAATGGCCTATTCTTGAAAATTCTTTTTGCAGACTAATCTATTAATATTAAAAAGATGAGTAGTAAATACAATTTATTCACCTCCTTTATTGTAATAGATCCACCATTCATAGCTATACTATTATAGGACTGTAAAACATTATACAAAACTACTGTCACACCATCTGTAAACAAACATAAAAGTGAGTGAGTGAATTATTGTTGTTTAATGCCAAATGAGCCATTTTTCAGCTGTATCATGGGGAGAACACGTTACATTTTGATGAGATGATGATGATGATGTCCACTTTGTACTAGACCAACACACTGAGTTGGCTTTATAGTGCTAGCTCACCAAAACAACAGTCCACTGGTAAACATATCTCTCCACTCAGACACATTATCCTGTTTCCATGCCAACCAGTGTTTGCTCTTGCTCCTTTATGATGTGTTCTTAGTGGAGAAGCAACAAATACCAATTTTATAGTCTTTGGCTTGATGCGACTGGGGCTCCAACCCACAACCTACTGATATTCGAGGCAAGCATGCTAACTATTTTACCACCGATAAGATTTTTAGTGTACTGGTAATAGATCAAGCATAAAATGTTATATTATTAGAAGACATTAGAACATCATTAAATGGATTCTACATTAAAACATACCATTTAGAAGAGACTCCCCAAAGACAAGAAAGTATAAAACTCTATTCACACCAACTTCATTGAATACAGCTAAGACCTAAAAATAGAATCAAATAAAAACAGAAATCATTATTTAGTAATCACAATACAGAAACTCTTTATATAAATATGTTCTAAAATTGTCAGCAGATCTACAACATAGTTGTGATCGGTATATGATATGGTTATATTCTTGGCATAAAAAATACCTGTAAATATTAGACTCCTTGAAAAAAAGCTTCAATAAGAGTTTGAAGATACCAAAGGGGTAATCAGAATCGGTAAATCGAAGAAGAACAGACAACACAATGGCCAAAAGAAAAAGAACAAAAAGACAAACAATGTTCTACAAAACATACACATAAAACTAAAGATCGAGTAACATGTACCTCATTAAAAACCAGGGGTGAACTCAGGTGCTCCGCAACGGTAAGCAGTTCCTGCTCCACTAGTGGCACCCGTCGTGATAATGAACATATTAAAGAGATTGTTTTATGAGAATTCCAAATCTCTAACGGTGGCTTTCTAAAGCTTGTTATGGAAGCATAAGAATACTAATACTCACAGCTACAGGATCTACAGCTACTATTAATGAACTAAAGACTAACAACTGGATAGGAGTTACATTTATGGCTTCCATGGCACCTACACTGTGTAACCCTATCAGACATAATCCTACAAAATAAACACAAAATAGAAGTGAGAACTTACAATATATAGGTGTTAGAATACTCCTGTTTTAAGGTATGTTCTGAATTACAAATCATTTTCTATAAAGGGCAATCAAAAATTTCAACCTTTCTTTAAAAGGCAGTTAAAAAATTTCAAACTTTCTATAAATGGCAGTTAAAGATTTCAACCTCTCTATATAGGGCAGTTAAAATCTCAACCTTTCTATATAGGGCAGTTAAAATCTCAACCTTTCTCCAGAAATGTGCTGTTTCTTTGCTCTAATTTGTGTCAATGTGTAACATTGGATAGTCTCTCATGTTCATTTACATCCATATCCTTTCTGATTAATTACCAATAAATCAAGCACATCTGAACAGATTCTTCAATCCACACAAGTTCTACATACAGTCTAATATGCTTTTAAGAAAAGTAAAATTACTTACCAATAGTAAAAGCAGCACACAATGTACCCTGCAATAATATTGTTCAAATCCATTAAAAAAGTTTTAACATGTATTTTATTTGACAAGTGCTATATCATGTATATCACTCGACAAGGATGAGCTTATAAATGATAAATCAGGCAAAAAGATGACAATGACACTGAAAAGAGCATACAGATTGATGTTTTGATTGCCCAAAAGTAAAAGGCCAGAAAATGGAATGAGTAGGCAACTTTTACTTATCAATCAATGTTCTCCTTGTAGCAGACGGCATATAACCGTTGTCTTATTTCTATGCTTCTGGTTCCATCTGTAATCTCAAGCATGTTCAACTCGACTTGTAGCAGACATTGTGTTATTTCTATGCTTCTGGTTCCATCTGTAATCTCAAGCATGTTCAACTCGACTTGTAGCAGACATTGTGTTATTTCCATACTTCTAGTTCCATCTGTAAGGTCAAGCATTTTCAACATGACCAGTAGCAGACGACAGAGAAACATTGTTTTATTATTATACTTCTGGTTCTATCTTAAAGCTCAAGCATTTTCAACATGACCAGTAGCAGACGACAGAGACTCTGTTTTATTTCTATGCTACTCATACCATCTGTAAGTACAAACATGTTCAACTTGTGACTTCAACTTTTAGAATTATATGATTATTAAACGATAAAAATCCATAACTCTGTTTTAAGCCTATTGCATCCATATTACTGGATGGACTTGAAGGCTGCATAAAATACAGTATGGTACAAGTTGTGACTATTAGAAAAAAAAATGAAAAAATTTACTTACAATAACAGAAAAAATCAGGATACTGCCTAAATTTTGTAGAAATGTTCTGTCATACAAACTGAAAGCAGCTTCCAATATAATCCTGAAATAATTATAGAAAACCAATAGATATGAATAATTATGTATGTACATAAATGTATTTATATAATATAAATTTGGTTAAATAAGGATTCCATCTGAACATTTTTTAGTCAACATCTATTTACAGTGAAACTTGTCTTAATCGAACCATGAATAAACTGAAATCTTGTATAAACTGAACATTCAATAAAGTCCCAAATGCAGGAAATCTGTATAAACAGAACATCTGTCTATTCTGAACACAAAAGTCAGTCCCAATGAGAATCAATTTAGACAGGTTTCACTATAATTAAGGATTGATCTCAATAAATGAATTCCTAATTAATTTTGTTCTTGTTCTAAAAATATTTTGTCGGATAATAATTGCTTAAAAAGAATTAAAATTAAAAAAATTCCCAATTGAGACCCCAACATGTGACTTCCGGTTAAAAATGTTGTCTATGGAAAATAACATCAATTTTTTAACCAAGCAAAATCTCTTAAACACATCAAATTGATTTATTTAGCAATATTGATGAGGATTCAAACAATCATACAAATAAATTATTTTAACATTGACTAGGTTGTCATTATAGCTGTATTTAGCAAATTACCACAAATATATTAATATTATTGTGGAATTAACTTGATTTAAAGAATTTAATAATCTTATGTGGTGAAGTTTTCAAACACATTGTGCGAAATTTTCAGACAAACCATGTCTATCAGATCATATGTGGTAAAGTTTTCAGATAATTTATAACCACATAATAGATCACAATGTAGTAAACAGATTTCTGGTGCAGTCATTATATTAACTGTGGCCACCATATTTAGTGGTGAAAACATTTCACACACATTATGGCAGTCAGAATGAGGTGGTGAAGTTTTAGATACATTGTGACTGCCGTGTTAACTGATGATAGAACTAAGAGTACCTGGAAATAACAGCTGTAAGTCATGTTAGTCTCTGTTGTATAATCAGTACAACTTAAATAAAAATACCGTACAGTCAAACCTGCCCATACAGTCACCTCTATTAAGCAGTCACTTGTATTAAAATGTCAACTTTGTCTTGTCCTGTCATAGAAAATTTCATATGAATTGAACCTCTTTTAAAAGGTCACATGCCTTAAAAGAACATTTTTACTTTGTACCAAAGGTGACCTCTTAATACAGGTTTGACTGCTTATATATCTGATTCTTATACAATTGTCCTATCATGGTAATATTCTATTTTTTGGCAGTAAAATAAAACAAAACAAAACCTTCTATATTGTAATATTGTCAGTTGTGCTGTATAATTATGATATTTAACTTATTTTGATATCTTGGTACATTTTTTTCATTATTTTTTTTTATCACCACTTTATCAGAGTTGACTTTCCTTCCCATAACTTATTGATATGCAGTTATTTTATATTTTTTATTATCGTAATATTGATTTTTGTGAGTTTCCAGTTTTGGTCTCATTCAAGGAAAGGCCATTTTTTAACTGTCACATGTATACATAACTCACACTATTCTAACCCACACATTTTTCGAAATGAAACAACCTTTTAAAAAAAAAAAAAAATTCATAATTACTAGTCAGACCTGTATATAAACGGCATTCAAGGGAACCTGAAAATGTGCCCTTTATGAGCAGCTGCCCTTTATATACAGGTTAAAATTATGTTCACTATTCATTAATGAGAAAAATGAGACTGCCTTTTATAGACAGTGATTTGTTATATAGAGGGGACCTATAAAGCAGGATTGACTGTATTTGGTTCCATTACTTACAAGGTTAAGGTTAAATGTCATGGTTTATCATTACCACTTTCACAAATATTTCACTTATATTTTGCCATCAGTTATTCCTTTGAGTGCAGAAAACTAGAGTATCTGGAGAAAACCACTGACCTGCAGCTGTATGCCACAAATCAGACAAACTTTATCACATGTGTGTGGAATAAGTTTTTTACTTTAACAGTGATAGCCACAGATTGTATATGTAGATGTAAATCCAACTAAGACTGTGTCCACGACTGCCCCTGTAACTCTCAAAGTGTAGTCATAAAGACCACATGATATCATTTTTCGTCCAATTTTTCCTTTTAACATGCTTTCGACCAAAAATTATATCATGTGAACACACAAGTCGAATTGAAACATCATTTCAAAATTGGTTGGAGTTATATTTCCATCCAGTAAAAAGACACTAAAAATCAAATCGAAAATCGGGCTGTGTGAACCCTTGGCCGTTTGACTTACCTGCGTTGCAGATGTAGAATTGCTTGAAAATCGTATTGTGTAATCGTACTTTTACATGATTTCTTTCCCATACAATGCATTACATTCTTACATAAAACACATCAGTTTAATGGTAAATTAACCTTAAACATTAATTGATACAAACTTACGGTGGTAGTAGAAAATGGAAAAAAGTAGCTGGTGTAAAAAATTCAGGCAACTTTTCAGAAATACCAGCTCCCCTGAAACAAACAGTCATTCAATCAAACATTGATGTATATATTTCTGTAAAAGATCTTGTAGCATTTATCATACAAAATAAGTTATTAGTACATAATAAATACATACATTTTACATTTATCATAGTGTAGTCCTCACGATGAGCACTGGTTCTCTGGCCAAAGACTAGTAAAACTTTGATTTGGACCAGTAAATTCACATTTTCATATCGAGGACTGTATTGCACAATAGGTTTTTTCACTCTTGTTCAATTTGAATTGCAAAAACATGTGAAAATATCTTGCACTTTGCATTCTGAAAATCATAATAAGAATTCAATTACATTATGATTTGGCTATTAATTTGGACAGTTATTATTCCTTTCATTTTAATCATAGTTGGATTACCTAACAGCTCATACAAGCCTATCACCAATATAGCATGGGTTCGCGACCTGCTTTGTAAATTACAAAAAAGGTGCACTCGGCTCGCACGCAAGTGATAAAGTTTACCAGTTGCTTGCCCATGGTCGGTGGTTCTCTCTGGGTACTCTGGCTTCTTCCACCACTAAAACTGGTCGCCATGATATAGCTGAAATATTGCTGAAAGTGGCATTAAACACAATAAACACAATAAATCAAATCCTTTCATTTTGAACAAACCACCAAAATATGCAACAACAAAAAACAGTACATGTATATGGTAAAAAACAGTATATGGTCGTTGAATCACATATTTCATTGTTTTCTTTGTGTGTCGACAAATTTAATGCGGAACAACTGGGCTGTAAAAGATCATATAATGAGAAGTACAGTTCACACTATATTCTGCATTGATATGGTGGTGGTAGTTTATGGTGTTTAACGGCACTTTCAACAATATTTAAGTTATATTGTGGCAGTCAGTTTTATTAATGGAGGAAACCGAAGAAAACCACCGACCTGTCGCAAGTCACTGACAAACTTTATCACATAATGCTGTATCGACTATACCTTGTTTTTGAGAAGACATTTCAAAGTCTTAGAATTCTACATTAAACTATGGACTACAAAAAAAACTTTGTTGGGGAAAATCAAAGGAGCATTCATGCCACATTTGTTTTCTTATCGTTTTGTGGTTCAGAGAAGAAGATACTTGAAACATTTTCCCCTTTTTTTCCTATTTTAAACTATGTCCTCCTGTGTTAGCCATCTTGGATTATCATTGATACAAAATACAGTTCGAGACTCGCCTTAGCCTGTATCATTCAGCTGGTTTAAAAAAACAAAATTATTACCCAAAAGGATCATTTATGTACAGTTTGGGTTTCACCTGTATCCATGAAGATGATATTTCAATATTTTCCTATAGGGTCATTTTAAACTTTTTCCTGCAGTCATGGCAATACTAAATTTCTGATCAACACAAAACATACATAAATTGTGTAGCAGACTAAATGGTAAAGTGATTTCAGAAAAAAAAATATGCTAAAAACATTTCCCACACAATTCAATGTTAAAAATACAAACATTCTAAAGTACTTACAAAAAAATAGCACCAAATGCTGTTCCAATGATAATAAGTAAACTGTAAAAAAAAACAAAAACAAAACCAATGAAAAGAAAATTATAACTTTTTTTGCAATCAATGTATAGAAGATAAATGCAATACATTTCACTATAATGTAATGGGGGAATGGGTATGGTGTTTAGCGCCACTTTCAATAACTTGCTACAGGTTGGTGGTCTTATCCGGGCACTCTGGTTTCCTCCACAAATGAAACTGACTGCCAGGATATAACTGAAATATTGTTTAAAGTGGCGTTAAAACCAACCAACCAACCAATCAATAAAACTAGCAGTCATCAAAATATATTGAAATAATGTAATATTATACACCCATAATCCCTGCTGAAGAAGATAGGAACGAAATGATGACATATAGACTACTTCAATTGACTGAATGACTTCTAAAAAAAAAATTCTCCCAATTTTGCTTTTTTTTTTTAATTGGACAACTAATGTTGACTATTTATAAGAATCAGTATGAATCTGTATACCCAACAAGGAAGTGTTGCCAAGAAAATGACATATTAAATACAGAAATCTGTAAAGTGTCAAATACAATGTTCATCATTCCTTAAAAATTAATACTGAAAGTAATATAATGGAACCCTGTTTTCTTTTGTATTTATGCAAATTTTGATAGGAAAAACTATGAAATAGTCTGAGATTATTAACTAGGATCTGCCATTGGTCTTTATAGATATGATGTTTGACTTAGGTATTAGTCACTATGAGGTTTTTTTGTACAGCAAAGTTAATCAAAGAATGATCATCTAATCAGACACTTAAACTTCCCATTGAATGTATTCCACACAGGACAATAGGTATTGTATTTATTCAAAGAAGCATTGCATTATGTTCATCTTGGAAAAATTTAAATACCTTGACCACCAAGAAATGATCGATACACAGGAAAGCTTTTATTTCCATTGCAAAATACTAAAGAATTTCCCTACCAAATCTGTACAGTATTAAACCTAAGAATTTCCCTACCAAGTCTGTACAGTATTTAACTTAAGAATTTCACTACCAAGTCTGTACAGTATTAAACCTAAGAATTTCACTACCAAGTCTGTACAGTATTAAACCTAAGAATTTCACTACCAAGTCTGTACAGTATTAAACCTAAGAATTTACCTACAAAATCTGTACACTACAGTATTAAACCTAAGAATTTCCTTACCAAGTCTGTACAGTATTTAACTTAAGAATTTCACTACCAAGTCTGTACAGTATTAAACCTAAGAATTTCCATACCAAATCTGTACAGTATTAAACCTAAGAATTTCACTACCAAGTCTGTACAGTATTAAACCTAAGAATTTCCCTACAAAATCTGTACACTACAGTATAAAACCTAAGAATTTCCCTACTAAGTCTGTACAGTATTAAACCTAAGAATTTCACTACCAAGCCTGTACAGTATTAAACTTAAGAATTTCACTACCAAGCCTGTACAGTATTAAACCTAAGAATTTCACTACCAAGTCTGTACAGTATTAAACCTAAGAATTTCACTACCAAGTCTGTACAGTATAAAACCTAAGAATTTCCCTACCAAGTCTGTACAGTATTAAACCTAAGAATTTCACTACCAAGTCTGTACAGTATTAAACCTAAGAATTTCACTACCAAGCCTGTACAGTATTAAACCTAAGAATTTCCCTACAAAATCTGTACACTCCAGTATTAAACCTAAGAATTTCACTACCAAGTCTGTA
This sequence comes from Bathymodiolus brooksi, assembly GCA_963680875.1. NCBI lineage: Eukaryota > Metazoa > Mollusca > Bivalvia > Mytilida > Modiolidae > Bathymodiolus > Bathymodiolus brooksi. Next base: position 103,832,371 of record OY804576.1, read on the forward strand.
CAGTATTAAACCTAAGAATTTCCATACCAAATCTGTACAGTATTAAACCTAAGATTTTCACTACCAAGTCTATACAGTATTAAACCTAAGAATTTCTCTACCAAGTCTGTACAGTATTAAACCTAAGAATTTCTCTACAAAATCTGTACACTACAGTATAAAACCTAAGAATTTCCCTACTAAGTCTGTACAGTATTAAACCTAAGAATTTCACTACCAAGCCTGTACAGTATTAAACCTAAGAATTTCACTACCAAGCCTGTACAGTATTAAACCTAAGAATTTCACTACCAAGTCTGTACAATATTAAACCTAAGAATTTCACTACCAAGCCTGTACAGTATAACACCTAAGAATTTCCCTACCAAGTCTGTACAGTATTAAACCTAAGAATTTCACTACCAAGTCTGTACAGTATTAACCCTAAGAATTTCACTACCAAGCCTGTACAGTATTAAACCTAAGAATTTCACTACCAAGCCTGTACAGTATTAAACCTAAGAATTTCACTACCAAGCCTGTACAGTATTAAACCTAAGAATTTCCCTACAAAATCTGTACACTACAGTATTAAACCTAAGAATTTCACTACCAAGTCTGTACAGTATTAAACTTAAGAATTTCACTACCAAGCCTGTACAGTATAAAACCTAAGAATTTCCCTACCAAGTCTGTACAGTATTAAACCTAAGAATTTCACTACCAAGTCTGTACAGTATTAAACCTAAGAATTTCACTACCAAGCCTGTACAGTATTAAACCTAAGAATTTCACTACCAAGCCTGTACAGTATTAAACCTAAGAATTTCACTACCAAGCCTGTACAGTATTAAACCTAAGAATTTCACTACAAAATCTGTACACTACAGTATTAAACCTAAGAATTTCACTACCAAGTCTGTACAGTATTAAACCTAAGAATTTCACTACCAAGTCTGTACAGTATTAAACCTAAGAATTTCACTACCAAGCCTGTACAGTATTAAACCTAAGAATTTCACTACCAAGCCTGTACAGTATTAAACCTAAGAATTTCACTACCAAGCCTGTACAGTATATAAACCTAAGAATTTCACTACCAAGTCTGTACAGTATTAAACCTAAGAATTTCACTACCAAGTCTGTACAGTATTAAACCTAAGAATTTCACTACCAAGTCTGTACAGTATTAAACCTAAGAATTTCACTACCAAGCCTGTACAGTATTAAACCAACGTAAAAGGAATATTTTTCCTCAATTTGTTTTGACCTTGCATAACATCGTTTAATTATTCAGTATTTAAAGAAGAACTTCAGGAGATAATTACAACCACATCTTGGTGACAAAATTCTATAAATTTAATCGAAAATAAAATTTCCCTGGAGCCGATTATTTCTGATTCATCACTCCAATAGCACACTGAATCAGAACATGGCAATAGCTTAACACAGAAACAATTTTCTAATCTGATTCATAGGTCTTTAACGTGTAAAATTTATTATTTTTTAGCTCAGTTTTAATTTGTTATTCAATATATTTACCATGATTCTGGGACTAAGGATGCAAGTTTGTCTGTATAATGGAACCCTGAAAAAAACATAATCAAAGTTTAATATTATATCAAATGTTTTCAAATCTCGAATTCATGAAATTTCCATTATCAAATTACTTCAAAACCATTAAGTAGTAATGTGTTGCTAGTTGATGAACACTATACAGCATCATTAGTAAAACTCAACAACTTTTAACTTTTATCAAACAACATTGAAAACCAAATTATAATAGTATTCCCCATATATCTGAAGAGAGTCCTTTGGCTGTTTCAGTGATTTTATTTGTTGTCAGACACACTAATGAAATAAAAAAAAAAAACTTTCTGACAGTTAATCTCTGTCATCTTGAGGGGCTTCAGCTGATGCGATCTCATAAACACTTTGAGATATAATAACTGTTTATTATTGAAGATTTTAAGTGGGTTGGATTTATGGCGTTGAATGCTACTTTAACAATATTTCAGTTATATCGTGGCGGTCAGTTTTATTGGTGGAGGAAACTTGAGTGCCCGTAGAAAACCACCGATCTGCCGGAAGTCACTGACAAACTTTATTACATAATATTGCGCACCTCGCAATGAGTGGGATTTGAACTCACAACATCAGTAGCGATAGGCACTGATTGCACACTGTAGGTAGTTATAAATCCGACAATCATAGAAATTTTTAAAGTGACTGTGAAATGAAGAACAGTCATTTCCCATCCATATTTTTATGGCAATGTAATTAACAAAGCTAAAAAGTTCAAATCTGACCCATCCAAACTTGTTAAGTCCTTGAAATATCTTATTTGTAAAGGCTACGACTTAGCAACTATAGTTTATAGTTCATTTGTTTAGAAAAAAAATCTTAAAAATCCAGTTTTCAAATCAAACAATTTTTTTTCTAGATTTATATTAATATATGATATATAGGAAATTTTTGGTCCATTATTAAAAAAGTTACCCATTAGGTCTTTATGTTAATTATATTTTCTAAAGTGTAAAAATCTGCATGGAGTTAATACAAATAGTGTAAGAGCCAAACCATCAAAATAAAATAACAGACATGTGCTTTCAATGTGTATTTCATTGTACCATGTGACATAGGACATTTAAATATTAAAAGGCTACTCATTAACTGACCATTAAGGTGATAGTCAATTATTATTGATGTCCTTTAATATTTAAATGTCCTATGTCACATGGTACAATGAAGCACACATCTGTTATTTTCTTTTGATGGTTTGACAGCAGTTTCTTTTCTCAGTTGGAAATTTCAATGTAACAAGGGCAACGCAAAGCGTGGCGTATCCCCTCGCCTAACAATTTGACCCTGTGACCTTGACCTTTGACCTTGAAAATTAATAGGGTTCCAGATTCTCTTAAGGACTATGTATGTACCAAGTTTGGTCAAAATCCATTGAAAGATGTTGATTCTAGAGTGTTCACAAGGCTGTTATGCATTAAAAATTTGACCCATTGACCTTTGACCTTGAAAATCAATAGGGTTCCAGACTCTCATAAGGACTAAGTATGTACCAAGTTTGGTGAAAATCCATTGAATGATGTTGATTCTAGTGTTCACAAGGATGTCACACGGTAAAAATTTGACCCGGTGACCTTGACCTTTAACCTTGAAAATCAATAGGGTTCCAGATTCTCTTAAGGACTAAGTATGTACCAAGTTGGGTCAAAATCCATTGAAGGATGTTGATTCTAGAGTGTTCACAAGGATATCACATGGTAAAAATTTGACCTGGTGACCTTGACCTTTGACCTATGACCTTGAAAATCAATAGGGTTCCAGATTCTCTTAAGGACTAAGTATGTACCAAGTTTGGTCAAAATCCATTGAAGGATGTTGATTCTAGAGTGTTCACAAGGATGTTACGGAAGGACGGACGGTAGCGTTACTATATCCCTTCGCAACTTCCTTGGCGAGGTGATAATAAACAAAGATGACTACAGGTACATGAGCCAAATATTTTTTTTAAAGTTATTTTGTCAATACAAAAAAAGGTTTGAAGATACCACAGGGGTAATCAGAAGTCGTAAATCTAAGATACCACAAGGGTAATCAGAAGCCGTAAATCTAAGATACCACAGGGGTAATCAGAGGCCGTAAATCTAAGATACCACAGGGGTAATCAGAAGCCGTAAATCTAAGATACCACAGGGGTAATCAGAAGCCGTAAATCTAAGATACCACAGGGGTAATCAGAAACCGTAAATCTAAGATACCACAGGGGTAATCAGAAGTCGTAAATCTAAGATACCACAGGGGTAATCAGAAGCCATAAATCTAAGATGCTACAGGGCTAATCAGAAGCCGTAAATCTAAGATACCACAGGGGTAATCAGAAGCCGTAAATCTAAGATACCACAGGGGTAATCAGAAGCCGTAAATCAAAGAAGGACAGACAAAACAATGACCAAAAGAAAAAGAGCAAATGAACAAACAATGAATCTACAGAAAACAAGAGATCAAGCAACACTAACTCCGCTAAAAACCATTTTTGAAATTCTGAGTGTTCCAACAACAGACAAGCATATCATGACCAACTGGGAATCATAAAAGGATAAACTAGAAAAGAATCCATTGGTGCCACGACACAGATCAATCTTACATGTGTATGTAATAGCCATTCATCAAATTTTAAACTAGATAACAAAATGTTAACTAATGAAGTTAATGCTTAGATAATTCCTTAAAGGACAAAAGACCAAGACAAGGATAATTAAATTTCCGTGAAGGATGTCTGTCGTAATCCTCCGTGACTTACTTTTACTAACTACAACTGTCTAATTTCTTGTTGATATATGATGCCTAACATTCTTATCCATAATTCTAACTAAAGCCAAAATCAAATTACAGTAAATCTAATTTGTGTTTGATAGATGTAATACTATTGTAAAGGATACTGGTGGCCATCTTGTTGATAATGTCAGCTATACATGCCAGGTGTTAATTTTTTCATTGGTTAATCAGATTTTGTTCAATTTTGTAATTGTAATCTGATGCTCCATAGAGGCTGTAATTGTTCACTTGGTTAACAGGTTACACAAGACAGTAGTCTGCTTTTTACACAATTGGGAGGAAATGTCAGTTATATAGGTATAGGTATACAACAGAACAATTTAACAAACAAAAAATGTAAATATTTCTTAGTTTACTTGAAACTTACCAGTATGTACAAAAAAATAATAATAAACAGTACATCTCATAGTCATATTAAATAAAATTATGACTTATGACATAAAAATAAAACTTGAAGAAATAAAAATCTTGTTTCTATAAAGCAGGGTACCCTGTCTGACATGAGTCTAGTGGTTGTGAAGGATAAATAAACGATACAACTCAAATCTAAGGATGGGGTACAAATGAATGCCTAGTATTTGTAGAATGTCATGCCCCTCGTAAAAACTGCACTTAATTTATAGATATTAGTTTACCAAATGTATTTATTGGCTATTACGGACAATACCAAGTTTATTTTCTCCAGAAACATCAACTATTTCCTGATGAGAAGCAGAGGGAAATAGTTTGTACGGAGGGTGACTTGATATTGTCTGAATAACCAGTAAATAAGTGTTTCATTTTACCAAAGACAACATAGGACATCTGAAACAATATGGCTATTAATAAGACACAAGTAGAAGTTCTTAAAGTAATATTTGGGAAATAAAGATTATTAATAAAAATCGTTTTAGAACAACAATTCTAACCATTATTTCATCAAAATCCTGGGTGAGTGAGGAAAACCAGATTTCGTCAGGAGTTTCAATTATTTTGTCAGGTAAAGTTAATAATATGTCAGGTAACATTTATAAGAAGAGTTTGAAGATACCAAAGGGGTAATCAGAATCCATAAATCAATGAAGCACAGACAACACAATGGCCAAACGAAAAAGTACAAAAGGACAAACAACGATCTACAAAACATACACATAAAACTAAAGATAGAGTAACACGAACCCCACTCAAAACAGGGGGTGAACTCAGGTGCTCCGGAAGGATGATCAGTTCCTGCTCCACTAGTGGCACCCGTCATGTTAATCTAGCTACAAACCCGGTGACAAGTCATGAATGAGGAAAGGACCGGCAACTGTTTACGTCAATATAATGTGCCGCTATAGGATCCAATTCATGAAACGCTAAAACAGTGTTAAATTATAATACTTAAGGAGGGACACTCTCCAAACACATTTAGCCAACAAGTGCACATTCCTGACATATATCTAGGTATCAATGTGATGAAAAATGTTGTGTCTTCAGATTTAAAAGCAATTTAAGGTCATGATTAGGTCACAATGAGCCAATTTAACCAAAATTTAAAAGAGAAATAATATGACACAACCCAATTTGTAGCAGATCTATGTTGCATTATTAGTGGGTCTGATTATGTTGATTGATTGATTAATTGATGTTTAATGCCAACTTTAACAGTATTTCAGCTATATTGTCTGATTAGGTTCATTTTACATACATACAAAGATTTACACATGATGTATGTGGATGAATACATTGTCTGTATTAAAAGACTGCATGGCTACCAGCTGCTCCTCATACATATTATTCTCTTTAAGAGCAAAACCTTTTATCAAAAGAATAAAAGAATAATATTTCTGAGATAATAGGAATTTTTTAGTCAATTCTTATTAAGTGCAAAGTAATTTAGGGAAGTCACAGATGTTTTCTTTATGGAATTACGGAGAGTCATAGAGGTTTTTTTTATGGAATTAATGATCACTTCATCTGCATATTAAATCTCTGCCTGATACAGAAATGCAATATTACAAAATAGAAAGAAATGATAAATGTTCATTAAACTAATTCCTTTTATGAATAATAACGATTTGTCTGATACAGAAATATCATAAACTATCATCAAATAAAACAATTCTTTAATGCACGAAAATATGAAAGTTCAGGAAACGTTGAAACTATGGAAGTCTAAGCTAACTTTGATTACGGTTGTTTATAATGCTATTTTAAACTATTTGTCAGCTATGTCACTCAGGTCAGCTTTGCTTGCAGAGGAAATTGGGAAAACAGGAGAAAAGCTTTTGCCTTTATTTGGTCACTGACAAAAACTTTTCCTATAAAACTTATCCATTACACCTCTACAGGGGAAATCAACCTTGTGTACCATAGGGGCAATACACACTGATTGCATACATAGTAGATAAAGGAACCTTTGACCTTTGCATCATCCTATATAATCTTTTTAGGCAAATGCTTCCAATAATAACTTTATCTTAAATATATTGAAAATAATGACAAACTTGTATCAGTATCAGTTACATTTTTGTTATTGAGCTGAACCAGTTTTTTATAGGTCAGTGAATTTTCCTGTTAGTTCGGTTTTCTCCTTCAACTCTGGCTTTTTTCTGGTACTCCGGTTTTCTACTGTTACACAGAATTTTTCGTGGTACTCAGGTTTTCTCTTATTACTCATTTTTTCCCCTGTTACTCGGGTGTTCTCTTATTATTTAGTTTTTATCCTGGTACTCAGCTTTTCTCCTGTTACTTAGGTATTTTCTTGGTACTCCAGTTTTCTCTTATTATGCAGTTGTTTTCCTTCCTGGTACTACAGCTTTCTTTTATCACTTAGGATTTTTCCTGGTACACAGATTTTCTCTTGTTACTCATTTTTTCCCTGTTGCTAAGCTTTTCTCTTATTACTCAAATTTTCTCCTGCTCCTCAGGTTTCTCCTGTTGCTTGTTTTTTTTCTGGTACTTAAGTTTGCAGAAGCTTATGCCCAGTGGGCTGTAATGGGGGGATCTTCTTAGAACCAGTACTGGAATTTGTATTTTGCATGAAGGAGGATTGTGATATGTAGATTCCATTTTATACCAACCATATGTCCCAGTGGTTAATAGCTTCATGTCATAGAGGATCAAAATTTAACATATGCTACGATAAGTAATGGGTCAATAAATCTTCCTTACTAGGTGAGCCATACATGATCATGTGAGCCTCTAGTTTAAATTTGTAAATGATGATGGAAATCAAATATGGTGTAGGAAAAGCTTACCATTCATAAGTTCTTGATCTTATCCTCTATCTTTGTGGGAATTTGTGTCGTCCACGCTTTTGTACTTATATGTTGTTTGATTTTATATTGTATATGAATCACCCTTAATTTCGAAAATATGGTTATGTTTATGGTGTTTAATGCCACTTTCAACAATATTTCCATTATATCGTGGCGTTCAGTTTTATTGGTGGAGGAAACCGGAGTGCCCGGAGAAAACCACTGATTTGTCGCAAGTCACTGACAAACTTCATCATATAATGTAGTGAACGTGATTCGAACTCACAACAAAAATATGATCAGAACTTAATGTACTGTATTCATATTGATATCAAGCTACAAAAAGTAAGAGAATGGACCAACTGGTTTATCATGTACTTTATTCTGTTTTCTCAACTAATCAATATTTTCCAACATGATATTCTTAAGAAAGGAAGTGCTCCATCATACTTTGTGATTACAGTGTTGTAATTTTCCTGATATCTGCATAATAATTATATGCATCGGCACTGACATCATGGTTTATTAGATATATTTTTATCGAAATTTGCAATTCTTAAATCTTGTAATTATTATTAAAAATAAGGTTCTCCTCCCTCATGCATAGGTAACATTAGCCAATTTTCACTATCCTGTTTAGGCTCTTTAGTTTTCTTGCTCTCAGATTTTCACTATCCTGTTTAGGCTCTTTAGTTTTCTTGCTCTCAGATTTTCACTATCCTGTTTAGGCTCTTTAGTTTACTTGCTCTCAGATTTTCACTATCCTGTTTAGGCTCTTTAGTTTACTTGCTCTCAGATTTTCACTATCCTGTTTAGGCTCTTTAGTTTACTTGCTCTCAGATTTTCACTATTCTGTTTAGGCTCTTTAGTTTACTTGCTCTCAGATTTTCACTATTCTGTTTAGGCTCTTTGGTTTACTTGCTCTCAGATTTTCACTATTCTGTTTAGGCTCTTTAGTTTACTTGCTCTCAGATTTTTACTATCCTGTTTAGGCTCTTTAGTTTACTTGCTCTCAGATTTTCACTATCCTGTTTAGGCTCTTTAGTTTTCTTGCTCTCAGATTTTCACTATCCTGTTTAGGCTCTTTAGTTTTCTTGCTCTCAGATTTTCACTATTCTGTTTAGGCTCTTTAGTTTACTTGCTCTCAGATTTTCACTATTCTGTTTAGGCTCTTTAGTTTACTTGCTCTCAGATTTTCACTATTCTGTTTAGGCTCTTTAGTTTACTTGCTCTCAGATTTTCACTATCCTGTTTAGGCTCTTTAGTTTACTTGCTCTCAGATTTTCACTATCCTGTTTAGGCTCTTTGGTTTACTTGCTCTCAGATTTTCACTATTCTGTTTAGGCTCTTTAGTTTACTTGCTCTCAGATTTTGACTATCCTGTTTAGGCTCTTTAGTTTTCTTGCTCTCAGATTTTCACTATCCTGTTTAGGCTCTTTAGTTTACTTGCTCTCAGATTTTGGCTATCCTGTTTAGGCTCTTTAGTTTTCTTGCTCTCAGATTTTCACTATTCTGTTTAGGCTCTTTAGTTTACTTGCTCTCAGATTTTCACTATCCTGTTTAGGCTCTTTAGTTTTCTTGCTCTCAGATTTTCACTATCCTGTTTAGGCTCTTTGGTTTACTTGCTCCCAAAGACTTTTAAATTATTTGGCTTTCAAATCTTATGATTTTGAGCGTACTTGATGAAGATTATTCCAGAAACGCGTCGCGCGCACTAAAATTTGTATTTACTGTTTTATTTCAGTATGCACATGTATACTGCTTCAAACAAAGAAATTATTTACCTGAATGTACCGGTATATACATGTAGAAGAACACACCAATATACACTTTGTATGTTGTATATGGTAGATGATTTTTATTATATTATATAATATATGGGTTTCTATAGGTACCAATCAAATAATTTTCAGAATCAATACAATTTTACAAAAAGCCGGAAAGATTAGTCACAATTAATTTTTCAATCCTTTTCTAATTATGGGTATTTCAATGATTTTTAAAATCTGTTATAATGGATATTTAATCAATAATCCTGATTAGTAAGCTAAATCTCTTTTTAACTGTAATTTATTATATAAGAGCATCCTTAAAAGATAAGGATTACATTGGTCTGTATTTGGTCTGTATTTTACATACAATCATCAGCTGTATCATTTAACGACTTTCTATGTTACGTGGATACATTCTGGGCTTTCAATATTTTTCAAGTGTAACCAGTACTTCACTGTTTACAGGCGGTACTTTTTTATTAAAATTTGAACAATTTTCATGAATATCTTATACAATATTCTTTAAATTCGGGAGGTACCAAAGACCATTTAAGAAAGAAGGTAAAGTACCTGGTACTGCCAGAGATTGTCTCTCCAGACAGACAACAGACAAACAATATTTTGAATGCAGTATATATCCCATATAAAGTAAAACATCATAGTCATAATATGCATATTGGCGTTGGTATGAAATTAAGACTACTTCCTACACTTAATTGTCCTGTAATATAAAGCTCTTCTATATAGTGTCAAGAATATCATATAGTAACATTAAAGCCACAGTTCAATAGCACTTTCTAAAAATTATTCCATTTATGCTTCCCGTTATAGCTAAATTATAAATATTGTTTTAAATGGCTCCAGATGTTATTTCCTCATTTATTATAGTATCTGATTATTTAACACTGTGTATGATAGATAATCTTACTGATCGTGATGATACAGGAGAAAGAAATATCAGCAGACGTCAAGTCAGGATGAAGTAAATAGAAGCCTGTCAACTGCACTCAGTGTTTAAAAGTACAAGTTCACACTGGGTGGTGTGTGTTAAATGGCAATTTCTAATTCAGTTATGTGCTAGAGGGCAGTTTCACACTCATTTTAGTGGATAATTTGGTAATTTCATGCTCACATTTGAGGGTGATTTCACACTCAGTTTAGTGTAGTGTGTGGGAAGGCAAATTCACACTCAGTTTAGTGTAATGTATGAAAAAGCAATTTCACACTCAGTTTAATGTAGTGTGTGCACGTGGGAAGGCAATTTCACACTCGGCTTAGTGTAGTCTGTGGAAAAGCAATTTCACACTCAGTTTTGTGTAGTGTGTGGGAAGGCAATTTCACACTCAGTTTAATGTAGTGTGTGGGAAGGCAATATCACACTCAGTTTAGTGTAGTGTGTGGGAAGGCAATTTCACATTCAGTTTAATATGGTGTGTGGGAAGGCAAATTAACACTCAGTTTAGTGTAGTGCAGTCATTCCGAAGGTTCGTCGGACAGTGGCAAAAGTCAGACAAAAATTGTCTTGGACCGATAAAATAATTTTAATCGTTGGACCAATTGACCGGTTAACATATGCCAGGAAGTATTTTATTTTTGGCAAGTTTTCAAACAATTGTCAAATCAAAATATTTTATCATTGCTCTCATCGCAAGCTCAGCTTGAGTTCGCGGAAAATCCCATTTCTATTTTTAAAATATTGATATGGGGACTTCAGTAATTGTTGAAAGGGCATTTTAAATCCTTATCTTTACTACGCTTTTAATAACGAATCGCACATGGCTAAATTTCAAGCAATAATTTGTCACTGATCTTTTGTTGAAATCAAAATGTTGGGGCTCCCATATGTAGCCGGAGCTATTCCTGGAAAGAGTCTGAAAGGGAAAACCATGGAAAGTGACGACAAGCGAGAGAAAACGAAGAAGTATGAAGAAAATAGAAAGGCACCTAAATTTAACGTGAAGTGGTTGACCAATCGCGAATGGCTGGATTACGATGAGAGCAACGACATCATGACATGCAAAATATGGCAAAGATGATGATGATGATGACTTTTGTGAAGATTGGCATGATGAAGTTGAAAACTGCTTGCATATATGAATATACAAGAGAATAAAATATTGCACTTAAATTGTGTTAATTTTTTTTGGTCCAGTAAAAAGTGATTTGGTTCAGTAAAAGTTCTACCTTTACTGGACCAAATGTCCAGTGAAGTCCAAGGTACCTTTGGAATGACTGGTAGTGTGTGGGAAAGCAATTTCACGTTCAGTTCAATGTAGTGTGTGGAAAAGCAATTTCACACTCAGTTTAATGTAGTGTGTGGGAAGGCGATTTCACACTCAGCATAGTGTAGTGTGTGGGAAGGAAATTTCACACTCAGTTTAGTGTAGTGTCTAAGCAGGGGTTTCAAAGTGGGCTGGTACCCGGTACTTTTACCCGCCTGAGATCGTGTATAGTACCGGTAGAAATTACTGAACCCCCCAAAATTAGCGGTGGTCAAAACCACAAGTACGATGGTCGATAGGCTTGTGGAACATTTTTCATAAAAAATTAATGATTCAAATCGAACAACTGCGTCACGACCAAGTTGATGGGATATTCCCTGTTTTAAAAATAACTTTACCTTAGAATCGTAAATAGCAGTTTGAGCATGAGGTAAATAGATATGTTTTCGCCCCAATATCTTTTCATCCTTGTGTAAAACTCGGACCGGAACAAAGCTTACATCATTTCAAAATAAAAAAATGACCGATTACAAATTATGTTCAAACACAATTTAGTGTAATCTCCAGTAATATAAGTATGATTATTATGAATATATGACTACACAATATTTTGTGCGATGTTTTTTATCCATTTAAAACCCAGGGTCGAATCATTCTGGGGCGTACTGTCTTGTTGCTTAACTTCCGGTATAAAAAAATAAAAACCTATGGCTAATTTATTTACATATTTTGACGGGGCACTACCGCGGTTGTTCACAGAAATGAAAGTGTGCTGAAAAACATTTTTAAAAGGGGGTACGAGGAGATAAGGGATAGAAAATTACTAGAAATCTGGAAAAAGGACCGGACATGGCTCAAATACGAATTGCATTGTAATGGGAAGGTCTAAAACGCGGAAGTGGGAAAACACGGAAGTAAGCCCAAAATGGGTACTTGAAAGATCATATCTTGAAAAGTACTCAACCTAGGATAAAAATCTAAACGGATTCTAAAAGCTATTGTTAAGATCTATCTTTTCAAGAAATAAATAATACAATATTTTATTATATAGGTACTTAAAAGTTGACCGGAAGTGTCAAAAATGAGAACGGGCAATGGACAAATTTTTGACTTTGATCTCAAATGTATCAAAATTAAAAGACCCCGGTCAAAAACCGTTTAGATAATCTTAAAGACAATTTTATACTCTATCAGACGATATAAAAATCTGTTTGCTAAAATATTAGATAAAAGCACAATCTTGACCGGAAGCCTACCTTTTCAGAGTTAGTAGTCGTCTAATTTTCAACTTTGATTTCAAATTTCTCAAAATTCAATGAACCCGGTCAAAAACCGTTTAAATATTCTTAAAGACAATGTTATACTCTATCAGATGATATAAATTTGATTTTATGGAAATATTGGTGGAAAGCACAATCTAATTTTTAGGTACCTCCTATTATAAAAAACTTTGAAACCCCTGGTCTAAGTAACTTTTTAGTAAGTAGAATTGAAAGAAAATCCATCTGATACTCAGGTAAAAATGTACAGATAAGGAACAGTCATTTATTTTTGTTGAAGCTTGCCAACAAAATAAAGTTCTTAACCGCATAAGTATTGATACAGACAATATACAACACTCGCGATGATCACGCCAACCATTACACAACTGATGCAGTTCATGATAATTTAAATACTGATCTTCTTAACTGGGGCATGTTAACAAATTATGGTCTCAAATTGTATGAAAATAAATAGTACCTCTGAATACTCACCTACTTTACTCAGGCCTGCTAACAAAACAACAATAGTGAAAATAAAGTGTTCTCGTAACTCGTAAAACTTCCATTCTACTATTTCTACACCGTGGATTTCATGATCGCCATTATCCGTATGATTGTCATCATGGTCTGTGTGGTTATCAACGTCAACATCTGTCCCGTTCAGTGACTGGGCTGTATACTTGACAATGTGTTCACTGCTGGCCAACACACATAGAGATATACAAAGCGTCAATCCTAGTAATATCTTAATTGTAGCTTTTGAAAATGCCATGACTCTTATATAACTGTTACTTCAATAAAATATCCCTTCTTTTTCCTCCTACATGTATCTCTCTCTCATTCAAATCATGTTCCGTCCTTTCTACAATTATAAATTAAAGGCAAACTGAATTTCTGTTGGATTATGGGAAGTTAGCAGTGGCGTGGATAATTAAAACGAGCCTCCTATTGCTAAATCAAATTAATTTTCATTACAAAAAATATGTTTCTACTGTAAACAATTACATAATGATTTTTTAACAAGTTTTCCAAAATGGTTTTTCGATGTCAAATATTTGATTAATCAAAACGGTGGCAATTTTCTCCTTAAAATTTCCTTAGTTAGATTATTCCTTCTCAAAAAGCACACACAGAGACAATTAATTATAAGAGTGTATTGGATTTGATTCAAATATGGTTGTAACATTTTAAGAATTCCTACAAATATTGAAATGTCTATTTTTTTCTTCAAATATTGAATTATAATCTTGTCAATATTTAAATGTTGTTTTCTATCCATAATTTTCTTTGTAAATTATTAATTATTTCTATCTATTTAAATTTTCATTTAATGAAAGCATTCCATAGAACCCTTCCTCCAAGGGTAATTGGTATTCTTAATGTTAATCACATATTTATCCTCTGATGAAAAAAAAATAACAAATCTTTCTTTATATTTTTTTTTAACATTTTGAAAAAAGAAGCAAAAATTATTTTTATCATCTCACAAATACCATCCTTTTTCTTTTATCTTTAAAAAAAAATACCCCAGCTTTCTTCTAGTTATCTCATGATAGCAACAGTTGAAAATGTAATTAAATGTATTCTTAAAATTTTTTTAACATTAAGCTGACAAATTATGGACAAGCCTCACCTTAAGTAATGATCTTAACACACTGTAACTAAGAGTTTAACATCATAGTACAACAATACCTTCAATGATCTGTCACTGCGTCTGTGATAACACCACACTAGTCAGCTAATATACAATAACTACTGTCTTCTAAAGCAATAGTCATCTGTAAAGAGACAAGAATTCCAGTCAATACGGTTGACAGATGTATAAATAAGATTAATGAGCGATTAGTCTGACTTTAAATATATCTTACAAAATGCATTTCAGTCAAATCTGTATCATTCACTGAAATATTTGAAACATGTAATTTGATCCAGACAAAGTTGCACTTTTTTCTATCTAAAAATTTTGATTTTTTATTTTCCAGACAATAACATATTTTTGTCAAGAGTACAGACATGGGCGTAGCTTGGGTTGGAAGTTTAAAGAGGCAAGAGGTCTGAGGACACAGTGCCCTAGAAGCTATCAACTTTTTGGGGTTTTCTTTGTTAAAATTTTGATGTTTTGATAGTAGTTATTAATATTACCCTAATTTGGCAAATTAGCCACAAGTAGGATAGCAGAATGAATAGAAACTACGACGGATGTAAACGAGTATTCATTATCTCAAAACCAGTTAATGGAAAAAGAAAACAAACTTTAAAACAAAACCTTTACTTGCTTTGCCTTCACATACATGTACACAAAATTATTGAACTTCAAATGTCACATCTAACGAGGAAAGATCTAACAAATACACTAATCAAACTTTGATACCATGTTTGAAATGGGATATCTGTACATAATATTATAAATGTCAGCAAAGTAATTTAATCTAAGTGCAGTGTGCCAATTCTTTTATTATCTGTATCAAACTTGTCTAGTATTTTAGCTTAAACATATTTATTAATTAATAAATAATGCTGCATAATAAGAACAATTTCAACATGATATAATACACATATATTAAGGGATTCAAAAACAAGCTTTAAAAAAACTTATATTAATTCGTTTCCCTGGTATATATCTTTACATTAATAAAACTAGAGAAAGTTGATCTGGTAATCACAGATACCCCCGCATTCCAAATTTTGAATGAGGCAATAAGAGAAAAAAGGCCATAATTCATGAACGGTAAATGTCAATTTCACCATAATCGAATTTAATCTGTATTTTATGGTACATCGCATTGTGTTAAAGTTTGAAAAGATTTGGTTGAGTCGTACCTTAAATATCATCTGGAAACCTAGAAAGTCCCTATTTTCTACGAGAAAAAGGGCCATAACTTATGAACGGTAAATGTGAAATACACTGTAATCAAACTTAACCTGTATTTTATGGTATACAGCATTGTGCTAAATTTTGAAAAGATTTGGTTGAGCCATACTTTAAATATCATCCGGAAACCTAAAAAGTCCCTATTTTCTAAGAGTAAAAGGGCCATAACTCAGGAACGGTAAATGTGAAATACACCGTAATCAAACTTAACTTGTATTTAATGGTCCACAGTATTGTGCTATAGTTTGAAAAGATTTGGTTGAGCCATACTTTAAATATCATCCGGACACCTAAAAAGTCCCTATTTTCTAAGAGAAAAAGGGCCATAACTCATGAACGGTAAATGTGAAATACACCGTAATCAAACACAACCTGTATTTTATGGTACACAGCAATGTGTGAAAGTTTGAAAATATTTGGTTGAGTGGTACTTTAATTATTATCTGGAAACCAAAAGTGTGACGGACGGACGGACATGAAGATCCCTATATACCCCCCCGACTCTCGTCGAGCAGGGGTATAACTATGATCTCAAAGTTTAAATAATGATATCAAATTTTAAATTATAACAAACAATGTTATTCTGAATAAATAATGTGAAAGTTTTCATATAGAAAAACTAAATGGTGAAAGAGAAGTGCACAAAAGAAAAGATAAACTAGAGGCTCAGGTGAGCCTGTATCGCTCACCTGACATAAATAAGCCCTCTTAAGAATGTCTGCATGCCGAATACAACTAAGTTTTACTATTCAAATCCCATAGGGTTCTACAATGTATGCTAAAACTATGTCTGCTCATGGCAGCCATCTTGGATGGAGGTCGTGGTCACCAGACACAATTTTGAAAGTATACTACCCAAGGACCATCCATGCCATGTTTGCTTTAAATTGGCTGACTGGTTTCAGAGGAGAAGACTTTTAAACAATTTTCCCATAGGTCCTATGTTAAAACTATGTCCGCTGACTGCGGCCATTTTGGACCGAGATCGGGGTCACTGAACACAATTTTGGCAGTTGACCACCTAAGGACCATCGATGACATGTTTGCTATATTGGCTTACTGGTTTCAGAGGAGAAGATTTTAAAACATTTTTTCCCCATAGGGTCTTATGTTAAAACTATGTCTGCTGAAGGTGGCCATCTTGGATGGAGGTCAGGGTCACCAGACACAATTTTGAAAATTGACCACTTAAGGACCATCCATGCCATGTTTGCTTTAAATTGGCTTACTGGTTTCATCAGAGAAGATTTTTAAACATATTTCCCATAGGGTCCTATGCTAAAACTATGTCCGCTGATGGTGGCCATCTTGGATGGAGGTCGTGGTCACAGGACATAATTTTGAAAGTTGACCACCTAAGGACCATTCATGCCATGTTTGCTTTAAATTGACTTATTGGTTTCAGAGGAGAAGACTTTTAAACATTTTTTCCATAGGGTCCTATGTTAAAACTAAGTCGAGTCATGGCGGCCATCTTGAATTTCCAATCGGCAAACGATTCATAAATTTAGTACATGACCACCCAATGATCATTCCTGCAAAGTCACAATTCAATTGGTTTAGTGGTTTCTGACAAGAAGATTTTCAAGGTTTCAACCAATCAGAACACGTTATTGGTCCCAGCAGCCATGTTGAATTTCCGATCTACATCAAAAACACAAATCTGGTAGAGGACCATCCAATGAACATTTATAGCAAGTTTGGTTGAAATCTGTTCAGCGGTTTCAGAGAAGAAGAGTTAAATGTGAAAAGCTAACAGACGGACGATGGACACTTACCCATGACAAAAACTCACATGGCCTATGGCCAGGTGAGCTACAAACAACAAAAGAAAAAAGACCTTAAGGTGTAAATCACTTACTACAGATAACAAATTTTTGAATAGCTAAAAATATTTCGATGTTTTGATTGGGTGCAAGTTTGGGTGATCCAAAAAGAAGTATTTCTGTTATCAGGTTTATGGGTACATTAATAGAATTTATGTACATTTGTCTTTATTCAGTGTATCATAAACAGCGAAATAAGTAATGGGTAGTAGATTCAGTTGAACCACAAATACAGTTAGGCGAGTCGACAATGTTCTTACGGTGTAAATGTTGGTTTAAAGAGGGTGTTTGACCCTGCTGGTTCACACACTGATAGGAAAAATGCCAGTTTTTGGTTGTTGTTTTTTTGCCTCAATGGATGATACCTCTTTGACAGAAACCAATGATTTCACAGAAAATTTGAGAAAATATAACTAGCGAGAGTGGAGAAATATAGTAATCCACCAGTAGCAGAAGGAGATCTCTGATGACCAAAATGTCAAAAATATTTTGAAATTGTTAATTTCCGTCATTAATGACCTTCGAAAGAAATTTGGTGGGAATTCTCCTGCAGAAATTTATCCATCGTTGTGATTAAAAATATTGCAAAAATGTAACCAACTTGCAGGCCTTTCAATAAGGGGAGGTACCAGGTACTTTTCCCGCCGATAATGGTCTTTGATACCTCCTGATTTTAAAAAGGCATTGTATAAGATATCCACGAATATGTTCAAATTTTAATACAAAGTACCACCTGTAAATAGTGGAGTACTGGTACACTAGAAAAATATTGAAAGCCCTCAACTTATTAAACACGCTAAGAATAGGAGCTATAGTAAATATCCGTCCTGATCACGAGCTTCTTATCTATTAAAACAAATATTATTTACGGTTGTATGATAAAAATTAAAGTGCTTTCAGGAAAAACATCCCATGAGAACCAAAATAGAATCTATGTCACTGACAAACAAGAATAGAATAGTAACCTTTGGCAAAATAACATTCAAAGCAAACCTCTAAGTAATAAATCATATTATAATAGACTGAAGCAGACTAGCAGTGTTAAAGAGTTTTACTGAAGTGGATGAGACACAACAGAAGGTTTGACTAAATACCAATTCATTAACAATACTCTAACAATAATACAATAGGATTTAGCAGGATTTAGAACACAGTTCAGATGCTATTAACTTAGAAATACTCCAGGACAAAAAATTCCAATACATCTGAATAAATGTCATCGTGTGGGTTGTATGATTCATATATTTTTTTTTATATTTCTTAAATCTTAATATCTACAAGGTATAAGTAACATGAGAATAGTTTGAAGATACCAAAAGGGGTAATCAGAAGCCATAAATCAAAGGACAGTAGACGATATAATAATATTTTTTATTATCAACATGGAACATATGGAAATTTAAGGTGTATATTGAATTTTTACCTTTTACAAATTTTCAAAAATTATTGACTTACACATTGCATTAGTAAGATAAAGAAGTCTGTTTTATTTCTAATTCCTAATTTTGTACATACAAATGTAGCAATGAATACATTCTCCATCCACAGAAAACAAAATTGGAAATACCCGGTAACCATACCAACACCATGTTACACAGACAACAGAATTTGAAGTAACCATGAAAAATCTATGTTACACAGACAACAGAATCTGAAGAAACCAAGCAGACAACAGATTTTGAAGTAACCATGCCAAAACCACATTACACAGACAACAGAATCTGAAGTAACCATGCAAAATCCATGTTACACAGACAACAGAATCTGAAGTAACCAAGCAGACAACAGATTTTGAAGTAACCATGCCAAAACCACGTTACACAGACAACAGAATCTGAAGTAACCAAGCAGACAACAGATTTTGAAGTAACCATGCCAAAACCATGTTACACAGACAACAGAATCTGAAGTAACCAAGCAGACAACAGATTTTGAAGTAACCATGCCAAAACCATGTTACACAGACAACAGAATCTGAAGTAACCAAGCAGACAACAGATTTTGAAG
Source organism: Bathymodiolus brooksi (assembly GCA_963680875.1). Classification (NCBI taxonomy): domain Eukaryota; kingdom Metazoa; phylum Mollusca; class Bivalvia; order Mytilida; family Modiolidae; genus Bathymodiolus; species Bathymodiolus brooksi. The sequence goes on from OY804576.1 coordinate 103,851,885, forward strand.
TAACCATGCCAAAACCATGTTACACAGACAACAGAATCTGAAGTAACCAAGCAGACAACAGATTTTGAAGTAACCATGCCAAAACCACATTACACAGACAACAGAATCTGAAGTAACCATGCAAAATCCATGTTACACAGACAACAGAATCTGAAGTAACCAAGCAGACAACAGATTTTGAAGTAACCATGCCAAAACCACGTTACACAGACAACAGAATCTGAAGTAACCAAGTAGACAACAGATTTTGAAGTAACCATGCCAAAACCATGTTACACAGACAACAGAATCTGAAGTAACCAAGCAGACAACAGATTTTGAAGTAACCATGCCAAAACCATGTTACACAGACAACAGAATCTGAAGTAACCAAGCAGACAACAGATTTTGAAGTAACCATGCCAAAACCATGTTACACAGACAACAGAATCTGAAGTAACCAAGCAGACAACAGATTTTGAAGTAACCATGCCAAAACCATGTTACACAGACAACAGAATCTGAAGTAGCTACAAATGTATGACAATACCATGCTATACACATAAATAATGGCAGTATAATCTCATCTATGTTACTTTGAATGCTGAACTCTGTCACTGTCAATGTGTACAGCAATTGGTAGCTATATCATAGTCACCAAAATTACCGGTAGTACAAAATCATCATGCAACGTAACATTAACATGAGGTAAAAGTTGAGTAAACTCCAGGAGAGTAGTAAGTATAGACAATCTATTCCATATTTCTGATTTTAAGAACATCCCAGTGGTCATGGTAGTGGTATATACGTGTGGTCATGGTAGTGGTATATACGTGTGGTCATGGTAGTGGTTTATACGTGTGGTCATGGTAGTGGTATATACGTAGAAACACTATTTTGGATAGTTGGTTTGATTCCTGGTTGAGTAAAATCGGTTATAGCTGCATCTCTTAGAAGTTAGAAACACACAGAATTAAGGAATAAGGGCATATATTGGTTGACTTGAAGTCAGAAAAAAATGTGTCAGAGTGGAGCAACCTGTCTGTCGTGGACAATTGTGTCAGTACATATACCTGTAGTACAATAAAATATCTAACTCAGTGTGTTGGTCAACTACAAAACAGACATCATCACCTCATCAAAATGTTTTTGCCATGATCTAGTTAAAAAATGTTCTCTATTGGTTTTAAAAAGAACTCGTTACATTCTACTTAGAAAATAATGCTGTATTTTTATTAATTTTAAAGCAAGATTTACCATAACCAAGATCTTTCATAATATATCATATGCATCATCATGTCAAATGTTTTATATGGGAAAAATGTCAGGTTGAGAAATATGTATAGATTACTACTGTTGGAGAATATACAACGTGCATATGACTGATGAAAGATGATGAATGAGAAAATCAAACATCAATCATTAATATCAACTTAGACAGCTTCCCTCACCCTCAATCCAATTCTTGTGTTACATCAAGCTACCATCTTAAACATGTCTCAAAATCGAAGAATCAACTCTAAATATTAAACTTTTCTTGCAAGACTTAATTCAATTCTATCTCCAAATTAAATGCTCTCCCTAATTACATGTCTGTATGTTACAGACAATCAAGTAATAATCTTTCAAACTCTCGGTGGATTCATTTTATATCAAATTTCTCAAATAACCATAGTCATATTTATGTGCAAACAAATCATGGATTAATAACATCACCATTAATAATAGCATTGTCATTTTACTATGAATCATAGCAAATTGGGGATTAAAGCATCACTATTATGCTTAAAACATCACTATTAGGCCATTCTTAAAACATCTTTATTAAGCCATCTTTAAAACATAATTATTAGGCAATCCTTAAAACCTTTTTATTAGGCCATCGTTAAAACCTTTCTATTAAACCATCCTTAAAGCATCTCTTTTAGGCCATCCTTAAAAATATCATTATTAGGCTAGATTAAAACGTAATTATTAGGCCACCTATTAAACATCACTATTGGGTCATCCTTAAAGCATCATTATTAGGCCATCCTTAAAACATCACCATTATGCCATCCTTAAAACATCATTATGCGGCCATCCTTAAAAAGCATCACTATTAAGCCATCCTTAAAACATAACTATTAGGCCATCCTTAAAACATCATTATTATGCCATCCTTAAAACATAACTATTAGGCTATCTTTAAAACATCACTATTAGACCACCTTTAAAACATCATTATTAGGTAATCCTTAAAAAATTACTATTTTGCCACCTTTAAAACATCATTATTAGGCCACCTTTAATAAAAAAAAAATCACTACTGTGCCATTCTTAAAGCATCACTATTAGGCCATCATTAAAACATCACTAGTATTAGGCAACCCTTAAAGCATCACTATTTGGCCTACCTTTAAACATCATTATAAAACCATCCTTAAAACATAACTATTAGGCCATCCTTACAAACTCTCTATTGGGTCATTCTTAAAATATCATAATTAGGCCATCATTAAAAGATCACTATTAAGCCATCCTTAATTAAAGCATCACTTTTAGGCCATCCTTAAAGCATCACTATTAAGCCATCCTTTAAGCATCGCTATTATGCCATCCTTTAAGGATCATTATTAGACCATCCTTAAAACATCTCTATTAGGGAAAATTGTAAACAAATTGTATTGCATATTATTGACAACACTTGAGTTGACTTGATTATATTTTTTTCGAAAAAAAACAGACATGTCATTATTTTAGTCTCTAATTTAAAAGAGATATCACCTAGCGTTTTCTCCTGAAAAAAATAATATATAAAAAACTACGATGCAATTCTACTGTCAAAATACGATTCGGCCGAAAAAAGATACTAAATTATGCTTACATGTTGAAAAATGGAGTAGGTTGGTATAACCTCTTTTTTATATTTTAATACAAAGCTTGTTGAATCCTCCTTTTTGTGTCGTTTTCGTGTAAAATCCGTCAATGTTTTTGTTTGTGCCATGTGCATTTTCTTCAACAAACAATTTCGTACATGCGCAAACGCTTTACCGAATGAGTTCACTGTGTAGGTTGTATGAATGTATGAATATTGCGTGGGTAAACATTGGAGTCTTGACTGGATGGAAGAAAATCAAACAGTGACATATTTCCTTCGTTCTAGGCTATTTACGTATGATATTATGAAAAATTTCAACTGCAATTAGTATAAAACATCGAATATTGGCAACTTTTAAAATAAAATAAAAATTCAATTCTGACAGCCTGTATGCCTTTAAAGGATCACTATTATTAGACCATTCTTAAAACATAACTATTAGGCCATCATTATTATGCCATCCTTAAAACATAACTATTAGTATTAGGCCATCCTTAAAGGATCATTATTATGCCATCCTTAAAACATCATTATTATGCCATCCTTAAAGGATCACTATTAGGCCATCCTTAAAACATAACTATTAAGCCATCCTTAAAACATCATTATTTTATTATTATGCCATCCTTAAAACATACCTATTAGGTTATCTTTAAAACATAACTATTAGGCTATTATTAAAACATCTATATTAGGCATTCCTTAAAGCATCACTATTAGGTCATCATTAGAGCATAACTATTATGCCAACCCTAAACATCATTATTAGGCCATACTTAAAACATCTCTATTAGGCCATTCTTAAAGGATCACAATTAGGCCATTCTTAAAACATAACTTAATTAGGCCATCCTTAAAACATCATTATTATGCCATCCCTAAAACATCTATATTAGGCATTCCTTAAAGCATCACTATTAGGCCATCATTAGAGCATCACTATTATGCCAACATTAAACATCATTATTAGGTCATCCTTAAAATTTCTTTATAAAGCCAACCTTATAGGATCACTATATCTATATTTGGTCAACCTTAAAGCATCAATATTAGGCTGTCCTTAAAACATCAAAATTAGGCAAACCTTAAATTTGTTTTGCCTGTAACCAAACTTCTAATTTTTTAAGTGTTATGGTACAATGTAGTTAGGTATTTTTTTTCAAATGTCTGAAAAAGCTGACATTAAAATGTAAAAATATTTGCTAAATTGAGCACAAAAATGCTTCAGTCATGTTTTTTTTTAAAGCTAAACAAAAATAATTTATTGGTGGCCTTAAATGTTGTCAATTTCCTATAAATCAAAATAAAACAAATATCAATTACAACATGTACCCATTTCAGGGTGCCCACTAAGATTTGAAACTGGGGGTACAATGGGGTACAATTGCTGTTTTTTCCTTAACTTTGTACCCCTGCATATAGAAAGTCCCTACAATTTTGGGGGTAAAAAACCCTCTGCAGAGGGTAAATGGGCATGCTGCTGTTTAATTCATTTCTTATCCTGATATTTATTTTTAAAAGTAGAAATTTGTCAGGTTAGCTGTAAAATTGACACTTGCTAATGTTAGGTTACCTTGCAACATAATTTGAATGAACAATACATTGCTTTCCTGATACATGTAATTACATGTAAAATTTGTAAATATTTTCATTGAAGGTTACACTCTTAATATATACATTAAGTAGTATATTACAAAACAAACTCCTTATGTCAAAGGTCAAGGTTGTTGATATATTGTTTGTTAACTTATTCACCTCCTCAATATAACTGTAATACTGCCCACTAAGGGCAATCAATTAATTAGTCAAAGTGGAAGTACATGTTGTATGACAAATTTAAAATATTTGAACAATCAATTGTAACCATTACTACAACAAAGGACCATTATTGTACTTGACTTCTCTTGAGTTTGATATATCAAGGTTGACTGTTTAATAAACACATAATAGAACAAAATCTGTGTAAACAAGCTAAAGCATGAAACTCCCAACCTCTTTTCTAAAGACTGTTAAAAAAGAGGCTTAAGGAGTCTGCAATCGCTCATCTGGTTTTCAATTTGAGCTCATTTTTATTCAAAATAAAGCAGTAATAAGCAATAAAGTCTTGATTTAATTTGGTTCAGTGGGTTCTGGGGAGAACATTTAAATGTGATATTTTATCTACATGTAATTATGTCTAAATATGGCTGAAAGAAATTTTTTTACAGAAAAACTCAGAATATGTAATGTTGAACTACTCATTGCTATGCCACTGATTTTTTTTAATTTGAGCATATTTTTAGCAATCGCGGACATCTTGAATGGGGGTTGGGTCTGTTGGATACAAATCAGAAAGGGGACCACTCAAGGACCAGCCCAGTCCTTCAGGTCAGTTGAGCTAAAAATCAATTATATGACCTTTTTGCCAAAGGTCAAGTTCACGGTGACCTCAATCTTATATGAGCGACATATCCTAATACATACATACATACAAAATATGAAGGCATTGAGTCTTAAGATAAAAAAAAGTTCTGCTCTGGACAGACAGACAAAACCGAAATCAGTATACCCAAACCTCAACTTCGTCAAATAGGGGAAAATTATATCTATGATAATGAAATATACATGTACTGCAATTGTGTGATTTTTAATACATGTACTAATAAACTTCAGTGTTATTTAGTCATGGACCTAATAATTTCTGGTACATGATTCATGTAGAGCAACAGAAAGAAACCGTAACAGTATAAGCACTGATGTCAGATGACACCATTGAATCGGCTATTTTCAGACAATTTTGGAAGTTGTTTTGAACTTTTTGATATTGCAGGATAAACACAATATACGTACATAGTTCTTAAATATAAAATTAATTAGCACTTGCTGTGAAACAGGTTATTTTTGGCTTACTTTTCTACCAATTTCTAAAGCTTATAGTGTATATTTCTGCTATATGATACAAATGTATATCTACTGTAGGAATTAGTATTGGATCACATATCAAGTATATATTATTCACAATAGTGGTAATCCCAGTATCATAATAGTAATTAATCTACACTTTATCCTGTGTGTGTAATATGCATGCAAGCACAAAGATTGGTAATGATTTGATATACAAAATGTAATTCAATGACTTTAATAACTATCCCCTGATATGCAGTACAGTTTGTTGAAGATATCAATTATTATCGCTATTTTGTTTATTTTCCCTTTGATGTTTAAAACCAATATATTTCATATTATTCCAATTATCGCTAATCGCTAAGCGTTGTCAAGGACGCACGTAGTATTATTGCTGTTTTCTAATATGACATTATAATGACGTCACATTACCAAATCCTTGATAATAAGTGATTAACGATATAAAATATTAATTGTATTTAAAAAAATGTCAGTATTTCAACAAAAATTATTTAATTATGAATACAAAATAGCGATAAAATAATTAAAGATGTTTTTTAAAACTCGAGGATGTTTCTCAGTCATCTCTCATCTCAGTCCTCTAGTTTTAAAAAACATCGTTAATCACTTATCATACAATTAATGCCTTCACTTAAGGTGAACATCATAATTGTTCACCCGAGGGGTGTTGTTTTCCAGAGGGCTTTACCCTAACGGAAAACATCATCCCAAGGGTGAACAATTATGATGTTCACCGCAAGTGCAGGCATTAATTGTTTTATTATACTGAAACTTGATAAATGCGAACATTTCTGTAAATGAACAGTCAGAATGGTTCCACTGCGCACACTGGTGGTGGCCATTTTATACATACTTACGTCACGTACACGTTTTAGATCATGGTCATTTTACCGATATCGTAAGCACTTTGGTGATCTAGATCACTGTTACCCCGGTCCATCAGTAAAAACTGATGACCGGTGAAATAGAGAAAACAAGGAATTTAGGATTTATTAGTTAAAATATTACACTAGATTTTCTTTTGAAAAAATATACTGAAGTATAATAAACAGTTATTCTCATTTACTGGTAAAGGGACGGACATGTTATTATTAAAAAATTCCTTCTGTAATCAACCAGTTCAGCATAGTCTAGTAGGCACTATCAAAGTATCATTAATTAGAAATGAAGATTTTATTGGAAAACTAAGGAATACCTTTGATAATTGACAACCTCATTTTACAATTAAATACCATTCTGCCATTGTATATATATTTTCAAATTACAGTAAAAATATTTTTATCCATATTTTCAAAAACATTCATAATAAAGTGTTTCTCATCTAAGATGAGTGAGTATACATTTTGGACAATGTTAACATGGTTAAAAAAATTATTATCTACCTATCCTCTCCTCAGTGTCAACAATCAGTGCTATAAAACTTTTCACAAATGGTTTATTTATTTTGTAAAAATTACTGTTAAAGTACTGCTCTGATAATCGAATGCACAAAAAGCATACTAAAATAAAAATACTTACATATTGTATATATTTAAAAATTCCTAGCTAATCTTAAAGCTTCTAAAATGAAGATACGTCTTAAGATGTAAAAATATTTTACCAGTAAAGTACTGCTCTGCCAATCAAATGCACAAAAAGGATACTTACATATTGTATATACATTTGTAGTTAAAAATTCCTAACAAATCTTAAAGCTTCTAAAAGAACCACCATATGTCTAAGATGTAAAAAAAAATTGCTCTGACAATCAAAAGCAAAAAAGGATACTTACATATTGTATATATTTAAAAATTCCTAACAAATCTTAAAGCTTCTAAAAGAACCAGCTTACATCTAAAATGTTTTGTTGATAGCTATGATAGAGCTGTCATCTTAAGACCAGCATACAATTATCACACTGTTACAGAAATATGTACTACCTTCATCTAGAAATCAATTGCTCAAGGTAGAATGACTGCATTTAAGTTAAATTAAGTTATTTGATAACTAGTATTACTGTGAGCATGGCTCACTAAGATATACCCCCCACTCCCCACATCTGTCCAACCTATTTCCATAACCAAAACATTACTGATTGTTCCGACCAAAAATGAAAGGGACCCTCCTCTCTTCACTGGTAAGCTGCTGATAAAATTTCAAAACATTCTGAGAAACACTACTCAAGTTATCATATGACATAGGGTAAAAATCCTATTTTCCGTCATATCAAGTCCAATAACTCTGGAATGGCAAAAGTGAAAATCGTCAAAAATGAAAGGGATCCTCCTCTCTTCACCGGTAAGCTGCTGATAAAATTTCAAAACATTCTGAGAAACACTACTCAAGATATCATACGACATAGGGCAAAAATCCTATTTTCCGTCATATCAAGTCCAATAACTCTGGAATGGCAAAAGTGAAAATCGTCAAAAAAGAAAGGGATCCTCTTCTCTTCACCAGTAAACAGCTGATAAAATTTTAAAAGATTCTAAGAAACACAACTCAAGTTATCGTATGACATAGGATTTGTCTACAGACGGACGGACATGGTGAAACCAGTATACCCCCCTACAACTTTGTTGTGGGGGGTATAATAATTATTCAAGATAATGAAATGCATATAAAAATTATATCAGGGCTGCAGCTGATGTTCTCACTATCGGCAAAAACAATGTAAAAGTGCATGTTACATGTATGTACCTTGCACCCCATTTTTCATTTTCTTTTAATTCTATTAATTTTTACACAGCAAAACATCGATGTTCTTAATCAAAATCTACAGAATAAAGATAAAACTCTGTAACACCATTCTGTTAAACATGTTAGACACATGTACCTCCCCTGGGTGCCCCCCTCCCCACATCATAATAATAAATAAGGAAGCAGTCAAGACATCAAAACAGGACAGTAATCCTTAAAAACATACAAGAATTCTTAAAGTTGCATAGTCTTCAAATAGATTTTACTGGCATTTCAGAATAGCGTCTGGAAGTCTATATACCTAGAAGCCATATAAATACAAATAAAACTGGTAATGTCAAATATAGCATGCAAGCAGTAATCTTCTGGTCCATTAAAACAGTGGATGTCAACAGAGAGGGAACCATACAAGCAGGTTTTGGTTTAAATTGGATAATTCAAAAAGTTAATGATGTACAGTGGATGTCATAAGGAAAATTAGGGTAAAACTGTACGGTGTTTGTCTAATGTCTATGTGACCTGAAATATATTATTATCATTCTAACAACCTCTACATAATTATATAGTGTTTCATGATAAATAAAGGGCTACATATCTAGGGTGAAGGCTGAAGCATGATAAGACCACAGCATGTCAACATGATCTACATTTATTTTTTTTAAAAACTAGAAAATTTTGAATCGAATCAGACCATTGTTTTTTTTCCAGATATTAACAAATGTAATACCAACATGAAATTTTAATGACTAAAATTCTAATAGAAAATTTACCTATACATATAGCTTTCAATGGATTGTATGAAAACAAAGATGAAAATAGTGACAAAGGTATATTTGTATCTGGTTACATTGAACTAAACAAAAACTCAAATTTAACAATTTAACAGTTATTATGCTTATAATAAATCTTATGTAGCAAGATCAATGGTGATCTGGTGTAACAGGAGAAACCTATTTTAAAACATTTTGTACCACCAAAATAGGAACCTATCACAAAAAGGTGCCATTTTAGAACACACATACTACATTTCTTCAACTGCATTTCTGCCACAATTCTAACACAGGAGTATATTAGACAGTGTTATTATTTACACCTTCTACGAAACTATGACAGATAATGGCGGAAAATCCTTAATCCCAAATTGAATTAAAAAAATGTCTAGGGATATAAGAGTACAATGTAAAAATAAAATAGATGGCGCAAAGTGATGAATTTGTAAGGGATTTGGTATCGATAGAATTCAAGTCAAATTTATGTCCCACAAAATTATCCAATGAAGCATTGTTCATGTTGAAAAGTGCAGACACACAAACTTCATCAAATACTGTCATTGCATTTCTTATTATTTGATTATCGTTCCTTGGACACTGAAGCAAGTTACAGACACAGTATATAATGGTGGTGTAAGGGAAACTTACAATAAGTACATAGTTTTGTAATGAGCATCCTTTTTTCTTGATTGGCAAAAAAAATCCTTGTTCAAACCAATTACTATTAGGGTTATGGTGTTTAATGCCACGTTCAACAATATTTCAGCTATATCATGACGGTCAATTTTATTGGTGGAGGAAACCGGAGTACCCAGAGAAAACCACAGATGTGACTGACAAACTTTATCACATACATGTATAATATAGTATTGAGTACACCTCCCCATGAACAGGAATTGAACTCATCACATTAGTGGTGATAGACACTGATTGCATACCGGTATGTATTTGTAAATCCAACTACCATACGATCATGAAAGAAGCAATGTATACTTTTACAAGTAGATGTGTCAATATTAACATCCTGACTCTAGCTGACTGACAAATCTATAAAAATATTTAACATTGATATGACCATGGATGTAATACAGTGAAACCTGTCTAAACAAAACCTTGAACAAAATGGAATCCTGCACTTATAAACCAAACTTTAAAATAAAATTCTAATGTAGAACATCTTTGTTAATTTAACCTGGTTATAAAACCTGATACATTTTGTATTAATGGCATTGTTGACCATAACTGTTTAAAAAAAAAAATCATTATCTGTCTGTTCCAAACACAAAAGTTGGTCCCAAGGTGGTTTAGTTTAGATAGCTATAGGTTCCGTTGTACCTTCACGATGATAGACTTAATATAGACATAATATTATTACTATGATTCAAATATAATTTACACAACTTCTTTAATTAACAAAACAGTGTGCTTACAAATCTTCGGTACTTTAATTTTAAGCATCGATGTTAATAAATTTGGGTTTGAGAAAATAAATATGGTAAATCATTGGAACAATTTTGAAGTACTGGTAATTTATAAATGTTATAATTAAATATATTTATGTAATACAGTACCTAGCTTTTTGACTGAGAATTATTTGACTTGGCTACATGTACATTTTTGTAGTTATTATAGTAATTACACATAATTGTGATATACAATACAGTTTTATAAGCCCTGTTTCGCATTGTTTGTAAAAATTAAATTGGTGTAATATACTAAATATTCTTGCAAGCCGATGCCAAAGAAAAAATAATTTTTTAAAAAAAATTAAAAAAAGACGTTTAACTTTTTTTTTCTCAAATTGTTTATCCAGTGCATTTATAAATTTGCAATCAACATCATTGCAAAATTCCAATGTATTAATTATTAGCACAAAATTTGTGAAAAGCTATTCAATGGACAATGTTTAGAGAATCAAAAGTACATTTGTACCTTGTTGTTCAATTAACACTGCATGTTTAATAATTCTACATATATATAATATGACACTGATTTAAAAATATTCATAGGTTCACAAAGTTAGTAATTCTGCAGTCATAGAAACATATAAAGATAATACCCGGTCAGTGAATCTTAAAAGCAGTTTAAATTATTTGGCTTTCCAATCTTTCGATTTAGAGCGTACCTGATGAAGGTTATTCCAGAAACGCGTTGTGCATACTAAATTTGATATCTACGTTTTATTAATTTTACAAATGCCACTTACCTATGCCCTTATTAATAAGGCACACACATAAATGTTGACATTGATCCGTCTAAGTGCAATTTGTTAAGATTGACAGGATATGACTACTACACTCTTCACTCTTCCACAAAATCAGAATTGATTTTTTGTTATAGTCATTAGAAAATTATAATTAGAATAAATCATTGGTAGTTACAAGGTACATATCATGATAAAATGCTAAAAAGTGGACGTTTTCATGTTTAGATCAGTTAAAACTTAAATCTTTAAATCCACACAAAAAATTGGAAATTGGAGTCTGAAGTCTTATCTTACTTAAATTATGAAATATATCATGATAAAATGCTAAAAAAGTGGAAGTTGTTATGATAGATCATGATCACTTAAATCATTAAATCAGAATAAATTTTCTAGTCTGAAGTTTTATTTTACTTAAATTATGAAATAATGTTAAATAACCAATGTGAAGAAACAGGCCATATAATAATAAATCACACTCCAAACAGACATAATAATATCACTAGAGAACCATCAAATAAAAAAAACAAAAGGAACAACATATAAGTGAACTCACAGAAAAACTGGGACAGAAATTAAATCAAGTGGTTCTTAAAATAATGAATACTTACAAATGTTGTATAGAATCAGTGATGGAACTTGTTTAATTAGTTAATTAATTAATCAATTAAAACTCAAAATTTAGGAAAATTCAATCAACTTTCTTAGTTCATGCAAAAAAGTTTTTTCTTTTTATTCATATTGCCATAGGCATAGGGTCCTACATTTGTGTTGAAATATCCACACACAAAAAATGAAAACTTTGTCAGGGAGCATATACAATGAACCCTCATCCAAACATCCGTCGGATGTGATGGATGAGGATTATTCTCTGAATAGCCGTAAGGCTACGAGGGTTTAATTACCCTCCCTAAATTGGTTAACCCTCTCAAATCCAACAAATCATTATCTTTAAAATAGCATGGGATACCCGTTTCATACATTTATATACTACCTGTGCTACCTGTATGAATTACCTGGGTGAAAGCATCCATGCAATAAAAATTTGTATTCTTTAAATAGCAAAGGCACGTGGCTATTTGTTGACACAAATTTCACATTAAACCTGAGATAGCCTGAAGGCTATGATAGAGAATGATCATTTATCAACAGTTTGGATTCAGTCACAAGTCTAATTTTGAAAAAGAAAATATTATTGATTTTCTCATAAGGCCCTGTGATAAATTACTATGCCCGAGATGACAGATTTTTAGTTCTACACAAGAAAAAACAAACATTTTGTGGAGAATTATTAAAGCAACATTCTACCCAAGTTAATTAACTCTCAAATGGTTCACTGGATTCAGAGAAGAATTTTAAAATATTTTCCCCATGGAGTCAAGTCCAATATTTAAACTTTGCTCTGCTGAGCCTGTGGCAACCATCTTGGATTTCTGGTCGACAAAAAAAACCCCAACTTTTTAATAGAGGGTAATATATGGAATAGTCCTATTAAATAATTCCATCATATATGTGGCAAAGAAATTTTAGTCAATCATAAATCATAATTGGTCTAGATTATTGAGTTTCCAAATGAAATGAAAATAAAAAAAATAATGTTGAAGACTATCCCAGTAATATTTCTTCCAAATTTGGTTCAATTACAAAAAATGTATATGTCACAAACAAATCCTGTATCATTAAATACCGGAATCTACTTTAAAAATTGGAATGCAGATGTTACTTAAGCTTGCAAAGAACAAAAATGTGGCTGCTGGGTATAATAGTAATCCAATTGAAAATGTATATAAGAAAACATATATAGAATATACATTGCTTTTACAATATGTAATATAAGAAATTCAAGGTCAGAGTAAAATGACCTAGCCATGTAATATTGTTACCATAGGTATTCACCTTGAACCAATACTGTGACAGCACATTCACAGTTTTTAATATTGAACTAACTCTGTGAATGCACAGACTTAGCTGAACTAACCATGTGCATACACAGCCTGAGCTCAACTATCACTGTGCATGCAAAGCTTTCATTCCTAATATTGAACTAACCCTAGCCTGTACATGCAAACTTAGCTGAACTAAGCCTGTGGACACACAGACTTATTTAATTGACTTCAACTATCGATTGGCATGTGCATAACCTTAGTTCTAAGTATTGTACTAACCCTGTGATTGCAGATCCTAAGTTCAACTAACCTTGTGCATGCACAGACCTAGCTGAATTAACATTATGTATGCACAGCCTTAGATAATTGAATATTTGATGAACCATGTGCATGCACAGTCTTATTTCTTTATATTATTAGAATAATCTTGTCCTGTACATGTGCATGCAGACATATCTGAACTACATGTACATTAAATGTAACCTTGTGTATTCACAGCTTTTTTTTTGGACAAACCCTGTTAATCAATGGCCTTAGTTCATTCACCTAAATTAACAGTGTATGGTTTAATAATTTCAAAAATAGATTATTGTTATTTGACTGCTGAATTTTACCATCAAGTTCAAAATCATATCTGACCCAGCTGACTTTACAGTACCTTCTAATTTTTTTGGATACCATATGTAACCATCTTAATTTCAAAAACTATTAGACGACTGACAGCAAGTATTGGTATGGCAAATGATTGTTTTACAAGGAGTAAAAATAAACATGTTGTACCCAGACATTGCTCAGAAATTGGTTACATGTATACATGTACAAGGTATCTAGATGTGGAACTGTAGCTATATTGTGGCATTATGGTCACCAAAACAAAAAGAAAATGTGCTTGTACTGCTTGATTGAGAAACAATTATTTGCCATTACTTGCTTTCTGTTTTCTCATGTCTGTACCTATTTTTCATCAGATCACTGAATTATATAATAATCAAATTATAATATATCTTCCAAACATTGGCAAAGCACATGCATGTTATACAGAATTTAATTTATTAGAATACAGAAATGTACGAGTTTAGCTGTTATTCATCAAAACATTGGTGTTCCTGTAGTGGACCTATATTTGTAGCCAGTCCGACATACCCCTTGTCTCAATTTCATGATTAACAGTGTTAACATTTATTTTGTTGTGGGTTTTTTGTGGGAAATGCTGAGTACATATACAAATTCATGAATTTCCTGTAGCATTTTCAGATCGCTTTACTGTTTATTTCAGTAGCATTCAGCTTACTAAAGTATAAAAATATAAAGTATTTAACTGCGTCAGAATGGAATATAGTTTCATTTCAGTGCAAAGAAAATCCCAAGTGAGAAACATCCTAACATAATATCCTCCTGGATGTTCAAACGTTTATGATTATACATTTTGCGAAATAACAATTTTCAGGAAAACGAAACGAACTTAGGAGTTCGATGTCAGCCCAGATTAGATCTATTGCTAATTAAGTAAGACCAAAAAAAATATATGTGTGTTTACGGTCACCCAACCCACCCTATTTTTCAGCCGCCGACCCTAACCTTTTTTATCGGCAATTAATCGACACTAATTTTTGCTAGCGACCCTATCAATTTTTACACATAATTCGGATAACCATTTTTGTTGTTTAATCAGCAGCAATGTTTTATTTATTCAACCGCTAGCTTTTTGTCGAAATTGAGAGCAAAGAAGGTAGAAAAACTTGTAACTCGTCATAAAACAGTTTCAACAAATGACGGCTTACCGGAAATTTCGAAAATGAAATACCGGAATCGGATTCTGGAACCGGGAACGACTATTTCCGATTTTGCTGATAGTTATAAAAAAAAAAAAAAAAAAAAAAAATAATGCCGACCGACCGACCCTAGATTTTTTTGACATGTGACAGTAAACACACATATATTTTTTTTTGGCCTAATTATATTTAAAAAAAAATCATATATTGATTTCTCATGTTTTATAAATATCTTTTATTGACATTTAAAAATAGTTATTTCATTTGATATTCAATATTTGCTAATATATTCGTTTCACAAATAGGATTCCATAATTTTACAACATTTTTCTACCAGAATTAAAATTGGGTCAAAGGTCATGACTGTTGATAACATATATAATGGAGGAGGGGATCTACAGAAAAGTCCCCTGATAGTACCTGAAAATCCAAATTACAGACACAAGTAACAGGATTTCTTATTATTTAGATATGCTGCTTTGTTGTTATGCCAAAAAGTTTGCAACAATTAAATATTTTTGAAGATACAAGTTATCAAAGTTCCCACTCCAATTTTTCGGGAACTTGTAAATGGAAAATCGTAAATTTGTACAAGACTCTACGTTTCCCTCCTCTATATAACAACGTTAAAAGTAAACGATTGGAAACATACTCTTATAATGTAGGACTAGTGCAAGTCTTGTCAAAATTACCAAGTAATGTAGCAAACTATGTAACTTGTACAAGAGTCAAGACTAAGACTCTGAGTATAAAATCATATTCCTTCGGTTATTATGTTAGGCAATATGAAGATCAATGGAAAAATGGGAATAATATCACTCAATGGATACAATTCGAAACTGTTAATCATTAATGTTACATAACATTGCTTAAATTATCACCAACCACTCGAATTTCGTCGATTTTACGTCACGCACACTTTTCTACATTATGACATCACTTCCAGCCTTCGTAAAAGTTGGGAAAACCATCTTATCTTGGAGAAACAAGCTGTAAATATGTTCATTTTAGCATTTTTATGAACTGTTGACTTCTTTCAATACAGTTGTTTCGAATCATTTCCATTCCGTCAAATTTTTTTTTTCGTCCGCCAGATCACGTGATTTCGATGGAATGTTCAGCGCTGAACTTCCGGTGTCAATGTACACAACAAAAACTCCCATCGATATGTGCCGTTTTAACGTTCGATCATCAACTTAAAAAAAAATCTTAACATTTTCTGTAAAAGACAGATATCAATTAAATTATTTTATTTGTATCAAAGACTTCAATGCAGAGACAATTACTTCTTTAAAATTAAATTTGCTTTCTTTCATTATTTGCGGCTGTCAGCATCATCAAAGGAAAACGATCTGCCTTTATGTATATGCTTCTGATATCAAACAGATAGTGGGGTACCGAACACCAGTATTTATTCAGCGGTTTCCTTGGCGTCCCCATATTACAATTACTTATAATCTACCACATCTACGACTATGACATGCTGACGTTGTCACAGTAATAGCGTAAACACCGGAAGTCGTCTGCCGAGAAATTCAGACGTCAAGACACGAAAAAGACGGAACGTGGTCGGAATTGACATGATTCGAAACAACCGTATTGTTGACTTTTTGTGACTTGAAAAAAAATGAGGATTCAAAAATTGTTAAATAGAGTTGAAAAATACAGATAGATTACCGATATTTTTGTGGACAACTCGACATAAAGGTAAGTGATTTTTCTTCAATATATTTCATTAAGCAACGTTAATTTTTTTTCCCCGTTTGTTATTTTTATGGCATGTTTTGCGCATCGTCGAAATTCGAGTGGTGTGGCGTAGAGGAAGTTGGGTCAGGGTCATTCAGTTATGTAAATAAAGACACAAAATCAAAGTGCAGAATGGTTGTATTTTTTATTACAATACAATCTATAAACAAGTAATTTTCCAACACGAATGTATCGTCAGTCCTGTCCAATCTGCTTCCGGTAAAGCGCTACACCGCGCATGACATTTTCATCGACGAAATTCGAATGTACTGGCATAACAATAACAAACACAATCAGATGACGGAGGCCGCTCAACGGAAGAAGAACACGGAACTCGTCCGAGTGAGTATAAAATTCGCTGTTTCACAAATTTAGTCTACATCTCGTCTGGTCATTGTCATATTTCGATTTCTTAATGTCCAAAACAAAGTTGCAATAAGTGTAATAAACCTGCAAGAATCTTACATCTTTATCTGTGCCTGTGGTCTTCTTTTAGCTTTCGGTTTTTCAAGCTTCCTTTACACAAAATATAATTTTAAAACTAGTTCCGGATAGCTCCCTTTCCGTAAAAAATGGCGGGAAAATAATTGTTCACCCATGAGAGGGGGTTGGGAGCACATCATACAGGCGGAATAATCTTACATTTAAAGTATTCAAATAAAGATACTTCAAATTAGTTTTAAATTAAAGAAATATGACAGGTGCAAATAAAATGTTTGGGGTTTGATGGATTTACATTAATACACTATTGTCTGGAGATATGAGGTTAGAAATGTACCCGAAGTACACCTAAGAGAAGTTTGAAAATACCAAAGGAGTTATCAGAAGTCGTAATTCGAAGAAGGACAGACAATATATGTTGGTCAAAAGAAAAAAGGACAAAAGATTACACAGCGATATACAAAACAATACACAGAAAACTGAGCAACACGAATCTATTAAAAACCGAGGGCGAACACAGGTCCCCCGGAAGGGTAAACAGTTTATATTCCACATGTGGCACCTGTCATGTTACTCTTGTTACAAACGGGGTCGTAAGTCATGAATGAGGAAAGGACCGGATTGTGTAAGATGGATTAACAATACTTTCACCTAAAAACTTTTTAATTTATTATTACTTATAATGTTTATTAAATATTGAATTATGTATTTTATTCCTCTTTCTTGTAGTCCATACAAAAAACAATGTTTCTAATTTCCAATAAATCATGAAATAAATGTTTCCGCCTAAACGAAATTTTTTTTTCGCCTAAAATGAAAAAGTATAATCCATTTTAATGAAAAAAGTTCATTCATGATCCTAGTTCCTAAGAAAAAACTTTTATTTATTTTCCTAAATTGTCATAAACAATACTTTGTCAAAAGCTAAGTCGTGTGTTAGTGGCCATCTTGGATTTCAGATTCATATTAAAAAAATCCAACTTTGAAAGGCACCATACATTGACAATGTTATGTACAGCTTGGATTCAACCACGTTGTTTCTGATGAATAATCTATTACTCATTTTCCGACAGGATCTATAATGATAAAATAAGCCCTGCTGTGGTGGCATGGAAATTTATTCATTTCTACACAGGGTCATATGTTAAAAACTACTGTGGTGTCCATTTTGATTAACTAATCTGTGAAAATGTGAATTTTTTAAGGCACCATCCAATGACCATTCATGTACAGTTTGAGTTCAATTGTGTTTGCTGTTTCTAAGAAAAAGCTACTATTCATTTTCACATAGGTCCATTGTTAAAAACTAAGTCCTGCTGTGGTGACAATCTTGGATTTCTGATCTTTATAAAAAGTTGTAAACCTTGTAAGTATCATCCAATGCTCAGCCATGCACAGTTTGGGTTCAATCATGTTTGTTGTTTCTAAGAAACACGCTTTTATTCATGTTGCTATAAAGCCCTATGTCAAAAACAGCCATTGCGGCCATCTTGGTTTTTTTTATTAGCACTAAAAACTCAGTAGTAGAGGACCATCTAATGAACATTTCTACAATATTCTAATCAAATCTGCTCAGTGGTTTATTTGAAGATTTTTTATATATCAGCCAATCAGAACACATTATTGGCTATGGAAGCCATGTTGAATTTTCGATCAGTACCGAAAACTCAAACTTTTGTAAAGTGTCACCTAATGAACCTTTATGTCTAGTTTGGTTTCGATTAACATTGAAATGTGAAAAGCTTACAATGAATGCAAAGTGATGATAATAGCTCAACTGACCTTTTGGGCAGGTTCAGTTAAAAATTCCTAATGACTGGAATGTGTAAAAAAATAGTCAAGTCTTTGAGACATGTTTTCTTCACTACAATAAAGATATCAAGTAATCTGCTCACTGGACTAGTAAATTTAATTTACAACTATATTTATGAGTATTGCATACACATATTTTTGCATGTTGCTATATGTATAAATTTAATTTCAATATTTGATATGACATTCTTTTTATCTGGTTTCTCATACTGACAATAAATGTTCCGGTCGGTGAGTGATTGTTCCTTAAAGCCAAGTGAACAATTTTTTCACAATATCATGGGGAGAACAATTCATTTTTAATGCTTTGATAATGATGATGTCTGCTTTGTACTGCTTTTGTATGGTTCTATCTGAAACAATAGTCTGCAGTCATGCCACACTACCTAGGACATTATCCGGACTACAAGCCAATCGTAATCCTGTATACTTAGCCTAGAAACAACAGGTAACAATTTTGTAGTTTCTCTTTGGTTTGGCCTCACCTGACCGGGGATAGAAATCACAATCTTCAGAACTCAAGCTGAACATGCTTAGAACACCACTGGGGCAGTTTAAATTGGAACTTATTGATATCGAATCCAATATTTTAAGAATATTTCAATTTTCTTAGTCAGTCATATCTGATTTTCCTTATTGTAAGGAGTGAATGATTGTTTGTTGTTTAACACCAAATGAGCAATTTTTCAACTATACACAAAGAATAAAGTTAAGCACCCCCATGTTTTTTTGAAATGACAAATGATACAAGTATCACAAGATTACTGACCACATAATCTCAAGAACGCAATGGTGACCTGTTAGGACATTACATTGGCTGTAAGAAACCACCCAAAAAAAATCAAGAAAAATGTTAATTTAATGATTATTTAATCACAATATCACAAGGCCAGTTTTTGCAGTAAAACATGTCCATTTTAAGTATTGACATTCACAGTTTAAAAAGCACGATAAGATTGTCATTTCACTTTCAAAACATCACTTATGAATCACTTGACACCTATTGTTCAAAGTTCAGTATCGGTTGTAACCCCCGCGTGCTTGGATGACGGCCTCAACCATGCGTCTCATCCCTCCAGTTAGACGTCGGATGTTCTGTTGTGATAGCTGCTGCCATTCCCAATGCAATGCTGCTTCTAACTGACGAATGTTTTGCACAGGAGGTTCCCGAGCCAGTATACGATGGCCTAACATGTCCCAAATACTATGTATGCTCTATGGGATTCAAATCCGGGCTCATGGCTGGCCAAGGAACAGAAGTCACGGTTTCGCTTTGGAGGTAGGCGGTTACTGCTCTTGAACGATGAGGCCTGGCATTGTCATCCATATACACAGGCCTTGTAGCTAGTGGGTGGTTGTCGAAATGGGGGGCAACTGGTTGCAAGACGTCTCAGATGTTAGGTTGCCTTGTATGATTTCCAGTCAAATCGGCTCCAGTCAAATCGGCCCCAAGTCAAATCGGCCTCAAAATGAAAGTCATATCGGCCCAAAAAAATAAAAATAAAAAAAGAATAAATAAATAAAAATTATATATTAATATAAATTAATATTTTTAATTAAAAGATGTAAAATTTAAATGTTATTGGTGAGCGGATTCTTTTGTAAGGATCAAAGAAATTAATTAATGATTAATTTATGGCATAATTAAGTGATTAGCAATTTACATAAAACGCGATTGGCGGCAATTATATAATGATCTTTATGTTGATTAGGAACATTCTTTGATGATTTTTTCTATTGTCTATAAATTGGCCTTTTAATAAAAAGAGGGCATCTAAAAAACCAAGCCAAGAAAAACAACTCGGATTGAGAAATTTTTTAATTTATAAAAGATTATTGATTATTTTAAGCATGGCTAGATAGTCAGACGTTTATATTCGTATCAATGGTAAACATTTACTGGTACAAAACACAACTGTACTTACTAGACAGTTTTAATTCTTCAATAAACGTATTGGATATATTTAAATATTTTGCTGAATAGTGTTCAAACTATTTAACTTTGCATGTTGACAATAGTAAACAACAAAAATGGGGCCGATTTGACTTTGGGCAGTCACGAGAGATACACCCCAAACCATTACTGAGCCTCCACCGTAAGGTACAGTTGGCTGGATGTTCCTTGGGGTATAGGCTGTATTTTTGTGTCTCCAAACCCTCATCCGGCCGTCGGTTACATGAAGCAGAAACCGGCTCTCGTCTGACCAATGGATCTTGCGTCATGTCCTTAAATTCCAACCACGTCGTGCTAAACACCATGCCAAACGTGATCGTCGATCTGCCAACAGTGGACGTTTAATGACTTTCCTTGACTTACCCGCTGATTTCATACGATTTCTAACTGTTCTTGTTGACAGACGTCTATAGGGCAGCCAGTGTTGTTTGAGTACGGGACTGGTTGCGAATGGCATCGGTCTAACCAAACGCTGCAATGCCCTGTCGTCACGATCAGATGTTACCCGTGGTCTGCCGGATCTTGGCAAGTCTTTCACATTGTTGGTTTGTGTGTGTTTTCTCACCAGTCGGCTGACTACAGTATAGTGGTATCCCATCTGACGTCCAATAGCTTTGAAGGACATCCCTGTTGTATGCATGCCGATTATTTGCCATCCTTGTGCTTCTGATATTCGCCTTCGTACCATGCTTACTGAGAATGAATAATTTTTTTAAAACACCGGACTTAAATACCCAAATTCGAAGCGTGAACATACTGAATTTTGAGTAATGCATGAGAGGCATGGTTCACGTGCATGACTAGTCGATATTAGACATAATGGTCACACCTGAGCACATCTTTTTAATGGAACACTGTTCTTGCTATGATCAATATAGATATTAGAATCTAAACTTAGTGTAACTTATTATGTTTTAATATATCAGGGGGTGCTTAACTTTTTTCTTTGTGTATATATCATTGTGAGAAGTTACATTCCATGAGATGATGATGATGTGTGCTTTGTACTAGACCAACACACTTAGTCAGATCTTTATAGTGCTAGTTCACTGAAACAACTGTCTGTGGGTAGACAAGTCGCCCCACTTGGACACATTAACCTGATTCCGAGCCAACCAGTCTTTGCTCTTACTCCTTAATACTTACCAATTTAATAGTCTTTAGTTTGACCCGACCTGAGCTCAAATCCCCATAAAAAAAAAACCCACAACAAATTGCTACATTTTAACATCAGGGAATACTCATTATTGTGTTGGTCCCAAAGCGGAATACTATCCACAGGATTCTGTTTTAAACCGTGTTCAACTTGTTTCAAACATGACCGTGATATCTGTCCAAAATTTCCTGTTTACCCCAAATGTTGGAACTTATCAATCCGTGGCATAAAATATTAACAACCTATTTAAGCATTCATTTTAATATTTGTGCTTATAGATATAAACAAGCAATTTGTATAAACATCAAAATCTAAGGTAAAAATATTACTTTTTCTTTCGTAAAAAAGAAAACTAAAACAATTTTTATCAAATAAACATAAAATGTATCTGGAATGGACATGTATTTGTTTGTAGGTACAAAATTAAAAAAAATTTGCATAGATAACAATAAAAATTGATATCATTGTTGATATGTAATATAATATGTAATAGTTATGAATATATAAAGATATAAATTATGGACGCTATAGTAATTCATGGTGGACATTTCTTGTTCGACTTTTTTGTTAATTTTATTTCATGTGTTGTAAGCCTGACGTTAATAAAATATCACTTCTCCAATCATCATGTACAGAGTAACATTTCTCCTATACTTAGTGCATTTAACCAGTTGGTTAAATTTTTGTAATATTTTTAATCACCATAGTAGTTAAATTTCAGCATGAGAATTCCTGCCAATTTCCTTTCAACAGAAATTTACAAAATAAAAATATTTAAAAAAAAAAACCATTCTCCTTCTGTTACCAGAGGATTACTATATTTCTCCATTCTCTAGCTATAAAATTTCAAAATCTCGAAAAGAGAAATATTGTAATCCACTGGTAGCAGAAGGAGATTCTATATATAACATTTACTACAATGCATGGGAGATAATCCAATTCTTCAAATATTTTATAATATTAAAGCCGATAAAATATCAATGAATTCTAAGACATGTGTCTATAAAAAAAAAATCTAAATAAGGAGGTTAATAAAACAATTAATTTCTACGTCTTTGACTTAAAAATAGAAACCACTACAATATTTGTTTAAACAGTACTTTCAGATCTTCTAATAAAAGCTTTATAAAGTCATGAGCAAACATTCTACACAAAGTTACACTTTATAAACAATGATAGCAGTCGTCTCCCTTTTATAAGGCCTCTTCCCACCAAAGGCCACCCCTCTTATCAGGCCTGATTTAAGATGCACTGAGATAGTAAAATACTAGTAAATTGTTCCCCTAAAGAGAGGACACCCCTCTTATAAGGCCATTTTTTTCATTGTAGAAGGGGTGGCCTTACAAGAAGGGGAGACTACTGTGCATGGTATTCAACAATTAAGTACAATTAAGTATGTGGGTTTACACAATGGGATAGATTTATCATCATGAAAATTATTACAATTCTTATTTGGCAGTCAATCATAAGGTATGAAAAAAATAAACAAAAAACAATTTGAAATTTCAAACAATTAAAAAAAAATGAATATAAATTAGAAGTATATTTCAAAGTTATTTACCCTGTAAACTATACACAGTAATTATTTGTTAACATGGCAAGAGAAAAATATCTCAATGAAGGTAACAGTACTGAATAATGAGCTGCTTTCATATAAGGCATTAGCAAAATGAATGTGGAAGAATGCAGTCCGATGAGATTTTCAAACTGGATGAAATCATACAATAATCCTATGATTTTCTATGAAAATCAATATTTTGTTTTTGCATAGGATCATTATTTTTCACGTGGAGGGAGTGATTATTGTTTAATGCCAAATGAGCAATTTTCAGCTATATAATAGCAATTTATACATGGAAAGCTTGGTACATTTCTAATTTATTTCACAGTATAATCACGTTTATTTTTGCTTTTCGAATTCAAGTGAAAAAGCACACAAGAATCATGTTGAACATTTTTTACCCATGATAACAGTTATATCTTAATAATCAAGGGCACTTTTGATAAGATTTCACTTGGACGATTTCTAATCCAGTAATGTGTTTACTACTTTACTTAATAATCTAACAATAATAATAAAGTAACATTATTTTACCTATATAATATACATTTAATAATGATGTAATTTTTATTAAAACTTGGCTCTTCCCCCCCCCCCCCTCAGGCATAGGTGACCATAGCCAATTTTGGCTATTCTGTTTAGGCTCTTTGCTTTTCTTTAAAATTATTTGGCTTTCTAATATTATGCTTTGAGCGTACCTGATGAAGGTTATTCCAGAAACGTGCCGTGCGCACTATATTTGATATCTAAGTTTTTAGTACTAATTATGACAAAAATCAATTGATCATCTCAAATAACAACAATAAACAGTGAAACGATGTGATGAATTATTTTGGGACATCAAAAATCTTGGTTTTATTCATCAATATTTTTTAGACTGATTGATTGATTGATTGGTGTTTAACGCCAACTTTAGCAATATTTCAGCTATATCGTGGCGTGTAGAAGAAAAAAATTACTAAACACTTTCATTTTTTTTTTCTAGACTAACAGTATAATAATATCAGACTTGCAGGAGAGGCCAACCTGTAATCAAACAAATATATTTTACAAATTACACTCTTCATTTTCATTTTTCCACTCCACTATGTGTGTTATCTATTATGAAACAAATAACTGCTTCTCAATAATGTGTAATTACTGAACAACAACTGGACCAAACAGAAGTTCCATTAAATATACCATGTCTCTAAAATCCATGATTACACTGCTTTGATTCTACACTAAACTTCTATTTACTTTCAATACGTAGCTAATTAAAACCCAATACGTGTCACGTAACTAATTTAAATTCAATACGTAACTAATTTAAATTCTATGTAACTAATTTAAATTCAATACATAACAAATTTATCTAAACTAGAATAAGAATTGACTAAATTTCTTCTGTATGCAGGATAACAGTCCAACCATGTTGTAAAGTGTGGTCACTTGATACGATTTTCTGTCTGAATTTTGAACGATTCTGCATCTGTGGAACAGGAAAGTTGAATGGCCACATGTTCACCCAGTCATAGTTTCCATTCAATTTTGAAAAAAATTCTTATTTTTACTGTTCTCGCCATACAATGCTCTAGACTGTCGACCAGAAATAGGATGCCAACCAATTTTGAAACAATGTTTCAATTTGACTTTCGACTTTTGTGTTCATACGCTACGATTTTTGTTGAAACCGTGTCGAAAGGAAAAATCAGACAGAAAATCGTAGCGTGTGACGGCACCTTTATCCTAATGCTAAGAAATGCCATTTACGTTGATCTCAAATAACCAATCTATATATTATCGGAAAGACAACATTAAATTGACTAAAATGCGTAGTTTCATTGATCTAAATATTAACATTATGAAGATAAATTAAAACATTGATGGTCAACAATTTTAAGCAATATCAACAAAACGAACAACCAACTCTTAACTCAAAACAACATTAATTGAAACAATGCATCACATAGAAAAACATTTTGCCATAAGATATATCTGCTCGTTTCAACGAAAACAAAAATATGTAACTGAAGTAGAAATAGTGAGCTAGTCATATTTACAAGTATCAAGGGTGAATATCATAGTCCCCCCCCTCTCTACTTTTTTTTTAACTTGAAAATAATTTTCATTCTCTACTTTCTTTTAAAAATATTAATAGGTATTATAAAAATACAAAACATACATTGGCATAAAATATACAATAAATGGAGATTCAAAATTATGAATATTCACAATGGCATTTAAGAGAAAATACAACAAAACCATTTTTTCTCAAGAGCCTGTATCAATTTTACTTGATTAAAATGGTCTAGGATACCACAGATATTATATTGATACCTCTATTGAACAACGTCTGCTATTGTCGGCCATTTTTGATTTTGTGTTCTTAAATGTCCATTTAAAGATTATTCATGCAGTTTGCTTAGTTCGTCAATGGAACAATCATGTCATGCTTGACTTTATTTGTTTCAATGACTTCAGAGAAATTACAAGGATTTAACATTTGTGCATATTTTAATGAGTGTTTTAAAAGAGATAACAATTGTATTTCATCGGTGCAATATACAACAAAATTATACATATGCCTTAATTTGTTAGATACAAAACAAAACTTCAAGCACACAAACAATGTAAAATAAATCATAATCATTAATAAAACACAACATTTTAGTGTAACATTGGTTTTTTTTGTATTTTTTTAAATTAAACTGTATGTAAATCAACAGAGGTAACAAAGTTGATGGTGTTTTCTTTTGTCATAAAGTATTTATTTTAAAAAAAAAATCTATGTTACAATAAAAATATTTTAACTCTATTTTCGAAGCCTGTGATAAAATAATATTTTGAAAATTGTAAATAAATTCAAAACAAAATATTGAAAATAATAAAATGGCAAGCTTAAAGTTTTAAATATTACATTTTGATGTATACGGTAATTTTCTTTGAGGTAATAATTTAAAATAAAAATTTGGTGGGATTATAGAACTCCATTTATGGTGGGTTTTTTTTCACAGGTACACTGTACATGCATATTTAAAAAAATGTATTACATGTACTTTTTCAAAGCTTAAAATAGGGTTTTTCAAACACAGATCTATCACCAGTCACTATAACAAGACATTGATGACAGCATATTTGAGTCTGTAATCTCAAATCTTTTTCTTTTTTCCTCCTAACAAAACCAATGATACATTGTATGCATAAATATACACTATTGTTGACTTGTTTTGCGAGAATGGATTTCTCAGAACAATCTCACATCAAAGGCGAAGGCCGAGATGTGAAATGCGATGAGAAGTCTATTTCGAGCAAACCATATCAGCAATAGTATGTTTATTGAGGATTTGGCAACGTGACATCATTATAACATCATATTAGAAAACAGCGATATTATTTTAATATTACGCTAGTTGCTTGATAATAGATATTATCGTGTGTAAAGATCAAATGGAAAATGTATGAATCATTGATAATAGTATATACCGTGTCAATAGACCACATCTACATTTTAGAAGAATTTGTGATCAGATGACAAAGTATTCCCTGTGTGTCAATAATGATATACAGAAGGCAGAACAAATATTTCACAACATGCACATATGTAAAATTCTTCACATTTTTTTCTGGAAGTTACAAATTAACAAATAACAAATTTTCCAGATACATTTGCTGTAGCAAACATTTCACCCTAAAGCATATCTGAGTATGATAGAATGTACATCTGACTAGAGACATGAATGTCACCATTCTTCAGAACGCATGTTTCTGTTTATTTTCCGTGGAGTGTATGCAGCTGTAGATTCCATCCTCATAATAGCCCCCATTTCTGAACTTCGATGCTTAGTATAGTTTGCCATGGCTTCAGGTCTTGTTCTAAGGGGAGAGGTCTGTGGTCGACTAAAAGTAAAAACAAAATTAATAACACAAAAGTTATTAAAATCTGGTTAAACAAATGGCAGGCAGTAAAGGATTATGCCATGTCAAAAGTACATTTACCTTGTCAAAATTTTTTATAAGCACTTGTTCCATGGCATATTGGTCTCATAAAAATATCTACTCCCACCCACCCATTCCCTGCATATTCTCTAATTTCATTTATTTGTTATATTGCATATAGCTTTTTGCCTGTATTATATTGTTTAATTTTAAATAAGGCACTTTCCTAAATGTAACGTTTATAAAAGAAATTCCACAGGCCAACACCCTTTATCCTGATTCCCATGGCAACCAGTCTTTGTTCTTGCTCCTTAATGTTACCTACTTAGCCGAGTAGCAGAGAATACCAATTCTATAGTCTTTGGTTTGAACAGAATTGGGCTCAAACACATGATCTACTGCACTTGAAGTCAGCAGTCTAACTATTATACACCACTGATGCAGTTTTCAGAGAAGAAGATTGAAATATGAAAAGATAATGACAGTAGATAAAGACGACAAAAGCTCACATGGTCTTTGTCCAAGTTTGTTAAAAATGTTAAATGGTTTATTTGGAAATCCTCTGTAATTTAAATCAATAAAGGACTACGTTGTGTAGCAGCATGATACAGCAAGGAATTCCTCCTGCACCAGTATTTACTGCAATCAAGTTCAACTCGAAGATCATTAGTGATATTATCTGCTGGAATACTACCTGAAATTGTTTGATGTTGTATATCAATAAGATACCAGGATCAAAAGTCGAGTGAACAAGATGAGTTATTACCTAACTGTGTAACCCTCTATAAATAAAAATTTATTATTATTATTATTATTATTATAAACATCACATGGTAAGACCCAATTTTCAAACTAACTAATTAAGTAACACTGGATATACCAAATATTACATTTGTTTGATGAAAAATTTGGTGAAATGTTTTCCTATTGAATTGTAAAGTGTAAAATGTACTAACGGAGTTTCAGCTTCTTTCATATGTCTTGGTAGCTTTGGAGATCTGGCAGTAGGTGGAGCCACTTCTCCTCTAACAACTTTATCTAGTTGTGTTTCATTATATTTAGCTGCTATTTGTTCTGCTTCTGGTCTCATTCTGACTGCAGGAGGGTCTTCATCCCAACTGTTAACACATCAACATCATTTTAATTAATCATAAGAGGTTTTTAATTTAATGAACAGAAATTATTCAGTCATTATTTCCATATAAATTAATTTTAGAGTCACATGACATTTCATACGTGTCTTGATTGGTTTAAAAAGTTGAGGTTGTTTGTCAATCAACGGAATCTATAAATAGACGTCGTTCTCAAGGCGTTGCGTGCCGTTGTTATCACATGATTTTCTTTAAATGAGGCACCATTGGGGTTATCTAAATTTATTTCCGATTATTTTCCTTATTTTGAAAAATAAATATATTTTTCAATATCATAACAAAAAAAGTTTGAATTAATTTATAAGGATTGATCGAAATTATTTGTTCGGTTCATTCGAAATAACCTCAATCAGGTTGTACACACCCTTGTGTAACCCGCATAGCGGGTTACTCGGTGTGTACAACCTGATTGAAGTTATTTCTTCATAAACCGAACAAAAATTGCGATCAATCCTTAAATAAGAATTAAAAAAGCATTAGAAAGTGATGCATGAGGCTTACAAAGCATTTCATATGTTTTCACCATTTAAGGTATTTGTAAACATGTATTAGTAATTAAATGGTGATTAAATGTTGTTATTTAAATGTAGTGTTAAAATATGCAATACACAATGTAATAAAGTACATTTACCTTGTATTGAATTTTATTTAGTCCTCCGAAGATTAAAACAAAGTGTAATATTAATTGGACAAGCTTTATTTTGTATGTATGGTCGTTCCATGGAATATTTAGTTATTTACATTAAAACATCATATATCACAGATTACTTGTAAAATGGTTTAGTTGGTTTATGGCGTTTAACACATCTCTCAACAATATTTCAGTTATATCATGGCGGTCAGTTTTATTGGTGGAGGAAACCAAGTACACGGAGAAAACCATGACCTGTCGCAAGTCACTGACAAACTTTATCACATAATATTGTATCAAGTAAACCTCACCATGAACGGGGGTTCAAACTCACAACTTTAGTGGTGATAGGAACTGATTGAACATGTAGTTGTAAATCCAACTACCATACGATCACGACCATGACAGCCCCTCTTGTAACATGACTCAAGATTTTATTTCTCTTTGTTAGTATACAGTGAGTTATAATTTGCTGTGGGAGACAAATCTCTTCCATATATACAGTTCATTAGTTGTGCAGGACGGACCAAACACACAATATTGGCCTCAGCTCTTGCTTGAAAAATCCCATACTATTTTGCTTTGAACATAAGGCAGTTAATAATAATCAACAATTTTGTTAGATCTTTGCAAGGCAAATTTTTTCGACCTTTAATATCCTCTGGTTTGCCAATCAGTGTTTTCTACCTATGATTTATTGTTGTAAACTTGTTCTTTTTATGAAAATAGCTGAAATATTGTTCATTTGACGTTAAACAATCAATCAAGCAATCTTTGCCATATACTTGCTTCACTTTGTACAATGATTGTCCTTATAAAAAACAAAAAAAATGTCAATATTCTGCAAGTATTGAACAGTCTTTTTCACACATCATTATCAAATACAACTTCATCAAACTACATGTACAGTAGTATTTTGTCTGAATAAAGAGGGGCTGTCATGGTTGTGAATGTAATCGTATGGGAATTGGATTTACAACTACCTGTGCCATCAGTGCCTATCACCACTGAATTTGTGAGTTTGAATTCCACTCATAGCCAGGTGTATACAATATAACATTATGTGATAAAGTTGTCAGTGACTTGCAGCAGGTCGGTGGGTTTCTCCTCCATCAATAAAACTGACTTCCAGGATATAACTGAAATATTGTTGAAAGTGGCACTAACCCTAAATGCTCCCTGATGTTCTCCAACCTCTAAACATATGGTTGCAGCGATATAGCTGCAAGAATCATAAAGAAAATATTCAATACATTCAATATTCAAATTGAAATTGCATTGGGAAAATAAGAATTGACCATTTATACTCTGTGATTTATAATTATACATACCCTGGACCTTCAGATCGTTGATGTAATTTGCTAATTTTTGGTTCTCTCTCTGACCTCTGACCTTCCAGTCTCAACAATGGTCCCATACCTTTACCCTGGGATTTCTCTTGAATATCTTGTCCCTCATAATACACTTTAGGGGCTGGGGGGGCTCCAGGTGTTAAAACATAAGTGTTCAAAAGTTTATTCATAGTCCCCTTATTTCGCTCTGCATATTCCTCTGCTTCATAACCTTTGACCTTAGGCTGTGGTTGATCTTGTACACCTAAATTACCATAATTGTCTATTAAATTTTTCATAGCACCACCTTTGTTATTTTGAACATTTTCCATAGCCTCGCCCCTCACACCACGAGGATGAATTTTTCTCTCCATTGGAGGATCACAGTAGCCTGCCATGAATTCTGACATACAACCCTTATTTGTCTGAGCATATTTCTCACCATCTGATGTTACTGTTCTTCCCTGAGGGCGTGGGGAGGAATAATTTCTGTTAACATCCTGGTCAAAGAATTGGTCCAATCTTCCCCGACCTCGCATAGCATTCTGTTCTGCTTCGGAATTACCTCCATTCCTCACATGAACCGGAATGTCATTTGATCCATTTTGAAAATGTGACCCGTTACTAAAAATTCCATCCATATGACCTTTGTTTCTTTCTGCATTACTTCTGGCCTCGGAGGAGATATTACGTTCTTGTTTTCTTGGTTCCTCATAGTTTATGTTATTACTATGATTGTACCAGTTTTCAGATCCAGCTTTATTTTTCTTTGCATACTCTGACGCTTCTGGTTTGATTCTTGGATGGGCCGGCGGCGTGGGGCTCGGAGTGTAGACACCATCTCTTACTGACATCTTGTTTGTAGGTAATTGCGATTAATGTATAAAATAATTTAACGGTGCTGTTCACATCTATAGTTGTTTAATGTGTAACCTGGAAGCAAAAAAATTATCAAAATCAAACATCAATAAAAAAAATACATGTGTATCTACAAAATTGTAACATTGTAAGTTTATGGTGTTTAATGCCACTTTCAACAATATTTCAGTTATATCGTGGAGGTCAGTTTTATTGGTGGAGGAAACCGGAGTACCCGTAGAAAACCACTGACCTGTCACAAGTCACTGACAAACTTTATCACATAATATTGTATCAAGTACAATCAAAAATCAAATCAAATAAATTTTATTCCAATTATGGGCCCTCGAGGGGCAAACAGAAATTACACGTATAGTAAAATTACACATATAAATTCACAAGAGGGAAAGAGTTGATGATTGATAGAACATGACATACAAACATGTTATAAATACATTAAGTATATAATATAAATATATAGTAGTAATTAGGGCATGTTTTGGTAAAGAAATCTTCCAACAGAGTTTAAGATCTCCTGATTTTCACAATTCAACAACCAAAATAATTTATTTTATCAGATAAATTGGTAAAATTTTTAACTTTAGCTGATATGGAATTGAAAAGATCATCTCTCTCCCCACTAAATTTTGGACATCTAGTGAGAAAGTGAGTTTCATCTTCATTTTCTTGATTTGTACAATTTTTGCATATTCTTTCATTTCTGGGTATATTGGTGTATCTACCAGTTTCTATAAAAAGTCTATGAGCGGATGTGCGCAATTTACAAATGGATTTTCTATATTCATATTTTTCACTAATGTGAGATATATTTCTAATTTAAAATTGGTCTTTAAAAATAAATATGTGGTAAGTTTTCCATCCTTTTAATGATTTGCTGGTATCTTTCCAGTCAGATAAATATTTTTGATTAAGACATTTTCTCAGTATAAAACCAAATTTACTTTTATTATACCACATACTGTTGTCTTGAATGTTAAAAATTTTCAATAGTTTATTAACTGATGAGTACCAAGATGCACTGTGTCTAAAATGAAGATTCTTGCTACATAAAAAGGCATCCTTCAATAAAGGAAACTCTGTTGTTAGATTTTCTAATCTATAACAATATTTCAATAGACTCTTAACAATATCATAATGTAAAGGGTGTCTTCCCAGTTCAGAAAGAGAAGCATGGCTCACACTTTTCTTATTTAAACCCAATATATATTTACAAAATTTGAGGTGTAAAGTCTCACCTTTATAATTTTTATAACAATCATTTATCTGGATATTATTAGTGTCTTTTAATTTGGTTTTATTAACATTAAATATACCCCATAATTCAGAGCCATATAATAAAATTGGTTTAATGGTGTGATCAAAAACATTAATGCTAGTTTTTATTCAAGGATTTAAACTCAGGAAATCTTTTCGTAACTTGAAAAAATCTTTTAGCACTTTCTTATATAACTAATTTTTAGCCAATGAGAAGGTTCCAGAGGCTGTAAAATAAATACCCAAATAATAATAATTTGGTACACATTCTAGTTCCAAGTTTTTGTACATAAATTTATGTTTTATAGTTCTCCCAGCCTTATTAAATATAATGACTTTTGTTTTCTTTATATTAACCTTCATTCCCCAATCATCACAATAGCTTTCAAGAGAAAATAATTTATTTTGAAGTCCTTCTGGAGATAAGGAGAAAATTACAATGTCATCTGCATACATCAAGCAATCTATTTGCCATGAATGAGGTTCGAAGCACAGCTTTAGCGGTGATAGACACTGATTGCACAGGTAGTTGTAAATCAAACTACCATATGATCATGTTGTAAATAAGGGTAATAACAAAATTACCGAACTCCGAACAATCTTACAAAGGGAAAGTCAAAACTCATAATTATACAAACAGACAAAATCAGTCAACAACCGGAAAACTGTGAAAACCGTAATGACCCTGACTTGGTACAGGCATTTCTAAAGAAATGGTCGGTTGAATCAGATTTTAAAGCGCCAAACCTCCCGCTCTCATTACGGTTCAAATGTTCCGGCTGTCACTATAACAGTATTTAAATACAGGAACAAAATAGGTAAAATAGTTGTCAAAGCAGTAACATGAGGAAATAATGAAGAATATTTAAGATATTTTAAAAACCAGACTCCCAATTATTGATACCATAAACATAACATTAATCAGGAAACCAATCTCATTACCATTTATCTTCTTGTAGGAAAAATAAACAACTTCTCCACAAAAATATCTCAAAAAGAATTCAACTTGCTACATGTATACTACAATGTAATTAATCAATAGGAAAAATTTCAAATAGTTGATGGGAATTCAACTTGCTACATGTACATATATAGGAACAATTTCAAATATTTGTCTAAAAATAGCTTCTTAATAGATTATTACGGTCAGTATCAGGAGATCTAGATTTGTTTACAATCAGCCAGATTTGTCCATGACATTCTAATAATTGTAAATAGATATATAATGCTGGGAAAACAACAACTTTAAATCTAACCATACTACATACATGTACTTAGCACATATGTTCTAAAATCATATAAATTCACCGATTTCAACTTTATGTAAGTATAACAGTAGTGATGGGAATCGGAAGGAATTTCATAATGGATCATCGGTTTCACATGAATAACTAATTATCTTTGGGCTTGAGTGCTTGGTTTAAGGCACCAACTGATTATCGGTTATAATCGATCATCGGAACACCACTATATAACAGGCGTGAAAATCTCAAGTCATAAAATTTTCTTCTATACCCGATGAAAAGTATGTACATTATTATATCCATAAGATAGCTCCAAGAAATTGACAACATCCAATTAAAATGCAATGTACTGCTCAATGTCAGACTAAATATATTAATTACGTTTTCAATCCTTTGTAATTGTCTAACAAAAGGTTCAATAAAATGCTATACACCTATATATCACTTTTTTTTATTACTTTGATAGGAATACAAATATACAGTTTTACCCTAAAGGTATACTAAAAGTTCATTATTGACAAAAAACTACATATATATATTCATTGATACATGTATACTAATTTTCATTCATGCATATATAATGATAAATATTAAGAGTCATCTATAGGTCTACATCATATATAACTATAACGATACACCTAAGGAATGTACAATCTATGACTACATTTCCTGATAGCAGAGTTTGTACAAGATAATATTGTATTATCCCAGAAGTTGACCAAGGTGCCAGAAAGATTTTCTATTTTCAAAATTACATTATAAAACATTTTTAGACAGAAAAAAACTTGACTGTTCATAGCCTGGCCTTTTTCAATCTGATTAAAATTTGATCTTTAATTACTCCCCCTTTTCTGATATGTTGAACTTTATGCACGGCATCTCAGAAAAGGGGGGAGCAATCAAAGATCTAATTAGATTGGGTCTTTTCATTTTCATTGCTACAATATTTTCCTTACCACTACTATCTTCCAATCCATGCAGAGTTTTATCTATGTACAATGCCACATGGCACAGCTGTGAAGTTTTTTTTAATCTCTGACCAATGAAAAAAACCAAAGAGAATAAGATTATGAATTAGACATCAGCAGAAGTCTGCCAATTAACTTGATTAACATTGTTTACTGATAACTCCTGCTGACCTGGTCAATCAGATAATCTACCTCTATTAATACAAAATACTAGTGAAAACTCCTGCTGACCTGGTCAATCAGATACCCTACGTTATGTCTATTTAACACAGTTACTATGATTACATCTTGTGCTTACAACACCATACAGTTTGGAGGTGTTCACCTAGATAATTCTGATTAAATCTAGATGTTAATATATTCTTTTGTATACCATGTTATACAATCAAGTGAAGATTGTTAACTATCCAAATACAATTATGTATATATGACTATGGACATATATGAAGGGAATATTTACATGTAGAATATATGCTGACGTATAACCATTTCATATACATGTACAGTAGTCCTCTCTTATAAGGTCAAGCCTGGCTTTCTACATTGAAAAAGTGGCATTATAAGAGGGTAGTCTCTCTTCAGAGTGACAATTTAGTAGTATTTTATTAAATCTCAGTGCATCTGAAATTTGGCCTTATGAGAGGGGTGCCAGTGGCCTTTGGTGGAAGGGAGACTATGTACGGTATACATAATAATACACCTTACAGTAGTGGCCCTTACTCTCTGACAATATATACCATAAATTATCTACCCTATAAATATTAAAGAAAATTAATTAAGAGCATCAGATGCAGTATTAAAATTAAAAAAAATTGTGGTCCTGATTGCCACAAAATTGGAATATCAAATTTAAATAAGTGCACATTGAATGTACATACCTGTATCTCATACATTGTATATGCTCACTGCCCACAATGTTTTGGTTAAAATACTTTAAAGTCCCTTCTTCTACTCAAGAGACACACACACAAATTGAATTTGAATGACATCATATGTATATATATAATGTATATTTCAGTATTTAATGAAAAAAAGAAAATTTAACCAATAATAATAACCTTCCTACATGTGTACATGTTAAAATATTTCCAGTGATCTGGTGGTGGTCATATAAGGACTAAATATCAAATGAATTTGCAAGTCTTTTGATTGTGCCTTAATTAATTCTTTTGAAAGCAGTGTTAACCATGAACCTTCTAGCTTTACAATTAATTACAGAATTAACATGGTTAAACATTTGTACACAATTACTGCATGTTATATCACCTTCCTGTACTCATTTTTAAAGAAATATAGCATATAAGTGTCTTACCTGCACAGCCGTGAGAAAAATTGTTAAATCTACAACTACAGGTACAAATGTAATTTAACTAAGATTTAACTAAAAAAATCCCTCTTACATGTAGCCAGTCGTATGGTCCTGTTGAAATTACAATAAAGAAGTGAAACACCTGGTTCTGATAAAAGTAAACAAAGGGCAACAAAACATGATTAGCTTTAGATATAAAACATAAGACACAACAATGAAATCTGACAGGTAATTAATTACACATGTCAATCAAATACACTGTACAAAGTAATCATCACTTTGACTTATACAATTATGTCTATTACAAGTCTTACAAGACAACTGGGGGGAGACCTAGGCCTGACCACAATTTATTTACATATACAAGTAATGTAAAGTGGATTAATGAACATTTCTACTTCAGAATCGTTAGTATTCCGAGTGCCTTGATGTATGATTTTCCATTTACATAAAGTCTACATACACAAAATTATCAATGTTTGAAATTTCATCAATTATAATCTGATAGCGTCTGTCTAAATTTCACAGGGATACTGCAGAAGCACTTGGGACTATGAAGTAACCATGTACAAAATGTAACATGCTATGATGAATAAACTATATTATGTTGTTAAGAACTAGAGGCTCAGTGG
Organism: Bathymodiolus brooksi; assembly: GCA_963680875.1. NCBI lineage: Eukaryota > Metazoa > Mollusca > Bivalvia > Mytilida > Modiolidae > Bathymodiolus > Bathymodiolus brooksi. The sequence continues at coordinate 103,888,925 of OY804576.1, forward strand.
GCTGAGCCTGTGTCGCTCACCTTTCATTCTGCTTTGAGGACACTTAATACACAACCTTCCATACATGTAGATGCTTCCTGCCAAGTTTCGGTTCATTTGGCTAGGCAGTTTCAGAGAAGATTTTTAAGATATCGACCAATCAGAAACAAGAATTGCCTGTGGTGGCCATGTTTGTTAACCGATCGGGACGAAATGAGCAATCTTCATAGAGGACATTCCATAGATACTTCCTGCCATGTTTCGGTTAATTTGGCCAAGCGGTTTCAGAGGAGGAGATTTAAAAACTAGAAAAGAAGTATGCCACCGCACTTAATAATTATGGACAAAGTTGTTTTGTTAGAAGTGATTTTTTTAAAATGAAGTGTGTCTGTAAGACACAAATGATGCCCCCGCCTGACCATCAAAATCTTGTGGACATGCACACCTCCATTATGTGTATAAACATGGTCATCCTACAAAATATTAAAGCTGTAGCTTCAAAACTGTAGGAGGAGATAGCCGGACAAACCATGTATCTATATCCAGACGGACGAATGGATGGACAGGGGGTAAATTATTATAAAATTAATATGCCCCCCCCCCCCCCCCCCCCCGACTCTTCGCAGGGGCATAAAAATCGGTCAATCAGAAACAAGAATTGCCTGTGGAGGGCCATGTTTGGTAATGGATCATAACAAAATGTGCACTCTTTAGAGAGGACCTTCCATAGATGCTTCCTACTAAGTTTTAGTTCATTTGGCTGATGGGTTTCAGAGGAGAAGATTAAAATGTGAAAAGTTAACAGATGACAGACAACAAACGACGGACGCCAAGTGATGCCAAAAGCCCACATTGCCTTTGGCAAGGTGAGCTAAAAAGAATATTAAAATGTGAATACCTACATGTAATGTATAGTATAAATATGTTACACTATATCAGCATTAGTTAATTTCTAAGGAAGATACATGTAATGGCAAGATTTATCTTTCCTTTAACACTTTAATGCAAGAGTTATCTCCCTTTTAACAGTTTACTACAAATTAACCAATCAGAAACAAGAATTGCCTGTGGCGGCCATGTTTGTTAACAGATCGGGATGAAAATGCGAAAAGTTAACGGACGACAGACGACGGATGCCAAGTGATGGCAAAAGCTAACATTGCCTTTGGCAAGGTGAGCTAAAAACAAACAAAAAATTGTTTTGTCATTCTGTCATCAGAAAATAAATTTCAAAATGGCTTGTTCAATGTTGTAAAGTTTATGAGTGAGTGAGTGATTGTTCTTAATGCCAAATTTTGAAATAAGCAATTTTTCAGCTACATGTACAGTATATCATAGAGAACAAGTTATATTCCATGAAATGATGATGATGTTCATTTGTACTATAGACCAACACACTTAATTGTATTTTTGTACTACTAGCTCACTGAAACAACAGTATATTGGTAGACATGTCTCTCCACTCGGACACATTATCCTGATTCCAAGCCACCTAGTCTTTACTCTTACTCCTTAAAGCTATATGTACATGCTTAGCAGAGAAGCAGCCAATTTCATAAGTCTTTGGTTTGACCCCATCAAAGCTTGAACCTACAATCTACCACACTCAAGACAAGTACAGTAACAATTACACCACTAATGTGGCTTGTAAATGTTATTAAAGGTCAAATCATTTCCTTACATTACCAATTCAGCTACATGTAGCTAGAAAGGTTTATCAATGAATTTATAATTTTACACAAGTCTTAGTCAAGTTGAGGACAATAAACACAGAACAGATAGAAACGTTTCAGAATAGTAAATAAAACTCATGTAAGTCTCTGTTATACTGCAGTCAATCACAAACAAAACTGATAGATCTACAGTAGAGTAAATAAAACTCATGTAAGTCCTGGTTGTCAACCCCAACCAACCGATAGACATTCTTCAGCAGAATAAATAAAACTCATGTAAGTTCTGGTTGTCAACCCCAACCAACCGATAGATACTCTTCAGCAGAGTAAATAAAACTAATGTAAGTCCTAGTTGTCAACCCCAACCAAGTGGCAACCCAATAGATAATCTTCAGCAGAGTAAATAAAACTCATGTAAGTCCTGGTTGTCAATCCCAACCAACCGATAGATATTCTTCAGCAGAATAAATAAAACTCATGTAAGTCCTGGTTGTCAATCCCAACCAACCAATAGATATTCTTCAGCAGAGTAAATAAAACTCATGTAAGTCCTGGTTGTCAACCCCAACCAACCAATAGATACTCTTCAGCAGAGTAAATAAAACTCATGTAAGTCCTGGTTGTCAACCCCAACCAAGTGGCAACCCGATAGATACTCTTCAGCAGAGTAAATAAAACTCATGTAAGTCCTGGTTGTCAATCCCAACCAACCGATAGATATTCTTCAGCAGAATAAATAAAACTCATGTAAGTCCTGGTTGTCAATCCCAACCAACCGATAGATATTCTTCAGCAGAGTAAATAAAACTCATGTAAGTCCTGGTTGTCAACCCCAACCAACCGATAGAGACTCTTCAGCAGAGTAAATAAAACTCATGTACGTAAGTCCTGGTTGTCAACTCCAACCAACCGATAGATACTCTTCAGCAGTGTAAATAAAACTCATGTAAGTCCTGGTTGTCAACTCCAACCAACCGATAGATATTCTTCAGCAGAATTAATAAAACTCATGTAAGTCCTGGTTGTCAACTCCAACCAACCGATAGATATTCTTCAGCAGAGTAAATAAAACTCATGTACATAAGTCCTGGTTGTCAACCCCAACCAACTGATAGATACTCTTCAGCAGAGTAAATAAAACTCATGTACGTAAGACCTGGTTGTCAACTCCAACCAACCGATAGATACTCTTCAGCAGAGTAAATAAAACTCATGTACGTAAGTCCTGGTTGTCAACTCCAACCAACCGATAGATACTCTTCAGCAGAATTAATAAAACTCATGTACGTAAGTCCTGGTTGTCAACTCCAACCAACTGATAGATACTCTTCAGCAGAGTAAATAAAACTCATGTACATAAGTCCTGGTTGTCAACCCCAACCAACTGATAGATACTCTTCAGCAGAGTAAATAAAACTTGTGCAAGTCTTAGTTACAGTGATAATTACAAACAGAACTGATGTTCTTCGTAGTAAATAAAATGCAAGTCTTATACAACTATTTCTTGTAGTATTCCCACATGGAATGCTGGGACATAGACCTAGTAACTTTATTGCTAGGTATAAAGCCTCCAAAAGAGGCATCCACTCAGTGGTTGTGTGAAATGAATCAAAAATGAAACTTGCACTGGTGACTGTGTCTGGAGAATGTGTCATGCTCCTTGCACATTTGGCAGCTGATCCTTAGAACTAATAAGCAAACGTTTGTTAGGTTGGGTTTTTGGTGGCCAATTGCAAGACAAACATTTTCCGACCTTATCAATTCCTGTGGCAATCTAAATTTCCACCCATAGGCCCGTCCCATTGCCACCTTTCACATACTTAATTTTATTGCTCATTAAGAATATACAAAATGGAGCTGAATTACTACTCACTTGATTTTATACAACACTAAATTCAATCAACAACAATTTATTTTGTCTGGATATAAACTCAAGGTAAAACGTATTACTCAGTAGTTCAAATTTAAAATAATATACTAGTAAGGTAATATTTACAGCTGTTCGGAGACTATTTTCTTACATTTAACTATATATATGAAATCATCAACTAAAAGCATCTTGCGTACTTAATTGGATATCTATGTTTTTATCATGATCAACTAAAAACATTTTTTTTTGTGAAGTCAAATTTTAAACTGACTTCTATTTGAACGAGAATTTGATTTAAACATCCAACATATGTATCCACATAGATCTATATATACTTGACTAAACAAAACAAAAATATATATGGTTATTTATATAATGGAAAATAAATGAACATCTCTCTGAAAATCGGTTAAATTCATAAATTATTAGAACCTTTAACACTGAAACATGTGTACAACAGTCTGCAGGTAGACATGTCGCTCCACTCACACACATTATCCTGATTCAGAGTCAGCCAGTCATTGCTCTTACTTCTTATATCAATGCTGCGTGGTTAGCGGAGAAGCAGCAAATACCAATTTTATAGTCTTTGGTTGACGATAACCCAACCTGGGTTCGAACCCATGATCTACCGCACTTGAGGTGAGCACACTATCCATTACACCACCGATACAGTCCCACAGATTTTACATATACTAAGCGTGTTAGTCTAGTACAAAGTACATATTCTCATATTGTAAAATTAACTTGTTCTCGCCATGATATAGCTGAAATTTTGTTTATCATTTTATTTACCTTGATTCATAATATAACCTCAACAATTCATGAATCGTTTCTTTTGTTATATATGCTTCCCTTGCTTCATAAACTCAACAATTTGTGAATCATTTCTTTTCCAAATTGAAACTTACAAAATGTAATACAAAATAATATACAGTATATTGGTAGTGGTACTTACAGATAAAGCTACGTACAGGTACATGTACCTAATTATATAATGTCTTAAATATCAGTATTTCGTAAACATGCAAAACTGCACAAATCACATGTAAAACGCATGTATCCTGGTAACAAAAACATTCAGTCAGTCAGTCAATGTGTTCTTAATATTATATACACACGCTTATATTTTGTAACATCTCATATTTATAACAAGATTCATACATTTAAATCCAAATAATTGTCTGGTGAAAATGATACGGCCTAAAGGTTTGATTTTTTATCTTGTCTGATACCAGTAGGAGGTGTGTTACAATCCCATCAGACCTATTGTGACAAGAATGTTAAATAAAGTACTCAACCATGTAATATTAACATGCTGTGAATAATACTTGTGACTTTCAATACACAACAAATGAGGGGACATAACCAAAAATCTGTATGTCAATTAATTGAATAGGGGGTTAAAGAGTGGAGTAATACTGTTTTATTACTCCCTGGCAGGTATTTTAAAGAGTGTGTCTCCTGTTATGGAAATATATATATATATAAAGAATTGACACACAAAAAAGTTTGACGATTTCTTAAAGTTTTACCTGGGTAAAATACGCTCATCAATAAAAAGTCATTTTGGTGTGCAAGATATTTTTGTTTTGGTATTAGGGTGTAGCTTTTGATCAATACAGTAAGCCTTCTCTAATAAGGCCTTGCCTTAATTTTTTTCACTTATTTACCTGAAAGCCTAAATTAGAAAAAAAATTATATTTATTCAAACAAATTCTTTCATAATTTTCACTTGTCTAAATCCAGTTTTACTTGTCCCAGGCTTTGGGCAAATGGGTTAGCACGAAGACTGCCTTCTGCAATGAAAAAGTGGCCTGATAAGATGGGTGGCCTCTCTTCAGGGAGATAAATTTGTAGTGTTTTACTATTTGAGTGCATCTGACATCTGGCCTGAACAGAGGGGTGGGGGTTATTGTATAAAATCTATTACCATGGTATATGTAACATGATTACAATATGGATGCCAATTCTCGTTCCAATGTAATACATGTTGTATCAATAAGCACAAAAATGTAATATATAATGAATTATTAGTGGTGTACCGATCATCGGAAACATCGACTAATCAGTCGGACGTCATCATACGATCCGATGATCGATTCTTAAACTTGGTGGTCGATTCTGATTCTAGTGTCTAGGATATATTAACTTTGTGCTTTGGTTGTTTTTTTTTTTATCTCGTCTCCATACTGACAAAAATATTGCAGTTTTATCCCAGCTGGTTTTTTTTGCCTTCATACTGACAAACATCTGGTAGTTTTGTCCAAGCGTACTTTTGACACCCAGTCATTAAACATATTTGGACTAGTCTATTATTTATCTACTTCCCGGAATAGTCCATTTTATATCAGGTGTTACACATATGGAAAACGATCTTTTGTTTTGTTCTAAGTTAATGTTTACAAATGGAAAAATTGTAGTTTGTAAAGATATTATTTGATTTTATTCAAATCTTTACTTTTGTCAAACACATATTTGGACTAGTCTATTATTTATCTATCTATATCAGGTGTTACACATGGAAAACGATCTTTTGTTATTTTCTAAGTTGTTTACTAATGGAAAAAATATAGTTTATAAATTTATGATACAATTTTATTCATATCTTTACTTTTGTCAATCATACTCTTGAAATAAAGACTATTTGATTAATTATAGTCAGTAAATACATTTAGCAGGCAATTGTCACCGATGATCGATCATCGGTCGATGTTGATATAACGATCATCGATCTTGAAAATGTTACCGATTCCCATCACTATGAATTATTAAATTCAATCAGTTGTTTTCAAGATTTTTATGAGACATTCACATGAAGGGACATCCTCCCTCAGCTGACAATTATTCATCAGCTTTCAGTCCTAATGTCAACAGATTAAATTAATTTAAAACAATGCATTTCTCTCGAGGTCTGCATATAGAATCAAACCTGTATAGAGGGTACCCAAGGGAATCTGAATATGTAGAGGTACATGTGCCCTTTATTAGCAGTTGTCCTTTATATACATTGTACAGGTCAAAATTGTATACAATATTCATTATTGTGAAAAATGAGACTGTCCTTTATAGGCAGTGATTTGTTATATAGAGGTGCCCTTTAAGGCAGGTTCAACTGTATATAAAAGAATATTGAAAATTGTTGGAGATGAATTTGAGAGTTGAGTTTACGACTGTTCATCAACAATATTACTGATATGTTCTACTGTCCAGTGAGTCAGTGAACGATTGTTGTAATGCCAAATTAGCAATTTTTTTAGCTAAATTATGACGAGAACAATTTACATTCGATGAGATGATGATGTCCGCTTCGTACTATACCAAAATACTTATGGTTATGGTGTTTAATGCCACTTTCAACAATATTTCAGTTATATCATGGCAGTCAGTTTTATTGCTAGAGGAAACCAGAGTATCTGGAGAAACCCACAGACCTGCCGCAAGTCACATACAAACTTTATCACATAATGTTGCATCGAGTACACCTCGCCTGAGCAAGATTCGTTAGTGGTGATAGGCAGTGATTCCTTAGGTAGTTATAAATCCAACTACCATACGATCACGACCATCCAACATATAGGTTGGATATTTATAGTGTTAGCTCACTAAAACAAGTTTGCAGGTAGATGTGTCATGCCACTTGGACACATTATCCTGATTGCGAGCCAACCAGTCTGACACTAGCACCTACATAGAAAATAAAGTAATAGAAAGGCCATTGGAAGTTTAAATATGTAATCTTTTATCACTGTCTTGACTTTAAACAATTTTCAAGTATCTTAATATGATGTCACAAGTTTTGGCAACTCCTTTAATAACCCTTTAATTAGGGAAGTATGATAGGTCAAATCATTCAGAACAAATAATGAAGGATCCCTCCAAATAGAGTGGACTACCAGTAACTGATCTCTGTTGGACATTCTTACATGGGAAAAATTACACATAGTATAGAGTACTTGTCTCTGCAGGCCAGTCTAACCTGGGAATTACATGAATCTTCACAATAATTTTATAATTAGTCCTAAAATAAAGTATTCTTTGTTACCTGTATTTTACATGTGTACATGTACATTTGTACCTACCCACAACGTTAAGTTGTACTTAATTAACTGTTCTTACATCATGTATACAAAACATTTCTTTAAACTTTCAATTTAAAGAAAAGCTATCATTAATAAAATAATAAATATGTAAATGTCAAATAAAGAATTATTTCAACATGTAATTTATATATACATGCACATTGTATCCTGTATTACATGTACCCAATATTTAAATGGTTTTATTTCAGTTTTTTTTTTCTTTCTCCAAATATACAATTTGAAAAAAGTATCATGATCAGTTGTAACTGTAAGCAGGAGTAACTCTTTATGAAATTTAAAAAAAATTATTAAAAAAATAAATAACAGCCTTTGGATTCAACCAAGAAGTGGAGTAAGGATATTTTTTCTTATTAAAATATTGACCTGAATGACCATATAATTGGAATTGACATAAAGAAATTTAATTCTGTTTAAGGGATCGTCTCAAAATATGACAGTTTTTTTCAAATGAAATTAGTTTCATTTGGCTCAGACCACCCACCCACCCCCTCCAAATGAAAGTGTGAAAAACAGAATACCAATGTATTATAAACCAAACTGCACCTGACAATATAGGGTTTAGAACCATGTATTCTCCATATGCATGTCATGATAAAGGGTCTATCTATGAATCTTTATACTTTCAAAATCAGAGACACTTGATTTCATCTAAGTGTACATATAATTCAACAAACATACTGTACCAATAAAATGATATTTATAGATTAATATGGACATCCGCTCTGTAATGTGCATTCTTATAATAAATGCAAAGATCTGGACCTCTTATTTATTATTTGTGGAGCAGTGCATGCATCTTGTATATCAAGAAATCCATTTAAAGCCCTTTCTATACATGTGAACCATAAAACGTTCCAAGAATCGAAAACATTATTTTTTTTAATTTGCAAAAGAAGACCGTTGCTTTTCGTTGCGTATGATATTAAATTGTACCGCAAACAGGAAACCAGAGCTGTGTACATACGGAACTACCTCGGTACCATAGGAATCTCCTTTTCTTGACCTATAAAATGGACGCTGTTGTGATTGCCGATTATAGACTCGTAAACATACTTTGGTTAAAAATAATGCATTGGATATGAAGGAAGGGATCTCTGAAGTAATAAAAATAATATTTTCACTCGGGTATATAACCGTTTTTATTTATTTCTGGTAAAACATTAACTACTGTGGTACCATAGAACCCTGGGCTACTGAATAAGTAATGGGTGTAGCGGTAACGACAACTCTGGATAGAGAATGGATCCTAAACGTGTAGGTTGGGACTCCACTATACCAAAATAGATCTGCTACCAGGTGGCGCTGTAATTGCGCAATCGTGTGAAACGTAAATACCGTGGTATCATAGAACCCTCAGTACCATAGGAAGGGAGTATACTAAAGAAACAGTACAATATACAGACTCGAAAGAAATTAAAACGATGTTCCATTCAATTTTATGCTGTTTTTTAAGTGCATTTTTAAAGATTTATTGACAAATCTCAATGTGCGATTTTGGTTTTTTTCCAAACGTGACAGCTGAAAACCACCCACCTACCAAAGGAAAATAACTTCGTCTGAAAAAAATTGTCACAATTTGCGACGATCCCTAATTTAACTGTTAAATATAAACATTATCATCTTTGCCAGCCAAGAGTTAGGATCCACATTCCCCACTCTTCACCCTTGGCTGCGTTAGGTATAACGAATACACTGAAAACTGAAGATTGAGCAACACAAACACCACTAAAACTCCGGACCGACATGAACTCCCGAGTCAGATGCTCCATATGAGTCTGCAGTTCGAATTTCACTAATACCACTTCATGGACAAAGGAGCTGGGGGCAATCACCCTCCCCACTTTGAAAAGTTGAGGGTGGCAAAAGTAATTTACCCCCCCTTTTTTTCTCATTAATATAAATTCAATTGAAGAAAAACACCTTTTTTTTACTTTATTATGTAAACATATATTGTCCAGTTAGCTAAGGGTATAAGGATATTTGGATAAGGGTATGTTTTGAAACCATTTTGATTTTTTTTTTATTACTGCAGTTTTGAAAATTACCACTCATTTTTGTGTGTACATTTTTCATAAAGATGTAAACAGAATGTAATGACCACCTATTTAAATTATCATAATTATTGAGGTACATGTAATTACACATGATTGTCTATTAATATTTCAAAGATAAAAAAATATTGAAAATTGTGAAAAAATGTATTGTTCTTTTTACATTTTAGTGTATAGTAAAAGATAAATATAGAATGATAGAAAGGGCTTTCTAAATGACAGAATAATTCAGTCTAGAGGGTACCCCTATTTAAAGAGCCATAAAAAAAATTCTATTAAAAATATCATATGCCCCATTTTTTTCTCTCTTCAAATTCTGAAAGTTAACATCAACATGTATATGATGCTTTTGGTATGTTGTTTTTTAATATTTAATGAAAAGAAAAGGTAAAGAAAGATTTGGGTTAATTTTTTCATAAAATAAAAATGTTCCCCACAAAAAAGGTGCCTAACCAACCTATGAATATGAACTCATAATGGCCATTTCTTGGTTTTAGAAAGGCAGTTAACTTCAAATCTTTATTTTTTCAATAATACAGATGTTGTACAAAGAATTAAAGTGAAAAAATATTAATAAATATGAAGTTTAGCCTAAAGTTTAGGAAAATCATACCATTTGCTATTAATATAAATTTATTAAATTATCATATAATACATATTCCCATGTTTTTTTCACAGGTCAAAAGTATTTCCACACTAAGATATTTCCCTATATATTTCATATAAAACGACTTATTTTCATAACATTCTCATGAAGTCATTCCTTAGCCGATTTTCATGAAATTTTCACCTTTTAATAGTAGAATTATTAGAGTTTCTTTTAATATCTTCATGTAATTTTGTCGAACTTTTATTTACAAGCATTTATGATTTAAACACAAATGTAAATTCTTGACGTCACAATTTTATATGATTATATAGTAAGATTTGGTGAAAAAATTAAACTTTGTTTTTAAATCAATTCTTAAGGGAAAGTAGAATTAAAATTATTTGAAAATTATACGAAGAAGAAACTGTATTTATTTCTGCATTTAATGCTAAAAATTTCATGAAAATCATATAAGGAATGACTTCAAGAGAATGTTTTGAAAATAAATGGTTTAAAACCGTTTTAACTTTTATATGAAATATATAGGGAAATATCTTAGTGGGGAAATACTTTTGGCCCGTGAGTGTAGTTTTGTCTAGTAATATGGAGTTCGGAGTAGTAAAATCATATACCTAACTAGCCCAAGGGACTAGTAGCTGGGGAAAAAACAACGACTGCTGCTGCAACTACCAGTTGCAGTCTAGTACATGGAGCCTGATCCTTTCGAGTTATCTCCCCTGTGCTGTAAATCTATACTGAATTTTGTTGTTGGTGTCTAATATATTTACTAAACTTTACTACAAGAATACAATAGTTTAAAGACATTAATTTCAGACTGAAAAACTTACGACATATTAAATCAATTCAATAACATACCACTTTTTCTGTGTCTTTACGATAAGACCCAACTCGAAAATTGGAATAACCGCTGAGAGGAAGTGACATAAAAGGCGGGGATTCTAATAAACTCGCCCCTTTCTACAAACTCGCCCCACTTACAAAAATGATTACTATTTGCAAGGATTTATATTAAACTTTACTACAAGAATACAATAGTTTAAAGACATTAATTTCAGACTGAAAAACTTACGACATATTAAATCAATTCAATAACATACCACTTTTTCTGTGTCTTTACGATAAGACCCAACTCGAAAATTGGAATAACCGCTGAGAGGAAGTGACATAAAAAGCGGGGATTATAATAAACTCGCCCCTTTCTACAAACTCGCCCCACTTACAAAAATGATTACTATTTGCAAGGATTTATATATTTGTCAATAACACTGGAATTAATATTAAATGTTTGTGAAGTATTTTTTTCTTTGGCGATATGTCAAGGAAAAAAGAAACAACAAACATCAAAGTTTAATTAGATTCTGTTCCAACGGGTCGACACGTCTTTGACAGTAATATTAGTATTATTAGCGGGGAAGCTCACCCTGACAGACAAAAGTTGAGAATTGATGTGTTGGAAAAGTTTGAAGATACCAAAAGCACACCGGATATCCCGATCCGTCGTCCACGGAGGGGTCCGTCATCCACGGAGCAATCGACAGTAAACAACTGTTGAGGTAGGTATGTTAAATCTGATTTTATGAATATTTGAAGGGTGAATCCGCTGTATTATCAAGTTAGCTGTAGAAATGTACGATGCATAAGCTTCACGTGGGTGCAAGTTAACTTCAAATTGATAGACAATTAATGAAAATATCCATCCTTGAGCTTGAAAATTTACTGAAAAGTAACGAGTTCTAGTTTTCAAGCGAGAGTTGATTTTATAAAGATGATAGCCATTTTCCCTATTTTTTTGCAATCAATTTCAACATCAATGTATCTCACATCATTCATATTTTAAAAGACCAGTACATTACTCTTTCTCATCTCTGTAAGCTTGGCGATTTTTAAAGGATGGGTAGAAAAAATAGGATGAAATGAGAAATTTTATTGAAAATATATTTGTAAACAGAAAGTTGATGACTTCAGCTTAACCACTAGGAACCTTTGAAAAAAAGTAAGTAAAGCTATACATTGATCAACATTGCTAAGCACATGTTTAAACTTCATTTTTTTTTCAGACCAACAAATGATATGGATGACCTTGCTTTGCTGTTTGAAAAGCTGTTTATTTGATTGACAATGACTGATTTTATTTGTTTATTTATTTTATGCTGTAATTTATTGTATGCTTTGATTTATGTTATGTTTAATAAAAGTGAATGTTTGTATCATAGATAGTATTTGATTTGATATTCAGAAATTTTAAAGTGAAAGCTGTACCTGTCCAATAAAATATAGTCTTGTAAAACGACAACTCGAATACAAAAACAATAGCTGAACAACACAATGGTAAAAATGATCTAATAAATGCTGGAACAATACATCCACAAAAAAAGATCAAGAATTGACAATCCAAAGATACCGGAAATATTATGGTGTTTAACGCCACTTTCAAAAATAGTTCAGTTATATCGTGCCGGACAGTTTTATAAATAGAGGAAACCGGAGAAAACCACCGACCTGCCGTAAGTGGCTGACAAACTTGATCACATATAATGTCGTATCGAGTACACCTCGTCTGAGTGGGATTCGAACTCACATCGTTGGTGGTGATAGCCACTTATTGCATAGATAGTTATAAATCCAACTACCATAGGATCACGACCACGACGGCCCCGTGGCAACATTGGGACAAAATAAAAAACTGAAAAAAATGAGCATCAGGAACCTCAGGTGTTCGAGAGAGGTAAAAAGTTCCTGTTTCTCAACACTGTTCAAATCGGTAGTTTCCCATTGGAAACTCTGGACGATTCCCTTATTAACAAGATGTCACTTTTCCATCTGAGTGATCATACCTGCCATATATTCAGATTATGCAAAACAAAAACTTTCAGAAAAATCACCAAAATCAACGACTTTATACCTTTACGTACTTGTTCCTAAATTGCGAGTTTAAAAAGTTAACTTTTTGCATTTTGTCGTAAATTTGACGGGGGTTTAATATAAAAACATTGTACTATCTGATGTGATGATCGCCGGGTATACATGTACATCAGTGTTGAATTGAAATGGAAACCTTGTATGTTTATACCACGAAACTTTCATAAAATTATATATAGAGGAGCAATTCTAAGGACCATAAGAATTCCTGTGAGAGAGAAAAAAATAATCGTTTAAAAACACCCCGGTAACCATTCTTTTCATTTTTATTCTTTGTGGAAAAAATTAGTTCTTATTTAATGAGCACATCGAGTATACTCGAAGTTAGAAAGATTAGAAAGCTAAATTAAGTGTATTGGGAGATGAAAAGGCAAAGGGCTAATAAGTCGAAGGATAACCAAAAAATCCAGTTGTCGGTAGCTAAGAATCATACGACACCGGATTCTTTAATGAATGTATGTGGTTCCACGAAAACTTTGCGCATATATATATCGGGCAACAGAGTAAGCCTTCTGGTGTATTGACATTTGTAAACTGAAAATACCACAACAGCCACATGCAGGGGCTCGCAGTTATATTTTCACATTACCAGGTATTTTTTTTATCACATACAGAGAAGTATTTGGTTACTGTAATTTTTTACTATATATTTCATATAAAACCACATTTTTTTCAAAACATTATTCCAAATTTAGTCAATTCTTGTTTGATTTTAAAGAAATTTCACCAACAAAAGTGAAAACATATGTAGTTTTCTGTGAATATTTTAAAATATTTTTTTGAAGCACAGATTTTAAATATTCACAATTTAAACACACACATAAATTATAAATATTGTCTTCAAACGTACTATCATTGTATTGTGTTTTTGACATTTTCAAAATTTAGCTTTGTGAATTCTTAAAATTCATAGATTATAGAATTATGTTGAAATTACATTGTAAAACTACATTTAATACTGCCTTTGTTGGTAAAAATTTCATAAAAATCGAACAAGAATTGACTTTGGAATAATGTTTTGAAAAAATGTGGTTGTATATGAAATATATGTATAGTAAAAATATTACAGTGACTGAATACTTTTTGCACGTCTCTGTACCTGGTGATGTGAAAATATAACAGCGAACCCCTGTGGCAATAGCGATAATTTTTCCTAGGATTTCAATTTGAAATATTGTTTTTGTGATAAATTTGCAATAACCTTTATGGTATTATGTTTAATTCTTTGTAATCATTTTTTAATTGGGGCGTGTTGTCTATACATTGACGCAAGTTAATACAAAAAGGGGACGAATTTGTCAAAAGGGACGTGTTTTGCCATGGGGCGAGTTGTCATGTTTCCAAAAACGGAAGTGCTGTAGATCGGACTGTTTACCGTAGAAACTGAATTTAGGAATGAAGATTTCAGTGTTTTAGAGTCTCTAAAAGTATTTATTGCTTCTTTATGTGTTCATATGATTAACTTCCATAAAAGAAACCCCCCAAGTGACAAAAGTTAAATCAAATTCTTAATCTAAGACATACAACTGCCACAGACTGGCACAGTGCCAAGCGGCAAGTGGTCGGCAACAATCATCTCACGAAATAGCCCAAATCCCTAGAGCTTAGAGGAGATCTTTAGCTCAGTAGGTAAAGCGTTGACTTACAATGAAGGAATTCCAGAATCAAATCCCATTGTAGATAAAATATGTTCTACCGTTACACAACAATGGCCATGCCATATCAGTTTAAGTTTAATGCTTTAATGCCTTTATTTGAATCTTTTTGCTTATACAGTAGAGATTTTATTCGTATGTCATAGAAGATTTAACATAAACTTTTCGAAATTGTTTGTAGCGAAAGTGTAACATTGGAGCATTCAGTCGGATGTCCTAGGAATTCTTCTTAATGTCAACCGGTTAGGTATCGTATGTAACGGGAACGCTCCCGACCTAAGGTTATAGGAACCATAGTAGGTTCATAACCACCTCTGCTAATTGTGTTAGTGGAGATCTCCTTTAGCTCAGTTGGTAGAGCGGTGGCTTACAGTGCGAGAGGTCCCGGGATCGAATCCCATCAGGGACATTGCATTTTTCAGATGTAAAACATGCTCTACTGTTGCATTGGCACCCAACTAATTAACCCACGATGGTCAGAACAGGAAAACTGGTCGGGTTGAATGTTGGTATTTGAGATATTGTCATCAAGGTATGATGACTCTTGAGGTGGGGGGAGTGTAACGAAATGCTCCCCGACCTAAGGTTATAGGAACCATAGTAGGTTCATAACCACCTCTGCTAATTGCATTAGTGGAGATCTCCTTTAGCTCAGTTGATAAAGTGGTGGCTTACAATGCGAGAGGTCCCGGGATGGAATCCCATCGGGGACATTGCATTTTTCAGAGGTAAAACATGCTTTACTGTTACAGGTATATGCAAAAGGAAAGCAAAACACTGGCAGACAATGTAGAATAACGTTATCATATGTAAGGGACAAACAAACCTCACATATGGGTTATGCCTATACATAAGTTTGTGTTTTTAAAGGCATTTTCCCTCCCCGGAATTCTCGGTCTTGGCTTTTGATCATGCAGACAAGTTTGTGTTTTTATAGGTATGTCCCCTCCCTGGAATTCTCGTTCTTGGCTTTTGATCATGCATACAAGTTTGTGTTTTTATAGGTATGTCCCCTCCCCGGAATTCTCGTTCTTGGCTTTTGATCATGTAGACAACTTTGTGTTTTTATAGGCATGTTCCCTCCCCGGAATTCTCGATCTTGGCTTTTGATCATGCAAACAAGTTTTACAGACCCATGTGTACCAATAACATATTTTTTAGTCAAAGTCAGATATTTTATAAACCACACTCATAATTATGAATCCAGGTCTGTGCTCCCTTATTTTGATATGATATAGTGAGGTAAATTAAATGATGCATGTGTTGAAAGCTAAAGTTGCAATTAAATATTTTAATAATATGTCATGGCATGCTTAGAAAATATTTTTTAAAATGACTATCCAGATTCAAAATAATTTGTTGTTAATAACAATAATATGTCTGACAATCTCAAACTGAGCATTTTTTTTTATACAAAAATGGCTATATTATAATAACGCCTCCAATGCTAGTTGTTAAAACAGTCATGGAGATCAAATACATTTTTTAATATCATTCAACGCTCTTCAATGTTTTAAAACAATGTTTATTTGATAAATAAAAAAAATGCAGAAAGCGGAGTACCCGGAGAAAACCACCGACCTGCCACAAGTCGCTGATATACTTTATCACATAATGTTGTATCGAGAACACCTCGCCATGTGCGGGGTCGTAATATACATCGCCGGTCACAACACGACAGAAATGTTACGATTATTGATATTTTCTGCAATGGTTGATTTATTGTGTTTAATGCCACTTTCAGCAATATTTCAGCTATATCATGGCGACCAGTTTTAGTGGTGGAAGAAGCCGAAGTACCCGGAGAGAACCACCGACCATGGGCAAGCAACTGGTAAACTTTATCACTTGCAGCTGCAAGTCGAGTGCACCCTTTTTTGTAATTTACAAAGCCGGGTGCGAACCCACGCCGTATTGGTGATAGCCTTGTATGAGTTGTTAGGTAGCCCAACTACCTAACTCATTGAGCCACCCGGGCCCTGTAAATGGTTACAATAAAAAAGACCTCAGTAAAAGGTTACTATAAGAAGACCTCAGTAAAAGTTTACAGTAAAACAGGTCAATCAAGTATAAAACAATAAAAGGTCACAATAAAATAGACCTCATTGAAAGGTTGCAATAAGAAAGACCATAGTAAAACATGTAAATCAAGTATAATTCAGTAAAAGGTCACAATAAAAAGACTTCATTAAAAGGTCACAATAAAAAGACATAGTAAAACAGATCAATCGAGTATACCACAGTAAAAGGTCACACTAAAAAAGACCTTGGTAAAAGTTTAGAATTGTAAAATACTACAGTAAAATGGCACACGTGTAAAAATACCACAGTAAAAGATCATTTAGCATTCCACAATAAAACCAATAATTTACAACAAATGGAATAAAAATGGATTTGGAATAAATTCTATTCTGTTTTATTCCTTTGCCTTTAAATTATTTCTCAACTTCAAAGGTAAAATTCAGAATAAATTTTTCAAGTAGTAAATAAATCTATTTTTACAATTTTGAATTACACATAATTAATATGTTCATTGTATACGACATTTTCTTAAATTATTTTTTCAGAATGGTACTTGTTAAAAACTCAATGGAAGAAAAAAAAGTTTGTCCATATCCTGGGTATGATTTAGAGGGTACTTATTACACACCACGACAAGCGCCAAGAGTTAAACCTGAGGCTCAAGAGTTTGCCGACAAAAACAGAGGATCTCTACAACTGTTTGGCAGTGGTACTCCTAGACCAATAGCTCAAACTCCAAGACCAGAACCAAAATGTCCGTCATCAGAAGGAATGAGAAATTACGAAATTGGTCGTCATGGTACAGTTTCTAATCTGTTAAATGGGTCAGCAACTCCTAGAGCCGATCCTGCTCCAGCTCCAAGAATGCGTCCTGAAGCTATGGGTTATGCAGAAGCTCATAATGGGAAATCTACATCATCCTTATTTACCAATTATGGCAATCTTCCACAGAGTGCAAGGGCTGCTCCTAGAATAAAGCCAGAGGCTGAGGGAGCATATGAAATTCATAAGGGCAACAATATGAAATGTCTTCTACATGATCCCAAAAAGTTACCATCATCAGCTAGGGCAGCACCAAGAATAAAACCAGAAGCAGATGCTATTGCATCAAAAGAAGGAAGAGGCATGATGAAGAACCAGTATCAGTATGCTTCTGGTCCCCTGTCAGGTAGACCTGAGCCACGTGTTAAATCAGAGGCAGCTGAAACTGCTGAAAAAAGTAAAGGAAATGCTATGAAGGCTTTACAGTATGACTACGGTCACCAACGAGGATCTCCTAGACCTGAATCTAGAGTAAAAGAGGAAGGAAGAGGAATGGCCACACTAGATCAAGGTGGTCGTATGTCTCGCTTAATGCATGAAGGAAGTAAAATGCGTAATTCTCCCAGACCTCCACCTAGAGCAACTACAATTGAAGCAAAGCATATTCTCAGAAAATCTCAAGGACAGATGTCAAAAATATTTGCTTCTTCATCTAAAATGACAATTGTTCCTAAAGCCGGCAGATAATTGTGCAATACAACTACATTTTACATATGTGAAATTTTTCAAAAATCTCTTTTCATGAAAGTTCAATTTTTTTCATCTATTAAATAGTCATTAAGAAACTTTTGCATCACAACTTCTCCATTGTAAGCGATATATTGAGCAATACTGAGAACAACAAAATCAACGTTTTCTGATATAAATGGAAATGTCACAAAATTTTAGCATGTTTATAGTGCTAATCAGCAAACATATGACAGGAACATATAATGTATTTGTGTAAATGACTTATTTGCCTTTTAATTTAAAGCAATATTTGCCAGATATTATAAATTTGAATGTTTTTGTTATTCAATCAACATATGATGTAGTTGTTAATTTAAATTGTTATTAAGATGACAATACCAAATGTGATCAAATTTGCTCATCCTTTTCTACGGTAATTTCTATATATAGTTTTGGTTTAGTTGATAATTCTCTATATTTATCTGTATAAATACATTATTGTACATGAATTTTTATTTTGTATGATTTAAAATAGTCTCATTTTTCTTTTTTATAAAACTGAATAGTAACATTATTAGCTGGAACTAGAGTGGAAATTTAAACATATCTATTATTAATTGCAGGACAGTCGTGGTCTTGATCATATGGTTACAACTACCTGTTCAATCAGTGCCTATCACCACTAATGTTGTGAGTTCGAACCCCGTTCATGGTGAGGTGTACTCGATACAACATTATGTGATAAAGTTTGTCAGTGACTTGTGACAGGTTGGTGGTTTTCACCGGTTACTCCAGTTTCCTCCACCAATAAAACTGACCGCCACAATATAACTGAAATATTGTTGAAAGTAGCGTTAAACACCATAAACCAAATCTATTGTTAATTGCATCAACAGACATGCCAACAGACCCACATGTCGCAGGTCTAACTAGCATTTGTAATTGATTACCCACTGACCTGCTAATCACCCATAATACCAGCAATTGTTTATCCACTGAAGAATATAAATTTTATGATCATTATTCAATAAATTACGTGGGGTTGCTAGTATTTGTCCAGCCATTGTATTGTGCATGTTGATTGACATCATCATCAGCAAAAATTCAAGAACTATTGCTTCTGCAGGGAAGGGGAAAATCAAAAGAACAACAAATAACGTTCTGACGTTCAATCATATTCACTATGCCTCTATAAATAGTACATGTAGTTAAGATTCCTGCTGATGATGTCTAAATGACGGTGTATGCAATACGATGGCCAGACTTAATAAACCACTCAGAATTCAAGTCGCAAATTTTTTTTCATTTAAAAAAAAAAAAACTTTCGATGCTCCACTTAATGACACAGATATTTATTCATTTGGATTGGCATCTCCAATCAAGGGGTTTCCTTACATGATTAACAGAATGAGTTATGACCAAACTTTAATGAAATGAAGCACAAAATGCCAAGAAATAAGGGGACATTTTTTTCTGTCTTATTTCTTGAACTTCATAGTGACACTTACCGGTATGTACATTTTACACAGGATTATGTTAAGATGATCATGTAACACAAGGTTTATTTTATTGTACATTAAAACTTCATTATGAATACTTTTTTTTACCTTTTTATGCACATGATATTGTTTAGTTTGTCTGTAAAAGATCTTGTCTTGTATTTATATTGTTATTTAGGGTAGTGATCAAAGGATGTTACTGCTTTCAACCAATCTTTGTAAAGTTTACTGTCCCTGTGCAAGAATTATTTACCTCCTAAATAAGGTATTTGCAAAAAACTTTTACCAAACTGTAATCTGTATTCCAACATCAAACAGGTGGCCTCTTTAAGGAGGTTAATTCATATGAAATTTTCTATGACAAGACAAGAAAAAGGTGACCTTTCAATGCAGGTGACTGCTTAATAGAGGTGACTGCATTGGCAGGTTTGATGGTACTATCATCTACTAACACCAACAGTCATTTGTTAGAACAAGAGACCTTTATCAGACTGAATTGATATTACTGTATTATGTCATGTAGGTTAAGCCTTTCATTGGAGTCTCTTTGTACGGTAATTGTGATACTGACATTAGAGATTTTATTTTAAGGTTTTTATTTTTATATGCAATGTTGTTATGTAAATAAGTATTAGTTATGTTAATTTGTTGTTGATCTTCACTTCAATTCCTACTTGAAATGTAATATTTTTTGCCTGGATGTCATTTCGGAGTACTTCTACTTTAGCGAACCCTAACCCTAACCCTTTTGTTGTCATATAAATCCGCATGATAACGAAATGAAAGGTTATGGGTCATGCACATTGATTATTACAATATCTGACTTCCGGGGTCCGCCAAATTAGATTCTACCCGTCACTTCTCATGGTATATAATACAGAGGCCATTGACTGATTTTGCTAAAACCTCAAAGTTTTGTGAGAGGCAATATATATAAAAGGCATTTTATTTTTATTTTTGAAAATCTATGTATACATATATATTTTTTTGGATATCTGTTTTTTTAACACTGCCTTATCATTTTGTTTTTATAGGGACATAAAGGTTGTTAATGTTTATATATTTTTAGAATCTTGGTACAATCATAATTGTATATCATTTTTATCTCCTTAATTTGTAAAAAGTTATGTTATAATTATACCATTTTGGTTGGATGTAGATTTAGGATTATTAAAGTGTTTTTGCCACTTTCAACAACAATTTAGTTTTATTATACCAGGAGCTAGTGAGCAGTGTTTTAAAGTTAGATTTTTTAGATGAATTTTCAAACTCGCACCTTATTTATACTACAGCACCAATTGCTATATTTATTTTGGTTGATAATTAGATAATTAGGTTCTGTATAGTAAATTTTATACCAGTATGCAATATATTCAGTGATGCTCAGGGCATTCTACTCATTTTCAAGTATGAGGTGATAATTTTTCTAGCCTTCCCCAGGGTCCAGTTAAAGAACCCTTTCCCAATGAAAAATATTCTAAAATCATGCAAAATTCCCAAAATTTTCATTCTTACCCAATTTAGATTGCAAAAGATAAACCAGTATATAAAACAAAGCCATATTTTACTTTCACTTTGACATTTTCATATTTGAAAACAAAGTAGCTGGGGGGAAAATGCAATTAAACAGGCAATTTGCCCTGTGCCAGGCTGCTATGGAATGCCCTGGATACTGATCTATGCTTAAGAGTAGGAATGTAGTTTATATTAACTCAATATTTTCACAAATTGAGGTAACTATTACCTCTGGTAGTATCCAGTGAGACTATCTGTTCTATATGTACACTTAGGTTTATACCGGAGCACTTGAGTTCACCCCCGGTTTTTAGTGGGGTACATGTTACTCAATCTTTAGTTGTATGTATATGTTTTGTAGATTGTTGTTTGACCTTTTGTCCTTTTTCTTTTGGTCATTGTGTTGTCTATTCTTCTTCGATTTACGGATTCTGATTACCTCCCTTTGGTATCTTCAAACTCTTCTTCAAATTATATAAAAACTTTTTTCACAATATGACTTGTAAAAGTAAACAAGACTTACATATAATTGTTTTTTTTCTTCAAAGAATTGTTGACAAAAGAATCACTGTCTATTTTTTATGATTTTTTTTATTATACATCCTTTCAAATATATGTACTGGTACATATTTTGAGATTTCTATTCACATGAGTGAGTGAGTGTGTTGTTTAGTGCCAATTCAGCAAATTTTCAGCTATATCATGGCAAGAACGAGTTAATTTTCAATGAGATGATGATGATGAGGTCCGCTTTGTACTAGATCAACACGCTGAGTTGGATTTTTATAGTGCTAGATCACTGAAAGAACAGTCTGCGGGTAGACATGTCATTCTACTTGGACACACTATTCTGATTCCGAGCCAACTAGTCTTTGCTCTTTCTCCTTAATGCTGCGTGCTTAGCAGAGAAACAACAAATACCGATTTTATAGTCTTTGGTTTGACCCGACCGGATAGTAACATATGTGGATAGTGAACAATGTATATACATGGATGGTAACATATGTGGATAGTCAACAATGTATATACATGGATGGTAACATATGTGGATAGTCAACAATGTATATACATGGATAGTAACATATGTGGATAGTCAACAATGTATATACATGGATGGTAACATATGTGGATAGTCAACAATGTATATACATGGATAGTAACATATGTGGATAGTCAACAATGTATATACATGGATGGTAACACATGTGAATAGTCAACAATGTATATACATGGATAGTAACATATGTGGATAGTCAACAATGTATATACATGGATGGTAACATATGTGGATAGTCAACAATGTATATACATGGATGGTAACATATGTGGATAGTCAACAATGTATATACATGGATAGTAACATATGTGGATAGTCAACAATGTATATACATGGATGGTAACACATGTGAATAGTCAACAATGTATATACATGGATAGTAACATATGTGGATAGTCAACAATGTATATACATGGATGGTAACATATGTGAATAGTGAACAATATATCTACATGGATAGTAACATTCGTGGATAGTATTCACTATCAATAGTAACGTATGTGGATAGTCAATAAATTTATATACATGGATAATAACATACGTGGATAGTCAACAATGTATATATGGATAGTAGCATACATGGATAATCAACAATGTATATACATGATAGTAACATGTGGATAGTCAACATACCTGGATAGTCAACAATGTATATACATGGATAGTAACATACCTGGATAGTCAACAATGTATATATGGATAGTAACATACATGGATAATCAACAATGTATATACATGGATAGTAACATGTGGATAGTCAACAATGTATATACATGGATAGTAACATACCTGAATAGTCAACAATGTATATATGGATAGTAACATACTATACATGGATAATCAACAATGTATATATGGATAGTAACATACTATACATGGATAATCAACAATGTATATACATTGTACATGGATAGTAACATACATGGATAATCAACAATGTATCTACATGGATAGTAACATACGTCCATTATATAGTTAACAAGGTCCTATGTCAAATTATTATACTTCAGTATCTTTTTTCCTTTATAAAAACATGACAGTAGTTTTGCTATTTCATCCTAAACTCAACTCTTCTTCTTCTTTCAATTTCCGCATACCGTCATCTTATTGACGATTATGTGCCGTGCACGCGTGGGGTAAACAAATTTTTTTGATAAGGTTCAAATAAATGTGATAATAATATACAGTGGTGCAGTGTGGTTAAAACTATGTACAGTTGACTGACAATTAGATGTGTTGTTGGAGAACAGATAGTGGTATCTGTTCTTTGAAGCTGTCAAGTGTGGGACATTGTACAGCAGCAGCTGGGAGCAGGTTCCACTGTACAATGGTTTTCGGATAGAAGGAGTATTTATATGAGTCTAAGCTTGTATGGATATGTCTATATGAGTGGCTGTGTGTGTATTGTCGTGTTCTACTGTCAGATGGTACTAGTAGGTTGGTTGGATATATAGCAACTAGATGATATATACTTTTGTAGAAGAATATGAGGCGTGTTCTTGTTCTTCTCAGTTGTAATTGTGACCATTTGAGTTCTGTAAGCATGTTCGTGACAGAGCTGGTGTTATGGAATCTATTACAGGTGTATCTGGCCGCTCTGTGTTGGACCATTACGAGTTTACTGATGCTAGATTTGGTATGAGGGTCCCAGACACAGTTATTGTATTCTAATTTTGGTCGTATCAAAGATGTATATGCTTTCTCTTTCACTGACTTTGAATTTACTTTTAGATTACGTTTAATAAAGTTAAGATGTTTGCTTGCTGTTGAACTGATGTTGTCTATGTGTTTATTCCATTTAAGATCTGATTGGATTGTGACGCCTAGGTATTTTGTTGAAGATTCAGTTTGGAGAGTATGTTGATGGAGTACGTATTTTGATGTATAGGGTTCTTCTTAATTGTTATGTGCATGACTGAGCATTTGTCAGGATGGAATTGCATAAGCCTGTCATTTTCCCAACTGCATGACTATTCCCCCCGGTGGTGCCGGTCAAAAATTGTAGGACTATTCCCCTCTGTGGTAATTTCAGTAATCATATTTCCCGGACTTTTCTAATTCATTCGTCTTATTGGTTTAAATTGTCATGCGAGTCCTCGGACTTTTTCATTGCGCGAGCTAAAATCCTGAGACGGTTGACGACAAGTAAACAATGACTATTCCCCCCTTTGGTAATTTCAGCAATCATATTTCCCGGACTTTTCTAAGTCATTCATCTCATTGATTTATATTAAATGACGTATATGATGGAATGATCCTATCACTCTCTAATAGAGGACAAATGTCATACAAAAAAGAACGAACTAAATAATAAAATGTTGTGTTTTTTTAAATTAATTTCTTCTTCAAATACACACACATGAAAATGTATTAGTTTTAAAAACACACTAATAAATTAGACTAGAAATCCATCAGAAAAGGGCCTACAAATGAATTTTGAATTGCACAGTTGTTCAGTATTATAAAACACTTATAAACTTGATATTCGGGTAATATCACTTTTATTGGTACCTTGGGGACAATAAAAGTAACATCTTTCCATCCATTTTAAAGATATTTAATATACATCTGTAGTGTTTGATATTAGGCTTTGGTGACTGAGCTAAAAAGGGCTACACAAATATTGTTTTCTCTCCAAAAGTGTCTAAATTCACGATCAATTGAAATTCATTTCCCCCTCTTATTTCTTATTTCTGTCTATAATACACTTGTAGTTTACAAAATTATTCGGATTCATTCAATTTTCCTTATAGTGAGTGAGTGAGTAATTGTTGTTTAACGTCAACTCAGCAATTTTCCAGCTATATCATGGCGAGAACAAGTAAATTTTCAATGAAATGATGATGAGGTCCGTTTTGTACTAGACCTACACGCTGAGTTGGATGAAAAAAAGCAACCGCTTGTGTAGTGTATGCAGAATATCCAAGTTGCTTAGAAATTAATCTAGAAAGAGGGGCTATTTTAGAATGAATACATTTGAACTACAATGTGCAATAGATTGTGATCCCGAAATGAACAAATGTATAAGAGGTGTACATATGCAGCTGATGTAATACCCCACATCATACAAAAACCTTTAAATGGATTCATAGCTAATACAGGTCGTATACATGGACCTGGTCAACATTGGGTTACCTTTTACTGGAATGAAAATATAATTTTGGAATGCTTTAACTCTTATGGGGTGTACTCTTATGAACTGACATTGATTAAAAGAAATCAATAGTATTGTCAACGAGACGCAGTTGAAAAGGTCGAGTATACAGAAAGGGAAAATTTGACATCTAAAAAAGCCCATTCAAACCGTTAACAAACAACACGTTTATAGATAGGTTGTGATAATGTTTAGGATTGCCCTAGGTAAACCTAATTGTGAGAAATTTTACAGTTGGAAAGTTTCATTTATTATTTCAGAAAACAGAATGTCATTTACAATGTAATATCATGTTTTAACATCATATCATTAACTACGTTAGAGACACTTCATATCTGTGAATCTATAAAATTGAATTATGTTTTTCTGCCAAAGGGTACCCTAGTTATCTTAATTACATAAATATCGAGTTGATATCGACGACACGAACATTTTGTTATATTTATGTACGTGACTTTATTAAATTACAAAAATCTACGTACCTACTCTCTGAACTTTAATTGTTTCTAATAATATTAATAACAACAAAAATTCTCAAAATAAAATTAGAAAAACCAGACATCCCTTTCTGTCATTTCATTTCATTTCATTTTACAGTGTAGGTTGTTCTGATTTCTCACGTCAAAGTTGACTAGATGATGATATCCGCTTTATACCAGATCAACACGCCGAGTAGGATTTTAATAGTACTAGCTCAATGAAACAACAGTACGTGGATATACACATGTCTCTCCAATCGGAGACATTAGTCTGATTTCGAGTTAACCCGTCTTTTTAGTGATGCGTGCTTAGCCGAGAAGCAACAAACATCAATTTTATAGGTTTTGGTTTGAGCGACCGCGACTCGAACTCACGATCTATCACACTCTAGGTGATCACAATAACCATTACACTACCGATGTAGGTTCACATTTGAAGAATGAAAGAAGTATCAATCCCAACATTTTAGGGGGTTGGGTATGGTAATCATTGAAACCTCATTGAAACCTTACCACGGCAAGGTAAACCTTACGCAGTATGTGAGGGGCCGTCGTGGTCGTGAGCGTATGATAGTTGGATTCATAACTACATATGCAATCAATGTCTATCACCACTAAAGTTTGAGTTCGAATCCCGCTCATGCGAGGTGTACTCGATAAAACATTTTATGATGACGTTTGTCAGTGACCTATGGTAGCTCGGTGGTTTTCTCTGGGTACTCCGATTTTCTCCACCAATAGAACTGACCACCACGATATAACTGAAATATTGTTGAAAGTGGCGTTAAGCACTATGATCCCACCCAAATAATCAAGAGGGTCGTCGTGGTCGTGATCGTATGGTAGTTGGATTTACAACTACATATGCAATCAGTGCCTATCACCACTAACGTTGTGAGTTAGAATCCCGTTCAGGCGAGGTGTATTCGATACAACATTATGTGATAAAGTTTGTCAGGTCAGTGGTTTCCACCGGTTTCCACCACCAATAAAACTGACCGCCACAAAATAACTGAAATATTATTGAAAGTGGCATTAAACACCATAACCCACTCAACCCAAACAATCATTTACTACAACTTGGAAAAGAATATGCTTTTCTTCCAGCTGACAAAGCTTATAACAATGTTGAGATTTACCGGTGCAATCAGTGCCTATCACCACTAAAGTTTGGGGTTCGAACTCCGTTCATGGCGAGGTGTACTCAATGCAACATTATGTAATAAAGTTTGTCAGTGATTGCGACAGGTCGGTGGTTTTCTCCGGGTACTCCGGTTTCCTCAGCCATAAAAGTGACCGCCACGATATAACTGAAATATTAATGAATTTGAGCACCATAAACCAAACCAAAATAAATCACAGTATGAGTTTAATCAATATTTATTGAACTTTAACCTAAAAAAAAAAGAAATGAATTATACTTTTATTTTTTGGGTGAGGGGGCTCGGGTGGCTCAATGAGTTAGGTAGTTGGATTATCTAGCAACTCATACAAGCCTATCACCAATACCGCGTGGGTTCGCGCTCGGTTTTGTAAATTACAAAAAGTGTGCACTCGACTTGCAACCGCAAGTGATAAAGTTTACCAGTTGCTTGCCCATGGTCGGTGGTTCTCTCTGGGTACTCCAGCTTCTTCCACCACTAAAACTGGTCGCCATGATATAGCTGAAATAGTGTTGAAAGTGGCGTTAAGCACCAACGATCAAATCAATCAACAATCTTTTATTATTAGTAAAACGTAAAGCTCACCAATCCACGTTGCTAAAACTGATTATGGTTGGTGAATTTATAAACTATCACTTCTTCACTATGTAACCCGAACCATTTACTGTTACTTCTGTAAACACAACCGCATCGGTGGTGTAATAGTTAGCGTGCTCGCCTGGAGTGCGGTAGATCGTGGGTTCGAGCCCCGATCGGGTCAAACCAAAGAATATAAAATAGGTATTCGTTGCTCCTTCGCTAAGCACGTAGTATTAAGGAGAAAGAGCAAAAACTGGTTGACTCGTAATCAGGATAATGTGTCCGACTGGAGCGACATGTCTGCCCACGGACTGTTGTCTTAGTGACCTACCAAGTTATAAAAATCCAACTAACCATGTTGGTCTAGTGCAAGGCGGACGATCATCATCATCTAATCGAATAACTTGTTCTCGAAATGATATAGCTAAAAATTGTTCACTTGGCGTTAAACAACAATCAATCACTTACTCACCCATATTAGCAATATTACTGTCAAGAGGAATATTATATTCAAAAACAAAGCAACATAAAGGAACTATGGATATCATCGGAAATTTTCGAGAACACCCAGAAATGAAATTCGACAACGATAATAACTACAAAACTAAAGATATTCACAAGTCTGTTTATTAAAAGAAACAAAGTCTACACCGAGAAAAATTAAGTCAGCTAAAACATAATTTGTGTCGGATAAGATCGAGAAAAATAGAAAGTCGTCCAAATTCTGCGGCAACAAACAATGGGATAAACAGCTGCAAGCATAGCTTAAAGGAAACAGAAAATTTTCAACGAGATGATGATGAGGTCCGCTTTGTACTAGACCAACACGCAGAGTTGGATTTTTATAGTGCGCGCTCACTGAAATAACAGTCGCTCCACTCGGACACATTATTCTGATTCCGAGCCAACCAGTCTTTGCTCTTTCTCCTTAATGCTGCTTGTTTTATTAGCCTCAATATATTTGATGTAACCTCATTTTTAAAACATGCTACTAAAAACTTACCAGAAACAAATGACATTTAAGGGTATGAGTTATGCTCATTGTTGACGATCGTACCGCGACTGTGATATGTAGAACAATAAAGGGGCCATTCCTTTATCGTACCGTGACTGTGATATGTAGAACAATAAAGGCGCCATTCCTTTATCGTACCGTGACAGTGATATGTAGAACAATAAAGGCGCCATTCCTTTATCGTACCGTGACTGTGATATGTGTAGAACAGAACAATAAAGGCGACATTCCTTTATCGTATCGTGACTGTGATATGTGTAGAACAGAACAATAAAGGCGACATTCCTTTAATTTATATGTCTAAGAGTATAGTTAGGGTCATCGTGGCCGTTATCGTTCACTATGGTAGTTGGATTTACAACTAGCGAGGAGTACAACATTATGTGATAAAGTTTGTCAGTGACTTGCGACAGATCGGTGGTATTCTCCGGGTCCTCCGGTTTCCTCCACCAATAAAACTGACTGCCACGATATAACTGAAGTATTGTTGAAAGTGGCGTTAAACACAATAAAAACCAAACAACCAAATCTAAGTGTAAAGTTGGACAATTTGAATGAACCCATGTTACGCCCTATTTTTTAAATATAAAAAGCCCCGTAATAATTTAATTTCTTTTTAAAACACGAGAGTCGATCACAAAATTAACCAAAAATTGTGTAGTTTATCTTCCTTATCCCATCACATATTAGTTTTGACAAAGGAAATAAGCAAAACGATTTTTTTTGTGAAACGAGTTCACCCTTTAATTTTATGGACAGCGAGGTCCAATGATCTTGATCTATATTTCGGGTTTCGGCAAGATATTCATTTACTTTAAAGAAATTTATATTTTAAAGGTTTTCTATTTAGGAGGCCACTTTTATCGGTGTGTTCTACCTATACCCACTGGACTAAAACAACAAGTGTTATTTTCTCCCTCGTTTCATTACTTCGAAAATATTTTGTTCTTAATTAAAATAATGTGAAATAAAACTAAACACAGTGTAGGGTTGTGAATATTATAAACATATATCAACATAACAAATTCATTCATAATCTGTCATTTCTACCCCTCAAAAAATGTAAAATATATAGTGGTAATTAAAATTCTATTGGTATTAATCTGGATTGAGGGTGGGTGCGCGGGAAACTATAACATACAAAGCACGAACGTTTATCGTATTACACGTGTAACGAACGACGCATTAATCGAGCACGCCTAAAATTTTCCTTATATACCAATTGCCAAAATCGTCCGTGTGGAAAGGAATTCACTACCTGATCACGTGTTGATTTAGTCCAGTAGGCGTAGAGGGAACATGTTTAAAATATAAAAAAAAAGGCGTAGAGGGAACACACCAACTATCATCTATTTTATTTTTATTAGGGAACCAACAACCAAAAACAAAGGTTTGATATTAACACTCATTATTTAATCGACCATTGAACTAATTGCAGATAATAAGGACCCGGGTGGCTCAATGAGTTAGGTAGTTGGATTACCTAACAACTCATACAAGCCTATCGCCAATACGGCGTGGGTTCGCGCCCGGCTTTGTAAGTTACAATAAAGGTGCATTTGACTCGCAGCCGCAAGTGATAAAGTTTACCAGTTGCTTGCCCATGGTTGGTAGTTCTCTCTGGGTACTCCGGCTTCTTCCACCACTAAAACTGGTCGCCATGATATAGCTGAAATATTGCTGAAAGTAGCGTTAAACACAATAAATCAATCGTTGCAGAAAATATCAATACTCATTTGTCGTGTTGTGACCGGCGACGTATATTACGACCCCGCACATGACGAGGTGTTCTCGATACAACATTATGTGATGAAGTATATCAGCGACTTGTGGCAGGTCGGTGGTTTTCTCAGGGTACTCCGCTTTCTGCACTAATAAAACTGACCGCCTCGATACAACTGAAATCTTGTTGAAAGGGGCGTCAAACACCATAACCCTAACCCGTTACCGCCACCCTCCTTTCTGAAGCTGAAAGGAATTCTTTATTTTTGGTTTGACAATTAAGATATGACTCCAGGGTTGAAATAGACACCCTTTACAATACATCTTAAAATAAAATACTACGGAAAATCGTGACCACCCCCGTTAGGTATATACGACACGATTTATCTACATCGGTGCGTTTAATTTTCAATCTAAATAATCAGAAATTGAATAGATCTTCTAGATAGTGACTTGTAAATTACTGATGTAATTGACCAATGAAGTTGTACACGTCCGAGAGATGTCCTCAATGTTTTCATCTTAATTTGATACGATCACGATCTACCTAGATATATTTAAAGTTAACAAAGCAAGCGAGAAAATCCAACTGACCGTGTGGGCAATTGTCCGGAGAGGTAGGTATATATAAAGATAGACAGGCCACACCAAACCAGACAAACTTCAACTGTACTCCTGGAGGAACAATTAAGGTAAAAATCTTATATATTTCTTGCTCGTACACAATTTTATGAATTAAAAAAAAATAGTTACCGTAATTACGAAGGAACTATAATAATAATATATCGTAAAGAATAATAATTTAGAATTTAATTGTTTTCTACCGAAGTAATTGTTAAAAGAGTAAAACTGTTCTAGATTAGACTGTACCATACGACAAAGACAGCAGGTGTATTTATATACCACCATTTAATATGTCTTGTTGATAATATTTCAGATATTCCAGGATGGATAAGAAAATACTATGGATCGTTTTAGTTTGCATCTTTAGAACAACATTCTCTCAATGTAAGTTTTTTTTTCTTTTTATCCTTTTTTTTTTATATAAAAACAACATATTTTGTAAGGAATATTTGAAATTGTTGAACAGGTTATACGATAAAAAAAAATAACCTGGTTTGGGTCAATTTACGCTTAATAAACCGCTAAGCGGTTTATGAAAAGCGTAAGCTGACCAAAACCAGGTTATGCAAGTATAACCTGTTCAACAATTTAAAAAATTTAATATTCCTTATAATTTATTTTTTTGTGTGTAAATTATATATTATTATAATCTGTATTTGCAAAATTACGCCCATGTGGGCCAAGCAAATACAATAAACAAAGGAACAAACACAATACAAGCAAATTATGGTACTTTTGACCGACATGGACCTCATTTTCGCAATTCTAATGATTGCTTTATAAAGTCATAAACATAAGACAAAAGTTCAAGTTTGGGATTTAAGATATAGTTCAATTTTTGAAGAGGCTGACTGTAAAAAATCTGGATTTAGTTCTTAATTTTTCAAACATAGAATTTCTAATTTGAGAATTTCTTTTACAATAGAAAAAAATGATATTCATCTTCAATTTCTTTACAGAACGAACATAATCTTTGCTGTCGTGTTTTTATATCGGCCAGTTTCTATTTCCAAGGAATGATCACTCGCACGAAATTTGGTTAAAAGCTGTCTCTTTTCAAAACTATTTTCTACTAATAAATAATTTTCTAATTTAATATCTGATTTCAGTTGACTATACAGATATAATTTTGAACTATCAGTTAATTTAGAGAGCCTTTCTTGTACTTCAGTAGTATAATTCTCAGAGACAACTTCTTTAAACTTTTTCTTTAAATTATTTTTTATTTTGTAAAATAGTATGTTAAAATTTTCATATTCTGTAAAATCAAAGTTAAATTCTTCAAAAATCTTAGTGGCAAAGGTGTACCAGGAATACATTCCATTATCATGAAGATCTTTATTAATATTAAAAGCTTCTTTGACAAGCGGATTAATATCAGTCAAGTTGATTCTAGTAAAGTACATTGGATTTTTATAAATGAATCTAAGGGAAACCTCCCCAATTCCGACTTTGCTGCTATGATTTTGGACGGGTTGAACGAAGTGCAAATGAATCACGTGCAAAGCGTGGGTTGCACTCGATACGAGTAACCAGAATAGTGCTCCGGCTTTGATCTATGTATATTTCAATGTATACTTTCTGTTTATGTCAAGCCATATCGGAGTTAAATATGACAACAATGTTGTCTTATATCGTCTGCAAATATTTCATATTTCTTTTACCTAACAATTACAAAAAACAGTACTATTTTAACGCATTGAACAAATATTTAAACATACGATTTGCGAACCTTTACCTACTTAAAGGGAGGCTACTCTTAGTTAAATGTTTGTGATTCCAGGAGGGGGCAACATCTTAAAAAAAAAAAATTAAATAAAGGGAGCAACATAGGGTCCTGTCCACAAGTACCTGTGTAAAACATAAGGTGATGGCATAACATATCAAATAAATTGTAAATACAAGAATGAGAGACGTGACTGTAGTGTTATATTTCCCTAAGCATGTGTATATAATGATAATAGACTACTTATTTTTTCCTTTGCAAATTGTTCCGGGTTTTTCGTAAATTGACTGGACTGAATGTCATTGGCAATATTTGAAAATCTGTTACCGAGAAATCAGTAAATCCTCTAATATTTTACGAACTTTCAAATTCAGATAATCGTTCTTTAAATGAAATGTCTTGAATTCACATTCAAATTATTTAATATTTTGTTTTGTTTGTTTGATGGTGTTTAACGCCACTTTCAACAATATTTTTCAGTTATATCGGTCAGTTTTATTGGTGGAGGAAACCGGAGGTGTACTCGATGCAACATTATATGATAAAGTTTGTCAGTGACTTGCTACAGTTCGGTGGTTTTCTCCGGGTACTTCGGTTTCCTACACCAATAAAACTGACCGCCACGATGTAGCTGAAATATTGTTGAAAGTGGCGTTAAACACCATAAACCAAACCAAACCTAAAAAAACAAAAAATATTCTGTAACACAGATCGGATGAATCCAACTGTTCCAGTGGGTACCTATAAAGTGCGAAACGAAATAGAAACGAAACGAAATCAACGAAAACGAAACGAAATCAACGAAAACGAAACGAAACGAAACGAAATCAACGAAATGGAAACGAAATGAAACGAAACCAACGAAATAGACTGATATGAAGAAAATGGAAGGAAAAAAATAAGACAAAACGAAATAAAGAAATAAAAAAAAAAGATAATTCGATTTTTTAAATACAATAATTTTGATTAATTATAACCCATCTTACATGTCTGTCCGTTACAGTACTCCTCACGTACATTACCCGCAACTCAATCCAAGCCGAGTTTGCTTGCCGACAAACTTTCAGAAGTTCAAATGTCATATTTTTATTTGTGTTTGTGTGTGTGTCAGTATTTATGAATTATAAAGTTTCTGGAGTGGGCATATAGAAAAAAATGGGGGATATGAGGGGGTATGTTCATAGATTGGGATATTGAGGGTTCATTATTCGTCTGATTTTATTACGTTTTTCGTTTGTATTCTACATAAATTTGTCTATTCGGAAACCAAACAGGATGGGCACTATTTGACTACTGGATTTTCCCGACTTGTCACGTTTAATCCCCATGAGCTTCTTATCGGTTTTGTCTGTTTTTGTGGACTTTCCCTTTTGAATGCGCCTTGGCGTACGGTACCATTGTTATTACCTTTATTCGGTAGTGTGCCAACAGATCTGGCGTAATGTCTTACCGTTGTTCTTTCCGAGATATACAGGGGTCAAAAAGACCCAACACTAAACTTTTTATTTCAAATCCTATTGTTCTATTTTGAAGAACTAAAAAAAAAACCAAGAGCAACATAACAAGATGTACAGTGAGCGCCCTCCTTACAGAAGAACTTCTGGAAAAAATAATGCTTGCAAAAACTAAGCATAAGAAACTCTGGAAGTTTTATTGAAATCCATTCTGTTGTTTAGGAAGAGTTATGGATAACGCAACAGTATCCTCTCTCTATTGTATAGCCTTGTATGACAATTACATAGCCTTAAATGACAAAATCCAAAAGTGAAGAAATTTTAGCAAGAACTGTTAAAATGGGAAAACAAAAATAGAAGGTGCACAATGCCATTTGGTACTAAAGAATTCATGAAATTAATGAACCTTGCCATATGGTATTAAAGATTTCCTGTAAGATTCATTCAATTCCATCAAGTTGTTAAGGAGGAATTGCATAGGCAGTGAGGGAAGCACTCGCGGACAAACTGACATATACTATATACCCCCCTCCCGCTGGATAGCGGGGGGTATAACAATATGTGCCGTATCAAATTTTATTAATACCGGAAAATTTTTGGAGAGGGGTGTGATTTGGGTTTTTTTAATATGAAAAGGGATCAAAGGGGAAAAAGGTACTTTTACAAGATATGTAGATTTTTTTTAAATTTCTAAAGTTAATTTTTGATAGGATTTGTATACCTCCGCCAAAAAAGGATTGGGGTATATAGGACTTCTGCTGTCTGTTCGTTCGTTTGTCCTTCCGGTCGTCACACTTTTTCGTCTCTCTTTATATTTCCGGCCGACACACTTTTAAATTTTGCTCGGACGGGGATATTGATTAGTGAACTTTAACTACTGCACTTCTGTTATTTTAATTCCTCTCCTTTCAACAGACTTGACGTTGCTCTTATGGTTCCCAAATTTAAAAGAAGCCACTAAGTGAAAAGGACAGACTCCCGCTGAATAAATGCATAGTATTCTTGTTCAATGGTGATAAAATCCTGTCCTCTCCTGGTGAAAGACACTGAGACATGTGTGGGAAGTAGTCTAGCATCGTATTTCGTTGATTTCGTTTCGTTTCGTTTCGTTTTTGTTGATTTCGTTTCGTTTCGTTTCGCACTTTATAGGTACCCCTGTTCCAGTAAGTAATGTAGCATTTATGATCTTATCTAATCCACAGGGGCTAGGTGCGTCCGAAAACCCCCCCCCCAAAAAACTATATAATACTACAAGGGGGCGAACTCACTTGCTCCCATTTTTTTAAGTCGTCGTGTTAAATTGATCGTAACTTCGGAACGCCTTAATATTTTCAAAAAATGTTTCCACCAGTCGAAAGTCAAGTAATTTTCCTTTCCAAAGAGACCCCAATTGTTAGTGTAGGCCTCCGAACTGCTGAGGTATCATACACGAACCAAAACAAAACGGCGTGAAAATCCGAAGTCGTACAAACGCTAGGATGACCACTTCCCATCTGTGTACAGACTTTCCCATGCGTAAACGAGTCATTTTGACTAGCTAAATACTTTCATCCATTCACATTATGATAAAATTTCTTACCTTACGCCAATTTATATTTCCTTTAAGTCTGTTTTTGAAAGAAATCCCATTTGCATCCTTGACAAACGCCATAGACGTGAAAATTGAGAGAGTTCTAACGGGCTTTTTGATTGGCGGAAACAGAGTGTTTCAGCCAATCAAGAGAGTGGCTGTCAAGGATGCAAATGGGATTTCTTTCAAAAACAGACTTAAAGGAAATATAAATTGGCGTAAGGTAAGAAATTTTATCATAATGTGAATGGATGAAAGTATTTAGCTAGTCAAAATGACTCGTTTACGCATGGGAAAGTCTGTACACAGATGGGAAGTGGTCATCCCAGCGTTTGTACGACTTCGGATTTTCACGCCGTTTTGTTTTGGTTCGTGTATGATACCTCAGCAGTTCGGAGGCCTACACTAACAATTGGGGTCTCTTTGGAAAGGAAAATTACTTGACTTTCGACTGGTGGAAACATTTTTTGAAAATATTAAGGCGTTCCGAAGTTACGATCAATTTAACACGACGACTTAAAAAAATGGGAGCAAGTGAGTTCGCCCCCTTGTAGTATTATATAGTTTTTTTTTTTTTTTTTTCGGACGCACCTAGCCCCTGTGATCTAATCGTGTAATATTGGTATTTTACCATAGTTCCAACGGGAGGACCAACAGGAGGACCAACAGGAGGTTGCAACGCAGATGAGTTCAAGTGTGACACTACTGATGAATGTTTTACTTCTTCTTGGAAATGTGACGGTATAGTGGACTGTTCTGACGGATCAGATGAATCCGACTGTCCGGGTACGTTATGTAAAATTCATGAGTTACCTATTTAATGGTGTAATGTTTTTATTTTACAGTAGCTCGCTGCTTTTCAACGGGTATTCGGGTTTGAGTATAAAACTTACCTCTATCTGTCCAAATAGTTGTTAGAAAGGAGAATTATTATTATGTGGTACTGACCTCTATCTTTCCAGATAGTTATTAGAAAGGAGAATTATTATTATGTGGTAACTACACACGATGCTATTCTTCTCTCTTTTTTTTTATCATATTGTTTAACTGTTTTGAATAAAAAATATATACACCGACAAGTCACCGTTAGATTAAATAACCGCATCAGTGGTGTAATGGTTGGCGTGTTCGCCTCGAGTAGATCGTGGGTTCGAGCCACACCGAAGACTATAAAATCGGTATGTGTTGCTTCTCGAGTGCTAAGCACGCAGCATTAAGGAGAAAGAGCAAATACTGGTTGGCTCGGAATCGGGATAATGTGTCAGAGTGGTGCGACATGTTTATCCGTGGACTGTTGTTTCGATGAGCTAGCACTATAAAAATCCAACTAAGCGTGTTGGTCTAGTACAAAGCAGACCTCGTCCTCATTTCATTGAAAATTAAATTGTTCTCGCCATTATATAGCTGAAAAAATGCTGATATGGCGTTAAGCGACAATCTTTCACTCGCTCACTGTTAGATAAATCCAGCTCATAGAGACCACCACAACTGTTAGTTGCAAGTTACTCTGAAATAATTTAATAAATGCTGGATACCAAGAATACTAAGACGTAATAAGCAAATGGCAAACAGCTTGCATTTTCCATCACATGTGGCAGCCGCCATGTTACTCTAAGTAGTGGTCAAAGTCCAATAAATGTCAGAGATAAACAAGGTATAAAGAGACCGAAAGAGATAAATCTCAAGATGACCACTCGGTAGTATTCATACTATTAAAGATGGCAACTGTATAACATAAAAAGTATATTTAAGCATTATAAAAATTGTAATTAAAACTTTTGTTCTCATTCAACTGACACATATCTACTCTTAGACATTGACAAAACTTATGCAAATAAAAATTAGTAATAGTATAACTTATAATTTAATTGGGAAGACATAATAAAACTGATATTAATAACAGGATTTGTCCCTTGTGTAGAAATGGAGTTGAGGATGAATATCATTTAATTATTTTATGCTCCAGCCTCAACAATATCAGGAATAAAATGTTTGCCAATATTCTTAGTAATTTTCCATCTTTTCATGTTTTGACTGATGAGAAAAAAGTTCCTTTATTTATTTCAATGTGAAGAATATGATATTGTAGAAGTTATTGTGAGGGGAGTAAACGAAATGTATAATAGGAGAAATGAGTTGATTGATAAATAATTTTATGATTTCTGCAAAGGATATTTTTGTGTATTGTTAAATAAATGATGGCAATTCCTTGCACAAGGTGATAGTTTCATGAAAATATAGATCACTATTATATGTTGTATTTTGATTGATATTTAAATCATATTTAAAATGTACCATCTCCTCATACTTAATGTCGTTAGTGAGGCATGCGTTTCAAACTTGTATATGTAGTTTGATTGCATTTAACAGTTTCTTTGTTTTGTATTTAATGTGTTGTTTTGGTAACGATCCTTTGTATGTGGATTTCACCCCAATAAAAATTCTGTTCAGTTCTGTTCCATTCAAATACTGTAACAAAGGTTAACATGGGGTGATAATGAATAAGCATATCAGTTAGAATCTATGTTGGGAAAACATTTCATATATAAAGATATATCCCGTTTTTAGGACGATTTTAGCCTATGACTTATTGTTTTAAATATTTTATTACAGCTACTAACGGTCCACCAACTGGCGGCCCACCAACAGGTGGTCCACCGACAGGCGGCCCACATACAGGTGGCCCACATACAGGCGGCCCACATACAGGTGGTCCACATACAGGTGGTCCATATACAGGTGGTCCATATACAGGTGGTCCACATACAGGCGGCCCACATACAGGTGGTCCACATACAGGCGGCCCACCAACAGGTGTTCCCCCATGTGGTGGTAAGTCTTTAACAATATTTCATTTCAATCTAATAGTAGTAAAGATAAGTATTCTGTTTGTTTGTTTGATGGTGTTTAGCGCCACTTTCAGCAATATTTCAGTTATGTTGTGATGGTCAGTTTTATTGGTGGAGGAAACCGCAGGACCAGGAGAAAACCACCGACCTGTCACAAGTCACTGACAAACTCTCACATAATGTTGTACACCTCGACCTGATCGAGATTCGAACTCACAACATCAGTAGTGATAGGCACTGATTGCATAGGTAGTTGTAAATCCAACTATCATACGACCTTATAC
Organism: Bathymodiolus brooksi; assembly: GCA_963680875.1. Lineage (NCBI taxonomy): Eukaryota > Metazoa > Mollusca > Bivalvia > Mytilida > Modiolidae > Bathymodiolus > Bathymodiolus brooksi. The sequence continues at coordinate 103,927,988 of OY804576.1, forward strand.
ATATATACATGTACTGGAACAAATTATCAGTTATTTTGGTCAAATAAACACATGATTAGTGTTAAATAAACAATCCTACAGGTAAGCAATTAAAAGTTGGATAAAGGGGAATCCCTGATTTTCAAAATTTGGATAAATGGGAAGACACCGTTCATGGCACATATGACCCCAACCTGTCCGTAGACAACATTATCCTTGGTATAAAATTATATGTAAATTAAAACATCAACGAACATTTTAATGTTTGTTACGCACCACGATTCTACATAAATAATAAATACATGAAATCACTTACGAATGATCTCCACAATTGTTCCAACAATGCGCATGCGCTAAGTAAAATATGGATGCGTAGCATTATTCCGACAGCCCATAACTCCGACAGCCCATTACTCCGACAACCCATTACTCCGACGGCCCATTTTTCCGACAATGCAAAATAGAACTTAATCCACAAATCCATGGTTTAACCAGGTGTATCCAACAGGATGTTCCGTCGGTCAGGCTAATCTTGACGGACCATGGCCTAGACAGAATGTTCTGGAAAGGAAAAGGAGCTTTTATCCTAGGCTGTACATCCCCGTTCAAGGCAATTATGATCGACCGACCTGGTATGGGGAAAGTTAAAAATTGAAGAAAAAGTTGTGCACATTGCACAAAGGAACCAGAAAAGAGGAGTGAAGGAAAAAAGTGTAAACCGGGAGAAGCACGAGAAAGACAAAATGACGGAAGATAGCAATACGCATGGAAGCGAGGAGAGTTAAGAATTGAAGAAGGACGTATATAGTAGAAAAGGAGAGAAAGGGAGCATAATGTACATGCAGAAGAATGGAAAAAGCTCCGAAGATAGGTAGACAGTTCCCTTGTTCAGGTCAATAAATACATCGATTGGCAACCAACATATGCAGCTAATAGAACGCCTTCCATATGCATTATGCCGCTTCCACACATGTTAATTTATTCTGCATTCCGACGTACGTTTCATGATGCGAATTGAATGCGCATCCAACATGGTTTCACACGTACGTCAAAACGTTTGCGATTTCCATTATTTACGCGAAAATATTTACATTTTCTCTACATGCAAAAAAAATAGTATTATTACAGTCGTAACTTATGCCAACTGAAAACTCCTTGTCATAGGTGTGAAGCTCTTAGAGCATGCGATGCGCATTTAATGGGCATTAAATGTACATGTGAAGGAGGCATTCATCCGTTTACAATGTATCTAAAACGTATTTGAAAACGCAATACGGTTGAACAGCATCAGGTAGCGTCTCTCCGGTCACAAATTGTGGGAGTTTAGACGTGATACTCCCGACAACAACCGAATTTTGCTTAAAATTAAATCTTTATTATTTAATTTTAGCCCATCTCCTGAAGTTTATGGAAATTTTTTATTGTATTAATCATAATGTACGGTAATGGCATTTTTTTTCTCCAGATCCAGGATCAAACTAGACTAGCTCACTCACAATGGCTCTGTATCCTAAATGCAACCATTAATGTCAGAACAAACCTTTATAATTATTTCATGCACATCTACATATGGTGTACTCCTTTGTGTAAAGTTTAATAAAAACAATACTTTGGACGCTTTTGAAGGGTTACAAGGTTTATGGACGGGCGGGGGAGGGGGCTGGGATTTTCGTCTGGACAGATTTTTTTTCGGTAAAAATCGGGGCAAGAAATTAAAAAAAAAATCTCCCTCCCCCCTCCAATAATGTTTGTGTCGTCTCGCGTAACGGTGGCGGTGTAAACTTTTCATGATTAAATCCAAAATGTAGAAGTATTAGACCATCCGAAATTGGTACTGATATTTCTCATGTATTCATGACGTAAGGAATCTGCTAGCACCATGACATTTGACTTTGACCCCATATTTACCCTTTTGTTTAATACAGAAACAATCCGCCCAATGAGTATAAAGATTAAAGTCAGTCTTCCGTTAGGTATAGAAGAAAAACAACAGATTTTAAGATAATTATACTACTTTTGACCATTTTTGACGGAATAATGGGCTGTCGGAGCAATGGGCTGTCGGAATAATGGGCCGTCGGAGCAATGGGCTGTCGGAATAATGGGCTGTCGGAATAATGACCTGACCCCATAAAATATATCGTCAATTTTCTCATATACATGTAGCAATCTAGCTATAGACACACACAAAGTTTACCTGAAGTTAATGAGTTTTCGTTTTTACACCCCAATCCAAATGATTGCACAGTGTTTATACAATAATTCCAGCTATTCCCACTTGAAATTTTACATTTCTTTAATGAATTTAAAAAAAAGTGTAATTAGGTGGAATGAACCTATTATTGGTGTATCTTGTAGATTCTACACCTAATCCAACAGGTACTTGCAACGCAGATGAATTCAAGTGTGATACTACTGATGAATGTTTTACTCTTGCTTGGAAATGTGACGGTATAGTGGACTGTTCTGATGATTCAGATGAAAAAGACTGCCCGGGTATGTTATATAACATTCATGAGTTACCTATTTAATCATGTAATGTTGGTAATTTTATCTTTATTATGCACCACCCCGTTCTGTATAAATAATAAATACATGAAATCACTTATGAATGATACCCATACATACTTGGCATGGGTGAAGTAGAATATATCTGGAATTTCCTCATAGAATTAAAGATTGTTTATATAGACAATGAAGGATTTCATATAGAGTTGTCATTAATTGAAATATTATGCAAAATAATTTAAACCAGGGAGTATTTTATAGTTTTCTCTGCCAGTCAAGTTTGTTCTACCTGTCAAACTGACCTCCATGATATGACTTCAATATTTTTGTAGATAACACCGACTATTCATAATCACAAATCAACTGGTTGTTCCTACCTGTTGCCTGTTACCTATCTTGAATCGTCATCCACTGCCTGGATAACCGTTGTTGCCAACGTATACACCACAGAATCCAGAATCATAAATGTCTGGTATGGTGTGCCCCTATCACTTATCCCTAACTTATCTCTAAAATATTCCTATCTAGTTTAAAAAAACGGGATTAAAAGTATTTAAAAGTATCTATTTCTATATACACGGGTCATAAAAGAGTCAGTTGTATTGGTAAAAGGTAAAAAGAACCTCTTCTAGTGTGCCGCTGGATGAAACGTTATTAATATATACACTGTCCATTAAAATTTCATTCTAAAACCGTTTAAAATATCCTGGCATATCCAATTAAGATTTCTAAAAAGAAATGGAACCTCCACACTATTCTGGTTCTAATCAAGAATTATTGATGTATTTTGTAGATCAACCTAGTTCAACCATGCTACCGACAGGAGGTCCAACAGGTACTTGCAACGCAGATGAATTCAAGTGTGATACTACTGATGAATGTTTTACTCTTGCTTGGAAATGTGACGGTATAGTGGACTGTTCTGATGATTCAGATGAAAAAGACTGCCCGGGTATGTTATATAACATTCATGAGTTACCTATTTAATCATGTAATGTTGGTAATTTTATCTTTATTATGCATCACCCAGTTCTGTATAAATAATAAATACATGAAATCACTTATGAATGATACCCATACATACTTGGCATGGGTGAAGTAGAATATATCTGGAATTTCCTCATAGAATTAAAGATTGTTTATATAGAACTTTAATTACATGGTTTTTTTGGTGTTTTTTTAAAAATTAATTTCTTCTGCAAATGCACACATGAAAATGTATTAGTTTTAAAAAGCATTAGACTAGAAATCCATCAGAAAAGGACCTAATTTAGAATTTTGAATTGCACAGTTGTTCAGTATAATAAAACACTTGTAGACTTGATATTCGGGTAATATCACTTTAATTGTCCCCTCTGTACAACTATTTTCCTCGATGTTGCCTCGGAAAATAGTTGGTACCTTGGGGACAATAAAAGTGCTATTACCCTCATACCCAGTCAATAAGTATATACTATTCATAATCACAAATCAACTGGTTGTTCATGGAACCTCCACATTATTCTGGTTCTAATCAAGAATTATTGATGTATTTTGTAGATCAACCTAGTTCAACCGTCCTACCGACAGGAGGTCACAGGTAACAGGTACTTGTATGTTATATAACATTCATGAGTTACCTATGTTAATTAACAGGTACTTGTATGTTATATAACATTCATGAGTTACCTATTTAATCATGTAATGTTGGTATTTTTATCTTTACTATGCATCACCCGTTCTGTATACTAGTAAATAATAAATACACGAAATCACTTACGAATGATTGATGCCCATACTTCGCATGTGCCAAGTAAACTATATCTGGAATTTCCTCATAGAATTAAAGATTATTTATATAGACAATGAAGGATGTCGTATAGAATTGTCGTTAATTGAAATATTATACAAAATAACTTAAACCAGGGACTATTGTATAGTTTTCTCTGCCAGTCAATTTTGTTCCAGCTGTCAAACTGACCTCCACGATATGACTTCAATATTTTTGTAGGTGACACTGACTATTCATAATCACAAATCAACTGGTTGTCAAATGGAACCTCCACACTATTCTGGTTATAATCAAGAATTATTGATGTATTTTGTAGATCAACCTAGTTCAACCGTCCTACCGACAGGAGGTCCAACAGGGGGTCCAACAGTACCTCCAACAGGGGGTCCAACAGGAGGCTGCAATGCAGATGAATTCAAGTGTGATACTACTGATCAATGTTTTCCTTTTAGTTGGAAATGTGATGGTATAGTGGACTGTTCTGATGATTCAGATGAAGCCGGCTGTCCGGGTATGTATAGTAACATTTATCATCTTATTTAATTGTGTAATGTTGATGTTTCATGAAAAAAGAAAATACCTTGTCTCGAGAAGGGACAAATCTTGTTTTGTAACAAACAACTGATTCTTTCAAAAAGTTCACTGAATCTGATGTCATCAAAATGCTCAAGTTTTTGATTGACAACATATTTGGTGGACATGTTTTCCAAAGGACAGTCTGCATTCTTATGGGTATGGGTACCAATGCAACTGTGTTCATCTTCTTCATCTTTATTCTACGAGGCAGATCGATCGAGCAGGGGCTTCTCAAGAAAAACTAAAAGAAGCTAGCCCGATTCTTAACTTCACTTTCTGCAATATAGATGTCCTTTCACTAAATATTCTAAGTTTGGTGATTTTGTTGGTTGCATCTATCCCATTGACTTTGAAATGGATATCACAGATACAGTTTGGTTTATTTCCTGCTTGTCCTACATCTCAAAATGGACAGTGAGGGCCGGTTGAAAACGAAACTTTATGGGAAAATTGAAATAATCTCTTTTGTCATTGTGAACTCTCTATTTGTTTGTAGCTACATTCCAGCAGCACCTGTATATGGAGTATATATCTCTCAGTTGGTCAGATATTCCAAAGTTTGTGGTTCATATTCATGATTTCCTTGATAGAGGGTTTTTGCACCCATTGAAGCTACTGAACCAAGGGTCTGTGTCACAAATGACAACAGATATGTTCCATTTGTAGTAATCACAATCCATTTGTGTAAGAAGAGTAACACGATGGGTGCCACATGCGGAGTAGGAACTGCTTACACTTCTGGAGCACACGAGTTCATCTCCGATTCCTAGTGGGTTTCGTGGTGCTCGATTTTTAGTTTTCTGTGTAGTGTAATTGTGTTTTGTGGATTATTGTTTGTCTGTTTGTCTTTTTTCCTTTTCATGGTTTTATTACAACACCTATTTTGATATATACATGTATTAGATAAAGCATATACAATGTATATAGATATTCCACTTGTTTAAATTGACCTTGGTGGTAGTATTGTACACTTTGTTTGACATTTACATAGATATGCAGGGTTGTCAACTAGCCCTATCACTACAATTTAGTATCCAGTAAAAAATAGTTTGCCCCAGCAACTAACTTTGCACATGACATATTCAAAATTTCAGTAGCCATCTGGACTACTGTATGAAAATTATTAGGTGCTCAAGACTAAATTTTCGTCGTATTGGGTTAATAGGTACCCGTTTTATTCTCGATTTACACCTCTAAATAGTAGTCCACTGTATCCCTTTTATAGTTGGGTAAAAAATCAGACTGAAATATTTTTTTTTAGATTTTGTGGCCTGTACTACTATCTATATCATTTGGATTGATGTAGTGTGATAAACATATCAGTTACAATTTATGTTAGGATAGATAGGATAATTCTGTAGAGACACTCGGCATGTAAAATTAATGCCACGAAACGTGTGTGATAGCACAGAACCGTGTTTGATAGCACAGGACATAGACCTAATATTAATGATAAATTGGTTTAATATTGACGGAAACTTAAGTCAGTTTACGATATTGAAAGGGGAAGCTGGACAGTTTAGACCAATAAATTGTCTACATACATGTACCTAATAGCCGTAATTCGAAGATGGACAGACAATACGATGGCCAAAAGAAAAGGTACAAAAGGACAAACATTGATCTGTAAAGCACTACACAGAAGACTTAAGATCGAGCAACACGAACCCCACAAAAACGGGGATGAAATCAAATGCTCTGGAAGGGTTCCTGCTCCACCAGTGGTACCTATCATCTGTTGCTATTTTATGAATTGAGTATTTGTTTTTCTTTCTAATTCATCAGTATGATATTTCTGTTTTTTAGGTTGATATTTTAGCATATGATTTACTGTTTTAAATTTTTTATTCCAGCTACTAACGGTCCCCCAACGGACGGCCCACCAACAGGCGGTCCACCAACATCTGGTCCATCTGGTGAGTCTTTGAACAACATTTCATTTCAATTGATTATAATAGTAAGAGATAAGTATTCAGAGATATTTTCTAAAATAAATTTTAACATTTATTCCCTAGGCCTAAACAAAATGCTAGTTTTTGATGAATCTTAACCATGCTACAAAAGCAGTAATTTAAAAGGTTGAAGCATAAACAAACATGTCTGATAAAGATATGATTATGATATCAATATTTGTATTTCTACCCAATATTCATGCTACTACAAAACGAAATACATGTAGTGATATTTACATAAATATTTTTTTATAGATCTCTCAGAAAAGGGTTTGCAAAGAAATAATATACATTTTTGTAATCCCTTTTTTATTTGCATTTTCAAAGCAATTAATGTAAGACCATGTGCATTTTGAAATAAGATTTCCATGATTTAAAGCACCTAGATTACACTTTGAACATAAATGCTATGAGGAATAAAGAAATGCAGGTGCAAAGTTTGCCATATTTTATAAATTCACTCTCAAATGAACAAATTGCTAATAGTTATAGAATATAATATGAAAAATGAGTGACATTAACAAAAATAGTAAATGCCATATATGTCCACATAGGCTCTTCTTTGATTGTGTATTAATAGGCTCTTCTTTGATTGTGTATTAATAGGCTCTTCTTTGATTGTGTATTAATATCACATTTGTCAAATGTTATCCACATTCTATACATATTAGTTATATTGCCTGTTTAATGAAGGTAAAATATATTTTATGAACCATTGATACAATATCTTGGATGTTTAGTCTGAATTCCATCGCAACAAATAAATGAACCGCATCGGTGGCATAATGGTTAGCATGCTCGTCTCGAGTGCGATGGATCGTGGGTTCGAGCCCCGGTCGTGTCAAACCAAAGACCATAAAATTGGTATGTGTTGCTTCTTCGCTAAGCACGCAGCATTAAGGAGAAAGAGCAAAGACTTGTTGGCTCTGAATCAGGATAATGTGTCCGAGTGTTGCGAACATGTCTATCCCTATCCGCGAACTGTTGTTTCGGTGAGCTAGCAAAATAAAAATCCACCTCAGCCTGTTGGTCTAGCTAGTACAAAGCGGACTTCATCATCACCTCATTGAAAATCAACTTGTTCTCGCCATAATATAGTTGAAAAAATTGCTGAACTGGCATTAAAACAACAATCACTCACTCACTCATAGGTGACAATTACAACATTTTAGAAAAGTAAATTATAATTACTTTTAGTCACAATGTCGTAATCTCAAAGAGTCATACATTCACTCTAATCTATCAATCCGACAGGCGGCCAACATTGAAGTTTGATATGAATTTATTTTCTTTTATTTATAATATGCTTTTTGTATGACCAATAAATTAATAGCTTAGTTTTATCATTATTCTTTACATACTTGATCATAAATGTTCCACCAGAAATAAACACTTCAGTGCAAAGTGAAAGTAGAATTACTTTGTTTAATACAATGCAAAGTGAAATTGTAAAGTAAGAACTTGGATACATCCTGATTGAATAATTAAATGGATTCTGATGATCTAATGCATGGAATGTATGTAATTTAATGTGGATTAATGAATTTTTATACGCCCGTCTTTAAGACGGGACGTATTATGATATACCAATGTCCGACTGTCCATCCGTCCGTCTGTCCGTTTCACATGTCGCGCTCTAACTTAAGAACCCCTTGGGCAATTCACTTCAAACTTCGCATAGTTATTGAAATTGATAGTCTTGTGGTCTGTATACTTTTTGGTGAAATTTCAATTTTTCATTCCAGAGTTATGGGACTTTATTCATCAAATTGTAGGCGATTTTTCATATGTTGCACTGTAAATTGAGAACCCCTTGGTCCAATTCACTTCAAACTTCGCATAGTTATTGAAATTGATAGTCTTACGGTCTGTATACTTTTTGGTGAAATTTCGATTTTTCATTCAAGAGTTATGGAAAGAAAGTCTTTACAAATATTGTATGAATGTTGACGACGGGCGTATCGTGCGCTCTTGGCGCAGCTGTTTATTGGTTTTGTTTTGCTTCAAATAACTTTGTCATTAGATATACATTATCAAACAAACATGTCGACTACATGTAAAAGTAATGCTGTATGTATATTACATATCTCCTATATTCTTAGCATGTTTAATCAGTTGGTTAAATTTCCGCATGAGAATTCCCGCCAATTTCCTTTCGACCGTTATTAACGACGGAAATTGATAACCTAAAATAATTTTGATGTTTTTGGTCCCGTAGGAAAAACATCTCTTTCTACTAACAGCGAATTATGATATTTCTCCACTTTCGATAAAAACTCCAGTTTTAAAATTTGAAAATTAAACTTTCGAGAATGTCGAAATGTCAAAAGTCCACAGGTAGCAGTAAGGAGAATCTATATTTATCTTATCCTTTGTAGGATGTGGTTCAGCTAGTGGTAAATGTGATGGTTATGCTGACTGTGCAGATGGCTCTGACGAACAAGGATGTGATAGTATGTATTATTTAGATGATAATTAAATAGTGAATAGAAACAGTGCTGGATTTACCATTGTGCTTAGGTGTGCTTAAGCACAGGACCCCGTTGGCCAGGGGTGGGGGGAGGGGCATCTTCCTGCCAACAATTTTTTTTACGATGGATTTTTGCTTATGCGGTGCAATTTTAAATTTGAAGGCGTTCTGTTTCGGAGCGATTCCATACATAATGAGTTGATAGTCTGGGAGTGTGCCTCCTTCAGGGCCCAAGTAAGGGGCCTCATAACTTAACTAGCACAGAGCCTCATTTGTTCTAAATCCGGCACTGAATAGAAAGACGTTTATTTGGATTTCCCAACATCTTTTTGTGTTCAATGAGCTCAGCTTAGACATAGGTGGTTGTTCCTTTTGTTGATATTGGTGGAATTGGTGACCATCACTGTTACTTTCCTTTCATAATATAAAGATCATCTCATTGAAAATTAACTTGTTCTCGCCATGATATAGCTGAAATTTGCTGAGTTGGCGTTAAACAACAATCACTCACTCATAATTATATAAAGAACATTCTCCGGCTATTGATATTCGAATATATCCCATATCACCAGTTTTAATCCAAAATTTCATTAAAACACATATAGTCCATTGAACACAAAATAAAAGAAATCTATACAATGACAATTTAATATCCAAACATTGGTCAAGTTTTATATAATAATAATAATAATAAATGCATATGCATTTAGGCACCATCGTGGCCGTGATCATATGATAGTTGGATTTACAACTACCTATGCAATCAGTGCCTATCACCACCAATGTTGTGAATTCGAATATCGATCACGGCGAGGTGTACAACATTATGTGATAAAGTTTGTCAGTGACTTGCACATGTCGGTGGTTTTCTCTGGGTCCTCCGTTTTCCTCCACCAATAAAACTGACTGCCACGATATAACTGAAGTATTATTGAAAGTGGAGTTAAAGACCATCAAACAAACAAACCAACAATATATTAATGCTTATGCATTTACCATAACAATATCGTTCTTGGGCCCTATAATTTAAAAGGTTTTATGATATTTTATGTTAAAAAAAAATTTCATTTCAGATTTTATTAAGGGATCTAAAATGATAAAATCAAAATAGATCTTGAAAATGCAACTAACATGCAATCACAACCACTTTCAGCAATTTTTTCTGCTATGTCCTATCTACCAGACTTAAGGAGGGAGGAGAACATAGACATTTACAAATAACTGACTGGTGAAACACCCATCTATGGGTAGGTTCTGGAAACATTAAACAGATGAAATGGACATTTTAGCTTGAACCCACCGCAGTGGACTATTAGATCCGTGGTCAGGATCCAACGAACTTGACCACTATACCTCTTTGGCCACAAATTGTCAAGTGATATCGAATTCCTATTTTTATTGTAAATATGTATTTTATATCATTGAATTGTTTTATTTTATTTATTTATTTTATATCACCTTAAGCAGTGAACATGACCATTCCTTTTTATGCATAAGTTGTCACCATTATTATGACTCTTGATAATTCAGTATTTATAAAGCGTAATTTATTATATCTTTAAATAAATTATGATCTTGATTTAAGCATTCACCTGTCCTGCCAATAAAGAAAAATGTGGTAATGGTCAAAAGGATAGATTAATATGTATTTTGAAATCTGCCTTTTGTGATGGTTATCAGGACTGTCCTGATGGAGGGGATGAGAATGAAGACATATGCAAAGGTAAACAAAAGTATATTCAAGTATGAATATATTTATTTAAAAAAATTCCTGTGTAGTGTCCATAACCAGCTTTAGTGGGTCATGTATCAGTTGGGAAAAAGTGCTTCCTGTTTAACTATATACTAGTACTTACTGTTGACGTTTCATAAACATCAGTTATTGTAGATTACGGAAATATATATGTTTTTGTCAGCCAATACAATTTTATTATTCAACCCAAAGTGCAACGCTTCATTTTCCTTGATTGTGTTTCACCCAAATATATTTAGGAGCTCTTCCAACTTGTTTTTTCTTCAGACTTATATACAGTCAAACCTGTATTAAGAGGTCACCTTTGAAACAAAGAAAAAGTGGCCTTACAAGACAGGTGACCTCTTGAAAGTGGTTCAATTCTTATTCATATGAAATTTTCTGTGGCAGGACAAGAAAAATGTGACCTCTTAATTGAGGTGACTGCTTAATAGAGGTGGCCACATAGGCAGGTTTTACTGTACACCTTTATGCAAAGATTAACAAACTAGACAACATTATTTCAGTTTTACTATCACTTGCACAACATATTATTGATATATCCCACATTTATCTGATCACAGCTGTTAAAGTATTGATTGGTTGACTGATTTGTACTTAATGCCAACTTTAGCTGGTAAAGTAAATACAATAATTTTTTTTATTAAAGCACGTACATGTGATGCCGAGGAAATTAGATGTCCGGAAGGGGCTTGTTTACCTGCTAGTACAAAGTGTAACGGATGGCCAGAGTGTAGTAATGGTGCAGATGAAGTGGGATGTACTGGTATGTCAAATATTTCTGTGTTTTTCACTTTAGAACTGACATGTTGTATTTTTTGAGACTGCTGTGCAAAATTCTATATCAAAACCTGACAGTAGAATGCTTAGGCCATATGGTTTATTTGCTTCCAAAATTAAAAAAATATATTCGACCCTGAGCTCCCTGGTGAAGGTTATTTCAGAAACACATTATGTGTACTGATTTTGATGTCTAAGTTTTTATTGTAGAAATATTGTCAGCATGATGTAAAGTCGATAGGATTGTTTATAGCCATAATCCGCATTGTTAATAGGAATCGATGCCTTAACCTGTATAGGCACACTCCAGATAGTTAGTAGGATGTACCTTTATTGGCTAGAAGACAAATCCATATTTCTTTGTTTATAGGAGCAAATTTGAAGAAACCAAAAGGGTAATCAGAAGCCGTAAATTGAAGAATGACATAAAATGTACTATTCTATAGCCAAATGAAATAGAAGGAAAAGGCAAACAATGGTCCACAAGACACTGTTGTTAGATGTTAATGTTTCGTCAAGGACGAAAAATATACAACAAACATCTAATTTTAGTTAGATTGGGAATCAGGATAATGTGTCCGTGTGAAGCGTCTACCTGCCGACTGTTGTTTCAGAGAGTTAACACTAATTAAAAATCCAACTAAGCCTACATGGTGGTCTAGCCAGTACAAAGCGGAAATCATCATTATATAATCAAATTATTCTTGTCATGGTATAGCTGAAAAATTGCTGATTTTGGCCAAATAGAACAATCATTCGCCGATTCAGCAATAATATTTAATGCAAAGTGAAAATATGACTACTTTGTTTCACTAAGAACTAATTACTTTTGACTTTGCCATATCCTGATTGGCAGATGAAGGGAGTTGTGACTTTAAATATAAAAATGTAACTATTAAGAGTAATATACACGTACGAAAGACTCAATTCTATTATTAATATGCGCTCGTAAGATATTTGACCAAAATTTTCTTCAGGCAACTACACATACAAAGCATTAAACACATGCAAAACACATTTCTTTTCCATTTTAGGTTGTCCAGGTTCAGGTAGACGATGCGCTGATGGCAAAATGTGTGTAGAGGGGTCTGCCTTCTGTGATGGAATGCTAGATTGTCCAGACCAATCTGATGAAGCTAACTGTGGAGGTGGTCCAAGTAAGAATACACCATCAATTTACATTTGGGATGTTGGTCATATTAAATCTGACTCGTTTGTATATAAATATGTTAAGGAAATTAACGTAGGGTACCCAAATCGTATTATATGTAAGATATTACACAGAAAGCAAGATATACTAGTAAATATAGAATCGGAGTCCGAAAGGAACTCCTACGAACAATACAGGTGTGCTGAGATTTGAAATGGGACGGTTCGTTTACGAAATATGCTGTTACGTTAATATTCTCATATTCATTAGAGGGGCCCGGGTGGCTCAATGAGTTAGGTCGTTTGATTTAACAACAAGCCAATACGGCGTGGGTTCGCCTTCAGCTTTGTAAATTTCAAAAAAGGGTGCACTCGACTCGCAGCCGCAAGTGATAAAGTTTACCAGTTGCTTGCCCATGGTCAGTGGTTCTCTCCGGGTACTCCGTCTTCCTCCACCACTAAAACCTAGTCGGCATGATATAGCTGAAATATTGCTGAAAGTGGCATAAAACACCAAAAAATTAATCAATCGGGCATATTCATTAGAGGGGTCATGTGGCCGTGATCGTATGGCAGTTGGATTTACCACTACCTATGCAATCAGTGCATATCACCACTGATATTGTGAGTTTGAATCTCGATCAGGGCGAGGTGTACAACATTATGTGATAAAGTTTGTCAATGACTTGCAACAGGTCTGTGGTTTTCTCCACCAATAAAACTGAATGCCATGATATAATTGAAATATTGTTGAAAGTGGTGTTAAACACCATCAAACAAACAAACAAAGATATTTGTTACAATGTCTCAATGGTGAATATATTTCAATTTTAACACCAACAAAATATCTTCTACTAACTTAGACAAGAAATGAGAAAAATAACTCTCTTGGATGACATTTTTGACATTTAATAGCATTGTTTGGATAGCTTCGGTTTGTTTTGTTGGGTTCATGTTACTTGATCTTTAGTTTTAAAAACGATGTTCGGTTCGTCTTGACCTCCAGTTGTTTGTAGGAGAGCTCATATCTTATTTACTTATTTGTGTTTGTTTGCGTATAGTGGTGTCCAAAGCATATTGTGTTGTGTTTTTGTTTTGTTTTTCTTCGTCTTGTGTACCCTATGTTGCCAGTTTCTCTGGATTGTCAATTTTTAATTGCCCCTTCGGTATTTTCTAACATTTATTTTATGTGTAGTGTTTTGTAGATTGTTGTTTGTCCTTTTGTCCTTTTTCTTTTGGCCATTGTGTTGTCGGTCCTACTTCAATGCATGGGTTCTGATTACCTCTTTGGTATCTTCAAAATCTTCTTTGAATATATGTATTGGTTCAAGGCTTATATTGTCGGCTTATAATCTGGTTTCCACATGTTTTAGTTGCAGGGAAGCTGTTATTATACAATTGATATCTGCAATTGAAGAACTAAAATTACCGCTTTGTACATACTAGTAGCAGCCTACCCACTCTGTCAAATTCATGACACATATCCGATATATTTGTATTATACAAACTTGCTTGCTAATATTTGTAATGTGGCGGGATTAGGGTTATGGTGTTTAATGCCACTTTCCAGGGGTGGATACAGGGGGGCGCACCCGGCGCACGCCCCCTCCCCCCCTAAAATTAGAAAAAATATGATTTTTTGGCATAAAATCGTGATTTTTCACACGAAATACCCCAAAACTTTAGTGGTGACAGGCACTCGTTGCATAGGTAGTGATATTATGCTAAACAGGGGGTAAAATGTGTTAACTGCTGATGAGAATTTTGCAGTATACTAGCTATGTATACACACTAGAGGCCAGTGGAGAATTGATCATGAATTCTTCCTATTTTGTTCGACATGGTTTACTCAGCAGTTGTTTATTTTATCTTCAGGTAAACTGTTTTTGTTATGATTTCAAAAGAAATTATTTATTTTATTGACAGGTAAACGAGGTATGTTGTACAGAAGATTCGAGAGATTATTACATCAATTAAGGTCTAGGGAACGACGGTCTGCACCTAAGACGGTGGCACAAAGGGCACTGAAAGCTATGGAAGATGCTAGACACAAGAGGCATACGAGCGCTCTTAACAGGAGGCGTATGGTAACACGTCGTAGACAAAGTAGAACTGACACAAGGGGATTACAGAGCATACGTAGAAAGCTTCGTGAAAGAAAAATTCACAGAGCAAAACTGGAAAAACTTGCAGAGAGGAAAGCAGCGATGACGAGAAGAAGACAGCAAAGACGCTCCCACCAGGGATGAACAATCGGACACGATTATATATCATTATAGTTATAATCTACAAATAAATATGATGTAAGAAATGTGAAAATGTTCTTTTGTGTGAAACAATAATGATTTTTGTTTGTTTTGATGGTGTTTAACGCCACTTTCAACAATATTTCAGTTATATCATGGTGGTCAGTTTTATTGGTGGAGGAAACTGGAGGACCCGGAGAAAACCACCGACCTGCCGCAAGTCACTGACAAACTTTATCACATGTTGTACACCTCGCACTGATCGAGATTCGATCTCACATCAGTGGTGATAGGCACTGATTGCATAGGTAGTAAATCCAACTACCATACGATCACGGTAACCCCTCTATGAATAGAATCACATCTTTCTAATATATAGGAAGCTACTGAACCAAGGGTTCTTAATGGCTAAGTAAGAGTCATCCCTTCGAAAGTTTTAAGTCCGCCATCGTGACTTGGTTACGGAATACTAGTATCTGTATCACAAATGACCACTGATATGTTCCGTTTGTCATAATCTCAATCCCTTCCTGTCCTCATTCATGACTTATCACTAGATTTTAACAAGAGTGACACAATGGGTACCACTAGTATGGTGGAAACTGTTTACCCGTCTGAAGCAGGTTTCATTTGTCACAATCACATCCCTCTATCCTCTTCATTATTTTTCACGGAATGTGACATCTCTGGGTTTTTTTTTACAGAAGTATCACTAATGGAACATGGGCATGAACACATGGGGAGTTCACGACCAGTTTGATTTGTGTTGCACATTCTTTAGTTTTCTGTGTAGCATCATTTGTCTTTTTGTTCTTTTTGCCATTGTATCAAGTGTCCTTCAAATAACCTCTTGGTATCTCCAAACTTTTCTTATGAAAATATCTTTTCCACATCATGTTAGTCTTTGAGTAAGAAATCAAATCGCTCCTTTAACTATTATCACAGAGTTTGTCATATTGATAAATATTGTTATTTTCACCTTTAACAAATCTTCAATTTGATAAAATTTGAGCAGATTTACTTTTAATATTTTACAAATATTCTGTATGTTCTTTTAGACATATTTATGTATCTTTGAAAAAATCAATGAAAATCATAATTGTGGTTTCAGAAATATCATTTTCAGCTTCTGTGTCACGAAGATTTAAAATATTATATATAATGTCAAGAGTATAGCGTTCCTTATAACGATGTTCGGTTCCTTATAAGGATGTTTGCCCGGTTATCTGTGAGGATTAGCATTTTACTCCCATGTAATGCACGATCGCATCATTTCAATGGGTGGGTTCGAGCCCATGAAACTAGTTTAACCCTAACACTTTTCATTGAAGTGCCTGTACCAAGCCAGGAAAGTGAGTGGTCTGTATTTGTGTTAGGGGTATCGATTTTACCTCTTTCTACGGTTTTGATATACATGTATTTGATTTTGGAAATGTTGCAAAAGTGCAGTATTTTTATCAATATAATTCAATTGGATATGAACAGCTGTGTAAACAAGAGCAAATAAAAAAATATAAATATACCATCTAACAGGTGAAATATAAATCTCTACACTCCATTTCAAGAAAGGAAATCCAAATCCAAGACGCCATGCTCGTGCTAGATTGACAAGACAATGCATCTTCTCTGAATATCATTTTTTTAAATAGAATAATCTTAGGGGGACGTTGTGGCCGTTATCGTATGGTAGTTGGATTTACAACTACTTGTGCAATCGGTGCCCATCACCACTAAAGCTGTGAGTTCGAACCCCATTCATGGCGATGTGTACTCGATACAACATTATGTGATAGTTTGTCAGTGATTTGTGACAGCTCGGTGGGTACTCCGGTTTCCTTCACGAATAAAACTGAATGCCAAACATAAACCAAACGAAGCCTAAACTTATAGGCAGCAATTGTTCATATCTTCGTAGGTTGTCCTATTTTCCTACAAACGTAGAAATATAAGTTACTTGGTGTTTCGTACATTTATCTGTGCTCTCATCATGTACCTTGTAAGCGCAATTCCTACTAAACTGCTTATTGAATTTTTATGAAACTTTACACAGTTGTAGTACACAACCTGCAGATGTGCATGAAGAATACCGTTGATGTCTAAAATTTAGAAGGGGAGATAATGTACCTATGTAAGGATCCTACAGACAGGAGAGGAGGACTGACACACTAACATTCACTCAGAGGATGTCATCTTGTCACAGATCCCTGATTACTACAGTGATCACCAGCTTCTCTGTGTTGCTGTCCCATTCAAAGTTGTTATGTAAATGACAGGTGTTTCTTTCAAATGGTAAATGCAGTATGATGTGATTTTATGTGAAATACAATAAGTGGACATAATTGTTCTTAATCTCCGTTTTTCCCTATTTCCACATATTTTCAAAAACTTGTACGGAGATCATTTCTTGTCCAATTTTTCTGAAATATTCGTTCACAAGCACAAAATATTCTGAAGTTTTATATCATAATCTTCATATAATTTTTAGTTTTCAACATTTGACGATTTATACACAGTCTTTCAATAGTTCAAAATTACTATGATTATATTATATAACACACGTAAACCAGGAGCAGCGGATGCAACTTCTTTGTTGTATCCCATTTGCAACTTTAATTTTGTCGTAGCCATTGTTATTGTGCAAATGTGCTTGGATTTTTATGAAAGACATCAGCACATCACTGCAAGAGAGATCATGTGACGTATGCAGAGCCTTAAAAAGTGTAACTTTAGTTAACTTTTAGTTCAAAGCTCGCTAGAAGACTGCAGAGCACATGTTGACAATTCAACCGACAGTGTTTTAAGAGTAGCGTTAAAATCTGTGAACCGCTAGACAGAGGTTAAAAAACCTAGAACATGCGGGAGACAAACAATGAGAGAAGAGTTTGAAGATACCAAAGGGGTAATCAGAATCCGTAAATCGAAAGAGAACAGACTACATGACCAAAAGGAAAAAGGACAGGACAAACAACGATCTACAAAACGTACACATAAAACTAAAGATCGAGTAATGTTCAAGCAGAGGACCCGCCAAACTACTTTAGAAAGTCAATAACCGGAGGATATACATAACACAATAACTGTCACCCATAAAGAATGTGACGAACTATTCTTTAGCAACGTCTCAACTATTTTGCTGCATGTCGGATGTGTCCCCCCTTCACTAGTTGTGAATGTGAAAGACGAGTCAGTACTCTTCAACTTCAATGGGTGAAGGTAAAACTTACTTCTTTGTCCTTAATGTTCTTCCACGGCGACTTATCTGACAGTGAACAAACAAAAGATAGTTGCAGATTTTGACAGGGGGCAACCGAGAGGAATAATTCTACCAGACATTTTAATTGAATAATCAAACTAGCTACTTGCATGGTTGTGTATTATGTAACAATATTTCAAATGCTTATGCTACTTACATGTATTGATATGTTTCTAATAAATGAACATATATATTAGTTATTATACTTTAAATATGTTAATACGTTTCATCCCAATAACACTCCTTTCATCATTTCCGCTACATAAATGAGCCTGGATCCACCCCTTAATAACTCCACAGATTATATATTAAATTATGGTTAGGCCCCATAGTAAAGGTATTTTGGCAACATGTAATGGTTTCGCTATAGAAGAAACCTTTAAAATATCTGTTGAATTAAATATAAGAAATACAGTATTTAACACAAATATTGAAGAATTTCCTTTGAGATTACTCTCTTCATATTACTTTTTACTAAGTATTATATCCATTGTTGTAAATGGTCAAATCATTTGCCAACCATTGGAATTCTAAAATGCAAACTGAAAAATATTAACAAAAAATATTTAAAAAAAATCAATGTATTATCATCTTCAGACTCCATCGCAAAGCATGAAGAAAACATATAAAATTTACACAGTCTTGATATTTGTCATTTAAGGATTATCTTAGTTAATCTTTAGAATATAATAATATTCGTGTGTTATTCAAAAAGACAAAACAATGTATTCGAAATTCTATCACATGTATATTTTTGGATAAGTAAGCAGTAAAAAAAAAATGAGATTATTCATATTTTCATAACATAAGGGGAAATAACTCCACCAACCAGAAAATAGTCTGGGGTTCATCAGGTCTATTTCATATGAATTAATACATTTCTCTAAGTCTGACGTCACATTATTGTTCCGATGGTTGATTATTTTTAAGAATCTACATTTAAGCTTGGTCCATAGTTAGCACATAATTATATTTTTATGGGTATATATATGCTTGTGTTTTTCCTCCGTTAGAACCAGTGCTTCAGTTTCAGATTTACTGAGATATTTCTGTTTTCTAGCGTATTTTGTTTTTTATTTTGCTTATTCGGTTGATTTTTTATGAAGTGGCAAATCTGGCTTATTTCTCATTAACTATATTTCTAGTGGTGGAATTCTTTGTAGACAGTTCAACATAAGTATTCACGTTGGTCATGTCGAGCGTAGGACCTTTACAACGGTTTACCCGAGTCAGTCACGGTTCCTCGTGGCGGTTCTCACCAGCACAACCTATAGAGTGTTGTTTCTACAACATTTTTTCCAATTCAATATTTTAATTTTGCAGAATCTCATTGGTTGTGGCCATTTGTTGGGGACAGTATACTGTTTGAATAAAAAACATATTCGATAATTAAATAATTACAACTTTATGGCTGTATATTTTTTGTAATTATTTTCTATTTTATATTCATGTGCCCAAATTTACTCAGTATGTAAAATTGCATGTTATGTAAAAGCAAATTTACATCAATATCATGATCCCTGTTTTTCTAGAAGTGGCATTGATCATATGTGAATATTAAAAAACTCAAACACTTTGCTGGAGACTTTAAATTCTAGATCACAGTATGTTTGTAACAGTATTAAAACATTTGACTTTTCTACATTGCTTACTACCATTCCACATACGCAACTAACATCTAGAACTAAAGAATTGATTCAGCGTTGCTTTTCAAACAAGAACGGAGAACAAAGTTATCAGTGTCTTGTTATTTGTAGAGATAAGTCTTATTTTGTCAAAAGCCATTCAATATCTACGTGTAATGATGAATATTACAGGACGATATCATTCAAATGTGATATTTTTTTTATGGACAACATATTTGTCCAGTTTGGTGGACGAATGTTTCACCAGACGATTGGTATTCCAGTGGGTACAAATTGTGCTCCGCTATTTGTTTCTACATGCTTATCAAGCATACTTCCTTCAAGGGTTTCTCAAGAATAAAAGTAAACAATATTGCCCAGGCCTTTCATTCCAACTTCCGCTATATAGATGATGTTCTGTCACTGAACAATTCTTGATTCGATGATTATCTGCAACTTATCTATCCAAATGAGCCTGAAGTAAAGAATACTACTGACACTCAAAAGTTTGCTTCCTACCTTGACCTTCACCTTGAAATGGACAACAGAGGAAGATTAAAAACAAAACTCTACGACAAACATGATGACAGTAGACTTCACTTTTCCAATAGTAAATTTCCCTTTCATTAGTAGCAACATTCCATCATCACCTGTGTATGGAGTTTACATTTCACAACTCAAACGTTAGTATAGGGCGTGTACACAATACAGTGATTGTCTGGACAGTGCTCAACTGCTGACACATAAGCTACTCAAACAATGATACCGGTACGTTGTTCCTAGGTTGAGGTGATCGCTACAAAAGTTATACGTCGTCATCTCGATCTGGTTGACCGTTACGAAATATCCATATCTCAAATGATAATAGATGTTTTCCTTTTCACGTAGATTTTTTCTTTCCTCTATCACTGCCAATACAACCACTTCGGTGGCGTAATGGTTAGCCTGTTCGTCTTGAGCGCATTAGATCGTGGGTTCGAGTCCCGGTCGGGTCAAACGAAAGAATATTCAAATTTGTATATGTTGCTTCTCCGCTAAGCACGCAGCATTAAGGAGAAAGAGCAAAAACTGGTTGGCTCTGAATCAGAATAATGTGTCCGAGTGGAGCGA
This sequence comes from Bathymodiolus brooksi, assembly GCA_963680875.1. Taxonomy (NCBI): domain Eukaryota; kingdom Metazoa; phylum Mollusca; class Bivalvia; order Mytilida; family Modiolidae; genus Bathymodiolus; species Bathymodiolus brooksi. The sequence goes on from OY804576.1 coordinate 103,949,160, forward strand.
CATGTCTACCCGCGGATTGTTGTTTCAGTGAGCTAGCACTATAAAAATCAAACTCAGCGTGTTTGTCTAGTACAACACGGACCTCATCATCATCTCATTGAAAATTAACTTGTTCTCGCCATGATATAGTTAAAAAATTGCTGAACTGGCGTTAAACAACAATCACTCACTCACTCTTTCCTCTATCGCCGACTAGACTTTTACTGGACTTTAATACTACATACATATTTGTCTGTGTCTCTTGTATTCGCCACCAATTGAAGTAGTGGGGTTCGTGTTGTTCCTGTCCTATCATGCGTCTTTACGATCTTAGTCTTGTAGTGTGATGTCTGTTACGATTTCCGTATAAAAATGATATTTGGCTCGTCTTTACCCTCTGATGTTTGTACGAGGCCTCATGTCTTATTGCGCTGTTTGTGAGTGTTGACGTGTAGTAGAGTCCAAATTTTGTCATATCATGTGTTTACATTCTTAGTTGCGTATTGTGATGTCCGCATAAAACGATCATTCAGTTTGTATTTACCCCTTTTGTTTGTAGGAGAGCCTATATATTTGTGTTTGTGTGTAAAATGGTTTCCAACAGGTCTTTACTATAAGTAACATGGTGGGTGTCTTATAAGAGGCCTGGACTGCTTAGCCTTCTCGAGCATCTGGGTTCACAGCCGGTGTTTGGTGGGTCCGTTGTTTCTTGTGTTGTGTTGTGTGTGTGTTTTGCTTTTGGTTCTTTTTTTCTTCGTCTTGTGTCCCCAATGTTGCCACTGAGTGTTGCCTGCGTCTTGTATGCCCAATGTTACCAGTATCTCTGGATTGTCCATTCTTGATTGCCCCTTCGATTTTCTCTAACGTTTATTTAAAGAAGAACTTCAAATCATTTTGTGTTTGTGAGCGAAAATTTCAGACAATTTTGTCAAGAAATAACCTTTGTATATTAAAAAAATCGTGGTTTTACATGTCAATGTGGTTCACCGTATGAAGATTCAATTCATTATCTAATGGAATGTCCATTATACCAAAACGAGAGATATTGTCTTTTTAGAAACGTAAGAGAAACCAACAAAAATATAGAAACATTACTCTTTGGGAACGATGAAATTAGTATAAACGAAAATTATAATATCTTCAATAAAGTTCGAGCATATATTAGACAAACAAAAAAGATTCTAATCAGTAGTCGGTCATTTGGTTTACATCAACATCAATTTATTTCCCATGTTTCACTATATTGTGTTAAATATTATTTATATTTGTGTATGTGCTATTTTTTTTGACATTATTATATGTGTATTATTTGTAGGGAGAGGACAGTCCATAAGTTGTGATAACTTTTTGTCCAATCCCATTGCTGTTTTATTTGCAATAAAATAATATTAAACTAAACTAAGAGATATATATGTTACAGTACAAATTGGAATCCAGTAGGATCCAGAATCCTACTAGTAAAAATTGGAATTCCAGTTTATACTAGTAGAAATTGGAATTCTGATTTGTACTGGATTTAAATCAGTATAAATCAGAATTCCAATATCTACTAGGACAAATCAGGATATCCAGATTTGTACAAGGAGGATCCAGGATCCTACTGAAATAAACAATTGAAAAAAGGAGAAACATGAAAAAATAAATATGAACACTTTTTTAATACAAATCTTCTGTTTTATGTCCCTTAGGTAAAATCAGTAAAAGCTAAATAAATATACTTGTATGATCAATAATCACTGATCTTTAAGTAATGCTTAATCCCCCCTAAAGGCTGTCCTGACAGGACAGTCACATAACTTTTTAACTTGCCTCATGAATTGTAATAATTTCTAAATTCATTGTAAGTGAAAGTGAAATGGAAGACCACAAGGAATTATTTTATATGAAACTTTTGGAATATGAAGAGAATCTTCCAAAGCATTGTGACAAAGAAAAGTTTGTTCTCTCTGGACCCTGAAGCTATTCTAAACTGCCTTGACAAAGAGAAGGGACATAAAACCGAAGTGGGGGGAAAAATTAAACACTGGGCCAAAAACAATTTCAGGAAGACTACTGAAAGCTTAACTGGTATGTACACAGTTTTATAATCCTTTATATATTAAACACATGGTCAACTTGTCTTATACATTTTACAATTTATTGGCATTTACAACTTTTTAAATGAAAAACAAAGAGATATGGAATAAATGTTCGTGAGACAAGAATCCACCACAACATAAAATATTATAAACATCTATGATAAAATGACAGTTATTTTTGTAAGAATAAAATGAAAGGATTTTTTAGTTTAAACATATTTTATTTGCTCAAATGTGCAAAAAGGATAAGACACAAGTTAAACAAACTTATGAAGTCTTCTCCTATATACATTAAGTTACAACATTATTTGATAGAGCATGCATGTATATAAATATTTCTTACATTAATATGTGTAGATTGAACTAAAACAGAGAATGAAGAAAGGAATGAGAGAGAGGGTTAGTGGTGGTGATGTGTGCGATTGTTGTTTTGGTGAACAACTAGACAATAAGAAACCTTTCAGACCTCTTTATATATTCAAACACATGCTTAAAAATAATTTCGTTCTGTTCATACGGGAGTGTAGGATTACCACAGGTCAAAAGTGTAAGGTCTAAAGCACAATAATTAGGTAGCCAGTTGAGATTTTGAAACAATGTATGTCTTATATTTGAATAATGGGAACAATCGAAGAAGAAATGATAGGAGTCTTCGCGATTGGCACCACAACGACAAGACGGATCTGAGACTATATTTACTTGGAACAAATCGTAATGCAAAAAAGAAGCAAAACATCGAAGCTGGGTTAAAATAATATTCAGTTTTCGAGGTCCAATTTCGTAATGTTTAGGAACTTGGCTAATATCTTTCCGCTTTCTTAATTCAGCTTTAAATTTTGCAATAGAATCCACATTTCGAAGAGATGGATCTAAGCTATTCCATTGACGTATAGTTGAAGGAATAAATGAATCATAAGTATTCGATAGTCTACAAAATGGCATTATAATATCACTTCCATTACGCAATGGATAAACGGTTGTACTTTGAATTGATGGTGGAATTAAGTCACAAAGATACATGGGTGCATTATTATTTTGTATGTTATAAAACATTTGTAATTTTCTCCCTTTTCTTCTTTCTGCCAATGATTCCCAGCCTAATTCTTTATAAATTAAAATTGAACTAGCAAATATTGGAAGACCAGTAACGATTCTAGCAGCCTCAAGTTGCAAATGGTCAAGCTTATTAGAATTCCCTACCCCACAATTATCCCATACTTCACAAGCATATTCAAAAATTGGTCTGATATAAACTAAATATAATTTCTCTAGATTTTTCCGAGAAAGTTTATATTTTAACTTTCGAAGAACATTCAGGTGTTTGTAAATACTTAACAATATATTTTCGACATGTATATTCCATTTAGCATCGCTGCTAAATGTAACTCCCAAATGTTTGTGAGAATTTGTAATAGGAATAGTTCTTTCATTAAATGTAAAATTGAATTCTGGAATATCCGTATTTGAAAATAGCATAATTTCTGTTTTATCTGAGTTAAAAGTCATCAACCATTTCTTTGACCATTCATCCAGCTCTTTCAAATCGTGAGCAATCACAGTTTGTATCTGTAATTCATCACGGTTGGAATAGCTGAAGGAAGTGTCATCTGCGAAAAGTCGGGTAAGAGAGATTAACTTCTCAGCAATATCGTTGATATACATTTTAAATAATAGAGGGCCTAGTACTGATCCTTGGGGTACACCAGCTGCAACATTGCAAAGTGAAGAAGACGACTTGTTTATTAATACTCTCTGTTGTCGATCTTGCAGGTAACTAGAGAACCAATTTAATAAATTACTATCCACACCATATGATTTAATTTTATGTATCAACCCTTTATGCCAAACTTTATCAAATGCTTTAGAAAAGTCACAGAATACAAAACAGCTAATTTCCTTTTTTTCTAGTGAATTTAAAATGCAGTTATACATTTCTAATAGTTGGTGTACTGTTGAATATTTTGGGAGAAAACCAGATTGATATTCATAAATTAACTTGTTTCTTTGTAGATGGTTAAATACATATTTGTAGATAACTCGTTCCATTATTTTTCCAACACAACTTATGAGAGATATAGGTCTATAATTAGACGGTAATGACTTGTCATCTTTTTTAAAAATAGCAATCACATGTGCAATCTTCCAGCTGGTTGGATATTTACATTGTAGAAGAGATTTATTAAAAATTATTTGGAGAGGGGCTGCTATTTTTTCAGGACAGATTTTTAACATTTTGTGACTTATTATATCTGGCCCCGATGCCTTATTAGGATTTATTATTTTAATAATATCAACAATCCCCTCTGTGGTAATGACTATATCTCGTAGAAAATTATCGGTCTTAAGTTCAATATCTGGAAGAGGAACGTTCGCATCTTCCAATGAAGAAATAAAACTAAAATATTTATTTAGTAATTCGCACTTCTCGTCGTCTCCGTAAACTATCTCCTCTAGTCCTTCATCCTGAATTATATTTTGGAGAGGGGGTATATTACTACATCCTTTATTAGATTTAATTAACATCTTCATTATTTTCCAGTAAGTTTTTGAATTTGATATATTTTCTAAGATTATATTGTCTAAATGAAAGGATATGGGGTAAATGTACATGAGACAAAGTCCCAAACAATACAGGGTTAAACATAGTATAATAGCAAAAGAACAACGCTTTTATTGTTGTTCTTCATCTTGAAGTCGCCATGAAGCCAGAAAAACCGGACAGTAAATGAAACTGCTAATCTGGTATCCACATGTAACTGTGCTGGAAAATGTAATACAATGCGATGTTCATGCCGCAAACCTAAGATACCTTGCTCAAGCAAATGCCACAAACAAACTTTGACCAAATGTTGTAATAAATAGGAAACTTAATCCAAAATTGTATTAAAATGTATTTTTCTCACTATTTATAATTAAATTATGCACAAGACTTACTTTATATTTCACAAATTTTACATATTTTTATGTTTTTCAATTCAGTAATATCCAGAATCGTACTAAACTTAATTCAGTAATATTCTGAATCCTACTGAAAGTTTAGTAGGATCGAGGATCCTCCTAGTACAAATCTGGAAATCCTGATTTGTCCTAGTAGATGTTGGAAAACTGATTTATACTGGATTAAATCCAGTACAAATCAGAATTCCAATTTCTACTAGTATAAATTGGAATTCCAATTTGTACTGGTAGGATTCCGGGTCCTACTGGATTCCAATTTGTACTGTAACATATACATAGAAAAAAATAGTGGCGACAAATTATGTCCACTTATTGTATTTCATATACAACCACACTTTTTCAAGAAATTATACAGAGACCATTTCATAACCAATTTTGTTGAAATTTTCGTTCACAAACGCAAAAAGTTCATGTATTTTTTTTTAAATTTCAAATGCATACAGTACTGTTGTGATTGCATTGAAATCTTTGTATTTGGCGCGGAAATTTCGAACTCTTCAACACAGAGAACAAAAAGAATATTTGTTTAATGAAAAAGAACATAGGTGACATAAACAGTTCAGTTGAACATTTTAACAAAACCAAAGAAAACCGAACATGATATTGTGACATTATATGATATTTAAACCGATCATTTATGGTTAAATCAAGTCTATACCCTTTGAGACAGCCCCTGAAATCAATAACGAATATTGCCTCAGGTGAGAAACTAAATAGTCAAATTCACTTTTATAATAGAAATGGCGACTGCTGGTTCGTTTACAAAATACAGAAGTTGGAGTACAGTGGAATCGGAAGATCCAAATGATATAGGGAGACTTTACACACCAGAACAACCAGAACAAAAGAAACTTAAAAAAACTTACAGTACATGGGCTTTTTCATTGATAATTCTCAGTCTGAGTGTCGTGTTTTTAGTTGGACTTCTTGTTGGTTATTACTTAAAGGATTCGCAAAAAGATGAATGTACCTTTGGCAAGAGAAGTGACAAATTTGACTCAGAAAAACTTTATAAAGTACATGAAAATATCATGTATTTTATTTCTAATGAAAATGTTCGGAAACTTTCAAGGTGAGTTCAAAACTTTTACTATTTTTTTTTTATACGTGATAATAATCATTTTTTAGCTGCGGAACCGTAGCCCTTATGGTCCTTGGCCAGTTTTCTGATATTTGCGGACCATAAATATCAGAAAACTGGCCAAGGACCATAAGGGCTACGGTTCCGCAGCTACATTTGTAGTTCAAATGATAATGTTTTTTTCTTCATATAAATGATTTGTGTTTTTGTTTTATTTTGCTGTGATATAATAGCATGTTTTTTATTTGATTGGAAATAAGTATTTTTAAAGGGGCCGTTGTGGCCGTGATTGTATGGTAGTTGGATTTACAACTACCTATGCAATCAATGCCTATCACCACTGATGTTGTGAGCTTCAATCTCGATCGAGCCTAGGCCTAGGGCGAGGTGTACAACAATATGGGATAAAGTTTGTCAGTGACTTGCAACAGGTCGGTGGTATTCTCCGGGTCCTTCGGTTACCTCCACCAATAAAACTGACCTCCACGATATAACTGAAATATTGTTGAAAGTGGCATTAAACACCATAAACAAACAAACAGTATTTGTAAAATGTGAAAATTCATAGAATAATGTTTCTCAAAAACTAGACTTATTAATATTGAACACAAATGGCATCAATAATAAACAGGTGATTGATACAGGCAGAAGTGAACCTCTCATTCTAAAGGCTGTAAAATTTCACTTACAATATGCCATATATACTAGTTGAGGACCAATTATCACCAAATTGCACCCCACGCACAACCCCCTATGAATTTAGATTGAATGCCCAAATTGTAGTGGTGGGTCCAGCAATTTATTGTTCCAAGCAAAATACTGTGTCCACACATGCTTTTAATTTACAGTTGTTCACATTTATCATGCTTCGTTCTGCATGGCCTTTTATTATATCGGTGACACCATTAACATATTTAATTCTGTATAATTTTTATAAAAATCACAGTGATGGATCTTCCCACTTATTTTGTGGAAAAAGGATACAATTTTAATATTTTTCTGTTGGTACATGTATCTGCAATATCTATAAAACTTGTAGGCAGACATGGGGTAATCGTAATCAGTTGTAATTGATTACATTTTTTCATGTAGTCGGATGTAATTTGTAATCGGCCATTTTTTAGATTACATGTAATCATAATGTAATCAATTACATTCATTTTGACCCTGTAATTGTGATTACTTTCTGAATACATTTAGATTACTTTTCATCATTTTGACTTATTTTGTCTTAACTGAAACATATACATGTATCTCCTTAGATATTTAATGTATCATTTATGTAAATTAATTTTCTTCATGAAATTTATTAAAAAAGTAATGTAGAATGGTTTACTAGAAAAAAATTAAAGTTTATTGACATTTAAATAAAAAATAATATTATGAAATTCAATTGTTAAAAACTCCCCAAAAAACCTATTAATATAAAGTGGCAATCACAACATGATAAAAAAATATCATTCTATGTTTAATTGCAATCAAAACTATCACAGGTACACAAAATATTAAGTATTAATTATGGCTTCAAAGACTTGATATCCAATTAAATAATATCTCAATTTCAATTTCTTTAGGGTTTCAAAATGTCAGTGAAAACAGTTTGCCGGCATGTGTAAAATACAACAAGCTCTAAAAAAAATTAATTATCTGACACAACTTTTCAGATTTCATATATGAAATTACTTCTATGAAAGACTATTCACCATGTCCTCATGATTTCCGTAAGATAAAGAAATATTTTATATAAACCAAAACATATGTATCTCATGAAGATTTCTTATAAAAATTTAAAAGGGATCTAAATTTCACTAAAGATATTATATAAAAAGGAAAATGTAAATTATAATTTTCAGAAACATTTATTTATGATGCTCATAGGAGAATAACACATATTTCAATCATACATATTACAAATTAACTGATAAATAGCAAGTTTTATTACTTGTAAAATTTGGGATTTTTTTGTAAAGAATATTATATCCAGTGTACGACGTTAAGCGGTAGTCCGAAGCCCGTGTTTAGTAAAAATTCTATCGGTCTAGTTGTATGGTGTTGCTGGTGGCCCGATTGGTCTAGTGAATTTGAAAGTAGCCAAGTGTAGCTAAATACCTTTTCTGAGTGACTCGACGAAAATTTTCAATCGTTAATGTGATAATTTTCTTTTATTTTCGTCCAAAAATAGTCGCCGACTTCTTTACTCATAAAAATGACCGTAAACCTTCAAATATAGCGATTCGTGGGTACTTAGGCATTTTAATTTCGGCAACCAGTCGTTAGATGCATCTAAATCTCATTGCATTTCGACAGGCAAAAAAGTACAACGAGTCGTCGTGTTGCAAAGGTATTTGTTGATTGTTAAATGTTCAAACTTGAAAATAATCTTTAACAAGATATAATTTTTACTTTTTATGAGTAAAATTAAAGAAAATCAATATTTTCTACCACTTTCCCCAGTATGAATCGTTATGGATAGTGCTCAGTCAGAGTTGGCGAAAATCATCGGACCTGACCAGCAGAATAACGGTCGGTCCAATTAATTAATGAACCGTGTCTGTCCCAATGTCCGTCACGAAAATATTACTTTGTGGTTGGCGATTGAAATTTATTCACTCCCAGTTTCCACTGCCAATAGCATTAAATTCAGTTTTATTAAGATGTCAGACAGAGACTTGATATTTGTTTATTTATTGTCAGACCGACACATTCCTATTTGTAATCGAAACTCCTGTACGTAAATGTAAACATCCTTTTAGTAGGAACATTAAAACTGAAATATATTACTGAGCACAGAAATAAGTTGACTTCCACACTCCCCAAGTATCAAAGATTGTTTGTGTTTAATTAAATATGTTTTGAGATGCTTATATATTGAAGATGACAACAGATTCATATTCTTAACTGAAATTAAAAATGTAGGTAAACTGGAAACTGACATTGATGTATAATATTCGGAACGTGATCGGACCATTAGATACGGATTGTTGGCTATATCTGCATTATCTTTTTAGATAAAAATATATATACAGAAAAACATTTAATTGAGTTGTTTAATGATGATGACTATAGGTAATCTTGCTTTCAGTTCTGTATAAAAAACAAAATGTGACAGGTTATATACAATATTACAAAAAAATGGTGGGACAGACACAAAGGCCATGGGTCAGACAGAACCCCAGTTCCTGTCTGACTCAATGTCAGACAGAAAAAAAAGTTTTCGCCAACTCTGGTTATTGTGACTTGTGTTGGTTTTTTGTTGTTTATGGTTTTGATAAATCAACATGGACTTGAAGTGGCAAGACGGTGCTATTCCGGGGAAGAAGTTGAAAAAGCCCTCCAGAACACCAGAGGAGGTGTCACAGGCTAAAAAACAATATGAACAGAAAAGATCACGGTTTTTTAAGCTCCACTGGACCACCGATCGCCCTTGGCTACACTACGACGAACATGAACAAATGATGTATTGTACATACTGCAAAAAACAGTTACTAAGGACAAAACTGGGACTGGGAAGTAAAAATATCTTCGGTCTAGTGTGCACTGATTCGGTCTAGTAACTTTAGCAAGTCACTGGCCCAGATGTCTAGTGGTTAAAAGGAATTTCCGGTCCTGCACAATTTCAGTAGGTCCTGCTATGTCCTGCATATTGAATTTTTTTTCTCCAAAAGTCTGGAGCATGATGATATATATAAGCTGATTTATTTAGTGTAAAAAAATGATACATGTAACTTCAGTTAAATTTTACACTAATAAAAAATTAAATTAAATTCAAATGATTTTCATAATTTTAAATTAATGTTTTAAACAGTCTACAGATCTGATTTGTTTTCCTAAAAATGATATTAATGATATTTAATATACGGTACATGTACTATTTATTTCATTTCATTTTAAAATATGCTTTATGCACAGCTAAAACTTTTGACAGGAAACCGATATATTTATTTATTGCCTGTAGCATGTTAAGTTACATGGGTAGAAATATGCATCAGTGATCCTAAAATTTTATTGTTTATTGATTTGTGTATCTAGAATTGTTGGTAAAATTCGCCATGGAAGATTTCTGGCTATAGTACAATATACATATACCTGTATATGGTGTTTATTGCCACTTTCAACAATATTTCAGTTATATCATGGCGGTCAGTTTTATTGGTGGAGGAAACCAGAGTACCAGGAGGAAACCACCGACCTGTTGCTGTGTGCAATGTTTTATCTCAATCCAAAATCTATGGACAACAACTTTATTTTTTACTAATTTTGTTCTTCTTGTCTTTTTGTGTTTTTTTTTTATACATGTTATTACTATTATTTATAACCAAGATTATTTGTAAAAATGAATACTTTATTATTGAACAACCAAAATATCATTTCCTTTTAGCAAGGGCACTGTTTATAGTAGTTCTAATAATAAAACCCTAAATGCTCGCTGACTCGCAAGGGTTATAACGGGATGCCATTACACGTAATGGAGCAGCTGCCGAGATTTTTTGTGCTCGCTTACAGAGTTTCTGACGCCTGCATTTATCAATAATAAGACATAACCTTTCCTTTTGTCTATTATTATAACAAGTTTTTATCACCTACCAGTATTTTAGAATGTAATTCCCACAAAATAAAAATCCATGTTTACTAATCTCTCTGAACATTTTGAATTTCGTCATTTCCGGCCTCACTATTTGGATGTCGATACCATATTTGGCAATTTGAGGCGTGAATGTTTACATCAGCGTGTAGTAAGAAATACCATATTTAGAAATGCTCTGCCTTTCATAGTTTCCGGTTATGGAAAACTATCGATAAATTTGAACAAGGTTGTTGCTACCTTTGTAAAGCATATATTTCTCAACCAAACCAATTTAACAAGGACTGGGATCATCAGTAATAGTTATAATGAAATGTTTGAAGCGTAAATAGTGAGTTTTTATGTTTCAACTGCAACTTTTTTTTTGCTCCATTGTGACGAGCTCTGCCGAGACACAAGTTTGTCACAGGAGCTACATTATTGCAGCTATGGTTATAGTACCACAGCACCCTATCTTTTGAAATTTTGTGGACAAATTCTGTTCCCTTTATTATTTCAAACCATCCTTTTTTTCCCATTTTATTTATTTAAGATTCAATATACAAAATGTATGAATATCTTGTATTATATTTTGACAATCTCATATTACATTTTAATTGCTTAACATGTTCAAATAACGCTTGCTTTATACAGGTATATTATTAAGTTGTCAACTTTCATCAATTTTCTTAATCAATTTTTTAAAAGGATATATCATACCTTTCATGTGTCAGTAAATTAGCCATCTTATCTGATCTGTGGGTATTGAAACAAATTATTCTACTAAACTCTACTATTACAATATGTGAAATCGACAAAATCAGTGTTAATTGCAAATTTATTAGGTTGGATGACACAGACATCACAAAAATCTATTCATGTGACTGTGCCCACTTTTGCATAATTAAATTTTGTTCAAGTGGATAAGCGAATAGCTGTGAAGAAGGAAAATGAATTCAATGAATTAATAATGCTTAGGAATTATTGTTCCTTGGAATTTTCTTTTGACATGCATATAAAAGAACCTTTGTGTATTTTTCTACTGTTTGAGTTCCACTTGTACCCTATGGAAACTTCAATAAGAGATAACACATGGTACTTCTTTTCTATCTCTTAACAACTTTAATCCTTTGACTTACATTTTAAGGAGTTTATTTAAAATTCTCGTGATTTTCTTAACAAGTGGGTTATTCTGTCTTCTCAAGTTCATGACGATTTCATTTAAATTTCTTTGAGTAAAAATTTGAATAAATACCACACAAAGAAAATAATTGAATAAAATTAGTAAAGTAATCCACATGATGGTTATGTACCTTGTTGAGATGTTTTCATCTCTACAATATACAATTTTGATTACAAAAGAATTAAGCTATTGCTTTAATTTCAGAATCCTGTTTATTTAAATCAAGTTGATAAATAAGTAAAAAAAATAATACCTGTTTTGTTTTTAAGTCTTTGCCGTAATTTTTTTCCACCTACATGTACTTGCCTGAAAGCCAAATTTAGAAAATTTTTCTATTTATTCAAACAAATTCTTTCATAATATTCACTTGTCCAAATCCAGTTTAACTTGTCCCGGACTTCAGGCAAGTGGGTTAGCACTAAGACTGCCGTCATTAACTGGTTTAACCCTGCTTTTCATGCCTGTTAACATTGCAAGCCAAGACTAACATGTACATCATATGTGGTATTTTCTATGGCCATTGGAATGTTTTGGGTTTTGAGACAACTTTTTAGCGAAATTTGTTGATTGTCTGAGACTTCAAAATATTACGTGGTTTAATTTGCTTCATAATTTTATGACCATCAATACTTCAGTGGAAAGGAACAAAATATTAATTTAAAGATTTGAATTTCATAAATCCATGTCAATCAAAAATATTTATCCATTCAATATTTTTGTCCATTGGCATTATGTGGGGACACAACATGCTTGTGATATAATGAATGAAGTACTGGTACACAAGTGACCATGTAAAACCAGGCCAGGGCATGTGCCAATCATCAATATCTTTAAATTCAGCAGGATAACTTAATGCAGCTATTTTCAGCTTATTGTAATGGGGAATTTGATTAATTGGAAAGATTTTATTTAAAGGTACAGCCTATAGCTAGTACCCTACCATCATTAAACATTAAAAGAAAACTAACTTTAAAATCTTTTGTATTGAGGAAACACTTAAAAGGATGATTTGGATTCAGATGATATCATGCTGGCTTAATACTTGCTACTTAAAGTTTTAAAATGGAGACATGTCTCAGTAAATTTGGCTTTTCTTGTGTCTCATTCCATCAGAATTTGAATATCATATTCATTTTATTTTTATTTTGGACTCTAGAAGTGCCATTGCTACATGTAGTTTAATTTGTGGATGTGTTAACAGTTTCCCCATAATAAACTGTATGAGAATATGACAGCCAGTTTGACCTTCTACATATTTTGGCCTTAATGATCACAAAAAAAGTGTTGAAGTTATATAAGCCATGGGGAAGTAATTTGAAATTATTGGACAATTCAACTGGCGTGCCTTTTTAATTTAAAAAAAAAAAAAAAAATCTTGTTCAAACTATTCTACTGTTACATGTATACGGATTTAGCATAAGAAAGTAGTGTTTTTAACTTTAGTTCATGCTTGTGATTAAAAAAAATTGTTGGCACAAAAGTTGGAAGAAGTTCAATCTTACAAAATATATATATGCTTCTTTCATATTAGTTAATAGCACACCATTTAATTCAAGCTTATTTATTTTTGTCTCCATATATTTTTAAATGCACTAAAAACACATTTGTACAGAGAGCAGCAAATCTATCTTTCTTAGAGGCTGATCATCTGTGCATAATGTGTAACTTTACGGATGGTACTAATAAATACCTGAAATATTACTGAATGAGGAACCAGTACTATTCCATTCAGTCGATCCTATCAAATTAAGAATAAAAGATTATTAAATTGTATAGTAAAACATGTACAGTAGCATTTATTAGCTCACCTTGCCAAAGGCAATGTGAGCTTTTGCCATCACTTGGCGTCTGTCGTCCGTCATCTGTTAACTTTTCACATTTTAATCTTCTCCTCTGAAACCCCTCTGCTAAATGAACTGAAACTTGGTAGGAAGCATCTATAGAAGGTCCTCTCTAAAGATTGCACATTTTGTCCCGATCCATTAACAAACATGGCAGCCACAGGCAATTCTTGTTTCTGATTGGCCGATTAAAAAAAATCTTCTCCTCTGAAACTGCTTGGCCAAATGAACTGAAACTTGGTAGGAAGCATCTATGGAAGTCCTCTATAAAGATTGCTCATTTTGTCCCGATCGGTTAACAAACATGGCCGCCACAGGCAATTCTTGTTTCTGATTGGTTGATTTCTAAAAAATCTTTTCATCTGTTAAAAGAAAGATAACTCTTGCCTAAACTGTTAAAAGAAAGATAACTCTTGCCATTATCTCCCTTATAAATTAACTAATGCTTATATAGTGTAACGTGTTTATTCTATACATTACAAGTAGGTATTCACATTTTAATTTCTTTTTAGCAAACCTTGCCAAAGACAATATGAGCTTTTGCCATCACTTGGTGTCCGTCGTCTGTCATCCGTTTACTTTTCACATTTTAATCTTCTCTGAAAACCCTCAGCCAAATGAACTGAAACTTGGTAGGAAGCATCTATGGAAGGTCCTCTCTAAAGAGTGCACATCTTGTTATGATCCATTACCAAACATGGTCACCTCAGGCAATGTTTGTTTCTGATTGGCCGATTAAAAAAAATCTTCTCCTTTGAAACCGCTTGGCCAAATGAACTGAAACTTGGTAGGAAGCATCTATGGAATGTCCTCTATGAAGATTGCTCATTTCGTCCCGATTGGTTAACAAACATGGCTACCATCGAAACTTGGTAGGAATCATCTATGGAATGTCCTCTATGAAGATTGCTCATTTCGTCCCGATCGGTTAGCAAACATGACTACCACCGAAACTTGGTAAGAAGCATCTATGGAATGTCCTCAAAGAAAATTGCTCATTTCGTCCCGATCGGTTAGCAAACATGACCACCACATGCAATTCTTGTTTCTGATTGGTCGATTTCTAAAAAATCTTCTCCTTTGAAACTGCTTAGCCATATGAACCAAAACTTGGTAGGAAGGTTCTGTATTAAGTTTCTTCAAAGCAGAATGAAAGGTGAGCGACACAGGCTCAGCCCACTGAGCCTCTAGTCTACAGAACTGACGTGAAGTTCAAAATTTGAAGGGGCCGTCGTGGTTGTGATCTTATGGTAGTTGGATTTACAACTAGTGCCTATCACCACTGATGTTGTGAGTTCGAATCTCGATCTGGGTGAGGTGTACAATATTATGTGATAAAGTTTGTCAGTGGCTTGCGACAGGTCGGTGGTTTTTGTCCGGGTCCTCCGGCTTCCTTCACCAATAAAACTTACCGCCATGATATAAGTTATAACTGAAATATTGTTGAAAGTGGCATTAAATACCATCAAACAAATAAACAAAAAGAACTGATGTGAGGATCAAGATTGAACTTTAAATGTTAATTCTATACATAAAATTGTACCATGTTAAAGTCAGTTTCTAACAGAATTCTACATGATCACATATTGCAAAAGAGAATTTCATGATAGGAAATTAAATGTTATCCCTTTGAACACCAATCGAGTGTAAAATTTAAACATTTTGAATTATTTATGTTTGATTTTAAAGAAACAGTAGCTCTTTGAAGTCATTACAGACATAGTGTTGGTTATCAAATTTTTGTGGACCATTTACCACACATAATACTATTGTTGTTATATTTGTAAGTCCTTCATTGAAAAGTCACTTTGATTTTGACAAAATCTTGAAGAAGAAAATAGATTACATGTTATCAAGTTTCTTATGTTAATTATTAGGTAGAAGAAAAGTTGTAATTAACTTGTCTCTAAATGATTTATCAGTTCACAATGTTTATAGAATCTCCACACGTATATTGAAAACAGTGGTTTAATGGTTACTTAGTGGTCTGGCCTCAGATGTGGTAGATAGTGGGTTTGAACCCAGGACGGGTAAAACCAAAGACAGGCATTGGTATTTGCTGCTTCTCTGCTGAGCATGTGCAGCTTTTTTAAGGAGTAAGAGCAATTAAAGACTGGTTGGCTCGGAATCAGTTTAACATGTCCTAGTGGGGTGACATGTCTATCCACAGACTGTTGTGTCAGTCTGCTAGCACTATAAAGATCCAATTAAGCATGTTTGAACATTTTAAATAAACTCAAGTGGTTGTAGTAATAGAAGTTTGAAAGGGAAGGCCATAATTTTGCAATATGGGGCAAATGATATGAAAAGAAAATTTGAACAGTGATGGCCAACAATTCCACCAATATCAACAAAGCAAACAATATCCTCTCAACTCAACATGTTGATCATAAAAAAAAAGACAACAACATATGACGTTAGAAAACCAGATCCTGGCTTGGGACAGGCACAAAGATGTGGCAGGGTACTTTAAACTGGCTAATGGGATATAAATACAGTATATGATATAAAAAAAACTTTCAATTCACGGAAAAAGACCACATACTATCACCGAAATGAATGAAAACATAAGCATGGACAGTACAATTAAACAGGCTCAATTTATATAATGCTTGTACATGTAGTTTTTACTGACTACTACAGTGTAGTTAGGAAGGTAGAATCTGTTGATAAAAAAAACATTACTCTTAGGACAAAAAAATCATAACTGATACATGTACTTCTAGCAAATAGAATATCAATTAGTTGTTATCTGTCAAGGTAATAAAAGAAGACTATAGACATGAGAAACAAACATTAAATGTGCTTGGCCTGTGTGCATATGTACATGCACAATTATATCGTTAAATTATATAGAGACTCAGAGATCCTCGCAACTCGCCTAGACAAGTCCTGAACTCACCCTTTTCAGCTTGAACTCACCAAAGTTTTCAAATTTTAGATTCTTACTGAATACAATGGTGGGACTCAATAAAATTTTCTTTATGTTCTGGACTCATCAAAATAGATTGCTACAAGTATCCCTGTCTCAAACTCTAGCTAACTTTCAGTATTTAAGCTAGACAGAAAATATATCCTTAATGTACATATTAAGCACTTACTTAATTTATTGTACTTTAAAAATCAAAAGCTATCAATTTCATTTATGTTCATGTGTTATTTAATTTAGAAATACAAACCTTGATTTAATAAGATTAAGAAAGGAATGCTTTTAATTAACTCTTTCAACTTTTTCCATATAATGTAATTTAAATGTATTTTATAGTTTTGAGATGACCCCCCCAATAATTTAAAGTTTGGTATAAGGATTAAAGGGCCTTCTGTGGTTTTTAAATCCAGTGTATCCTCAGGATAAATACATGTACATGTAGTATTTACTGTCTAATTAACTTTTGTAAAATTGCTTTATCACTTTAAAGAATATCTGTGAATTTCATCAACAAACGTGGGTCTTTGTAGGAAAAAATTACAGGTTTAGAAATTATAAATGAATACACATTTAATTATGGTGACAAAATATTACAAATAACTCTTAAAGTAATTTAATGCATAGATGGATTTCTCAATTTAAAATGTAGGCTTGAACTTCTTTCACCGATTCTTTACAATTTAATTCAATTTTTCCATATAATGTAAAGATAGAAATAATTTTTTTAATCTATAGATTTTAACATTTAAACAAAGTGTTGCAAAACGATCAGACCATCCAAAGACAGTTAAAAAATCAATACCGTATGGTTTGGGAGTCAGAGTTAAACGAATTTGTGATGATAAGGAGGAGTATGAAAAGGAGAGAAGTAAGATAAAAGAGAGATTAACACAACGAGGATACAACTCTAATCTGATAGAAAAACAACTGTTGAAAGTGGATGAGCTCGATCGAAAGGAAACTTTAAAATACAGAAAGAAACACAAGAATAAAAAAATGGATAGAGTTCCCCTGATTTTAACCTATAGTCGTGCTTTACCTGACATCGGAAAAATTCTTAGTAGTCACCAAAAGATAATAAAGAAATCACCCCAACTAAGAAAAATATTTAAGGATCAGCCTCTTTGTTCATTTAGAAGGGATAACAATCTTGCCGATATCATGGTCCACCAAAAGACTGCAAAAGTATTAAAGAAGAACCCATTGCCAGAATCAAGACTACAAGGAAAATGTGGACGAAAATGTGTCATCTGTGAAAAAAGTTTTAGGGGAGAATTGAAAACAAGATCCGGAAGAGTTATTAAGATCAATAAGAAAATAAACTGCAGAACATCAAATGTAGTTTATGCGGTGCACTGTAAAAAATGTAAGCACATAGTTTATGTTGGTGAAACAGAAACAATGTTAAAGGATTTAAAAATTATGACAAGCCGGTTTCAATACATTTTAATTCAAAAGACCATTCCATCGACGATTTCAGATACGCAGGAATAGAAATTTCAAGAAAAAATAACACAATATATAGACAGACCCGTGAATCACTGTTTATTAAAATGTGTAACACTCAACAAGAGGGTATAAACAAAAGAAAATAATTAGTCTAACAGGTCTTAGATTACACAAAGTTTGATCTTGAGCTTTGTGTATTTTATTTATTCATAATGTTCAGGATTATTTTTAGTAAAAAAAATTTACGATGTCATAATAACACGATTAGATGTTATGACGTCTTGTTGTTTTTTTGTATCTCTAAACAGTTTATGTTTTGCAACTGACGAAGACGGTTGTGCTGTCGAAAATTTTTGCAACACTTTGTTTAAATGTATAAATTATAATCTCCATGAAGAAATGTTTTGTTTTAATGTATAGATTTTAAAATATATATTTATTTGACTTTTTTTTTCAAATCAAATTTGAAGAAAAAGATTTCCTTGAGTGAGAAAATAAAATAAAATGAATATTTAATTGTTATATATTTAAAGAATTATTACATTTCACTAAACAAATACAATGATTATATAATACTGTCATTCTCAGTTAAAGCTTACTTAACTGTAGTGTAATTACCCGTAATCAGAGACACAATTTTCATAAAATCAGATATATTTAATTATTTCATAAAATTTTATTGTTATGAAATTGGAGGTAATTTGTAATTGTTACTGAAATTTGACTGTTACTGTTTGTCCATTATTACCATGAATGTGTATCAAACAGATGGGCACTGATTGCATCAGTAGTTAATCCAACTACCATACGATCATGACCATGACAGCCCCTTGTAGTACATGTCATAATTATATATGTAAATGTAATTAACTAGAAGTACACAATGATTTTGTCCCCTGTTCATCCTCTAGGTTAACCAATAACATGAATAAATTTGTAAAGAATTCTAAAAAAACCCGAACCATGCTGAATGTGGTTTGGTATATATATAGTGTTTAATGCCACTTTCAACAATATTTCAGTAAAATCTTGGCAATCAGTTTTATTGGTGGAGGAAACCAGAGTACCCGGTAGAAAACCACTGACCCATCGCAAGTCACTGACAAACTTCATGCTGATTGTGAAAAAATACTAAGAAAAGCAATATTAAAAATAAATGATACTAGAATAATTTCCTACTGTATATTATGTGATTATATATGTAAATAGGGGTAAGGGTAAATCTCCACTAAAATCACCATCACCAACATCTGATCAATTTACATTTTCTGAAACATGTTTTTAGAAAGTTTTTTTTTACTTGATTTTAAAATTCTAATAGTCCCTACTGAAATAAATAAATACATGTAAATAAGATAATATACTGAAGAGTGAAGTCTACATTGTACATAGTAAATTTTTTCAGTGAAATTTTAACAAGTTATTGAAGTTGCCTGTTAGTGTAGCTTTTTTCAAATATTTAAAAGAAAGAAAAAATTATTTACATAAGTATTTATACTCTCTTCTAAATTTGTCAGACAACAAGTATTTTAGTAACGGTGGCCTAATGGAGATACTATTACTTTTTATATCAATACATGTATATGACTGCAAAAATTTGCAGTCATATTACATTTTGGGCATTGTACATCTGTAGACAGAATGGTAATGTACCCATGCGAACTGAAGTTGTAGTTGACAAATCCTTCTCAATTTTGAATGTAATATTAATAATCCTAGGCGCTGAACAAATGTTGATGTTGATTTGGGCTATTGCAACCCTACCTGTTTCCAAACAAGAGGCCCTAAGATACAAAAATGGATGTTTTTGTTATTTGTACACAGAGAGTTATTTTTACATCTTTGACTTTGTCTGAAAAAAAAATATAATCTTTAAATTCTTCTTGTTTCTTTTCAGTGATCTGAGTTTGATGAAAGATAAACAAACAGGATATGTAAAGAAGGAGTTAACCTCATATGGACTTGATCGCGTGGAAGTTCACGAGTATGAAGTAGTTGTAACATACCCAGACCCTGGTAGACCTAATCAGTTAGTTGTCATCAACTCTACAGGTCAGGTGTTGAGTAACGTAACTCTACGCCGATCCAAGACCACTAGTAAAGTGAAAAAAATTCTGAAAAATGGAAAAAGAGATGTCAAACAGCTACAGCCAACAGTGATAGAGGTAATTATTTCTGGGAAACCTGTCACTAAAGGTCATCTTTTAGAATAACAAAAGATCTTCACTATAAAAGAGGATCCGGAGAAAACCATCGACCTGTCGCAAGTCACTGACAGACTTTATCATGTAATGTTGTACACCTCGCCCTGATCAAGATTCGAACTCACAACATCAGTGGTGATAGGCACTGATTGCATACATGTAGGTAATTGTAAATCCAACTACCATACGATCACAGCCACGATGGCCCCTCTACAAATTAAGAAAATGTAAGATAAATTATGTTGTTAAAAATAAATTAAACTTCCCTGTTTATGATTTTGTTTTTATTTCTAATATTTGGAAACCTTTAAGGATAGAAATTTTATTACTTAATAATACCATATAAATAAAGTCTTCCCACATTTGATGAAGTTGTATAATCAATATGAACCAGTTTTACTTATATGTATATAGGTTTTATAGGTATAGGCAAATTATACACAGGGTTCTGAGGAATGTCTACCTAGACCTATCATTTTCCAATTTCCTCATAAAACAAAGATTATTTTTCAAACATTTAATTACTCACAGGTAAATAAGTAAATGAAACAAAGAGAACTCCATCACAATGTTTAAATTGAATTAGATTGTTATATAGATAAAAAGGAATTTATTGGTGGACAATAATATTTTATTTCTTTTGATTAACTTGAAATAGTTAAAGTGAGGAACAATAATGATGTCTTTACTATTGTGTGTTGTGATTTTATTCAATTATTCTACATATATAAAATTCTGTTAAATGTACCCATCTAACAAAGAAAGTTAATACAACATTCATTTGAATACAGGTGTTTAGTATTATTTTATTTGTCTTTTATGTACCTGTAATTTACCTGGAGGATTTCACAGGTAGATCCTTTGATGTTACAAGTGTACCTGATTGCTTACTCTGTTGTGATAATTTCATCTGGTCAGGTCTGGGTCATGAGTCGGACTCTCCTATTGTTAAATTTAATGAAGTGTGAATTTATTAATCTGGTACATTCCATTGTCTTGTTCATATATAAAGATCAATTCTTTGTATGATGTATAGGAGAATGTCCAAGTAACTCTCCATTCCTTAAAAATAATGGAGCCGAGGCCCATTGTTTTTAAGGAATGGAGAGATACGAGGACATTCTCCAACTTAAAATCCACCCATTGTACTTTATTAATTTTATTAATTATTAATCTTGTAACAAAAAAAAGTCTGTGTATAGTACCTAAAGTACAAAGTATTAAATTCTCCCTCTTGACATCGTCGGAATTTAAATTATTTCTATTCTCTACTATTGGGCTAAATAAGAGACAAATCAGTATATATAGGATTGTTTGCTCGCAGTAACGTCATATTTTTGATGCGAATGCAAAATTTTATTAATTAACAATAGTCATACAAATAATATTTTAAATTATTACATAAATCAAACATTGTCAAAGTAATCAATGCAGGACTTCAACACCTCCTTTTTCTCCAAGTCACTGTGAGCAATCTCGATGCAATATCGTATAAATGCCCCATTTTATAGCCCCATTTAATTAACCGCCAAAGCTTATCCCAAGCTTATCTGGTGCAACTACATGTAATACCATACAAATGATTAATACATACCAAACAGACCCATCATAAACTGACAAACGAACAGACTGCATTAAAAATGGAAAACCCCAATAGATACAAATAGAAATACATGAACAATAACTTTCCATTCCTTAAAAATAATGGAGAGTTTTGACAATAGATTTACATCACAGGTGGATTTTAATTATTATACAGAGTAGCTCTAGAAATAAGATGAGACACTTATTTAAAAAGTATGTCATTTTGTTGAAAGCATTAAACACAAACTCTTTCCAAAAAAAAAAATCAATACAATAAATAGGACAAAGTTCTGACAAACCTTTATATAAAGTGAAGATTATCTGCATTAATGTGTAAAATATTAAAATATTTAACAACACACAACACTGAATATTTACAGGTACATATCTGTGCTTATTGTATATGTGCTGGACTGGCGGAACACTATTTTATATATATTATTAGTTTCTGCACTATTAGAATTTAAGTGATGTACAGATTCTTTTTTTTTATGCCACATATTAACAGAGATAGTCTTTAACCAAGAATTTGTACTATAAAAATTTATCTTATAAAATCACCATTCTCAATTTTTTTTTCTTGATATTGTCTCTTCCTCCTGTACTTTTTAGCTCACCTGACCCAAAGGGTCATGTGAGCTATTCTCATCACTTGGCGTCCGTCGTCGTCGTCCGTCGTCCGTCGTCCGTCGTACGTCGTAAACTTTTTCAAAAATCTTCTCCTCTGAAAGTACTAGACCAATGGAAACCAAACTTGGTCTGAATCATTACTAGGGTATCTAGTTTCAAAATTGTGTCCGGTGATGCCGTGCACCAACCAACATGGCCGCTGTTACTAAAAATAGAACATATGGTAAAATTGCAGGTTTTTGGTAATATCTCAAAAACCGTTAGTAATATCAAAAATCTGACATGGGGTAAAAATGATCAGCACATCAAGATCTACCTACCCTGCAATTTTGAAGTAAATCTGATTACCCATCTTGGAGTTATTGCCCTTTTTTCATCAAATTTGTAAAATTTTAATGCTTTTCGTCTTATATTTCAAAAACTATAAGAGATAAAGGTTAACTTTAAATTGCAAAAATGTGCGGCATATTAAGATCTACCTACCCTGCAATTTTGAAGTAAATCCCATTACTCATTTTGGAGTTATTTCCCTTTTTTCATCAAATTTTCAAAATTTTAATACTTTTCGTCCTTTATTTCAAAAACTATAACAGACAGATGGTAAGTTGAAACTGCAAACATGCTCAGCATGTCAAGATCTACCTACCCTGCAATTTTGAAGTAAATTTGATTACCCATCTTGGAGTTATTGCCCCTTTTTCATCAATTTTTTTTTTTCCTTTTAATACTTTTCGTCTTATATTTCAAAAACTATTTAGAGATAGATGTTAAGTTTATTGCAAAAATGTGCAGCATATCAAGATCTACCTACCCTGCAATTTTGAAGTAAATCCCATTACCCATTTTGACCGATTATGCAAATTAGAAAAAAGGGGGGATGAAATTAAAAAAAAATCTTCTCCTCTGAAACTACTGAACCAATCTCAACCAAACTTTGCTGAAATGATCCTTAGGTGGTCCCCTTTCAAAATTGTGTCCATTAGCCCCGTCCTGTATCCAAGATGGCCGCCATTACTAAAAATAGAAATTTCTTCAAATGGTCAAAACTGCTCTATTTTAAGCCAGAAAGTGCCCAAATTTGAACTGTATAAGCATAATGATGAACTTTTTAACATATATTACGGGATTTTTTTATGAACTTTGAACTTTTACCGATTTTGACCGATTATGAAATTTAAAAAAAGGGGGGATGAAATTAAAAAAAAAATCTTCTCCTCTGAAACTACTGAGCCAATCTCAACCAAACTTTGCTGAGATGATCCTTAGGTGGTCCCCTTTCAAAATTGTGTCCGTCAGCACCGTCCTGTATCCAAGATGGCCACCATTACTAAAAATAGAAATTTCTTCAAATGGCCAAAACTGTTCTATTTTAAGCCAGAAAGTGCCCAAATTTGAACTGTATAAGCATAATGATGAGCTTTTTAACATATATTACGGATTTTTTATGAACTTTGAACTTTTACCGATTTTGACCGATTATGAAATTTAAAAAAAGGGGGGATGAAATTAAAAAAAAATCTTCTCCTCTGAAACTACTGAGCCAATTTCAACCAAACTTTGCTGAGATGATCCTTAGGTGGTCCCCTTTTAAAATTGTGTCCGTCAGCGCCGTCCTATATCCAAGATGGCCACCATTATTAAAAATAGAAATTTCTTCAAATGGCCAAAACTGCTCTATTTTAAGCCAGAAAGTGCTCAAATTTGAACTGTATAAGCATAATGATGATCTTTTTAACATATATTACGGATTTTTTATGAACTTTGAACTTTTACTGATTTTGACCGATTATGCAAATTAGAAAAAGGGGGGATGGAATTAAAAAAAAATCTTCTCCTCTGAAACTACTGAGTCAATCTCAACCAAACTTTGCTGAAATGATCCTTAGGTGGTCCCCTTTCAAAATTGTGTCCGTCAGCGCCGTCCTGTATCCAAGATGGCCACCATTACTAAAAATAGAAATTTCTTCAAATGGCCAAAACTGCTCTATTTTAAGCCAGAAAGTGCCCAAATTTGAACTGTATAAGCATAATGATGAGCTTTTTAACATATATTACGGGATTTTTTATGAACTTTGAACTTTTACCGAGTTTGACCGATTATGCAAATTAGAAAAAAGGGGGGATGAAATTAAAAAAATCTTCTTCTCTGAAACTACAGAGCCAATCTCAACCAAACTTTGCTGAAATGATTCTTGGGTGGTCCTCTTCCAAAATTGTGTCCAGCATTTCAGAACACCGACCAAGATGGCCGCCACAGCCGAACTTAATTTAACATAGGACCCTATGGGAAATTCCCATAAAAATCTTTTTGTCTGAAACCATTTGCTCAATAAGAACAAAATTTTGATGAAATAGTCATTGAATGGTTCTCTTCCAAAAATGTGTCTGGCGGTTCGACCCTTCGATCAATTTTTATTTACCTGCAATTTTGAAGTAAATCCGATTACCCATCTTGGAGTTCTTGCCCTTTTTTCATCAAATTTATAAAAATGACGAAGGCTACAATTGTTAATTTTTTTTACCGAAGTTATCAAGTTTTATTGACTGATGTTATTATTATACCCAGGTGAGCTATACAGGCTCCTGGGAGCCTCTAGTTAGATTAGAAATTCATAACAAAGATATTTTGGAGCACGAAATGCTTACTCTTCCGTAGCACATGAGTTCACCCACGTTTTTAGTGGGGTTTGTGTTTCTCATGTTTTTAGTTTTCTGTGTAGTGTATATGTTGACCATTGTTTCATGCCTTCTAGGCCATGTGAGCTATTACTATCACTTTTCATCCGTCGTCTGTTGTCCGTCCGTCAACATTTCACATTTTAATCTTCTCCTCAGAAACCACTGGGCCAATTGCAACCAAACTTTGGTGGAATGGTCCTTGGGTGGCCCCCTTCCAAAATTATGTCCGGTGATCCCGACTTCTAACCAAGATGGCCACCAAGCTAAAAATAGAAAAAAGGGGGGATGAATTAAAAAAAAAATCTACTGAGCCAATCTCAACCAAACTTTGCTGAAATGATCATTGGGTGGTCCCCTTCCAAAATTGTGTCGGACATTTCTGACCTCTGACCAAGATGGCCACCACAGCCGAACTTAATTTAACATGGGACCCTATGGGAAATTCCCATAAAAATCTTCTTGTCTGAAACCATTTGCTCAATAAGAACTAAATGTTGATGAAATAGTCATTGGATGGTTTTCTTCCAAAAATGTGTCCGTCGGTTTGGCCCTTCGACCAAGATGGCCCCCACAGCCAAACTTAGCTTAGCATAGGACGACCATATGGGAAATTCACATAAAAATCTTCCCCTCAGAAACCACTGGGCCAATTGCAGCCAAACTTTGGTGGAATGGTTCTTGGATGGCCCCCTTCCAAAATGTTGTCTGGTGATCCTGACTTCCAACCAAGACGGCCACCAAGCTAAAAATAGAAAAAAAGGGGGGGATGAAATAAAAAAAAATCTTCTCCTCTGAAACTACTGAGCCAATCTCAACCAAACTTTGCTGAAATGATCCTTGGGTGGTCCCCTTCCAAAATTGTGTCCGGCATTTCAGACTTCCGACCAAGATGGCTGCCACAGCCAAACTTAATTTAACATAGGACCCTACATTGTATGGGAAATTCCCATAAAAATCTTGTCTGAAACTATTTCCTCAATAAAAACTAAATTTTGATGGAATAGTCATTGGATGGTTCTCTTCCAAAAATGTGTCTGGCGGTTCGGCCCTTCGACCAAGATGGCCCCCACAGCCAAACTTAGCTTAACATGGGAAATTCACATAAAAATCTTCCTATCTGGAACCAGTTGCTCAATTGGAACCAAACTTTGATAAAATAGTCATTGGAAGGTCCTCTTCCAAAATTGTGTCTGGTGGTCCCACCTTCTGACCAAGATGGCTGCACAGCTGAACTTAGTTTAACATAGGATTCTATGGGAAATTCACATAAAAACCATCTTGTCTGGAACCAGTAGCTCAATTAGAACCAAACTTTGATGGAATAGTCATTGGATGGTCCTCTTCCAAAATTGTGTCCGGCAGTCGCACTCTCCCACCAAGATGGCCGCCACAGTGCAGTTGCATTGTTATTGAAAGCAGCTTTGATCCAGGTGAGCGATTACAGGCTCCTGGGAGCCTCTGGTTTCTTTTAGCATTGTATTGTCTAGTCTTAATCCTTTGAATTACAGATTGCATTTTATATTTACCCCTTTGGTATCTTCAGAATTTTCTTTGTTGTTCTAGTACAAAATGAACCTCATTATCATCTCATTGAAAATTTACTTGTTCTCGCCATGATATAGCTGAAAAATTGCAGAGTTGGTGTTAAACAACAATCACTCACCCACTCAGAATTTTCTAAATGTGCCATAGTGCAAAAATTGGATTTAAATTCACAGATGAGCTGTGAAAAATGTTATAATCATTTGATGATTTACCAATAAAAAAGGAGGGTAATAAAATATAAGTTGAATTTAAGAAAAGTGATATCTTAGTTTCCATTTTGATATTTGATGTTTAGGTGGATTTTAGTAGACAGGTATAAATTTTGAGACTTGTGCAATTTTGTAATGTAACCAACATACAAAATGGATATGTACATTTGCACTTCCATTGAAAATTTTCTTTGTATTAATAGACATAAATAATGTTTCTTTATGGTAAATTTTGTTCAAGAAAGATAAAATAGGTAGATAATGTAATTATTTTGTATAGAAATTTAATATTCATTTTTATATACAAAATTAAATGACTTGCATTCAGAATATATACATGTAGTCCATTAAATGACATTGACAATAAACCAGCTTTTCATTTATCATGTTTATTAGAATATTTAAATTGTAAAGTTTAAAATTACAACAGAGTCATATTTTATCACATGTTCAGCCATACTACATACAGTCACTCACACCTGCCCATATGGTCACCTCTATTAAGCAATCATTTGTATTAAATGGTTACCTTTTTCATGTCCTGTCATAGAAAATTTCACATGATTTGAACTTCTTTTAAGAGTTCACCTGTCTTGAAAGATCATTTTCACATTGTAATCTTCTCCTCTGAAACCCCTCAGCCAAATGAACTGAAAGTTGGTAGGAAGCATCTATGGAAGGTCCTTTTTAAAGATGCTCATTTTGTCCCGATCCATTAACAAACATGGCCGCCACAGGCAATTCTTGTTTCTGGTTGGCCGATTTTTACAAATCTTCTCCTCTGAAACCACTTGGCTAAATGAAAAGATACTTGGTAGGAAGCATCTATGGAAGGTCCACTATAAAGATTGCTCATTTCATCCCGATCCGTTAACAAACATGGCCACCACAGGCCATTCTTGTTTCTGATTGGTTGATTTCTAAAAAAAATCTTCTCCTCTGAAACTGCCAGGCCAAATGAATCAAAACTTGGTAGGAAGCATCCTTGGAAGGTCCTCTATCAAGATTGCTCATTTAGTTCCGATCCAATAACAAACATGGCCGCCACAGTCCATTCTTGTTTCTGATTGGTTGATTTCTAAAAAATCTTCTCCTCTGAAACCACTTTCCCAAATGAACTGAAACTTGATAAGAAGCATCTATGGAAGGTCCTCTATAAAGATTGCTCATTTTGTCTTGATTGGTTAACAAACATGGCCACCACAGGCAATTCTTGTTTCTGATTGGTTCATTTCTAAAATATCTTCTCTGTTAAAAGAAAGATAACTCTTGTTTAAATATAGATATCTGTTCAAAATGCAGTTATCTCTATACAGATTTTAACAAATCTTCTCTTCTGAAACCGCTTGGCCAAATGAACTGAAACTTGGTAGGAAGTATCTATGGAAGGTCCTCTGTAAATAATACTCATTTCGTCCCGATCCGTTAACAAACATGGCCACCACAGGCGACTCTTGTTTCTGATTGGCTGAATTAAAAAATTCTTCTCCTCTGAAACCGCTTGACCAAGTGAACCGAACTTGGTAGGAAGCATCTATGGGCGGTCCTCTTTAAAGAGTGCTAATTTAGTTCCGATCTATTTACAAACATGGCCAGGCAATTCTTGTTTCTGATTGGTTGATTTCTAAAAATCTTCTCCTCTGAAACCGCTTGGCCAAACGATCCGAAACTTGGTAGGAAGCATCTATGGAAGGTCCTCTATAAAGATTGCATCCTGTCCCAATCCGTTAACAAACATGGCCACCACAGGCGATTCTTGTTTCTGATTGGCTGATTTTTTATATTCTTCTCCTCTGAAACCGTATGGCCAAATGAACAAAAACTTGGTAGGAAGCATCTATGGAAAGCCCTCTGTTACAAGTAGTCATTTCGTCCCGATCCATTAGCATACATGGCCGCCACAGACAATTCTTGTTTCTGATTGGTTGATTTATAAAAAATCTTCTACTCTGAAACAGCTTGACCAAATGGACCGAAACGTGTTAGGAAGCATTTATGGAAGGTCTTCTATGGGAAATGCTCATTCCTTTTTGATCCGTTAACAAACATGGCCGTCATAGGCAATTCTTGTTTCTTATTGGTCGATTTCCAAAACAGCTTTTCCTCTGAAACCGCTTGGCCAAATGATATGAAACTTAGTAAGAAGTATCTATGGAAGAAGGTCCTCTATAGAATTTGCTCATTTCGTTTTGATCCATTAACAAACATGGCTCCCACAGGCAATTCTTGTTTTAGATTGGTCGATCTCTAAAAATCTTCTTCTCTGAAACTGCTTTGCCAAAATGAGCCAAAATTTGGTGGGAAGCACCTATGGAAGGTTCTGTATTAAGTTTCCTCAAAGCAGAATGAAAGGTGAACGACACAGGCTCAGCTCAGTGCTGAGCCTCTAGTTTCTTTTTCCCAAAGGTGACCTCTTAAAATAGGTTTGACTGTATCTCATTTATATCTCATATATATCTCACTTAGAAAATAGATTTGTTGTAAAGAATGAGTTATTGTTGACATCAGTTATTAGAATCTACTTCTATAATTATATAATAATTAGTTATTTCAATTTGTAATTTAAGTGTTTGAAGTCAGTAAAAGTGATTTAAGTTACATTTATACTGAATCATTTGATATCTCATCTTGGGTTACAAATATCTGTTAGGAATGTTTATCACCTACTACATAGGTATCTTCATACTTTTTAATTTACATACTTCTTCTAAGTAAAATTTGTTCATGCCACGATACAGCTGAAATACTGCTAAAGTTGGCATTAAACAACTCAATCAATCAATCAATCAATCAATCAATCTACTAAGTAAGAGTTAGAATATCCTATTGCTGAATACTTGAAACTCACAAAAAGAAAAAATAATAAAATGGTGAAGATTATTGGAGGAAGATGACATGAAGATTCTGATTGCAGTATAAACAATTATTACAGGTCAATAGGGCTTATGGTGTTTAATGCCACTTTGAACAATATTTCAGTTATGTAATGGCGGTAATTTGAACAATATTTCAGTTATGTAATGGCGGTCAGTTTTATTGATGGAGGAAACCGGAGTACCCAGAAAATGTCATTGACCTGTCGCAAGTCACTGACAAACTTTATTGCATAATGTTGTATCAAGTACACCTCGCCATGAACGGGGTTCGAACTCATATCTTTAGTGATGATAGGCACTGATTGCATAGGTACATGTAGTTGTAAATCCAAATTACCATACGATCACGACCACGACAGCCTCTTGGAGCTGAATATATAAAGAAAAATATGTATTTGTAAAATTGCTTCACCCATGTTTTGTTTTCTTATTGATAGCCCCACAACAATATGGGCTATTAAATTATATACACCAAATAACATTGAAACAACAAAGATACCCAGATGTAACGTTTATCATTTATTGGCAGAAGTAAAGAGTACCGCTCAACTGTAGACATGGGTCATTTCAAACTCATTTTATGGTATGAGTTTTGATCAATGTTGAAGACCCTACTGTGACTGTTAAATGCAGAACAGCAATAAAAGCACTGTTCCTTTACTTGAATTTATTTCTAAGTGTAATGTTGGATAGTTTCTCATGTTCATTTACATCCGCATCCAATCTCACTAGTTTACAATATAATTTCAGATTTTGAATTGTTATTTGGTTGTATTTTTCAGGGAGAGTTGGTATATGGAGATTATGGAAGGAAGATAGACTTAGCAAGGAAGACTGGTTCTCTGAAAGGCAAAGTGTTGATGATTAGGCAGGGAGGAAATATATCTGTAAAAGAAAAGGTTCATAAACTTTTTATCTGTTAAATATATATAACTTATATATTTATATATGGGTTAATCATGTTTTGTATGAAGGTCAAGAAATAGGGATTCAATTGTTGTTCTTCAACATATTGTCACTTGATTGATACTGTAATGATTAGTGTGCTCGTCTCAAATGCGGGAGATCGTGGGCTTGAGCCCTGATCGGGTCGACCTAAAGTCAAAGACTATAAAATTGGTATTTTTTTCCTTCTCCGCTAAGCACACAGCATTAAGGAGAAAGAGCAAAGGCTGGTTGGCTCGGAATCAGAATAATGTGTCCAAGTTGGGCGACATGTCTATCTGTGCCGGGTCTGTTGTTTCTGTGAACTAGCACTATAAAAATCCACCTAAGCGTATTGATCTAGTACAAAGCTAACTTCATCGACATCATCTCATCGAAAATTAAGTTGTTCTCGCCATTATATAGCTGAAAAATTGCTGAGTTGGCGCTAAGCAACAACCACTCACTCACTCAAATTTAACACCTTTCCCAAAGGGCAGCTCTCTCTACAAGGAAGTTGTACCCTATCTTTTCCTATTTATATACAACACAGTATATTGTATACATGTATTATTAAGAACCATCTTTCTAGGCTATTTATAACTGTTATAAATTAATGAGTACTGGGTACAGGCATTTATAAAATTGAGTTTCATTTTAAAGTGTACATCTTCCACAGATATTTTATTGTCATATAGAACAGGGTCGATAAGATCTGTTTCTACGTAAGCGATTCACTATGAAGTCATCATCCTCACGATAACTGAAATGATTGACAGGACTAAACAATATACATATATAATAACTCCAGTAATGAAGGTGGAGACAGTCCTTATCACTATATTTATAGTATAAGAGGGAGAGTCAAATAGGATGAGCTGTGATAAAGTATGTTGAGACATTCAAATCTGACAATCATATTTTTATCGGCAAGCCTAAGAATCATATCAGTCATTCCTTTGATACTGATAATATCCTTCAGTGAGATCAAAGAAAAAATGTATGAATTACTGATAATAGGAACTGATAATCTCTATGATTATCCAAAACTGATCCACAATGACTTGTGAACAGGTCCAATAGCTTTTGTTTTGAGGGGATTTCTATTGGCCAAGTCCTAGGTGATATACGTACATGGATACCAATACTAAAGTTATAGCCTTATTTGCAGCATATCCATTGTTTGTATTCTTTTAAATTCAGTTTTGTATTGAAAAAAAAAAAAACCAGACATAAATGTTCAAACAAAGGATTTTCTATATTTCATAAATCTCTTTGTTGTGTAGGTAATATGAAGACTATATGTATATGTAATACTTGTATACAGGGGTGATAGATCGTGGAATTATTATTTCACATGCATTTCACTTAGATTTATCAAAGATTATAGTTGGTTTTCTATGGGTACTCCTGTGTCCTCCACCAATAAAACTGACTGCCACAATATAACTGAAATATTGTTGAAAGTGGTGTTAAACACCATAACCCTAACCCACCTTCAAGATTATATGTCTGAGTCTGAAAGCTAAAGTTAATATGTAATTTACATTTGTACGTTGTCCCAGAAAATGGATGTTTTTTTAAAGTTTGTGTAACTTAACGTACATTTTTTGTATGGACTTAACCTCAGGGGCTTCTTAGTAACTACTCTAAGATTGACTTGTTTAAGTTCTATCAATTCAAATCAATTTATACTTAGTCAAACAATAATGATTGATATTGAAATATATATTTAAGATATTATCACTTAAAACCAATATTGATCATTTTATTATTTGTAATAATTTGTGTGTACAAACATACACATTGCTGGAGAGAAAGAAAAAAATGACTTTTGAATCAAAGGTCTAGTTTGTAACCTTCGTTTATTGGTCAAAATCTGACGTACTAAGTTTTGATTTAATTTTTCTAATGGATTATGATAAATTTAAACTATCAGTCTTTGCATAACCCACTTGCCTGAAGCCAGGGACAAGTAAAACTGGATTCTGTGCAAGTGAAAATTATGAAAGAATTCGTTTGAATAAATAGAAAAAATTTCTAATTTTGGCTTTCGGGCAAGTAGGTGAAAAAAATGAAGGCAAAGACTAATTTCATTTTTGTTTGTTTTTATACATGTATATCATTTTAAGAGAACAGTACCATTTTATTGTTCTTGTTTTAACATTATGTAGTAGAAGTACATTTAATTGACTCCTTTCTAAATTCTAGAAGAATTTTGACAGAACAAACTTCCTCAAGTAGGCATGAGATCATTGATTTATGACACAATAAATCATATACAGTTAATATCATAATCCTATATTATTTTCCTTAAGTCAACAAAGAAATAGTTGATATTTACAAAGTAGTGCTGAGATAATGTCTGAACCTTGATAACAGTATTGACATGGTAAAAGATGGAAAAAATGTCAAAACAGTACACTAAGTAGTTGTCTATGACCTCAGGCTTCTGCAAAATGGGACGGTACTAGGTACCTAATGGTATTTGTTACCTCCTGATTTTAAAGAGTGTTGAAGACGATATTCATGAAAAAAGTTCAAATTTTAATAAAAAAGTACCACCTATACATGTAAATACTGAAGTACATGTACTAGTACACTTGAAAAATATTGAAAGACCCTGTGACCTAGGCTATGGAATGGATGTGTTACATATGTACTGGATATTAAAGACCCTGTGACCTAGGCTATGGAATGGATGTGTTACATATGTACTGGATATTAAAGGCACTATGTGTCATTTAAATGTACTGGATATTTGTGAATTTGAGACACCCTTTTTTAAATTAATTTAATTTGAGGAAATTTAACCAAACTTTATACCATTTGATGAGGGAATTTAACTTATCTTTACCAGATTTGATGGGAGAATTTAACTAAACTTTACTGTGTTTGATGGAATTTAACAAAACTCTTCCATATTCCTTCACACAACCTACATGTACTGATGTGTGTCTTCAATTTATTTTTCCTAAAAATTGTTTTTTAAGGTTTCCAAATAGCCTTCTGAGGTGAGGCTTTTTTCAACTTTAAAACCAAATGAAACAATTTTGTAAAAAACCAAAAATGATTAAAAGTACATGTAACATGAAAAAGGAAAATACATCTATCAATTAAATATAAAAAGAAATATTGTGTCAGTAAATTTTTAAAAACATATTACAGAAAATTTAGAATTACAAATGTATACTGTTAAAGTATAGAAGTACTTAACTTTGATTATATTAAAGGTATATATATATTTAATGTAGAAATCTTCAGTTTTGATTGAATTTGTGTTAATATATAAGAGAAATAATTTGAAAAGGAAGTGACTGCCTCATTGAATTAAAATGAAAAAGTTTGTAGTATTGAAGAACATTAGCTCAGTGATGTGAACGTATTTCTCAAAATATCTACCAATTATATTCTAATAAATGATTTAATTTCTATTAAATAAAAAAAAGAATTTAATGATGGATTTCTCATAGAATTTAATTTTAAAACTAATTGTTAGTTTGCTAAGAACTCTTGAAATATACAAACACTTAAAGACAGAGTATTGTAGTAATATGGACAAAATCTATCCTTTGTTTTAATATAAAAATGAAAGTTTTAAGTTTGAAATCTGTTTTTTTGAGGGGGGCTAGTATACATTTTCAGTATATTAAACAAGTAAACAGTAATTAAGTACAAAATGTATTTGAATTGGTGTGACCCAATGTTTCCCTTTCTTTAATTTGTAGTAAATGGTGCAATTGCATCATGGGTAAAATTGCATCATGAGTATATGTCGTCTGTCATTAGTGATTGTAGCATTGCAGCTTAAAATGTGGATAGAAGTTCTGTTTGGTGTTTACCAGACTATTTACTGTAATTTAAATGTCTAGTCTGTTATGGAGGGTTATAAATAGATTTTAAAGGAGGTATATCGATTTAAAATCGAAACAAATATGTCCTAAATGCATTGATAGCATTTGGTATTCTACTGCTTAGTAACCAACAAAGGCAGTTTGTCTTCTTCATCTGTTATTGTATTAAATGAAGTGTTAGGCTGTAAATTTGTGATAAAATGTAATACATTCAAGGTATATAACCTGTTAAATGAACATATAAAATCTTAAGTTCATTGTATTTTTAATACATGGCTGGTATATATTCGTTTTTTTAATAGTATATAAGATCAACGAAATTACAATGAATTAAGATGAGAAGAATTTATTTTTGTATATTTATGTTAATCTGTAATAATGGAGTGATCTCCCTTGTCACATTTAGATCTATTGATGTACTGGTAAATGTTTGAATTTCATAAAATTATAATTTAAAATAGATGGAGTCCAGACTTACCTTTAAAAATGTTTCGAAAACATTGAAATCGTTTCTGAAAGTATTTGAAATGCATTATACTATCATCTGAACTTAATATTTTTATGAATCGTAATAAAACACCATTTTGTGTTGTTTTTTAGACACAATATTTTTTTTTTTAAACGTGACCCAAATCGTTTAGTTTTGACATATGAATAACACAAGTCGCCATTTGTTAGTGGTAGTCAATATAGCTATGAGTATAAGATACTGTGGTCTCCTACTGTCCTTTGTTTAATTAAGAGTGCATTGGATAGGAAAATATACAGTAAAATATGTTTAGTGACCACCTCTACAGTCTTCACCCTAACCCACCTCCTTGAAGTCTGGGACAAGTAAAACTGGATTTGGACAAGTGAAAATTATGAAAGAATTTGTTTGTTTAAATACAAC
Source organism: Bathymodiolus brooksi (assembly GCA_963680875.1). Classification (NCBI taxonomy): domain Eukaryota; kingdom Metazoa; phylum Mollusca; class Bivalvia; order Mytilida; family Modiolidae; genus Bathymodiolus; species Bathymodiolus brooksi. The sequence continues at coordinate 103,984,616 of OY804576.1, forward strand.
GTAGAACATTTTTCTAAATTTGGCTTTCGGGCAAGTAGGTAAAAAAATTAAAGGCAAAGACTGCCTCTATTAAGCAATAACTTGTATTATGCGACCTTAATTTTCATTTTCCTTTCACGGTGTATTTATTATTAATTAAACCTGTATTTAGCTACCACCTGTCTTATATAACCCTATTTCAATGTTCCCTTGTAAGGTCACCTAAGACAGGTTTGACTGTAGTGTCGGATGTCATCTACACTGCCGTGCCATATATATTTTCCCAAAATGGCGACGTCAATTACTTATCAGTAAAAGTATCAACTAATTGACCAGGCTATTGCAATGTAAATGAAAAAGGTACATACCTTATCTTTCAGTATTTAGTTATTTGTCCCTTTCCCCTCATAACGGCTCTCAATCGGGTTGGAATACTTTGAAATAGACTCTGTATATAGTGAAGTGGAAGTTTATACCAAATATCCTGAACAGCATCTTTCAAATCTTGTTTAGTTTTGATATCGTTCACCCTCCTCTTGAGTTGAATTTTAAGGGTCCGCCAAACATTTTCTATGATATTGAGATCAGGGCTCTGTGGTGGCCAAGGAAGAGTGGGAATGTGGTTGTCTCTTTTCCACTGGGTGGTCCGTACTGAGACATGACATGGCGCGTTGTCCTCCTGTAGTGTCCAACGGTCCGTAGGAAAATGTTTAGTAACAACTGGCCATAAACATTCATCCAGCACATTTATATACTTCTCGGAATTCATATTTCCTTCTACTGGTACAAGTTTTCCAACACCTTTGTAAGTAATGCAGCCCCAAAACAACACACACAGCCGACTGACGATCCTGATCACCATACTGCCTTAAACATTGAGGCATAAAAGTTTAATGTGAGCAACGCCACACATATTTTCTTGTTTTTTCCAATAACAACTTGCGTTTCATCTAAAAAAATGATTTTTGACCAATGTTCCCTTACATTCCAGTGATATTTTGATCTGCAAAATGCTCTCCTCTTACCTTGGTTGACACCTCGAATCGTAATAAACTTCGCAATTCTTCTCCTTTTGAATCCGGCATCGTGTAAGCGCCTCTGGACTGTTCTTTGTGAAAGTTTGTAAGGTGTGCTATTATTGAATTTAGAGGTAAGGTCTCCTAGGGTCTGTCTCCTGTTGGTTTTAACCATACGTAGTAGCAGACGATCAGTCCTGACATTCGTCTTCTTTTTCCGGCCGCTTCTCGGAAGTTTTTCTACAGTGCCTCATTCCCAGTAACGTTTTATGATGTAAGAAACTGTTCTCCGGTTTAAAGACAAGAATTCTGCAATCTTACAAGCACTATACCCTTCTTGATCAAGCCCCATGATAGTTTCTTTCAGGTCAGTAGACAACTCCTTCCCGTCTCGCACCATTTTTATAAACGCTGTGCTTCCCCAAATTTCAGCCCATTTCACCTTATTTACAGTGTCTGGTGAAATTAATACACCTCAAAATTATCCAGGAAAATGTTTGCACAATTACTGATACTATTACTAGGTCAATTATGAACAATTATGATGTCATTGTATGCTGACAGACTTAACGTCAGCCATTTTGGGAAAATATATATGGCATGGCACTGTAGATTCCTAGTTTAGGATAAAAAATTAAAAAATAATTCATAATCTATTAGAAAGATTTATAATTCATATATTTTTTTATCTGTGTTTTTAATGGTATAATACACATACCATAGACAGCCGTACATGTATACATATTTATTACCCTCATTTGTGCATTATCCGCACCCCTATTGCCTCCCAAGGGGCTGTCATGGCCATGATCGTATGGTAGTTGATTTTAAAACTACCTATGCAATCAGTGCCTATCACCACTGATGTTGTGAGTTCGAATCTCGATCAGGGCGAGGTGTACAACATTATGTGATAAAGTTGGTCAGTGACTTATGACAGGTTGGTGGTTTTCTCTGGGTCCTCCGGTTTCCTCCACCAATTAAACTGACCGCCACGATATAACTGAAAACAAAAACTTATTGTCTCCCAAAATGTCTGAAAATAAAATCAGAAAGTCATAAGAATGACCTTTTTGAAAAGTGGTGCAAGATGGTTTCAGCTATTTTTCATTGATTTTCAGTTTTTTTACTTTAAAACCAGAAATATCCCCGATTAACTAGAAATATATATATTTTAATTTTCATATTCCATTGATTATTTTATTTTTTGATTTTAGATATCCATAGCCTCTGCATATGAAGTGAATGGGATACTGTTACAGGATGGCGATACAGGTTATTTCAACTGTAAGTACATTGTAATACACCTTTTGTGCATTTCTGATTTGATTCTAAAACTACGTTTTTGTAGGAGTTATTTCCCTTGCAATTGGCAAAATGATGTACCTTCTCACGAGCAACGAGATGGACAAAGAATTTTAGTGTAATTTTCATACAATCTGGAGATATTTGAACCTTGTTAAAAATAGGATAATATTATAGCAAATAGGAAATTCACAAGTTGTTACAACATTAAAATTTTGTGCATATTATAGGCAAAATTTATGATATTTTCACTGAACTTTGCATGAAATATGACCTTTTGCCCACCTTTAAGGGAAATAACTCCTAAAAAAATTTGTTAATACACGCGAAAACATGTGTACATTCAATTTCGGCAACTATTTGCTAACAGATAATGTCAATACAGATAATGTCAATTTCAAGTAATAATTGCTTAGGGATACCCACTAATGGGTTAACATAATTATTGGTCAGTCTATGCCAAAATAATTTGACAAACTAGCCTTAAAGGCATTTTAGAAGAATTTTTTCTATATGATAAAGCAAATTTTTATAAGAAACAATTGTATGTAGTGTTGTTTTATAGAATGGGAATGAGATTATGTAATTTGTTAGTTGATTGTTATTTTGATCGTGACGTAACTATTCAAATTTGCCATGTTTTTCATCATCACAATTGCAAAATATTCTTATAATTCAATGTTGATTCTACATAATAAACAGGTTCCTATACCTACATGTATACAATGATAATTGTGACAGATCACATCAGTGGTGTAATGGTTAGTGTGCACATCTGGAGGTCAAGACTCGGTCAGGTCAAACCAAAGGTTATGAATTTGGTATTTGCTGCTTCTCCGCTAAGAACGCAGCATTAAGGAGAATGAGCAAAGACTGGTTGGCTCGGAATCAGAATAATGTGTGAGAGTGGAGCTACGTGTCTACCCACATAATGTTCTTTCACTATAAATATCCAACTCAGCGTGTTGGTCTAGTGCAAAGCGGGTATTATCTTATTGAAATACAACTTGTTCTTACCATGATATAGCTGAAAATTGCTCAATTGATGTTAAACACCAATCACTCATTCACTCACTAATTGTGAAAAAATGTAATACTTACATATTTGTGATACAAGTATATTGGATTGTTATATCACTTGTATCATTTTCACATAATATATATGTTATTCTTAATTAATCAGAAAAATAATAAACTTTTCACCCTTTCATATTTAGGTAAGGAGAAGAATGTTGAATTGCCAGTACTATCAATATCAGAAGATACAGTTCAAATGTTATTGTCCTACTACATCAACAATAATAGTGAGTTTATCAATTTACTTACAATTTTATAACATAGAGTATAAGAAAAAGGGAAGCAACCCTGTGTTTGACAGTTATGTTCTATGGCTGACAATAATTCTAGTGCTGTTTATATTATAATGACTATACTATTCTCTCTTATAATATGTCACTGTCTCGCATCCTTACGAATGTATTTACTTTTTCTGTATCTTACTGTGTAAGAGATATTGTCATTGGTTCATTTTCAGTCACATGACTAATCACAATGAGAGACTGGGTGGATGAGTGGTTGTTGTTAATGTGGGTTTGAGCAGTGTTACTCACCTCAAGTGTAGATTGATTGATTATTGCTTAACACCCAGTAGTCAATATTTCAGCTATATTTAGGACGAGAACAAGCTGAACAATATATAAAAACAATATAGAAATGAGGCAGGGATTGGGCAACTGGGAGCAAGTACTGTTCACTGCCACTGGAAAAGTATAGAGAAATTGGGTAGTGTTTGACTGTTGGTTATAGCATGACTGCTGGTTATAGCATGACTGTTGGTTATAGCATGACTGCTGGTAATACAGTAGATTCCGCTTATTTGCAAAGCCTATTTGTCAGAGAAAATTTTGCAATTAAGCGGACTTTGCGATAAAACGAAATGCTATTCAGACCGGAAGTATAGACTACAGGTGCCGTGACATTGACATTTTGTTTACCTGGAGCTGATATTGCTGATATGTTGATAAAGTAAATGCATGAATGTAAATAATAAATTAGAATATTTAATGAAAGTCTTTGTTGTTTATTACTGGTGTAAATAATATTTCCATCATTTCTGTGGATTGGGGGAGCTTTTTGTGTACATCGAGTGTCACATGATCACGCGATAGATGTTACGTTTTGTGTACTGTAAATGAGTTGTTACTAAATTAATGATAGTTACTGCAGTATCCATATTGTTATTTATAACTGTAGGGTTTTACTTTTCATCTTGGTAGGTTATTATCGATAGATATCTCTGTTGTTGACTTCATTCCGTTTCTGTGTAATGGGAGCTTTGTGTATCGAGGATTTGTGTAGTTGTTTATATCACGTGATGGTGGATATTTATAACCATAGGATGACATTTTGCTTACTGAATGAGGAAATAGCAAAATAAAAAAAACACAAGCCCAAAATCTGAATACTTTTCATTATTAAATAAATAAAAAAATAATTAATCCGCTTTGATTTTTTGTTTGATGTTCTAATTTACATTAATTAATTAACAAACTAAGTAAACATATTTTAACTTCTCTTGAAGTTTTTAATCACTGATCAGCATTCATATTAATTTCTTTGATCACTAATTATGTGTTTTGAATTGCTGCGTGGCTGATTGTTACAAATCTAAAAATAGACACCAGGGCTTTTACCTGTAAGGTCACACACTTAATTATTGAATCAAAATGGCGGACGATCAACACTGATTGAGGTTACTGATAACACAAAACGTTCTTTATTAGAGCTTTATTGAAGTTCAGGAAAAGGATTAAACACAAATAAACATGTAAATGGATTTTTATTAAAATATTCAATAGCTCAAAGCGTCTCCAAATGTCTGATCAGGTTATCACCACACGCCGTTTCAACATCGATCTGCATGAACAAAATCAATCAATTAGTTCAAAGGTGTATTGGATTTTTTTTCTCCTTCTTTTTTTTATCAGTTCTAGAGTAGTTTTGCAAATAACCGACACTTTTATACATTTTTGGCAAAAATTGTCTTTGCAATAAAGCGAATTTTGCCATTAACCGCTTTGCAATTAACCGCGTGTTTTAACGTTAAATGAATGGTAAATGGATCAGTGTTTAAGCTTTTTTTGCAATAATACGAATTTTGCAATTAACCGGTTTGCAATTAAGTGGAGTCTACTGTAGTATGACTGCTAGTTATAGCATGACTGTTGGTTATAGCATGACTGTTGGTTATAGCATGACTGCTGGTTATAGCATGACTGTTGGTTATATCATGACTGCTGGTTATAGCATGACTGCTGGTTATAGCATGACTTGGTTATAGCATGACTGTTGGTTATAGCATGACTTGGTTATAGCATGACTGTTGGTTATAGCATGACTGTTGGTTATAGCATGACTGCTGGTTATAGCATGACTGTTGGTTATATCATGACTGCTGGTTATAGCATGACTGCTGGTTATAGCATGACTTGGTTATAGCATGACTGTTGGTTATAGCATGACTTGGTTATAGCATGACTGTTGGTTATAGCATGACTGCTGGTTATAGCATGACTGCTGGTTATAGCATGACTATTGGTTATAGTATGACTGTTGGTTATAGCATGACTGTTGGTTATAGCATGACTGCTGGTTATAGCATGACTGTTGGTTATAGCATGACTGCTGGTTATAGCATGACTGCTGGTTATAGCATGACTGCTGGTTATAGCATGACTGCTGTTATAGTACGACTGTTGGTTATAGTATGACTGTTGGTTATAGTATGACTTGGTTATAGTATGACTGTTGGTTATAGTATGACTGTTGGTTATAGTATGACTTGGTTATAGTATGACTGTTGGTTATAGTATGACTGTTGGTTATAGCATGACTTGGTTATTACATGACTGTTGGTTATAGCATGACTGTTGGTTATAGCATGGCTTGGTTATAGCATGACTGTTGGTTATAGCATGACTGCTGGTTATAGCATGACTGATTGTCATAGTGTGTCTGCTGGTTATAGCATGACTGCTGGTTATAGTATGATTGATTGTCAGTGTGTCTGCTGGTTATAGCATGACTGCTGGTTATAGCATGACTGCTGGTCATAGTGCGACTGCTGGTTATAGCATGACTGATTGTCATAGTGTGTGCTGGTTATAGCATGATTGATTGTCATAGTGTGTCTGCTGGTTATAGCATGACTGATTGTCATAGTGTGTCTGCTGATTATAGTATGACTGATTGTCATAGTGTGTCTGCTGGTTATTGTATGACTGATTGTCATAGTGTGTCTGCTGGTTATAGTATGACTGATTGTCATAGTGTGTCTGCTGGTTATAGTATGACTGATTGTCATAGTGTGTCTGCTGGTTATAGTATGACTGATTGTCATAGTGTGTCTGCTGGTTATAGTATGACTGATTGTCATAGTGTGTCTGCTGGTTATAGTATGACTGATTGTCATAGTGTGTCTGCTGGTTATTGTATGACTGATTGTCATAGTGTGTCTGCTGGTTATAGTATGACTGATTGTCATAGTGTGTCTGCTGGTTATTGTATGACTGATTGTCATAGTGTGTCTGCTGGTTATAGTATGACTGATTGTCATAGTGTGTCTGCTGGTTATTGTATGACTGATTGTCATAGTGTGTCTGCTGGTTATTGTATGACTGATTGTCATAGTGTGTCTGCTGGTTATAGTATGACTGATTGTCATAGTGTGTCTGCTGGTTATAGCATGACTGATTGTCACATGGTGTGTCTGCTGGTTATAGCATGATTGATTGTTATTGTGTGATTGCTGGTTATAGCATGACTGTTGGTTATAGTGTGATTGCTGGTTATAGTGTGATTGCTGGTTATAGTGTGACTGCTGGTTATAGTGTGATTGCTGGTTATAGTGTGACTGCTGGTTATAGCATGACTGCTGGTTATAGTGTGATTGCTGGTTATAGCATGACTGCTGGTTATAGTGTGATTGCTGGCTATAGCATGACTGCTGGTTATAGTGTGATTGCTGGTTATAGCATGACTGTTGGTTATAGTGTGATTGCTGGTTATAGTGTGACTGCTGGTTATAGTGTGATTGCTGGTTATAGCATGACTGCTGGTTATAGTGTGATTGCTGGTTATAGCTTGACTGCTGGTTAGTGTGACTGCTGGTTATAGCATGACTGCTGGTTCTAGTGTAACTAATTGTTATAGTGGACCAAGTGGTTTTCTTTACATGATTTTGTATATCATTTATGAACTGATATACTCTTTTTTGTTTAGGGCCTCAGGAATGGAGTTTAGCTTTATTAGCTTTATTAGCTCACCTGACCCAAAGGGTCATGTTAGATATAGTTACGACTTGTTAAAACTGTGTAACCATATAAAATACCGTATTTCATGAGAACAGTATTAGACTGTTATCACTTTATACAATATTGATAAACAAGTAAAGTAACCAATGTTTGCCTGTCACTTATATTATAGGAAATATAACCATACGGTTTACATCAAACTACGTACAGATGAAAAAATTGGTGCAAAATATTGTTGGTAGTATTACTGGAGATTTAGAAAGAGGTAAGACAAGAGATTACATTTTTCTTCTGCCCCGGTCCCTTGGCGATGGGTGTATAAATTTTATCCACGTCCATGCATTCATCCGTATGTACGTCCCACATTTGGTTTGCACCCAATAACTTAAAAGGAAGGCCAAGTTCAATTTCAGACATTACCACTTTTTCCGTTCTAGAATTACATCCTGTACTTTAGCTGAAAGGGGGGGGGGGGGGGGGGGGGGCATTCATATCCTATGGATACATTCTTCCCTTTTTGGGGTTAGATTTTGTACATATTGGTCACTTATGTATTATAATGTCAGCCTGTCTGTCCTGCCTTTTATTAACAATAACAATAAGGAAGGAGTTGTGACAGATTTTCTTTGTATGCTGTTATGAGAATAACATTCATTTCTTTAACTTCCCAAAAGTTTATAATGTTATAATGGAGGGAAGATTTGCCATCTCATTAACTCATTTAACTCCACCACATTTTTGTGCCTGTCTCGAGCTACGACCAAGATTTCCATCGCTGTGTGTTGTCATCATCTTTTTGTGTTTTGAAATTTAGAATGGAGTGATTTGTGTTGTTACTGAAGAGATTGTCTCTTTTATTTCGAAATATTTTCATTTAACTGAACAACCAATAACACTTTGGGGTCGTCTGGATCGTGATTGTATGGTGGTTGGATTTACAACTACCTGTACAATCAGTGCCTATTACCACTAAAGTGGTGAGTTCATGGCTAGGTGTATTCGATACAACATTATGTGATAAACTTTTTCAGTGACTTGCGACAGATCGGTTGTTTTCTCTGGGTAATCTGGTTTCCTTCACCAATAAGACTGAATGCCACATTATAACTGAAATATTGTTGAAAGTGGCATTAAACACCATGAACCAAACCAACCAATAACAATTCTCTCTTTGACATATCATTACTTAAGATGCCATTAACTAATTGTTTTGATTGTACTATTTTAGACAGATTTGTGGTAATTGGAGCTTCCAGATCCCAATTTTTACCTCAAGTGGGAACAAGCTATATGTTAGAATTAGCTAGAAGTTTTAAAGACATGCAGAAGATAAATGGTTGGATTCCAAGACGAACTGTTAAATTTTACTCATGGGATCACGATGGTATCACAAATATTGGTTTTGATCAAAATTTAAAGGTATTTTTTTATTTTAATTTGTAAGATATGTTTAAATTATTGTTTCTTTCTTGTTGTTAGCTTAAAAAAATTGAATGCAGATACTTTTGGCATTTTGAATGATGGAACATGTTGTGAAAAATTTGGAAAATTGATATTTTCTCAAATAATTAATATATAGCAAAACACAAGCTTGTATAGGTTCATTAGGTTGTGTGTTCATTATAAATTCACATTTAATTTGCAATGAAAAATAAATCAAGCTTACTAGCCCAATCAGATTTTTATTTCCCAGGTACAATAGGACCAGTGCTAAAGTTTCAGACTGAGACTATCATGTGATAACAATTCAACCAATAAAATCATATTAATATTTCATTGCTGATGTAAGGTGGTATTTACTTTTTTAAATTATCAATACACAGAAATAATAATAAAATCAGGTATTCAAAAACCATCTAAAATGGTATTGGAGGGTATAAGATAACTGATAAAGGTAAGAACCTATCCTTTTCTATCTTGTAGCAAATGATTCATAAATCAAACAGACCACATAATGTTTTCTATATTCTAACTGCCAAAGGCACACATGCATGCAGTATTTGTATTTCCTATGATAGGAAAAGACAAATACCATTAAAAATAATTATTTGAAGAACATAAATAATTGCATTTATCACATATTTGTACATAATATGTACCTCTTTGCATGTGTGATAAACAAAGAAGTGCCAAATCCATATCAGTGCCTGGGGCAAATAACCGGTTATTGTGCCCTGTTGATAACGTCATTGTGACACGTAAGCAAGCATCATACAAGAAACCGATACAACAGAGATGAAGAATGTCAATGCAAAACATAAAACTGAGAGTAACATAAGGATATTCAAGGATTGGCTATCAACAGTGGGAGAACACCGTAATCCAGAATATTTTGGAGTCAAGGGGATGTACATGCACCTGGCAATATTTTTTTTCAGCGTGCACATAATTCAAACAGGATTACGAACCTGATTCATTGAAATGTATCCAAGCTGCCATCAGTAGATATCTTAGTGATGACTAATGTTGATATTCGTCAGTAATAACTCTGTCCAGTCAACAGTTACTAACAATAACTCTATTAAGCAAACCGTTATCGATTTGGCTCCCATTTTGTCCAACTCCAGAATAACACTCAAATATCCAGGGAAATGTGACAATATTTTTTATAGCACAAATGATAAGAATTAGAATGCTGGTTTATATTGAAAAGTTCTGTTTAATACCAGTTATAAATACAATGAATTATTTTGTTGACTTTTACAAGTTATTTGTTTTGTTGTTATTTTAATGAATAAACATAAATTCATTTATTCATTTATAATTAATTTATTTCAGTCATGGTTAAATATGTGATAAACAGATTATAACATAGCCTTTTCAATATAGGTCCTGGTATCATCCCTCGACCCATATCAGCCTCGGCTATTGCTTTGGGCTGATATGGGAGACTCAGGATGATACCAAGACCGATATGGAAAAGGCATGTTATATATAATCTATATTTATAAGACGCTGTAAAGATGGGATAATAAGAAGTCCAGGAAATGTTTCCTAATTAAGTTATATTGGAATTAGATTGAATATCAACGTTAATAGCAATTGTTTTTGAACATTTTTATTATCCGAATATTCTGTGTCAGTACTCGTAATTGCTCTTTTTTAGTGTAAGAAATGGTTGAAGATACCAAAAAGGGTATTTAGAAGCTGTAAATGGAAGGACAAGTCAACAAAATGGGCCAAAAATATAAACAAATGACAAAAGTATGAAACATTTCATGAACTTAGAACTTAACAATGATAACATAATTTTTTTAAGCTTGTTTTTCATTTTATTTTGCAGTTACAGAACACCCTACTGGATTCCTCAATTGTAGGTTATATTGACTTTGACCTTCTACAAAATGGTACCTGGACTGCAAATAACAATAAACATTGGTTACAGATAACTGGCAATCAAATTTTCTCAGAAGTTGTCAAAAATGTTGTTAAAGAGGTAGGAAAAATAACATAAGAAAACTATTCAAAGCGACATGTTTTAACTTGATCAGCTGAAAGAAATAAAAATGACAAAATCATCAATTTATTTAGCTTTTATACAGGGAAATATGAATGAGTGAGTGATTGTTGTTTAATGCAAAATGTGCAATATTTCAGATATATCAGGGCTCTACAATGCGACCAAAACACTTGCAAGTTGCTTTTGTAAAATGCAAATAAAAATTCTGTATTGATCGCCAGACGGCGAGTTGATATTTCCGGAACATTTTCGTTCCCTCACCGATCGTATTTTTCAATTTAAATTCTTACTTTGATTATCTGGGCTTTTAAACTGCACAATTGACTCAGACATTACAGTTTTAAATCACATACTTTGAATGCTTGCAAGTGACCACGATGAGCAAAAAACAAAACCTTCTTAACAAAAGAAGTGCTAGTGGAAGCTGGTATGAATTGTAGAGACCTTTATATCTTGGGGAGAACAAATTACATTCAATGAGATGATAATGTCAACAGTCCATAGGTAGACATGTCTCTCCACTTTGACACATTATCCTGATTCTGAGCCAACCAGTCTTTGCTCTTTCTTCTGAATGTTGTGCTTAGCGGAGAAACAGCAAATAGTCTTTGGTTTGACCCGAGCAGAGTTCAAACTCACGATCTACCATACTTGAGGCTAGCACACTAACTATTACATCACTGATGTGGTTGCCAACTGTCATGTTTGTTTTATATGCCAGTGCTTTGATATTTGTCAGTCTTTGTTTTCTAGATTCCTGATCCTGATCATACAGCTTTAGTATTAAAGGACACATGGCATGGTATAATACATGATAAAACAACACATAACTCTGGACTTCAGCAGTTAGGAATTCCTGTTTTTAAAGCTGCTATGCACCCTACAAGAAATATGTCACAGGTATTTTTAATATGTGTAAATTTACAATGAAGAAATACTAAACAAATATTGTCAGTGTCATTTTACTGCACTTTTATGCATAATATTCTGTCTTCAAACATATGTCTTGTATAAAAGATGCATATGTTTCACATTTGTTGGCAGTTGTACAAATAATGTCTTGTGAACAAATGCTATTGGGAAGTAGCAGTTTTAAAGTCATTGGAAACGTTTTACATATGTAAACTAACATGTGTAGACATATTTGACATTCAGGCTTGAGAGGAGGGAGTTATGGTGTTGAACACCACTTTCAACAATATTTTAGTTATATCATCTTTAGACTTGAACCACATTTATATGGATTATATACGGTACACATATGAATAGCTTTGAATTAAAATGTGGGAAATTATGATTTCTTTATATCAAGACTTAGAGTCAGTATAATATGTCCTGATAGGTGTGACATCTACCGGTGGCTGTTAGTAGTGAGCTAGCAGTATAACACCCAGCCGAGCATGTATCTAATGTTTTCATTACTACTAGACTAACTTACATGCTACCATACATCAAATCAATTCTTTTATCAGGACATCCTAGCATGTAATAATTAAAGGAGGTGAAAGTATCAGATATCCTCTGGATTTTACCTCTACTGCAATGGAAAATTCAAATTTTATTTCTATATAATAAACCTGTCATATATAATTTAAAGAAAATCAAAATAGATCTGATTTGGTGTCAACAAGGGTCAGAGGTGAATATAATGACTATATTTAACTTCTGTCTATTGGATATTAAGTAATTATTTTGCATTGAAGTTTATGTAGAATCACGAGGATTATGCCTGGCTTTACCTCCTAACATTTTTTTTCGAATCACAAATGCTAATCATTGATTGGTCACTTACATAATGTGATGTCATGCCATGATAAGAGAATATTACATGTTTATTTGAATGTTTGTGGTTTGACAGTAGTAAATATAGATTTATTTGACAAAACTTGATATGAATTTGTTTACAGAAGTCAGATGGAGAGCATCACCACATGTATAGTTTGGCAGTATCCAGAGTTGCCTCCCTTGTTACTCTCAGATTGCTGGATGATGAAGTTCTACCATTTAACATAACAAACTTAACTTCTTCTATTTATAATAACATTGTGTACAGTATTCAGCATATCAAAGAGACACAGAAGAACAAATATTTGTTAAATATAGGTACGATATATTCTTCACATAGACAAACTGTATCAGTGATGTAATGGTTAGCATGCTCGCCTCGAGTGGGGTAGATAGTGGGTTCAAGCCCAGATCGGGTCAAACCAAAGACTATGATATTGGTATTTGTTGCTTCTCCACTAAGCATGCAGCACTAAGGAAAAAGAGAAAAGACTGGTTGTCTCGGATTCAGAATAACATGTCCGAGTGGGGCGACATGTCTATCTGCGGACTGTTGTTTCAGTGACCTAGCACTATAAAAATGCAACTAAGTATGTTGGTCTAGTACAAAGTGGATCTCATCATCATCTCATTGAAAATTAACTTGTTGTTGCCATGATATAGCTGAAAAATTGCTGAGTTGGCGTTAAACAACAATCACTCGCTGACTAGACTTTGACAAATTATCAGTGTAAAACCATGCAAATAAATGGTTAGCATTGTAAGTCTTGTATGTCCAGAAGTACATCATTTCTTTTTCAGTGATTTCATTCTGTAGACAGTGTATTGTGCAAGACTTCCAAATTCATACTACTTTGAATTCTAATTAGAATTTATAAATGGATTTTAGATTTTTAAGATGATCATAGTTTGATAGAACACTCATATTGAATTGGACTTGGAAACAGCAGTTGCATGTGCCATATTACTTAAAACACACAAATATTAACGTTAGTTTTCATATTTTTCTTACTTCTCAATAAATACATGATGTTGTATACGACATAAGAACAGCTACAAATATTTTTACATTTTCACCACTTAGAATTAAAAAAAAATTGCCTGTTACTCTCCGTGTTGGGTGATTTTTAGAAAATTTTGGATTTTTTTTCACATTGTTGTAATGTTAATCTTAAAAAAAATTGTTTAAGATTTGCTAAGAAAATTTTGGACAAGTTTTACAATCACAATTAAGTTTAAAAATGATTTATAGCTCAAATAAGTCCATGAGTAATTCCATTAGTTTTGTCACACAAATCTTAATTCTACAGAGATAAAAGAATTCCTCTAATCAGCAGATTTCCTCCTTTGTATAAAATATTTGGAAATAAAATGTTTCAAACTTGTTCCAAACAGCTAGAAAATGAAGATATCTGAGCACTCTGTTTTGTATCAGTGAGCACTTCAATCTCTGATTCTGTAATCCTGTCCCTCACCTCTAGCATTAAGGCTGACAGTCATCTTCTTAATGCCTGGGATTTCACTGGTCAGTTTGTTTTATCGGTCAGGAGTTACCTCCCCTTGTTTTATCTGTTAGGACTTACCTCCCCTGTTAGGTGTGGTAGTGATGATACAGTTGGAAAAATTGCTGACTGTAATGACATAACACATAACTAATTCTTGAATTAAAACTTGGCCCAACACTGCAAACTACATGTTGAGTTTGACTTGAGGTAAAGTAACAGGACTATCACCAATTTTATATGTTATTTATATGGGTAATCGTGAAACCTGTCTAAACCGAACCCTGTATAAACCCAACTTGAAATAAAGTCCCAGTGTGAAGGAAATCTTTGTCAATTCCACCTGCATAAACTGACCACCTTTCTATTCCGAACACAACATTTGGTCCCAAGGAGGTTCGGTTTAGACAGATTTCACTGTATATTGCTTATTAGGATTAAAGTAGTACAGCTGAATATGAACATGTCTTCTTTAGAAATGTCATCTCAACAGAACATGAGGTACACATGTTTTAAGACATGTAAACTACACTTCAAATTTCAGGGGCCCGGGTGGCTCAATGAATTAGGTAGTTGGATTACCTAGCCAACTCATACAAGCCTATCACCCAATACGGTGTGGGTTTGCGCCCGGCTTTGTAAATTGCAAGAAGGGTGCACCTCGACTCGCAGCCGCAAGTGATAAAGTTTACCAGTTACTTGCTCATGGTCGGTGGTTCTCTCCCGGTACTCCGACTTCTTTCACCACTAAAATTGGTCGCCATGATATAGCTGAAATATTGCTGAAAGTGGCATTAAGCACACTAAATCAATCAAATTTCACCAAGTCTCACATTACAGAAAACTCACAACTGTCCATTTTCTGTTTATAGACAGTTTGTTCTATACATATTCTATTTTTTTTTCATTTACACATAATATGGTGGAAACATTTCAAAAGTTCTGACAATCTCAATTTTTCCCACAGCCAAACCACAAACTACTATGAATGAGACTTATATTTACTTTGAGCTTGTAAGGGGCCATCATCAAACAAACAAACAAAGACACATACTTTGAGCTTGTAGAAGATACTTTACATCAAGTTCAGTTTGTTTGTTTGTTTGATGGTGTTTAACGCCACTTTCAACAAAAGTTCAGTTATATCGTGGTTGCCAGTTTAATTGCTGGAGGACCCGGAGAAAACCTGTCGTAAGTCACTGACAAACTTTATTATATAATGTTGTACACTTCGCTCTTACAACATCAGTGGTGATAGGCACTGAATAAAAAGATTCAGAAAATTCAGAATTCAGAATATAATTAATTTACATTTATATAAAGTAATCTCCCTTTCAACTGGAACTCATAGCATAAAATGTCCCCCATATTTTTTTTTTACATCTTATCACATAATAATATTTATCGTCATTGTACTTTTAGAAGTATTACTAGATAAGGCACAGGAATTCAAAGATGCAGGTAAAACATTTTCAGAATATGCCAAGGAATTGATACAGTCACATGACTCTTTAGCCATAAGGAGAATAAATGATGCCATAATGAAAGTAGAGAGAAATATTTTACTAAAAATAGAAAATAGGTAAGTTTTTATGCAGTAAATCTGATTAATATCAGCTGTTTTAATAGGCTTTTCTCCCTCTACCATCTGATAGAATCATATTTGAGGTCATATATGCAGATGAGCTTACGTATATGAATCGACCAATCAGAGAGCTCTATGTTTGTGATGCAATAGGGTCTAGGACAATAGTGCCCCGGTCAATTGCCCCCCATCCCCCAATTTTTTCATCTCATTTTTTTTTTTTTTTTTTTTTAAACATTTTTTTTTAAATGAGAAATAAATATGCATAAACTCGAATTAAATTTTCAAATTACTTTTAAGTTGGATTTTTTTCTTTGTATATTAATCATCAAAAGGATTATACAGCTTGGACAAGCTATGATAAAAATAACTTTCTCTTATTATTTTTAGATATTTTATTTTTAGATAGAGTTTAATGATTTTCCAATTAAGTTTAATTACCTTGCAAAATTGGTCTTCAAAAAAAATTTATAAAAAGGAATTTGATTAAACAATGATCAAAGCTAAGTACAAAGGTTAATAATTAAAAAGAATTTTGAGAAAAAATGATTGCAAGCTAAGTACAAGCTTAGAACTGGCTTTAATAGGAGTGTATTTTGAAGTGAAAGTATAGTAGTGCAATGGAGTTCATAGAGGCAGAAAGGGGTAATCAGAAACTAAAAATAAAACTGAAAACAATTTGTGGGGGGCAATTGTCCGGGATGATTTTTTTCAGTCATTTTAACTGATTTCAGCTATTATCTTCTGATAAAAATATTCTAAAAGTTACAGGACACGGTAAGAACAGTTAAAAAAGGGACCTTTTGAAAGGGGGTTGTAGATGGTTTCAGCTATTTTCATTGACTTTCAGCTATTTTATTTTCTAAGGTTCCAGAATCATCCCTGTACTATAGAGGAGAAAAATGCACCGTTGAGATTTTACCAGCGACGTTTTTATTGCATGATCATGATTGCATCCAGACATGACCTATAATTGGGTTCTGTCAGATATTAGGGGGGAGTGTGATGTATTATAACAGCAGATTTATAACATATTGGCTTAAAATTAAAACATTTTATTCTGTTTGATTCATTAAAATAAGATATTGGACAGAAATGTACAATGGATGTTTAACTAAATTCAACCAGAAATTTTATTTTGGATGTTCTATGTGTAATTTCTAAAAATTAGAAAATGAATTAAAAAAAACCTTTTTCATTGAACCCAATTTGTCCATGAATGGATGGCGCCTTACAAAGTTTATGTCTTTTTATGTGGATCAGACTTTTAGGATAGGTTATTGTCTGGTGTATGGACTTTTAACACCACTTTCAAAAATATTCCAATTGTTTTGTGTTGGTCAGTCTTACATATGGAAGAAACTGGAGAAAAACACAAACCTGCTTCAAGTTTGTGACAAATTTTATCACATGTTGTATCACATAACACACATCTCACCATATGCTGGAATTGAAGTTGTGATGGGCACTGATGGTATGCTTACCATGCAATATGTCTGCCAACCTAGACTTCCAAGATGGTCACCATCATAGGACAAAGTTTATCATATGACCTTAGGAGAAGAATTATTTAAAGATCTTTTGTGAAATCACTGAATCATTTATAAGGAAACGTGACTGAAATGTTAACCATCACTGTTTAATCTTTAATTTCATGAATTTTGTTGATTCAAAATACAGGATATATTTTTTTTAATTTAAATTGGACTTCCAAGATCGCTGTTATTGTAGCATATTGTTTAACATTGGACTGACTGTATGGGGAAAATCTTCCATAAATCTCTGAAACAACATTTACAACTACATATGCAATCAGTGCCTATCACCACTAATATGAGTTCGAATCCCACTCAGGCGAGGTGTACTGGATACATTATCATGTGATAAAGTTTGCAGGTCGGTAGTTTTCTCCGGGTATACAACATTATGTGATAAAGTCTGTCAGTGACTTGTGACAGGTTGGTGATTTTCCCTGCATACTATGGTTTCCTCGACCAATAAAACTGTGCCACGATATTAACTGAAATATTGTTGAAAGTGACGTTAAACACCATAACCCTAACCCCTAACCCGGAAACAAATGATCCATTTGAAAGCAAAATTGGCTGGAATGTTACTCTTCAAAGATTATGTTTTTTTTTATATTGTTGAACAGAAGTCAAAGATGGACACCAGTACATGGAAAGGTTTCATTGAACTTGACATAATATGTTAAAATCTCAAATTCTTATATACTACAAACGTTATTAAACCCAAACAATACTTAAATGACCATTGGGTAATAAACTAATAATATATAACCAGATGAGTGATATGAGATCAACATGAGAGTCTATATATAGCCAGGTGAGTGATATGAGCTCAAGATGAATATCTATATATAGTCAGGTGAGTGATATGAGCTCAATATGAGTGTCTATATATAGCCAGGTGAGTGATATGAGCTCAACATGAGTGTCTATATATAGCCAGGTGAGTGATATGAGCTCAACATGAGTGTCTATATATAGCCAGGTGAGTGATATGAGCTCAACATGAGTGTCTATATATAGCCAGGTGAGTGATATGAGCTCAACATGAGTGTCTATATATAGCCAGGTGAGTGATATGAGCTCAACATGAGTGTCTATATATAGCCAGGTGAGTGATTTGAGCTCAACATGAGTCTATATTTAGCCAGGTGAGTGATATGAGCTCAACATGAGTGTCTATATATAGCCAGGTGAGTGATATGAGCTCAACATGAGTGTATAATTTTCACAAAAAAACCTAGAAATAGTTTGATTGTAAATCTTTTTGTAATGAAATGGAAGGAGCTGTCATGGCCATGATCGTATGGTAGTTGGATGTGAGTTTGAATCCCGCTCAGGCGAGGTGCACTCGATGCAACAGTATGTGATAACATTTGTCAGTGGCTTGCGACAGGTCTGTGGTTTTCTCCAGGTATTGTGGTTTCCCCCAACAAGAAACTGACTGCCACAATATAACTGAAATATTGTTAAAAGTGACGTAAACACCATAACTAAACCATGTTTTGAAATGAAAAACAAAAAAATATCACACTGTCACAACAGTTCCAAAATTCAATCGAAAAATCGTAGAACGAGGCAAAAACAATATCCTGTAGTGCATATATACATGACCAGTCACTTTTCTGGCATGGTACAGTCACTTCAATAAAAAGTGGTGGGGTGATACTAGTTTAATGGGTCCAAACCAAAATGATATAAAAATCTATTATCACTTCTAGACTTGTTGAAAGTGTGATAACTAAAACTTATCAATATTGGTTTTAACAATAAAACATAAAATTCCATGTAAATATATACATAATATGCTTTCTTTTATTCATTTACAGTGAACAGAAAAATCCAGCATTACAGAAAACAAACCAAGCTGGACACCTAACTTCCTTAATGAACATGTTGTCATTGGCAACAGTAACTAATGACTACAGTGATTTACAATGTTTTTTAAATAGTATTACTCACATATTACAGGAGATCATATATTGCTTACAAAGTATATAATGTATATAATTTTGTCACAAATTGTCTCCCATATTTTTTTTAATGGTGTAATAAGGTGAATGACCATGTAATTTAATGTATTGGGGTCTTGCTTCTGAAATGTATGATTGTGAATTTTTTTTTATAAAAACAAAATATAATTTGTGATCATAAATCTGAATTCCATATTTTAACATTAATATTAATACATGTACAGACACAGCTCAAAAGTCTTTCCACGCTAAAATATATCCCGATGTATTTCATATACAACCTTTTATTTTATTTTATTTTAAATATCCTGAAATCATTTCTTATCAGATTTTCTTGATTTTTTTTCACCTTTAAAATCAGAATACTTTAGAAATTATTTACTACATTTTCATATCATTTTATAAACTTTTGTTAGTAAGCATTTTTGTTTTAAACACATGTAAATTTTTGACATCATCACAATTTTCAATGATTATATAATGTTATTTGGTGAATAAAAATTAAACTTTGTATTCAAATCCTATGTTAAGCAAGATTAGAATTACAATCATATATGAATTATCAGAAGAATAAACTACATTGTTTATTTATTTCTGCTTTTATTTTTAATGCAAAAAATTTCATGAAATTGAGTAAGAAATTACTTGACAATAATTTTTGTTGGATTATAATTTTATATGAGATATATAGGGAAATATTATAGTATGATAAGTCTTCTAATTTTAAAATGGTTATTGCATTAAATTTCCATTTATCTTCACATTCGATAATATCTATACTGGACTACGGTAAAAATAATATGACATTAACTAACACGTACACGGATCAGCCATTGAAATTTCAATTTGGTCATTTCCTAATGTAAAATGTCGCCCATTGAAATTTTGATGTGGTCATTTATCAATGTAAAGTGTCGCCTAATGAAATTTTGATATGGTCATTTGATAATGGAAAGTGTCTGCCAAAGAAATTTCCATGTGTTCATTTATCAATGTAAAGTGTCGCCCAATGAAATTTTGATATGGTCATTTGATAATGGAAAGTGTCTGCCAATGAAATTTCGATGTGGTGAATTGCCAATGAAATTTCAATGTGGTCATTTGCCAATGTAAAGTGTCGCCTAATGAAATTTCAATGTTGTCATTTGTCAATGTAAAACATCGCCCAATGAAATTTCAATGTTGTCATTTGTCAATGTAAAACATCGCCCAATGAAATTTCAATGTTGTCATTTGCCAATGTACAGTGTCGCCCAGTGAAATTTTGATGTGATCATTTGCCAATGTAAGGTGTCGCCAAATGAAATTTTGATGTGGTCATTTGATAATGGAAAGTGTCTGCCAATAAAATTTTGATATGGTCATTTGATAATGGAAAGTGTCTGCCAATGAAATTTCCATGTGGTCATTTGATAATGGAAAGTGTCTGCCAATGAAATTTCCATGTGGTCATTTGATAATGGAAAGTGTCTGCCAATGAAATTTCCATGTGGTCATTTGATAATGGAAAGTTTCTGCCAATGAAATTTTGATGTGGTCATTTGCCAATATAAGGTGTTGCCCAATGAAATTTCAATGTTGTCATTTGCCAATGTAAAGTGTCTGCCAATGCAATTTCCATGTGGTCATTTGATAATGGAAAGTGTCTGCCAATGAAATTTTGATGTGGTCATTTGATAATGGAAAGTTTCTGCCAATGAAATTTTGATGTGGTCATTTGCCAATATAAGGTGTCGCCCAATGAAATTTCAATGATGTCATTTGCCTATGTAAAGTGTTGCCCAATGAAATTTCAATGTGGTCAATTGTCAATGTAATGAGGGTCTGAGAATGAATTTGAAAATGTACCCAAATAGACAATTAAATTGACAAGGGTGTGTGATAATATTAATCAATAGTAAACAGAATACACATAAACTATTAACTGACACTGATTGTATTAAAATGGATAATGATGATGATTTTTATTTTTGAAACTGACTACCGGTAAACGGCTCAAAAACAAAAAAAGACCATTATTTTATTTATAATATATTTGTATACTATAGGAATGAATGCAATTGTTGTAGGAATATGCACAATGTCTCAAAAATAGCTATGATAGATGTAGCTATTTGAATATGAATAGGCAGCAATATATATTTTGTAAAATTGATATTTTTGTGTATGTGTCTGTGTGAGTGTCTGTTGATGAATCTCAGGTATTGAATAATGTAAGTAGAAATATTACAATCAAATTGTTTTTAACTTGTCACAATTAGTATGCAAAATATTTTTTTTTTTTATTGGAAAGAATATAATGTATCATTCTATATTTTAATATATTTGAGTGATTGTTTTACATAATATCTCTATAAGGGGAGGGGGGGGGGGGGCGTCGTGATTGTATGGTAGTTGGATTTACAGCTACCTGTTCAATCAGTGCCTATCGCCACTAAAGTTGTGAGTTCGCACATCGTACATGGCAAGGTGTACTCGATACAACATTATGTGATAAAGTTTGTCAGTGGCTTGCAGCAGGTCTGTGGTTTTATCCGCATACTCTGGTTTCCTCCACCAATAACACTGATCTCCACGATATAACTGAAATATTGTTGAATGTGGCATTAAATACCATAAACCAAGCCAAGCATAATATCTGTAGGTTTTCAGTAATTAATACTATTAACTATTTCATAAATATGTATAAATAAAAACAAACAAACAAAAACAAAACAAAAATGGGTGTCGTCATCATCAATCTTTATTTCATTTTTACAGAGATAATTTAAATGGAACTCCTTGTTAATCAGTACTCTTCTTTTGTTAATTGGAACACCTCTTGATACGCTTCATGGAATTTTAGCAACTTCTCACAATCTAATGATGTGTACCTCCAATTTTTGCCATCATTTGACATTAATCTGTCTGTCCATCTGTCCAGTAAATTATTTAAAAATCTCCTGGAACCACTGCATCAATTTCAACCAAAGTTGGTCTGTATCTTCCTTTGTGCATCTACTTTCAAAATTGTAGCTGTTGATCCTGACAGTCATTCAGCATGACTGCTATTACTATAAAAAGAACGTAATGGATAAAATAAACATACAGATTTTCGCATCAAATGAGCTAAAAAAATGAACAGTAGATCCATAATGTTGCATCTCATGGCGAGGTGCACTCGATGCAACATTATGTGATAAAGTTTGTCAGTGACTTGCGACAGGTCTGTGGTTTTCTCAGAGTACTTCGAGTTCCTCCACCAATATAACTGACTGCCACGATATAACTGAAATATCGTTGAAAATGGTGTTAAACACCATAAACCCCCCACCCCTTCTTCATTGTTTTATGCATCAGTGGGCAAAAGACCACTACAGTTTATATATATGCTCTAGCAATATGCTCAGTGTTTTGTTGTGTAGTAATGTTATTTGTGCCAAAACCATTTGGGTTGTGCAATTTTGTGTAAGTTTATGTGAGTG
Organism: Bathymodiolus brooksi; assembly: GCA_963680875.1. Classification (NCBI taxonomy): domain Eukaryota; kingdom Metazoa; phylum Mollusca; class Bivalvia; order Mytilida; family Modiolidae; genus Bathymodiolus; species Bathymodiolus brooksi. Next base: position 104,007,526 of record OY804576.1, read on the forward strand.
ATGTAGACAATATACATTGTATATAAATAAATTTTAATTCAACTTTTCTTAAAATAAATAAAAAAAAAATTTGCTTGTAAATTAGTGCCCAACTTCATACAGTAGAGTTCGTTTATAACGAAGTCCATGGGACTCTCGATCTTCGTTCGTTATAGGCATCGTTCGTTATAAGAGAAACAATGTAGAATTAACTCCCCTTTTGAAAATCGTACAGTAGAACTTCGCTGGCTCGAACTTGAAGGGACTGTAAAAATCTGTTCTAGCTATCGGTAGTTCGAGCCACCGAGGTCGCGTAATTTTAGAAAGAAAAAAATCTGGTTCTGACCCGGGCAGTTTCATTACGCTATGATAACTGATGCACAGTAAAGTGGGCTTTTATCGTAAAAAGATATTTAATCCTTTAGACAGTTCTCAAAGACTACGGCTTCTGAATACTTCTTTGGTATCTTCAAATGTTCCTTAGTCAAATGTTCCTTAGAAACATTTTTTCAAATATTTTTCACGATCTATTTTATAAACAGGAAATTTGAATTTGAAGAATAATTGTTTCTTTTTGGTATTATATACACATTTCAGAACGAGTACATTTCTTTTGGTTTTGGTATTTAGATGAACCTTGAGACCACACAGTTTGTTGTTTAATTAAAGAGTCTATCATCAAAGAAAAAATAAACAATAGCGAATGAATTAATCTCACACATGATTTTGTTTTTAATTTCTTTAGCTTGTGCATCCATTTATTAAAATTTAGATTACGTTTTATTAATTTTTAATGCAATAAATTAGTGGTGTGTTATTAATTGATAATTTACTTGTTAATCACATCATTAATACCCATTTTATTGTTTGGATATTTTAAAGAAAAGTTTTGATTGACATCAAAGGCGGAATTATTGATTTTTCAATTATCAATAACGGAAGTGTCAAATGCACTTGACCATTCTAATATGTGATCGTCCGTGCGGATTTGTTTGTTCAGCAATTTTCTTTGTTATATCATGTCAATTTTGAGTAATAAAAACGTTGTTTGGGTTTAAAATTCTCTTCGTTATAAGCCTGATTTCGTTATAAAAAATTCGTAATAAGCCTTCACAAATACATTGTTTAAATAGCGATGGGACCAGGGATTTATCTTTACTTCACTATAAGCCTGATTTCGTTACAAGCCTGTTCATTATAAACGAACTCTACTGTAATTGATTACAGTATTAGCTAATAGATACATTTTGATTTTCATAAATATTTGTTCACACAATTTTCTGTTTTAAATAGAAAAAAAAAAAATCACCTGTATGTGTATATCTGTTGTTTACCCAGAATTAATAAGTTTAAAAACCTGACAAAAATGAGCTGAAACATTTTTGTAAATGCTGTATTTTATAAATGAGTTGAGCTTAGGGCATCCATTCATTAAACTTTCAGCGTGATTTTCATGTTCATATTCCAAAAAACGTTATTGTATTAAGTATATACAGAGTTCCGATTGGACGTTTTTTAGTACGAGTAAGAAACTCATACAGAGAAGTGTTATGATTGCATGGTCTGTTTTATTATTTTAATTGATACGTTTCTGTTAAGGGGAACACTTATTTGTGTTCAATACCAGTAGTATGTAAAACGTGACTGAATGTATTTAGATATGCAGTCAAAATTACATATTAATGTGTATACAGCCCAGTATATATGTGGTTGTGTGTGTGCGTGCATGCATGTTTACGTGTGTGTGGTTGTGTTTTTGTGACATTAATGCAATGTTTTGTAATCTTTTATATGCATAATTAGAAAATTTATTTTGATGTTTTTTTTCAGACCGTTTTTTGTAGAACTTTTTGTTGTAGCAACTTCTTTCAATTCTAAATTTTCAAATAATACGTGATCAGGAGTGATTCTGTTTACTTGATAATGAAGAACTAATTTTATTAAACAACTGTAAAGGACCTAAAGCTCAGCCAATGTCTTATACAGTCTTCGCGCCTGAAGCTCGGGACAAGTAATACTGGATTTGGACAAGTGAAATTTATGAAGTACCTGTAGGTGAAAAAATTTAAGGCAAACTGCTGATATATATAACCTTGATCAGGTACGCTGAAATATATATATATGATATACTGGCATCTGTTTCCTTATATTTTAAGTTTGAGCGTACATGATGCAGGTTGCTCCAGAACGTGTCATGTACACTAAATTAGATATCTACTTGATGTCTGCTCTAATTTTTACCTGCTGATGGCATATCTTATTGAAAATCACTAATTTTTGAAATTTCTATAATTTTGGCATAATTGTAAATATTGCAATGGACTTTCTCCCCAAAATTGATCCGACATAATAAAGAGTGATGTAACTCGAGACACATTTTCATCTAATTGAGAGTAAAAAAAAAATCATGATTTTACAGTTGATTTTGCATTCATTGTATTCAGTTAAATTTCTGGCTCTAAAACATTGAAAGGAAAAATGCAATATATTTGAGGCTGATGAGGGTTGGTTTCTGTTTACTTTATTGTAAGCCATTATGACAAGATAGACATGTTTTCTAGTAAAACCAAGAGACAGTCAAATAAAATTGAGTGAGTGATTGTTGTTTAACGCCAATTTTTCAGTTATATCATGGCGAGTAAATAAAATTGATGTTGTAATAAATATTTATAGAGGTAAAAGAAACCCAACAATTTCATCACTACATTCAGATGAACAAGTTTTTTTGTGCAATTTTATTAATTTATGTCAACTTTATCTACCTAATTAAAGTATTTCAACACGAAAATTTATATCACAACCTTTCTATTTTAATATAGAGTTGTCTAATTTACTTGAATGATGATCACCTAAATATTGTAGGTTATTTCTTTATCAGGAAATGACTGTCAAAATGGCAATTTATACTGTCTCAATTTAATTTGTTAAACATAAATGAGTTAAACAAATTAGGTGAATGTTAATTATTTGGGTTAAAATATCTAATTGTTATTTACCAGTGAGTGATGGTTGTTTTCTAATTTTGAAGGTTAAAGTTACTGCCCAATTCCAGACTCTCTCCACATTTCTTCAAATGCTTTAATTAACAGTTATAAATTCAGTGTTAGTTAAACAATTGTCCACTGATGTGTTTTAAACAAATGTATTAATTAATAATTACACTACAATTTTGAGCAAAAATAAAACGTTACCAGTTTAATTGACATTATTCGTTTTTAATGGATAAAATGTATGAAACACACTTCATGACTTGAAAAATATATATTTATTATATTATAGACACATTTGTATGAGTTTCTAACTTGTTCTTGCCATGATATAGCTGAAAAATTGCTGAATTAGCATTAAGAAACAATCACTCTCACTCACTCAAATTTGGAAGTATTTATTGTTTGAAATGAAAAGATAAAGCCATTTTTATTTCACAATGACAGATATGTTCACATATTCATTGTTTTGTAACTATTTCTCTAAAGAGAAATAAAATAAAGCTGAAAAATTGTGTAATTCTTTGTTTGCCAAAAAAAAAAATATTGCAATTTGCAAGTACCGGTAATTTTTTTTATAATATATTTTCTTCTCAGTCTTGCGGTTGCCAAATGGGGGTGACCACATATACAGGTTTTACTGTACACAAAAACAAACCAAAAGAATATTACACTCGCCACAATCCAGGGCCCAGGTGGCTCAATGAGTTAGGTCATTGGATCTAACAACTCGTACAAGCCTATCACCAATACGGCGTGGGCTCGCACCCAGCTTTGTAAATTACAAAAAAGTGTGCACTCGACTCGCAGCCGCAAGTGATAAAGTTTACCAGTTGCTTGCCCAAGGTCGGTGTTTCTCTCCGGGTACTCCGGCTTCCTCCACCACTAAAACGGGTCGCCATGATATAGCTGAAATACTGCTGAAAGTGGCATTAAAACACCAAAAATCCAAATCCACCACAATCCAGATAGACGAATCCACAACCAATCCTCTGAATTAATAAGGTTTGATATGCTCTGTTCAATAATTCATGTCACCCATTGTGAAGTTCTTATTTACAAAGTAGTCAAAATTGGTTACAAAAACCTCAATTGGGAACGGGAACATGTTTACAGCCACCCTGACAAATATTGTTTGATAGACCATTAAACTGCAACACCCCAGATTTAAAAATTAATGACTATTTTATGTTATTATTTACTCGCATGAAGTAACAATTTCATTATTGGCCCCTTTGAGTCCCCTAATATCCCATAAAGAGTTAGAGCAACAACAAATCTGTCGTGGCAGTATGTTCTATTGGTGGAGGACCGAGAGAAAATCACCGACCTGCGAAAGTCGCTGACAAACTTTATCACATAATGTGGGAATCGAGTACACCCATCAAATTGAGTATTCCGTCTTGGAGATTTAGTACAATTAGGTGACTATTCAGTAAACGGCAGATGCAAAAACACTCGGAATAATATTCACAAATTGTTAACACTAGCTTGAAAATCAAAATCATATATTTCACACTTTGAAATGACAATAACAAAGAGGAAGAGAGTTGCGCACTAATTTAAATAAATAATTTTGTACAATCCTTAAGAAAAGTATGAATTACAGAGAAAGTAGGAAAGATAGAAAAAAAGTGTATATAGGAAAGTCAGAGGATTAGGCGAAAGATTTGTCAAGTTGCATGTTCATACCTTCAGCAATAGTCCTCTGTCTACCGTAGCGGCCACTGGGTATACACCCAACCAGCACAGCGCTATCAGCCTCACTAGATACTACTTACAACTTGACGACCCTAAACTTAGATAGAGGCAGTGGACAGCTCCTGTTTGAAAGATACCAAACCAAGGTATTCCAAATACTGGTGGTCTGTGGGAAGAAACTGTGTTTGTAGTAATCTGGATGCTGAGAACTCTTGGTACTTCAAGGAATGGCTAGATCTTGTTTGACGAGTTGGTTTGGGAAGGTACTCTTCTGCTCTGATGCCAATTAAGTTGTTGATGATCTTGTACATCATAGTAAGTCGGATTTTCTTTCGTCTTGTTTCAAGTGTCCCATTCTAGATCTCCAAGCATGGAAGTTACGCTGCTGGTGTTTCTATAGCGATTTGTCACGTACCTAGCCGCTCTTCGCTGGACCATTCCCCATTTTTGTTCCCAGTCTGCTAGTTTGTTGAGGTCATTTTGGAGTATAATGGTATCTTTGATCGATCGAATTTTCCTGTAGAGAATACAGTCATCCGCAAAGAGTCGTATGCGTGACTGTACACAGTTCGGGAGATCGTTGATAAAGATCAGGAACAACAAAGGTTCTAGGACTGTTCCTTGAGGTACTCCACTAACGACTGGTAATCGTTCACTGGTTGAATAAGTCTTCTTTTTTTTTTCTTTTTTTTTTTTTTTTATTGAAAACGATTTTTAAACGAGGCAATATTTTAAATTAGCTGTGACTTAGTCACTGTATTTGATATCTATGAATATTTAAAACTGTATATTTCTATACAAGCGAAAACACCAAATATGTAACAAATAGGCTGATCCCCGTACGTTTCTGTTATTTAGGAAATTTGCACAATGGTAGATATCGATGGTTGCCAATGTTGCTGCGAAGCATTCGTTATGATTTGACGTATAACAATTTTTATTAATCGTTTATATTTTTATTTGGAAAACATTGTTCAGAAAAATTTACCTGTATGGTGTGTTTAACATACGTTGTGATACATTTTAGTACATTTAGTAATGGAGAATACACTCCAACTGTAGATTCTTAAAAATAATCAACGAGACCCGAACAGTAGAAGGTTCATATATTCAAGAACAAAAGACAAAACTGTAGATTCTTAAAAATAATCCACTGTTCGAACAATGGTGTGACTTCAGAGAAATGTATTATCTGTATTTCTTCCTATGTACATTATAATGTAGATTTAATGGAATCTAAACTGAACAAATTTTATGTTAATTTGAATTTATTTTTAAATATACAAGTCCACAGGGATTGTACAATGGCCGACATTTAACAGTGTTGAACAGTTGCTCTCTCTTGTTATTTAATATTCACGTTGAACAGTTTTAGATTTGTAATATAAGTATATTTAAATATCTTCTCATGCATAAAACAATGGATTGATTAAATCTGTCCCACATTAAAATCAGAAAGACAAATAACCTATTATTATCTCTGATTGTGTGTTGTTCTTCCATATCACAACACTTCATTTATTCTTCATGGCACACATAATATAATTTTAAGTATTAAGTATTAAACAGATACATGTATAGGCCTATCCATTGGTTGCTATGTTTGTGTTGTTCCCCACGGTCTTGTATATTATTTTATGACACTACTATGTGGTGTCTCGGTATTTTACTAATGACACTGTACTTTTGTTTGTGGGTCCCTCCCTTATCATGGGGTATTGGAGATATTTTTATGTAACTTTTGTAGTTTGTTTTTCTATTCTAGAAGTTCAATTTTTGCATTTTGTTGGGTTATTTTTTATTTATGGGTTTTTCGAAAAATTGTAAATATCGCATTGTACAATGAATTACCCACTTTCATCCAATCAGATTGCTCAATTTGGATTCTCAAGGTCACGAAAAAGCGTAGAAAGTTTGTCGCCTGTGTCATGCCCATTCTAGGAAAGTTTGAAGATACCAAAGGGATAATCAGAAGCCGTAAATCAAAGGACAGGTGATGCAATGGTCAATAGAAAAAGGACAAACAATGATTTGCAACACACATTAAATGTTATCTGATCCTTTTAAATAAGAAATGGGAGGGGGGGGGGGGGGAAACAAAACATATATTTTGTGTTAATACCGTTTTCATAGTTCCAGAAGGTAATATTGGAGTGTTCCACTATGCAGGTAATTTCCGAATCTGCTACCGAGATTTAAAAAGAATGAAAGACATTTACAATTTACGAAATATGACTATGTAATATTAAATTAGGAAAAGAAAGTTTACTAAATAATCATGGTCAATTATTCTACCAACATAAGTAAAACGAATAAATAACTCACCTTAAATAATTGAACACAAGAAAAAAAACCACGATTGGTAATCCAGGTCCTGGCTTAGGACAGGCACACAATTGTGGCGGGTTTAAACTGGTTAATGGGATCACAATCTCCCTTCTTATAATCGGATCTTCAACGACAATATAGATGCAAACAAACAATTAAAACCAAAACCCACACAGATTCGTTTCCACTCAAAACGACCACAAACGGTCACAAAAATGACCAATATTGTTGTGATAGTGTGATAGTGAAAGCGAATCTATGCACGTTTTACAGTGTCTGTATTTATCTGTTTTGTCGTTGGAGAACCAATTATCAAAACCCACCACATCGGTGGTGTAAAGATGAGCGTGTTAACCTAGAGTGCCGTAGATCGTGGGTTCGAGCGCAGGTCTGGTCGAATCAAAAATGATACAATTGGAATTATAAACCACGATCCATCGCATTCTAGACGAGCACGATAACCAATACACCACCAATACGAGAAAATGTGATTTGAAGTATGTTACAATTACAAAGTTATGTATTAGGTATTAGGGGATTGGGGGGCGTAGGTAAATAGGTTTATCAGCAGTAAGAGATTGTTTTTATCATTTGTAGAATTAGATGTCTTCACGTCTAGTGCTGTCACATGTAAAAACACTACAATTACATATTTTGTTGAGGTTGAACAAAGGACTTGTAGCAACATAACATTTCAAACCAATCATGAAAACATAGATATCTTTAGTTTTATGTGTAGTGTTTTGTGGATATCTTGGCCATTTCATTGTCTATCCTCCGATTAATACCGCTTAAGCAATAAAACACCCATCCATAGACCAATCAATTTTAACTGATTTGAGTAATTGCAAAAATCCTACTCTCTTGGTGTTAATCAGCCAATTAATCCACGAAGAGTAATATATATTCATCTGTCATGATAGAGTCATTTTGCAGGCACCACACGTCAAGTTGACTGGAAGACGTTACATATATCCAGACTACACATCACCTCAATGGAATCCGTACCAGTCTTACTACTACAATTTGCAACACAAACTAATACAAGTGATATAGATACAACAATCAAGTACGTGTATCAAAGTTTTAAATTGTATGGACCAAAAACAAACGTCTTCCTTGTTTATGATTCTCCAATACCAATGGGTGACTTAAAAATGGAGGCACCATTGGTTAGTCAATGGAAACACTGTAGATTGAAACACGACAAAAGAGTTTTTTTTATATTGCCACGAGAAAAACCAAAAACAAAAACAAAAACAAAAACAAAACATACAAGCAAACAAACAAACAAGCAATAACACTAACAAGCAAACAAAACAGAAGCAAACAAACACTCCCACTTTGCAGAATTAATTTCACAAGGTGGTAACTACATGTGCAAGGTAATACGGAATGATTATCCGATTAAATGTAGCCATCGCTCTACTCTCACTAGCACTAATTCTTGCTGTATCTCAATACTAACAGGTCTACAAATATTACATACTTTCTGATTTTGAACTTAAGTTACCCGAGTGTTTATAATAGTGAATAGCAACCATCGCTCTGCTCTCACTGGCACTAATTCTTGTTGTACCTCAATACTACCAGGTCTACAAATATTACATACTTTCTGATTTTGAGCTTAAGTTACCTGAGTGCATATAATATTGAATAGCAAGGAAACATCATTAATAAAGTCAAAGATCCTTGTAACAATAGCACTGATTCAGAGTTGCTTCTCAAAGAAGAATGGGGTATATAAATATATCAATATTTTGTTATTGGCAGACATAAATAAATGTCAGAGAAAACCGAAGGGGCAATCAAGAATGGACAAACCAGAGACACTGGCAATGTTGGGCACACAAGACACAAGACAAAGACAAACCAGAGACACTGGCAACATTGGGCATACAAGACACAAGACAAAGACAAACCAGAGACACTGGCAACATTGGGCACACAAGACACAAGACAAAGACAAACCAGAGACACTGGCAACATTGGGCACACAAGACACAAGACAAAGACAAACCAGAGACACTGGCAACGTTGGGCACACAAGACGAAGACAAAGGTAAACCAGAGACACTGGCAACGTTGGGCACACAAGACAAAAACAAACCAGAGACACTGGCAACATTGGGCACACAAGACACAAGACAAAGACAAACCAAAGACACTGGCAACACTGGGCACACAAGACAAAGACAAACCAGAGACACTGGCAACATTGGGCACACAACACACAAGACAAAGACAAACAAAACACAAAAACACAATAACACAGAAAACTAAAAAGATGAGCGACACGGACACTACTCAGAATATAAAAATAAAAATAAACAGGATGACATCATTCAAATTTAGATTTATTTGTATCTTTGATCGCTATTCCAATGAGTACTAATGGTGTTCCACTACTCACTGATTTGTGTCTACACGTTTATGAGGGAGACGCTCTTCAGGGGCTTCTCAAGAACTCACCCAAACCTTTAATTAAAACGTAGATATCAAATTTAGTGCGCACGACGAATTTCTGGAATAACCTACATTAGGTACGATCAAAGTCGAAAAGTTGGAAGACCAAATAATTTAAAAAGTTTTGGGAGCAAGTAAGCCAAAGGGCCTAAACAGGATCGCCATAATCGGCTAAGGTCGCCTATGCCTGAGGGAGGAGAACATTAGTTTTAATAATAATTACATTATTTAGTAACTGTAAATTTCAATTACAAGCATATCTAATAAACCATGTCAGTGGCGAAACACTGAATACTGGGCGGATGATACCCTCGGGGACTAATAGTCCACCAGCAGAGACATCGACCCAGTGATACCAATTAAAAAGTAGATATCAAATTTAGTGCGCACGACGCGTTTCTGGGATAACCTTTATTAGGTACGCTCAAAGTCGAAAGGTTGGAAGGCCAAATAATTTAATAATTTTAAACCTTTAATCCAGTTTCCTCTCGATAGATGATGTTCTGTCATTGAACAATTCTCGATTCCGTGATTATCTGCATCTCATCTATTCGAATTAACTTGAAGTAAAGGGTACTACTGACACTCAAGAATCTTAATCTTATCTTGACCTTCATCTTGAAATCGTCAGCAAACTTCTTCGATGAACGTGATGACTTAACATTTCCACTTGTAATTCACTAGTGGCAATATTTCAGCAGTACCAGCATATGGAGTCTACATTTTCACAACTCATACGTTATTCTAATGATTTTGCCCAGGACAGAAGTCAGCTGATGACACAAAAGCAACCCAAACAAGGCTACGTTGCTCCTATGGTGAAGTGATCGCTATAGAAATTCTACGGTCGTTATTATGAACTGGTTGACCGTTGTATTCATTTCTTACATGGCTATGAATCTTTTCCCTTTTATGTAGATGGTTTCTTTCCTCGATCACTGACAATACTTTATCCGAACTTGACAATGAGTAAATAACACGGCGGGTGTCTAAGAAAAAAAACCAGGAACTGCTTACCCTTCGGAAATACCTGGTTTCATTCACATGTTTTGATGGGGTCGGTATTACTCATCTTTTTAGTTTTTTGTTGTGTGATGTTATTGTTTTGTTTGTCTTCGCTAGGTGTCTTGTGCTCAGCGTTACCTTTGTGTCTCTGAATTATCAATTCTTTATTACATCTTCAATTTTCTCTAAAATTTAAATTTAACTTGATTTGTATACAAAACGCCTGCAATAATTAGTCCAACGATGTTGTTGTATGAATGCAAATTTTACATAAAACATATGTGATGAGAGCAAATATTATACAATTACAGACTTGTAGAAGTGAATATGAGTTTTTATTGACCTGTGGTGGGTGGGTGGGTGGGTGAGTGAGTGAGTGAGGGAGTGAGTAAGTAAATTTTATTTAAAGTCGGCACACATATACATTTAACAAATAAATGAGCTACACGAAGCTCTTAAAACCGACAATCTGCTGTACATTTGAATCCACAATGAAGTTCTTGAAAGAAAATTGAAATTAAACAACACATTATACAATCTTGATCAGCACTGTATGGTGCAGACGATAGATGTATTAAAACTTGATGCTGATCAACATCTTCCGATATTGATATGGGTACAGAACTTCTAATATCCACACTTTCTGAACTTTTTATTACGTCGCCATATTGATTTGTAGTTGTGACGTCACCTACCAATCTTGAACATTTTTCGACTGTATTGTTATTTGATTAAGCTTATTATTACATAATGGTTTTATTTAAACAATTTTATTGGCTATCATGCTGTCACCTGACATTTCGTAAAATTTGATATTGTTTGATTAAAACTCGTATTGACTCGCTTTCACTTTCACTTTCCATTGCATTATGTATGACGTCATAATGAAGTGATTAATTTCATATTGACTTGGTTTCACTTTCACTTTTCATTTTAATGTAATAAAGCAATTAGTCTTTTGCATTGGTCAAAGCTGGTATTGACCTCAACAAAAGACTATAATTGTATTGTAGTAACTGATTGGGCGGTCATATTGAATTGTAGTTGTGACGTAACTTACCAATCTTGTCTAAGGTCCAGTGTATCGTTTTTAGTAAACGTCATGTTGACTTAGTTTCACTTTCGTTTTCAGCTGGAAACATGTTTTTATGTATCACGTAGGTTAAAACGAAAGTGAAACCGCGTCATTATGAACTTTAGTTCAGCAATTTCAAAATGAACCGTATCTTTGGTGTGTTTCTGAAAAATACAGATTTCCCATAAAAAAAATCCCTTAAATTTACATCTTTTGGTACGTATCACATGCAAAGCAAAATGTTTTGTTTATGTAATACAACGAGCATAGTCTTTTGTATAGGTCAATGAGAACAACTGCATAAAACTATACTGACCACGGACTTCGGTCGCGGGTAATATTGAAATTTGGTCTATTAAGCTTCATATCGACCTTTGCTAGAGACTAATACTGTGTATTATTTTATATTATTATATAGATATCGATGAAATACCATGATTTCCGAGTTAAATAATAACGATAATTTCACTAGTAAATTAACATTTTTATTTCACTCTCGCTATATTTCACGCCATTTCGTTGTCGACGTCACATGAAGACTTCCAGTTTGAAACGTAAAAAATAGACGTTATTTGGCTTCGTGTACGCTTCAATTTGGATCAAATTTAACTAAAATAATATTTCAAGGTAAGCATTTTAATTATTTTATTGTCGTGGGTGGGTGGCGCCATGTTTTTTGAAGCTATACACATTATAGTATATCCCTACGCTACACACGTAATATAGTGCAATTAAACTCATTTTATATTAAATTCGATTCGAAACATTTTTTTTATCTATATAATAAATACTATAACTAATTGACGAGTTTCATTATCAAAAATATGTCACTTATGACCAAATAACGTTGTAACTCACTCATGCGCTGCGCGCATTCGTGAGTTACTGTGTTATTTGGTCATTCGTGACATATTTTTGATAATGAAACTCGTCAATTAGTTATAGTATAATTATTAACTAGTAGGTTATATTATGAATACTACAGACTAGTTTGTATTTATACAGCAAGAACATTATTTTGCTCCAAAATGCTTTGCCAGTCTATTATGGTTTTGAAGGCCATAATGGACCGGTAAAAGCCATATGGACCGGTCCCTTTATGGCCTTCTTAAAAAAGAATGAAGATTAGTAAAAAATTTCAAAAATTTCACAAAAGTTCAAAATTTTCATAAAATTTCAAAATTCTAAAATCAATAAAAAAAAAAAAATGTTAAAGTTCAAAATTGTCTAAAAATTTAAATATTTCAAAAATTTCAATTTTTTTTTCAAAATTTCAATTGTTAATGCGTATTCGGTCACGAGTGGTCTTATTTTGATATTCAAAATGTATGATTTAGCTATACTGTTTATTATATAGACTTTCAAAATTTGTGATATATTATTTTTGTTATTTGTATACCACGCGTGTGAATCTACGAGCAATGATACTAAGGGGTTCAGCTGGAAGGGTCTGCTATCTTGAAAATGTGAAATTCTACATGTCATATTTACAACAATACACAAAAATAATTAAAATGCTTACATTGAAAACTTATTTTAGTTATATTTGATCAAAATTGAAGCGTACACGAAGCCAAATAACGTATAATCTTTACGTTTCAAATTGGAAGTCTTCACATGACGTCAATGACGTGATGTTGGTTATGTGTTTAAGTCGTCGTCAATGACATTTCGCGGATTTTTTTTCAGCTTACAATCGTATGTGTATTCACTGTAACACAACAAGGGACGTAACAACCACACTTATAGTTATGTAAAAGTAGTTCCGGCGCGAAAAAACTGATATTTTCACATGTGAAAATACCGGAATTTATTTCACGGATAATTCCTCATAATTCACACCTATCTATATAATATTGAAGATTACCTAAAATTGAAATTGACTGGTTAATAAAAGTATTAAGAAATGGGTGTTTTCACAATGGACCGGTTATATGTCCTCGGTTAAGTCATAATGGCCCTCAGAAGGTTGTAATGTACAACCTTCCTTGAGCCATTATGTCTAACCTTGGACATATAACCGGTCCATTATGAAAACACCCATTTACTAATACTATTGGCTAGTCTTTTAATTGATTAACTGTGCTTCCAGCAGTGTAGTAACGGCAATAACCAGCAAAATAATGGCCTTCACACAAACAGACAGACGGACAGTCAGACAGACAGACACACACATACACAAACACACATAGATCTCTACAAATCGCAAACGCTTTGATAAAGAATCCATTATTTTTCCAATTGGAAATGCTCTCTGTGTTGGATAATTGCGCCATTTGGATATTAGCATTGCCAGAGTTAATACGATAAACCGGCAGTAAATATAAAATGTCATATCGATCGACCTGGCGGCTATATCTTCTCTACTTGTCTTTTCGTTCCTTACCATGTAATAATATTTCATTTTGTATTGGTGAAGGCTAAAGTGCGATTACAGAAAACAGAGGAAAAACTATTTTTTTACAAGGGCTATGCTATTCTGTGATTGCTATTGAAGATATACTTATAATATTCAACAAGATGAAAAGGCTAATTTTGCTTAGACTTGGAATTGTTCTATGGAACGATTGAATCAAGTTTATTCCACTGAGATTGAATTTATAGAATTTACAAATAATGTCATCCAATGGCATTGCTTTGTAGAAATATTTGGTATAGGACCAAACAGTTTAATTAATCTATATCAGTATGATGTAATATTTACTCAAAATATAACAGGAAAAGGATTACTTATTCATTAAAGTGGACCAATCGTGTATTGAAATTAAAAGCTTTATTAACCTAATGACGTTAACAATGAAGATAGTTGTTAAAGGACTGAATTAAAAACGCCGTTGTTTAATATTTATGCAAACATTTGTTTTCTTCTTCTCATGGAAATCATAATACAACACTAACAGATGGATTAAGACTACGACACAAAATGGATGATTAAGTAAAAAAAAAATATTTGTGGAACATAGACAGTAGTTATAATATTGACCGATTATTGATATTCTGTACAGAATCAATTACAGTATACGAGAAGACGAGAAGTGCTCTTACAACATAATAACAGAAAATATGTAATATTGAAATATTAGGAAAATAATTACTACAGTAAAACAACTTCAAATATATCCGTACTGCCTTTGCTGAGATAATTCGTGTCAATATCGTTGGCGGATGCCATTCGGAACTTCTCATGGTGGTGAATCTAATGGGAATAAAATTAAATGTGTTTTTTCTATCTGTGATGATTCATTTCATACAGGAAACTATGTAATTAAACGTGCTGAATGATATATGCGTAATTTGAAATATTGTTCCATGAAAATAATATATAGTACAAGCTAGTGAGATTTTGCTTATCCGTTAACTGTACCAATATTATAAACCAACATGTACAAGTAATTCCGAGTCACGGAAACGTTTGTTGAAAATGTCAACACTATCTCCGTTTGACGTGAGTGGTCTTGGTCAAGGCTTTGGACTGTTTAGGCCAAGAAGACCAAGTTATACATATGCAACTCAGACAGAACTTGCATATCTTGGTCAGTATGGACGACAACGAACAGAAAGTTATAGATATGCTGTTAGGAAGAGTACCAGTGAGCAGGAAGAACAACCAGACTTTATTGAAGGGTTAGTTACACATAAGAGAACTCGAAAAGAAAGTTATTTAAATGCTGTCAAAAGAGAGGACAATTGTGTACCTTTACGGCCATTCATCAGGGAACAGGTTGTCGAAAACAATGTTCCTAAGGTTACAGTTGAAATTGTACCTCACAGTAACGAGCACATAAAGGAACTAAAAACTGTGATTGCAGAAAGGACATCTAAAAAAGTACCAGAGACAATTCTTGTTTCACAAGAACCTCTTAATGATGAAAAAGAAAATCAAAATACTTTATCTAATATTCCTAACAATATAGATGAAAACAACCTGGTAACAGACTTGCAACAAGAGACTGGTACCTCCGTGTCTGAACTTAGCAGTAATGTGCCATCAATCGTAGTATTTACATTTAAAAAGAATTTAATATTTCTCTGCATCAGCTTTATTATGCTATTTTCTGTTTTTAGAGCGATTCAGAATTTACAGTCTTCCATTAACACTGAAAATCATTTAGGAATTATTTCCATGGGCTGTTTACATGGTACAATGTTTTTGACGTGTTTATGGGCACCCAGTATGATAAACAGAGTTTCGGCAAAGTGGGCCCTTGTTTGTGGAATGTTTAGTTTTTTAACATGGACTGGAGCTAATTTTTATCCAAAGTTTTACACTCTTATTCCTACGGCCATTTTTTCTGGATGTGGTCAAGGAATTTTATGGACAGCCGAAGTTTCGTATGTTTTGAAATTAGCATTTGATTCGTCAAAAATAAATCGGAATGGAATAGACAAACAGGTGTTTCGATTTCATGGTATATTTTTGGCTTGTTTTCAAACAACTCATATTTGGGGGAATCTGTTATCGTCGTTAATCTTTCAACATTTTGAAGTTCCACAAGAACCGGACACAAATTTGTATGCAGATTACGGAATGATTGAATCGTTTAATTTCACAGATGTTGATACAGGATCTTCGGAGACTTCCGGGTCCACTCCAATGAAACCATGTGGTGTTCTGTTTCCATGTACAATATCAATACAAAATCAAATGACTGGTAAGTAAACAATTTATCTGTAAGTTGATACTAAAATCAGTAGGTTTGTTCTAAAACATTTTCATTTCGGACTACTCTTTAAACGAGTTGGCATATATCGGCAGGGTAGAATATCAATCGCACTACCATGCATGCGATGTAACAATGTCTTGCTAAATCCAACCTTATAAAACAGTCTTTTCATTCTTATCAGAATATTACTTTTATTTGTTGATTTGCCTCACTGAAGTTTTTTGTCAAATGCATTGGTTTGTCTGCGTTTTGCATTTTTTTTGGTTATCGGCGTTGATTTTCCTGGATTTACCTAAAGGTTTTTTGTCGTCTTCTCTTCAAGGCTTAAATTTGGGTTGACACCATTTTACAGTTGAGCACCAGTGAAACAATACCTAAATGCGCTTGTTGGGAACTGAATTGATTGATGGTTGTTACTACGACAGTAGGCACCGGTTGATGTTTGATTGCTAACCACCAATAGTATCAAAAACCGAGCAGGTGCGAACCAGATCCTGCAATAGCATTTATAAACAAAGTAATACTACGCCGTCAGAACAGTTCCAAAATCTAATCTGAAAATCGAAGCTTAAAAAAATATACACAGATATCAAAGTTAGTGCATATAACGCGTTTCTGGATTCACCTTCATCAGTTTCACTTAAAATTGAACAGTTGAAAACCAAATAATTTTAAATGTGCTTGGGAGAAATAACACCAAATAGCCTAATCAGAAACAAAATTGATACCACTAGCACGTATACATGACCGTTTACTCTCCTGATTTGTTACATGCTACATATATTTCAATAACACGTGACGGTTAAGATGAAGACGTTTCTATTGTGTTTGACCCGCGAACTGGACAACATGATATCGATAAAGAACTGCAACATGCTGATGCCTTGATGTTGTATGTATTACCTTTCAGTCTTTTGTTTCGTGTTTGACAACATAAGTTAATTCGTGACCCGAAACTATAAACTTGTAGGTTGTTTACCATTTTTAAGCCAAAGCGCTTTATGAACGATTTCTCCTAAAGAACCTTTTAAGATAATCAAGGAGCATTGTAGTACAAAGCATAGAAAGGTCAAATGTTTTCACAGACGAAATTTTTGAAAAAGAACGAGAATTAAAAAAAATCTGAATGTTTTTAGAATTTTTGTAGTATCCACATTTGCTTGATGCAACAACCTGAGTATGTTTGAAAATTGCAGTTGCTCATGGATTGCAGACACACTTTTAGCCATGGTTATCGACAATTCTGCAACATACCTTTCCCTATATGGATTTTTGTCAAGTTTTACTAGGAAAATCATCATTCATCGGATTATTCATTGATGCCATGAATTACATGCGTGCTCTTTGTTGTCAGTTTCTCTGCAGTGTCCATATTTGATTGCCCCTTCGGTATTCTCTAATGTTTATTTACATGTAATTTGCTAAACTTTTTAAGCTTAGCTTCAGGCATGTAATCGGAGAAATTATTGTAAAATTATGTTCGATGATAGATATCTATCAATATGATTGCTTGCCTTTTGTTCTTGAGGGCCGTCGTGATCGTGATTGTATTGAGTTCGAATCCCACTTATAGGAAGGTCCACTCGATACAACATTGTGATAAAGTTTGTTAGCTACTTGCGGCAATGCGATGGTTTTCTCTACCAATAAAACTGACCGTCACGATATAGCCGAAATATGGGTGACAGTGGCGTTAAACACAAATAACGCCCATTTTCTGTACTTAAGTTTCGCATTTACATTAGTTTTTGTTGGGTTTGAACGCAACTTAAGCAGTTGAATAGATAAATGTGTATGTTGTGTACTAAATATTTTGGTATCTTTGTTGTTTATTATGTATATTTATTATGTAAATCATTCTTCAAGTTGTTGTGGAAAATACTTTAAATTCATTTATTGTATGGTCTACCGAGCTGTTCCGAGGTCAACTATTGTATTTGTCCTATAACCCCATACACATATATATTATATTTTATACGCCATGATAAAGCTGAAATATTGCTAAAATTGCGTTAAACATCAATCAATCAATCAATCAATCAATCAATCAATCAATCAATCAATCAATCAATCAATCAATCAATCAATCAATCAATCAATCAATCAATCAATCAATCAATCAATCAATCAATCAATCAATCAATCAATCAATCAATCAATCAATCAATCAACGACAAAATTATGTAACTTATACTACATAAAAAGTACATCGAATGCTGTAAAGATCTTTTTGAATGAAATTATAAATTATGAATTGAAATACTGCTGGAATTAAATTAACAAGTTTGTGTATGTTTTTAGTGGGGTTCGTGTTACTCGATCTTTAGTTTTATATGTATGTTTTTAGTGGGGTTCGTGTTACTCGATCTTTAGTTTTATGTGTATGTTTTTAGTGGGGTTCGTGTTACTCGATCTTTAGTTTTATGTGTATGTTTTTAGTGGGGTTCGTGTTACTCGATCTTTAGTTTTATGTGTATGTTTTTAGTGGGGTTCGTGTTACTCGATCTTTAGTTTTATGTGTATGTTTTTAGTGGGGTTCGTGTTACTCGATCTTTAGTTTTATGTGTATGTTTTTAGTGGGGTTCGTGTTACTCGATCTTTAGTTTTATGTGTATGTTTTTAGTGGGGTTCGTGTTACTCGATCTTTAGTTTTATGTGTATGTTTTTAGTGGGGTTCGTGTTACTCGATCTTTAGTTTTATGTGTATGTTTTTAGTGGGATTCGTGTTACTCGATCTTTAGTTTTATGTGTATGTTTTTAGTGGGGTTCGTGTTACTCGATCTTTAGTTTTATGTGTATGTTTTTAGTGGGGTTCGTGTTACTCGATCTTTAGTTTTATGTGTATGTTTTTAGTGGGGTTCGTGTTACTCGATCTTTAGTTTTATGTGTATGTTTTTAGTGGGGTTCGTGTTACTCGATCTTTAGTTTTATGTGTATGTTTTTAGTGGGGTTCGTGTTACTCGATCTTTAGTTTTATGTGTATGTTTTTAGTGGGGTTCGTGTTACTCGATCTTTAGTTTTATGTGTATGTTTTTAGTGGGGTTCGTGTTACTCGATCTTTAGTTTTATGTGTATGTTTTTAGTGGGGTTCGTGTTACTCGATCTTTAGTTTTATGTGTATGTTTTAGTGGGGTTCGTGTTACTCGATCTTTAGTTTTATGTGTATGTTTTTAGTGGGGTTCGTGTTACTCGATCTTTTGTTTTATGTGTATGTTTTTAGTGGGGTTCGTGTTACTCGATCTTTAGTTTTATGTGTATGTTTTTAGTGGGGTTCGTGTTACTCGATCTTTAGTTTTATGTGTATGTTTTTAGTGGGGTTCGTGTTACTCGATCTTTAGTTTTATGTGTATGTTTTTAGTGGGGTTCGTGTTACTCGATCTTTAGTTTTATGTGTATGTTTTTAGTGGGGTTCGTGTTACTCGATCTTTAGTTTTATGTGTATGTTTTTAGTGGGGTTCGTGTTACTCGATCTTTAGTTTTATGTGTATGTTTTTAGTGGGGTTCGTGTTACTCGATCTTTAGTTTTATGTGTATGTTTTTAGTGGGGTTCGTGTTACTCGATCTTTAGTTTTATGTGTATGTTTTTAGTGGGGTTCGTGTTACTCGATCTTTAGTTTTATGTGTATGTTTTTAGTGGGGTTCGTGTTACTCGATCTTTAGTTTTATGTGTATGTTTTTAGTGGGGTTCGTGTTACTCGATCTTTAGTTTTATGTGTATGTTTTTAGTGGGGTTCGTGTTACTCGATCTTTAGTTTTATGTGTATGTTTTTAGTGGGGTTCGTGTTACTCGATCTTTAGTTTTATGTGTATGTTTTTAGTGGGGTTCGTGTTACTCGATCTTTAGTTTTATGTGTATGTTTTTAGTGGGGTTCGTGTTACTCGATCTTTAGTTTTATGTGTATGTTTTTAGTGGGGTTCGTGTTACTCGATCTTTAGTTTTATGTGTATGTTTTTAGTGGGGTTCGTGTTACTCGATCTTTAGTTTTATGTGTATGTTTTTAGTGGGGTTCGTGTTACTCGATCTTTAGTTTTATGTGTATGTTTTTAGTGGGGTTCGTGTTACTCGATCTTTAGTTTTATGTGTATGTTTTTAGTGGGGTTCGTGTTACTCGATCTTTAGTTTTATGTGTATGTTTTTAGTGGGGTTCGTGTTACTCGATCTTTAGTTTTATGTGTATGTTTTTAGTGGGGTTCGTGTTACTCGATCTTTAGTTTTATGTGTATGTTTTTAGTGGGGTTCGTGTTACTCGATCTTTAGTTTTATGTGTATGTTTTTAGTGGGGTTCGTGTTACTCGATCTTTAGTTTTATGTGTATGTTTTTAGTGGGGTTCGTGTTACTCGATCTTTAGTTTTATGTGTATGTTTTTAGTGGGGTTCGTGTTACTCGATCTTTAGTTTTATGTGTATGTTTTTAGTGGGGTTCGTGTTACTCGATCTTTAGTTTTATGTGTATGTTTTTAGTGGGATTCGTGTTACTCGATCTTTAGTTTTATGTGTATGTTTTTAGTGGGGTTCGTGTTACTCGATCTTTAGTTTTATGTGTATGTTTTTAGTGGGGTTCGTGTTACTCGATCTTTAGTTTTATGTGTATGTTTTTAGTGGGGTTCGTGTTACTCGATCTTTAGTTTTATGTGTATGTTTTTAGTGGGGTTCGTGTTACTCGATCTTTAGTTTTATGTGTATGTTTTTAGTGGGGTTCGTGTTACTCGATCTTTAGTTTTATGTGTATGTTTTTAGTGGGGTTCGTGTTACTCGATCTTTAGTTTTATGTGTATGTTTTTAGTGGGGTTCGTGTTACTCGATCTTTAGTTTTATGTGTATGTTTTTAGTGGGGTTCGTGTTACTCGATCTTTAGTTTTATGTGTATGTTTTAGTGGGGTTCGTGTTACTCGATCTTTAGTTTTATGTGTATGTTTTTAGTGGGGTTCGTGTTACTCGATCTTTTGTTTTATGTGTATGTTTTTAGTGGGGTTCGTGTTACTCGATCTTTAGTTTTATGTGTATGTTTTTAGTGGGGTTCGTGTTACTCGATCTTTAGTTTTATGTGTATGTTTTTAGTGGGGTTCGTGTTACTCGATCTTTAGTTTTATGTGTATGTTTTTAGTGGGGTTCGTGTTACTCGATCTTTAGTTTTATGTGTATGTTTTTAGTGGGGTTCGTGTTACTCGATCTTTAGTTTTATGTGTATGTTTTTAGTGGGGTTCGTGTTACTCGATCTTTAGTTTTATGTGTATGTTTTTAGTGGGGTTCGTGTTACTCGATCTTTAGTTTTATGTGTATGTTTTTAGTGGGGTTCGTGTTACTCGATCTTTAGTTTTATGTGTATGTTTTTAGTGGGGTTCGTGTTACTCGATCTTTAGTTTTATGTGTATGTTTTTAGTGGGGTTCGTGTTACTCGATCTTTAGTTTTATGTGTATGTTTTTAGTGGGGTTCGTGTTACTCGATCTTTAGTTTTATGTGTATGTTTTTAGTGGGGTTCGTGTTACTCGATCTTTAGTTTTATGTGTATGTTTTTAGTGGGGTTCGTGTTACTCGATCTTTAGTTTTATGTGTATGTTTTTAGTGGGGTTCGTGTTACTCGATCTTTAGTTTTATGTGTATGTTTTTAGTGGGGTTCGTGTTACTCGATCTTTAGTTTTATGTGTATGTTTTTAGTGGGGTTCGTGTTACTCGATCTTTAGTTTTATGTGTATGTTTTTAGTGGGGTTCGTGTTACTCGATCTTTAGTTTTATGTGTATGTTTTTAGTGGGGTTCGTGTTACTCGATCTTTAGTTTTATGTGTATGTTTTTAGTGGGGTTCGTGTTACTCGATCTTTAGTTTTATGTGTATGTTTTTAGTGGGGTTCGTGTTACTCGATCTTTAGTTTTATGTGTATGTTTTTAGTGGGGTTCGTGTTACTCGATCTTTAGTTTTATGTGTATGTTTTTAGTGGGGTTCGTGTTACTCGATCTTTAGTTTTATGTGTATGTTTTTAGTGGGGTTCGTGTTACTCGATCTTTAGTTTTATGTGTATGTTTTTAGTGGGGTTCGTGTTACTCGATCTTTAGTTTTATGTGTATGTTTTTAGTGGGGTTCGTGTTACTCGATCTTTAGTTTTATGTGTATGTTTTGTAGGTCGTTGTCTGTCCTTTTGTACTTTTTCGTTTGACCATTGTGTTGTTGGTAGATCGTTGTTTGTCCTTTTGTACTTTTTATTTTGGCCACTGTGTTGTCTGTTCGTCTTCGATATACGCATTCTGATTACCCCTTTGGTATCTTCACACTCTTTGTCCAATCAGTATAGTAGGCAAAGCATTGCCTTGTTACGGACCGTTAGTAAACCACACGTAGTAAACTGTTGTTAGTCTAGAGTTCACAACATACGAGGGCAGATGCATTCTCCAAGCCAACAAGGAGAATGATGATTATTTTGTGTCCATCTCCAATCGTCTTACGTTTCAGTCCAATGTTGACAAATATTATCGGCCTTATCATTACATTCTTGATTCAATTTTACCACCTATAAAGGTCGCAGCGGCAAATAGTAATACACATCTTCTAAAATGGTGTTACTGTTAAGTGGGATGGAAGTCGTGAATTTACAAGGATGTGGCACAATTTAGGTTGTAAATTGAGATTCATTTTCAATTTATATTTTAGTAAACATTATAAAAGTTTTAACATGTATCTAATTCAATGCTAAACATGACCCGGCATACAGCCTTCAAGATACCTCCTGATAATTTGAATTAATGTTATATTATCCAAGGGATAGTTTTAACCTGATCTCAGAATAACCCTCCACTGTTCTCATTAGCCTATATCTTGAGTTGGTTAAACAGATCAATTAAATGCTTGAAAACTTGCGATACATCAATGTCTTATTGTTGGAAAAAAAAGTTTTTCGCATGCTATATTTATAAATATCACAATGGGTAGCGAGAGTTAGGTGTTAGGTACCATTTGTGTAAATATAAGTGTATGTTCAGTCGGCATAGTACATGTATAATATTGGAAAATGTTTGGAGAGAACATAATGTTTTTATGTCATATGCCCTATGTAGAACGTTGACATGTAAGGTAGTACAACATTTTGTTGTGCATTTTGTACGATTGTGAGTAAGTGATTGTTATTTAACGCCAAATGAGCAATTTTTCAGCTATATCATGACGAGAACAAGTTACATTCGATGAGCTGATTATGATTCCCGCTTTGCACTGAACAAACCGCGTGCTTAGCGGAAAAGCAACAAATACTAATTTTAGAGTATATTTAGTTTGAATCAACCAGGCCTCGAATCCACTCGAGGCGAGCATGCTAGCCATTACACTATCAATGCGGCTTTGTACGGTTGCAGTATACAGTATTCTTATCGGCATTATTTAATGTTGTTGAGCTGAAAACAAAGGTGTTTTTCCTTCATGCTTTTTGTATTAAAGCAGAATTGGGACGAGCACAACGAGGAAGGATTGATTTAACGTTATCTAATAACACATGTGAAACATACAAGAGATGAAATCTAGTCTCATTAACTGAAATTAATTGTTTATTGTACTAAAACACGTAAAGTACTAGCTGAAAGTGCATATAAACATAATATATGCAAATATTCAATGTAATTGGAGAAATCTAGAATAAAACCCATTAAACAAATAGACAATATCCGCAATAAATGAGACAATGATTGTCCTCTATAGAGCACGATTGTCTTCAGCACCAGGCAGAATCTGACGGAAGGAGCGGAACAGACAGTTAACATCATGTTTTATTCTGCCGGTCCCGAAGGGCTGTTTTCTTTGAAAGTTATATGCACCTGATCCATGTTTTATTCTGAAGGAACAAAGTCCAACAGACAGTTAACATCATGTTTTATTCTGCCGTTCCGGAGGGGCTGTTTTCTTTGAAAGTTATATGCATCTGATCCATATTTTATTCTGAAGGAACAAAGTCCAACAGACAGTTAACATCATGTTTTATTCTGCCGTTCCGGAGGGGCTGTTTTCTTTGAAAGTTATATGCTCCTGATCCATGTTTTATTCTGATGGAACAAAGTCCAAGATCAGTTGATGTGTAATGGAGTCGATAGACAAGGATTGTGTGATGTTCTGGGGAATTATCAACACCAGGTCTTGATAAGTTTTCTCCCCAAGATATCTGGTCTGCTTTGTAACATGAGCCGTCGTTGTGGTGATCGTATGGTAGTTGTATTTAGAATTACCTATGCAATCAGTGCCCATCACCAATAACGTCTTGAGAGTGAATCACGCTCATGGCGATGCGTACTTGATACAATATTATGTGATAAAAGTTGTCAGTGACTTGCGGCACGTCGGTGGTGTTCTCCGCTTATCCGTTTGAACACAATACCTCCGTTATGGAACAGGGATATTCTGAGGTTCTCAATTGGTTTTGCGCTTTTACTAGGTGATGATGGTTGGTGTAGAAGGAAAATTCTTTCTTTGTTAACACCATACACGATTCTGTAAGTCGATACGTGTTTTGGCACACACTTCTGTCAGTGTAAACACATGTGTAGCGTTCCGTCTAACGGCTTCCCATTTTGTTCCTTTTGCGATCGCCAGCACTAAGCTCTCATGTTTGATGCCTTTGTGATTTTCTTCCGTTTGACTGGATTGTGCCGCTATAATATTTGTGGGCAGTATTGAGCAATCACGCTATACCGTATATTTGTCATAATGTACAGTGTGCAGGATATGGATTGCTCAATGTGAAAACTAATCATTGGAAGTATGGTCGTAGATGTACAGCTTTCATGTGTTACATAATTTAGAATAGAGTCATTTTTATGCATGCACATTCGAATGCTTGATACACAAACATTTATGTTGGCAAGCATTTAATCAATTTTGAACAGTCTTTTATGGATCTTAGGAATGATTCCTTAATAGTACCATTCTGAAGCTTCATATTTGTCAGTTAGTCGTTATATGTACAATGTAGTTCTGAGTAGATCAACTGATAATTTCTTCATTAATTTGTTTTTTCCCATACAGCCATATAATCGACAGATTATATCCTCCAACAGAACGTGTTCGTGCAGCATATTGTTTAAAGCCTACGTAGCTTTAGTTTATCATTTCTTGACATTCCAGCAGAATAGTTGTGGCTAATAACATACTGTTTTAGAGAGCCTACGTAGGTTGCTTTATCATTTGTTGACATTCCAGAATAATATTTGTGCCCAACAACATAATATTTTAGAGGGCCTGTTTATGTTTACTTTATCATTTGCTGACATTACAGAAGTATAGTTGTGGCTAACAACATACTGTTTTAGAAAGCCTACTTGCTTGCTTTATCATTTGGTGACATTCCAGAATCATATTTGTGGCTATCAGCATAATGTTTTAGAGAGCCTACTTATGCTTGCTTTATCATTTAGTAACATTCCAGAATCATATTTGTGGGTAACAACATAATGTTTCAAAGAGCCTATATAGCGTCACTATATCATTTGTTGACATTCGTTACCATAACAATATAATGTCATAGAATATCTACAAGGGTTTGCTTTATAATATGATAACATTCCAGAATCATAACATAATCTAGATCAGATCAATGCTGTCAACTTTGTCATGCAAGACAGTGCTAGATATAAGTTCTTCAGCCATTGTCTAGATTTGTTGATCAGTTATTAAAATCCTTGTGTTTTATTATACACGTTAATGTTCTGTTGATTAATTCGAGTGATTTTTTTGAAGGGGTTGCTCATCTTTTCAGGTTTGTTCTTGTGTTGTCCTGTTATGTGTCTTTACGTTCTGAGTTTTGGGTTGTGATGTTCGTCCGCTACGATTTCCGAATAAAACGATGTTCGGTTCGTCTTTACCTTTAGTTGTTTGTAGGAGGGTTCATGTCTTATTTATGTTTTTTTTTTGTTTTTTTTTGCGTATATTGTTGTCCAACATATATTGTGTTGTGTTTGTCTTCTTCTTGTGTACGCTATGTTGCCAGTTTCTCTAGATTGTCCATTTTTTTAACTGCCCCTTTGGTATTCTCTAATGTTTATTTCCCCAGAAATAGAGATTGATTTCTTTCAGAAAACGTCGTTCTTGTGAATCATGGCATCATAAATGGTGGCGTATTTGTCGACTTCCCAAGCTTGCAAAAAATGACAGCTTAGCGATTAATGTAGACAGTTATTATAAGTATTTTTATTTGCATAAAATCAAAGCAAATTGAGATAGGACATAAGTTATTACAACATTATTAAAGCCTTTTTTCAACAATGTTTTGATGAGTTTGAAGATACAAAGAGGTAATCAGAATCCGTATATCGAAGAAGAACAGACAACACAATGGCCAAAAGAAAAAGTACAAAAGGACAAACAACGATCTACAAAACATACACATAAAACTAAAGATCGAGTAACACGAAAAAATGCGAGGGTAAACTCAGGTGCTTCGGAAGGGTGAGCAGTTCCTACTACAACATGCATTAAGATAACAGTAGCACAAACAAATACTGCTTGTCTACATAATTATAAAGATTGTTGGATGTAAATCTCGAGCTAAAAAAGCAATTTGAGTAATATACATTAATGGTTGGAGAATTTAGATTTTAATTTCGATTTGGAGTTAATGCTTATTGCATTCTTTCCAACAAAAAATAATAACACATTGAATTGATGAGAATAATAAAATAGCAATAATGTGAAGAAAGAAATATCTATTAAAAGAAGCCTGTCAAAGAGAATGATGCGTCTGATATTGCCATGAACTGCACAAAATATGTCAATATCTTGATCTTTCGACTTACTATCGTTACTGTATAAACTATAAAAATGTGAAAACTACCGACCTGTTGTAAGTCTCTGACAAACTGTATCACATAATGTTGTATCGAGTACACCTCGTCTGAGTGGGGGTCGAACTCACAACGTTAGTGGTGATAGGCACTGATTGCATAGGTAGTTGTAAATCCCACTACCATAC
Source organism: Bathymodiolus brooksi (assembly GCA_963680875.1). Lineage (NCBI taxonomy): Eukaryota > Metazoa > Mollusca > Bivalvia > Mytilida > Modiolidae > Bathymodiolus > Bathymodiolus brooksi. The sequence goes on from OY804576.1 coordinate 104,034,671, forward strand.
TATCCCGACGACGGCCCCCTGTCCTTTGATAAAAGTTCCCCTTAAATGTGAAGCACTAAAGCCAAATTACGTCTAATTGATCATAAAGTGGACATTCATCGAATAAAATGTTGTTGTGAGTTTGTTTGTGTTTATTCATGAAGCCAGTCTTCAACTTACCATAAATAAATAAATGTTCTGAGCACTTAAACTAAATAATTTGTAGAGGGAAAGGGTATTTTGATTTCACCTTAAAGTTACCCCAGGAATAATTTGAAATCGAGTTCATCCTCCCTTCCAGTGATCAGAATGTGAAGTCAATTTCAATCTACTGTGGGGTGCGGTGAAGGAGGTGTAATGCAAAATTATTAGACCGGAAGAAACAGGTTCCCCAACAACTACATTACAATAACACTTGTCTAGTTTCTTTTATGAAAAATTAAATCATCATATATTAAATAATAAATATTAACATTTAAGAAAATCGGTGGTAGAGGTAGATGCAGGAAGAGTGATAATTATTAAAGGGTGTATTCGACTAGAAATTAAAAGATCATGTATTGACTACCTTTTAGGGCTAAGCAAGATCTTTATGCTATATGCCTGGGTTTGGTGTTTAACCCTTCAGACCTTCTTTTACTTTTGTTGTCTGTCTGAATGGTGAGTCGATATTTAACCCCCAATCGTTTCATACAGAGAGGCTGTACCCCTCTAATACGGCGTCAAAATGTTCGACCCACAAATCTATTATTGGAAATTTCTCATAATATTTGTAGATTTCATTGTCAGTAAATAATGCATATTCTCCCTGTTTTGAAATATTTGATGTTGTATGTAGATTTCTTTTCTTATCTTTTTATTAATTTTCCATTTATTTACTAGCTACCAATCACATTATTAACGCAACGTGTCAAGATGTCTTGTATATAAATTCCTTCTTCCGCTAAAGATGAAATGAGATTTTTTACTGTTGCATAACTCGTCTGTTTCATTGATATATTTTAATGGCCATCAACATCTTGCTATTGATTTTAGCCTTCTCCTAAGTATATGATTTAAATTACAAGGAAAGTGAATGCAGGAAAATCTATAACCTCCACAGGATGTACACAAGTGTAATATCAGTACAAGTATATTCTGTAAATGATGATGCAGAATCTGTTCTCTTTCTGTTTCAGTTATTTCAATACGCTTACAGAATTATCTATCATGCCTCAGCGAATGTTAAATATTATTTTGAGGCTATAGCAGCTCAAAAATGGAGTTTTAAAAAAGGGAGTAATTTTACTTAATTTAGAAGAGTTTGAAGATACCAAAGGGGTAATTAGAATCCGTATATCGAAGAAGAACAGACAACACAATAACCAAAATAAAAAGTGTAAAAGGACAGACAACGATCTACAAAACATACAGATAAAACTAAAGATTGAGTAACATGAACCCCACTAAAAACAGGGGGTGAACTCAAGTGCTCCGGAAGGGTAAGCAGTTCCTGATCCACTTAGATGATCAACAAAATGACAAATACAAACATATACATAATAAATAGCAAGTACAAGAATGTACCAACTACAAATACAGTTTCTATCAAGAATGAAAACGTAGGTATCTAATAGCGTTTCTGGAATGTGCTCATTGTCAAAATATTGTAAAGCCAAACGATTTAAGTCTTATATCCAAAATCGCCTTAGGTTACATATGCCTGAATGAGATAGATTTTAGTTATGATAAATAACATTATGTAGGAGCTCTAAATTTCGAACAAATGTATTTAATAAACTATGTCAATTCAGAAGCACTGACTATTTGGGAGGGTGATACTAATAGTCCACCAGCAGAGGTATCGACCTAGTGATAGTAATACATATGTAGATATCTAATTTAGTGTGGACGACGCTTATTTGCTACCGTTACGGAACATCTGTGTTAATGATGACCACGGATATATTCCGTTTGTCGTTGTCACAAATCCTCTTTCATGACATATCATCCAATTTGTAACAAGAGTAACAGAACATATTTTTTCACTAGTACAGTAGTAACTGCTAACCTCTCCGAAACACCTGAGTTCACCCGCGGCTTTAAATGGGGTTTGTGTTGTTTACGTTATTGTAAATTGTTTTGGAGACTATTATTCTTTGTCCTTTTTCTTTTAACCATTGCATTGTCTCTCCTTCTGTGATTTACGAATTCTGATTTACCGTCTGGTATCTTAAAGCTGTTGTTAATCAGAATCATAGATAAATTAGTAACTAACTGCTGACATCTCCGAGGCACCTGCAATTATCCTCTGATTTCTTTTATGAATTTCAAATGTCTACAAATAATCAGAAAATGATATTTCGTAGTCCTTTCTGTGGTTCTTGGTAGACCGAGTACCATAGTTTCCTGTCGTAAGGGAAATAACTCGTATAAAAATGATATAAAACGTATAATTTTAGAATCAAATCGGGAATGTGCAAAACGTCTGTTGAGATATCAGACACACAATGTATAGAGAAGACGTTTAAACCACATAAACATGAAATCATCACGTATATTATATAACAGCTTAAGCAGAACGATGTTCTCATCAATATGAACTAAAGCAAAACTTTAACAAAAGAAACCATATTAATTTATTGTTTTATAATCTTCTTATTCCGTCAACACAGTTCCTTGAAGAAATCAATGGCGGTTTTCGTATTTCTAATTCTGTTTTAGTATTGGCAGAAAGTAAGATTTACTAGTCAGCAGTTGTTATTCAAATTGTATGCTTCTTCCCGATAATACATACTTTAAAGATGATATCGTTTCCGATAAAAAGAAGTGTGATGATCAGAGGCCGTAAATCGAATGACAGACATTACAATGCCCAAAATAAAAAGGCCAAACAATGGTTTACAAAATAAGACACAGAAAACTTAACATTGAGCAATACGAACCGTAATAAAAACGTTTCATGTTTCTGACAAGATTACATGTTTTAAAAAAATCAAAAAACAAAACAACAAAACAATAAACAAACACCCCCCACACAAAAAAAAAACAAAAAAACATAAACATCAACAAACACAACAAACAAAACAAAAAACAAATACTGCACATATCTTCAAATTACAAGGAATGTTTGTGATTGATAATCTTTTATTATTTTCAAATCTTCGTCTAATAATGGAAATAAAGCTATTGATTTTTATAACTAACATTGCTGAAACAAAAAGATTCTAGGAATGCAGAAGTTTGCGGTTGGAAATATTAAGGTCATGTTAATCTAATTAAAGATTTAACTTTTATTAGGCCATAATTAGAATTAGAATTCAATATAAAATAATTACGACGATAACACACATTTAGGAAATCAATAAGGGATCTCGGTGGCCGAGTGGAGAAGGTCTTTGACCTCTGACAAAAAACATAATACCACTGACAATGCTTCAAGCTCCGATAGCCACCTTAATTGTAAAGGTTACCAGATACCAAGCAGATCAATTTGTTATAACTGTCCGTGTTTTCCTTATATATTGTGATTAAAATACAAATAAACCATCAAATATACCTATACCCGGTTTCATTCTCGGTTTTTGGTGGGGTCCGTGGTCCTCGTTTTTAAATAAACGTTTTATGTGTTGTGATCTTTGTTTTGTTTGTCTTCGTCCTGTGTCTTGTGTTGTCAATGTCTTTGGATGGTCAATTCTTGTTTTCCCCTTCGGTCTTCTCTAAGTTTATTTATGTTTAATCATATTCATGTTTATTACATGACAACTCTGTGCCTGCCCCAAAACAACTGGAAAAAAATTAAATATCAAGTATTACAATTCAGAAAAAAGCACACCAAATGTCTAACAATACTGCCAAATCAAATTGAAGCTTAAGACAGAGACAGACTTACCCTGCTAACGTATGTTTAAGATAGAGATATAATTAAGTCATTAGAATATATAAACCACAGTTTAATCCATCCTCTAGTTCAAACCGTGTTGTTTAACAAGATAATGTCGACAGAGGAACATTCCGTATAACATGATATCTCGTGGGTATAGTTTCGTATCCAATTGATAGTTTTCCATTATTGAGAAAGTGTTCCGTATCCATGGAGAATTCACTAAGAAACAATGAAACTAACGTACAGTAATCAATTCAAAAACATACACAACCTTACCGTCTAATAATTAAACCTAAGGGTAAGACATAATAAAACTAAATAAATAAAGATGTATCCGCAAAGATCACCTATGCCTGAGAGAAGAGAATCTTAATATTAATAATAATTATATTATTAAAGAACTGTAAATTTCATACTAAGATTCTCTTCTCTCAGTCATAGGTGATCTTTGCGGAATTTGGCCATTCTGTTTAGACTTTTTGGTTTTATGTCCCAAGATTTCAAAAATTTTAACCCGCCACTTTTTACTGAAGTGCCTGTACCAAGCCAGGAAAGCAAGCGGTCATGTATTTGTGGGTATCGATTTTACCTCTTTCGACGATTTTTCTATTGGATTTTGGAATTATTCCAACAATTTGGTATTTTTTTGGCCTTTTGTTGCCTTTCCAATCTTTCGACTTTGAATGTACCTGTTTATTCCAGAAACTCATCATGCGCACTAAACTATATATTTACGTTCTAATTATATTTTGTTTGTTCTCCAGTACCTTTGTTCATTTTGTTTTTGTATATGTAATTTGTGTATTTCTCTATACCATTGTAAATTGGATGATGAGAATAAAGATATATATATAGTAAGATAATTACCACTTGGAGAATGTTTTGTTTGAAATTAAACAACAATAAAACCCAACAGAGAAACACTTGCTACCAAAACAGAATGTAAATATCTGTTAGTATTCAATAAAATATTGATAATCCACATCATTGATAAGTTTCTTGCCTCTGATGGTCTCGACTGGTGTCAAAAAAGATATTATTTTCTCTTCTCACAAAAAGTCAATACTTTTATCGTTGTTTTACACATCTAGATAATCACACAAATAGGATATAGTTTAAAATAAGGCGAATGAAGAAATGTACTCTTTAAACAAGACGCACACTTATACCTCCTACACCTAGGGCGAAGTATTCGTAGGGGTAATGTACTCGATATTAGAGACAGTAGATATTATTTCTGTGCACCGGGGCTTCCCCTGTTGAAGTTGATGGGAACACAATTTTGCTATTCAGCCATGAAGGATGGTATATCATCAACTTTTAATAACGACGCGAACATTATTCACCAAAATGCTCATTTCATACTGTAAAACATTATTTTGAAAACAAAAAATTTATGACAATTTGAGTACCTGGAATGAACTAGGTTTGTTTCCGTATTAACCAATGACGTCAGTGACGTAATGAAATTACATATTAGAAATGGAGAACAGAGAACGTTATATGTGCGATATAAAACTTCCATGTTTGTTAAACAACATTATTAAGAAAAAACTGGTAGAACGTGCTAAAGTGGGTCACGGGGTCACTGTAATCGGGCGGCTGTATCGAGAAACAGATACGGTGTTGAAAAAACTATTGATACTCATAAAATATTGATAAATGGAATACAATTTTATCTTTGTCTTCAAGAAATATGATAGACAAAACCATGTGTGAAGCTATATGACGAAATATCTCCGATTTCTATGTAAATTTACGAGTTGAAGTTGCGGCTGTATCGAGAAACAGATACGGTGTTGAAATAAACTGTTGATACTCATAAAATATTGATAAATGCAATAAAATTGTATGTTTGTTTTCAAGAAATATGATACACAAAACCATGTGGGAAGTTTTATGACGAAATATCACCAATTTCTATGTAATTTTGCGAGCTGATGTAATTTTAGCGATGCATTTTTATCTTGGACAAGAATAATGAGCGTCCTGATTGGATGACCGATTAAAAACCCACTGACTCCGCATGGTAAAAAGATGCATGTAAAAGAAATCTATGTTATATTTATTCATTTGTTTGATTCTGGAATATTGTTGATCATTGATTTAAACAAGAAAAAAGGGAAAAGGGGGGGGGGGGGGGTGAATTTTATTTGTGAATTTTACAGTTAAATAAATGTTATGTTTCGACAGTTTAAAAGAAAAAAGAAAAATTTGTTGCGACTAAAGCTTAAATCAGCGTTTAAAAAATTGAACAAATATCAGTGGTTTTGTAAATGAGATTTATTTTAAATAGAAAATCTGAATTTATTATTTATTAATTTATTAATGATACAATTTTATATCCCTTGGGAGGGGGAGGGGGGCTATGATGGAAATTTGAAATAAAAACACAGGACCGGACTTTAAGCAAAATAATAATCCAGGATTAGTTTTTTTATAAAAAAAATCCAGGACTCCTGTGTCCATGAATTTTTTTTTTTTAAGTTAATAATATGAAATATTGACATCCATATTTGCCTTTTGGATAGCACATTTCTGTTTCCACACTTGTTATATACTAAAAGAAAAACTACATGGAATTCAGCTTACACAATTTCTTGTTCCGATGGTAAAATCTGCAAGGAGCAGGTAGTTTTGACCCATTGTCGTATATGTCATACTAAGATGATAAATAATTGCATTCTAAATGTAGAACCACGGTCAGAATGCATTCAAACAAATTCCTTTTATACTATAGAACATTTCAAATTGACTATGACAGATGTTCGTGATATCAGACGAGCTTTCTATACACCCAATCGTGTAAACTAGTTGCTTACAAGTGTAGCAAAGGACGGATGCAATTTTACTTTTGTTTAAGAAATCAATCTATTTACTAAAACGTAGGACATGTATTATAATTCTACTCTTTTAATTTCCAATATCTTATTGTATTTTAAATTTAACCGTATTATTTGTTAATATCACTTAATATGGTTTTATGTGATTGTGTAATATTTGCAACTTAAATCTTAATGTATGTAATAAAAAGTGCATGCCACGATATGGCTGAAATATTGCAAAAGATGGCGTTAGATGATCGGAGTTAGGATTATTGTGCTTAACGCCACTTTCAACAATATTTCACTTACATAGTGGCGGTCTTTGTTTTGGTGGAGGAAACCGGAGTAACTAGAGAAAACCACAGACCTGTAATAAAGTTGTGAGTTCGAACCCCGTTCATGGCGAGGTCTACTTGATACAACATTATGCGATAAAGTTTATCAGTTACTTGCGACAGCTCATTGGTTTTCTCCATGTACTCCGGTTTCCTCCACTAATAAAACTGACCGATACGATATGACTGAAATATTTTTTAAAGTGGCCTTAAATACCATAACCTAAACCCATATAATTGAATAAATATCTTGTATATTACAGCATAGGCAGTACCCTTGACCAATGTTACTAATAATTTCATTGTATTCACTTTAAGTACACCATTTACATTTAAATACAAGAGACAAAGGGTTATAAATGTTTTCTCATATACTGTCGTGTGAAGTAGATAAACTCATTAAAGAGGTTAGGGAACTAAGGCACTTTACTGACGTTCCGTAAGAATAATTAAGTTGTAAAATTTAATTAAAGATGTGTTTATTGAAGATTCGTGATGTTTTCGATCGTTACACAAAATCATACACCCTCCCACAAATATTGGTTTTGTACAGATGATTTGATTTAAGATTTTAGTGATGAAACAAATGTCAGAAGGCTATCGGTTAATGTTTTGTACACTGAGAAATGGTTTTAGTTTTTGGTTGTTGTAATTTTTGATTGTGAATTAGGATAAATGTAGAATTTTTCTCACCAAACTTCTCGCTGGACGACGACTTAAGTGATACCTCAAGCAGACGACACATTGGAATCGATTGTCTGACAGCGCGTGATTTGATTTAGTTTCTCCTAGTGTGAATCTTTTCCATTCTACCAATCGCCTCATTTCGCCGAAGTGATAAAAATTATTCGAAAATTTCGTTTACTGTTCCCTTCATTACAAAAAAATAAAATTATCCCGATACATACGATAGGAAAGGAAAAAAAGCTAAATCAATTGGCAATACAAACACTATATAAATCGATAAATTAGTGTTTATTGGCTGGTATCCGATAACGATTTCCTTCTCGTAAGTTTTATTTGTCCAGATCCTTAATGAAGTTGCGTAAGACAAACTTGTGATGTATGTTTTTAGATTTTTCTAGTATTATATTATATAGTCATGCCATATCTCCATAATTTAAATCAGGGAAATTATGCACTATTAATTGTTAGCTCTGATTGAAAATTTCTACTTGTTTTGTATTTATATCATTTTCATTGACTAATTTAATTGAAATTAGAATGCTTTTGTTGTATCTGTATGCCGTTTGGGGTCATGTCAGGTGACCTTTCATTCATCTTTGACAGTTAAATGTATTGGCCAATCAGACAATAAGGAATTGTCGGTCAAGACATTACAAGTATATCAAACTATAAAATGGTTTCCATAAATAAAAGGTTATATTAAAGAAAAAAGTAAAAACTAAAAAGGGTAAAAATATAACATAATAATAAAAATATATTCATAGCCTGTGCTATTTTTAAAGTTCCGGTATATCTTTTAAAAAGTTGACTGAAGATTTTCGTCGAATATCACAAACACCTCTAGTCAACTAAAACATGATATGTGGCAATAAATTATGTGACCTATACGACAATGGGTGAACATTATATGCTCCTTCCTAACAACTAAACATTTGCAATCTTTACACATAATTTCATTTAATTTATTATTGTTTCGCAGTACCAAAGGGTAAAAATATATTTGACCATACATGGCTTAAAATCTGCGATAGGAATACTACAGTTAGTCGTTGAGCAGTTCAGATCATCCATCGCCTCCTTGTCAACGACCATGTTTCCATACATGCATATATGACAGGTCTAGAAGACATGGACACTCACGAAACATATAATAAATAAATACATGAAATGTTGCAAACATGAAAAAAAAAGACAAAGGAAGTCATGACATTGAACACTGACATATTGAATTTTGAAAATATAAGATGGTTCTTGGCCTATGTAGAACATGACATTTTGGTCAGCATGTACACTTTTTTGTTCCGTTTGTCAGTATAATCACGTCCTTCTTTCCAAGTACATGACACATAACCTGTTTTTAACAAGACTAATACCACGAGTGGAACAGCAAATGCTGACATTTCTGGAGTCAAATTAGATCATCCTCGGTTTTTAGTGGGGTTCATGTCACCCAATCTTAGCTTTTTGTGTAATGTTTTGTGGACAAGTGTTTGTCTCTGTATATCACTCAACAGTGAAGATGTATCTGTATATCACTCAACAGTGAAGATGTATCTGTATATCACTCAACAGTGAAGATGTATCTGTACATCACTCAACAGTGAAGATGTATCTGTATATCACTCAACAGTGAAGATGTATCTGTATATCACTCAACAGTGAAGATGTATCTGTACATCACTCAACAGTGAAGATGTATCTGTATATCACTCAACAGTGAATATGTATCTGTATATCACTGAACAGTGAAGATGTATCTGTATATCACTCAACAGTGAAGATGTATCTGTATATCACTCAACAGTGAAGATGTATCTGTATATCACAATGTAATCACCATGCATACCCTAAAATGAAGACTTTTATGCTAAATAAATAATATTGTCATATGTAATTGTTTTTTGTTTTTTTCAGGTTTGGATACGTATATGTTTCCGGTATTATGGAAGCTAATGTGTGCCTATCTTATTATTGGGTTTATGGGATTTTGCCTTATTTTCTTTTGCCTGGACAGAATCGGTGCTAAGGTCGATCCAGAGAAAACAGGACGCCAGGTAATTTGATATAGTATACATTGATGATATTGTTGGTAATATTACTTGTCCCGTCTTCCTCCGTTCGGCGCAATTTTTTAAAATCCGCCCCCCTAACTTGAAATCCTGGATCCGCCCTAACCCGAATAATCCAGTCGTTATAATACGCTTTGCTATATTAATGCCTGAACGACTTTCTCGATAAAACGCGTCAATCGGAAGCTTTAAATTAGCAATGCATTCTGGGTATAAACTGCGCGTGGTGACTTTTGGCACTAAAAGAAGGAGGAGCTTAGGAAATGTTTGTAAACATAGGTCAATGGAGCGTTCATGTGTCAAAAGTTTGCATGGTACCCACGTGTTTGACCTTACTAATCTAAAATGTGAAAAGAGAAGAAATGTAAGAAAACTAAATAATGAATTAAACATCGTTAACTAATCAACTTGTCGATATCCATTTCTTGTTGTTTGTAAACATTACCGGAAATTGAAAGAACCGCCTTGCGCATACTCGGCAAATAATCATCGCTGATTGGCTCTCTCTTTCAGAGAGCAGCTGACGCGTTTTTATCACAAGGAGAGTTCAAGCCCTCATCCAGCGATAGTGCCGATAGAGGGCGCAGTATTATTCGAGTTAGATCCGCCCCTTAATAGGTAAGACAAGTTTGAAGATACCAAAATGGTAACAAAAAGCCGTAAATCGAAGAACAGAGAATACAATGTTCTACAGAAACAAAGACGAAAGACCAACAATGGTCAACACAACACAACACAAAAAACTAAAGATTGATTAACACAAACTTCAAACTTAAAACACATATATTGATGCTATATGCTACAAGTTAACAGTATTCTTCACACGTATAGGACGGTGGTCGTCTCATGCTTATGAAATAATATATTATTCATTCTAAATAAGACAAGGAACATAAAATAATGTTCATGACCGTTTGAACTTTTCTGATTTCAGGTATACTTCCCCTCCTCCCTCTCGTATAATTTCCATCATGCTCATTAACATAATATCCTTTCTTAACTACAAAAAAAAAAAAAAAAAAAAAAATATATATACTATTTGCAATGCAGTACTGAAAGCTTACAATCTGCACGGACGATTTTCATTAGTTGAATTGGTGAAAGTTTATAGCAATTATACTATATAAAATTTGTACAGTATTTAAAACAAAATGTTAGCTAATATTTGTATACAAAATTTACCTTTTTTGATTTTATTCGATCCCAAACATAAAGAAGAACAAATTCAGATGAAGCGAACTTTGAAAACCAGAGAAAAAAACCTTCTAATACCCCCAACATAGATATTACGTCTATAAAGTTCTCAAACATTAACAAGTAATAAATATCAGTACAGGGGCCTGACAGGGACGATGGGTTGTGATGATATGGTAGTTGGATTTACAACTACCTATGAAATCAGTGCCTATCACCACTAAAGTTATAAGTTCGAATCTCGCTAATGGCGATGTGTAATCGATTCAACATTATATGATAAAGTTTGTCAGTGAATTACGACAAGTCGGTGGTTTTCCTCGCTTCACTTCACCAATAAAACATTTTACAATTTTGTTCTGCTTAAGATCATTTGCTTTAAACAATACCACTGAAAACAGTGAGTATAAATCACGTATACATTTCATGCGTTGCCTAATCTAGCTTGCCACGTTTTGGGAAAGGCTATGCAATATTTACGAGCGAATCTGACACTTATATATGAACATTGATGAAGTGTAAACATGAAACATAACAATAATAAAATGTCTTATATGGATAGATTTCTGGAACATACACTTTAATTAATCACATACAAAGTTTCAGATTTACTCAGGTCATTGCACAAAAATACAATGTACGTATTCAAAAGGATGGATATAAATGGAAAATAAAATGCAGGCAAGATATTAATATGAAGAAAAAAAGGATTGTTCCTTATCTTAGTCATGACCGTCAGAACGCATGCACTGCCGTGGTTGTCCATAACCTCAAATAAATGTGTTTCTATTGTTGTGTTATCTGATTAACTGACATTTAATTAACTTAATAAAATTGTTGCGATACAATGAACAAATAAATACCACACTGTCGGAAGAATTACAAAATCAAATATCAAAATCGTAGAAAGAGGCAAATTCGACACTCCTAACACTCAAACACGTGACATAATATTGCAAATTATTTGGAAATGTAGTACAACAATCGGTTTCAAAATAAGCATAGAAAAAAGTTTGAAGATGCCAAAAGAAATAATCAGAAGCCGTAAATAGAAGGACAGACAATGCATGCAATGTCCAAAAGAAAAATTACAAACAATGATCTATTAAACACTATGCAGAAATCTAAGCATTAGACAATTCAGATTCAAATCTTTTGAATAATATATATGGGAAAAATCTATCCTGAACCCAGCATTATCTGCAGCAAAAAATGTATCAAGAGAACAACAACATTTACATTTCAAAATGTTTAATAAGTTGAATCCTTGTATGAAATGTTTATACACAGGTGAGATACCATACTCTAAGTAGATCGCACGAGTATTGGTGCTTGAGACTAACAGATTACACTATTAATATAAAAAAAGTAGATATCTAATTTAGTGCACACCGCGCGTTTCTAGCAAATTTGAAAGCTAAACAATTAAACAATCTTGGGAGCAAGCAATCCACTAGGCATACACAATTTAGCAAACATTGGCCAAGGTCACCTATGCCTTAAGGGAGATAGACTTAATTTTATTAAAATTACATTTTTTTAGGAACTGTAAATTTCAACAATAGATACATCAAATAAACACGTCAGTGCCGAAACACTGACTACTGGGTGGATGATACCTTCGGGGACTAATATTAAAAGAGTTTGAAGATAGCATAAGGGTCATTAGAAGTCGTAAATCGAAGAAGGACAGACCATACAATGTCAAACATAAAAATGACATATGGACAAACAATGACCCACAACACAGAAAACTAGAGATTGACGAATCCCATAAAAATGATTTCCTTGTTATGGTTTTAATCTGATTAAAAGTTTCAAATTTGAAATATTTTTAGCATTTATTACTCCATTACACATCAGCGATCTGCAGGTCTCATCATTCGGTTGAAATGGAATGCATCATATTGATATTGACGCCATTAAATAGATGCTTTTATTGTTTAAGATATTTTTAAAGCGTATCACGTTACTGACGAAATTAAATACATGCTTTATTTGTTTTTATATATTTTTAAAGCGTATCACGTTACTGACAGCATTAAATACATGCTTTATTTGTTTTTATATATTTTTAAAGCGTATCACGTTACTGACAGCATTAAATACATGCTTTGTTTGTTTTTAGATATTTTTACAGCATATCACGTTACTGACGACACACAAGACATTTCGTCTACTGATACCACTACTGATATTTAGCGGACTACAACAGGGATTTGTTTTCACAGATTTTAATCAGGTAAAATCCATTACCATTTTCAAAGCAGAACAAATTATAAAGTCTTAAAAGCATTAAAACAAATCAGGATAGCAAAAATATAATACACAGATTGTAAGATTATCATTCTTCATTACGATCAATGAAATGCATACCAGTCATTATACACTGTAATTAACATCTTAATTGAGTTATTGAGTAATATTGAGTCAATGTATAATGGATGAGTGTTTGTTGTTTCATGTTTTTTTGTTTGTTTGTTTGATGGTGTTTAACGCCACTTTCAACAATATTTTTATCGTGGCTTTTAGTTTTATTGGTGGAGGAAACCGGAGGATCCTGAGAAAACCACCGACCTGTCGCAAGTCACTGACAAATTTTATTATCACATAATGTTGTACACCTCGCCCTGATCGAGATTCGAACTCACAACATCAGAAGTGGGGAATTTTCAACTATATCATGGCGACAAGTGACTTTTCAATGAGATGAGGACGAAGTCTAATTTCTACTGCAAGAATAAAGCACTCTTATATGGATTGTTTATATAGTGTAAGTGCACTGAAGCATCAATACACATATAGACCTCTCGCTCACCTTAGGCATACTATCATGACTTAAGCCAACCAATACTGTCATGTGCTTATCAGAGAAGCAGAAATGACATTTGGTTGATGGAACAGGAGATCGAATCAACAATCTACCGCATACCAGTCGGGAAAGATATTCATTATACCACCGGGGAGATAACAAAATGCACAATCATATACTAATATCTAGTAATAGACCTAACTCCAATGATAGCCTGGATGCAAAAGCAATGAAATAGTCTATCGGTCGGAAAACCTATATGTATACAGGAATCGCTATACCGGTTCACGAAGGGTATGGATATACAAGTACTTGACTCACCAATCGATCCTACAGTACATATAAGTATACAAATACTGATGTTCCTATCGATCCCACACATTAGTATACAATACCAAAGCTTCCTACAGTTTTATAGTGTAGTCTTCAAATCGAATCCGAAAGACGTAGTTTTATTGTACTGAAGTCGTACAACGTTAAGCACATGTTATGTATGTTATATAGTTGAATCGAATAGTGACCCGCAATAGTAATCAAAGACATCTCATCATCTAAGCATGATAGTACTGACAGTTTCTAATATATTATAGACTTTCTATTTATAGGCATACGTCACATGTTCCTTAGGAGAGAAGTATATCGGTTATTCTATGATAGTAATGGGAGCTGCCAATGTATTTGGTGCGGTAATAGTAGCTGTGTGTGCTAAATACATTCCTAGGGAAGTCTTATTTGGTATTGGAGGGATAATACACATGGGTATCATGATTGGATTTCTAATATGGGTCCCTGAAGAGACGAAACACATTCATTTTATTTTAGCAGCCTCCTGGGGAATGTGTGACGCAGTATGGCAAACCCAATGTAACAGTAAGCTATCAAATAAGCTAAATCATATAATATATAATCATAAAACAAGAAACACAACACCTAATATGAACATAAAAGAAAACATTATTACAGAAACGTGTTGTGCGCACTAAATTAGATATCTACGTTTATATATTTTTTTTTGTTATGGCAGACAAAAAGATTCCGTAGAAAAAATGATTCATAGAAAATTAACATTTTCATGAGTAACTGACCGTTAATGTTTAGTTGTAATAAGTTGTCTTATGCCGTCTGCCGATGGTTTGTCTTCATTTTACCTACCGGTTGTCACTATGAAGAATACCGAGGACATCCACACGAATGCTCCTAGGTTACACTTCCTATACAAACAATATTCGAAAAGCCAATGTTAAATCTCCTATGACACAGGAATCAAACTACTATCTGTAAAACGATTCAAATGAAAAATAAATCATTTGAATTCAATTTGAACCAAAATCAATCTTTCAGACATAACGCGGGAAGTAGTTTTCATTTTCCGATTATTTTGGCCGACTTTTGAAAGGGTGCCAGAAAATATAAGTATTTTCGCAAAACGATTCTACATGGCTTCCCCATAAAGTCATATGTTAATTTTTTTTCGGCAAAAGTTTTAACCGTCTTTAAATGTGGATAATCTTTGAGAGAAAACCAGTGAAATCCACCCATCAAAAATGTCAATGAAATAGGCTTAATGTTTGTAAAAAATTAATTTCCTTTTTAGTCCAACAGACCTATTTGCTTAATAATCAAAACTTTAATTTCTAAGATATTTACTGACGAAAAAGAAGAAGAAAATATATTATCAACACATCTGCATGTATCTTCATGCCATGCCATTGAATAGTGTAAATGTTTTGCCTGCGTCAAGAAAATGATATTTCGTATGGTGTCATTAAGAATGGAAGGAGGGGGGTTTTCGGATACAGTTTGCACACATAACCCATAGCCAAGCTCAGCTATGGTTTATCTTAAATGGCAATGTACATTCCAGGAAGATGAATTTACACATGATTTTTCTTATCATAAAAAAATTTAAAAGATACAAAATTTGGAATATATATAAAACAATTAATTTGTGTATTGTATCTGCAGTTAAAATCACGTGTCGAACTCGTATACGTTAGTGATGATAGCTACTGACTGCATACATATATTTATATGGATAATCCCTTATTTATGTAGAAAACGGAAGTATCATCAGAAAACAACTCCCCATAAACAACTGCCAATCAAAATTAGCTTGATTAAAACATTGGGCCCATTAATCTAGCTTAACCCCGGCACCTGTTTTATTTATTTATTGAAGTGGCTATAACATACCAGAAGAGTTGACAGTCATGTATGCGAATTAGGAGTGTCGATTGTACATATTTATACAATTTTGTCATTAGATTTAGACAGTGTGGTATTTTTGTATTGTTCATTTTCATTAAATTATGGAAAACCGTCTGTCCAATTCAAACAATCTAAATAATGGTCGGTATTTCTGCTAAATATAATTTTAACTGATTTTAATAGTCAGTCAAGATTAGATGAAATATAAACAATACTGACTATCAAGTAAAAAAGACAAACGATTAGCAGTGCCGGATTTATCATTGTGCCTGGGTGTGCTTAAGCACAGGGCCCCGTTAGCCAGGGGGACCCATCTTCCTGCCAAAAAAAAATAATTTACGATGGATTTTTGCTTATGTGGTGCAATTTTAATATTTTAACTATTCCTAAATTTCCTGAGCATGTATGCCTGTGTAGGTCTACCGAGTTTACTTCCTTCAGGGCCAAGTAAGGGGCCTCATAACTTAACTAGCACAGGGCCGCATTTGTCCTACATCCGGCACTGACGATTAGTCCATTCAAAACTACCAAATATTTTCTAATTGAACCGTATCTAATATTACCAAATTTTACTTCATATACAGAGAAGTAATTTCTATTCATAAACGCTTTGTGATATTTTTTTGGATTTTTTCCAATTGTAAAACAAATACATCTTTGTTATATAGGCTTGACTCTATAACAAACAAATAAAAAAATATTTATTACCCAACTAGATATATGATAAACTGTTTATTAGAAAAATTACGTCATTTTGCTTTAAAGTATCATTAATCATAGAATTCAGATATTGCGAGGAAAATACAATTAAAAAACACATTCCGATGGAATAGCTCGATAGTTTTAAGTAAATACTTTATAAAACAAGTCAATGCTATACTAATTGAATCTCAGTGTAATCTTATTCGTTTTAACACGAGCCATCAGTAAGGTTCCATCAGTTTCAAAAGCATTAGTTGGGAATGGTGATACGTTTTACTAATGGTCCAAGCCAACTTCAAATAGCTTAATTTGCTTACAAAAAAGAGTAAATGATGCCATCATGTCGTTGTCATGGTAACATGTTACATGTCCAAATCAAAGTATCCCTTTTTTATACATTAAATCAATTCATATCTCAATTATTGCTCTTTATTGTTGTCAATGATTGATTACGCATGGTTCTTTTCTGTATAATTCCATATATTTAAAAAAAAATATGTTTTTTATAATTTTGTTATGTTGTTTAGAATACAAGAAGAACATTTTTATATCAATAACTATATTTAACATCGTGACACCAAATCGTTCATGTTACAACAATTTTCTGTCGTATATTTCATTCTTAGAAAACACGTTTAATAACTTCATGAAATCGATATTTGGGTGAAAAATGTTGAAATTAATATCATGTTGTATTTTTATGTAAACAACGTAGCATGGTTCATAATTAACAGGGTACGCTATGTTTTTTATTATTTTTTTTTTATATATACACTTGGCCATAAGTTAGGGACCACCAAATTTGAAATGGAAAATATTGTTTACATCGCGCTTTTTTCCTGTTAGAATATATATGTCTTATACATAAACATATATTCTTTCTTGGTACCTGTAATTTTTTATCGATCGATCAGTTAAAGAATGACGAAACAGGTTTTTATAAGTTCACCTGTACCTTTGCAAAACTCAAGTTTGGCGGGGGTTTCTAACCGATATCTACACGTGCAATGCAGGTGAAACTTTAAACTTTCTAAGCTTTATTTCAACATGGCACGTCGAAAACTGTCAGATGCAGAGAGATGGCAAGCGGTTGGAATGGTAAGAGGTAATATGTCCTACAAGACAGACTGCTGAACGATTCAATGTAAGCCACTCGGTCATTGTTCTATTGAAGCAGCGTGTGAACCAAACCAAGAGTGTAAAAGAACGCCAAAGAACAGAGAGGTCTCTGAAAATGACTCCAAGAGAAGATAGACTCCTTAAAAGGCTCGCCAGACAGCAACCATTCAGCACTACAAGCACGCTGCGAAGTCGATGGATTGTCAACGGGCGCATTAGCAGACGGACCGTCAATAGACGTCTTAACAGCGCAATGTTTCGTGGTAGGAGACCGATAAAACGTCCGCTACTGACAATACGCTACAAAACTGCCAGGTTTCAATGGGCACGTGACCATATGGGATGGAATATCAGGTCGTGGTAGAGAGTGCACTGGTCGAATGAAAGTCGTTTTTGTTGAATCCAGTTGATGGCCGCGTCCGCGTATGGAGACCGAGAAATACAACATTTCAACAGGAACATATTGTGGGCACAACTGCGTTTGGTGGAGGAGGTTTCACTGTTTGGGGATGCTTTTCTCTAAACTGTAAGATTGACTTGTATGTCATTGATGGGACTTTAAGAGGACAAAAGTACCGTGATCAGATCCTGCGCTCATTAGTTGTGCCTCATTTTGATGGTCATCCATTAGCAAGTCGACCAATTCTGATGAATGGCAATGCTAGACCACATAACCCGTATAGTGCAAGACTATCTGCAACAGGAGGCAATAGAGCTACTACCTTGGTCAGCCATGTCACCGGATATGAATCCGATAAAGCATTTATGGGACTATCTAGGACGAAAAGTGAACGCACGTACCCCGAAGTGTCAAAACATTCAGGAATTAGGGACTGCTTTGGTTCAGGGATGGCAACAGTACCCTCAACACAGACTGAGACACTTGGTTCACGGAATGAAGAGACGTGTTCAGGAACTGTACAGGATGTGAGGCGGTTATACTCGTTATTGACTTTATCATGAGTAATAATGTTGAAAATTGATTGGTTTTCATTTTCCATCCAGATTACACGTGTTTTGGTTGTGCAAGTTTATTTAACAGAAGTTCAAACTGAAACTTTTTTCACTTAATTTTTTGTTCAATTTTGCATACTCACTTCTGTCAGCTATAGTACTTCCGGTTACTTATTTTTGAAAAAATACCTGATCGTTTTTGGTGGTTTGTGTTATATTGTATTCATTCATAAAAAGTTTTGTTGTGCGCAACTGCAGATTTTTTTACACCTTTGAGAACAATATTTTAGTTACAGTGAAAAACTGGTGGTCCCTAACTTATGGCCAAGTGTATATATTTCCGATCAATCTGACAGTATCCAAAACACGTTATTATCGACGACACACGATCACGAACATTCTTGAACGCATCTTTTGCTTACCACCAATAAATCTAAATTATAAAAAATAAAATGGTTGTCTACATTAAATCTGTATTGAAATAAAGCTAGAAAATATAGAATGTTTTCTGTCTTGGGTACTTTGAGGTAACAGTTGTGAACCAACGCTAAAAAGACAGACATACTGTGAGCTAAAGGTAAAAGGGGACATGACCAATCCAATGTTCTCTAATTCAATAATGACATTCATTCCACAAAATTTACTCCACGGGAATCTTGTAGCATACAAATGGGCCTTATTTTCTCGGCTTTAGTTAACGTGTTTTGGATACTGTCAGATTGATCGGAACCCACCCTTAAGACAAAATGTAATACAATGGTTCCTGTAGGGAGAATAGCATATTGCTTGAACGTAAATGATAAACTTGTAGTACCTTCAAATGAGCAATAGTTTGTAAGATGTGTTCGTTGTTGGCTCGTTGCATGGCAAAAATGTCAGATCGAATCCATCAAATTCCATTTTCCCAATGACAACACCAGCCTATAGGCCCACCCTAGAGTCACTGTATCACCTAAAATACTAGCATATAGGCCCACCCTAGAGTCACAATATGATATAAAACACTAGCCTATAGGCCTATCCTAGAATCACTATATGACCTAAAACACCATTATATAGTCCCACTCTGGAATCACTATATGACCTAAACACCAGTCTATAGGCCCATCCTAGAGTCAATATATCACTTATATCACTTGATATAATATTTGGTATATTGTTTTGGTCATAAATATACCTGCAATACTGTTTATTGGACGTAAAACTACAATCGAACTATCACCATAATTGAAATTACCTAGGATTATACGCGTCTGAGAAGAACAAATCTCTCTATTTATGACGTCATGAATGGGTGACCGTAGCCGATCTTAGCTAGTCTGCCGTTTGATTTACTTGCTCCAATAGGCTTTTAAATGACTTGGCTTTCCAATCTCCTGACTATGAGCGTACTAAAAGAAGGTTAATCCAGAAACGCGCCATGCGCACTAATTTCAATATCTACATTTTTTGCATTAGGAAATAATATAACACCTGACAAACATATACATTCTTAAAACGGTTCATTGTACACGTAGAACATGTACATATTAACTATCTTCGAAGTTCAAAGCTTGTGCAACACAAACAAAAATGGCTAAAACGGTCTTACGTACGTATGTATCTAGACTATTGGAAAATATTCTGACACACAAATGACATAAGACATAATACTATGATTATTTTCTGATATTCATTGATAGTTTATATTGAATCTAGATCCCCTTGAGATCATTTAACTGAAATATGTAACACAACAAGCCAATCCCATCTTATTAAGTTATAGTTAATACTGATCAATTGAATTTCGTGTGATTTGTCATAAACTATTATATCGTTAACATAATCGGGATATAAAGAGTTGACGAGTGGTTCTCAAACCCACTCTAGCGAGGATGGACAATATATTATTGTATTACTGAATTGACTGAATTTGACACGTCTTTCAAAGGGAAGCAATCTTGATATGTTATGTTGAAATCTGTATTGAGCACAATGCTAATGAAATAAAAATTAAATTCATTCATTCATTCATTCGTATTACGATTCATTGTATATGTATAACTTACTGTACAACTGTAATTATGAAAAGCAGGTTTAAACAGGGATGGCTAACAAGTTCACAAATATCATCAAAAAGAACAAATTAACCACCACCTCTCACCTCAAATCATTAATGAAAAGGCCTAGACATATGACGTTGGCTTGCGACAGGCACATTAATATGTCGGGGTTAAACCGGTAAATGTGATATCAACTCTTTCCTCTTTATAATTGGATCTTCAACGACAATTATGATATAAACAAACAATAAAAAAGCGTGCACAAATTCGCTTTCACTGAAAAATCTTACATATATAATAAAATTGAATGCCAACATAGACATGGACAGTGCAATAGCAGGATCACTCAATGCTCATAGTTAACTGACTACTGGTTAGGGAGGTAGAATATGTTGCTTAAATGCCGTTACCTGTAGTTAACTGACAACTACAAAAGGAAGAAAAATATGTTGTTTAAAGGCCGTTATCGGTTGTTAACTGACAACTAGAAAAGGAGGTAAAATATGTTGTTTAAAGGCCGTTATCGGTTGTTAACTGACAACTAGAAAAGGAGGTAAAATATGTTGTTTAAATGCTGTTATCGGTTGTTAACTGACAACTAGAAAAGGAGGTAAAATATGTTGTTTAAATGCCGTTATCGGTTGTTAACTGACAACTAGAAAAGGAGGTAAAATATGTTGTTTAAAGGCCGTTACCTGTAGTTAACTGACAACTAGAAAAGGAGGTAAAATATGTTGTTTAAAGGCCGTTACCGGTTGTTAACTGATAACTAGAAAGGGAGGTAAAATATGTTGCTTAAATGCCGTTACCGGTAGTTAACTGACAAATAGAAAGGGGGGTAACATATGTTATTATTATTATACAATATTTATAAAGCGCCTATCTAATAAAACAATTACTCTAAGCGCTGTACAAAATACATAAAATGTTAATCCTATCAATAAAAGTAAAAGTAGCAATAAGAGTCAAGAATAAATAAAAAAAAAAAAAAAAAAAAAAAAAAATAAAAATAATGATGAGTCTTTACAAGTTTTTAAAAAAATGACAACTGATTGCACATGTCCAAAAATAAATATAATTAAAAAGAGAGTTTAAAATCAAATACTGTCACCATAAGCTGCTCTAAAAAGATGAGTTTTTAAAAGTTTCTTGAAAATGCTAACTGATTGCACATGTCGAATGTTTTGAGGAAGACTGTTCCATAAAGTTGCGGCAGATTTGTCCAATCGGCGTTCACCGTAGGTTTTGGTGCGTATGCGTGGAGCCTTTAACAACTGCAAGTCTTCTGATCTTAATGCTCGAGTAGGTTGATATGCATTCACAAGTTCTTGTAGATAGACAGGTGCTAAGTTGTTGAGTGCCTTAAAAGTATATAACAGGATCTTATATTTAATTCGATACTGCACTGGTAGCCAATGTAAAGAGACGAGGACAGGCGTGATATGTTCATGTTTCCGTTTTCGTGATATTAATCGTGCAGCTGTGTTTTGTACCCGCTGAAGTTTAGAGAGAATGCTGGCATTCACCCCGTATAACACGCATTTCCATAATCTAAACGTGAAATCACTAGCGAATTGACCAACGTTTTGCAAGCATCATCAGTGATATAAGATCGTATACGTCCTATCTTGCGTATTTGGAGAAAACATGACTTAGAAACTGAACTTACTTGTTTCTCCATAGTCAGAGTTTTGTCGAAGAGGACACCTAAATTTTTCACAACAGATGCCTCGTTTACAATGTGTCCATCGAAGCTGACAAAATCCTTCGTGCGTTGCTTTGTTGTAAAAATTATCAGTTCAGTCTTGTCTTGATTAAGCTTAAGCATGTTTGATTTCATCCATGCACTGATGTCACTAAGACAAGCCTCCATTCGAGTAGCTATATTGATCCAATTGTCAATAGGTTTGATTACTAGGTACGCTTGAGTGTCATCCGCATAACAATGATAGCTCATATTATGTCTTTTGCATATCTGCCCGATCGGCTTTGAGAACATGCAGTATTTCTTCGGCCCCAGCACAGACCCTTGCGGAACACCAAACGATAGAATTTTCTCGGTTGATACGATATTTCCGATGTTGACACTTTGACTTCTATCACTCAAGTAAGAATTGATCCATGTCAATGCCTGCCCTGTTATTCCATATGAATATTGTAGACGTTCCATCAGAATAGGGTGGTCTATAACATCGAATGCTGCCGACAGATCTAACATGACCAACACAGCACAAGAGTTGTTAGTTTTTTTAGTTTAAACATATTTTATTTGCCAATTAAACAGACAAAATGGATTAGACACAAGTTAAACAAACTTATGAAGTCTTCTCCAAATTACAATATGTTACAATAAAGAAGTACATAAAAAGACATGCATTACTATATGTAGCACTAATAACGAATCAATGATAAATATTCACAAACAGAAAGAAAAATAAAATTAAGATGGATTCATATGATGTGCATGTTCACCCAATTCAATTCCACCAGTTATACAATAAGGAATCTTTTTGAACATTTAATATAATCAAAAACATATTTAAATATAATACAATTTTGTTCATAAGTTAAATTATCATTGCCACATGTCAGAAATTCAATATCTAGAGTGTAGCAAGTTGTAACCCTGTTGATATTACCTATCAATATAGTTCTGGCTTGTATGTATATAGGACAATCCAAAAAGAAATGTTTTAAATTTTCAAGGGCTGCACCACATCGACAAGATGGGTCAGATACGATTCCAACTCGAAATAAATCAAAATTCAAAAACGAAGCTGAATTTCTTAGCTGAGTTAAAATAATATTTAATTTTCGAGGACCACAGAAAAAATGCTTAGGGACAGATTGATTTTCAGTTTCGTCGATTTTCTTTAATTCAGATTTGAATTTTGATAAAGTATCAACGTTTCGAATATTGTTATTTAAACTATTCCACATTTTTATTGTGGAAGGGATAAAGGAATCACTAGTCGAAGACAGTCTACAGAAGGGTAAAATAATATCATTCCCATTTCTCAACGGATACACTGACGTACGTTGTATGGTGGGGGGAATCAATGTACAAAGATAATTAGGGGTATTTTTATTAACTATATTATAAAAAAGTTGAAGTTTCCTTCTCTTCCGTCTCGCAGATAATAATTCCCAACCTGTCTCTCTATATAAAATTTGAGTTTTGGTAAAAATAGGTAAGCCTGTAACAATTCTGGCAGCTTCCAGTTGAAGTTGTTCCAGTTTTTGTGAATTTCCAATCCCACAGTTATCCCATAGTTCACATGCATATTCAAAAAGTGGTCTAATGTACACAAGATATAGTTTATCTAAATTAGTGCGACTAAGACGGTATTTCAATTTACGTAGAATGTTCAAATGTTTAGATACACTACTTTTAATATTATCAACATGGTTATTCCACTTAGCATCATTGCTAAATGTAACACCTAAGTGTTTATGAGAAGTGGTAATGGGCACTGATTTTCCATTAAAAGAGAAATCAAGATTCTCTGGAACGCTACGATTAGAGAAAATCATGATTTCTGTTTTGTCAGGATTAAATGACATAAGCCATTTTTTGGACCATATATCCATTTCATTTAAATCATGAGCAATAACATTTTTCAACTGCATTGTGTCCCGATTTGAATAACCAAACGAAGTGTCATCTGCAAATAGTCTGCTCAGTGATATAAGTTTGTCAGCAATATCATTTATATAGATAATAAATAAGAGAGGGCCAAGGACAGAGCCTTGTGGAACACCTGCAGATATTTCACAATATGCTGAAGAATTATTTTTAATAACAACTTTTTGTCGTCTGGCTTTTAAATAACTTTTAAACCAATTAATTAAATTTCCAGTTATCCCATATGCTTTCATTTTATGTAAAAGGCCTCGGTGCCAAACTTTATCAAATGCCTTAGAAAAGTCACAAAATACAAAACAATTTGCTTCCTTCTTCTCCAATGAATTTAAAATGCTATTATAAATTTCTAATAACTGATGTACTGTTGAATGCTTAGGAAGAAAACCGGATTGATATTCATATATAAGTTTATTTTGGTGGAGATAGTTATAAACATGTTTGTATATAACTCTCTCCATTATTTTCCCAACACAACTTATAAGCGATATAGGTCTGTAATTAGACGGCAATGAAGAATCCCCCTTTTTAAATACTGCAATAACATGAGCTAGTTTCCAGTTTGTCGGATATTTACTTTGGTGGAGTGATTTATTAAATATTATTTGCAAAGGCAATGCTATACTATTTGGACATAGTTTTAACATTTTATGGCTGATGACATCCGGCCTCGATGCCTTATTTGGATGAAGAATTTGTATTATGTCAGAAATTTCTTGGATACTTACATTAATATCAGTTATATTATTATTTGTTTTCAGTTCGATATCGGGGAGGGGCGCATTTGCTTCATCCAATTTGGATATAAAACTAAAGTACTTGTTTAATAAATCACATTTTTCCTCGTCATCATAGGCGAATTCTTCTAAATTTTTATCATTAATTATGTTTTGAAGAGGGGGGAGATTACCAGATCCTTTATTTGACTTTAAAAGCATTTTCATAATTTTCAAATAAGTTTTATTATTTGATGCATTTTCAAGAATAATGTTATCTAAGTTGATTTCAAAATTTTCTTTTGCAATCTTTTTTAAATTATTTACCCTGTTTCTCTGTTTTTTATATTTACAAATATCTGAGTTTCTATGATATTTTAACATTACTTTACGAAGTCGGTCCCTGATACGTATTTCTTTCCGGACTTCACTGGTGAACCACGGTTTGTCATTATATCTAACAATAACTGTCTTGGTTGGAATACACTCCCTTGCCAATTCGAGAAATGTTTTGGTAAATTGATTACACATGTCATCTACATCATCAAATTGACAGAGGAGGGTTATCCAGTCAACTATTTCTAGTTTTTCAATAAATTTTTGTTTATCAACTTTATCATATAACCAGACTTCCCGTTTGAATGAAACAGAAACACTCTTTGGACATTGTAAAAAAGCCACAGAGGCATCGTGATCACTAATTTCTGATGGTATTTTTAAAACATCAGAATATATATAATTCATAGTATCACTAATAATAATAGGATCAAGTAAAGTATTACTATGCGCTGTAATTCTTGTGGGTTTACTGATAATATTTACTAAGTTAAACAACATCATAGTTTCTATTAATTTATTATTATTAGCTATAAATAAGTCGGAATTCAAATCACCCAAAATCACAATATTATCGTTTACCTGGTAACCCATCCCTATTGCATGATTTAATCGTGTCCAGTATTCATTGTCCGTCCATTCAGGTCGATAAGTGTTACACAAAAGGAAGGTTTGACCTCTAGCTCGCACTTTTACCCAGATAGTTTCGTCAGTGTCGTTTTCTAAGTCAGTTACACGTTCAACAAATATATCATCTTTAAAATAAATGAGAAGTCCACCGCCTGAGTTATTACGATCCTTTCTGATGAAGGTTTTTGAAAAGAAATCAAGTGATAAATCATCGTTATTTATATTCACATCTAAATGGGATTCTGTGACGCAAAGTATATCATATTCATCTGCGAAATTTTGGAGAAAGTGTAATTTGTTTCTAACACTTCTAATGTTTATATTGCATATGGAAATATATTTGTCTACATTATTATTGGTAATGTTCACCGGTGGATTCGAATTATACGTACCAGGACCAGGATGTGTTTCTACATCACCTATAATTAGGATAAATTGTAATATATATAACAGGAAAACTATATTAATTTCCGGAATCGTACTCTGCAGAAGAAGCAGAGATAAGACAAGAGCTGAACACTGTAAGTTAATTAATATAATTTGTTGATATGATTCTGCCCGAAAATTTACCAGTCCATACAGACACCTTTTCTTAGTATTAAACAGTCCAATGGCCGCCCTGTAATCCTCTATACTATTACCCATTTGGATTTAGCATTTCAGGGATAAAATCAGTACGACCATTGCTACATTTCAATATTGTTTGAACACTCACATCTATGAATCCACTTAAAACATTAGAACATATATACATATTATAACACAAGAAACAAATTAAATATATGTAAAAGTACTCACAATGGTATGAATGAGACCAAATTTGCATGTGGAGAAATTTGTTTCACAGATGTCAAATGGGATCTTTATTTACGACCCATGATTAATAGACAGAAAATAATTTTTAGTATACGTCATTTGTAAAAAAAAAATGACAAAAATAAATATTTGAAATCAATTTGATAATATTTTAATTCGTTGTACATAATATTTTTTGTAAATAAAACATTGCAGCAATTAGAACCGAGATGTCTGTACTCCAAAGTATATTTGTTTTTTCTATAATTATATGGTATCCCGAGTAGACTAAAATATATATTATAATATTTAGAAAAATATTGAGATAAATATCCCACACAAAGGAAAAAAAAAAAACAAACACAACAATAATTTCATATAATAAGTCACTCAACAAACAAAAATATCTTTAATCAAATGTACAATACAGGTTAAGGATTATGTGCTCCATTCATTTACAAGGTTAAAAAAAAAAAAAAAAATCAAAAAAAATCGTATAAATTCACTGGCTTTGCTGCAGCTGAGATCAGATTTAAATTTGCATGGTACCAGAGTTGTTATCTAGAGCTAACGTAATGTCATGGTGTACCCGAAATAAAGCAGTCTCAGTAGAATGGCAAGCACGGTAAGCAGATTGAAGATCATCGTGTAATGAGTTTGATTCTAAGTGTTCTTCAAGACGATTTGCCACTACTTTTTCAAGTATCTTAGATACGAACGGCAAGTTTGAAACTGGTCTGTAGTTTTTTAGCACGTTCTGATCCAATCCCGGCTTCTTTAATATGTTGTTTAAAGACCATTACCGGTTGTTAACTGACAACTAGAAAGGGAGGTAAAATATGTTGTTTAAAGGCCGTTACCGGTAGTTAACTGACAACTAGAAAAGGAGGTAAAATATATTGTTTAAAAGCCGTTACCGGTTGCTAACTGACAACTAGAAAAGGAGGTACAATATGTTGTTTAAAGATCGTTACCAGTAGTTAACTGACAACTAGAAAGGGAGGTAAAAGATGTTGTTTAAAGGCCGTTACCGGTTGTTAACTTACAACTAGAAAGGGAGGTCAAATATGTTGTTTAAAGGCCGTTACCGGTTGCTAACTGACAACTAGAAAGGGAGCTCAAATAAGTTGCTTAAATGCCGTTACCGGTAGTTAAATGACAATTAGAAAGGGAAGTAAAATACGTTGTTTAAAGGTCGTTACCGGTTGTTAACTGACAACTAAAAAGGGAGGTAAAATATGTTGTTTAAAAGCCGTTACCGGTTGCTAACTGACAACTAGAAAAGGAGGTACAATATGTTGTTTATAGATCGTTACCAGTAGTTAACTGACAACTAGAAAGGGAGGTAAAAGATGTTGCTTAAAGGCCGTTACCGGTTGTTAACTGACAACTAGAAAGGGAGGTCAAATATGTTGTTTAAAGGCCGTTACCGGTTGCTAACTGACAACTAGAAAGGGAGGTCAAATAAGTTGTTTAAATGCCGTTACCGGTAGTTAAATGGCAATTAGAAAGGGAAGTAAAATACGTTGTTTAAAGGTCGTTACCGGTTGTTAACTGACAACTAGAAAGGGAGGTAAAATATGTTGTTTAAAAGCCGTTACCGGTTGCTAACTGACAACTAGAAAAGGAGGTACAATATGTTGTTTAAAGATCGTTACCAGTAGTTAACTGACAACTAGAAAGGGAGGTAAAAGATGTTGCTTAAAGGCCGTTACCGGTTGTTAACTGACAACTAGAAAGGGAGGTCAAATATTTTGTTTAAAGGCCGTTACCGGTTGCTAACTGACAACTAGAAAGGGAGGTCAAATAAGTTGCTTAAATGCCGTTACCGGTAGTTAAATGGCAATTAGAAAGGGAAGTAAAATACGTTGTTTAAAGGTCGTTATCGGTTGTTAACTGACAACTAGAAAGGGATGTAAAATATGTTGCTTAAAGGCCGTTGCCGGTTGCTAACTGATAACTAGAAAGGGAGGTAAAATAAGTTGCTTAAATGCCGTTACCGGTTGTTAAATGACAATTAGAAAGGGAGGTAAAATACGTTGTTTAAAGGTCGTTACCGGTTGTTAACTGACAACTAGAAAGGGAGGTAAAATATGTTGTTTAAAGGCCGTTACCGGTTGTTATCTGACAACTAGAAAGGGAGGTATAATATGTTGTTTAAATGCCGTTACCGGTTGTTAACTCACAACTAGAAAGGGAGATACAGTATGTTGTTTAAATGCCGTTACCGGTTGCTAACTGACAACTAGAAAGGAAGGTAAAATACGTTGTTGTTAAAGGCCGTTACCGGTTGTTATCTGACAACTAGAAAGGGAGGTAAAATATGTTGTTTAAATGCCGTTACCGGTTGTTAACTCACAACTAGAAAGGGAGGTACAATATGCTGTTTAAATGCTGTTACCGGTTGCTAACTGACAAATAGAAAGGAAGGTAAAATACGTTGTTTAAAGGTCGTTACCGGTTGTTAACTGACAACTATAAAGGGAGGTAAAATATGTTGTTTAAATGCTGTTACCGGTTGTTAACTGACAACTAGAAAGGGATGGGAAATCTGTTGTTTAAATGCCGTTACCGGTTGCTAACTGACAACTAGAAAGGAAGGTAAAATATGTTGTTGTTAAAGGCCGTTACCGGTTGTTATCTGACAACTAGAAAGGGAGGTAAAATATGTTGTTTAAATGCCGTTACCGGTTGTTAACTCACAACTAGAAAGGGAGGTACAATATGCTGTTTAAATGCTGTTACCGGTTGCTAACTGACAACTAGAAAGGAAGGTAAAATACGTTGTTTAAAGGTCGTTACCGGTTGTTAACTGACAACTATAAAGGGAAGTAAAATATGTTGTTTAAATGCTGTTACCGGTTGTTAACTGACAACTAGAAAGGGATGGGAAATATGTTGTTTAAATGCCGTTACCGGTTGTTAATTGACAACTAGAAAGGAAGGTAAAATATGTTGTCTAAAGGCCGTTACCGGTTGTTAACTGACAACAAGAAAGGGAGGTAAAATATGTTGTTTAAATGGCGTTATCGGTTTTTAGCTGACAACTAGAAAGGGAGGTAAAATCTGCTGTTAAAAGGCCGTTACCGATTGTTAACTTACTATTAGCGAAGTAGGTTGAATCTTTGGTTAAAAACTATTAATCTAAGGACGAAAGAATTGTATGATTTATGGAAAATAAAGATGAATCGAGAGATTCACTGACGGTAGAGAATTAAAATAAAATATTGTGACAAACTAAAAATTATTGTCTCTTTATTTCAGCACTAATTTGTATAACATGCTTAGAAGAGGCGGACATAGCTTTCGCTAATTACAGAATGTTACAGGCATTTGGACTTATGTTTGCCTTCCTATCTGGAACTTTTATGTGTGTAGAAGGGAAGCTGTACATGTTGATGATTACACTAGTGGTTGCCATAATGTTCTATGTATTGGCAGAGTATAAAGTCAGACAGGTGGAGAACGACGTATTTGATGAGCCGTCAAACAATTAATTTTGGAAATTGTGGGCAGTGTAGCTGATATGACTCTTCTTGTTCGCAAATTCACACTGTTCATCGTTTACAAAGAAGACATTGTGATGTTTAACTAATCGTTTGCAGTAGTGATGAATTATTAATGATGATGTTGAAACGATTTGAATTTGATACGCGTTTGGTATGTCAGGACGCGCTTGGTGTATGCCATGACGCGTTTAGTATATGTCAGGACGCGCTTGGTATATCTCAGGACGCGTTTGGTATATGTCATGACGCGCTATGTCATGAAATAGATATATATATATATATAGCAACATGAAAGATTGTTTAAATGGTGCAGTGTGTGACAAATTCAAGAGATGGTTGCTTATTTTATACGCAATGCATATAAACAACAAAAGACAATACTGGGCGTTTCGGGATGCTACATTTGTCCAGAATACAAGTATATAATGCATCGCAATGGTGTTTGATAAGAATATGTATAATAATAATTATTGCTGAAGATACACAATTAACTTTATCACAATAAATGACGGAACTTAGAAAAACACACGACGGCATATTAATACCATATAGGGATCTACATATGAGAAAAATAACATTTTAACAAAGCTATAACTAATTTACGACAATCAAATATAAGTATTTCAAGTAAAGTTCTTTACTGTTTGAAATTCTAGATAAATCAGATATTAACTAAGGTAATATATATATATACAATATTGGTGTATTAACGGTAAATATAGAATTTAAGTGGCGAGGCCTAGACACGGGGAAACGACGAACTTTAGCGAGTCTTTCCATCCGTTTTGTGCCGAGCCACCTAAATTCTATAGTTACCGTCAATACACCAATATTGTATATATCCTGCAATAAAATTTGCAAAAAAATATTATTTAATTTAAGGTGATACCATACACTTCAGGTAAAATTTGATCTGCTGGTTTAATTTTCTTATTTTTTTGTCAGTGTGTTTGAATATATCCACTGTAATAAATATAAAAAATTTAACAAATTCCAACCAACAGACTCTGAGCTATGAATTCTCTAGCCACATAGCAGCTTTTCTCTCTGTGGTTTTGATCACCGAGATGCTTGAAATCTGCATACAAACATCATATGATCAAAACGTTCAACTGACTTTAAAGAGTTATCTCCCTGTAGTGTATGGTACCCCCTTAATGATTAAAATAAAAAACAACGGAAACAGGGGCGGGTATTTCGTGTGAAAAATCACGATTTTACGCCAAAAAATCATATTTTTTCCAATTTTAGGGGTCCGCCCCTGGGAAACCCCATTGATACCTCAATAGTAGTTCCAGTAAGGGGCGTGGCTTAATTGCTTTATTAGGCTAATGTGAAAAGTGTAATTATAATAGCTTTCTTGGGCTAATGTGAAAAGTGTTAATATAATAGCTCTATTAGGCTAATGTGAAAAGTGTTATTATGACAACGTGAGGCGTTATTATGACACTGTCATAATAAAGCAACAGTTTATTTCTACCCATTTATCATGACAAAAAATAATCCAATTGCAGGATAAAAAATATACATGTAAATGTACCTTTTTGGCGACCATTTAAGTGGCTGTGATAGGGTCTACCAATCAGCATTGAATATTCAGTGACAATCAGGACCGATATCTAAATAATTGTATGCAATCACAAGAAATATATGGCAAGCCGTTCTCGTCAAAACTATGTTTAATATAATTTTCGAAAAAGTTCAAAATGGGATTTCAAAAAAGACATTGAGATTAAAAAACTTCAATAAATTTTGGTGTAAGTTTTAATTCACAGTGTGTGTGTTTTTTTTATAAAGTTTTTCTTTATATCTAACTGTGTTTTATTTTTGGAAAAATGGCGTTTACATAGTTTTGACGAGAACGACGCGCTGTAGAAGTTTCAATTTCTATGTTATGATTCAATCACATGTAAACATTATTTCATGACCTTTGAACTTTGCATATTTAATACATATTATTTGGAAAATAACTTTATTTAAAACAAATCGGAAATCAAATATTAATGTGTCAAAATGTGAAAAAAAAATGTTCGACATATCAAAATATGATTGAATGACACTTTTATTATATAGCTACTTTTTTGTATAAATTAAAGGGAATACCTAGGTGTAATTTTGTAGAATAGAATGTGTGTGGATAACTGGCTGTAACTGAATGCTTTCTTGTTATATCTGTAAATAGATTTGATAAACCAAAACAGGAACATTATTGTTGTTATATTTTACTGTACATTACTTATTATGTTATAATGCGAGGGTATTAACACTGTAAGAAGAGTTTGAAGATACCAAAGGGATAATCAGAAACCGTAAATCTAAGATACCAGAGGGGTAATCAGAAACCGTAAATCTAAGATACCAAAGGGGTAATCAGAAGCCGTAAATCTAAGATACCAAAGGGGTAATCAGAAACCGTAAATCTAAGATACCAAAGAAGTAATAAGAAGGCGTAAATCTAAGATACCAAAGAAGTAATAAGAAGGCGTAAATGAAAGATACCAAAGAAGTAATAAGAAGGCGTAAATCTAAGATACCAAAGAAGTAATAAGGAGGCGTAAATCTAAGATACCAATGAAGTAATAAGAAGGTGTAAATCTAAGATACCAAAGAAGTAATAAGGAGGCGTAAATCTGAGATACCAAAGAAGTAATAAGAAGGCGTAAATCTAAGATACCAAAGAAGTAATAAGAAGGCGTAAATCTAAGATACCAAAGAAGTAATAAGAAGGCGTAAATCTAAGATACCAAAGAAGTAATAAGAAGGCGTAAATCTAAGATACCAAAGAAGTAATAAGAAGGCGTAAATCTAAGATACCAAAGAAGTAATAAGAAGGCGTAAATCTAAGATACCAAAGAAGTAATAAGAAGGCGTAAATCTAAGATACCAAAGAAGTAATAAGAAGGCGTAAATCAAAGATACCAAAGAAGTAATAAGAAGGCGTAAATCTAAGATACCAAAGAAGTAATAAGGAGGCGTAAATCTAAGATACCAAAGAAGTAATAAGAAGGCGTAAATCTAAGATACCAAAGAAGTAATAAGAAGGCGTAAATCTAAGATACCAAAGAAGTAATAAGGAGGCGTAAATCTAAGATACCAAAGAAGTAATAAGGAGGCGTAAATCTAAGATACCAAAGAAGTAATAAGAATGTGTAAATCTAAGATACCAAAGAAGTAATATTTCTCTTTCAATTGTGAAAGTTATACATGTTCCTCGCAGCAGCAAGGGTAAGAACAACGCATTTTGATTGATTCTATGACAATTGATCAATAATTCTACATTGACAAATGCACAGAGAATTAGTGTAATCGCAAATAGAAAATAACATGTTATTACAACATTAAAGTTGTGTGCATATTATTAATAATATGTATATACATGTAATTTCTACTGATATTTACATTTACATCGCGCTCACTAAATTTGATATCATCCACTCAGTAGTCCGTGTATCGGCACTGACATGGCTTATTAGATATATTTATCATTGAAGTTTAGAGTTCGTAAATAATACAATTATCATTTAAAATAAAGATCTCTTTCCTCGGGCAGAAGTGACCTTAGCTGACTTTGGCTATCATGTTTTAGGTGCGTTTGATTTTTTGCTCTAAAAAACTTTTTAATTACTTGACTTTCCAATTTTCTGAATGCGAGTGTACCAGATGACGATAATTCAGAAACACTTCGTGCACACTAAATATGATATCTACGTTTCTATTAACAAGTTGGGCCAGAAATGCAAGAAAGAAAAGAAAAAAACAAACCCACCCCAAACCCCCCCCCCGCACTACAATGTTTCACATATATACATTCACCTTAACATAGTACTGTATTGGTAATCGAAACTTCATTGGTAAGATACAAATCTTTTGTTATCTTTTCATGGAATCTTGTTATAGTGAACACGTATATTAGAGGGAAAACATACGGAATATTGTAGAAAAGAAACAACATGGGTACAAAACAAGAATAGCATACGTCAAAGATAGAACAAACTCTCGCAACCATGTAAGCTATTTGGAGAGGGTATGTTCTAGTAAATAAAATCACGTTTATTATCAAGAGGATCATAAGGGGTTGAACTGCATTTTATCATGACGTCGATGCTAAGTGGTGGAGGAATCCAGAGTACTTGTTTAACACGCAACATACTACACTATGCCATACCGAATCTAAAACAAGAAAATATTACACAGACTAAAGTTATAGAAACACTCATATTTCAGGTACAGGGGTTAGGGTTATGATGTGTAACGCCACTTTCAACAATATTTCAATTATATCATGGCAGGCAGTTTTATTGGTGGAGGATTCCGGAGTATCCGGAGAAAACCACAGACCCGCCACAAGTCAATGACAAACTATCACATACTGTTGTATCCAGTACACCTCGCCGTGAACGAGATTTGAACACACAACTTTAGTGGTGTTATGCACTGATTGCACAGGTAGTTGTAAGCCCAACAGCCATACGATAACGATCATTATGGCCTCTTTTCAGGTACAGAAATACTTTTTATGTTACATAAAACTATAACAATGATTTAATTAAAAAACAACACCAAATGATAGGCAACAATATAACTGGAGTACACTGAGAAAACTACCAAACAATATGATCGAGCAACACGAACTCCACTAAAACGAGTAGGGTGAACTCAGGTAGTCCAGAAGGGTACGCGGTTCTTGCTCTTCATGTGGCACCCGTCGTCTTACTTTTGTAAAGAATTATAATGTTAACCTTAGGTAATACTATTACATTCATAATTCACGAAAGGTATCGGTGGTGTAATAATTAGCATGCTCGCCTCGAGTGTGGTAGATCTGGGTTCGAGCCCCGGTCGGGTTAAACTAAAGACTATATAATTGGTATTTGTTGATTATCTGCTAAGCACGCAGCACTAAGGAGTAAGAAGAAATACTGGTCAGCTGGTCGGATTCAGAATGTGTCCGTAGCTGGTCGGAATCAGAATGTGTCCGAGTGAAGCGATTGTTGTTGTCTCAGTGGTTAGCTGGTCGGAATCAGAATGTGTCCGAGTGAAGCGATTGTTGTCTCAGTGATCTAGAACTATAAAAATCCAACTCAGTGTGTTGGTCTAGAACAAAGCGTACATTTTCATCATCATTTCATCCGCATGTAACTTGTTCTCGCCATGAAATAACTAGAAAATTTTCCACTTGGCGTTAAACAAGAATCACTCTCTCACTCATAATTCACGATGAAAACTATTAATGGGAGATAACTATCACAGATTACAACAATCTTGCAACATTCTTGAGTAACATTCCTTGGAACAATAAAACATTTCTCTATTTAACTCACATTTACAGACCTATTTAGCACCAATTATGAAGAAGAGCAGTAAAAAGTGTAGTTTCTGGAGACAAGGTGTAGATTTAAATACTTTGCGCATTACTATGCTAAAATTTATTGTTTATTTATTCGACGCCCTGATAGTCAGATAGTCTGATAGTCCGACGGTTCGTTGAAAATCATTCTTCACAAAGATTTGCTGAATCGAAGAATTCCAGGACCATTGATATTATTTGTGGATACCTAATTAAACTAAGAATACATTGGGTTCAGCGAGGGCGGACAACAAATAATGCAAATGTTCGTAGGTTCAGTTAACTTTCCATCAGCAAGGAAAGAACAGAGAACAATTGTAGGAAAATGAACTGCAGAAAAGTAAAATTAAAAAAAAAAAGTGTCTGGAAAAAAAGGTTAAAGATACTAAAGGGATAATGATCAGAATGACCAAAAGAGAAAGGAAAAAAGGACAAACAACGATCTACAAAACATCACACATAAAACTAAAGCTCAAGATACGTGAATCCAACTTTAAAAACCGGGGTGAACTCAGGTGCTCCAGAAGGGTTAACAGTTCCTGCTTTACATGTGACACCAGTCGTGTTACTGTTGGAAATATGTAAATAAATACAACTAATATAACTAAACATGAGCCCCTTACAATACAAATGGAAGTCAAGACGAATCGAACATCGATTTTACGTGGACATTTGTGAAAGTGATATTCCGTAACGGTTAACCAAGTCATGATGGCGACCGTAAATCTTTCGAAGTGATGACTTCAACTTAACCAATTGGAACCTTTGGTTCACTAGCTTCCTTGTTAGCAACAACCCTTATCAAGGAAGTCCTGATAGGACCCACAAGCTCTGGAATATCGTATCAACTGAGAGATATATACTCCATATGCAGGTACTGCTGGGATGTTGCTACATATAAATGGAAAGTTCACAATGGGAAAATTGAAATCATCTCTTTTGTCATAAACTTTAGTTCTTAACCGGTCCTCGCTGTTAATTTCGAGATATGCGCTTTCATATTTGCATTCCACAAATTTACAATACAGAATTCAGCAACAATACTCCATTTTAATTACAAATATCTGCAACACAGTCTGTTTTTTCTCTCTCATTTTTATATCCACTGACCCTAATCTTTATTAGCACAGGATAAAGGCACTGGCTACGATTACCCGGATTTACCTGGATTGGGTAATAATATCGAAAAATTAGGATTTCCTGAAAGACGAAGTACCGGAATACAATTCCGGTTCAGGAACCTATTTCACGGGTAAAAAATCGGGTAATCGTAATTTTATTTGTTAGAATTACCTGGTCTTATTATTACCCGGAATATTAAATCTTATTTATTGTTGTTGTTGATTTATTTTTATAGGTACCAATCTTATTATAAACTTTCATTCTGAATTTAATTTGTCTATATTTGTTTGTGTAAAAATATGGCCAAAGGCGTTGAAAAGTGCTCTCCGTGTATGTTATCAAGACATGTAGTTCATTTGGGAATCTTAAAATGGACACGAATGAGGGAGTCCAGTCCTTCAATTTTGAAGTTGGACAAAAGTTTAAGTCATTTAAGGAATTTGAGAGCCAACTTAAACATTACCAAGATGCAAAGGTAACTCTAACAAATAAAATTACGATTACCCGATATTTTCCCGTGAAATAGGTTCCTGAACCGGAATTGTATTCCGGCACTTAGTCTCTCAGGTAATCCTAATTTTTCATTATTATTACCTAATCCAGGTAATCGTAGCCAGTGCCCAGGATATATTCATAAATGGGTTAATAGCTACATTTAATCAAACATTCACGACCAACGGCTCCTAAGATTCGACAACTATTAAAGGGTTGCTAAATGATTTGTCGGATTATCTGACTGTCGGTGCGTCGTATTATAAGTCGGACCCCTGTTTTAGTAATGATGCAATAATCTGTCCTAATAACCTACATATAATATTATAATAAGACTAATTTCCAAGAATAGATGATGGTTATTTCAGAAAGGCGTCGTGCAAATTTAATTAAGTATCTACGTTTTCGTTAATTAGGGATGTTGCACGAATTGACATACCTACATTACTCGACGTACGTATGTATGGGGATCGTTTATTGATATTTTTCATAAAGGCGAGATGCGTCGTTTTATCGTTCTAATATACAATTCTGAAGTATATACTAGAACATATTGTTGATGAAATACAATTTCCGTTACTCATTTTAAACAAAACATGCTTTATCGATAGAAATAACTGAGGTGTACTCGTTTGGGTATGATGAAGCTCGTTATGTCAAGATTTCCCGCCAATTATTTTTACTTATCTCGACTTAAGTTTGTGACCGTGACCAAAACAATTATGTTTATTTATAGATTTTAAAACACCAAATCAGTCATTTGATGCAATACAAAATGCTCAACGAATTATGATATTTAATTTATTGATTTAGTTTGGAGGGATTGTAATTTAATTTTCAACACAATGAAGTTGATAGTTAAATCACATTTCTGTGTCTGTGCGAGTAAATAAAAAAAAAAATGTTAAAAAATCAGAAGAAACAGTTTGTAGAATAGAAGAAAATTGGTGCATCATCGTTTCCAAAATGTATGTCCACTTTACAAGGACATATCAGGGCGCAGTGAATTAACACAAAAATGTTAATACACGTGCGAACACATCCGATTTGAAAATAACCCCACACAAGTTAATCATTGTAACTGGATGAAAAAAAATATCTGTTCAGATTGTTATCATAATGACAATATTTTCAAAAACTCACACGGTCACCAAAAGAAATCTCATTGAAAAGATGCTTTGAACATTTGTTCATGTATTTACGCTTGTGGGGTCCAGATGAAAGGAACAATATTGACTTTCCGTTAGAAGTTTTTTTTTGGCTTTACATCAAAGTATTAAGTCTGAAGTCTGAAAATTTATTTATAATGAGGTGTACGGGTATACGTAGAGGACGACCATTTAACATTTAGCGGATGTCTATGTTTTTTTCCGAAACCAGAAATTTTTAGAGACGAAACAAAAATATATTTCTATATGAATAGTAGGTTAATTTTATTCAAATTTTATAAAAAAAAAAATACATTTTTGAAACTGGAGGGTCATATAATTAATTTTTGCACCTTTCAGATCACGATATTTTTTCTATAAAATTTGGGGACATTTCTTTGCCAAGCCTTAAAAGTTAAATGGTCGTTCCTTAAGTAAAAATTACGAAAATAGTTATTGTTGTTTTTTTTTCAAGAGAGTCATCAATTTATACACAAAATTCATGAATTATGGATATTTGTTTGGCCCTTTTGTAATTTACAAAATGTGGTTACTGTTTAAACGTGCAAATGAAATACATGCATTGCTTTTTATTACACATTTTCATAATCCAATTATCATCAGCCTCAACCACCGGACTACACACCAACCCCACCATCCCAATCAATGCCAATTTGGGCCCATTTGAGACCTCCGAAGCCCATTGCGCACCTCGCTAGATTTTATAAGGCACTGCATTTAAACCAGGGGCATTGGAGGGCACCCTAGCACTTTGAAAAGTGGGTGAGAAAAAATGGGGGAGGGGGGACAATTATGACAAAAATTTAATTACTAACTGAATTTTCAGCATGACAGCAAAAAATGTTAAGTTACCAGAGATTTGAAGTCTCTTTGTTTGGTTGTTTTTGTCATTTTTGCAAGCTTCCCCCTTTCATGTCCACTCCAAAAGCTTTCATCCCACTTTCCGATTCATTCCTAAAGCTCGATCCTCGCCTCTGATGGCCCTTGCTACGCCACTGCATATGTATAATGTACAGAAAACATCGGATTGGACGAAAGGCAGTCGAGCTTTTAGAGATTCAAAAAGTCGTAGTTTCAAGATTATAATTTTTTATTTTAAAAAGAAATCAAGATTTTGTCTTTTAATATTTTTTATGAGTGTTCTTAATACGCTTCCGTGGCTCGTAGATTTCATCGCATTATCATTTTAAACAAACGATTACGATAAAAATAAATATATTTCACCATTTTAGATAGAACCTGACCATTTTGATTCGCTGGGAGCGGAATATAGACGATTACAAAACCATGATGCCGTAATTGAACCTCATGCTACTTAAATTATTATTTTTATATGAAAACAAATTGTCATTTTGTTGTATTTTGCAATGGGCATACACGGACGATTCCTTTGTTATTTTGCCTTGTATGAGTGGTACTTTCTTATTTGTTAATTAGCAGATAACGGGACGATAAAGTTATAAAAAATGTATTCCATCTAGTTACTTTGTCAAACAGCTGTATTTCCAAAAATGAGATTTGAATATTTACACGTTTTCTTTATTAATTATCTATATATAGGTTAAGGGTGTGCTCGACACGATAGATACATTACAAGTGATTGTGCGAGTTTTTGTCTGCGCGATTTTTATTAAAAATTTCAAGATAACTTGATATTCGCAGAAAATATGGTATAAATAAAAACTTGGAATGTACTTTAGATCATATTGGCATATAATAAATTATCATAACCTAACAATTAACAATATGTGATCCCCTGTGTCATGCGCAGTGTACTTAAGTCGAGTAATGTAGGTTATGTAGAGTAATGTCGAGTAATGTCATTTTGTGCAACATCCCTAATAATAACCCGAATAATCCAGTCGTTATATTACGCTTTGTTATATTAACGCCTGCACGACTTTCTCGATAAAACGCGTCAATCGGAAGTTTCAAATTAGCAATGCATTCTGGGTATTAACTGCGCGTGGTGACTTTTGGCACTAAAAGAAGGAGGAGCTTAGGAAATGTTCGTAAACATAGCTCAATGGAGCGTTCAGGTGTCAAATGTTTTCATTGTACCCACGTGTTTGACCTTACTAATCTAAAAGGTGAAAAGAGAAGAAATGTAGGAAAACTAAATAATGAATTAAACATCGTAAATCAACTTGTCGATCTCCATTTCTTGTTGTTTGCAAACATTACCGGAAATCGAAAGAACCGCCTTGCGCATACTCGGCAAATAATCATCGCTGATTGGCTCTCTCTTGCAGCTGACGCGTTTTTATCACAAGGAGAGTTCAAGCCCTCGAGTAGCGATAGCGGATAGAGGGCGCTGAATTATTCGAGTTACCCTAATAAGGGTTAATTGATGTCAAAACACATGACTTCAAACCGGAAATCACTGGTCACGAATATATTGGAAGTCAAAAGAGATCAATTTAAAATACCTTTAATATTTAAAAGATTTCTTGTCACAAAGCTGTTGATTAAGAAGAAATACGAGATGTCATTATTGCACTTACAAACTGACATAAAAATGTTGATTAAAATAGACTTTTTAGTCCCTGCTATTTACGCCAAGATTGGGTTAATGAATGACATTGTGGTCACTTACCGGATTTACAGATTCCCTATCTAGATTTCCTATACACTGTACCATTTCCTTAGACTCACCCAGCGGAACAAAAATAAATGATAAAACTAATTTATCACCATTTAAACGTTTTTATTTTATTTTCACTCTCAAATTTGTGAAAACTTCTAATCAAATAGTTGAGCGTAATTTTAAACTATATCAAAATCGTTGATCTGGATTTATGAAGAATTTTCTTGCTAATTATCTAGAGGTGTTAATTAGGCTATCATCAATTAACAACAACATTTAGATTCTTACTATGCAGATAGTCCACTAACAGAGGTATCGACCCATTGATGGTAATTAAAACATAGATATCAAAATTAGTGCGCACGACTCGTTTCTGGAGTAACATTCAACAGGTACGCTAAAAATCGAAGATTGGAAAGCCAAATAATTTAAAGCTTTGGGAGCAATAAAGCCAAAGGGTAAGCAAAATAGCCAAAACGGCTAAGGTCATCTATGCCTGAGGGAGGAGAACCTTAATTTTATTAATAATTGTAATAATAACTGGAAATTTCCGAACCTATACATAATAGCCGTTTTGTTTTATTACAATCCAGACTTTGGCCTATCGGTCCACCCCTATGACGGATGCTCAAG
Source organism: Bathymodiolus brooksi (assembly GCA_963680875.1). Taxonomy (NCBI): domain Eukaryota; kingdom Metazoa; phylum Mollusca; class Bivalvia; order Mytilida; family Modiolidae; genus Bathymodiolus; species Bathymodiolus brooksi. The sequence goes on from OY804576.1 coordinate 104,076,441, forward strand.
ACACAAGGTCAATGAATTTCTATGGGAAATTTCTCACCCGGGGTTTAAAAGATACCAAACTTAAGTCATGCCTTAAAACAATTTAATAATATAAAATTTCAATTGTCATGAATCATATGAAAATAAACACACTATGTCAAGAAACAAGACGTCAGAAGTATTTAGATATGTTTTGATTCAAGATTTCAAGATTTATTTGAAAACACTCAGACACATATACAAGTGTAACAAGAGGTCATTTTTTAAATAATATATACATTCAAGACATGACAGAATGAACATACGATGAAAAATAATAAATCTAACAGTAAATATAAATATAAAGTTACAACATAATACAGGCAGTTACATATAATCAGAGTAAGGCAGCAGCCTTTCTAATAAAAATTGATAATCGCTTATAAAGTTCTGTATTGCAAATAGAAAGAAGACCTTCAAATTTAGCATGATTAGGGTAAACTCGATAATAATTTGGCAAATACTTATTTCTAAGGGTGATAATGTTTTCATTTTTACAAACAAATAGATTCTTTGCATAAATAACAAATACGCTCTTCTCGAGGTATATTATACCAACGACCAGTTTCTATAGGTAAATGCAGATTTGATGTTCTAAATTTAGTTATCCAAATTCTGGATTGTTCCGACAGTCTAAGTAAATAGTTTTCAATACAAACATCCTTTTTGAAAACAGAGTAAAATTGTCCACGAGAAGAGGAATATATATCGCTAACCCATTTTTGAACAAACTGGTCTCGTAAAATTTGGTTAAATACACTCTTGTCATAAACAGGAAACTGGTTTATAAAAATGAATCCAATGCCAGTTGAATTGAATATAGACTCTATATGATTTAACCATTTGAAGCTATACTGATGTTTGCCTTTAAAAGATACATTAATCTATACAAAACACTACTTAATTTATTTTCATTTAAAACCAACTTGCTCCAAAAAGCGATCATACAAAGCTTCACACGAATTTCAAGCGGAAATCGACCAAGTTCTCCATATATCATAAAATGTGGAGTAGTATTTCTAACCTTTAAAATCCGTTTACAAAATTTCAATTGAATTTGTTCAATAACTTTTAAATTTTCGTGTCCCACAGCTCTGAGCCATACAGCAAGATAGGTTCAATCATAGAGTCAAACATTTTCAGTTGCAAGTCAATAGGTATTGATTCATTACGTACCAGTTTATAAATACAATACAATGCTTTATTAGCTTGTTCTACAAGTTTTTTTTCTAGTCTCAAAAAAAGTACCGTTATATTTAAATATATCCCAAGATATGAGTATGTATCAACAATATCAAGCGTTTGACCATGTAAAATTAAAATTAGTATCGTGTGCAGTTTTCCTTTTTCTAAAAATCATAACTTTTGTTTTTACAACATTTACTTGTAGTCTCCAAATTTCACAATAAGATTCCAATATATCTAAAGCTTGTTGCATACCTTCTTTTGTTTCGGATAAAATTACGGTATCGTCTGCATATAAAATAATTTTTTTTTATAGAAAATGTGCATTTAATTTTCCAATTTTTCTTACTTTACTTTAAACATACTTTATTGTTCAAAAAGACAAAAGGATAAGACACAAGTTAAACAACTTAGACAGTCTTCTCCCATTACATATATTTCAAAATACGCAATTGAACATAATGATATTTAATTACACAAATTTATAGTAAACTTTTATAGTAAATGAAGGCATGAAGAAAAATATAAACAGTAAAACAATTAAAACCCTCATGGAGCCTCATTGACTATATGATCAACATATAGATAACCTATTGATACATATCGAACAGGCCCAAATGCGTACTACGTGGCAATGGACATATTTACTTTCATTCATCTATTGGGATTTAGTTGCTGAAAATAGTCATGGTAAGTAAATATATTTCTATTTATTTTGTAAGATCAAATAATCTTCAAAGATCATCCAGAGGTTTTATTTTCAATTATGATCATTCGAATAACACGTTAACATTTGTGTCAAAATGGTATACCTGTAAGGGAATTCACCTGGTTGTTTTGTTACAATTATACTGAAAAACGACCAGTATCTTTAATATATCTTTGAATAATTAAAAATATTTCACAATTTTTTCCATCTGATAGAAAATCATTTCCAAATAACAAAGTATCAACATTTATTTCTACCCCGTTCATATTCAGTATTGCCAATGACGATAACATTTTATTTCTATATACAATATAACGATTACAAAATAGCAAATAATGATCCGCATTTTCATTTTGGTATCCACATATACAGTTTGGATTTGAAATTAAATTAGTACTATACAAGTCTTCTTTCAATGAACTACATTTGTTTCTTATCCTCGTGTGTAATACACTAAGATATCTATTACCACATGAAAAGTGTGCGGATTTTTTCACATTTTGAAAATATATCTGACGGATTTTTGACTTAAAATGAGCTAAAATAGGGATTTGTCGGATATTAAGATCCAACGTATTCCACAGCTTAATAGTTGAAGGAAAAAAAGATTGTTGAAGAAGTGCAAGTCTGTTTACTTGTTGACTTATATTTTGACTGTTACGTAAATAATAATTTGAAGTTTCAGAAACTGTAGGTGGTATTAAATCTGATAAATATTCAGGTGCCAGATTATTATAAATTTTGTAAAATAATGTGAGATTTTTAACTTCTCTCCTTACTTTCAATTTATCCCATACCGTTTCTTTGTAAATAGATGCTATACTAGCGTAACTGGGAAAACCACAAACAATACGAGCGGCTTCAGTTTGCACTTTTTCTAAACGATTTGAATTGAATTGGCCACAATTAAACCAAACTTCAGACGCATATTCTAAAATTGACCTTATAAATGTTAAATAAATTTTTTCAAGATAGTTTCGTTTAAGTTTAAATTTAAGTTTTCTTAATACATTTATTTGTTTAGAAGACTTTTCTATAAGTTTATCAATATGTTTGGTCCACTTACAGTCATTACTAAAAATAACACCTAAATGTTTATGCAATTCAACATCTCTTAATGAAGCACCCTCAAAGTCAAAATTGAAATAAAGTTTTGTGTCTCTAGAACTGAAGACCATAATTTCAGTTTTATTTTGATTGAATTTGACTAACCAACGTTTTGACCAATCTTTTAGGTAAGCTAAATCTAAATTTACCATGTCTTGTAAAGAATCTTTGTCATTTTCAATGTGCCCAATCGATGTATCATCTGCAAATAATCTACCTAAACCAGTCATACCATCTGCAATGTCATTTATAAATACCAAAAATAATAACGGGCCTAAAACCGACCCTTGAGGCACCCCTGCTTTAAGCTGACCAATGTTTGATAGAGCATCTTTTATCACAACTCTTTGTGTGCGGTTTGATAAGTAACTTTTTAACCAGATAAGCAAATTGTCCCCTATACCATATCTTTCCAATTTGAGTAAAAGCCCTTTTATCCACACAGTGTCGAAAGCTTTACTTATATCGGCAAACGTTACACTTGTAAATTGCTTACTGTCTAAAGCTAGTAAAATTCTATGATATAACTCTACAAGTTGATGGGTAGTAGAGCAACCTGGTAAAAAACCTGACTGAAATTTACACAATAATTTATTTCCCTGTAAATGATTAAAAATATGTTTAAAAACTATTTTTTCTAAAAGTTTACTAACACAGGAAAGCAATGAGACTGGTCTATAATTAGAAGGGAATGATTTGTCTCCTGCTTTGAATAAAGGAATGACATGGGCTAATTTCCAATCTGTTGGGAAAATATTTTGATGGAGATATTTATTAAACAACATGCATAATGGTTTTGAAATTTGAACCTTTACTGCAATAAGCATCTTGTTACTTATGATATCCGGTCCAACAGCTTTATTAGCATCTAAAGTGGAAATCATATCCAAAATATCTTGCTCACTCACTATTATTTGCGAGAGAACATTTTTACACCTAACTTCAAAAGGGGGTAGGTCTTTATTTCTGTCATTTAGATCAGAAACAGAGCAAAAGTGTCTATTCAATATACCAGCTTTTTCGAAACAATCGTAAGATAAATTAAAATTATTATCACGATCTCTAAGAGGTGGCATAGTATTCGCAGAACGTTCGTTTTTTATTAACATATGTATCGTTTTCCAATACATCTTGCTATCAGTAGTTTTAAGTTCGTCTAGATTTTCGTTAATATTTGCATAAAATAATTCTTTTACCTGCTTTTTTAAGTTATTAACTCGATTACGTTGTTGTTTGTACTGTTTTTCGGCAGAAACAGTTTTAGTTCTTAAAAACGCTTTTCGAAGCCTATCTCGTCTTCGAGATTCCCAGCGCGAATTTGAATCAAACCACATTTTGTCATCTGTTCGGATAGTTACTTCCCTTGTTGGTATACATTCTTTGGCTATAGTTAAAAAGGCATCGGTAAAATTTGAGCAAGCATTATTGACATCTAATTCATCGTTTATCAATTTCTCCCAGTTTGTATCAATAATTTTTTGTTTCATTAATTTTTCTTGGATAATCTTAAGTGGTTCTTCATTTAATTGTCTGAAAAAATCTTCTAAATCATTTAAAAATATAGAAAAAATGTCTGAAAAAATCTTCTAAATCATTTAAAAATATAGAAAAAATGTCTGAAAAAATCTTCTAAATCATTTAAAAATATAGAAAAAAGAAAGGGAACTCCATTTTCTCCCTGTCGTACACCGGTAAGACATGGAAAAAATTCAGATTGACTACCACTATACTGAACACAAGACTTAATATCATTATACATATTATAAACTATTTTGAAGCATTTCCCTTTTATTTCACAATTTTGTAATTTCCTCCATAACCCTGTTCGCCAAACTGTGTCAAAAGCTTTTTTAAAATCCACGAAGGTGCAATATAAATTTTTACCAAAAGAAAAATACAAATCGATAAGAGCATGTAAAACGAATATATTATCCACAGTTGAGTATTCCTTTCTGAAACCAGCTTGATTTTCTGAGATGATATTTAAATCATTTGCAAAAAAATTTAATCTAGAATTTAAAATAGAAGTAAATAATTTTCCGACACAACTTATAAGTGTAATTTCCTTTATTCTTGTAAACAGGTTTAATAATCAATGGCAAAATGTATAATGTTATTATTAATATGTATGATAGTATAAAATCTTGTATCTCATATAATAATTGTATATCAGAATACTTTAAGGGGAAAACCTGTCCCCTTTTCTTTTTTCATTGTTTTTAAATGACGTTGACACTTTTTTAGAAAACAAAAATATTACAGGACTACAAACTATCTCAGATGAAATAGAAAACAATTTAGACATTTACCTTAAACTTTTTATTCTGTTATATGCTGATGACACTGCATTGTTAGCTGAGACAGCAAATGATCTCCAAACTCAACTGGATGCTTTTTATGAATATTGTAATTTGTGGAAATTAAAAGTAAATGCAGATAAAACCAAAGTAATGGTGTTTGGAAATGGGAGATTACCACAAAATTTGAGCTTCAGCTATGATAATCTAAATCTTGAGATAGTTAAAAATTTCAACTATCTTGGGATTATTTTTACTAGAACAGGAAATTTTAGTTTAACAAAAAAACATCTAGCTGATAAAGCACTAAAAGCTATGTATGAAGTTTTGAAAATGGGAAGAATGTATAAACTATCAATAAAATGTCTACTTGATCTATTTGACAAAATGATTAAACCCATCCTGTTATATGGCTGTGAAGTGTGGGGCTTTAGTAACAATGATATTCTTGAAAAATTACATCTAAAATTTTGTAAGATTCTTTTAAATTTAAAAACATCAACGCCTAGCTATATGGTGTATGGTGAACTAAGGCGATACCCTATATATATTGATATTAAAATCAGAACCGTATGTTACTGGGCAAGACTTATAGTTGGTAAACAAACAAAGTATTCTAATATATTGTATAGACTATGTCGTCAATTGAATGAAAATCATAATATGCAGTTTAGTTGGATATTGTTTGTAAAACAAATATTTAATGAGTGTGGCTTCCCCAATATATGGGAAACAGAACTTTTTGACAATGTAGATTATTTGAAATGTGTAATTAAACAGCGATTAGAGGATCAGTTTCTTCAAAATTGGAATTCTTTAGTACAAAATTCACCTAAAGCCATAAATTATAAAACAATTAAAACAGAGTTTAAATATGAAGAATATTTAAATATTTTAGAAATAAAAGATGCAATTTTGCTTTGCAGATTTAGAACAACAAATAATAAACTCCCCATCGAAACAGGGCGATGGCAGAACATTCCAAGAGAAAATCGTAAATGTATATTATGTAATAGATCCCAAATTGGAGATGAATACCATTATATTTTTGAATGTATTTATTTTAACCAAAAACGTAAGCAGTCACTGTTAAATTATTTCATATATAGACATAATATTATCAAATTTTCTGAACTTATGTCAAGTAAAAGAAAACCAATACTGAAGAAACTCTGTCATTTTATAAGTGCTATCAATACCGGTGTTTGTCCTCCAGGCTCTTAATCCTTTGTAACCTCTCTCCTAATTTATATATATGTTGTAAATAGTTGTTGTTATTTTGATTTTATTGTTATATCTCTGTACCATTGTTATACATTGGCTTTATGAGAATAAAGATATAGGTAATAATACCACTTGACCAACTTTCTGGAATAATTCAACTGTCTAATACTAGGTTAAAAACCTTACAATACAGAGAAATCAACAATGGAGAAGAATATTTCAAGTACTCATTCAAAATATTGTCAGTACCTGGAGCTTTATTATTTTTGAGTTCCCTAATAGCTTGTCATTTCTAACTCAGTAATCTTACCATTAAGTATTTCATCATAAACAGGATTATTACAAATGTCGTTAATATTAATTTCATCATGATCATTAACATCTTCATCACCTGCATTTAATTTTTTGAAGTAATCATAAAAAGTTTCAATTTCAACGGGCGGGTCTTCTTTTTTTCTGTTAGAAAATTTGTGTACTGTTTTCTAAACTGCTTTTGTGTTTGTTTTGGATAACGATCGTAATTCGTCTGAACATTTTTCTGTGTATTTTTTTTTATAGTTTGCATTCAGTACAAGACGATATTCTTTAGCTCTTGTGTTAAGTAGTGTTTTATTTAATGATGAATATTTTTTTTCGAGCATTGTGAAATTCATCCCGCTTACCTTTACATTCCTCGTTGATTAATTATTTCATTTTAAACATATTTTATTCATAAACAAGTGTGAACACAGAAATGTGCTGTCCAAAAGGCAAGTGTGGATGTCAATATTTCATATTATTAACTTTAAAAAAAAAAGAGTTCATGGACACAGGGGTCCTGGATTTTTAAAAAAAACAACTAATCCTGGATTATTATTTTTGCTTAATGTCCGGTCCTGTGTTTTTATTTCAAATTTTCATCATAGCCCCCCTCCCTCTTCCAAGGGATATAAAATTGTATCGTTAATAATAAATAATAAATTCAGATTTTCTATTTAAAATAAATCTCATTTACAAAACCACTGATATTTGTTCAATTTTTAACGCTGATTTAAGCTTTAGTCGCAACAAATTTTTATTTTTCTCTTTAAACTGTCGAAACATAACATCTATTTAACTTTAAAATTCACAAATAAAATTCACCCCCCCCCCCTTTTTCCTTTTTTTCTCGTTTAAATCAATGATCAACAATATTCCAGAATCAAACAAATGAATAAATATAACATAGATTTCTTTTACATGCATCTTTCTACCATGCGGAATCAGTGTGTTTTAAATCGGTCATCCAATCAGGACGCTCATTATTCTTGTCCAAGATAAAAATACATCGCTAAAATTACATGTGGGTGTTTCCCCACTTCAACTCGTAAATTTACATAGAAATCGGAGATATTTCGTCATAAAACTTCACACATGGATTTGTCTATCATATTTCTTGAAGACAAACATAAAATTTTATTGCATTTATCAATGTTTTATGAGCATCAACAGTTTTTTCAACACCATATCTGTTTCTCGATACAGCCGCCCGATTACAGTGACCCGTGACCCAGATTAGCACGTTCCACCAGTTTTTTCTTAATAATGTTGTTTAATAAATGAAATGGATTGGATAGCAGGCAATAGCCTATATAAATCCTCTCCATACACAAGGCAACAGCAACAATCAACAATGCATGCAGTTAATATTTACAATACACAATATAGAATTTCATACTCAAAGGGAAATAACTCGAGTATACAATAGCAGTCAGAAATCTCATATATTCAGTTATTGATAAGTAATTAACATTGATTAAATTTATTATTCCCCTTAGTCCCCGAGTTACCTTTTTTCCTTCCTTGATTTTGTTAGAATGTAGAAGATGCATCATGTATAAGTACATTTCCAAGGTCATTAACTATGCCATTTACCTGCTCAGGTGTAATGGAATCTGTTATAATATTATCAATGAGGGTATTTAATTCATTCAACACAACATTACTATTGTCATTGTGGAGTACGTAATAGTTACCAACTGAGATCGAGGTGTTCAAGCTAGATGAACACCTGAGCCCGTGCTAATTGTGCGCCGAGACTGCGTAGCGGTCGAGGTGCTCAAAGCACGAGCGAGGGTGTTTATCTAGCTTGAACCCGAGATCGAAGTCGGCAACTGACTTACACTCTAGTGATATTGTTTATAAAAAATATATAATATCAAAAATATTGAATTTACTTGTACATATTTAGCCAATTAAATGCAGCCGTTTTTGTCATCGATAAGTCACTTGAACACCTGGCACAGTGCCGAGGTGTTCAAGTGACGTCACTATTTGTCCTGGGCCTAAAGACACGTGCGATTTCTTTTGACAAATAGGTATTTCCAAAATTTGAATACCTATCACTAACAATAGAACTAGTGTGTAACTGTGTAAAATCGTCTGCCTTGTTCGAGTTCCATCCAACGTAAGTATTGTTTTTGCTTACACTGTCTTGTGTATTCGACTTATTATGTGAAAAGTATAAAGAAAAGTGTATTTGATTGTGTACATCGAAAAACATGGGGTTAAATGGAAGTACTTCAAAATCTGCAAGAATATGAAATAAATTAGACAACAATATCAAATAGTCAACTAGACTTGTATCATTACAAGTACTTCGTCCAATAAATTTATCTTTATAAACTATGCCATTGGCAATATATAGAGAACAACGTTTACAAAGCTCTACTAATATTTGACCATATTTATTTATACGAGCTTTGTCTTCGCTGAACCTTTCAAGTGGAATACCAATTTCTGCCAGTTTATAATTAGACAACATATTTACATTAAAATATTCAGGAACATCAGAAATATCTAACATATCAAAAAGATTATCATCTAGCTCAACAATATCACTAACATTACTTGTTCTTGAGTTAAAGTCGCCCGGTAACGCAATATTTTTTGTGATCACGAGAGAAAAATAACAATTCATCTTCAACCTCGATAAATGTTTCTTCAAACAAATAGTTGGAATTTTCAGGTGGGATATAAACGCAACCCAATAACATATCAGAATTCAAACATTTCGTAAATTCAACCCATTGAACATATTCGGAGTCAGACTTAATAAAATGCAAACATTTAGACAAACAGTTTTTTTGAAAACGATAATTATCCCGCCTGAATTTTTATGATTTTTTTTCCTATGTTTTGCAAAGTAAGTATAATCTTCGGGCAACTTTAACTCGTCAAATTCATCAGTTTTAGTTTCAGTAAAAATTAGTACATCATAAGATTTAATTAATAAATCAAAATCAGGATTCAAAAGTTTGGACTTTATACCACAAACATTTAAGAAGGTGATATTCAGTTTATTTACATTGTCACTAACATGACCTATATTGACGTCCGATGTATTGTCCTAGCTTCCTGGATGAGGATCATCACGGGGGTTGTACGGACGACCATCAACAATAAGCTTGTCATACACGAGTTTAACTGTGTGTTTCTGTCCTTTTAGTTCTTTCATTTCAGGAATGAGCTTTCTTCTCCGTTCATAGATTTCATGCGGATATTGTTGATAAACGTTAAATTGTGGTTTTGCTTTCAGTTTTTACGCGGCTTTCGATCTAACACGCTCATGATCACTATATCGAGTGAACCTGGCTATGATACTTCGCACCTTTCCATCCTTCCTTTCACCAAGCCTATGGACATTCTGGAACTTAAACTCCGACACTTCAGCTTCAGGAATTGATAATTCATCTACCAAGAATTATTTTTACAGCATTTTCAGTATTTTCAATTGCACCCTCTGATTTAATTCCACCAAAAATTAAGTTGTACTTCATGGAATGAGTTTGGATTTCAAAATGTTTTCGTTAAGTTCATAGTTTTCAAATTCTAATTTTCTGTTACATAGTTCTAATTCCCTGATTCTGTCTTCAATATTGTGATGATGTTTTTCTTCATGTTGTAGGGTTTGTGCTTGCTTTTGTTGAACAGATTTAATATTAACAATTTCTGTTTGCATGTTACTGAGATTCTGTTCGCATTTTCCAAGTTTATCATTCAGAACATCTAACAGATCTAACTTGGATAATTTGTCATTGATAATCAGCTCAAGTCGTTGTTTGTTATTTTTTTTATTTTGGGAAATCCATATATACTGTAAATTTAATTGGAAGATTGCAATTATTTTTACATTAATCTTAATGGAAAGATTATTATTATTTTGTTGATCCAAGCAAATATAATTAGTTCCGTTTAGAGCGAAAACATTTTAAAATACAAATTCTCACGACAATCTCCAATTATTGAAGATATGATTATTCTTTTAGTGGTGATACTTTTGGTTACAAATAATTAGAAATGTACTATTGTTAAAAGAGCAATGGTCTTTATCCAACCGATTCTACCTTCCTAGCTAGTAGTCGATTTACTGCGAGCATTTATTGACCCTGCTATTGTTCTGTCTAATTAACTTTCGCGGTTTTAGACATAAAATAGTTTTTATCATGAATGTATTAATCCATATGGAATTTTCATTAATATCATGTCTGAAGTTTACTTAAGAAATTATGTTTTTATTGCTCTCTTGGGTAATTTGCCTTTATTTACGTTTCATATACCGGTAGTTAGAATTTAGATTATATATTTCGGACGAAGATTTGTTTTTGTAATTGTACTGTGTAACGAAAATATAAAACTCGGGTAATATTCAAAATTATATCCACATTATAATGGTCACATATCTTTGTACCATGTATCTTGTCGATTTCCCATGTAAATAAAGTGATAAAGTGAAAAACTCCCAAGAAATTCCACGCCGTCGAATAGTTTCAAATTCGAATCGGAAAATTTTATAAGCACATTGAAGATCAATAAATGTAGCAAACCACTCACTCTCCTGGCTTAGCACATGGTTATAATAGTCAAATTGTCGTAAACATGCTGTCACTGAAATGATGTAATCGTGTAAGTGTTTTCCACATGTAAGGAAAATGGCGACTTTTAGCGAAAACTTGAAAGGACAAATTTTTATTAAGAATAATCAGGTTCTGTCATAAATAATGAAAGTGATCTATATTTTATGATAACGTAATCATTCTAACATTAATTTTATGTGTTTACTGTTTTAAGTTAATGATTTGTAATAAAGAATAAATCTAAAAATAACACTCTCTAACGAAGAATAAAAAATATAAACGAATGTCAAATTCTCTTTTATTTACAAAACTATATAATATGGTCATTATATCAAGCCTAGTTACATACAGGTTTTCATTATTTGTATAAATTGACGAATCATCGTGGCTGTTACTTAAAAATGATGTATTTTTGTCGACAGGATACGACGGTTATTTTGTGGCTATAAAAATGTATATGCAGGTTATATATATATATAGTTCGAAAAGGCGTCCAGTACGTGATTGAACCGCATCGGTGGTATAATGGGTAGCGCGCTCGCCTCGAGTGGGGTAGATCACGGGTTCGAGCCCCCTTCGGGTCAAACCAAAGACTTATACTATTAGTATTTGTTGCTTCTTCGCTAAGAACGCAGCATTAAGGGGTAGGAGCAAATACTGATTGACTCAGAATCAGTATGACGTGTCCAAGTGGAGCGACATGTCTACCCTTTGCTTGTTGTTTCAGTGAGCTAGTACTATGAAGATCCAACTAAGCGTGTTGGTCTAGTACAAAGCGGACTTCATCACCATCTCATTGCAAAGTAACTTGTTCTCGCCATGATATAGCTGACAAATTGATCATTTGGCGCTAAACACAATCAACAATCACTCACTCACCCAGAACGTGATGATTATCGAAGGTACGTCAGCACAATATTAATACATGTAGCAAAGTTATTATTTTTATTAATTTCCTGAAACACGTCGTGCGCACTCAATTTGCTAGCTACGTTTTATTTATTTTTTTATTTTTTAGCTAATTTGAATTTGGATCAAGTGTGTTGAAGTAACAATTGACGTTTTAGTTTATTTATATAATGTACCACGGTATTGGTTTGTACTTTAACCTTTTCATGGTCCATTGCTTTTGATTATTTTGCACATGATTATGTTCATTTCTGATTAACTATATATTGACCGTTGTGGCCGCAATTCAGTTTGGTTAATATAAGAAGAGTTTGAAGATACCAAAGAGATAATCAGTAGATCAAATGTATTTAAATTTGACCTATGACAGCCTCAGTGTACTGTCTAGAGAAAATTAAAACGCAGTCAACCGTGACTATGTATTAATTATGTTTTTTAACTTATTTTCCAAAAATCACGTGTATGTGCATCCTGGCGCTCCCACGTAGCTGTAAAACATACACAAATGTGAAAGTATTAAATAATGCACATGAATTGCATTTTTCATTTATATCTGATTAAGAAGCAAAATGGTAAGGATGTCGGAAATTGATAGGAGTACATGCACTCAGTGTTTCCGCAATGGTTGATTTATGGTTGGTTTATGGTATTTAACGCCACTTTCAACAATATTTCAGTTATATCGTGGCGATCAGTTTTATCTGTGGAAGAAACCGGAGTACCCAGAGAAAACAACCGACCTGTCGCAAGTCACTCGCAAACTTTATCACATAATCGATTACACATCACCATGAGCGAGATGCGAAATCACAACTTTGGTGGTGATAGGGACTGATTGCACAGGTAGTTGTAAACCCAACTACCATACGACCACGACCACGACTGCCCCTGAAATATTTATTATAGTAATATACAGTTATGGGCATATAAAGCCCTATCAGATTTTGACTATCATGTGCATAGTTTATGCACTTTGGCTTACTTGCTGGCAAAGATTTTTCAATTATTTGTTTTTCCGGTCTTTCGAATTGTAATCACAGAAACGCCTTGTATGTACTAAGGTATATTAATTAATACAAAATCATTACGTGTATCCTGTATTGTATTATTTTATTTCTGTACAATGCAGTTGAATACTTCGTTTACGCTTCTGCTATCGAACTTTCCACACTTTAAATTTCACCGATACCTACTAGGATATAATAATGTTTCAATATATTAACATTGTTACTTTTCTTATTTTCCGTTAAAATACAATGTCAATGTATTTAATTGAATATTCGTACATTGTTCTGGAGAACATTGATAGATCTTCCTGATCTTTGTTTCCTTGTGTGTTTGACGATTTCGATTTTTCATCTGACTGTTTCTTTCTGTATTTTATGTTGTTATCTTAAGGTGTCACATTCAGTCGTATTGTCCATTGTCTATCGAATAAAGAAAACGATCTTAATGTTATTCCATTCTCTCAGTTACAATGTACCAAGATCTTGAAGTTAGAATAAAATGTAAGGTAATGACGTATGTCCTGACTTTGTTCTCCTTTTAAGTTGATCGAGTACTATTTGAAGTACACGTGGATAATTAAGACAGTATTGGCTTCCTCTTTTGTTTCTTTGATTTTCCTGAAATGAAACCCAAAAAGAATTCAATTTATATTGCGGAGGAAGTCTCATTTGTGTATTTTTGGCACTAAAATTACATCAATACCATCGTATCATTCTACGGGGTTTTCAGACAAATTCAAGCATGCTTTCAATCTCTTTAATACATGGTTGAATCATACTCAGAGAACAGACGACAAATATGTATTTTCATTTTATTTTCCCCACTATATTTATTTAATCAAACACGAAGGCTTGAATTCTTTTCATTTGATAATTAAAAAAAAAAAAACACTTGTAAATTTTACAATTACGCATATCAATCGAATTTACGCACTGATATTCTAAATATAGCACTGGATTTCTTAATAAAAACTGAGCTGTCTGTTGTAACCAATGATATTTTGGGTTAGGGTTATGGTGTTTAACGCCACTTTTAACAATATTTCAGTTACAGTCCATGGACATATGTATTCGTCACCTTCGATTTTTTGCTATATATTTCATATAAAACCACATTTTTTCAAAAAAATATTTTAAAGCTATCTCTGGGCAGATTTCTATGAAATTTATTTTAAGACACGCAGAATTCTTTGAATTTTATTTGTTTATCTGATAGTAATTTTTGTCTGCATGGTTTTTGTTTCTGGTGATTTAAACACTAATGTTGATTTTTACGATTTTATTTTGGTTAAAATATATAGCAAATTTAACATCAGAAAACAGAAATTGTCTTTAAATCATAAGAAAATAAAGACAATCTAATGGAAAATCATGCTAAAATGAACAAGTAATCTTTAAATATTTCTGCTTCTTCTGGTGCAAAAATGATCAAAATCTGTTTAGAAATGACTTCACAATATGTTTTTGGAAAAATGTATTTTATATGAAATATATATATATATATAGCGTAACATGGAGAGTGACGAATACTTATGTCCATTGACTGTATATTGTGGCGGTCAGCTTTATTGGTGGAGGAAACCGGAGTACCTGGAAATAACAAATACAATACAGTTATCTCCTAAATCTGATGATTTATTTGACCAAACTGTTTAGCAAGCAGTTGATCTCAGAACAAATCCGACAATGAATAAGGATACTGCCGTTTTTAACAGTGGCTTTTTGGGTGAGGGTACTATAATAGGTATATACCATGATGAAACCATATGAACATTATATACAGTCCAGAATAAATTGACATATTATAATTTCGTCCAAGATACACAGTGTGCTGATCTCCTTGAGCTAAAAAAAATGTTTATTTGTGTATAATGTTTAGAGATAAACCAAGAATTCGCCTGAAATTTTATAATGGTAAGGAATAGATGCTTTTCAGGATACTGATTTATCAAATTACCAGGTAGTAAAACATTCCAAGATAGTCGGTCAGGTTGTGCACAAATAAGCAAAGGTATGTTCCGTTTGTCGTAATCACAATCCGGTCTTTTCCTCATTCATGACTTATCACCGGGTTTGTAACAAGAGTGACACGACGGATGTGATACGTGGAAGAGGAACTGCTCACCCTCCGGAACACATGAGTTCATCCCCGGTTTTAGTGGGGTTCGTGTTACTCGATCTTTAGCTTTATGTGTATGTTTTGTAGATCGTTGTTTGTCATTTTGTTATTTTTCGTTTGGCCATTGTATTGTATGCACTTCTTTGATTTGCGGCTTCTATTTATCCCATTGATATATCTTTAAACTTTTCATGTTACAGATTTTGACCCCTCAACATTTAAAAACACCCCGAAAGGGAAGACTTAGATACTATAAAACAATAGTTTAAAGTGACAGTGTCTACGATTTTTTCAGATTTTTTAAATCGGAATTTTTCTCCCAACTTTGAACAGATGTGAGTAAAAATTCATCTAAAACAGCCAAAAACACCGAAAAGTGGTTTTCACGAAATAATTCAAGTCAAGCAAGATAACTCCGCCTCTGTATGATGAACTGCGCACGCACGAAATCGGTTTGTTGATGAAAATATCTTATGTCGGAAAATCTAACCGTGGAAGAAAACCCACTTTGACCGAAAATGGGTAATAATTTGAGTTTTGATTGATAAATTGTGTTCTTATAGGTACATATGTGTAATTTATCATTAAACATGTATGAATTATACATTTTAGTCTAAAGATATATCATCCATGTCTTTGTTTTGATAAATCTGGGTCAATGCGTTTTGTGTTATCATACTGAGTCATGAATAATTAATGAGCTTGACCAGCAGACGATCAGAAACAATTTGTTTAATTACATCTAATTAAACAAATTTCTGTTTATCTGAAATGGTTATTTGGTCATTTTATTGATTTATCTATCTTATTTTCAAGTTGTTGTCAAACTTAAAAATTATGAAAAATCGTAGACACTGTCACATTAAACGATCACCTAATCCTGATGTATAAAGATCAAGATTAGGACAAAAAGTCTCACCCAATTATATTTTAGGGTAGGCATTTTACTCACATGAATCAAACACATACATGACCGCATCATTTGCGCTAAGAGGGTAGGTTAGGACCGTAAGACAACTTTAACACTGCTACTTAAAATATTTATCGAAATGCCGGTGCCAAGACCGGTGTGTAAGGGGTATGATTTTAAATTATTTGGCTTTCAAATATTTTGACTTTTAGCGTACCTGATGTAGCTTATTTCAGAAACGCGCCGTGCTCAATAAATCTGATATCTAAGTTTTTATTACTATCACTGGGTCGATCATTAGCTTCGATAGTATCATCCGTCCAATAGTCGGTGCTTCGGCACTGACATGCTTTACTATATATATATTTTTATGGAAATTTATAGTTCCTAAATCGTATAATTATTATTAAAACTAAGGTTCTCCTCCATCAAGTGCAAGTGACCTTAGCAGAGATTGGTTATCCTCTTTAGGCCCTTTTGTTCCCAAAGACTTAAATTATTTGGTTGTCAAATATTTTGTCTTTTAGTGTACCTGATGAAGGTTATTCTAGAAGCGTGTCGTGCCCATTAAAATTGATTTAATACCTGGGTGTCTACGATTAGATTCTGGAACTAATCTGACTGTGTGGTATTATATAGGTTTTCATTTTATTTCAAATAACCATAGTATAGATTTCACTCAAAAAATAAAAGGGGTCATCGTGATTGTATTGTAGTTGGATCTACCTTTTCAATCAGTGCCTATCACCTCTAAAGTTGTGAGTTCGAACCCCGTTCATGGCGAGGTGTTCTCGATACAACAGTATGTGATAAAATTTGGCAGTGACTCGCGACAGGTTGGTGGTTTTCTCCAGGTACTCCGATTTCCCCCACCAATTAAACTGACCGCCACGATATAACTGAAATATTGTTGAAAGTGGCGCTAAACACTATGAACCTAACTCAACTCTTCTCTGATTGTTAATTGTTCTGGGTCAATGCTCTCTTCGTAGTTATGACGACAACATACATCTCTAGCTAATATTTACAATGTAATTCTAAACATTGCCTTAAGAACATGAAATATTTATATTGTTTCAAATACGCAGATATGTATTTAATTCAATTTGTAATTAAATTAAAACTGTTACTATCAGTTTGGTACTTAAAATAACAGTAAAACACATATAGAAAATAAATAAAAAATTCTACAAGTTCAAAATACATTGGTGTTGAATGTAATTTCAAAGTTGTTCATGGCGCGATTGTATTATGAAAAACATAGAATACAATTGTTGATTGAATTGTTTTTTAAAGATCCTGCCATAAAATGGATAGGATATTAATCTACTGATGATTTGTCGTCCGTGACACGTCTCTGGGGTAATATTAGCCCAGAGTACAATAATATGGAACCCAGAGCTACGACAATGGATTGGCTGTTTTTTTGTTATTTTTTGCATTCATCAGTAAATTGTGTAGATTCTGCTCCATTTTGCCAATGTAGATTACATTGGTTCACTAGAACAGGACAAAAGCACCCCATAATAAAAATAATTATATAAAATCTTAATACATTTCTTTATATTGATGGTGATATTAAAAAATATCTTAAAGATCAAAACTCACCCATATTAAAAGGGAAGTCTGGGGAAATTACTATACAAAATTAAATACTTTAACACCACATTTTTCCAAATGTGATTTCCAAAAATGCTCATCCAGATCGTCTGAGTTTTCACCTGTTTTTGAGTAGAGTTCTTTTTGTTTACGTAAGCCAATTATGTGTTGTCGTGTTCGATGCAATTTCTGAGTTAAAACGATGTTTGGTTCGGCCGTACCCTCATTTGTTTACTTCTTAATACTCCTTTGTATCTTAAAACTGTTCTTAAGTACATTAGCCCTGAAATATATACATAATAATCAGGAATGAAATACATTTTGTTATGAACTACATATGTAAACACAACTATAAGTAAATAAAGTAATTACAAGACTTTAAAGTCATATTTCCGTTACATTACATTAAGACGTCAGAAAAATTAACGTTAAAATGTTGATACGAAAGTCGTAACATTTATAATATATAAAATAACAGTAACAACTATAGTAAATATACAATACAAATAAATTGATTTTATTATTCTACCTGCAATGTGTTTGTATCTAAGTCATGTAACTATCTGGTAGAAGAAAATGTAAATAGAAAACACCTGGATTTTTGTGTGGTTGCTCTTCATTTTAGTGTTCTGTGTTGTGTTGATTACTTCTTTGTTTTTCTACGTTCTGTGCCTTGTGCCTGATGTTGCATGTGTTTCTGGATTATCTATTATCGCTATTTTGTTTATTTTCCCTTTGATGTTTAAAACCAATATATTTCATATCACGTAAACGCTGAGATGATTCCAATTATCGCTAAGCGTTGTCAAGGACGCACGTAGTAATATCGCTGTTTTCTAATATGATGTTAATATGAAACAGGCACTGCCTGGAAAGCTCGCGAAGCTAATCACTAATTAGATATCCTTAGTCTTGGATGAGCAAACATATGCAAAACGTTATGCTTATGTACATATAATTATTTACCAACTTTGCCTGAAAATAGAAATTTGGTTTACTAGTGACCACCAGTAGACATAATAGAGTATGTAAATGTTGCACATAGCATAGGTTCTGAGACACTCTTCAAGATCACAGGTACTTGTGGACAGGACCCTATGGTGCTTCTGATTGCCCATCCCTCCTTTTTTTTTAACATCAATTTTTTTTCATGTACACAACATTTTGCAACTTTCTATGTATCACTGTATGACATATATACAACAACAAAAACAATAAAATAGCAGTTTCTATCCATACTGGGTTTCTGACAGATTTCCAGTCAAATCGGCCCCAAGTCAAATCGGCCCCAGTCAAATCGGCCCCAAGTCAAATCGGCCTTAAAATGAAAGTCAAATCGGCCCCAAAAAATAAAAATAAAAAAGAATAAATAAAAAAAAATTATGTAATATAAATTAATATTTTTGGTTAAGAGATGTAAAATTTAAATTTTATTGATGAGCGGATTCTTTTGTTAAAATAATCCGATATTACAATTAAAGGCAGTATACGCAGTCAATGGAATAGGGTCAATCACACAAAAAACTAACCCCATCTATAGATTAGATTACATCAAATCGAAACAGTCTCTGGATTAAAAGGGTATTAAAAGTACCGTCACGCGTAAAATGTGCTGAAATAGAAATAAACCCTTTTATATTTACAAGGGGCTAATTCAATGACAGACGGCAATATCCAGCGTCCTCCCCATGACCAATGTACATGCATGAGAGCAATGCCATCCATATACAGAGGTCATCAAGGGCCGGTGCCTAAAGGACATTTAGACTGGAAATAATTAAACAAAATGAAATTAAAGTCCTCCTCATGGCCAATGTACATGGAGGAAATTTGCATCATATATATGCAGACACTGAAATTTTATCGGCAAGATTATTGATTATTTTAAGCATGGCGAGATATAGTCAGACGTTTATATTTAGTTTATTTTCGTATCAATGGTAAACATTTACTGGTACAAAACACAACTGTACTTAATAGACAGTTTTAATTCTTCAATAATTAAAACGTATTGGATGTATTTAAATATTTTGCTGAATAGTGTCCAAACTATTTAAGAAATATTTAACTTTGCATGTTGACAATAGTAAACAACAAAATTGGCGGACATGTGATTTCCCGGTGTGAAAAAAAGGAGTGAAACAATAAAAAAAGACCATAATAATACAATGATTTGATCTGGGGCCGATTTGACTGGGGCCGATTTGACGTGGGACCGATTTGGTTTGGGGCCGATTTGACCTGCTACCTTCTGACATATGCATAAGCTTTTGAAAGTGTTTTTCTTTGAGACATTTTGGGCAATTGTGTATTTTATCAATACCTGATGCAATTAAGCGAATATAAATAGAAGCCTGAGTTTGCTCTAGGAATAATCCAGAGCAGACGATCGGGTTGCGCAATCGTGTTATTTTTAGCGACTCGTTACTTTCCGTGTAGGATTCGATAATTATCGGTTACCAATTTCACGTTACCGCCGCCATTATGGTTCAAAGGTCAATCGGAGTAAAAAAACGTAAACAAGACGTCATTGCATTGGTAAACACGGTGTCGCAGTTTATTCATCGTGGCAGTTATGCACATATCGTCACGGTCGTAAGGAAGTTTTCGTGAATTTGTTGGTTAGGAAAATAATTTATGACTACATGTATCCCGTAGAACTTGAAAATAATGAGAGATCGTGTGAATATTCAGCTATAGTAGAATACATGTAGTAGTTCCAACTTCCAAGGATATTGTGACACAACCTCGCAAATAGTACTGTTTACAAAATATCCTAGACCTGCAAGAATAAATAAAATATATCATCCTAGCGGGTACTTATCGATTAACTTGAAGAAAATTAATCTAAATCTTGTATATTTTGTTGTCCGACTATCCTATAAAAGGGGGGGTCCTTATAAAAAAGGGAAATCAAAAGAAGTCTTTTTTCCCCCTAAGCGACTGGCAGGTATTCGTACAAAAACCAGCTTTGTAATGTTAATGCTATAAAGTTGGCATTATGTTAGACTTCTGCATGGTTTTATAGTTTATCATATTTATATCACATTAAACATGCAATTTGTAAATTATCATATTATGGAGCATCAAATAAAACTTTTTAAAAGGCCCAACTTAAAACTGGTGTGCCCCTTTTGTTAGAGAATGTATAAAGTCTGTGTGTAAGACACTTTAGATGTACTAACTTAAAAATGACTTAGTTCAACTATATATCATTTTGTGATTTTTTAGAAGTCAAAATCCTGTAAGAATGCACACCTTTAGTATTTGTACATTAAACACACTACAAAATATTACAAAAACTCTAGCTCAAAACTATAGGGAGGTACAGACGGGGGTTAAATAGTATGCCCTGATACAGGGCTATACACTAACAGTCATGTTCCATTCTTACATGTATGTCAAGCACATTATTATGGTGTGGTTTCTGTTCATGAGGCACTCCATCCTTTCTTGTTTATGCCAATGTCAGGAGACCAATAATAACATATAAGGATTAGTATGGAAAAAGTGCTAAATTCAGGAACAAGTCAGTCTTGGTTGGGCAAAATATGTACATGCACATGTACTTTGTAAATGATTCAACTCGATAACTTTTGTAAATTATAGAGCACAAAAATTAAACAAATATTCATTAACAAGAAAATATTTATTGCAAAAACAAAACATTATTAAAAGGTCAGCTACATGTATAATAACAATGTTGTAAAATAACAAAACTATGAACTGGAACATTGAAGAATGGGTAATAAAACACATTCCCCTCATCCTGATTAAGTCTTAAGTTAATGATTGAATGAAAATTATATTGCTTTTAACATCAAAAAGTTAATATTGGGGGACACTGCAATTTTCTCTATCCTTTAGTTATTGAATTGAGAAGTTAAAAAAATCTGACAAAAGTTCCACCCCCCCTCCCCAAAAAAACCCATACATGTAATAAGGTTCAAAACTCCTTTAATTTCAAAATATTTGTCTAAGACTTTCTCAGGTAAATGAACAAAGCCCAAAATATTCAATAATGTTACATGAAAAACAACACTCATGACATATGGGGGATAAAAACATTCTATTCATAGAATTTTTAAACAAGAAACATAAACTATAACATGTGATGTGTAAACTATTTTAAGCATGAACAACAGGAAACATTTAGATACAAAAAATGAAAAGACCAACACCCTTAGTTGGATTTTTAGAGTGCTACCAAATGTAGTTCATTGAAACAAGTCTGTGGGTAGATACCTGTATGTCGTTCCACTCTGAAACATTATTCTGACTCGACCAGTTTTTGTTTTTACTCCTTAATGCTGCATTCTTACCAATATTATAATCTTTGGTTTGACTAGACAGGGGCTAGTACTCATGGATCTACCACATTCTAGGTGAGCATGCTAACTATTAACACAACATTTTTGCGGTCGCATTGAAAAAGGAGTAGTTCTTCAAAACTTTCATTAAGCTAGGGACTTGTGTCCAAGTTAGTTAATGCAGTCAACATGATCAAGCATATATTAAAATAAACCCATAGATTAGCTTCCAGTCATATTTGAACTGACATCTTTTCAACATTATTGAAACGTACTACCTTGTACTATAGAAGCTACAATGTATATACATATATTGTAATTGTTAGTAGTTGACAAACCCAATATGTACATGTATGCAGATCATTAGCTTCCAGAGAGATTTGAACTGACATCTCTCAAAATTATTGAAATGTACTGATTCATTGACACCATAGTAACTACAACATTTTGTCATGAATTTGTTAGGAACATTTCAGCCAAGATTAGTTGCAATCCCTTCTGTTATTATCTAATGGTCCTGAATTGGCACTGCATAGACACGATATAGAGAATAAAAAAAACATGCATAAATTTCATACCCTGTAGTGCAAGAACAATAAGCTCCTTCTGTCAAACCATCATCTTCTTTGGTGCAATATCTATACATTGTGGGGGTTGTCATCCAGTGTTTGTGATGGTGAACACTTTGTTCTTAAAATACATAAGCTGTTGTTGTTCGACTTCGTCTTTAGGAAATATGCCTCCTGCAACCACCCACTTAAAAATATTCAGACCATGGGCTAACAAGAACTGTTTTATGTCTGTAAAAAAAATTGGTGTCCAAAATTGAATACCATCAATCATGTTCATTCAAGCCTACCAGAATACATTTGAAGCCCAATGAAGGGAGTCTGAAATTCCAGTCACTCAAAATTTTGTCGTAGCACCTCTTGTTATCTTGTAAAACATAATCTTGTGATGGCACCAAAGGCAAGTTTAACTTACCTGCCGACAACACAAGCCTGAAGGCCGTTGGCGTCGTTTCGCCCCGTGAGTCGTTATTTCCCTATTCCCGTTCGCCCCGGGTCGTTTTTCCCTCATTGATTAATAGTGCTTTAAAAAATGAAATATGGAAAATACCATTGCAAATATTCGTATTTTGGATGTTGTAAGGCTTGTTCATGAATGGGTACTTTATTTTTGTCTTCCTCATAATTAACATGCTTTCTTGACGTGTTTAATATTATGCATGGCTTCACTTTCATTGTTTGACAATTCAGGCTGTCCAAATTCTGGTGGCTTCATTTTACAATATTGGCGATAGGAAAACTAACATAATACATACTAAGCTAAGACGTCATTTATTTGAGGATGCTATTCATTTTTTTCTTGATTGTCCACTTTATCAACACGATAGAACTTCTCTGTTTAACTATTTTAATAACATTGTTCCCATCTCTATAGAATATATACTCTTTGGATGTAATGAAATTAGTGAAGAATTGAATACTTTATTGTTCAAATCAGTGCAAAAATTTATTCGACAAACTTGTAGATTTAATAATTAATTATCACAGGCACTTGTTTCATTCAAAAAATATATGCCCCCTCCTCTTCCTTACTTCAAGGTAAACATCTGCCCTTTACCCCTTCCCCACTTCGCCTCAATATTTTTCGCTTATTTGTGATCCTTTCGCTGACCCAATTATATCGTTACACTCCCGAGATATTTCTCTTTTCGACTGCCACATTTAAATATACCTACCGGGACCCCCTCAGACGAATTGGACAAGACTATTCAGCGAAAGTGGCTTGGTGAAAATTTAAGACATTGAAACGGATACAACCACTTCTGGTTTGCGCTGGATTTTTCATATGCATTCGGAATTCTCTAGACCGGCCATGTGTAACAATGCCATCATGATCATCTCTCAAATGTAAAGTAAGCCTTTAAAATACAGATAATTGTTCCAATGCAGATTATAAAAATATGTTCAACTCCAAATTACTGACATTTGATTTTTAAAACACTTTTTTTTTTAGTTTCTAAATCAATTTAGAACGGACCGGAAGTGACTGTATCCGTTTCAGTGACTGAAAAATAGAAAATGCGACTTTCGCTGAATATTCTGGTTCAATCCGTCTGAGGGGGGCCCGGTATTTATATTTAAATGTGGCAGTCGAAAAGAGAAATATCTCGGGAGTGTAACGATATAATTGGGTCAGCGAAAGGATCACAAATAAGCGAAAAATATTGAGGCGAAGTGGGGAAGGGGTAAAGTGCAGATGTTTACCTTGAAGTAAGGAAGAGGCGGGGGCATATATTTTTTTAATGAAACAAGTGCCTGTGTTAATTATCCCCAACCGTGATATTATCTCAACACAATTTGTTAGTTTTACCACCCCCCTCCTTTTTTTCTGTTAAATATTAAAACAATATTTAATATGTATGCTTAGTTTGACATGATTTTGCTTAATTTACTAATTATTGATATAGCCTGTACATTTGCTGTCATTTGATTTGTTTATGCTATTACTGTATTTGTATGGAGAGGGGAATCCGGGTCGTTTCGCCCCGGAAAGTGAGTCGATTCGCCCCACTTAATCGCTATTATATTATAATAGATGAAGATTTTTTTGAAATTATTTATTTATTAGTTGTATGCAAAAAAAAAAAAATAATTCATTCATTTTGGTCTACTTTAAATATTTATTTATTAGTTGTACATACAAAAACAATAATAATTCATTCATTTTGGTCTATTTTTGTCAAAGATCTCAAGTGAAACTTTTCTTGCAAAATTTACAAAAACAACACACAAGAACAGTAAAAAGGTTGTTATTTTTTGTACCAACGCAACAGTGCATGAAATGACTAAGATGCTGTACAAGTGCGCAAATAACCTCTTTTTTAATGAATTGCGCATCAAATGCTAAAATAGTATAAATTTAATCAGACGTCAAACAAAGAATGAAGCAATACATAATATTAAACACGTCAAGAAAGCATGTTAATTATGAGGAAGACAAAAATAAAGTACCCATGAACAAGCCTTACAACATCCACAATACGAATATTTGCAATGGTATTTTCCGTATTTCATTTTTTAAAGCACTATTAATAAATGAGGGCGAAACGACCCGGTGCGAACGGGAATAGGGTCGAAACAACCCGGGGCGAACGGGAAAAGGGGGCGAACGGGATTAGGGGGCGAACGGGATTCGGGGCGAAACGACCCGGTACCGGAGAGGGACTAGTAAGTTGTAAAAACTTGTTCCCAATCCAATTGTATATATATATTGACAATAAAATCATTATAAAGTAAATTGTTTGACACCTGCTTAAATTTGTAAAATTTCTTTGAACAATACAGTAATAAATTTATATGTATTGTTTGTTCTGCATGGCTTCAAATTAGTTGTTGACATATGACACATATCAGTTGTTATTATTATTTCTTGTATACAACTAATAAATAAATAATTACCAACAAATTGTCGAAAAAGACTTCATCTATTATTATATAATAGCGATTAAGTGGGGCGAATCGACTCACTTTCTGGGGCGAAACGACCCGGTACCCTCCCCCTTCGTTCTTCAACTTCTTGTTTTCGTCAGACCTCTCATCGTCAAGATTCTCGACTTTCCAACATCTAAACTCATCAATAGTGTAGATTTTACCACCAGGATCCATGTGTAAATGTAGAATAAAATTATATAGTTGAATAGAACTTCGAAAAGGTTAAAAATGAAGTGGTATCGCCAATGTCAATGAGACGCCATGAAATAATCCAAACAGTAAGGCCGCTTAACACCTGGATTTTATTCCGATTGGACTTTGGACCATTTGTTGTAAATTGGGGGGTCAACGGAACTTTTGAAAGTGATTTTCTTTTGAGACATTTTGTGCAATTGTGTATTTTATCAATACCTGATGCGATTAAGCGAATATAAATATAAGCTTGCGTTTGCTTTAGCAATAATCCAGAGCAGACGATCGGGTTGCGCAATCGTGTTATTTTTATCGACTCGTTACTTTCCGTGTAGGATTCGATAATTATCGGTTTCAATTTACAGACAATATTCTTTAAATATTCATTTCAAACAAATAATTTGTATATTTTCGTCAAAGAAGAAGAACGTTGAATTAAATTTAATGTTTATTTCACAAGCAAACAATATAGGCAACAGCGAAATACCGGTATTTCGCTCTTCGATACCTTTCGGACACCGTATCTTTCATAAGGTCTAGAGGGTGTCGCGAAAAGCAGTGACCCGGAATGTCCCGGATGTGTTGAAGCTTTTTCATAGCCATAGTGGTATGGATAACCCGGATGTGTTGAAACTTTTTCATAGGCATAGTGTATGGATGATAAGGATTTCTGTTTTAGTCAAAGTAAATGGTATTCGTCATTATTTCTTTATTGATTTAATTTTACCATGTTTCAGTCATAAATAGCTCGCTTAGCGAAGCGAGCTTATAATGACGTCACATTACCAAATCCTTGATAAACATACTATCATAGCGATAAAATAATTAAAGATGTTTTTTTTAAAACTCGAGGACGTTTCTCGTTTTAAATTAACATCGTTAATGACTTATTATTGACCGCTCCCTCGGTTTTCTCTAACGTAATATAAGATATAAATCAAGTCTACATCATTAAAAAGTAAATGAACCTCGTTAGTCGGATGAGTTATTCAAAAGAACTTCCAAACAATTTAATAAAGGACGAAGCCCTTTTAACTGTAGGCTGTACGATTTTTCCTATGTATCTATTCATAGCCAAATATCTTTTCACCGGAAGTTTAAAAAATAGATCAATTGATATTTAGAAAAATTCCCATTTCTTTAATTATTTACTCTATGCAAAATCGAAATAAACTTGAAAATTCGAATTAAAAAATCTCTTTCTACGAGATTCTCGGCGGAAGAGCGGCGTAGGTAAAATGAACGGAACAGCCATAAGTCAAAGACAGATAACTCCAGCCAAATAATTAACAAAAACCTTTAAAATATACTTGAAAAATAATACATTCCCTTCTCACGCCTCCCTCTTAAAATTATAGGACTTCGTCCTTCAAACAGGTTGTGCCTGTCTCATATTATTCTAACATAACCTCCTTCTTTCGCTTTGTTAATAAACGAGCGAGTTATCCATTCGGTATAATCTCATTAGCACATGCGCCGGTGAATGTGGCTGACTTTTCCATTGGTAGCATAAACTGTGCGACATTTTCCGTAAGCGTAGATATAAATTACCGTCTTCCAATCAAAGTATACTACCGTATTTGTACTCTTAGACATATCAGAATCGAAATAAATCATGGAAGCCAGAATGTGTTTTGAGTTTTAACATGGATTGGCGGATATTAGTAAATTTTATCCCTCGCTTCTGGCTTGGGATAACATACTAATATCCGCCAATCCATGTTAAAACTCCCAACACATTCTGGCTTCCATGATTTATTTCTTAGATATACTTAGACTATCTTTAACGTTCTTTACTGTTTTTCTTTCCTTTTCCGATATTTCTGTCCTTAGATTCAACACTTAATATTTATTGCAAATAGAAGAACATTGTGTTGTTGGTACTTTTATATTTGTTTTATGTCCTTTCGATCTTAGCTGTATGGATATGATTTGTTATTGAAAATAAACAATTGTGACGACATGGACATTTTATATTTATTTGAGTGGTTATTGCTATTTTATTTATCGCTATTTTGTTTATTTCCCCGTTGATATTTAAAACCAATATATTTCATAGCACGTAAGCGCTGAGATGATTCCAATCATCGCTAATCGCTAAGCGTTGTCAAGGACGCACGTAGTAATATCGCTGTTTTCTAATATGATGTTATAATGACGTCACATTACCAAATCCTTAATCAACATACTATCATAGCAATAAAATAATTAAAGATGTTTTTTAAAACTCGAGGACGTTTCTCAGTCATCTCTCATCGAAGGGACTTCGCCCTTCGATGAGAGATCACATCGTTACATTAATCACTTAATATTACACATATTACGACTTTCGTCTCAATATTTTAACGTCCATTTTACTGATGTCGTGATTACTTTATTTATTTACAGCGATGTATACACATGCAGTGCACGATAACATAATTAATTTATGAAAATGTCTAAAGATGTATTAAAAAAGTTTAAGTGACTTTTCAAATTTTAATTATTAAACAAACACCGTCCAAGTATCAAAATACATGTGTACATTGTTGCTTCATATCTGTCTACTGCTATATAATAGTTATATATAATCCTGTTGAAGATGTTTCTGGAAGGTTGCTACATATAAATGGAAAGCATACAATGAGAAAATTGAAATCATCTCTTTTGTCATAAAGTTTCGTAATTCTTAACCGTCTCTCAATGTCGCATATGCACGAGGGAAGAGAATCTTAATTTTTATTAATAATTATGTTATTAAGGAAATTATGCAAATTTCGATAATAAATATATAAAATAAACCATGTCAGTGTCGAAGCACTAATCGAGAGTAAATTAATGGTTCTAAGACACGAAGCAAACCAATTAAAAGATAATTTAATATCTAATTTTATATCTTAATTTATTCATAACAGATTCGTTTCCCTGATATCTATTGTAGATGTTTGTTTCACATTGTTGTATTTCCTTAGAATAACATAACGAGGAAGATTAATTTGGAAGAGCTAACAAGATACATCACTAATGTTATGTGGGAGCTATAGTATATCTTAATTAATATCCAAATAAATTGCATATTTGTGTCATCAAATACAGGATACACTCATGAAGAAAAAACATTTGATTCTAAGATTGTAGAATAATGTTGATAAATGTAAGAAATCGGTCACAAATGTCTAACAGACACTTTAGATTATGTCAGTTGGACGCTTACGTAATACATCAACAAAACTTACTACACCAAAGGTTTATTTTCCTGTAATGTCTATATCTTACTTATAAAGAGAAATAGATTTATAATTGATTGATTCTTGAATAAAGGCTACTAAATTGTTTCCTTTAGCTTTGGGTTTTTTAATTTTAATTCATTTGGCCTGATGTCCACTGTCGGTGCAATTCGGGTAATATGCATTAGTTTTTTTAAGGAGATAAAATTGACCAATTTACTGTATTGCTAAAAATAATCGTAAAACATCACTTTATGTTCAGCATTCGTTGGGCTTTTTCTAGAGGTTTGGGCACATAAAACAAGATGAACCCCGCCCTTTTGCTCAAAGTGGTTGTACCAAGCCAAGAAAGTGAGTGGTCACGTATGTGTGCGTTAGTGGTATAGAGTTGTCCTCTTTCTACGATTTTTCGATGGGATTTTAGCACTATTTCGTAACGGTTAACCAAATCATAGTGGCGACTGTAAAACTTTCGAAGTGATGGCTGCAACTTAATCAATAGGAACCATTGCTTCAGTAGCTTCCTTATTTGCGGCAACCCTCTATCAATGGAATATTGTGATGTCCGTTACGATTTCTGCATAAAAACGATGTTCTGTTCGTCGTTGCCTTCAGCTGTATGTAGGAGGGCTCATGACTTATGTTTTTGCTTGCGTATAGTTGTGTCCAATAAAGGTAATAACAAAATTACCGAACTCCGAACAATCTTATAAAGGGAAAGTCAAAACTCATAATTATATAAACAGACAAAATCAGTCAACAACCGGAAAACTGTGAAAACCGTAATGACCCTGACTTGGTACAGGCATTTCTAAAGAAATGGTGGGTTGAATCAGATTTTAAGGCGCCAAACCTCCCGCTCTCATTACGGTTCAAAGGTTCCGGCTGTCACTGTAACAGTATTTAAATACAGGAACAAAATAGGTAAAATAGTTGTCAAAGCAGTACCATATTCGGTGACGTAAATGTCAAAAATACTTTTACGTCACACATTGACAAAAAAATTCTTGACATTTTGGACTTCTTTATCTTTATACATTTTCACTATATGAAAATGCATCGCTTATAATTATTTCTGCAGAGACGGAATATATTTCGACAAGATATTGGTATCGGAATATAAACTTTTTAAGAGATCGAATAAGGCGAATCTTTTTATAGCCCTGGTCCAGTAGCCTGTTTCTCAGATGAAGATGACGTTTCAGGAAATCAGAATAATTGCATAGCGAATCAATTGCGAGATGTAAACACCATATGCAGGAGAAGCTGGTATATTGCTGCACATGTTTGGAAAATTTATGATTTTAAAATTGAAGTCGTCCCGCTTATCATAAATTTTAGTACTGAGTTGACCACTGTCGTCAAATTCGAGGTATAAGTCCAAAAATGATGCGGACGAAGCTGTATCGGTGGTCTCTTTAACTTCCAGTTCTGGAGGATATATCAATGGAAGAAATTCTGCAAATCTAGAATTATTGATAGATAAAACGTCATCAATATACCTGTATGTGAAATTAAAGGCTCTAGCCTCATGAATCTTCTTATCTTTTACAAGCTTTTGAAGAAACTCCGACTCGTATGAGTATAAAAATAAATCGGCTAGAAGAGGGGCACAATTCGTACCCATTGGTATGCCGACGACCTGCTGAAACAGTGTCCCTCCAAAGGAGACAAATATGTTATCGATGAGGAACTCCAGCATACTGATCACTTGTTCCTCGGAGTAGCATGTTTTACCTTTATGAATTTTGTTTGAAAAATATGTGGAATTGTAGCCTAACACAACACATTTTGAGCCATAGTTTCTATGACTAAAAGCTTTATGAATTGTTTCTTTTAAGCGGGTTTTTAATTTGTCATGCGGTAGGGTGGTATATAGAGTTGAAAAATCAAAAGTTTTGATGGAGGATACCTGAGAGAAAGATCTTGATTTCAGGTTATCCAAAAGATCTTTAGAGTTTTTCAAAATCCACATGTGATTTATGCCACTACGCGAGTAAACAGTTTCACAATATTTCTGTTGTCCCTCTTTTACTGTAGACAGAATCTTTGTCAGGTGAATAGACAATTCTTTCGTCGAACAAGTTGATGATCCCGCTATGTACCTTTCTTTGTATGGTGTCTTATGGAGTTTAGGTATCCAATATAAATAGGGTAAATCCTCAGACTCTTTACCAGAGGGAATGTTTAAAGAGGTCATGAATGATCTGTGGTTAGCTAGGATTTCATCTTTGTCGAACGAAGTTGGTTTGTATGTGGTATTACTAGAGGTGTTGCTATTTATGCCTAATTCCTTGATTAGACATTCGAAGTAATATGATTTACATACAAACACGATATTGTTGGAAGCCTTGTCCGCAGGAACGACAACATATTTGTCATGAAGAGAGGAAAGACACTTAACAGCTTCT
This sequence comes from Bathymodiolus brooksi, assembly GCA_963680875.1. Classification (NCBI taxonomy): domain Eukaryota; kingdom Metazoa; phylum Mollusca; class Bivalvia; order Mytilida; family Modiolidae; genus Bathymodiolus; species Bathymodiolus brooksi. The sequence goes on from OY804576.1 coordinate 104,108,018, forward strand.
TGGTCTTTAAATACAGACTTAGGTCGACTATTAACACAATTTTTTAGTTTGTGAATCCGACCTTGTACTAGAAACCTAATTGTTCTAACCCAGTCTGACAAGGACTCTAACTCAGGATCTTGGTCTACTTCTCTCTTTATCCACCTTCTGGCATAATCTTCAACAGCATCCATAATTATCTTGAAATTATGTTTCCAATTGATGTGTTGAGGTTCTCTGAATTTAGGACCATGAGAAATCACCTTTCGGAGACTCTCATGTTGAATGATATTCAGATCACCAGTGATTACATGTCCAGATGGGTTGTATTGAAAAGGAGAGTGGGAGCAGTCACAAGTCAGAGGGTTCTTAATGTACTCTTTTATGTTAATATCTTGCAATGCTTCTTTGTAGTTGAAAATTTTACGGCCAATGCTGTTAGTGTAGCTATAGGAGACAATGGGAACAGATTGATTTTTGAAATATGGTGGAATTTCTTTTATGACCTCTTTTCTATTAAGAATGTTGCTGATGTTAATAGCATCGATTCCTTTATTAGCAAACGGAATATGGAGGAATTTTCTGTTGTTATCATGAAGAGGTTCAGATCGAACTGGTTTAAAAAGACGAAAGGACGCCACGTCACATATAATACTAGACAATCTGTACTTAGGAGAAAAAGGATCTACGCCTCCTTTGTCAAGTCCAAAATCCCTAAGATCTTTGAGGTAGTTTACAGGTAGTGAAAATAAGATTGTACGAATATGATGAATTCCAAGAGGTTTCTGTATATTAGAAAGTAAATCATTAAAAGTATCTTGTAACGTTCTTGGTTTAGAGGACTTTTTAACATTAGGATGTTGAATTCTTTTATGACCATGGCTACGTTTAGTTCTTGGAATAGTATTAAAAAGGCTCATCACGTTGATTTCGTTGCATACAGGACTTGACAAATTTCCCACTCCTTTGATGTTATCATTGCAACCGTAAGGCATTGCAGTGCCTAATTCTTTTATCCAGAACAACTCTCTATCGGTGCGGTAAGGTGTACTAAGAATAGGACTGTTTGTATGATGGTAAATCTTCTCGATGATTCGAACTTTCATCGTCAAACAGCGGTCATGACCCGGTTGATTGAAATGATTATACAAAATCCTGTATTTGGGATCTTTTGCATCATATCGATGTTGGCTCATCCTACTTCGCAATGTTTGACGAGTTTCACCAACATACAAAAGTCCACAGAGTGTACATTCTATACCGTAAATGACATTTTTAGTAGAACAGTCCAGAGGTTCAAACGATTTGATGTAGTACGTTTTTCCAGTTAAATTACTTGTAAATTCAGGAGAAGTTATTAGCATGACGCATGTTTTACAAGTATTATTTTTGTCAGTTTTTATTTTGCAAGTAGTAATGCATGGAGAAGAGTCACAAGTACCTGGAGATTTAAGACAGTCCGAAATATTAATAGAACAAGATTTTAAAATTTGATACGAATCTGAAGTTTTGAAATAATAATTACCCTCTGGCTGAACGTAAGACAAATCGGGGGTATCCCGTAGGATATTCCGTGGAACGTATATATCATTTGCTACCCTGTTCCGTGTAGTAGCAAATGAGGAGCTTGTTAACCCGGGTGTTTTGTTTTTTTGTGTGTGTCTTCGTCTTGTGTCTTGTGTACCCAATGTTTCTCTGGATTGTCAATTCTTGATTGCCCCTTCGGTTTTCTCTAACGTTTGTTGTAATAGACCATTTGCACATTTCAGACTTTTATTCTAAAATAACAAGTGTGGACACAGAAATGTGGTCCAAAAGGCAAGTATGGATGTCAATATTTCATATCATTAACTTAAAAAAAAACCAATTTATGGACACAGGCGTCCTGGATTCTTTTAATAAAAAACTAATCCTGGATTATTATTTTTGCCTAAGGTCCGGTCCTGTGTTTTTATTTCAAATTTTCATCATAGCCCCCCTCCCCCTCTATATCAAATTGTAGCATTAATAATAAATTAATAAATAATAAATTCAGATTTTCTATTTAAAATAAATCTCATTTACAAAACCACTGATATTTGTTCAATTTTTAACGCTGATTTAAGCTTTAGTCGCAGCACATTTTTATTTTTCTCTTTAAGCTGTCGAAACATAACATTTATTTAACTGTAAAATTTACAAATAAAATTCACCCCCACCCTTTTTCCCTTTTTTCTTGTTTAAATCAATGATCAACAATATTCCAGAATCAAACAAATGAATAAATATAACATAGATTTATTTTACATGCATCTTTTACATGCATCGCTTTAAAATCTGATTCAAGCCACCATTTATTTAGAAATGCCTGTACCAAGTCAGGGTCATTACGATTTTCACAGTTTTCCGGTTGTTGACTGATTTTGTCTGTTTATATACTTATGAGTTTTGACTTTCCCTTTGTAAGATTGTTCGGAGTTCGGTAATTTTGTTATTACCCTTATTTATTCTTGTCCAAGATAAAAATACATCGCTAAAATTACCTGTGGGTGTTTCCCCACTTCAACTCGTAATGTTATATTGAAATCGGAGATATTTCGTCATAAAACTTCACACATGATTTTGTCTATCATATTTCTTGAAGACAAACGTAAAATTGTATTGCATTTATCAATATTTTATGAGTATGAACAGTTTTTTCAACACCGTATCTGTTTCTCGATACAGCCGCCCGATTACAGTGACCCGTGACCCACTTTAGCACGTTCTACCATTTTTTTTTCTTAATAATGTTGTTTAATTATGCAGCTGGCAGGAACTATTTCTCTTTAAGGTGAACAAAAGATCCTCGTTTCATGCAAAGTTCAAAGAAAATAACATATTTCCCCCATAATCACAACTTATGAATTATTATTTTATATACAATTATTCTCTGATTTTTTACAATGTTCAAATATATATAAATTATGAGAATATTATACTCAAATTCGTTTTCATATTATAATTGCTCTTGCTAGACTGGGTACTATTTTGATCGTCGTAAGGGAAATAACTCGCATAAAAACGTATAACTTTAGAATGAAATCGGGAATGTACAAAAGGTCTATTGGATTCCTGTACTTTTGTTGCTGATTAAATAATTGTAGATATTCAACGCCACTTCCATCTCTACAAAAGAGGACTGGGCATTGGTGATGGCGCTAAGGGATCAACTCGTAGATGGCGGATGCGTGATGTCCTCTGGATGGGATGCAACAGGATAAAATACAGAAAGCCTGATCGGCGACGGTTATGAGGTTCCGTCTTTGGTGATTGCTACGCTTAAGACCCAATTTACAGATTTCGAACCCCCCCCCACAAAAATTAGGTTCATCGTAGCCTCTACAAAGGCTAATATAATTCAAACTTTGCAAATTGCACACAAACATCACTGTCCCTGTTTATCCACTCCTCATATCTGTATAAAATTTTAATATTGCTGAAATCGCGCTGGTCCTTCATATGCATGAAATATTTGCCTCTGAACGTTCATCAAACAACAATCAACGAATCAATCAATAGTACAATAGTTTCACCAACGTCCTTGTTCCTTCACATATATTGTGTTGGATGTTCCTAGACTGGGCTGCTCAAGCATCAATTACATTTAAGTGTCAATTAAAGCTTAATTGACACTTAAATTTACTTGAAATGTACATGGAATGAATTTGCACTTAAAGTTTAATTGAGACTTAAAATTCAATTGAGGTTTGTGCAACCCAGTCTAGGTATGGATTGTAGTGGTCAAAAACCGGTGACATGAGTGAAACAGGATATGCTTATCTTTTCGACAAAAACCATTCCACAGTGTTATAAACTTTCTAATACGAGTTTTGTATTTGCAATCAAAATCATTTCACCATAACATATCTACATTTTGTATTCTATTTAAACTTTTGTGATAAATCGTGATATTAACACTTGATATTAATCGCATCAGTGGTTTAAGGGTTAGCGTGGTCGCCTCGCGTGCGGTAGATCATGGATTCGAACCCTGATCCGGTCAAACCAAACACTTTAAAATTGGTATTTGTTGTTTCTCTGGTAAACATTAAGGAGAAAGAGAAACACTGGTTGGCTCGGAATCAGGATAATGTGTCCGAGTGCGGTGACATGCCAATACGCGGACTGTTGTTTCAGTGAGCTATCACAATAAAAAAGAATCACACTAAGCGTGTTGGTCTAGTACAAAGCGGACCTCATCATCATCTCATTGAAAATTAACTTGTTTTCGCCATGAAATAGCAGAAATATTGCCGAGTTGGTGTTAAATAACAATTCCTCACAATCACCCACATTTTATTGGATCGGTTCTGTTTGATTTTGCTCCAATGCTGCTGTTTTATCTACCGGATTGTAATTTGTTTTTGTTTGTTTGCACGTTTCAATCATTACTTCAGGAATACCTCTTTTTGTTTTGTAGCTTGATCAAATGTAACATGTAGGCATTCTGGTCAGAACATCTAAGCGTGAGTTCTACATCCTCCTTCGTCTTCAACTTTCAACTTTATTGAATAAACTCAGCCGCAGCAGATTGCGCTACAGGAGCATCAACTATTTACAAATAATAATTATTATTATTCCCTGCCCTGTTACTGATCAGTGCTATGTTGTATTAAATATTAGCTCTTTTCGGTTATTGGATTGATTTCAATTTTAAATCATCATTAGATATTGCAGTGTATATACATAAAAAATGTACAATGTAAGCCTATGGATGTTCAATCTTTACAAAAGTAGTAATTTCTTGGTTTTCTATCATTTTGGTTTTGAGGCCAAGACCTTTTCCCGTATTATTGATTTTGATGACGCAACCAATCTTGTTTTTAAACAAGTATATTCATGCGCGGTAGTTGACGCATGCCTAATACGGACTGACCTAATAATTTTGATATCACGACCAGTACGCTCTGACCAGTACGTTGAGATAAGCTTTATCAATCGACACACTTCAAAGGAAAACTACACAAATTACCGATAATTAATATTATCATAAAAAGAAAAATTAATTTTAAACATTTTTCTATAAATGTTACTGTTAATCAATTTCTGCCATAACCCAGTTCTCCAGATCGTATCAAATGCTTTTTTGAAATCTATGAAACAACAAAATAATTAAAGTATAAAAATTAAAAATGTTATCCTGAGTTGAATACCCAGCACGAAAACCAGTTTGTGATTTAGTCACAAGATCTGTTTCATCTGAAAAATTGTTTAACCTTGAGTTTAGTATTGATGTAATCAATTTACCAAGCGAAGATACTAATGAAATAGCCCGATAGTTGTCCGGATCATTTGGATCACCTTTGTTTTTATAAATGGCTTTAATGATTCACAGGATCCATGAACCAGGACTCTCTCCACTATCAAATATTAAATTAAATAGTTTAACATAATATGACAAAAATTTTGTAACAGTTGTTTTTAAATATTCATTAACAATATCGTCTAAGCCAGGCACTTTTGAATTTTTCAAGTTTTTAACCGCCTTAATGACTTCATCCTCTGTAATTTCAGAATTAAGAAGATCAGCGTCATTTTGGGAGTAAATTCTTGAAAAATCATCAGAGCTGGCCTCGTTCTCACTACTATTTTTAAACTCTTTAAAATATTCGTAAAGAAGATCAAGTGATATTTTATTTTCTTCTGAATTTTTGTTTTTTGAAAACGACTTCAAAATTTTTCAAACTTTTTTGTATCGGTCTTAGATGCACTACGAAGCTGTGTTTCAAATTTCTTAGCGTACTCATTATAACATTTTTTCATCTCTTTCTTGTATTCACGACCACAATTTGTAAGTAATTATTTATTTTCAGACGACTTTTTCAGATTATATTTCTTGCGATTAATAATGAATTGTTTTCTCTTTTCATAACAACTTTTTGTATACCATGGTTTATTATCGGGTTTTATCTTCCTTCGGATCAAGGTCTTGGTACCAAAAATCAAAGTTGCCGTATTTCTTCCTAACAGCTTATAGCCGTAATTATTTACTGGGGATGAATCTTGAGAAAACCTTTGGAGTGAAATATTGTTCAATTAAAGTTTCTGATAGCCATATAAATATACAAGTAAGTCAGAATTATCAAAATCATCAAGAACTTCAAATAGGGAATCATCGGGCACAACATAATCATCTAATGTTTTAGTTTTGGCATTAAAATCTCCAAGAAGTGCTATGTTACAGTTATTGGATTGTAACTGAAGTATTTCATCCTAAATTTCTGAAAAACCTTCTTTTGATGCATATTTTGAATTTTCAGGAGGGATATAAACACATCCAAGTAATAAATCTTTATCATCTTGTAATATTTCATTTGAAATTAACACCCATTGTACAAGCTCAGAGTTAGTTTTAGGAAATTTCAAGTAAGGTTTAAATAGTAAGACCACCTGATTTTATTTGATAAAAAACAGATCTATGTTTACAGTAATAAAGATAACCATTAGGAACATTTAAGACATCTAGATCATCTGTTTTAGTTTCTACAAATAAACAAATATCATATTTATTAATGAGATCACAAAAATCATGATAAAGCAGTTTTGATTTTAGACCACAAACATTAAGGAGAAATATCTTTAATTCATTGTCAGAACACGAAGTAGTCTTTAATATACCGGTATCATCACAGCTCCTGTTGTCGTCTCCCTATCTTGGTCTCGGTGTGGATTTTTCAAACAATGATGATATTGCGGCCGCGTGCGATCATTAAAACGAATCTCAACTGGGGGTCCTGGTGGTGGAGGTCGACCATTTATCAACTGACCATTTATGAAAAGTTTATCATTTAACAGTCTCGCGCGATCTCCGTTTTTGAGAGCATCATTCAATCTTGGGAGTAACTGCTTTCGTCTCACAGAAATCTCCATCGGGTACTGTTGATAAACTGAAACATGCGCCTTGTTTTTCAGTTTTTCAGAAGCTGCCCGTCTCACTTTCTCATGGTCATCAAATCTTGTAAATCTTGCCACAATACTCCTTGGCTTACCATCCGGCCTTTTCCTTAAACGATGGACATTTTGAAATGGTATGGTGGTGGGGTAAATTTCCAGCTTCCTACCAATAAAAGTCTTAACCACTTCTTCAGTATTTTCTTCTTTAATGTTACTAGGTTCTGGGATTCCAGAAAATACCAAGTTATACTTCATGGAATGGCATCTCATCTCTAAATTATCATCCCCTAATTCATTATTTTCCCATGCCAACCTATTCTTTTCTTCTTCAATTCTGGAAACCCTGTCTTCCATAACTGAATAATGGAATTCTTCATTGTGTAACCTTTCTTACTGTTCTCTTAAATCATTTCTTATATCTTTAATTTCAGAACCATATTTTCTATTTTTTGTTCCATATGTAACACTCTATTATTGAGTTCATCTAACAAACTGAGTTTCTCTAATTTAATATTCATTACATGGATTGTACTCATTATCATATTTATTGTCATTGGATTAGACGTGTGACATTTCAAAAATACGTTTTATTACATTTTATTTTCGTTTCTTGAAAATTCTTTTAGTGTTAATATCTTTCGCACTTATTTATATGTCACGACATTACGTTATGAAAAATAAATAGTTTATTTATAGGATTTTTGTATCGAAATATAAACAAATGAAATATACATCTCAATTAGGAATTGTAATGAATGAAGTTTTCGTGACATAATATATATTTTTACGTTATATATATATTACGAGATTACAATTACAAATACGATATTTGCTTCAGCAAGCAATAAAACTTGATGATAAACCAGGAATCGCAACATGTTTATATGACTTGTTTATATAATAAACATCTTTATATAGGAGAATGAACGTACGACCATTATATTAATTAACCTATTAAAGGCTTTTAGATAGATATTATTAAAGAAATAATCAATCGTTTCAGAGATGGTGAAAATGACAGTTCACTTGTTTACGACAATATTTATTGGTTATCAGTTTGATGTATAAGTATTAGTACAGTGGAAGGTTGGTTTTATGTTAAATTTGAACAACCAATCCGGAGTTACATTCAGCTGAGAGAAATTATACGTTGTCACAACGTAGACTTCACGACGAACATCTAATATTTTAATTTGAACAACCACCCGGAGTTACATTCAGCTGAGATAAATTATACGTTGTCACAACGTAGACTTCACGACGAACATTTATTTAATTTTTAATTTTTATTCGGAAAATGTCAAACTTAACGCTTACAACGGATACATTAGCAGAGACATTGCCAAAATTTGATCCGACTGCAAAGAATATTGCAATCATAACAATACTAACAATCATAGTTTTAGTAACAATTGTTGGGAATCTAATCGTCCTGTTAGCTTTCTTCTTAGAGCCGAAGCTTCGAAATGAAACATTTAACTATTACATTTTCAATTTGGCGATAACAGACTTTCTGGTAGCTATAACTGCTATGCCGTTCTACACGATTGACACTGTACTTGGATACTGGCCGTTTGGACCTGCCATGTGCGCTTTCTGGATATATTTTGATTACGCCATGACATTTGGTTCAGTATTTACCGTAACAGTTATATCTGTGGACAGATTTTGGTCCGTCACTTGGCCCATCCATTATCGAATTCACTCCACAGTGCGGAAAACATCGATTATGATTGCTATTGTCTGGTAAGTGATTGATTTGATATTTTTTTACGTTATCAATTGATTGATTGAATGTTGTTTAACATCAAGTGACCATCTGGTTAAGGCGGGGGTGATTGCTATAGGCACACTAGAATACAATGGCCTACAACCAGTCTTGTTTTATTATCTAATTGTAAAAGTTCACCAATCCTCATTTCCAGACATTACCTATTAGATATACAGAATAATTTGAACAATTATTTCAATGTGATTTGGTGTTTAGCGCCACTTTCAACAATATTTCAGCTATATTCTGGTGGTCAGTTTTATTGGTGAAGGATACCAGAGAAAACCACCGACCTGCCGCAAGTAACTGACAAATGTTGTATCGAGTACACTTCGCCATGAGTGAGATTCGAACTCACAACTTTAGTGGTGATAGACACTGATGACACAGGTAGTTGTAAATCTAACCACCATACGACCACGATGTCCCCAAAATATTGTAAGATAATCAAGCAGTATAAAACCCATAGAAAGATACAGTTCAGTGTAATTGGACAAGTAGTTATCCAGTATTTAACTTTGATAACTAGATATCATCAATTTACCCCCAACACAAACAGATGGCTCTGTATCATTTCTTGACATTTATCTAAAATTTGAAAACTTTCTACCAGACTATATGACAAATGAGACGATTTTGAACAAATTTACCATTATAAATTTTCCACATCTTGATAGTAATATACCAACCGCTCCCGCGTATGGAGTTTATATTTCACAGCTCATACTCTATGCTCGAACTTGCAGTTTGTATTCAGCCTTTTTACTACGTTACCATATTTTGAGTACTAAACTATTAAAGCAATGTTTTTTCAAGAATTGTTTCGTCCTATATTTAAAAAAAAAATCGGAAGATATCAACACCTTGTTTAAAAGTATTCTGTTAATTTTGCACAGATGACGAAAGATGGTATTGGCAAGTATATTTTGGTTCACAGTTGACTTTTGTTTCACTATTATGTCTTACGATGGCCTTGTATACAATTCAATATTTAGATAATGGTTGAGACCATCGACTCTCTTTAATATCACTAATTGTATACCTTTTATAGTTTATTGCTGTCATGTATATAAACGTTAGAGAACACCGAAGGGGCAATACAAAATTTACAATCCAACACTGGGTACACAAGACACAGGACAAAGACAAACAAAACAAAAAATACACCATGTATGTTGTGGCAATACTTACTGTTCACCAGGAATTAAGCAACAACAATAACCAATCAATCAACGATGGTACATTTTGATAACTAATATCTCATAAGTGTTAGTAGTCCGAGGAAAAGAGGGGACAATAAAAATGTCAAAATACATATTGTCAATAAATTTATATGATAATTTCTACTCAGCCATAATGCTAAAGGCATTAATATTTAATTTCCAACTTGAACATTCTTATGGAAGCATTTACTATCTTCAATGCCAAGCACATGGGCGTGGAACAGGTAGAAATGGTTTGATATGTAAATGTCCAGGCAGTGTTCTGAAATAATTATTGTTCCAAGCAAATTAGGATGGGGTTCAGTACAAAGCCAAATCAAAAGGTTATTTGGCAACAACTCTGTAATAATAAAAATACATAACTATTAATTAAGTGTGCAAGAAACATTTCTGGAATAACCTTCACTATCACTGGACACGAACACTATGAATAAAGGATAGAGATGAAATAATAAAGAAATTTGATTGAAAATAAAAATGTAAACAAAAAGTAAAAAAGAAAAGAAAAGGGGGGGGGATTAGTCCGTGCCACGAGCGCCTGTGTTGCTATTTATAGTGTTTTTAATCAACTGAAGTGAGCAATTAATAATAGATGAACACTGCAGTTTTTCTATTTTGAGAGTGGTATAAAATCACGCATTATTTTGTGTTTTAATTAGCTTTCTATCAAATCCGCATTTACAATATCAACATATTTTATTAACGCGAGGTACCTAAATTTGCCTAGAAGGAAATTTCAAGGAAAGAACAATATCGGGTACATATTAAACACAGACAGAATATAGGTACAGAATATGAATGTATTGTGCCAAATCTATGGTCACATTTTTTAATTTTCCCCTTACATATGGCATGGAATTCCTCGAAAATATATTATATAAAAAAACCATTCTCTAATATTGGTAAAATTTTGCACTTAACAAATACGTTTTTTCCTAATAGCTTTGGTTTATTTATTTAAAAAAATCACTTGAAGCAAATGTATTTAAGAATTAGTTGAATATAAAATATGTACATGTAGGAATAAAATGTAATAAATTTCAGATTTGTTGGCCGTTGCCATGGTCGTCGTCTACCTCCATTACAGGAGATGTCTTGTTACTTGTCTTAACTCGTAACTCTTACTCTTACGATTAAGCTTAGTGAGGAAATCGTAAGTGTATTCTTAGACTTACGATTTACGATCACTTTAGTGAAACAGTGGCCTGCTTATATTGTCAATATCACATTAAATATTTTCATTAATTTTGAGACCACCAAGGGAACCCCGGGGAACAGAAATATGACTCAGATCTATAACGTTTCGACTAGAGGTGCAGGGCGAGTCAAATACACAACTATCCCTTAGGACGGACCGTAAGTGAGTGCATCATGCATAGTAAATGCTACGTTGAAGTAAACTGGCAATCAAGTAATCCTCGGTTATTTTCTTTAGGGTGGTTATATTCAGCGATTTTCTCCTTGTGTTGATTGTTGATTGCCAGTTGTGTTATCCACATTTTTATTAAATTATATATGTTCAGTCCATTTGTCATTTTCCTAATTAAAATGAAAACACAAGAATTTGCGAAATAGTGTTAATGCCATCGTTCTTTGAACTCGCTTGATTGATAGAAAATATCAAGATAAACAAGATCTTCAGTTGACTTAAGAACAAATGAAAATTCTTAACATTCATACATATGGGATTTCCACATATACATTACAAACACAAGGAAGTAAACAGGTCTTGAAGACAAGCTTCAAAGCATCATATTATTAGATGTAGTAATGGCTATACATATTTACTACTTCAACTGAATTTTGAAATGTGGCTTTGGTCACACATTGTCATGAGTTCAAAGATATTGAAAGGGGAACTTTCAATTCTTATTTCATGTCTTAATGGTCTTCTTAATATTAAAGCCTTATTTACTAATTTCTAATTCAAAATCATTATTTCCTACATTTTAATTCTAAAATCATCATTTCTTAATTCTTAAGGGGCCGTCGTTGTTGTGATCGTATGGTAGTTGGACTTACAACTACCTATGCAGTCAGTGCATATCACCAATAACGTTGTGAGTTCGAATCCTGCTCAGGCGAGGTGTACTCGATACAACATTATGTGATAAAGTTTGTCAGTGACTTGGAACAAGTCGGTGGTTTTCCCCGGGTACTCCGGTTTCCTCCACCAATAAAGCTGACCGCCACAATATAACTGAAATATTGTTGAAAGTGGCGTTAACCACCATAACCCTAACCCTTAATTCTTAAAGATTGTTAAATGTCAGTTACACTGGATTACCAGACAAATATCATTGAAAGTTATTTAAAGGTCATGGACTCGAAAAATATACAAAAGAAACATATGTTGAAAAAACAAAGTCAGCCTAGCACATGGTGTGAACTCGCTTTCCCCGAGTGGTTAAGCAGCTCCTGCTCCACATTTGACACTTTTAGCAACAACAACAAAAATAAAATAAAAAAATAAAAAAAAATAAAATGTGGTGTCTTAGTAATTATTAAATTGATCAAAATCGATTAGCTTATATACATTTGACCAGTTTTCCCTAAATATTTGCTTCCTTGATTAAAATTAAAGGACTTTCCTTGTCCTCTTTTAGAAAATTTCATGCAAACTTTAAAGAGATCACATGTCTTATAAAACAACATTTACTTTGCCTCAGAGGTGATCTCTTACTACATGTTTGACTACAGATTGTATGTCTTTGTCATCTGCAGTAATTTCCATGATTTTATACATTGTTTTTCAAGTATCTTTAAAATATTTTTTTTTCTTTGATCTCCCTTATAAAATATTATAGACTATTCAAAGCCGATTTTTTGTTTTGTTTTTCTTGTATCACATAGAGATTACATAACACTCAGCTCTATCAGCTCTATAGTCTTTAAAAACGGAACTTGCGCATCATTCATTCATTCATGTCTTTGTTTCCTTCTATATAGAGATTACAATGAAATTTCAAATACAAATTAAACAATAGAATACATTAATTATAAAATGTCAATTAGAAGTTCTATATACAATAGTAGTAGTTATATGTAGTTAGCTTGTTGATGATATTGTAAGTATACATAGGTCAGTTACTGGTACATAGGTCAGTTACTGGATATATTTTACAGCTCTGTTGTATTCTTCTGCCAGTTTAGTAACATGTAAATAGCACATTCTCTGGAATGATATGAGGTCAACATCGCCTAGATCGGTACACGGAGTTTTTCCAAGTAAAATTTGGTATAATACCACATCCTCGTAACTACTTAGTTCAACATAAAGTTCTAAACAGAAATTTTCTATAATTAAGTCCCACCACATATTTTGCATTTCGAAAGAATATTGACAGTTACAGCACACGCGTACAAAAATATCTGTATATTGTTTTTCACATAATCGGCATATTTTAACATTGGAGTCTGGTACGGTTGGTATCAATTTAGCAATAAAGAATGCTGTACGTAGTTCAGAAGAGCTGGTAGGATACGACCACATTTTTGCTGAGCTTACTGCATTGTGGATATTTATAAAACGTGAGAAATCAGAGTCAGTTGTTACAGGAGAAGTCCAACTTTGTTGTTGGCATGACTGGACTGCTAATGACACGACCTTTTTCCATTGCAATTTACCAGGAAATTGTCCATCTAAGGGACCGACCATTTAACTTGAAGGAGGGGGGGGGGTTATGGTTTTTTATTTCGTTCAGAATTTGTTTTTCGGACAACACGAGAATTAGAATATTTTTTTTTGTCGCGTAAAGCGCGACATTTTTTTTCCAGAATTCGACAATAGGTTATATGACAAAAACTCTGAATCAGATTATTTTTTTTTCCTTCACCAAAATCAGAATATTTTTTTCAGCAACATTGGGAATCAGAATATTTTTTTTAGAAAAAAACCATACCCCCCCCTTCAAGTTAAATGGTCGTTCCCTAATAGATAGTCTGTGATATATTCAGAAAGATCGTATTTCTGTACAATATCCAGAATGTCTGGAACGAAACCATACCGAACTGTATCGTTATCGAAAACACATGTACAAAGTCTATTTAGGAAGATCTTCTTCGGTAGATGTTTACTATTCATATTGCACAACTTTCCGAAAAAAATATAGTTTGCGTTTTTCGATTTCACACGTGATGGGATTTATACCTACTAAGCTTTCACAAATATCAGATCTAGTTAACTTAGGCAGTTGCTGTATGTGTTTAACGATGAAATGTTGAAGACGATTCAGTAAGCTACTATTGTAACGTGCAGGGGGTTGCACGTCACTGGCGTAATCCGGTTCGTACCAAAGTTACTCCTCTGGATTCAAGTGACGCTCTGTATATCGTGTTTTTAGCTTATACAGTTGGACAATGTTGTGCTTTTTCGGCACCCGTGCGTCGGACCTGTGCGTTTTACGCACGCACCTATTATTAGCTTATCCTTTGCGTTTTACACTCGCACCTTTTGCCAGTTTAACCTTACGCACCTTTTACTGGTTCAGCATGTGCGTTTTACCCTCGCACCTATTGCCAGTTTAACCTGTGCGTTTTACGCACGTACCTATTACTGGTTCAGCCTGTGCGTTTTTGACGCCCGCACCTATCACTAGATCAACCTGTGCGTCAATCCTGTGCGTTTTTACGCACGCCACTATAGCTAATTCGACCTGTGCGTTTTTACAGCACTTGTGCGTCAGTCCTGTGCGTTTTGCGCACGCTACTATAGCTAATTCAACCTGTGCGTTTTTACAGCACTTAACTATAGTCTGTGCGTAAAGCTGCTAATCAAGTATCCAAGAGCGAATACTAGTATTGCATAGGGTTATTTGAACAAATATGTAGCTAGACAGAGCAACCCAAAGTGCCAAGACACGCTGTGACAAGCATTTATATACCCTGTTTTGGACTATACCATTTTATACAGACGATTCCAAAAGTCTGCGTCACTAAGACGATTTTATATAACCCAATGATAATCATAAAGCGTGTAAATGATCCGACTATTTCCGTGCATTATTTCATATCCCAACCCGTTTATGACTCTGTTACTTATCGTATTAATTATAAACATTATGGAAATTAAAAATAGACACTATTCGTATGCTTAAAATGTCTTATTTAACCAACCACTTGATAAATAAAAATGGTCTACTGTTTCGAAAGTTGTAAATTAATTATTTGCATGCCAACTTTGTATATTAAGCAATTAAAACAACATACACCAAAGTGGAATTCGTGGAAGTGGGGAAGGAAATTATACGGTCAAGTGCGCAAATTATCACCTATTTATAGCCTTAATGTATTTTTAGAATTTGCATACACATTTCAAATACGTGTTAACTAATTTCGTCACACTATCTTGGTTTTTCAAATTGTTCCAGACTTCACATTCGTACAAACAAGAAGGAATCACTACAGTTTTGTAGAGTTTAATTAGCGCGAGTGGGTTTGTATATTCAGTTCTGATATTTGACATAGCAAAGTACGTATTTCTTGCTTTCCTACAAACATTTCTGGTCCTGTTGAGTGATTTGAAATTACCATTTAACTCGACATCTAGGTGGATATAAGTGTCAGATACAGGTATATGTTCGTCATTTATGGACGACTTGAAGTCTGGTTTCGGAGCGTTGAGAGTAAATTGTACTACACATGATTTATTACCATTGAATTGAAATCGCCACTTGTTGGAGTAGTCCGAACAAACATCTAACATTCGTTGAAGAGCACGAGGTGAAGTAGCAATACATGCAATATCATCAGCAAGTGCAGGCGCATTACAAGTTAAATTACCAATGCCTGTTCTAATATTACATTTATTCATTTCAAATAACAAATCATTAATAAATGCTATATACAGAATACCAGACAAAACACCACCTTGTTGACCACCTTCAGTTACACTAAAATATTTTGATTTGCATTGATTTACAACAACGGCGCTTTCGGATTTACTATGAAAATCATCAACAATACACCACAATTTTCCAGTAACTCCTAACTTAAGCATTTTATACATTAGAGCTTTTCGCCACACCGGGTCGAAAGCTTTCCTACTGTCAAGAAAAGCAACAAATACTTTACTTTTTAACTCTACATTGTGATACATAGTTTCGAGTAGACTAAATGAGGCTGTCAGACAACTAAGACCCTTCTGAAATTCTTGTTGGAAGGAGTTGGGAAATGTTCCTGGTATCAATACATGTGACTGGAGACGTTGTAAGATACGTTTTTCAAATACTTTTAACACAACAGATACCAGGCAGACAGGTCTGTAGCTATCAGGTGAATTTTTTGGTTTGTCGCCACCTTTGAAAATTGGTACGACTAGACTTTTCCTCCATTGTTGCGGTACATTTGACTTTGTAATGACAGTATTGAAAAGAATCATCAGACAAGACACGACTGCAGGTCCTCCGTAATACAAGTGTTCGTTCTGAATTTTATCTTCACCACACGCTTTCTTATGTTTGAGATCCCAAATAGCAGAAGTAACATCATTTTCTGTGATCTGTCCTCCAGGTAAGTATAACATAGTTTCTTCTTTGCAGGTTTGTTTTATTTTTGTACAGGCTTCATTGATTTCATGTAACGTTCGATCGTCAAATGATAACTTAGTTGAAGGCTGATAAAGCAACTTAGTTGAAGGCTGATAAAGCTTATGAAAATAATCTGCAAACCCATTAGCTATTGATTCAGGAGTTGTATTTATCTTATCTTTATATATGATTTCCGTAAAAAAATGTTAGTTCTTTAGTTTTTGTCTTTTTATCATTTTCCAAAAAAGTCTTAAATCACACCCGGCTGCATTATTGATATCGTGGTATGTTTCTTGTATGTACTGTTCGTTAGCATGCTGTTGTATGTGTCGAAAATCGCGTTTAGCTCGTTTGTACTCACTATATGATTTGTATTGCATTCCTCTGGGTCTTCCATCTTGTACCCATATCTTACGCATGGTTCTTTCCTTTGTATGTGTCGATTTCACTTCCGAATTCCAGTACGGTTTAGTATGGAGGTTGTAACGTGTTTTTGGAAAAACTTCGTTCGCAGTTGATAGTAAAATTTTAACAAAGTCTTTATAGAAAATATCAATATCTATGTCCGAGTCTTTCAATTTCAGTTTTAAATTCGTTAAAGGTTCGTCGAGTTCGCCTTGGTATTTAGCCATGAGATCATTTGTTATTTTGTGCCATGATGGAAGTTTCAAATAAGAATTCATTTCGAAATGTGGACCACCAAGGGAACCCCGGGGAACAGAAATATGACTCAGATCTATAACGCAACTAGGGGTGCAGGGCGAGTCAATACACAACTATCCCTTAGGACGGACCGTAAATGAGTACATCCTGCAGAGATGTCGAAATCTATTTCCTGTTTGGCAGATGTGGACAATGTGTCAGACCTATCAAACATTTGCCGGACCTACATTTTTTTTACAGCTTCAATTGAATTACACATATACTGGCTAAATCCATAAAATGGTTTGTTTACAGCTTCAAGTGATACCTTGGAATACTCAAAGTTAGTACAACACATTTTTGTGTGACATGTGGAAATATACATACAATACAATAGACTTGTGTATGAAATAAACAAAGATACCAAGTTTGCATAATGCTAGCTATACACATGTTTCAAGGTCTTACCTCTTATAAGTAGCATTAGGACCGAATCAATTGGATGACTGACAACATACATACTTCAAAATGAAGCACTCGTAGCCAAAAACACCAAAATACTAGGAAGCCAAATCCAGATAAGGATATACCTAACCATGTGCCATACACATAATGAAGCCTTGGTTATCTGAAAACAGTGAGACAACTACTGATATCAAATAACATTTAATTGTTTTTATTTGCTTGTAACATAACATAATTTTATTTTAGTTCATTCCTCTGAAGCATACTTTTGTAAGAAAAAGAAATTTTTCTCGTCAGTTTGCTCAAATTCAAAGTCACTGTCCTCACAGTCCATATCATCTTGTTCATTGTCAGATTCGACAGATTGTTCATTAGCATTTTCATTTTCTGCAGTCTCATTTTTCTCATTAACAATTTCAATTGTTTCAGTTTCATTATTTTCATCTTGTGCATTTTCTACAGTTTTGTTTTCAGTACTTTCATTTTGTGCATTTTCTACAGTTTCAGTTATTTCACTAAGATCAGTTTTTATTTCATTTTCCTCATTTAAGTTGTCATTATCATCATCTTCAATTATTTGAATGTCCTTGTTTTGTTCAGTGTCAACATGAATTCCATCACTGGCTTCAGCTTCATTTTGTGAGTTCTGTTCAATTTCAGCATCTGTCTGTCTGCTGGATTTTGGCATTCGTTTATAACCAAACCTTCGCCTCTGTCCAGTTGGTGTTGTCTGAAGAAGAGAAACTCAGAATGGAATTATTTTAGATTTTATATGACTTGACAAGAGTGAAATTAATATCAAGAATTTAAGTCAACATAAAGTGCAATAAATACTCCAGAAATTCCCTAGGCATTACAACGTAACGTTGGTGCAAAGTGGCCAGATTGCCTAGTGGCCCCGCGTAGCTCTACTTAGTTTTGTTTGCAAGAGTTCCCACTTAGTATTACGTTATTATATATTTACCATCCACCTATTTATTGCAGGGTCTGGGTCAAAATCAGTAACTGATGCACATTCAAGTTTGACAACCATACAATCTTTCAAATGCTGTTCTGTTAAACTGTGTGGTCTGTCAGTTTTCAATAGCTTTAGTTGGTTAAATGCAGTTTCATTGAATACTGATGTAGCAGGTAGACTATTGATCAAATTAATAAAGCTGTGTGTGTTAGAGACATCCAGATGGGAGAACTGAATATTTACATCTGACCACTTTACAGAGTGTACATCATGAAACCTGAAAGAGATAAATCAGCACTTAAGCATCACTTTGTTTCTTCAATTGTTAACATACATTAATAATTATTTAATAAACAATGTAATTTCTTTTTAAGAATCTCATCTGATTTATCTGGTTTAATATTATTATGTGTTAAAATTATAACCACAAAAACCTCACTGAATAAACATCATAATGGCTAACTCCAGGCCTTACCTTCGATATACTAGACCTTGGAGATGGCGCCACTCTGACAATAACGACTCAACATCTAATCCTTGACCCAACAGAGCTTCTTCAAATCTGGATCTCAATGCCTGTGCATATCGATCACCATAACCTGAAACATATTACAATACACAAGATATATGTTCCATTGAATATGATACTTCAATTCATAAATAACGTTGATAATTAAAGTTTGGAAAATGCTAATTTTTCAGTTGAATAAAAAATAAATAACGAAGATTGAAGCTTTTTAACTTAAAAGCAAATATTAAAATATATTTTATTATATGATCCTTGGGAGAACAATGTATTATTTTCAATTTCATATTTAGCATTACATGTAGGTAATACTAATGTTTCTTATTCGAAAATTAGAAATAGAAAAGCCATTACTATAATGAGCTGAAACAAGGATATCATCAGTAAACATGCTGGTAGAACTGTACAGAAAATTGCCTGTTAGTGTATAAAAAAGCAACAGTGTTGAGTAAATTGGTACAGATAATACTATTGATATTAGTAGGATGAAGACTATTAGCTACATTTTACCAACACCCAAGATATGTAGACAAAATTAAAAATATTTACCTGCGTCACGAGAGCCATAAACCTACAACAAATGAACATGATAATAAAAATCAACTCAGTGTTTTTGTTCGTCAATGATACCAGCACCAAGAATCAAAGGGTACTCATGAATTTGTGCTGATATTGGCAATTTGCAACTAACTTTAATAATCATTCGTGAATTTTGTACCTGATGTAAGCTGAACTGGCCAATTCCGCAAACAAGCAATCTGCGTGGCAGCAATTTCATCTTCAAGAACATCGTCAAAGCATCCTTTTATAGAAGCAACCAGAGGAGATACCAATGAAGTGTTATCCCCACAAACAACACCTTTTGCCTTCAACTTGTATCCCTTGTATTCCTTTTCCTCTAAAACGTCCACAAGTTTCTCACTTTTGCTGATAAAATGAAAAATTCTAATACATAAAACATTCAAGCATATTATTTTTAAATTGTGAATTTTTATTGTTTGTTAGTGTTTAATGCCACATTTAATAAACAATTGAATATGAATGAATTGAATCACCTACCAACAAAGCTCTATCTGAATCCCATTACAATGAATGTTTTTACAGAATACAAAATCAAGTAAAATGAAGAAATAATTCATGGCAACCGTATAATTGTGCTCATTTAACCATGGGTTGGGCATTTATATTCGGTTATTTTTTCTCGAGCGCTATTTGTGTATACATACATATAAACAAAGTAATATAATGTGTAGTTGTTGTGTATGACCTCACGGAAACCACCTAGTAGGCTTTTATTCATTACAGAAACTTTTTAAATTATGTTGTTTTTGTTTCCAATCGATAATTTGAGTGCGCAGGTGCGAATGGTAGATATATACCGACATTTACTGGTTGACGATATATAGGCCGTCATATTAGAATTTAAATTTTGCAATTGCTGATAGAAAGAAAAGTGAAAATACCAAAGTGTCAAAAAGGGGGGTGAGAAAAGGAGGGAAATCCATGGGCGAAAAATGTGATAATTGCACAAAAACTTTAAGAACCTGTTTCGTTTTAACTCCAGAAGGTCAACAGTTGACGTCAGCATGATATGTGCATCTCCAAGGGTAATGTCACTTCTCTGCAGGGTTTTTGACAATCTGCATAATGTATATAGTATGTCCTGAAAAATTATTATTGAAATTCAAATAAGAGAGACTCAGGCTTTAACTGTTAATTTGTAAAAAAAAACCTCCGAAGAGCAACAAATCTTAAACCAGTGGATGGATCATCGTGATCAACAATCATTCAAATCATCATGACGAAGCTCTTTACCAAGTATTAAATCATACCTTGTCACAAAAGCACATGTACTTTAATGAAATTGTCAGTCTACGGATAGGAACGTAAATAACTTATAATATGATCTGAACATATTGTAAACACTACTCAACTTTAAAGAGAAAAAAACTACTGAGCATGATGTAAAAGGCACCGAACAATAAAACAAAATTAACACTACTAGACATCTATGGTGTTCCATACATTGTAGTTAATGTGAATTTAAATACATAAAAACGTATATGTAGCATCAACCCTATGTCAAGGTAGTAATGATAGGAATAACAAGCTCTGGAATATCAAATCAACTAAGATATGTATACTCATATTAAGGTACTGCTGGAATGTTGCTACATATAAATTGAAAGTTTACATTGGGAAAATTGAAATCATCTCCTATTGTCGTAAAGTTTCGTTCTTTACCGACCCTCGTTGTCATTTTCCATGTGTAGGTCAAGCTGTATTTGCGGTCTCCTTTTTTCAAGCTCAGTAGAATAGATGCCACCAGTAAAATCATTAAAGTTAGAGTTATATAATGAAAGGACATCATCTATGTAGCGGAACTCTCAAATGAACAGAACGAAATAATTTTTAGGCGCGTGTTTGAATATATACAAAAGTTTGAAACGTTTCTTATTGCTTAACTGGTTCAGCAAGAAACCAACCACACACACACCGCCACCACCAACACCTCTCTCATTTATGTTCTTCATTTTCCCTCTATCTTTTTCAATTTATACATATTATTGCAAGAAATATTCATATAATTCATGCTTTAGCATATACTGTTGTAATGTATCTTCGGAGTTCACCACCGGATCTTAGTGGAGTTCGTGTTGCTCGATCTTTAGTTTCCTGTGTAAGGATTTGTAGATCAGTGTTTGTCCGTTTTCTTTTGGTCTATGTATTGCCTGTCTGCATTCGATTTACGGCTTCTGGTCACCCCTTTGTTATCTTCAAACTTTTCTTTGTTTACCTTGTGTCTGATCCATTTTGTTAATTTGAGCAAGTAAAATATGTTTAAAATAAATAAATATGTTCTTTATATACTTGACGTATTTTTATAACAATGCTAATACATTGTATAACTTACTAATAATTATTTATATTATATGGGTACAATTGATAAATTTTATATTCATCACACCAATTCCCTTAGGTAAATATTAGACATTTGATGTTTTTTAAGTGCTTTTCTATTTTCGTAGTAATTAGTACATATTATTCAATTGAACAAAAGGTCACCCATTAACAGATATTATATTGATATATATAAAATAACGGTTAATGTTTTTCTTATTCTAAAATATATTTATATCACATGAACAGTTTGGTTTTTATGAAATAATTCAAATATTTATTGTTTTAAAACTAATATATGATTGTGACAATTATCGATGCGACAAATATGTGCACAGCTGGTCGGATATGAGGCGATCCTCATTTTAGTAAAAAAAAAGCTAACAAAAAACAGTAGATAACTGGACAATTGTGAACTCTTTTGACACATTAATTAATACACGAAGGTATCACCCGCCCAGTAGTCAGTGTATCGGCACTGTCATGGTCTATTAGATATTGTATTAAAATCGACAGTTCCTAATTAATGTAATTATTATCAAAACTAATGCTCTCCTCCCCGAGACATAGGTGATCATAGCCGATTTTGGACATCATGTTTAGGCCTGTTGGTTGTATTGTTCCCAAACCCCTTAACATTATTTGGCTTTCCAATATTTCGATATTGAGCGTACATGATGAAGGTTTTTCAAGAAAGGCGTCATGCGCACTAATTTTGGTATCTATGTTTTAATTAATACAACATTTAAAGAGTTTCAATATAAAGTTAGTTTGAGATGTTTGTATACTTATGAAAGATTAAGGAAATGTAAATTATTAGAAACAGAAATGTGCACTTTTTGTTTTGAAACCAAGGAAGCCATGACACAACTTTCTTTTTGTTATTGTACACATGTTCGTCTCTTACGGCTTCAGTTTGCACAATGTTAACAAACAAAATGTGGTATGACAATTGATGTAACACCAGAAACCTGCATTCTTGGGGTACTATCAGGAGATCATTTTAATATCATAAATATTTGTAAATTACTAAATACAACTCCAGTTTTCAGAGAATGTGTGGACCAGATTAAGTATTAGAGTTTGATTCCTTTTATATGTGCATCCCGAAACAATGACATAATATATTAAAAAAAAATGGAGAGCAATTTCTTTTTCGTGCTTCAGTGATATGATTGTATATAAGGAATTTATGGTATTATCTTTAGTTAGCAAAATAATGAAAATCGTCTTTCTATAAGATAAAATAATTATTTCCTTAAATGTATTTCTACTTGAAATTTTGCATTGATATGCATTGCTGTATTGACATGCTTCTGATAAAATAATGATATATTACAAAAAGTAGATAAATACAATCGGGATAGACAAAACAACACTAATGAAACATTGAAATTAAAAAACAAATTGAACACATAAACTTGGAGTGCGACACATTTTCTTTGCTTAATATAGGAATTCCGCCATGAAGTGGCTCATATTGTGATTTATTGTACTTTTGGTCGACGAAGACAAGGATATTATGGTTCTATTGGGAATTATGTCCTTAAGCATGCGAGGAAAGGATATTCCGTAGTAGTCGATAAAATCATGATGATGACCATAAAACGTTAAAAGACGACGCTATATGCATTATTCAGTAGTAGATATCCTTTAACAAGTAGTTTGTTTGACAGTTATAGGCCATCTTTAAAAGTATCTGGTAATTAGGACATGCTCAAATAATAGTATATCAGGAGACATATGATGACCCATATACTGGACAGATATTATTACTACTTAAAAATGGGAAATCTATAACGGGAAAACTAAGCTCATCATGTTTTCCATAAATTTTATAACTTAATATACCATTTGAATAATATTCCATAAATCTGTGTATGTGCATAATGTACGATGATGGCAATATACATATATCAGCTGTGTCTTTAATTTGGTGCATGTGAGATGTTATTAAGGCTTATTCATTAGATTAAATTACATGTATAAGATCAATTAAACTCCAGATCTCATTGTAAAATCTATTTAATTAAAATAAAGCAGTTTATATTACAAGTTATTACCCTAATTAATTATTTGATGTCAGCTTAATTAAGAAAAAATATAAATATTTTTTTTACACGAAAAAGCATTATTAATTAATTAGTTAAAATAGTTCTCTTGAAATCTGATTAAAATTAAAGTCAATGTAATGTAATATAAGACACCTTTATAACTACTAAGTATATTATATAACACAGTTATCTATCAACAGCAGCTCTGGGTAATTTGAGCTGTGTTGTAAGCATTTCATTACTTCATTTTCTCAATACAGAGATTACATTGAAATATGACTAAGACAAAAGTAAAGCCTTTGGTCTTATTCCTTAATGCTGCGTACTTAGCAGAGAAGTACCGAATACCAAGTCTTTGGCTACATCCGTTCGGATCCCGAACCGATGGTCAACCGTACTCAAGGCGAACAACCGGAGCGGTTCAGTCAAAATGTATTCATTGCAATACGTTTATTTTATTATATACTGACAGTTTGTCAGTATTTCTATGACCACACACATAGTTTTATTTTATTATATACTGACAGTTTGTCAGTATTTCTATGACCACAAACATAGTTTTATTTTATTATATACTGACAGTTTGTCAGTATTTCTATGACCACAAACATAGTTTTATTTTATTTATGTCAAGGCATGTTTTTACCGTTTTTCACACCACTCTTTTCTTGTCGATTTTCAATGTTTTTTGTATTTTTTTCTATAACAAATATGGTACTGCCAGATAAACAGAATATGTATTCCTTTTCTGTAGTCTGTACCTAACTTAACATTAAGTAGCTCCAATGCTTCAGTATGCATTTCGAGGGTACACATTTGTCATGATCATATCACATCAACCTTCTTGGAGTGGTGCTTAGAAGAAATTTTGAAGATTCCAAAAGCCATAAATCGAAGGACAGACAATACAATACAACGGCCAAAAGAAAAAGGGGACGGCAGAGCAAACAATGGCCTACAAAACTTCACACGGAAAACTAAATATTGAGCAATAAGAACCCCACTTAAAACCTGGGGAAGGGTGTGTGGAGTTAGAAGCTTAACATTACAGGTTTCATCAACACATGTCAGACAGAATTATGTCTTTTACACACGACATATTTGTCTTCTGTACAGTTATTGAAATATTGCTAAATTGGCAGTGGATCCTAATAATGCCAATGATAATGTTTCATTGTATATTTTCAGGGCATGTGTATTTGTTATTTGGACACCACCTTTCATCGGGGATAGACTTAAGCATAACGACGAAATGTACTCATGCATTTGGGAACCAAGTGAGAATCTGGAATTCATTATTGTCGTAGACATCATTGGGCATTATTTACCATGCTCTCTTATGGTGGTCTCCTATGTAAAAGTTTTCACTGTAATGAAAGCAAGAGCAAAGGTGGGACACATTTCGAATGTTTCGAGAGCAGCAAATAGCTACACCAGTCAACAACACAGTAAACCGGAAATGACATCTGTACAAATCACAAGTAAAATTAATGATCCATCCCGTTCATTGTCGAAAGAACAAATAAATGATACAACAGGATTAAGTGGTCACCATGAGATATCTACAGTTGACAGAACAATGAAATCATCAACTAGCAAAAAACAGAAAAGGACTGACGAAAACAGATATAATAAAACCGAAAGGAAGATTTTCATCACACTCAGTTATGTAATTATATCCTATTTAATATGCTGGTTTCCATTTTATGTGACGTGGGATATTTATGCATTCCATCCTGACATTGTCCCGCCATTGGTATATACTGTTATGTTTTGGATGACCTACATCAACTCTACGTTGAATCCGTTCATATATGCTTATACTAACACGGTTTTTCGTCACACTTTTCTGAAAATATTAAGATGCCAGTTTAAATGATTGAATGCTAACCACCAGAATCTATATCGTATTGTGTAGGCATTTTTAAAATGTGTATTCATCTTTAAGTTTCAGATAACGCCATTCTTTCCAACAATCGAGTTGAACAATTGTATGAAAGAGAGAAAGTTTACCTGGTGCTTATTAACACGTAGATATATAATTGAGTGCGGACGACGCGTTTCTGGAATAACCTTCATCAGGTACGATCACACTCAAAAGATTGGAAAGCAAAATAAATTAAATGTCTTTGTAAGCAGGTAGGCCAAAATGCCTAAATAGGATGTTCAAAATAGTCTTAGGTCACCAATGCCTAAACAGGAGTCAAAATAGTCTTAGGTCACCAATGCCTAAACAGGATAGTCAAAATAGTCTTAGGTCATCTATGCCTAAACAGGATAGTCAAAATAGTCTTAGGTCATCTATGCCTAAACAGGATAGTCAAAATAGTCTTAGGTCATCTATGCCTAAACATGATAGTCAAAATAGTCTTAGGTCATCTATGTCTAAACAGGATAGTCAAAATAGTCTTAGGTCACCAATGCCTAAACAGGATAGTCAAAATAGTCTTAGGTCATCTATGCCTAAACAGGATAGTCAAAATAGTCTTAGGTCATCTATGCCTAAACAGGATAGTCAAAATAGTCTTAGGTCACTAATGCCTAAACAGGATAGTCAAAATAGTCTTAGGTCACCAATGCCTAAACAGGATAGTCAAAATAGTCTTAGGTCATCTATGCCTAAACAGGATAGTCAAAATAGTCTTAGGTCACCAATGCCTAAACAGGATAGTCAAAATAGTCTTAGGTCACTAATGCCTAAACAGGATAGTCAAAATAGTCTTAGGTCATCTATGCCTAAACAGGATAGTTAAAATAGTCTTAGGTCACCAATGCCTAAACAGGATAGTCAAAATAGTCTTAGGTCACTAATGTCTAAACAGGATAGTCAAAATAGTCTTAGGTCACCAATGCCTAAACAGGATAGTCAAAATAGTCTTAGGTCACCAATGCCTAAACAGGATAGTCAAAATAGTCTTAGGTCACCAATGCCTAAACAGGATAGTCAAAATAGTCTTAGGTCACTAATGCCGAAAGAGGATAGTCAAAATAGTCTTAGGTCACCAATGCCTAAACAGGATAGTCAAAATAGTCTTAGGTCATCTATGCCTAAACAGGATAGTCAAAATAGTCTTAGGTCATCTATGCGTAAACAGGATAGTCAAAATAGTCTTAGGTCATCTATGCCTAAACAGGATAGTCAAAATAGTCTTAGGTCACCAATGCCTAAACAGGATAGTCAAAATAGTCTTAGGTCACTAATGCCTAAACAGGATAGTCAAAATAGTCTTAGGTCATCTATGCCTAAACAGGATAGTCAAAATAGTCTTAGGTAACTAATGCCTAAACAGGATAGTCAAAATAGTCTTAGGTCACCAATGCCTAAACAGGATAGTCAAAATAGTCTTAGGTCATCTATGCCTAAACAGGATAGTCAAAATAGTCTTAGGTCACCAATGCCTAAACAGGATAGTCAAAATAGTCTTAGGTCACCAATGCCTAAACAGGATAGTCAAAATAGTCTTAGGTCATCTATGCCTAAACAGTATAGTCAAAATAGTCTTAGGTCATCTATGCCTAAACAGGATAGTCAAAATAGTCTTAGGTCATCTATGCCTAAACAGGATAGTCAAAATAGTCTTAGGTCACTAATGCCTAAACAGGATAGTCAAAATAGTCTTAGGTCACCAATGCCTAAACAGGATAGTCAAAATAGTCTTAGGTCACCAATGCCTAAACAGGATAGTCAAAATAGTCTTAGGTCACCAATGCCTAAACAGGATAGTCAAAATAGTCTTAGGTCACTAATGCTTAAACAGGATAGTCAAAATAGTCTTAGGTCACCAATGCCTAAACAGGATAGTCAAAATAGTCTTAGGTCATCTATGCCTAAACAGTATAGTCAAAATAGTCTTAGGTCATCTATGCCTAAACAGGATAGTCAAAATAGTCTTAGGTCATCTATGTCTAAACAGGATAGTCAAAATAGTCTTAGGTCATCTATGCCTAAACAGGATAGTCAAAATAGTCTTAGGTCACCAATGCCTAAACAGGATAGTCAAAATAGTCTTAGGTCATCTATGCCTAAACAGTATAGTCAAAATAGTCTTAGGTCATCTATGCCTAAACAGGATAGTCAAAATAGTCTTAGGTCATCTATGCCTAAACAGTATAGTCAAAATAGTCTTAGGTCATCTATGCCTAAACAGGATAGTCAAAATAGTCTTAGGTCATCTATGCCTAAACAGGATAGTCAAAATAGTCTTAGGTCACTAATGCCTAAACAGGATAGTCAAAATAGTCTTAGGTCATCTATGCCTAAACAGGATAGTCAAAATAGTCTTAGGTCATCTATGCCTAAACAGGATAGTCAAAATAGTCTTAGGTCATCTATGCCTAAACAGGATAGTCAAAATAGTCTTATGTCACCAATGCCTAAACAGGATAGTCAAAATAGTCTTAGGTCACCAATGCCTGTTTGATTAATTACACTCAGTTATCTTAAAAAGGAATTTAAAGGACTGGTCAACACCCCCTCCCTCACTTTTCATGTATCGAGCTCCACTCACAGAGCTGCACAACATGTCTCCATGTTGATGATGTCCCTTTGAATTGGGTTGCCAGTTTGTAATTCGGAAACGATAATTGTGAGCCATAGTGGGTACCATTCGTGGAAATAGCCACGCTCCTTGCACGTTAAGGATAACTTCAGAGTATGCGCAATAGCTGCTTCAAAATGTCATTATTTTTGTCATCGCCACCCACCATGCCATACTTTCCAACTCGCCCGGTTATCACTCATTCGTCACTCTTTTCTGTATTATTAAAAACATATTATTGTACCTGTTGGAAGTAAGCCAACAAATAATCCATATACCACTGCCAATAAAATTCATCATCAAACGTTGATATCAACTAACTGGATTTTCTTGGTTCTATTATAAGGATGCAAATGCCCTTAGCTTCAAACGTGATTCATAAACCTGGTTTTTCAAGCTGCCGTTAGCGTTAAATTGAAAGGCAATTGTATCGTTTCTGTTATTTTGAGCAACAATTTACAGTGAATCGTTTGAAATGATACAACATTCCTATTATTATCTGAATGAGATGATATTTAAGAAATAAAAAAAACCAAAAAAAAAACCACAATGTCGGAACACTTCCAAAATCTAACAGAAAATCGTAGAAAGAGGCAAAATCTATACCTCAACACACAAACATACGACCGCTCATTTTCCTGGCTTGATACAGACATATCAATAAAAAGTGTGTGTGTGTGTGCAAAAAGGGAGGAGGGAGCTAAACTAGTTTTATGGACACAAACCAGACAGTTTTCATACTAATATGGATGAATTATTTGTTTTGACTGGAGATTTTAACAGATCAATGTACCCCTACAATTGTATAAGGCTATTTTTGAATAAGATTAATACATTTCTCAATTCTTATATTTAGATATGAGTTATTATTAAGTACTACTGAATGTTTCACGTGCCTGTGATATGAAGAATAACAATTCTATAGTTATTTATATCTGAATAACCATTAAAATCTAAAACTTGTTTTTTAATTAATCGACTGAACGTTTACATCATTTTCTTGTTGTTTAACGAATTGAAATTGCAGATGTCAAAAATATTTTTTTAGCAATGTGTGACGTAAGAGTGTTTTTGACATTTACTTCACTGAATTTGGTACTGCTTTGACAACTATTTTACCTATTTTGTTCCAGTATTGTTATAAATACTGTTATAGTGACAGCCGGAACCTTTGAGCCGTAATGAAACCGGGAGGTTTGGCGCTTTAAAATCTGATTCAACCCACTATTTCTTTAGAAATGCCTGTACCAAGTCAGGGTCATTACGGTTTTCAAAGTTTTCCGGTTGTTGACTGATTTTGTCTGTTTATATACTTATGACTTTTGACTTTCCCCTTGTAAGATTGTTCGGAGTTCGGTAATTTTGTTTTTACCCTTATATACATATAAGAGTAAGGATCTTTAAATCCACAAAGTTTACCTTCTTAGCTAGTAATCAGTTAACTATGATTATTCATTGTCCCTGGTAGTGTCCATGTGTTTGTTGTCATTCATCTTTGTGATAATATGTGGTCTTTTTGAGTGGAAGCAAACCGTGTAGGTATTTTTTTATATCGTTTTTTTATATATACATTGTCGCTGGAGATACAGGTATCAAGAGGGAAGGATTGGTATCCCATTAACCGATGTAATACCCACCACAATTGTATTGCTGTCCCAAGCAATGATATGGATTTCTAACATCATATTTCGTTGTTCCATGTTTGTGTTCAGTGAGTTAATGTAAGAGGTGATAGTTCGTTTTGTTGATATTGGAATAGTTGACCATCACTGTTTAGTTTAGACTTTATTTTCATAATTCTAAAATACCAAGGATTGAAAGTATGCATCAAAATTTTAGAAATTGTGGATGAAATCCTCTTTTTGTCCACAAATTATGTGGGCTATAAAAGGAAAGACCCCACATACATTTCAAGGTTTAAGCAAACATTTTAATAATATTCTTGTGTATGAAATTTGAAATACATTTAAATATGTATGGTATGTTAATAAGGTTGGTTGATATAATTATATTGTAGAGAATTAAACAATTTGCATATTGTAATGTATGTATCTATATTGTATATTTGTTTTGTTGTAAGAACCTGTTGTTGATAAACGTGATTGATTTGATTGATTTATTGTGCTTAACGCCACTTTCAGCAATATTTCAGCTATATCATGGTGACCAGTTTTAGTGGTGGAAGAAGCCGGAGTACCCAGAGAGAACCACCGACCATGGGCAATCAACTGGTAAATTTATCACTTGCGGCTGCAGTCGAGTTCACCCTTTTTGTAATTTACAAAGCCGGGCGCGAACCCACGCCGTATTGGTGATAGGTTTGTATGAGTTGCTAGGTAATCCAACTACCTAAATCATTGAGCCACCCTGTTGATAAACGTGTTAATTAATTTACTTACTTGTCTGTCATTATCTATTATAATACCAATTGATATCAGGTGCCGTCGTGATCGTATGGCACTTGGATTTACAACAACCTGTGCAATTAGTGCCTATCACCACTTAAGTTGTGAGTTTCATACCCGTTCATGGCGAGGTGCACTCGATACAACATTATGTGATAAAGTTTGTCAGTGACTTGTGTTTTTCTTCGGGTACTCCGGTTTCCTCTACATATAAAACTGATCGCCACGATATAACTGAAATATTGTTAAAAGTGGGGTTAAACACCATAAACCAAACAAACCAACCAATTGATAACAAGGGATATTAATGTCAATAAAAAAAAAAAGACAAAAAAAACGCATGTTATTTTGGCCAAATAGATTGTCTTCGTGGGAGACCAGAATAAATACGCCATCGATTTGTTGGAATTGAATATTGAAAAGAAGTATAATATGTTATGAAATGTAAATGTACCCATTTAATTCCAAGCTTGACCAGCAGATTGTATACACATTATCATAGCATTTGTGATTAATGCTTTTCAATGATTTATCAGTTTATGTGTTTCAGGTCTGTTCCTTTAACTTTGTAAAAAGAGCATCATAAAACATGTATAAGAAATATCAGTTGGTTAAAATAGGTTCACGTACAATTGTATTCATACACCAGATCTTTATATAGCATTAATAAACAATTAGTGACGGTTTCAATCAAGAAAAAAAAATGTAGATATCAAATTTAGTGCGCACTAATCTTGTGTAATCTTTTGCACTTTTATTGGCGTGTACAAAAGCAGTGACCGAAGTAATTTTTGCATTCCGTCAACGCTTGTACAACCATATAAACTGCCAAAATTGCATTAAAGACTGAAAATTACACTTTAACACCAATAAATAGAATTGAATTTATTGTTATCTGTGTTATTATTCCCCATTTTCAACATTTGTTGTTGTGTACAGTTATATGTTTCCATGATGTTCGAAAATAGTTGCCGGAAATGCATGTGGTTGATTGAATATGCGCTTGATTGTCTAATCCAAATTCAATTCTGAAGTCACATGTCCATCTTTGGACCAATCACAATGGTCTTTCTAAATGAAATGTAATTATTACTTTATGAAAACTTTGTTTAAAATGTTGATGAAACGGAAATGTCATTTATCCCGGAACGTCATTACAAAAATCGGACAACTGAGAAATGGAAACGTGGCATGACATATCAAGATTACACAAATCATTACATAACGTATGCACTCGTGTTAGAAGAACACTACGTATTCATAGGAGGCGGAAAAGGGGTGTCAGGTTATATTATAGAAAGCCTGACTGTTTGTCATATGTGTGGAAAGTGCCACGATTCCTGCACGTAAACACTCTTATGACAAGCGTAGGTACATTGTAGACGTATAAAAGGCTACATTTGTCGTCCCTGCCAATCCTTCCGTACTTTTGCAGCATTCAAATTTTTCCCCGGTTTTCCCTTCACTCTGGTTGCTGTAGAGATTTTTCTTGATACAAATCAGAAGATAATCATAATATCATCATTAAGTAAATCACACATATATATATAGCTAAAATATAATGCCCATTTACCGTTAAATAGCATTCACCCACGCACCTACGGTACATTTTAACAACACATTAAAACGGTATTACATCATAGTCATTCGATGTTAAATCAGCATATGATCATCTGATGCATAATATCTATTCACGATATGTATTTATAAAAACCACAGCAAATAAACAAATCATTATGAAAACCCAGCAATAAAGAAGATTATTATGAAAAAACTCCAACAAAGAACCTCGTGTAACAACCACTGCAAACAAAAAAATCATTATGAAAAACCAGCAATAAAGAAGATTATTATACTTTACTATAGAAACCAAGCAAAAAATAATTAAGATATTTTAAAGTTTTATTCCATGGAACAAGAAATAACTCATTATTCCCGCGGCAAACTGCACGTAGGTCAAATAACTGTGAGGGAATCTGCACGTAGCATAAAATAACTGTTTGAAATTGGCGCACGTCGAACCAATAACTAGTTATTTCCCTCAGCACGTCGAACCAATAGCTAGTTATTTCCCTTATATTAGTTCAGTATAATAATACATCTTCGGACCTCGGGAAAATAACCCTTTCTCAATTTAATAATTATGGATATTAACTTCTCATGAAGGCCATAATTGTATATTATTATGAATATTTCTTCATTAGTTGTACAATTCAAAATTACAAGAGGGTGGTCGTTCCAGGTGACAGAATCAGTTTTCATTGAGTCTTATTTAATTATGTAATTAACTTTAATCTAAAGAAATAAATTACATACCATGGAGATTGACTACACATCATGGTGTCTAACAACAGAAAATGATCGTAACAGCAGGAAAAAACAATTTCTTTAACCTTAAGACATGTATCTCTCAACTTGTTATTTGTACACAGTCTTTGTTCCATTATGTCTAGTTTTGGAGAGAATAATTTTCTATTCCTTTTCACATAGGGTATAATGTTAAACAGTAATCTATTAAAATCGGACAAAATAAATTAAAAAATATATAGCTTTGATTCCTTTATTTCCTGAGAACATCAGAGATACAACAATTTATGAAGATTTCAATGAAAATAGAGAATACAAATCGGAATCAATAGGGAAATAATCTCGGGTGTTGGTCCCCTTTAGCTGTTTTTCACATTTTTTTTTATTTCGGACACCATAAGAGCTAGGGTAAGTATGTATGATGATAAAGTTGAAGATGCCAAAGGTGTAATCCGAAGCCATCAATCGAAATAGAACAGTGGATATAATCGCAAAAAGATAAAAGGATAATCAATGATATACACAACATTATATGTACACAGGAAACTAAAACACTGAGCAACTCTGACCTCACTAAAATCCAGGGGTGCAGTTAACATGAAGATGAAGAACAGCAATAAAGACTCGGATACTTTACTTCTATATTCAATAATATAAATATGCTTTTTAATTGGAATGTTGGCGGTTGAAAAATTGACATCCATTGTTGGATTTGTCGGTAGCCGGAAGGGACAGTGTAATATTTTAATCAAATCATTAGCAAAGTCTAAATAATAAACCATATACCATTGTATATCGTGTTATTTCATGTGTTATGTAATCTTATGTCTATTCAACATTTTAATGTTTTTTAATGATATCCCGTTTTTAGCTTACAGGATACATTGTTTATGGCAATTGTAATAGAGAAATTCTAAGTAGAAAAAAAGAAAATCTTTTTCAACTAAATATATTGATCTATTTATATTATAGTAACAACATCAGCATACGTATATGACGAAAGCACATTATGTTTAGATATTTATTCAACACAGAATACAAAATATCCATAGTTATTCTTCAGATGGTTGGGTTGGTTAACCGCTTAAGACACCCGCCACGGATTTCCCTAGGTTAGCGGCCAATGTTCCTGCAGTTTGGGTGGCTATTTGTCCAGCTTGTTGAGCAATCTGGACTAGATATGGTAGTGTGGTTGTTAATGTCTTATCTGTAAGCATAAAGTGAAGACAGGATGAGCAGAATAGAAAATAATTATCAAAGGGTTGTTGATTGATTTTGTCTGTTTATATACTTCTGAGTTTTGACTTTCCCTTTGTTAGATTGTTCGGAGTTCGGTAATTTTGTTATTACCCTTATTTACTAGTACATTTTTTGTATTGGTAGCTTAAGCGAGAACGTTTCCTCTTTTTAATGTTACATGATATATTTACAATTAAAAATGGCATGAACTCCGGGTTCCGGGTTATACTAATCAATAAGAATTGTGAACAATACAAAAACAACATGAACAGTAGTTAAATTACTAGTAATGGTAATTATAAAAGAATAAAACTAGTAGTGGATTATATGATTCGAATGTGTAAGATTGTTTTGCTTCATGCATAACAGGGGTCGTCATGTTCGTGATCATATGATAGTTGGATTTACAACTACTTATGCAATCAGTGCATATCACCACTAAAGATCTGAGTTTGAATTACGATACAACATTATGTGATAAAGTTTGTCAGTGACTTGCTACAGGTCGGTGGTTTTCTCCGGGTACTACGCTTACCTCCACCAATAAAACTGACCCGACACGAAATAACTGATATTTTGTTGAAAGTGGCGTTAAACACCATAACCCAGGTGCTCACAAAGGGTAAGCAGTAAACTATGGGAAATGTGACGTAGGCAGACTAAAGTCATCATATTGATCAGTTGTCACTTCCGGTCACATTTAGGAAAGAAATATCGAACATATTAAATGTTAATTTTAAGAATGAAAATTATTCCTTACGTAAGATACCAGTGACAACAGCTTTAAGTGCTTGAAGTGCATTTTTGCCGTGTTGAAGAACAGCTTCTCCAGTATGCTTGATTGCATCTACATGCAGTTGGGCTTGTGTGTGTACCTGAAGTGCTGTTTGTGTAACTCCTTGTCCAAGAGCAGTAACAACCTTTAAAATTAACAAAAAATAATATATTTAATAAGGTACAGGTATATAAACGGCAATTGACAATCATTTGTATGTTTTTGGGGAATAATGATACATGATTTTTTTTCATTGTGTCATATTGTTTTCAATGTTAAGCGTTTAAGCAACGCGTTTCAAGATAAGGAGAACAGGTAGAAAATAATCTTGTTAGTAACCCACAGTATATAATTGTTAATAAAACAGAATATCAAATTAACAGGAGACTGTCGTGATTATATGGTAGTTAGATTTGCAACTACACATGCAATAAGTGTATATCACCACTAACGCTGTGAGTTCGAACCTCGCCCAAGAGCAGGTAAGTGGTTTTTTCTGTATACTCCGATTTCCTCCACCAAGAATATGGACCATCACGATATAACTGAAATATTGTTGAAAGTGGCATTACACACCATAACAGTAACCATAACCCTCAAATTCATGCAAATAAGATTTCAATTATTTGTTTTTCACATTATTATAAATTATCGCTGGCCATTCATATTAGAACACGTTATATGAGTACACAATTTTTCCATTCTTGTGCAATCAACAAAATCAACAAAGCAACGTTTTTTTTTATAACTGGCAATACTTTCACACTCAATAGATACAATATTCTCAAACCTGTTTAAGTCCATCAAGGTGTGGTTGGAAAAGCGCTGCAACACTTTGTCCAACGTGGCCAAGTAAATCAGTGAATTGGTTTCTCTTGTGTGCTGGGATATGATGGAGTGTATTACCAAAGTGCTCCTCTACTCCGTCAACTAACTCACGCAACAAGTTATTGAGAGTTGCATGATGAGCATCTGTCAAGAAATAGATAAGAAATAAGACTTGTTATTGTGCATAGGTATTGGTATCCATTAATGAAATTAAAAAAAACCCATTTGTGTAGGTGTTAGATATTGAATCATGGATACTGTATCAATATAATGTGGCTCAATATTGCGAAAATATAGATACAACATAATACAGCGACAATAATGATTTGCATACTACTGTTACATCACAAAAGAAAACACAGAAAGGGAATAATGATATAACACAGTAATAATTCCTAGTAAAGAATAATATGGATACAATACACGACCACATGAACTAGAATTCCAGAGAAAAAACAATACAAGAAAAATAAGAAAGTATTAAAACAATACAACAGACCCCGGCTAGAATACAAATACAGAAAATAATAAAGCTAAAATACAAAACCATATAACGAAATTAGAAGCAAAGACCAATATAAAATAAATGCAACAATGGTCATTATTAACAAATGGCTATTTATTTACACCTGCTACTTATCCATGTGTTACCAATACCATGACGATGACATACACCCAACATATTTACTCTTATCATAAGAAAATAGATTTTAAAGCAATATGTATATGATGAGAAAAAAAGTAAGCAGGCATATACTGATGCGTGTGGTGTTACCCCCTTAGGTTTCTCTTAAAATATATAAGTTTCCGATTTTCGTCGTGTTTACGACCAGGCATGATATGCTTCTGATAAAATAATGATATATTACAAAAAGTAGATAAATACAATCGGGATAGACAAAACAACACTAATGAAACATTGAAATTAAAAAACAAATTGAACACATAAACTTGGAGTGCGACACATTTTCTTTGCTTAATATAGGAATTCCGCCTTGAAGTGGCTCATATTGTGATTTATTGTACTTTTGGTCGACGAAGACAAGGATATTATGGTTCTATTGGGAATTATGTCCTTAAGCATGCGAGGAAAGGATATTCCGTAGTAGTCGATAAAATCATGATGATGACCATAAAACGTTAAAAGACGACGCTATATGCATTATTCAGTAGTAGATATCCTTTAACAAGTAGTTTGTTTGACAGTTATAGGCCATCTTTAAAAGTATCTGGTAATTAGGACATGCTCAAATAATAGTATATCAGGAGACATATGATGACCCATATACTGGACAGATATTATTACTACTTAAAAATGGGAAATCTATAACGGGAAAACTAAGCTCATCATGTTTTCCATAAATTTTATAACTTAATATACCATTTGAATAATATTCCATAAATCTGTGTATGTGCATAATGTACGATGATGGCAATATACATATATCAGCTGTGTCTTTAATTTGGTGCATGTGAGATGTTATTAAGGCTTATTCATTAGATTAAATTACATGTATAAGATCAATTAAACTCCAGATCTCATTGTAAAATCTATTTAATTAAAATAAAGCAGTTTATATTACAAGTTATTACCCTAATTAATTATTTGATGTCAGCTTAATTAAGAAAAAATATAAATATTTTTTTTACACGAAAAAGCATTATTAATTAATTAGTTAAAATAGTTCTCTTGAAATCAGATTAAAATTAAAGTCAATGTAATGTAATATAAGACACCTTTATAACTACTAAGTATATTATATAACACAGTTATCTATCAACAGCAGCTCTGGGTTATCATACGGTAATTTAAGCTGTGTTGTAATCATTTCATTACTTCATTTTCTCAATACAGAGATTACATTGAAATATGACTAAGACAAAAGTAAAGCCTTTGGTCTTATTCCTTAATGCTGCGTACTTAGCGGAGAAGTACTGAATACCAAGTCTTTGGCTATATCCGTTCGGATCCCGAACCGATGGTCAACCGTACTCAAGGCGAACAACCGGAGCGGTTCAGTCAAAATGTATTCATTGCAATACGTTTATTTTATTATATACTGACAGTTTGTCAGTATTTCTATGACCACAAACATAGTTTTATTTTATTTATGTCAAGGCGCGCATGACAAATTAAAAACCCGCTTAAAAGAAACAATTCATAAAGCTTTTAGTCATAGAAACTATGGCTCCAAATTTGTTGTGTTAGGCTACAATTCCACATATTTTTCAAACAAAATTCATAAAGGTAAAACATGCTACTCCGAGGAACAAGTGATCAGTATGCTGGAGTTCCTCATCGATAACATATTTGTCTCCTTTGGAGGGACACTGTTTCAGCAGGTCGTCGGCATACCAATGGGTACGAATTGTGCCCCTCTTCTAGCCGATTTATTTTTATACTCATATGAGTCGGAGTTTCTTCAAACGCTTGTAAAAGATAAGAAGATTCATGAGGCTAGAGCCTTTAATTTCACATACAGGTATATTGATGACGTTTTATCTATCAATAATTCTAGATTTGCAGAATTTCTTCCATTGATATATCCTCCAGAGCTGGAAGTTAAAGAGACCACCGATACAGCTTCGTCCGCATCATTTTTGGACCTATACCTCGAATTTGACGACAGTGGTCAACTCAGTACTAAAATTTATGATAAGCGGGACGACTTCAATTTTAAAATCATAAATTTTCCAAACATGTGCAGCAATATACCAGCTTCTCCTGCATATGGTGTTTACATCTCGCAATTGATTCGCTATGCAAGGGCCAGTAGCAATTATTCTGATTTCCTGAAACGTCATCTTCATCTGAGAAACAGGCTACTGGACCAGGGCTATAAAAAGATTCGCCTTATTCGATCTCTTAAAAAGTTTATATTCCGATACCAATATCTTGTCGAAATATATTCCGTCTCTGCAGAAAAAATTATAAGCGATGCATTTTCATATAGTGAAAATGTATAAAGATAAAGAAGTCACAAATGTCAAGAATTATTTTGTCAATGTGTGACGTAAAAGTATTTTTGACATTTACGTCACCGAATATGGTACTGCTTTGACAACTATTTTACCTATTTTGTTCCTGTATTTAAATACTGTTACAGTGACAGCCGGAACCTTTGAACCGTAATGAGAGCGGGAGGTTTGGCGCCTTAAAATCTGATTCAACCCACCATTTCTTTAGAAATGCCTGTACCAAGTCAGGGTCATTACGGTTTTCACAGTTTTCCGGTTGTTGACTGATTTTGTCTGTTTATATAATTATGAGTTTTGACTTTCCCTTTGTAAGATTGTTCGGAGTTCGGTAATTTTGTTATTACCTTTATTTATGTAATTATATCCTATTTAATATGCTGGTTTCCATTTTATGTGACGTGGGATATTTATGCATTCCATCCTGACATTGTCCCGCCATTGGTATATACTGTTATGTTTTGGATGACCTACATCAACTCTACGTTGAATCCGTTCATATATGCTTATACTAACACGGTTTTTCGTCACACTTTTCTGAAAATATTAAGATGCCAGTTTAAATGATTGAATGCTAACCACCAGAATCTATATCGTATTGTGTAGGCATTTTTAAAATGTGTATTCATCTTTAAGTTTCAGATAACGCCATTCTTTCCAACAATCGAGTTGAACAATTGTATGAAAGAGAGAAAGTTTACCTGGTGCTTATTAACACGTAGATATATAATTGAGTGCGGACGACGCGTTTCTGGAATAACCTTCATCAGGTACGATCACACTCAAAAGATTGGAAAGCAAAATAAATTAAATGTCTTTGTGAGCAGGTAGGCCAAAATGCCTAAATAGGATGTTCAAAATAGTCTTAGGTCACCAATGCCTAAACAGGAGTCAAAATAGTCTTAGGTCACCAATGCCTAAACAGGATAGTCAAAATAGTCTTAGGTCATCTATGCCTAAACAGGATAGTCAAAATAGTCTTAGGTCACCAATGCCTAAACAGGATAGTCAAAATAGTCTTAGGTCACTAATGCCTAAACATGATAGTCAAAATAGTCTTAGGTCACCAATGCCTAAATAGGATAGTCAAAATAGTCTTAGGTCACCAATGCCTAAACAGGATAGTCAAAATAGTCTTAGGTCACCTATGCCTAAACAGGATAGTCAAAATAGTCTTAGGTCACCAATGCCTAAACAGGATAGTCAAAATAGTCTTAGGTCACCAATGCCTAAACAGGATAGTCAAAATAGTCTTAGGTCATCTATGCCTAAACAGGATAGTCAAAATAGTCTTAGGTCACTAATGCCTAAACATGATAGTCAAAATAGTCTTAGGTCACTAATGCCTAAACATGATAGTCAAAATAGTCTTAGATCACCAATGCCTAAACAGGATAGTCAAAATAGTCTTAGGTCATCTATGCCTAAACAGGATAGTCAAAATAGTCTTAGGTCATCTATGCCTAAACAGGATAGTCAAAATAGTCTTAGGTCACCAATGCCTAAACAGGATAGTCAAAATAGTCTTAGGTCACCTATGCCTAAACAGGATAGTCAAAATAGTCTTAGGTCACTAATGCCTAAACATGATAGTCAAAATAGTCTTAGGTCACCAATGCCTAAACAGGATAGTCAAAATAGTCTTAGGTCATCTATGCCTAAACAGGATAGTCAAAATAGTCTTAGGTCATCTATGCCTAAACAGGATAGTCAAAATAGTCTTAGGTCATCTATGCCTAAACAGGATAGTCAAAATAGTCTTAGGTCACTA
The DNA here is from genome assembly GCA_963680875.1 of Bathymodiolus brooksi. Lineage (NCBI taxonomy): Eukaryota > Metazoa > Mollusca > Bivalvia > Mytilida > Modiolidae > Bathymodiolus > Bathymodiolus brooksi. Next base: position 104,148,818 of record OY804576.1, read on the forward strand.
ATGCCTAAACATGATAGTCAAAATAGTCTTAGGTCACCAATGCCTAAACAGGATAGTCAAAATAGTCTTAGGTCATCTATGCCTAAACAGGATAGTCAAAATAGTCTTAGGTCATCTATGCCTAAACAGGATAGTCAAAATAGTCTTAGGTCACCAATGCCTAAACAGGAGTCAAAATAGTCTTAGGTCACCAAGGCCTAAACAGGATAGTCAAAATAGTCTTAGGTCACCAATGCCTAAACAGGATAGTCAAAATAGTCTTAGGTCACTAATGCCTAAACATGATAGTCAAAATAGTCTTAGGTCACCAATGCCTAAACAGGAGTCAAAATAGTCTTAGGTCACCAATGCCTAAACAGGATAGTCAAAATAGTCTTAGGTCACCAATGCATAAACAGGAGTCAAAATAGTCTTAGGTCACCAATGCCTAAACATGATAGTCAAAATAGTCTTAGGTCATCTATGCCTAAACAGGATAGTCAAAATAGTCTTAGGTCATCTATGCCTAAACAGGATAGTCAAAATAGTCTTAGGTCACTAATGCCTAAACATGATAGTCAAAATAGTCTTAGGTCACTAATGCCTAAACATGATAGTCAAAATAGTCTTAGGTCACCAATGCCTAAACAGGATAGTCAAAATAGTCTTAGGTCATCTATGCCTAAACAGGATAGTCAAAATAGTCTTAGGTCATCTATGCCTAAACAGGATAGTCAAAACAGTCTTAGGTCACCAATGTCTAAACAGGAGTCAAAATAGTCTTAGGTCATCTATGCCTAAACAGGATAGTCAAAATAGTCTTAGGTCATCTATGCCTAAACAGGATAGTCAAAATAGTCTTAGGTCACCAATGCCTAAACAGGATAGTCAAAATAGTCTTAGGTCACCAATGCCTAAACAGGATAGTCAAAATAGTCTTAGGTCACCAATGCCTAAACAGGATAGTCAAAATAGTCTTAGGTCACCAATGCCTAAACAGGATAGTCAAAATAGTCTTAGGTCACCAATGCCTAAACAGGATAGTCAAAATAGTCTTAGGTCACCAATGCCTAAACAGGATAGTCAAAATAGTCTTAGGTCACCAATGCCTAAACATGATAGTCAAAATAGTCTTAGGTCACCAATGCCTAAACAGGATAGTCAAAATAGTCTTAGGTCATCTATGCCTAAACAGGATAGTCAAAATAGTCTTAGGTCACCAATGCCTAAACAGGATAGTCAAAATAGTCTTAGGTCACCAATACCTGTTTGATTAATTACATTCAGTTATCTTAAAAAGGAATTTAAAGGACTGGTCAACACCCCCTCCCTCACTTTTCATGTATCGAGCTCCACTCACAGAGCTGCACAACATGTCTCCATGTTGATGATGTCCCTTTGAATTGGGTTGCCAGTTTGTAATTCGGAAACGATAATTGTGAGCCATAGTGGGTACCATTCGTGGAAATAGCCACGCTCCTTGCACGTTAAGGATAACTTCAGAGTATGCGCAATAGCTGCTTCAAAATGTCATTATTTTTGTCATCGCCACCCACCATGCCATACTTTCCAACTCGCCCGGTTATCACTCATTCGTCACTCTTTTCTGTATTATTAAAAACATATTATTGTACCCGCTGGAAGTAAGCCAACAAATAATCCATATACCACTGCCAATGAAATTCATCATCAAACGTTGATATCAACTAACTGGATTTTCTTGGTTCTATTATAAGGATGCAAATGCCCTTAGCTTCAAACGTGATTCATAAACCTGGTTTTTCAAGCTGCCGTTAGCGTTAAATTGAAAGGCAATTGTATCGTTTCTGTTATTTTGAGCAACAATTTACAGTGAATCGTTTGAAATGATACAACATTCCTATTATTATCTGAATGAGATGATATTTAAGAAATAAAAAAAAAACAAAAAAAACCCACAATGTCGGAACACTTCCAAAATCTAACTGAAAATCGTAGAAAGAGGCAAAATCTATACCTCAACACACAAACATACGACCGCTCATTTTCCTGGCTTGATACAGACATATCAATAAAAAGTGTGTGTGTGTGTGTGCAAAAAGGGAGGAGGGAGCTAAACTAGTTTTATGGACACAAACCAGAAAGTTTTCATACTAATATGGATGAATTATTTGTTATGACTGGAGATTTTAACAGATCAATGTACCCCTACAATTGTATAAGGCTATTTTTGAATAAGATTAATACATTTCTCAATTCTTATATTTAGATATGAGTTATTATTAAGTACTACTGAATGTTTCACGTGCCTGTGATATGAAGAATAACAATTCTATAGTTATTTATATCTGAATAACCATTAAAATCTAAAACTTGTTTTTTAATTAATCGACTGAACGTTTACATCATTTTCTTGTTGTTTAACGAATTGAAATTGCAGATGTCAAAAATATTTTTTTAGCAATGTGTGACGTAAGAGTGTTTTTGACATTTACTTCACTGAATTTGGTACTGCTTTGACAACTATTTTACCTATTTTGTTCCAGTATTGTTATAAATACTGTTATAGTGACAGCCGGAACCTTTGAGCCGTAATGAAACCGGGAGGTTTGGCGCTTTAAAATCTGATTCAACCCACTATTTCTTTAGAAATGCCTGTACCAAGTCAGGGTCATTACGGTTTTCAAAGTTTTCCGGTTGTTGACAGATTTTGTCTGTTTATATACTTATGACTTTCCCTTTGTAAGATTGTTCGGAGTTCAGTAATTTTGTTTTTACCCTTATATACATATAAGAGTAAGGGTCTTTAAATCCACAAAGTTTACCTTCTTAGCTAGTAATCAGTTACCTATGATCATTCATTGTTCCTGGTATTGTAGTGTCCATGTGTTTGTTGTCATTCATCTTTGTGATACTATGTGGTCTTTTTGAGTGGAAGCAAACCGTGTAGGTATTTTTTTATATCGTTTTTTTATATATACATTGTCGCTGGAGATACAGGTATCAAGAGGGAAGGATTGGTATCCCATTAACCGGTGTAATACCCACCACATTTTTATCGCTATCCCAAGCAATGATATGGATTTCCAACATCATATTTCGTTGTTCCATTTTTGTGTTCAGTGAGTTAAGGTAAGAGGTGATAGTTCGTTTTGTTGATATTGGAATAGTTGAACATCACTGTTTAGTTTAGACTTTATTTTCATAATTCTAAAATACCAAGGATTGAAAGTATGCATCAAAATTTTAGAAATTGTGGATGAAATCCTCTTTTTGTCCACAAATTATGTGTGCTATAAAAGGAAAGACCCCACATACATTTCAAGGTTTAAGCAAACATTTTAATAATATTCTTGTGTATGAAATTTGAAATACATTTAAATATGTATGGTATGTTAATAAGGTTGGTTGATATAATTATATTGTAGAGAATTAAACAATTTGCATATTGTAATGTATGTATCTATATTGTATATTTGTTTTGTTGTAAGAACCTGTTGTTGATAAACGTGATTGATTTGATTGATTTATTGTGCTTGACGCCACTTTCAGCAATATTTCAGCTATATCATGGTGACCAGTTTTAGTGGTAGAAGAAGCCGGAGTACCCGGAGAGAACCACCGACCATGGGCAATCAACTGGTAAATTTATCACTTGCGGCTGCAGTCGAGTTCACCCTTTTTGTAATTTACAAAGCCGGGCGCGAACCCACGCCGTATTGGTGATAGGTTTGTATGAGTTGCTAGGTAATCCAACTACCTAAATCATTGAGCCACCCTGTTGATAAACGTGATAATTAATTTACTTACTTGTCTGTCATTATCTATTATAATACCAATTGATATCAGGTGCCGTCGTGATCGTATGGCACTTGGACTTACAACAACCTGTGCAATTAGTGCCTATCACCACTTAAGTTGTGAGTTTCATACCCGTTCATGGCGAGGTGCACTCGATACAACATTATGTGATAAAGTTTGTCAGTGACTTGTGTTTTTCATCGGGTACTCCGGTTTCCTCTACATATAAAACTGATTGCCACGATATAACTGAAATATTGTTAAAAGTGGGGTTAAACACCATAAACCAAGCAAACCAACCAATTGATAACAAGGGATATTAATGTCAATAAAAAAAAAAAAGACAAAAAAAACGCATGTTATTTTGGCCAAATAGATTGTCTTCGTAGGAGACCAGAATAAATACGCCATCGATTTGTTTGAATATTGAAAAGAAGTATAATATGTTATGAAATGTAAATGTACCCATTTAATTCCAAGCTTGACCAGCAGATTGTATACACATTATCATAGCATTTGTGATTAATGCTTTTCAATGATTTATCAGTTTATGTGTTTCAGGTCTGTACCTTTAACTTTGTAAAAAGAGCATCATAAAACATGTATAAGAAATATCAGTTGGTTAAAATAGGTTCACGTACAATTGTATTCATACACCAGATCTGTATATAGCATTAATAAACAATTAGTGACGGTTTCAATCAAGAATTGAATGTAATAAAAATGTAGATATCAAATTTAGTGCGCACTAATCTTATGTAATCTTTTGCACTTTTATTGGCGTGTACAAAAGCAGTGACCGAAGTAATTTTTGCATTCCGTCAACGCTTGTACAACCATATAAACTGCCAAAATTGCATTAAAGACTGAAAATTACACTTTAACACCAATAAATAGAATTGAATTTATTGTTATCTGTGTTATTATTCCCCATTTTCAACATTTGTTGTTGTGTACAGTTATATGTTTCCATGATGTTCGAAAATAGTTGCCGGAAATGCATGTGGTTGATTGGATATGCGCTTGATTGTCTAATTCAAATTCAATTCTGAAGTCACATGTCCATCTTTGGACCAATCACAATGGTCTTTCTAAATGAAATGTAATTATTACTTTATGAAAACTTTGTTTAAAATGTTGATGAAACGGAAATGTCATTTATCCCGGAACGTCATTACAAAAATCGGACAACTGAGAAATGGAAACGTGGCATGACATATCAAGATTACACAAATCATTACATAACGTATGTACTCGTGTTAGAAGAACACTACGTATTCATAGGAGGCGGAAAAGGGGTGTCAGGTTATATTATAGAAAGCCTGACTGTTTGTCATATGTGTGGAAAGTGCCACGATTCCTGCTCGTAAACACTCTTATCACAAGCGTAGGTACATTGTAGACGTATAAAAGGCTACATTTGTCGTCCCTGCCAATCCTTCCGTACTTTTGCAGCATTCAAATTTTTACCCGGTTTTCCCTTCACTCTGGTTGCTGTAGAGATTTTTCTTGATACAAATCAGAAGATAATCATAATATCATCATTAAGTAAATCACACATATATATATAGCTAAAATATAATGCCCATTTACCGTTAAATAGCATTCACCCACGCACCTACGGTACATTTTAACAACACATTAAAACGGTATTACATCATAGTCATTCGATGTTAAATCAGCATATGATCATCTGATGCATAATATCTATTCACGATATGTATTTATAAAAACCACAGCAAATAAACAAATCATTATGAAAACCCAGCAATAAAGAAGATTATTTATGAAAAAACTCCAACAAAGAACCTCGTGTAACAACCACTGCAAACAAAAAAATCATTATGAAAAACCAGCAATAAAGAAGATTATTATACTTTACTATAGAAACCAAGCAAAAAATAATTAAGATATTTTAAAGTTTTATTCCATGGAACAAGAAATAACTCATTATTCCCGCGGCAAACTGCACGTAGGTCAAATAACTGTGAGGGAATCTGCACGTAGCATAAAATAACTGTTTGAAATTGGCGCGCTGTTGCACGTCGAACCAATAACTAGTTATTTCCCTCAGCACGTCGAACCAATAGCTAGTTATTTCCCTTATATTAGTTCAGTATAATAATACATCTTCGGACCTCGGGAAAATAACCCTTTCTCAATTTAATAATTATGGATATTAACTTCTCATGAAGGCCATAATTGTATATTATTATGAATATTTCTTCATTAGTTGTACAATTCAAAATTACAAGAGGGTGGTCGTTCCAGGTGACAGAATCAGTTTTCATTGAGTCTTATTTAATTATGTAATTAACTTTAATCTAAAGAAATAAATTACATACCATGGAGATTGACTACACATCATGGTGTCTAACAACAGAAAATGATCGTAACAGCAGGAAAAAACAATTTCTTTAACCTTAAGACATGTATCTCTCAACTTGTTATTTGTACACAGTCTTTGTTCCATTATGTCTAGTTTTGGAGAGAATAATATTCTATTCCTTTTCACATAGGGTATAATGTTAAACAGTAATCTATTAAAATCGGACAAAATAAATTAAAAAATATATAGCTTTGATTCCTTTATTTCCTGAGAACATCAGAGATACAACAATTTATGAAGATTTCAATGAAAATAGAGAATACAAATCGGAATCAATAGGGAAATAATCTCGGGTGTTGGTCCCCTTTAGCTGTTTTTCACATTTTTTTTTATTTCGGACACCATAAGAGCTAGGGTAAGTATGTATGATGATAAAGTTGAAGATGCCAAAGGTGTTATCCGAAGCCATCAATCGAAATAGAACAGTGGATATAATCGCCAAAAGATAAAAGGATAATCAATGATATACACAACATTATATGTCCACAGGAAACTAAAACACTGAGCAACTCTGACCTCACTAATATCCAGGGGTGCAGTTAACATGAAGATGAAGAACAGCAATAAAGACTCGGATACTTTACTTCTATATTCAATAATATAAATATGCTTTTTAATTGGAATGTTGGCGGTTGAAAAATTGACATCCATTGTTGGATTTGTCGGTAGCCGGAAGGGACAGTGTAATATTTTAATCAAATCATTAGCAAAGTCTAAATAATAAACCATATACCATTGTATATCGTGTTATTTCATGTGTTATGTAATCTTATGTCTATTCAACATTTTAATGTTTTTTAATGATATCCCGTTTTTAGCTTACAGGATACCTTGTTTATGGCAATTGTAATAGCAAGGTGATGCTAACAACACCAATAGGTGAACTGTAGAAGGAACCAGTGTCAGTATGATTGATCTAATCACTGAGAAACACGACAGAGAAATTCTTAGTAGAAAAAAAGAAAATCTTTTTCAGCTAAATATATTGATCTATTTATATTATAGTAACAACATCAGCATACATATATGACGAAAGCACATTATGTTTAGATATTTATTCAACACAGAATACAAAATATCCATAGTTATTCTTCAGATGGTTGGGTTGGTTAACCGCTTAAGACACCCGCCACGGATTTCCCTAGGTTAGCGGCCAATGTTCCTGCAGTTTGGGTGGCTATTTGTCCAGCTTGTTGAGCAATCTGGACTAGATGTGGTAGTGTGGTTGTTAATGTCTTATCTGTAAGCATAAAGTGAAGACAGGATGAGCAGAATAGAAAATAATTATCAAAGGGTTGTTGATTGATTTTGTCTGTTTATATACTTCTGAGTTTTGACTTTCCCTTTGTTAGATTGTTCGGAGTTCGGTAATTTTGTTATTACCCTTATTTACTAGTACATTTTTTGTATTGGTAGCTTAAGCGAGAACGTTTCCTCTTTTTAATGTTACATGATATATTTACAATTAAAAATGGCATGAACTCCGGGTTCCGGGTTATACTAATCAATAAGAATTGTGAACAATACAAAAACAACATGAACAGTAGTTAAATTACTAGTAATGGTAATTATAAAAGAATAAAACTAGTAGTGGATTATATGATTCGAATGTGTAAGATTGTTTTGCTTCATGCATAACAGGGGTCGTCATGTTCGTGATCATATGATAGTTGGATTTACAACTATTTATGCAATCAGTGCATATCACCACTAAAGATCTGAGTTTGAAATACGATACAACATTATGTGATAAAGTTTGTCAGTGACTTGCTACAGGTCGGTGGTTTTCTCCGGGTACTACGCTTACCTCCACCAATAAAACTGACCCGACACGAAATAACTGATATTTTGTTGAAAGTGGCGTTCAACGCCATAACCCAGGTGCTCACAAAGGGTAAGCAGTAAACTATGGGAAATGTGACGTAGGCAGACTAAAGTCATCATATTGATCAGTTGTCACTTCCGGTCACATTTAGGAAAGAAATATCGAACATATTAAATGTTAATTTTAAGAATGAAAATTATTACTTACGTAAGATACCAGTGACAACAGCTTTAAGTGCTTGAAGTGCATTTTTGCCGTGTTGAAGAACAGCTTCTCCAGTATGCTTGATTGCATCTACATGAAGTTGGGCTTGTGTGTGTACCTGAAGTCTATTTGTGTAACTCCTTGTCCAACCTTTAAAATTAACAAAAAATAATATATTTAATAAGGTACAGGTATATAAACGGCAATTGACAATCATTTGTATGTTTTTGGGGAATAATGATATATGATTTTTTTTCATTGTGTCATATTGTTTTCAATGTTAAGCGTTTAAGCAACGCGTTTCAATATAAGGAGAACAGGTAGAAAATAATCTTGTTAGTAACCCACAGTATATAATTGTTAATAAAACAGAATATCAAATTAACAGGAGACTATCGTGATTATATGGTAGTTAGATTTGCAACTACACATGCAATAAGTGTATATCACCACTAACGCTGTGAGTTCGAACCTCGCTCAAGAGCAGGTAAGTGGTTTTTTCTGTATACTCCGATTTCCTCCACGATATAACTGAAATATTGTTGAAAGTGGCATTAAACACCATAACAGTAACCATAACCCTCAAATTCATGCAAATAAGATTTCAATTATTTGTTTTTCACATTATTATATATTATCGCTGGCCATTCATATTAGAACACGTTATATGAGTACACAATTTTTCCATTCTTGTCCAATCAACAAAATCAACAAAGCAACGTTTTTTTTATAACTGGCAATACTTTCACACTCAATAGATACAATATTCTCAAACCTGTTTAAGTCCATCAAGGTGTGGCTGGAAAAGCGCTGCAACACTTTGTCCAAAGTGGCCAAGTAAATCAGTGAATTGGTTTCTCTTGTGTGCTGGGATATGATGGAGTGTTTTACCAAAGTGCTCCTCTACTCCTTCAACTAACTCACGCAACAAGTTATTGAGAGTTGCATGATGAACATCTGTCAAGAAATAGATAAGAAATAAGACTTGTTATTGTGCATAGGTATTGGTATCCATTAATGAAATTAAAAAAAACAACATTTGTGTAGGTGTTAGATATTGAATCATTGATACTGTATCAATATAATGTGGCTCAATATTGCGAAAATATAGATACAATATAATACAGCGACAATAATGATTTGCATACTACTGTTACATCACAAAAGAAAACACAGAAAGGGAATAATGATATAACACAGTAATAATTCCTAGTAAAGAATAATCTGGATACAATACACGACCACATGAACTAGAATTCCAGAGAAAAAACAATACAAGAAAAAAAAAAATATTAAAACAATACAACAGACCCCGGCTAGAATACAAATACAGAAAATAATAAAGCTAAAATACAAAACCATATAACGAAATTAGAAGCAAAGACCAATATAAAATAAATGCAACAATGGTCATTATTAACAAATGGCTATTTATTTACACCTGCTACTTATCCATGTGTTACCAATACCATGACGATGACATACACCCAACATATTTACTCTTATCATAAGAAAATAGATTTTAAAGCAATATGTATATGATGAAAAAAAGTAAGCAGGCATATACTGATGCGTGTGGTGTTACCCCCTTAGGTTTCTCTTAAAATATATAAGTTTCCGAGTTTCGTCATGTTTACGACCAGGCATGATATCGCAGAATAAAGAATTTCAGAATATTGTTTGTTCAAATTTGATAATTCTCAAAATTGATGAATAAACGAATATGTCTGCTATTCTTTGAATGATATTAACCTGCCAAATCAGGATGAATTAAATCAAGGTATTACTCAAGTTAATCTTCTAGCAAATTATATTGATAACCTAATAATAAAATCAAAATTTATTGCATAAAAGGAAATTCTGGCAGGCAGACAGACATACAGAACCTTTGATTATGTCACTCATCTCTGGCAGATGTATACACTGATAATACAATGTGAGCATCAAAGTTCTGAATGCACTTACGGACAAGTTCATCTACAGTGGAAACAAGGTCTACCAATTCAGCACTGCGAGAGGTAGAGCCGAGTTGAGCCAAAGCATCAACAGCACTATTGAATACTTCATGCATGTTGTCAACTTTTCCCTCAATGAATGTCTTCAGTTTTTCTGGAAGATGGCTGTTGAATGAAATAAATGAGTTTTTACCACACAAAAGAAATGAAAACAATTTAGCTGAATTATTTGTATTTCAAATTCGTTCAACTTCAGTCGTGTATTTTGCCATCATGAATTTACAATATACATGATTGCATATTAATTTGAGTATTGTCACACGTATAAGAACAATCAAATGCATGTAGCAGTATAAGTAGAACTCTGAACGTTTACATCTTTGTCAATATAACAGAGGAATCACATACTGTGATAAAGCAATAGGGTTAGGAATATTCGATTTGTCTATATCTACTTTATACTGTCATGGTAGTTTGGAGTCAATGTTAAACTGTGCATATTGCTTTATTATTTATTTACTTTTAAATGGAATATATTGAACAAAAAACTCACGAAAGAAAATAATGATTTAATATTGAAACTACGTGTATTTAAAGTAATATTACACCAGATTTGGGTGAAGAAAATATTTACTGATTTTGTCTGTTTATATAATTATGAGTTTTGACTTTCCCTTTGTAAGATTGTTCGGAGTTCGGTAATTTTGTTATTACCCTTATTTACGAATGTCAAATTTTCACATCGTATGCATGGTCGATGGCATCAATATATGTTTATACATGTAAAGTCTAATGTTGCCAATGGAAATTATTGATGCTCAGTAGATCCCATGAACCCGTTATACACATTGCCTCTGTCAGACACAACACGATAGGGATGTGCTAGAGAAATATCCAAAATGCACAGTTAAACAATAGAAGGGACCTTTTTGGAAGTGTTAGTATGATTGATTCGCTAATCACCAAGCAATACGACAGAGAAATTCACAATAGGAAAAAAAAAGAAAAACAAATTCATCCAAAGGTACTGAACTACATTAATAGTGACAAATTCAGCATACGATATATGAAGAAGGCACATTTATGCATAGGTATTTAATCAAATTAGATGTTAAAAATATATCCACAATTAATTTCAAGGTGCACCAGCACCAGCATCTTCAGATGGTTGGGTTGGTTAACCGCCTAAGACACCCGACACGGATTTTCCAAGGTTAGTGGCCAATGCTCCAGCAGATTGGGCGGCTACTTGTTCAGTTAAAGTCTGATATGTAAGCATAAAGTAAAGACATGACAGAATTGAGAACAGCAATCGACGTAATGGTTGCATTTATGTGTACATGTAGTTTAAAGCGAGACCATTTCCCTTTTTTGATATTCATAATTGATATTAATGACATATTAACAATAAAAACAACAAAATCACTCGGGTTTTTCAATTATCGGGTATGCTCATCAATATCAGTTGTGAACAATACAATATAACATGGAAGCATCAATGAAGCAGTAACATTACAAACAAATGATAACTATAGAAGAACGAACACATCTTGTAGAGGAATATTTGCTTCGAATGGGTACATTTGCTTTGTTCCATACGTGACATCCTAAGTTACAGAATAGGTGTATCTACAAAGTTATAATCATTACATTAAAAGCATCTCTGAAGTCATTTATTTCCTAGCGAATTAATGTAATCTTATTAACATTTTCGCATGTTCTGTATTTATTTATTTATTTAATTAAAATTATACTTGTTGCTTATCTAAGATATCAGTGACAGCATCTTTGAGTGATTGAAGTGCATTTTCTCCAAGTTGAAATGCATTGACGGGTGGACGTGGCACTTTTCCATGACATTCTAAAGGAAGTTGCATTTTTGCTTGCAGCTGTTGTGCTACTTGTGTAACTCCTTGTCCAAGAGCACCTACAACCTTTCAAATTAACAAAGAACATTTTATATTATATGGTATTAATAGGGCATTTTTTAATTACGCGTTAGAGTAACATGTCGAAAATAATGTTTTTTGTAATCTAAATAATATAGGTTGGCTGGTTGGTTGGTTAATGGTATTTAACATCACTTTCAACAATATTTCAGTTAGATCGTGGTAATATATTGTTGTTATTTAACAGTATAGTGCATAAAGTCTATATTTGGAAGTGGCTTTATTTTAGCTTTATTGGCGGATTTGACAAAAAATCGCAAAATATAAACACCGCCAATATTTCATACTTTAGGGGATACAGTAACCTAATATATACTATTATTTATGTTAAACTTCCCTTGTTTAAGCCATTTTTACAACTTAAATGATTACAAAACGACAGGCGATTAATACTTTGCTTTAGGTGGAAGTGAGTAAAATTCATTACGTTTGGAAATGAACAGTCACACAAAAGTATAGGTGATAACGGTAAGAATGGCAAAAATATATTCTTTTCATGAAACCGCCAACATAAATATCCGCCAATAAATCGGATTTATAAAACCGCCAAATTCTGACAATCGCAGATATAAAGCGCTATACAGTATACAGTATACAGTAAACAATGTACATGTATGACCCATGTTTTGCGCAGATGATTTTTTTTAGCTTTGTCTAATCTGTTTAAATGTGTATTATTCACTACAAAATCACGACTTTAGAAATAAACAATATTTTCAAACCCGTTTGAGTCCATCAATGTGTGGCTGGACAAATGCTGCAACCCTTTGTCCAACATTTCCATGCAAGTCAGTGAATGCATTTCTCTTGTATGCTGGTACATGATGGAGTGCTTTACCAAAGTGTTCCTCTATTCCTTCAACTAACTCACGCAACAAGTTATTGAGTGTTGCATGATGAGCATCTGTTCAGAAATAAATAAAAATATAAAACTTGTTAATGTTCATTTGGTAGCCATTAATTGGATTAACCAAAGGTGTTGCGTCGTTGGTAAACATTGTACCAAGAAATATGTATAACGATTATAATGAAGGTCAACATAGGGACAATATGGATAAAACATAATACAGCGACAATAATTAATGATATAGTACGGTTGTAATACAACAGCATGATAACAGGAATCGAAAAACGAAGGACAGTAATTATATACCATGACAACAACGAAGGACAGTAATTATATACCATGACAACAACGAAGGACAGTAATTATATACCATGACAACAACAAAGGACAGTAATTATATACCATGACAACAGAAGAATACAAAGTAATACACATATAGATATTAAGCCAATCTACAATACGATTCCAAAGTAAAGAGTAATACTCATGTTTTAAATCAAGCACCGAATTACCAAATCTTCATCTAAAATATGCATTGTAATAACAAATGTGTTGTATCTAAATACATACAAGTCTGATTTATTTCAGGTGTGAATTTTTCAATTTCACATGTATTTCAATAAAAATAAATTGTGACATCCTTTTGCTATATCACGCGTCCAGCAGGAATATATATGCAACACCTGTGGCTTTATGGCACAATGGGAACTAGTTGCTATGGTTATAGGGTTTAGCACCAATTTCAACAATATTTTAGGAATATCGTGGCGTTTATGGCTCAATGGAAGTATGTAACCTTCTAGTTTTGAAATACACTTACAGACAAGTTCATCTACGGTAGAAATAAGATATACAAATTCAGCACTGTGGATCCAACTTGAGCCAAAGCATCAACAGCACTATTGAATACTTCATGCATGTTGTCAACTTTTCCCTCAATGAATGTTTTTAGTTTTTCTGGTAGATGGCTCTTGAATAAAATGAAGGTCAGCTTTACCATAAAAACATATATCTAACACATTTACATTTCACATTTCACACAGGAGAGATTTGATCTCATAAATCTAATTTAAGCATTCCACGTTATTATTGAAATGCATGTGCCAAGCCAGGAAAATGAGCGGTAGTGTATGCTTGTGTTAAGGGTATCGAATTCCATCTGTGTGGTATGTTTTGTCTTTACATTTTATTGTTAATCTTTAGCGGTATATTGTAACAATATAGATTGACAACATTCATGAGTGCATTTTTGTTTGGGTAGACAATTGAATGTACATATTTTGTATGTTACAGTTATCAGGCCAGGGGTAGTCATAACATCGACGATCAAAATTGCTTGTTTAATTTAATTATGTATGTGTTTAACACAATTTTTGAAACCATCATCGTGAATGATTAAAGCAATTTAGGACGTGGAGTTGTTTTTAAAAGAAGTCAAGAAAATGGTAATATTGCCTCCATTTATTTGGATAAGTAAGTTATTGTTAGAAGCCAGTAAGCATATCTGCTTTGGATATTAGTAAAGATGAAAATAAAAGTTATTTTCCGAGGTTGAAGCTTATATCAGCCCTTGGACAGACAACCATCTGCATCAGTAGTTGATATGTAATACAACGAAACATTGATAATTGAAGACACCTTATATAGGACGCATATTATGTCACTATGGTACAACAGTGTGTGCTCATTGTTTTAATAAATATTTGTATTTTTAAGCATTATAACAATCTGCTATTGTAATATCTATGTTTATATCATGGTTACTTTGAGCTTAAGTGGTCTGTATATGCTGTTGTTTAGTTTCTGACATAGATTGAATTGGGATTAGGATCGTTATGAATGTCCATATATCCATTATTTCCCGATTGTCATCCTTGTATCTTGAAGATTGATGTTATGAACAAAAATTGTTTATTTTAATTTCGGTGATATTTGTATATCTTTTTTGATTGGTCAGTTTTATTGGTGGAAGAAACCAGAGGACCCGGAGAAAACCATCGACCTGTCACAAGTCACTGACAAACTTTATCACATAATGTTGTACACATCGCCCTGATCGAGATTCGAACTCACAATATCAGTGGTGATAGGAACTGTTTACATATGTAGTTGTAAATCCAACTACCATACGATCACGGCCACGACGCTATAGTTAGGTTATTACTGTATTACTATCGTTATCAAATATACCCACATGAAGGCCCCATGAAATCAAATCGAATGCTAAATACCCCAAACTGAATTCTAAATATTCAAAAGTAGAAGACTTACAGTGCTTCCAAGTCTCTCTTGCCATTGGAGCCACCTGTCAACGCTGTAGTTGCTCCTAGTAGTAAACCTGTTCAAAATACAATATAATGTAGACAATTCGTTTTACAAAATGCATCATACAAATTTATTTAGAATGTTGAATACTCAATTTTACTTATATTAAATATATACGCGTTAGCCAGAAAAAAAACCTATGCAAACTAATCAGGAAGTAGTACATTTTTGACTGATCATTTATGCAATAAAACGAAAAAGAAATACCACACTGGGTATAATTCCTAAATCAAATAGAAAAATAGTAGAAAGAGGCAAAGTTGATACCACTAGCAAACATACATAGGACATTGTACCTGTGTTATGGAATGCAATGTTATTAAATCCACAACTGCCACTGAGGACGGCATAACTGCATCGTTGGTGGAGAATACATCGGTCTTTGCACGTTCCAGTAGACAATCTGCAACAATAGGCAATAAGTTATTAGGAGTTGCCATCTAAACCCCGTTGCATGGAAAAATATTGACACTATACAAAGTAAATCGTAATTAAACTGTCCGTCTATATGCAAATTCCAACGACATCTTATTTTCCTACACGACGTAGTATTCTGGTCATGCCGAAATAAACAGTTCACAAATTTGATTTACCTATCAAAGACAAAAAGTCAGAGTTAGAAAATATAAAATGTCATTCTGATATTACTACAGTAGATTTTGGAAATAAAAACGTAGATATCTAATTTAGTACACTCGAAACGTCTCTGGAATAACCTTGGTCAGCTACGCTCAAAGTCAAAGATTAGAAAGACAAATAATTTAAACGTCTTTGGAAGCAAGAAAACAAAAGACAGGATAGCCAAACTGGAGATTGTTTTGACCTTTCTAAAAACGTTTTTGTAAACGATTTGCATTATTTGATAAATGTTTTAGTTTGTCTGTATGTAAATGTATTCTTATGGTTTTCTACCGATAAAACACTGATTAGTAAGCTATTATATAGGAATGGACAATTCCTTATCTTTTAATAAAATGATAAACAGACGGCAAAATACACACCAAATATAATCCTGTAAGAGGTCATTGCAAAGCGGATAAGTAGATTAAAATAATGTGTACTTATTACTCCATGACAGGGTTGTTAATCTGGAATGCATTCTGTTAATAGCGACACAAGAGTGTGCGATTTCGACTCTCCAACGTATCAAGATGAAATCAATATAAAGTTGTTTGGTATTGACTAAAAGAAGGTCGGTAATTTTGTCATTGCCCCTTGCACCAATGAAGCTCACCGCCCAGATCTGACTTGATGGTTTTTTCATGTCGCGCTATAGTTTATAATCCAAATTGTTTATAGTGACACAGGGCCTAGGATAGGTGTCAAAGAAAATTCTTCTGAAATCTTGAAACTAATTCAAATTACAAGAATGGCGAATGGACACTGAAAAGCCTAAAAGTAACCATGAATCTATTTTGCTTAATTAAAAAAAAAAACAAATATAGAACAAAAATGTATATAGATTCTAGATAATTGTTTTTACAACAAATACCAAAAAAACCCTCTACATATTTACAGATCAGATGTCATCTAGTCAACTATCATCCGCACCATTTCGTGTTAAAATTAATTTAAGATATGAACGGCTTGAATGACTGATTTATAAAAAAAATGTGTTGTGCAATTCCATCCTGAATGAACACTTATGACGTTCTATAAATTCTGGACGTGTCATACCATTCAGAAAAGTACTAGTAATATAGTCAATATACGTACATTGTCGGATCAATTTATTAGTACGAGTTTTAGAAACAGGTAGAAAAGGCGAGCCTTTGTTGAGTTTTTCTGACCTGTTTTGCAGCGAGTGAAAAAGAATTTTTCCGACAATATTATTATGCGTATATAGTATTATGCTGGACTGTAAGCAAACCCCAAAACAACTGCCAAAATTGTCGACAAAGCATAGAAACAAGCACCGTTCTAATCATGTTTGATGGTGTCTTCTGTGAAATCCGCGTTTATGCTGTATTTTTGACAGTCGCTCAACATGAATCAGATACTAGAAAAGTTATATCTTGGTCAGTGACCGTATATAACAAAAATATCCAGTCAATGCAATTTGACTGCTAAAATAGAACCAGTGCAGGATAAAGAATTATAATGTATGCTTATATGTTATTGTCTATAATCCAAAATAAAATAATACATCCATTAATATATCATATAAAGTACCTACACAGATCCAATGAAAATGAATAAGGTGGAAAAACTCACCATTCTGCTTATTCATACCGATTACATAATTTACATATTCATGAGACAATACCTATCTATGTACAACGTCCGGTATTGCACGATCATATTTTTCTTATCGTTACATCCGGAAATCAGGAAACGCCAGTTTCGTCAGCTTAAATAATGTAATGCTAACAATCATATTCAATATACAGTACATAGGCACGTTTAAATTTGTCAGTATCATTTGGTTTCTGATAATGGCAACATGTTTCGAAACTAAGGTGATCCAATATATGTGAAGCAATCGAGCACAGGTAACCCAGGTGTATTATGCTCTGTGTTACCCTTTCAAAAGACAACTCAAACACTTTGAAAATGAAAACTGATTACCGCGTTGTGTCAAATAAAGGTAATAACAAAATTACCGAACTCCGAACAATCTTACGAAGGGAAAGTCCAAACTCATAATTATATAAACAGACAAAATCAGTCAACAACCGGAAAACTGTGAAAACCGTAATGACCCTGACTTGGTACAGGCATTTCTAAAGAAATGGTGGGTTGAATCAGATTTTAAGGCGCCAAACCTCCCGCTCTCATTACGGTTCAAAGGTTCCGGCTGTCACTGTAACAGTATTTAAACACAGGAACAAAATAGGTAAAATAGTTGTCAAAGTAGTACCATATTCGGTGACGTAAATGTCAAAAATATTTTTACGTCACACATTGACAAAATAATTATTGACATTGTTAACTTCTTTATCTTTATACATTTTCACTATATGAAAATGCATCGCTTATAATTTTTTCTGCAGAGACGGAATATATTTCGACAAGATATTGGTATCGGAATATAAACTTTTTAAGAGATCGAATAAGGCGAATCTTTTTATAGCCCTGGTCCAGTAGCCTGTTTCTCAGATGAAGATGACGTTTCAGGAAATCAGAATAATTGCTACTGGCCCTTGCATAGCGAATCAATTGCGAGATGTAAACACCATATGCAGGAGAAGCTGATATATTGCTGCACATGTTTGGAAAATTTATGATTTTAAAATTGAAGTCGTCCCGCTTATCATAAATTTTAGTACTGAGTTGACCACTGTCGTCAAATTCGAGGTATAAGTCCAAAAATGATGCGGACGAAGCTGTATCGGTGGTCTCTTTAACTTCCAGCTCTGGAGGATATATCAATGGAAGAAATTCTGCAAATCTAGAATTATTGATAGATAAAACGTCATCAATATACCTGTATGTGAAATTAAAGGCTCTAGCCTCATGAATCTTCTTATCTTTTACAAGCTTTTGAAGAAACTCCGACTCGTATGAGTATAAAAATAAATCGGCTAGAAGAGGGGCACAATTCGTACCCATTGGTATGCCGACGACCTGCTGAAACAGTGTCCCTCCAAAGGAGACAAATATGTTATCGATGAGGAACTCCAGCATACTGATCACTTGTTCCTCGGAGTAGCATGTTTTACCTTTATGAATTTTGTTTGAAAAATATGTAGAATTGTAGCCTAACACAACAAAATTTGAGCCATAGTTTCTATGACTAAAAGCTTTATGAATTGTTTCTTTTAAGCGGGTTTTTAATTTGTCATGCGGTAGGGTGGTATATAGAGTTGAAAAATCAAAAGTTTTGATGGAGGATACCTGAGAGAAAGATCTTGATTTCAGGTTATCCAAAAGATCTTTAGAATTTTTCAAAATCCACATGTGATTTATGCCACTACGCGAGTAAACAGTTTCACAATATTTCTGTTGTCCCTCTTTTACTGCAGACAGAATCTTTGTCAGGTGAATAGACAATTCTTTCGTCGAACAAGTTGATGATCCCGCTATGTACCTTTCTTTGTATGGTGTCTTATGGAGTTTAGGTATCCAATATAAATAGGGTAAATCCTCAGACTCTTTACCAGAGGGAATGTTTAAAGAGGTCATGAATGATCTGTGGTTAGCTAGGATTTCATCTTTGTCGAACGAAGTTGGTTTGTATGTGGTATTACTAGAGGTGTTGCTATTTATGCCTAATTCCTTGATTAGGCATTCGAAGTAATATGATTTACATACAAACACGATATTGTTGGAAGCCTTGTCCACAGGAACGATAACATATTTGTCATGAAGAGAGGAAAGACACTTAACAGCTTCTTGGTCTTTAAATACAGACTTAGGTCGACTATTAACACAATTTTTGAGTTTGTGAATCCGACCTTGTACTAGAGACCTAATTGTTCTAACCCAGTCTGACAAGGACTCTAACTCAGGATCTTGGTCTACTTCTCTCTTTATCCACCTTCTGGCATAATCTTCAACAGCATCCATAATTATCTTGAAATTATGTTTCCAATTGATGTGTTGAGGTTCTCTGAATTTAGGACCATGAGAAATCACCTTTCGGAGGCCATCTGAAAAATTGCAAATTGCTGAAGAAAAGTTTGAAGATACCAAAGAGATATCCAGAAACCGTAAACTAAGTTAAACAATGAGTTATTCTTCATTTGAATTGATTTGTATATAGCGCCATCACTCGTGTGTCAAAGGAGGTTACGTTATTTGTACCGGATGCAACATTGGAGTATTTGATCATATGTCCTTGGAATTGTTTGAAATGCCAATAAGTAAGTGAAACAAAAACAGATATATAAGCAAACAATGTATGAAAATTCATAATAAATTCACACGCACACATCATATATTTTGAACTATAAAGAGTAATTGGCTATTAAATATACTATATATACTAGGTAAAATTCGAGAAACGATGTAATAAATACAACTACAAAACACTACACAGAAAAACAAAAGATTGAGTAACACGAACCCCATTATATACCGGGGTTTGAAACCAGGTGCCCCGGAAGGGTGGTAGTTCCTGTTCCACATGCGACACCCGTCGAATGAAGATTGCCAATATATTTAACTCTAATATTCTAATGATTGAAAGAATGCATTACAATTTTAGAGATATATAAGCAAACAATGTATGAAAATTCATATTAAATTCACACGCACACATCATATATGTGAATGCAATTATATTTTGTCTTGAAATGTTGTGCGTTATAAACTAAAAGATCCCACTGTTTAAGATTAAGCAAAAATTAGAATGATTATATGTATTCATGTTTATGAAATTTAAAATAAAAGTATATGGTTTGCTAATTACAAGTATTTATATATATTGTAGAGAATTAAACAATTTCTGATTGTAATTTATGTTGAATACAATGTTTGGATGTATGGATGTGTAAATAAACAAAATAATCACATATGATTGTTTTCAAGTAACTGCTTTCATTTCATATCGAATATAGATAATACATATATTTACACATCACTTGTTTCCGTCAACAGAGGCGTAATATATATGTCAAATGAGATCGGGAGCATATTACTACAACTTAATCAAAACAATTCTTCACAATTTACAACATGCAAGAAGATGAGATTCGTGTCATTTTCCAATCCATTATTACTCTCTAGGGAAATCCTGGTGCAGGATAAACAACTTCGCTGGTGTTCTGGGCTAATCAAATATACAACTCATCTTTAGGATTGGGCGTAAATGAATGCATGTTAGTTAAAAGGAACTTGCATCTTTTTCAATTGAGCAACAGTTTGTTAGGATTGGTCGTTGATGGCCCGTTGCAAGGCAAAAATCCCAACCGACTTCCCTATGGCAATTAAAACATCCATCCGTATGCTGATAACACGGCGATACTTTTTGTTAATCCGATTACTGTTTGTGTGCTATGACTAGTCATAGCTGATAGTGAGGACTTGATGCTACAACAACCAATAAATCAATCACCTTGTATACGATGTAATGTTGATAAATTTATTTTGAGAAGGACAAATAAGCTTACTTCATGCGTTCTTTCGTCGTGAATTGAAGCCGAAAAGACGAAAAACAGCTATACAAACACTTTTTAGTGGGGTTCGTGTTACTTATCTTTAATGTTCTGTGTAATGTTTTGTAGATAGTTGTTTGTTGTTTGTTATTTTTCTTTTGGCCATTGTATTGATTGTCCTTTGATATACTGCTTCTGATTAACTCTTTGGTATCCTAAATCTTGTCGTCCTTCTCATCCATGTTCTCTAATATCCATATGGTTTGTAAATTGAATTTTGGCAGTTGAATAATTAGAAATTAATGAACCTCCTAGTTCTATCCATTGTTGGATAATGGGATCGCCCGAATGAACGGTGAACCACTTTTAATGAAATTATTGGTGAAGTCTGAAGCATAAACCGAGCTATGTACCAATATATATCGTGGTGTTTTATGTGTTGTGTTGAGGAAACGAAATCAAATTATAACCTCTCACACACTTTCAAAAGAGAACAATCCGCCGCAACATACAGTGCTGCCTCATAAGTATTCGCGAAAATAAGAAAATGGCTGCGATCGGTAGTGCGAGTTGAAATTGTCACCGATGTATTTCGTTGTAATAAAAAGAACTACATAGTTTTAAGCTGTCTTGAGTTACCCTTTTGAACGTTCCCCAAATATGTGACGTAATTTTAAGGTTTACAAATAAACAGAGGTGTTTTCAAGATGGGTCGCAAGTCAAAGGAACAGAGTGAGGATCGGAAACAACTGGTTGTGGATTTGATACGGGAAGGGCATAGAAATTGTGAGATCGTGAAATTGTTGCATATACCTGAATCTACAATTCGTTCAATTTGGAAGAAGTACAACAGCACAGGTAATTTTGAAAACATTCCCAGAGTTGGACGACCAAGGAAAGTGACACGACGCGGTGAGGTTAGATTATTGAGGACGGTAAAAAAGAATCGTGGCAAGGTTTTAAGAGAAATTACCAATGATTTCAATGAAGGGGGGGGGGAGTTGTTCGTGTCCACCCAAAGACTATACAGCGTTATTTACACAAAAACAAAATTTTAGACGTGTTGTTCGTAAGAAAATGGTGGTCAGAGAGGTCAACAAAAAGAAACGACTTTCTTGGTGTCGGGAACGACGGAGATGGACTGTTAATTTACACTGGAATCAAGTAATATTCAGTGATGATTCGCAGATAGTTATTGGACAACATAACCGTGTGTACGTGTGGAGATCTTCGAATGAGGCTTACCGCCCCGAGTGCATGTGTCCGCCATATCAGAGGAAGGTGTCTGTTATGATCTGGGGGTGCATTACATGGTATGGTGTGGGAACTTTATGTAAGGTTGATGGTAATATAAATGCTGTGAAATATCGTGACATCCTTGATAATCATCTTTGGCCCGTTTTAGCCCGTCATTTTGCTGACAAACCTTATCGTTTCAAAGATGACAATGCCCCTGTCCATCGGGCCCGCATAATTGAAGAATTCAAACGAGACAATGACATTCATGGCATGACATGGCCAGCTCAGTCTCCGGACTTAAATATTATTGAAAATTTGTGGCTTCGCATGAAGAGATCGCTACAAAATGCAGCAGGAAACATACATACTCCTCAAGAACTGTTTACTGCCATTCAGGATATTTGAATGAACTTTACTGTGGATTACATTCAGAACTTATATACCTCTATTCCACGCAGGATTCTGGCAGTTATACGGTCGAAGGGTTACCTCACAAAATATTAGGGTAAGTTTTTCATTTTTACCTAGTGTATTTTAATGGTGCAAAGAGCAATAACTCAAACTCGTTGACGTCCGCCATCTTGTTTTCGCGAATACTTTTGAGACGCGCTGTAGGTTAATTATTGGTGGATTCACCGCCAGTTTTTAGGAGGGGGGGTTCATGGCACATCAGTGTTCACAGTAGTTTTACGTAGATCATTCTTTATCCTTTTGTCCTTTTTTATGTTGGCCATTGTATTGTCTGCCCTTTGATTTACTGTTTTTAAGTAACCCTTTCGTATCTTTAAACTTTCCTTGATATATGTTTATACAGTCGAATTTAATCGGTAGAAATAAATGATGTGCTATAGAACCCATGAAGCAATAATGCACATTGTGTCTACCAGATATAAGACGATAGGGATGTACATGAGTAATATTACATACTGGTTCTTAGTAAAAGTCTCATCCTGGACAATTGTTAAATTATCTCATCTTTTACATATGGTATTTTAAACATTTTATTTTATTAATATATATCCTACTTTTAGCTATAGCTATAGGGGACCCGTGTTGTTAATCTTTTTCGTGTTTTGTGTTGTGATTTATTGTATTGTTTGTCTTCGATAAGTGTGTTGTGTGCACAATGTTGCCATTGTCTCTGGGTTGTCCATTCTTGGTTTCCTTTCGGTTTTCTCTAATGAAGTAGTAACAGCAAGTTGTTTGTTAAAGCTTCAGTAGTTGAAATGAGAAATACAGAAATGCACATCTAAATATTAGAAGGAATCCATTGTGAAGTGTCAGTATGATTGGTTCACCAATCACAGATAAACACGACAGAGAAATGAACATTAGGATCAAAAGAAAAAAAGAACATTCAGTTTTAAGTGCTGAACGACATTGTCGTGACAATTTCAGCGGTATATATATGACGAAGGCACATTTATTTTTAGGTATTTATTCAAAATAAATCTTATAAATATATCCACAATTAATTTAAAGGTGCAGCTGTTGTACCAGCACCTAAGGCATTCAATACGGATTGTCCAAGGTTAGTGACCAAAGTACCAGCAGATTGGGCGGCTACTTGTCCAGCATGTTTAGCAATATTGGCCAGATGAGGTTGAATGTTTGTTATTGTCTTATCTGTAAGCATAAAGTGAAGACATGACATGCAGATTAGAAAACAGCAATCAACGTGTTTTTTCTCCATTTGTGTAGGATTGTAATGGTAATAATAAAAGAACAAAGCTAGTAGTGGAGTATATGATTCGAATGTGTAGGATTGTTTTGCTTCATGCATAACAGGGGTCGTCATGTTCGTGATCATATGGTAGTTGGATTTACAACTACTTATGCAATCAGTGCATATCACCACTAAAGATCTGAGTTTGAAATACGATACAACATTATGTGATAAAGTTTGTCAGTGACTTGCTACAGGTCGGTGGTTTTCTCCGGGTACTACGGTTTCCTCCACCAATAAAACTGACCGACACGAAATAACTGAAATTTTGTTGAAAGTGGCGTTAAACGTCATAACCCAGGTGTTCACAAAGGGTAAGCAGTAAACTATGGGAAATGTGACATAGGCAGACTAAAATCATCATGAACAATATTGATCAGTTGTCACTTCCGGTCACATTTAGGAAAGAAATATCGAACCTATTAAATGTTAATTTAATAATGAAAATTATTACTTACGTAAGATATCAGTGACAGCATCTTTAAGTGCTTGAAGTGCATTTTTACCGTGTTGAAGAACAGCTTGTCCAGAATGCTGGAGTTCATGTACATGAGGTTGGGCTTGTACTTGTACCTGGTGTGCTGTGTCTGTAACTCCTTGTCCAAGAGTACCAACAACCTTTAAAATTAACAAAAAAATAATGTATTTAATAAGGTACAGGTATATAAACGGCAATTGACAATCATTTGTATATTTTTGGGGAATAATGATACGTTTTTTCTTCATTGTGTCATATTGTTTTCAATGTTAAGCGTTTAAGCAACGCGTTTCAAGATAAGGAGAACAGGTAGAACATAATCTTATTAGTAACCCACAGAATATAATTGTTATTAAAACAGAATATCAAATTAACAGGAGATCGTCGTGATAATATGATAGTTAGATTTGCAACTACATATGCAATAAGTGCCTATCACCACTAACACTGTGAGTTCGAACCTCGCTCAAGTGCAGATAAGTGGTTTTCTCTGTATACTCCGGTTTCCTCCACCAAAAATATTGACCATCACGATATAACTGAAATATTGTTGAAAGTGGCGTTAAGCACTATAACAGTAACAATAACCTTCAAAGTAATGCAAATAAGATTTCAATTATTTGTTTTTCACATTCTTATATATTATCGCTTACCACTCATATTACAACACGTTATATGAGTATACAATTTTTCCATTCTTGTCCAATCAACAAAATCAACAATGCAACATTTTTTTATAACTGGCGATACTTTAACACTCAATAGATACAATATTCTCAAACCTGTTTAAGTCCATCAATGTGTGGGTGGAAAAACGCTGCAACACTTTGTCCAACATGGTGAAGTAAATCACTGAATGCGTTTCTCTTGTGTGCTGGGATATGATGGAGTGCTTTACCAAAGTGCTCCTCTACTCCATCAACTAACTCACGCAACAAGTTATTGAGAGCTGCATGATGAGCATCTGTCAAGAAATAGATAAGAAATAAGACTTGTTATTGTGCATAGGTATTGGTATTCATTAATGAGATTAAAAAACAAATATTTGTGTAGGTGGTAGATATTGAATCATTGATACTGTATCAATATAATGTGGCTCAATATTGCGAAAACATAGATACAATATAATACAACGACAATAATTAATTGCATAGTACTGTTACATCACAAAAGAAAACACAGAAAGGGAATAATGATATAACACAGTAATAATTTCTACTAAAGAATAATCTGGATACAATACACGACCACATGAACTAGAATTCCAGAGAAAAAAACAATACAAGAAAAAAAAAGAAAATATTAAAACAATACAACATCACCCCGGCTAGAGTACAAATACAGAAATTAATAAAGCTAAAATACAAAACCATATGGCGAAATTAGAAGCAGAGACCAATATAAAATTAATACAAGAAAGGTCATTATTAACAAATGATTATTTATTTACACCTGCTACTTATCCATGTGTTACCAATACGATGGCATACACCCAACATATTTACTCTGCTCACAAGAAAATAGATTTTAAAGCAATATGTATATGATGAGACAAGAAGTAAGCAGGCATATACTGATGCGTGTGGTGTTACCCTCCTTAGGATTCTCTCAAAATATATAAGTTTCCGATTTTCGTCGTGCTTACGACCATCCAAGATATCGCAGAATAAAGAATGTCAGAATATCTTTTGTTCAAATTTGATAATTCTCAAAATGTATGAATAAACGAATATGTCTGCTATTCTTTGAATGGTATTAACCTGCCAAATCAGGTTGAATTAAATGAAGGTATTACTCAAGTTAATCTTCTAGCAAATTATATTGATAACCTAATAATAAAATTAAAATTCATTGAATAAAGGGAAATTCTGACAGGGAGACAGACATACAGAACCTTTTATTATGTCACTCATCTCTGGCAGATGTATACACTGATAATACAATGTGAGCATCAAAGTTCTGAATGCACTTACGGACAAGTTCATCTACAGTGGAAACAAGGTCTACCAATTCAGCACTGTGAGAGGTAGAGCCGACTTGAGTCAAAGCATCAACAGCACTATTGAATACTTCATGCATGTTGTCAACTTTTCCCTCAATGAATGTCTTCAGTTTTTCTGGAAGATGGCTGTTGAATGAAATAAATGAGTTTTTATCACACAAAAGAAATGAAAACAATTTAGCTGAATTATTTGTATTTCAAATTCGTTCAACTTCAGTCGTGTATTTTGCCATCATGAATTTACAATATACATGATTGCATATTAATTTGAGTATTGTCACACGTATAAGAACAATCAAATGCATGTAGCAGTATAAGTAGAACTCTGAACGTTTACATCTTTGTCAATATTACAGAGGAATCACATACTGTGAGAAAGCAATAGGGTTAGGTATATGTGATTTGTCTATATCTACTTTATACTGTCATGGTACATGTAGTGTTGAGTCAATGTTAAACTGTGCATATTGCTTTATTATTTATTTACTTTTAAATGGAATATATTGAACAAAAAACTCATGAAACAAATAATGATTTAATACTGAAACTACGTGTATTCAAAGTAATATTACACCAGTTTTGATTGAAGAACATTTTTTCCCTGAAGATTCAATTTGGAATAAGGCGGTATCTTTACTAAGCTATTCATGCATGTTTCAAGTCGAAATATGTTCCCACCAACTAGAAATATGCAAATCCGTGTACGTGTTTATCGTCCTCGTCATTGCGTTGTGGAGACTAATTAACTTTCGGTTGTTTTGTTCCGATGATTGCCGATCATGACCTCGTGAGGAAAAGATAAACATGGATGCTTATATAAGCACGCACACATTCCTGACAATGATTATTGAGGAATATGTCTGTTTCATGTCGTGTGAACCAATTTTATTCTGCAATTATTCTTATGTGGTACACACGGAATATATTTTGACTTGCATCTGACATTTGTTCATCAACTAAACAGTGCGCATGAGCGATAATCTCCCCGAAAGAGTTCAAGTCTTGGGTCACGCGTATATCATTTGCAATACTGTCCGGGAAGAGAGAATTATCTGCTGTCAAATATTTTGCGATTTGTTCTTAAAATCTGCCTTTCAGCGGATTTTTAATGTTATGCAGTTAATTTTAGTTAACATTAAGTGATATACTAAGTGAAAATATTTAATCCAAAAATTCCACGATATTTGCCTTTCATATTACTTTAACAGAAAGAACAATACTTACAGTGCTTCCAAGTCTCTCTTTCCCGCGCCGCCACCAGACAATGCTGTAGTTGCTCCTAGTAGCAAACCTGAGTAATATAAGATCAAACATAGTCAATATGTTGAAACATAATACATGATATTGATCGATTGATTGATGTTTAACGCCAACCTTAGCAGTATTTCAGCTATATCTTGGCGTACATTGTTTTATATATAAGACACTGAATACATGATTATACAATTATTTAGGATACCATATAAAAACAACAATCTTACTAATATTAAAGATACATTGTTTATCCAGTTTGAATAACATAGTCAGTTATGTCTATATTTGGGACAGATTATTGATGCAATTGGTGGTATTAAAACGTAGATGATGGAAATATTGTAACTACAATTAAAATGTGTTCTATATTGTTATTAGGAAGTCAATCATACATTTCGCTACTTTATACATTTAATCTATTTAATCTACTACAGGGATTTAACGGGTGTATGCATTGGACTTAACGTCTGTGTTGTTGAATGCAACCAACCCGAAGAGTCCATTGGTTGGCGGGGGGGGGGGGGGGGGGGGGCGAATCAATTACACAAATATCCATATGGATGGGTCGTTAATGAGTGCATCGTAGTTGGAGAATGACTCATCGTATTTAGAGAATGACTCGGTCCTTGTACGTGAAATACAACTTGAAACAACTCCGAATAAACAATATTTCATTGCCATTGTTATCTCGTTATATGGAAAATTATATAGGGATATACCAGAGCCATCTTTTTACCTTTTTGATTTATAGTTCTTGTCATGCAGGTAAAGTTGAAATACTACCCACTTGACGTTAAGAAACATAAATCGAAGGCTATGTTTCCCCTAGGTTGAATTCATCGCTACAAAAATTCTACGGTCGTAACCACGAACTGGTTGACAGCCATGAACTATCAATTTCTCAATATACCAATGGATCTTTGATCATTACCGCTATGAATATGTCCGACAAGCCTATTACCGGACTTTAGTGTAAGTAACATGGTGGTTGTCTTATAAGAAGCAGGAACTGCTTGTCCATCACAATCACCTGGATTCCTCCTCGGTTTTTTGTGGGGTCTGTGTTGCTCATTTGTTTCAGTTTTTTGCGTTGTATTCTTTTTAACTTTCTTTGTCTTCTGTCCTTTGTCTTATTCCCAATGTTGCCTGTATCCCTTGATTGCACATTCTTGATTTTCCCCTTGGGTTTCTCTAACGTTGATTCAATACAATGTGCTTAGGGATAGGTATTTTTGTTTTCTTTTCTTGCTTTACTCAAATAATGATAAGATTAATTTGATATATTTCTACAATTTCGCGATGGGCATAGCATACATGTCCGGAAATGTGAATAATATAATCACTTACTCTGTAATGTTTGTCCTGCAAGCTGAGTTCCTTGTGCCTTCAATTGTTCCAATAGTCCTAGTCCTACATCCTTAGCATGTTGTCCAACTTGCTTAAACGTATCAGTAAAAGCTCCCCCAACTTGTTTTAGAGTTTGTTTTAGTGAATCAAAGAAGCCACCTTGACATCCCGCAGCGAAGATCAAACACACAAGAATTAAAACCTTCATTTTATGCACTGAAAGGTATGATATAAATATTTAATATAGTTATCAGCATTGATTTGAACATCAGCGAAAATAGTCAGGGTTAGAAAATGTAGAATATCATTCTTATATTACTTCATTAAATTATGGAAATAAAACTTAGATAACTAATTTAGTGCACACGACCTGTTTATGGAATCTGAACCAGAAACAGAGCGCAAAACATTGGGAAGACAATTGTATTTAGAACCAACAAAACTAAAGGACTAAACACCATTGTCAAAATGGAGATTTATTTTAACAACTTTTGATCTTTCGAAAACCTTTTTTGTAAATTATTTGCATTATTTAACAAATGTTGTCATCTGTCTGTATGTAAATACATGCATATTTTTATCCTAACGATTAAAAACCTGACTGAAAACTATGATATAGTAATGCAAAATCTCTTATCTTTTTAATAGTATATTAAACAGACGGCAAAATATACACCAAATCTACCAACCTTATCAGTTGTGAACTGTAATAGGCCATTGCAAAACCGATAAGAAGTGTATTATAAAAAGTACATATTGCTATCCGACAGCATTTTGTAGTTTTTGAGTTTCATTTCCATATCGAATGCAATCAGTGTAAATCGAGTTTGCCAGTTCGACTCTCTGACCTGTCGAGATGAATTCGATATAATTTTGTTTGGCATTGACTAAGGGCAGGTCGGTGATTTTGTCATAGTTCCCTCTACCAATAAAATTCACCGACCGGGTAGAGGTTGATTGTTTTGTACGGCGTGTTAAAATTCATACATTTGTAATCTCAATCTTCACCGTATTGTCTACTGTATAATCAATAGTGTTCTCATTACATACATTTATTGTCAACTACAGCTTTGCGTTCATATCCGAAAACCAAAGCTGGCATTTTAGTGACACGAGCCTATGACAGATATCAAATAAAAGACTTCTGAAGTCTTGTGACTAGTTCAACATTAAATGGCCTGTTGTTATTTTAAATAACCAGAAAGGAGAATGAACACTGAAAATGATGATCTGTTAAAAGTAACCATCAGTCTATTTTGCTTAATGTAAATAACATAAATCAAGCAATATATATAAATATATATATATATACGTCTGAAAATTAAACCAAACAGTGCTAGAATTAGATTTTAGAGCTGTCAAATTTTTGTTCTTCCCTCGACGGGATTTGAACCCATACCATTGATACACTGCAGCACCATTCGCCAAGCCTTACGTCCAGCGCCCTAGACCATTCGGCCACATCCGCTATATATATATATATACGTCTGAAAATTAAACCAAATAGTGTTAGAATTAGATTTTAGAGCTGTCAAATTTTTGTTCTTCCCTCGACGGGATTTGAACCCACACCATTGATACACTGCAGCACCATTCGCTTAGCCTTACGCCCAGCGCCCTAGACCACTCGACCACATCCATATATAGAAATATAATTATCCGACCGATCTTACAGCTCTTTACATCATGAGCTATGAATTTTATTTAAAAAAACTTAGAAACACATTAAACATTGAATAAGTCTCTCGGTGAGACGAAGATTTTGTCAGTCAACAGTGTTTAATTCTTTATCACTTTGTTTTGTGTACTTGGCGTTGTTTTACAAACCATTTTAGACGTTTAGAAAAATAATTATATATAGCGTTTAGATAATTGGTTGTACTATAAATATCAATAACAATTATATAGCGAAATTCGTAGCTTTGTTCTTCACAAATGGGATATCTTCTTGTTGACCTACATCCACACCATTTCCTGTTAACATTAATTTAAAATAGTAACTTCTGATATATAATGACTTTAATGATCGGCTTAGATGTGTTGTCTAATTCCAACTTGAATTGACCCTTATGACGTTTTATAAAGTCTGGCTATGTCGTGGTATTTAGAAAAATACTATCTATATAGTTAATGTGGCGCCTATAAATTCAGAACGTGTCGTACTATTCAGAATAGTACCAATTATAATCAATGTGACGTTTTAAATATTTTGGACGCGTAATGCTTTTCAGAACAATAATATTTATAGAATTATAGTGTATACTTATGCCTTATTGTCTAAAATCCAAAAAAAAAAAGAAGATACATCCATTAATATATGATATAAAGTACCTACACAGATCCAATCAAAATGAATAAGATGGAAAAATTCACTATTCTGCTTATTTATACAAATGTACCCATTGCATAATTTGCATATTCATGAGACAACGCTTATCTTTCTACGACGTTTGGTGTTGCACGATCTTATTTTTCTTATCATTACATCAGAATACGCAAGCTTAAGTGATTTAATTTTAACCAACATATTCAATATCATGTAGGCACTTTTAAATATGTAAGTTTCTTTATGTTTCTGATAATGGCATTATGTTTCGCCAGTAATGTGACCGATTGTCTTAAATAACTTTATAGCCACTTAAGTTGTGAGTTCGAATCCCGCTCATGGCGAGCTGTACTCGATACAACATTATGTGATAAAGTTTGTCAGTGACTTGCGCCAGGTCGGTGGTTTTCTCCGGGTACTCCGGTTTCCTCCACTAATAAAACAGACTGCCATGATATAACTGACATATAGTTGAAAGTGGTGTTAAACTTCATACCCCCTAATAACTCACATAAGTGCAATAACCGAGCTAATCCCGATGTGTGGAAGAGAGAAATGTTACTATGCCCTGTGTCACCCTTTCATAAGTCAACTAAAACGGTTGGGAGCTACTGACCACGTGCATCAAACTAAAGTGCATATCAAATATTGCAAATCGTTCAAATTAAATTCAAGAATAAGTTACCCTCCATCTCAATCGATTTGGATATAGGGGTTATAGTCGTGTGTCAAAGGAGATCTAAAATATACTTTTCGGTCATTATTTGAGCCGGAAGTGTAAGGTGGAGGTATTTGGTCGGATGTCCAAGTGAAGCGAAAATATAAACATAAGCAAATGAAGTATGACAACTTTCATTAAATTCACAAGCTAACATCATATATGTTTAATCATCAAGAGAAATGGCTATTAAATATATAGAGGTACAATTCATGAAGCGAGGTAATTAAAACATCTCAGCATTCTGTTAGAAACAAAGATGGCGTCCACGTTATGCTAAATATCCACAGAGAAAGACAAGGACGTATTCACCGATTCACATCATTAAGGAAGAATACAAAAATGGACAACTTAGCACGACCTTATCATGTAGTATGCATACTGTATATGGCGAAATGGAAAGAAATGTAGGAAAATGGTACGATATTTTTTAGAAAATTCGTTCATGTGAGTGTTTGCACTTTGAGATAAGTTTGCAGATACCAAAAGGGTAACCCGATGCCGTAAATCATAGAGGTAGAGAAAATATACCGCCCTAAAGAAAAAGGACAGAAATGTATACAGTGATCTAAAAGACGCTACACAGAAAACAAAAGATAGAGAAACCCGAACACACTAAGAACAGGGTGTGAAAAATAAGCATGTGACACCGTTGTGTTATTCCTGTAACGAACCCGATGATAAATCATAAATGAGGAAAAGACTGGATGATGATTACGACAAGCGCAATATATCCTTAATTGCCATACCTAACTTGCCAACTTTTGCAATGGCAATCAAAAGTCCCCCCGGCAGCTATCACATTCTCACAACAATCAATGAATCAATATGTCTTTCTTACCAACAATAGAAATCGTCATCATGCGCTGAACAGTTTGGATTGTCTTGATCCTATGATACGTGATACTTTGTGTTGCGATCATTTCGCAGATATTTTCATCGTTATCATTTGCGTAATCAATGGAGATTCTTACTGTTACAAAGATATTTAATGTAACTTCATTGATACAAAACTAGTTTTGAACAAAATAGAGTTAAGGCCTTCCTCCTTTTTACTGCTAGGTATAAATTATAGTAAGGCTACCTCTATATAACAAGTCACTGTTTATAAAGGGAAGCCTTTTAATCTCCATATAAAGTACAACTGCTCATAACGAGCACATTTTCAAGTTTCGTTGAATGCCCTTTATATACAGGATTAACTGTGCTACTGATGATTTCAGGTGACTAATTATGAGATACATTGAGCACTGAAGATTTCACGAAGTCTGTGAGATGACGAAGAACAACAAAAGCTATAATCCTTAAATATCTTCAAATTTAAAGGGAACTTTGATTGTAAACACTTTCATATCCACACAATTTTGTAGAAAATCAACTAATTATATTACAATGGTAGTTCAGACATTTTAAAAGTTGGGTTAATTTCACGTCATATTGATATATAACCCATAATTAATTATATCTGAATAGCCATACAAATCTCAAATTTCTTTGATTAATAAACTGAATGTTTACATCACATTTATACTTTTTCAACAAGAAAAAATTGAAGATACCAAAGGGTAACCAGAAGACGTAAATCACAGAAAAACAGACAACACAATGGCCAAAGGAAAAAAGTACAAAAGGACAAACAGCGATCTACAAGACATTACATAGAAAACTAAAGATCAAGCAACATGAACCCCACTACTAATCGGGATATGATCTGGAAGGTTAGGATGTCTTGCCCCAAATGTGGTACCCGTCGTGTTACTCTTTTTTCAAACCCGTTGATAAGTCATGAATTAACATGTAATCAACATATACCAATATATTGAAAAATTCATCAACATTTGAGAAACTACGTTTGAAATTCCCGTTTTTCCACAAATGCTGTGGATCATAAAATGAAAGATTCCACAATTATTTTAAGATTAAAGAACAATTGGTATAATTATATGTATTCTTGTGTATGAAATTAAAAATAAATATTTATGGTTTGTTACTTACGTAGGTTTATATAATTATATTGTAGATAATTGAACAATTTGATTTGTGATTTATGTAATTATATTGTTTTCTCTTTCCGATCACCCGGGCATTTAATAAAGAAAGGCGATGAAACCAGCAAGAATCCTCGGCATTTCACCTCGATTTCAATGGCAACATTTGCATCTTATTGTTCTAATATAAAATAAACTTGTTGTATGTGGACTGAAGAAAATCTAACTGGAGATTAATTTAGTGTTAGCAAAGACCAGGGGTGACTTTAAATTACAATATTTAGCTTCTGCTGGTAGATATCAAATAAATTAATATACAATAAAGTTTGTGTAGAATTCTGAGAATAATCTTGCTTGGCTTCACCACCTAATATTTTCTTCATATCAGAAATGCTGGCCAAATATTTATTGTAATGCCACTCTGGAATCGAGAATATATGTTTTGTTGTTGTTGATAAATGTGTTTACTTATTTTTTTGTGATTGTATACATTGGATGCTATACTATCAACTCATACCTATGGATATTGATATCAATAAACAAATTTATCGCATGTAATTGTTTCCAAGTAACTCCTTTTCTTTCATATCTATTATAAGAAGAGCTTGAGGATATCAAAGGGATAACCAGAATCCGTAAATCGAAGAAGAACAGACAACACAATTGTCAAAAGAAAAAAGGACAAACAACGATCTACAAAACATACACATAAAATTAAAGATCGATTAACATGAACACGACTAAAAACCGTGGGTGAACTCAGGTGCTCCGGAATGGTGAGCAGTTCCTTACACAAGTGGCACCCGTCGTGTCAATCTTATAAAATCTAGACATCACTTGTTTCCTTCGATTCTGGTGTAATACATTTGCAAATAAGGGTAATAACAAAATTACCGAACTCCGAACAATCTTACAAAGGGAAAGTCAAAACTCATAATTATATAAACAGACAAAATCAGTCAACAACCGGAAAACTGTGAAAACCGTAATGACCCTGACTTGGTACAGGCATTTCTAAAGAAATGGTGGGTTGAATCAGATTTTAAGGCGCCAAACCTCCCGCTCTCATTACGGTTCAAAGGTTCCGGCGGTCACTGTAACAGTATTTAAATACAGGAACAAAATAGGTAAAATAGTTGTCAAAGCAGTACCATATTCGGTGACGTAAATGTCAAAAATATTTTTACGTCACACACATTGACAAAAAAAAATTTCACTTCTTTATCTTTATACATTTTCACTATATGAAAATGCATCGCTTATAATTTTTTCTGCAGAGACGGAATATATTTCGACAAGATATTGGTATCGGAATATAAACTTTTTAAGAGATCGAATAAGGCGAATCTTTTTATAGCCCTGGTCCAGTAGCCTGTTTCTCAGATGAAGATGACGTTTCAGGAAATCAGAATAATTGCTACTGGCCCTTGCATAGCGAATCAATTGCGAGATGTAAACACCATATGCAGGAGAAGCTGGTATATTGCTGCACATGTTTGGAAAATTTATGATTTTAAAATTGAAGTCGTCCCGCTTATCATAAATTTTAGTACTGAGTTGACCACTGTCGTCAAATTCGAGGTATAAGTCCAAAAATGATGCGGACGAAGCTGTATCGGTGGTCTCTTTAACTTCCAGCTCTGGAGGATATATCAATGGAAGAAATTCTGCAAATCTAGAATTATTGATAGATAAAACGTCATCAATATACCTGTATGTGAAATTAAAGGCTCTAGCCTCATGAATCTTCTTATCTTTTACAAAATGAGATATGTCACATATTATTACAACATTACAAAAACCATTTCTCCAGAAAAAGATCACACTCATATCATTTAACAACCCGTTATTACCCTCTAGGGAAATCCGGGGAATAGAAACAGGACTACAGGATAACACCCCCTCCTTTTACAGTGTACATTCGCTAAAATGCGTTCCTAGCTAATCAAATTAACACACCCACTCTTAAGGTTGGACGTAAATGAGTACACATATTGCTTAGAAAACGTCACACACCTTGTATTTAAAAACAACTATGACATTTTTTAACTGAGCAATATTTTGTTAGGATTGGTCCTTGATGTCCCATTGCAAGGCAAAAATCGCAACCGTCATTCTTATGGCAAGTAAAACATTCATCCGTATACCGATACCAACACCATCTTTGTGTCTATCCGATTATTGTTTGTGCGGAATGACTCGTCATAGATGATAGTGATGATATGAAGTTGTAATAAGCAATAAAGCAATCAAGTTCTAAACGATGCAGTGGTGCCAAATTCACTTAGAGGAAAGAAATGAAAAGTGCGAGGCATATTCCATTTTACACAACACGTAACTCGTATGATGCTATGAAATGTAAATGTTATTCCTGATAAATTGATGATAACTATGACGAAGAACAGCAATACCATTTGCTTAAGATATTTTACTTCCATGTTCCTTAATATCCATATGATTTATCATTTGAAATTTGACATCTTAGAATTTAATGAACCTCTTGGTTCTATCAATTGTTGGATAATGGTGTTCACTTAAAGGGATGGTGCAATATGATTAATCAAATTATTAGCACAGTTTTAAGTCTAAACAAGTAAAAACCAACATTGTTTCAAGTGATGTGTAAACTTCTATTTTAATGAGAGGAAACTAAAACAAAATATAACCTCGAACACACTTTCTTAAGAAAACAATCCATCGAAACATAGGTTAATGAGCGGTGGCATTACTATTATGTTCATATAGTAGTATTTTGTTAGTGAAAATATAAAGTATTGCTGCTCTTTAAATACCATGGACCAGTAATGAAAATTATCTCTACCAGACGGATAAAATGTGCCCGAAAATTATCCAATATGCAACTGCAATTGGTCTCAAGCAACATCTAGCATTTTACGAATGTCAAATTTTCACATCGTATAGCATGGTCGATGGCATCACTATATGTTTATACATGTAAAGTATAATGTTGCCAATGGAAAGTATTTATGCTCATTAGATCCCATGAACCCGGTATACACATTGCCTCTGTCAGACATAACACGATAGGGATGTGCTCGAGAAATATCCAATATTCAGCTAAAATTAGCCTTTAGCAAATGCCATAAGTTTCACGAATGTCGACTTTTCACATCGTTTTCATATGGTGTATTTAACATTTCTATAGTATACGTTATCAATAGATATCCCGTTTGTAGCTATGTTACATGTAACTTTACATGTTACCTTGGTAATGGGAGTTGTAATAGCAATGTGATGCTAACAGCCTTTAAAAGGTTAAATTTGGAATTCACGAATGCACAGTTAAACAATAGAGGGAACCTTTTTTCAAGTGTTAGTATGATTGATTCGCTAATCACCAAGAAATACAACAGAGAAATTCACAATAGGAAAAAAAAAGAAAAGCAATGTTCATCCAAAGGTACTGAACTACATTAATAGTGACCAATGCAGCATACGATATATGAAGAAGGCACATTTATGCATAGGTATTTACTCAAATTAGATGTTAAAAATATATCCACAATTAATTTCAAGGTGCATCTGCATTCAATACGGATTTCCCAAGGTTAGTGGCCAATGCTCCAGCAGATTGGGCGGCTACTTGTTTAGCATGTTTGACCAGATGTGGCTGCATGTTTGTTAAAATCTGATCTGTAAGTATAAAGTAAAGACATGCCAGAATTGAGAACAGCAATCAACGTAATGGTTGCATTTATGTGTACATGTAGTTTAAAGCAAGACCATTTCCCTTTTTTGATATTCATAATTGATATCAATGACATAGTAATAATAAAAACAAAACAATCACTCGGGTTTTTCAATTATCGGGCATACTCACCAATATCAGTTGTGAACAATACAACAATAACATGGTAACATCAATGAAGCAGTAAAATTACAAACAAATGATAATTATAGAAGAACGAACACATCTTGTAGAGGAATATTTGCTTAGAATGGGTAAATTTACTTTGCTCCATGCGTGACATCCTAAGTAACAGAGTAGGTGTATCTACAAAGTTATAATCATTACATTAAAAACATTTCTGAAGTCCTTTATTTCCTAGCGAATTAGTGTAATCTTATTAACATTTTCGCCTGTTCTGTATTTATTTATTTATTTATTTATTTATTTATTTATTTATTTAATTAAAATTGTACTTGTTACTGTTTGTGTAACTCCTTGTCCAAGAACACCTACATCCTTTAAAATTTACAAAGAACATTTTATATTATCATCCTCTAAAGAGCTAACATCGTGGGTTAAGCTGCAAGTAGAAATCTTTTGTAAGGCAAGCCGCAGGTGCGCCTTACAGAAGATTTCTACTTGCAGCTTAATCCACGATGCTAGCTCTTTAGATGATGATAATGTTTTTGTTTTCTGTGTAGCGTTTAATTAGTGTTCGTGTTCTATATTGTCGTCTGTATAGCGATTTTAGTGCATCTGCTGTATAATAAATGACCCATTTCCATGTGACCTTCACCAGTGTTTTAAATAACACGTCACAGCTTGTGTTGATGTGAGTGTTCTGAAAATAGCCATCCAATAGCCATAGTTGACCTAATACCACTGCTCTTATAACCCTGTTCAGATGGTCAGATATCTTGCATAATATATCACAGTGCACACATGATACACGCTACAGTACAAACTAAAAAATTGTGTTAATAGTCGAACTAAGTCTGTATTTAAAGACCAAGCAGCTGTTAAGTGTCTTTCCTCTCTTCATGACAAATATGCTATCGTTCCTGCGGACAAGGCTTCCAAAAATATCGTGTTTGTATGTAAATCATATTACTTCGAATGCCTAATCAAGGAATTAGGCATAAATAGCAACACCTCTAGTAATACCACATACAAACCAACTTCGTTCGACAAAGATGAAATCCTAACTAACCACAGATCATTCATGACCTCTTTAAGCATTCCCACTGGTAAAGAGTCTGAGGATTTACCCTATTTATATTGGATGCCTAATCTCCATAAGACACCATGCAAAGAAAGGTACATAGCGGGATCATCAACTTGTTCGACGAAAGAATTGTCTATTCACCTGACAAAGATTCTGTCTGCAGTAAAAGAGGGACAACAAAAATATTGTGAAACTGTTTACTCGCGTAGTGTCATACATCACATGTGGATTTTGAAAAACTCTAAAGATCTTTTGGATAACCTTAAATCAAGATCTTTCTCTCAGGTATCCTCCATCAAAACTTTAGATTTTTCAACTCTATATACCAGCCTACCGCATGACAAATTAAAAACCCGCTTAAAAGAAACAATTCACAAAGCTTTCAGTCATAGAAACTATGGCTCAAAATTTGTTGTGTTAGGCTACAATTCGATATATTTTTCAAACAAAATTCAAAAAGGTAAAACATGCTACTCCGAAGAATAAGTGATCAGTATGCTGGAGTTCCTCATCGATAACATATTTGTCTTCTTTGGAGGGACACTGTTTCAGCAGGTCGTCGGCATACCAATGGGTACGAATTGTGCCCCTCTTTTAGCCGATTTAGTTTTATACTCGTATGGGTCGGAGTTTCTTCAAAAGCTTGTAAAAGATAAGAATATGCATGAGGCTAGAGCCTTTAATTTCACATACAAGTATATTGATGACGTTTTATCTATCAATAATTCTAGATTTGCAGAATTTCACTTGAATTGATTTGTATATAGCGCCATTACTCGTGTGTCAAAGGAGGTTACGTTATTTTTACCGGATGCAACATTGGAGTATTTGATCATATGTCCTTGGAATTGTTTAAAATGTCAATAAGTAAGTGAAGCAAAAACAGATATATAAGCAAACAATGTATGAAAATTCATAATAAATTCACACGCACGCATCATATATTTTGAACTATAAAGAGTAATTGGCTATTAAATATACTATATATACTAGGTGAAATTCGAGAAACGATGTAATAAATACAACTACAAAACACTACACAGAAAACACGAACTCCATTATAAACCGGGGTTTGAACTCAGGTGCTCCGGAAGGGTAGTATTCCTGTTTCACATGTGACACCCGTCGAATGAAGATTGCCACTATCGATTTTTCTCAAATATTCTAATGATTAAAAGAATGCATTACAATTTTAGAGATATTTAAGCAAACAAACAATGTATGAAAATTCATATTAAATTCACACGCACGCATCATATATGTGGATGCAATTATATTTGTCTTGAAATGTTGTGCGTTTATAAACTGAAAGACCCCACTGTTTAAGATTAAGCAAAAATTAGAATAATTATAGGTATTCATGTTGATGAAATTTAAAATAAAAGTATATGGTTTGTTTATTACAAGTATATATATATATTGTAGAGAATTAAACAATTTCTGATTGTAATTTATGTTGAATACAATGTTTGGTTGTATGGATGTGTAAATAAACAAAATAATCACATATGATTGTTTTCAAGTAACTGCTTTCATTTCATATCGAATATAGATAATACATATATTTACACATCACTTGTTTCCGTCAACAGTGGCGTAACATATATGTCAAATGAGATCGGGAGCATATTACTACAACTTAATCAAAACAATT
The DNA here is from genome assembly GCA_963680875.1 of Bathymodiolus brooksi. Taxonomy (NCBI): domain Eukaryota; kingdom Metazoa; phylum Mollusca; class Bivalvia; order Mytilida; family Modiolidae; genus Bathymodiolus; species Bathymodiolus brooksi. The sequence continues at coordinate 104,189,757 of OY804576.1, forward strand.
CTTCACAATTTGCACATGCAAGAAGATGAGATTCATGTCATTTTCCAATCCATTATTATTCTCTAGGGAAATCCTGGTGCAGGATTAACAACTTCGCTGGTGTTCTGGGCTAATCAAATATACAACTCATCTTTAGGATTGGGCGTAAATGAATGCATGTTAGCTAAAAGGAACTTGCATCTTTTTCAATTGAGCAACAGTTTGTTAGGATTGGTCGTTGATGGCCCGTTGCAAGGCAAAAATCCCAACCGACTTCCCTATGGCAATTGAAACATCCATCCGTATGCTGATAACATGGCGATATTTTTTGTTAATCCGATTACTGTTTGTGTGCTATGACTAGTCATACATGTAGCTAATAGTGAGGACTTGATGCTACAACAACCAATAAATCAATCACCTTGTATACGGTGTAATGTTGATAACTTTATTTTGAGAAGGAAAACATAGGTTTACTTCATGCGTGATGTATCGTCCATTGTAGACCACACGTTCCTATTAAAAATAACCTTCTTTCGTCGTAAATTGAAGCCGAAAAGACGAAGAACAGCAATACAAACACTTTTTAGTGGGGTTCGTGTTACTTATCTTTAATGTTCTGTGTAATGTTTTGTAGATAGTTGTTTGTTGTTTGTTATTTTTCTTTTGGCCATTGTATTGATTGTCCTTTGATATACTGCTTCGGATTAACTCTTTGGTATCCTAAATCTTGTCGTCCTTCTCATCCATGTTCTCTAATATCCATATGGTTTGTAAATTGAATTTTGGCAGTTGAATAATTAGAAATTAATGAACCTCCTAGTTCTACCCATTGTTGGATAATAGGGTCGCCCGAATGAACGGTGAAACATTTTTAATGAGAATATTGGTGAAGTCTGAAGTATAAACAGAGCTATGTACCAATATATATCGTGGTGTTTTATGTGTTGTGTTGAGGAAACGAAATCAAATTATAACCTCTCACACACTTTCATAAGAGAACAATCCGCCGCAACATAGGTTAATTGTTGGAGGATAAACCGCCGGTTTTTTAGGGGGGGGGGGGGGGGGGGTTCATGGCACATCAGTGTTCACAGTAGTTTTTTTGTAGATCATTCTTTGTCCTTTTGTCCTTTTTTATGCTGGTCATTGTATTGTCTGCCCTTTGATTTACTGTTTTAAGTAACCATTTCGTATCTTCAAACTTTCCTTAATATATGTTTATACAGTCGAATTTAATCGGTAGAAATAAATGCTGTGCTATAGAACCCATGAAGCAATAATGCAAATTGTGTCTACCAGATATAAAGCGATACGAGTGTACATGAGTAATATAACATACTGGTTCTTAGCAAAAGTCTCATCCTGGACAATTGTTAAATTATCTCATCTTTTACATATGGTATTTTAAACATTTTATTTTATTAATATATATCCTACTTTTAGCTATAGCTATAGGGGACCCGTGTTGTTAATCTTTTTCGTGTTTTGTGTTGTAATTTATTGTATTGTTTGTCTTCGATAAGTGTGTTGTGTGCACAATGTTGCCATTGTCTCTGGGTTGTCCATTCTTGGTTTCCTTTCGGTTTTCTCTAATGAAGTAGTAACAGCAAGTTGTTTGTTAAAGCTTCAGTAGTTGAAATGAGAAATACAGAAATGCACATCTAAATATTAGAAGGAATCCATCGTGAAGTGTCAGTATGATTGGTTCACCAATCACAGATAAACACGACAGAGAAATGAACATTAGGATCAAAAGAAAAAAAGAACATTCAGTTTTAAGTGCTGAACGACATTGTCGTGACAATTTCAGCGGTATATATATGACGAAGGCACATTTATTTTTAGGTATTTATTCAAAATAAATCTTATAAATATATCCACAATTAATTTACAGGTGCAGCTGTTGCACCAGCACCTAAGGCATTCAATACGGATTGTCCAAGGTTAGTGACCAAAGTACCAGCAGATTGGGCGGCTACTTGTCCAGCATGTTTAGCAATATTGGCCAGATGAGGTTGCATGTTTGTTATTGTCTGATCTGTAAGCATAAAGTGAAGACATGACATGCAGATTAGAAAACAGCAATCAACGTGTTTTTTCTCCATTTGTGTAGGATTGTAATGGTAATAATAAAAGAACAAAGCTAGTAGTGGAGTATATGATTCGAATGTGTAGGATTGTTTTGCTTCATGCATAACAGGGGTCGTCATGTTCGTGATCATATGGTAGTTGGATTTACAACTACTTATGCAATCAGTGCATATCACCACTAAAGATCTGAGTTTGAAATACGATACAACATTATGTGATAAAGTTTGTCAGTGACTTGCTACAGGTCGGTGGTTTTCTCCGGGTACTACGGTTTCCTCCACCAATAAAACTGACCGACACGAAATAACTGAAATTTTGTTGAAAGTGGCGTTAAACGTCATAACCCAGGTGCTCACAAAGGGTAAGCAGTAAACTATGGGAAATGTGACATAGGCAGACTAAAATCATCATGAACAATATTGATCAGTTGTCACTTCCGGTCACATTTAGGAAAGAAATATCGAACCTATTAAATGTTAATTTAATAATGAAAATTATTACTTACGTAAGATATCAGTGACAGCATCTTTAAGTGCTTGAAGTGCATTTTTACCGTGGTGAAGAACAGCTTGTCCAGAATGCTGGAGTTCATGTACATGAGGTTGGGCTTGTACTTGTACCTGGTGTGCTGTGTCTGTAACTCCTTGTCCAAGAGTACTAACAACCTTTAAAATTAACAAAAAAATAATGTATTTAATAAGGTACAGGTATATAAACGGCAATTGACAATCATTTGTAAGTTTTTGGGGAATAATGATACGTTTTTTCTTCATTGTGTCATATTGTTTTCATTGTTAAGCGTTTAAGCAACGTGTTTCAAGATAAGGAGAACAGGTAGAACATAATCTTATTAGTAACCCACAGAATATAATTGTTATTAAAACAGAATATCAAATTAACAGGAGATCGTCGTGATAATATGGTAGTTAGATTTGCAACTACATATGCAATAAGTGCCTATCACCACTAACACTGTGAGTTCGAACCTCGCTCAAGTGCAGATAAGTGGTTTTCTCTGTATACTCCGGTTTCCTCCACCAAAAATATTGACCATCACGATATAACTGAAATATTGTTGAAAGTGGCGTTAAGCACTATAACAGTAACAATAACCTTCAAAGTAATGCAAATAAGATTTCAATTATTTGTTTTTCACATTCTTATATATTATCGCTTACCACTCATATTACAACACGTTATATGAGTATACAATTTTTCCATTCTTGTCCAATCAACAAAATCAACAATGCAACATTTTTTTATAACTGGCAATACTTTCACACTCAATAGATACAATATTGTCAAACCTGTTTAAGTCCATCAATGTGTGGATGGAAAAACGCTGCAACACTTTGTCCAACATGGTGAAGTAAATCACTGAATGCGTTTCTCTTGTGTGCTGGGATATAATGGAGTGCTTTACCAAAGTGCCCCTCTACTCCTTCAACTAACTCACGCAACAAGCTATTGAGAGCTGCATGATGAGCATCTGTCAAGAAATAGATAAGAAATAAGACTTGTTATTGTGCATAGGTATTGGTATCCATTAATGAGATTAAAAAACAAATATTTGTGTAGGTGGTAGATATTGAATCATGGATACTGTATCAATATAATGTGGCTCAATATTGCGAAAACATAGATACAATATAATACAACGACAATAATTAATTGCATAGTACTGTTACATCACAAAAGAAAACACAGAAAGGGAATAATGATATAACACAGTAATAATTTCTACTAAAGAATAATCTGGATACAATACACGACCACATGAACTAGAATTCCAGAGAAAAAAACAATACAAGAAAAAAAAAGAAAATATTAAAACAATACAACATCACCCCGGCTAGAGTACAAATACAGAAATTAATAAAGCTAAAATACAAAATCATATGGCGAAATTAGAAGCAGAGACCAATATAAAATTAATACAAGAAAGGTCATTATTAACAAATGATTATTTATTTACACCTGCTACTTATCCATGTGTTACCAATACGATGGCATACACCCAACATATTTACTCTGCTCACAAGAAAATAGATTTTAAAGCAATATGTATATGATGAGACAAGAAGTAAGCAGGCATATACTGATGCGTGTGGTGTTACCCCCCTTAGGATTCTCTCAAAATATATAAGTTTCCGATTTTCGTCGTGCTTACGACCATCCAAGATATCGCAGAATAAAGAATTTCAGAATATTTTTTGTTCAAATTTGATAATTCTCAAAATGTATGAATAAACGAATATGTCTGCTATTCTTTTAATGGTATTAACCTGCCAAATCAGGTTGAATTAAAGGAAGGTATTACTCAAGTTAATCTTCTAGCAAATTATATTGATAACCTAATAATAAAATTAAAATTCATTGCATAAAGGGAAATTCTGACAGGGAGACAGACATACAGAACCTTTTATTATGTCACTCATCTCTGGCAGATGTATACACTGATAATACAATGTGAGCATCAAAGTTCTGAATGCACTTACGGACAAGTTCATCTACAGTGGAAACAAGGTCTACCAATTCAGCACTGTGAGAGGTAGAGCCGACTTGAGTCAAAGCATCAACAGCACTATTGAATACTTCATGCATGTTGTCAACTTTTCCCTCAATGAATGTCTTCAGTTTTTCTGGAAGATGGCTGTTGAATGAAATAAATGAGTTTTTATCACACAAAAGAAATGAAAACAATTTAGCTGAATTATTTGTATTTCAAATTCGTTCAACTTCAATCGTGTATTTTGCCATCATGAATTTACAATATACATGATTGCATATTAATTTGAGTATTGTCACACGTATAAGAACAATCAAATGCATGTAGCAGTATAAGTAGAACTCTGAACGTTTACATCTTTGTCAATATTACAGAGGAATCACATACTGTGAGAAAGCAATAGGGTTAGGTATATGTGATTTGTCTTTATCTACTTTATACTGTCATGGTACATGTAGTGTTGAGTCAATGTTAAACTGTGCATATTGCTTTATTATTTATTTACTTTTAAATGGAATATATTGAACAAAAAACTCATGAAACAAATAATGATTTAATACTGAAACTACGTGTATTCAAAGTAATATTACACCAGTTTTGATTGAAGAAAATTTTTTCTCTGAAGATTCAATTTGGAATACGGCGGTATCTTTACTAAGCTATTCATGCATGTTTCAAGTCGAAATATGTTCCCACCAACTAGAAATATGCAAATCCGTGTGCGTGTTTATCGTCCTCGTCATTGCGTTGTGGAGACTAATTAACTTTCGGTTGTTTTGTTCCGATGATTGCCGATCATGACCTCGTGAGGAAAAGATAAACATGGATGCTTATATAAGCACGCACACATTCCTGACAATGATTATTGAGGAATATGTCTGTTTCATGTCGTGTGAACCAATTTTTTTCTGCAATTATTCTTATGTGGTACACACGGAATATATTTTGACTTGTATCTGACATTTGTTCATCAACTAAACAGTGCGCATGAGCGATAATCTCCCCGAAAGAGTTCAAGTCTTGGGTCACGCGTATATCATTTGCAATACTGTCCGGGAAGAGAGAATTATCTGCTGTCAAATATTTTGCGATTTGTTCTTAAAATCTGCTTTTCAGCGGATTTTTAATGTTATGCAGTTAATTTTAGTTAACATTAAGTGATATATTAAGTGAAAATATTGAATCCAAAATTTCCACGATATTTGCCTTTCATATTACTTTAACAGAAGGAACAATACTTACAGTGCTTCCAAGTCTCTCTTTCCCGCGCCGCCACCAGACAATGCTGTAGTTGCTCCTAGTAGCAAACCTGAGTAATATAAGATCAAACATAGTCAATATGTTGAAACATAATACATGATATTGATCGATTGATTGATGTTTAACGCCAACCTTAGCAGTATTTCATCTATATCTTGGCGTACATTGTTTTATATATAAGACACTGAATACATGATTATACAATTATTTAGGATACCATATAAAAACAACAATCTTACTAATATTAAAGATACATTTTTTATCCAGTTTGAATAACATAGTCAGTTATGTCTATATTTGGGACAGATTATTGATGCAATTGGTGGTATTAAAACGTAGATGATGGAAATATTGTAACTACAATTAAAATGTGTTCTATATTGTTATTAGGAAGTCAATCATACATTTCGCTACTTTATACATTCAATCTATTTAATCTACTACAGGGATTTAACGGGTGTTTGCATTGGACTTAACGTCTGTGTTGTTGAATGCAACGAACCCGAAGAGTCCATTGGTTGGCGGGGGGGGGGGGGGGGGGGTCGAATCAATTACACAAATATCCATATGGATGGGTCGTTAATGAGTGCATCGCAGTTGGAGAATGACTCATCGTATTTAGAGTATGAATCGGTCCTTGTACGTGAAATACAACTTGAAACAACTCCTAATAAACAATATTTCATTGCCATTGTTATCTCGTTATATGGAAAATTATGGACACTATCAATTATCTACCAAGCTGTCCATCTATAGGGATATACCAGAGCCATCTTTTTACCTTTTTGATTTATAGTTCTTGTCATGCAGGTAAAGTTGAAATACTACCCACTTGACGTTAAGAAACATAAATCGAAGGCTATGTTTCCCCTAGGTTGAATTCATCGCTACAAAAATTCTACGGTCGTAACCACGAACTGGTTGACAGCCATGAACTATCAATTTCTCAATATACCAATGGATCTTTGATCATTACCGCTATGAATATGTCCGACAAGCCTGTTACCGGACTTTAGTATAAGTAACATGGTGGTTGTCTTATAAGAAACAGGAACTGCTTGTCCATCACAATCACCTGGATTCCTTCTCTGTTTTTTGTGGGGTCTGTGTTGCTCATTTGTTTCAGTTTTTTGCGTTGTATTCTTTTTTAACTTTCTTTGTCTTCTGTCCTTTGTCTTATTCCCAATGTTGCCTGTATCCCTTGATTGCACATTCTTGATTTTCCCCTTGGGTTTCTCTAACGTTGATTCAATACAATGTGCTAAGGGATAGGTATTTTTGTTTTCTTTTCTTGCTTTACTCAAATAATGATAAGATTAATTTGATATATTTCTACAATTTCGCGATGGGCATAGCATACATGTCCGGAAATGTGAATAATATAATCACTTACTCTGTAATGTTTGTCCTGCAAGCTGAGTTCCTTGTGTCTTCAATTGTTCCAATAGTCCTAGTCCTACATCCTTAGCATGTTGTCCAACTTGCTTAAACGTATCAGTAAAAGCTGCCCCAACTTGTTTTAGAGTTTGTTTTAGTGAATCAAAGAAGCCACCACCTTGACATCCCGCAGCGAAGATCAAACACACAAGAATTAAAACCTTCATTTTATGCACTGAAAGGTATGATATAAATATTAAATATAGTTATCAGCATTGATTTGAACATCGGCGAAAATAGTCAGGGTTAGAAAATGTAGAATATCATTCTTATATTACTTCATTAAATTATGGAAATAAAACTTAGATATCTAATTTAGTGCACACGACCTGTTTATGGAATCTGCACCAGAAACAGAGCGCAAAACATTGGGAAGACAATTGTATTTAGAACCAACAAAACTAAAGGACTAAACACCATTGTCAAAATGGAGATTTATTTTAACAACTTTTGATCTTTCGAAAACCTTTTTTGTAAATTATTTGCATTATTTAACAAATGTTTTCATCTGTCTATATGTAAATATATGCATATTCTTATCCTAATGATGAAAAACCTGACTGAAAACTATGATATAGTAATGCAAAATCTCTTATCTTTTTAATAATATAATAAACAGACGGCAAAATATACACCAAATCTACCAACCTTATCAGTTGTGAACTGTAATAGGCCATTGCAAAACCGATAAGAAGTGTATTATAAAAAGTACATATTGCTATCCGACAGCATTTTGTAGTTTTTGAGTTTCATTTCCATATCGAATGCAATCAGTGTAAATCGAGTTTGCCAGTTCGACTCTCTGACCTGTCGAGATGAATTCGATATAATTTTGTTTGGCATTGACTAAGGGCAGGTCGGTGATTTTGTCATAGTTCCCTCTACCAATAAAATTCACCGACCGGGTAGAGGTTGATTGTTTTGTACGGTGTGTTAAAATTCATACATTTGTAATCTCAATCTTCACCGTATTGTCTACTGTATAATCAATAGTGTTCTCATTACATACATTTATTGTCAACTACAACTTTGCGTTCATATCCGAAAACCAAAGCTGGCATTTTAGTGACACGAGCCTATGACAGATATCAAATAAAAGACTTCTGAAGTCTTGTGACTAGTTCAACATTAAATGGCCTGTTGTTATTTTAAATAACCAGAAAGGAGAATGAACACTGAAAATGATGATCTGTTAAAAGTAACCATCAGTCTATTTTGCTTAATGTAAATAACATAAATCAAGCAATATATATAAATATATATATATATACGTCTGAAAATTAAACCAAACAGGGCTAGAATTAGATTTTAGAGCTGTCAAATTTTTGTTCTTCCCTCGACGGGATTTGAACCCATACCATTGATACACTGCAGCACCATTCGCCAAGCCTTACGTCCAGCGCCCTAGACCATTCGGCCACATCCACTATATATATATATATATATATATATATACCAATTATATATATATACCAATTATATATATATATATATATATATATATATATATGTATATATATATGTCTGAAAATTAAACCAAATAGTGTTAAAATTAGAATTTAGAGCTGTCAAATTTTTGTTCTTCCCTCGACGGGATTTGAACCCACACCATTGATACACTGCAGCACCATTCGCTTAGCCTTACGCCCAGCGCCCTAGACCACTCGACCACATCCATATATAGAAATATAATTGTCCGACCGATCTTACAGCTCTTTACATCATGAGCTATGAATTTTATTTAAAAAAACTTAGAAACACATTAAACATTGAAAAAGTCTCTCGGTGAGACGAAGATTTTGTCAGTCAACAGTGTTTAATTCTTTATCACTTTGTTTTGTGTACTTGGCGTTGTTTTACAAACCATTTTAGACGTTTAGAAAAATAATTATATATAGCGTCTAGATAATTGGTTGTACTATAAATATCAATAACAATTATATAGCGAAATTCGTAGCTTTGTTCTTCACAAATGGGATATCTTCTTGTTGACCTACATCCACACCATTTCCTGTTAACATACATTTTTAAATAATTTAAAATAGTAACTTCTGATATATAATGACTTTAATGATCGGCTTAGATGTGTTGTCTAATTCCAACTTGAATTGACCCTTATGACGTTTTATATAGTCTGGCTATGTCGTGGTATTTAGAAAAATACTATCTATATAGTTAATGTGGCGCCTATAAATTCAGAACGTGTCGTACTATTCAGAACAATACCAATTATAATCAATGTGACGTTTTAAATATTTTGGACGCGTAATGCTTTTCAGAACAATAATATTTATAGAATTATAGTGTATACTTATGCCTTATTGTCTAAAATCCCCCAAAAAAGATACATCCATTAATATATGATATAAAGTACCTACACAGATCCAATCAAAATGAATAAGATGGAAAAACTCACTATTCTGCTTATTTATACAAATGTACCCATTGCATAATTTGCATATTCATGAGACAACGCTTATCTTTCTACGACGTTTGGTGTTGCACGATCTTATTTTTCTTATCATTACATCAGAATACGTAAGCTTAAGTGATTTAATTTTAACCAACATATTCAATATCATGTAGGCACTTTTAAATTTGTAAGTTTCTTTATGTTTCTGATAATGGCATTATGTTTTGCCAGTAATGTGACCGATTGTCTTAAATAACTTTATAGCCACTTAAGTTGTGAGTTCGAATCCCGCTCATGACGAGGTGTACTCGATACAACATCATGTGATAAAGTTTGTCAGTGACTTGCGGCAGGTCGGTGGTTTTCTCCGGGTACTCCGGTTTCCTCCACTAATAAAACAGACTGCCATGATATAACTGACATATAGTTGAAAGTGGTGTTAAACTTCATACCCCCTAATAACTCACATAAGTGCAATAACCGAGCTAATCCCGATGTGTGGAAGAGAGAAATGTTACTATGCCCTGTGTCACCCTTTCATAAGTCAACTAAAACGGTTGGGAGCTACTGACCACGTGCATCAAACTAAAGTGCATATCAAATATTGCAAATCGTTCAAATTAAATTCAAGAATAAGTTATCCTCCATCTCAATCGATTTGGATATAGGGGTTATAGTCGTGTGTCAAAGGAGATCTAAAATATACTTTTCGGTCATTATTTGAGCCGGAAGTGTAAGGTGGAGGTATTTGGTCGGATGTCCAAGTGAAGCGAAAATACAAACATAAGCAAATGAAGTATGACAACTTTCATTAAATTCACAAGCTAACATCATATATGTTTAATCATCAAGAGAAATGGCTATTAAATATATAGAGGTACAATTCATGAAGCGAGGTAATTAAAACATCTCAGCATTCTGTTAGAAACAAAGATGGCGTCCACGTTATGCTAAATATCCACAGAGAAAGACAAGGACGTATTCACCGATTCACATCATTAAGGAAGAATACAAAAATGGACAACTTAGCACGACCTTATCATGTAGTATGCATACTGTAGCAATGATTTTAAAGGCGAAATGGAAAGAAATGTAGGAAAATGGTACGATATTTTTTAGAAAATTCGTTCATGTGAGTGTTTGCACTTTGAGATAAGTTTGCAGATACCAAAAGGGTAACCCGATGCCGTAAATCATAGAGGTAGAGAAAATATACCGCCCTAAAGAAAAAGGACAGAAATGTATACAGTGATCTAAAAGACACTACACAGAAAACAAAAGATAGAGAAACCCGAACACACTAAGAACAGGGTGTGAACTCAGGTTCCACAGAAAAATAAGCATGTGACACCGTTGTGTTATTCCTGTAACGAACCCGATGATAAATCATAAATGAGGAAAAGACTGGATGATGATTACGACAAGCGCAATATATCTTTAATTGCTATACCTAACTTGCCAACTTTTGCAATGGCGATCAAAAGTCCCCCGGCAGCTATCACATTCTCACAACAATCAATGAATCAATATGTCTTTCTTACGAACAATAGGAATCGTCATCATGCGCTGAACAGTTTGGATTGTCTTGATCCTATGATACGTGATACTTTGTGTTGCGATCATTTCGCAGATATTTTCATCGTTATCATTTGCGTAATCAATGGAGATTCTTACTGTTACAAAGATATTTAATGTAACTTCATTGATACAAAACTAGTTTTGAACAAAATAGAGTTAAGGCCTTCCTCCTTTTTACTACTAGGTATAAATTATGGTAAGGCTACCTCTATATAACAAGTCACTGTCTATAAAGGGAAGCCTTTTAATCTCCATATAAAGTACAACTGCTCATAACGAGCACATTTTCAAGTTTCGTTGAATGCCCTTTATATACAGGATTAACTGTGCTACTGATGATTTCAGGTGACTAATTATGAGATACATTGAGCACTGAAGATTTCACGAAGTCTGTGAGATGACGAAGAACAACAAAAGCTATAATCCTTAAATATCTTCAAATTTAAAGGGAACTTTGATTGAAAACACTTTCATATCCACACAATTTTGTAGAAAATCAACTAATTATATTACAATGGTAGTTCAGACATTTTAAAAGTTGGGTTAATTTCACGTCATATTGATATATAACCCATAATTAATTATATCTGAATAGCCATACAAATCTCAAATTTCTTTAATTAATAAACTGAATGTTTACATCACATTTATACTTTTTCAACAAGAAAACATTGAAGATACCAAAGGGGTAACCAGAAGACGTAAATCACAGAAAAACAGACAACACAATGGCCAAAGGAAAAAAGTACAAAAGGACAAACAGCGATCTACAAGACATTACATAGAAAACTAAAGATCGAGCAACATGAACCCCACTACTAATCGGGATATGATCTGGAAGGTTAGGATGTCTTGCCCCAAATGTGGTACCCGTCGTGTTACTCTTTTTTCAAACCCGTTGATAAGTCATGAATTAACATGTAATCAACACATACCAATATATTGAAAAATTCATCAACATTTGAGAGACTACGTTTGAAATTCCCGTTTTTCCACAAATGATGTGGATCATAAAATGAAAGATTCCACAATTATTTTAAGATTAAAGAACATTTGGTATAATTATATGTATTCTTGTGTATGAAATTAAAAATAAATATTTATGGTTTGTTACTTACGTGGGTTTATATAATTATATTGTAGATAATTGAACAATTTGATTTGTGATTTATGTAATTATATTGTTTTCTCTTTCCGATCACCCGGGCATTTAATAAAGAAAGGCGATGAAACCAGCAAGAATCCTTGGGATTTCACCTCGATTTCAATGGCAACATTTGCATCTTATTGTTCTAATATAAAATAAACTTGTTGTATGTGGACTGAAGAAAATCTAACTGGAGATTAATTTAGTGTTAGCAAAGACCAGGTGTGACTTTAAATTACAATATTTAGCTTCTGCTGGTAGATATCAAATAAATTAATATACAATAAAGTTTGTGTAGAATTCTGAGAATAATCTTGCTTGGCTTCACCACCTAATATTTTCTTCATATCAGAAATGCTGGCCAAATATTTATTGTAATGCCACTCTGGAATCGAGAATATATGTTTTGTTGTTGTTGATAAATGTGTTTACTTATTTTTTTGTGATTGTATACATTGGATGCTATACTATCAACTCATACCTATGGATATTGATATCAATAAACAAAATTATCGCATGTAATTGTTTCCAAGTAACTCCTTTTCTTTCATATCTATTATAAGAAGAGCTTGAAGATATCAAAGGGATAACCAGAATCCGTAAATCGAAGAAGAACAGACAACACAATGACCAAAAGAAAAAAGGACAAACAACGATCTACAAAACATACACATAAAATTAAAGATCGATTAACATGAACACGACTAAAAACCGTGGGTGAACTCAGGTGCTCCGGAATGGTGAGCAGTTCCTGCTACACAAGTGGCACCCGTCGTGGTAATCTTATAAAATCTAGACATCACTTGTTTCCTTCGATTCTGGTGTAATACATTTGCAAAATGAGATATGTCACATATTATTACAACATTACAAAAACCATTTCTCCAGAAAAAGATCACACTCATATCATTTAACAACCCGTTATTACCCTCTAGGGAAATCCGGGGAATAGAAACAGGACTACAGGATAACACCCCCTCCTTTTACAGTGTACATTCGCTAAAATGCGTTCCTAGCTAATCAAATTAACACACCCACTCTTAAGGTTGGACGTAAATGAGTACACATATTGCTTAGAAAACGTCACACACCTTGTATTTAAAAACAACTATGACATTTTTTAACTGAGCAATATTTTGTTAGGATTGGTCCTTGATGTCCCATTGCAAGGCAAAAATCGCAACTGTCATTCTTATGGCAAGTAAAACATTCATCCGTATACCGATACCAACACCATCTTTGTGTCTATCCGATTATTGTTTGTGCGGAATGACTCGTCATAGATGATAGTGATGATATGAAGTTGTAATAAGCAATAAAGCAATCAAGTTCTAAACGATGCAGTGGTGCCAAATTCACTTAGAGGAAAGAAATGAAAAGTGCGAGGCATATTCCATTTTACACAACACGTAACTCGTATGATGCTATGAAATGTAAATGTTATTCCTGATAAATTGATGATAACTATGACGAAGAACAGCAATACCATTTGCTTAAGATATTTTACTTCCATGTTCCTTAATATCCATATGATTTATCATTTGAAATTTGACATCTTAGAATTTAATGAACCTCTTGGTTCTATCAATTGTTGGATAATGGTGTTCACTTAAAGGGATGGTGCAATATGATTAATCAAATTATTAGCACAGTTTTAAGTCTAAACAAGTAAAAACCAACATTGTTTCAAGTGATGTGTAAACTTCTATTTTAATGAGAGGAAACTAAAACAAAATATAACCTCGAACACACTTTCTTAAGAAAACAATCCATCGAAACATAGGTTAATGAGCGGTGGCATTACTATTATGTTCATATAGTAGTATTTTGTTAGTGAAAATATAAAGTATTGCTGCTCTTTAAATACCATGGACCAGTAATGAAAATTATCTCTACCAGACGGATAAAATGTGCCCGAAAATTATCCAATATGCAACTGCAATTGGTCTCAAGCAACATCTAGCATTTTACGAATGTCAAATTTTCACATCGTATAGCATGGTCGATGGCATCAATATATGTTTATACATGTAAAGTATAATGTTGCCAATGGAAAGTATTTATGCTCATTAGATCCCATGAACCCGGTATACACATTGCCTCTGTCAGACATAACACGATAGGGATGTGCTCGAGAAATATCCAATATTCAGCTAAAATTAGCCTTTAGCAAATGCCATAAGTTTCACGAATGTCGACTTTTCACATCGTTTTCATATGGTGTATTTAACATTTCTATAGTATACGTTATCAATAGATATCCCGTTTGTAGCTATGTTACATGTAACTTTACATGTTACCTTGGTAATGGGAGTTGTAATAGCAATGTGATGCTAACAGCCTTTAAAAGGTTAAATTTGGAATTCACGAATGCACAGTTAAACAATAGAGGGAACCTTTTTTCAAGTGTTAGTATGATTGATTCGCTAATCACCAAGAAATACAACAGAGAAATTCACAATAGGAAAAAAAAAGAAAAGCAATGTTCATCCAAAGGTACTGAACTACATTAATAGTGACCAATGCAGCATACGATATATGAAGAAGGCACATTTATGCATAGGTATTTACTCAAATTAGATGTTAAAAATATATCCACAATTAATTTCAAGGTGCATCTGCATTCAATACGGATTTCCCAAGGTTAGTGGCCAATGCTCCAGCAGATTGGGCGGCTACTTGTTTAGCATGTTTGACCAGATGTGGCTGCATGTTTGTTAAAATCTGATCTGTAAGTATAAAGTAAAGACATGCCAGAATTGAGAACAGCAATCAACGTAATGGTTGCATTTATGTGTACATGTAGTTTAAAGCAAGACCATTTCCCTTTTTTGATATTCATAATTGATATCAATGACATAGTAATAATAAAAACAAAACAATCACTCGGGTTTTTCAATTATCGGGCATACTCACCAATATCAGTTGTGAACAATACAACAATAACATGGTAACATCAATGAAGCAGTAAAATTACAAACAAATGATAATTATAGAAGAACGAACACATCTTGTAGAGGAATATTTGCTTAGAATGGGTAAATTTACTTTGCTCCATGCGTGACATCCTAAGTAACAGAGTAGGTGTATCTACAAAGTTATAATCATTACATTAAAAACATTTCTGAAGTCCTTTATTTCCTAGCGAATTAGTGTAATCTTATTAACATTTTCGCCTGTTCTGTATTTATTTATTTATTTATTTATTTATTTATTTATTTATTTATTTAATTAAAATTGTACTTGTTACTGTTTGTGTAACTCCTTGTCCAAGAACACCTACATCCTTTAAAATTTACAAAGAACATTTTATATTATCATCCTCTAAAGAGCTAACATCGTGGGTTAAGCTGCAAGTAGAAATCTTTTGTAAGGCAAGCCGCAGGTGCGCCTTACAGAAGATTTCTACTTGCAGCTTAATCCACGATGCTAGCTCTTTAGATGATGATAATGTTTTTGTTTTCTGTGTAGCGTTTAATTAGTGTTCGTGTTCTATATTGTCGTCTGTATAGCGATTTTAGTGCATCTGCTGTATAATAAATGACCCATTTCCATGTGACCTTCACCAGTGTTTTAAATAACACGTCACAGCTTGTGTTGATGTGAGTGTTCTGAAAATAGCCATCCAATAGCCATAGTTGACCTAATACCACTGCTCTTATAACCCTGTTCAGATGGTCAGATATCTTGCATAATATATCACAGTGCACACATGATACACGCTACAGTACAAACTAAAAAATTGTGTTAATAGTCGAACTAAGTCTGTATTTAAAGACCAAGCAGCTGTTAAGTGTCTTTCCTCTCTTCATGACAAATATGCTATCGTTCCTGCGGACAAGGCTTCCAAAAATATCGTGTTTGTATGTAAATCATATTACTTCGAATGCCTAATCAAGGAATTAGGCATAAATAGCAACACCTCTAGTAATACCACATACAAACCAACTTCGTTCGACAAAGATGAAATCCTAACTAACCACAGATCATTCATGACCTCTTTAAGCATTCCCACTGGTAAAGAGTCTGAGGATTTACCCTATTTATATTGGATGCCTAATCTCCATAAGACACCATGCAAAGAAAGGTACATAGCGGGATCATCAACTTGTTCGACGAAAGAATTGTCTATTCACCTGACAAAGATTCTGTCTGCAGTAAAAGAGGGACAACAAAAATATTGTGAAACTGTTTACTCGCGTAGTGTCATACATCACATGTGGATTTTGAAAAACTCTAAAGATCTTTTGGATAACCTTAAATCAAGATCTTTCTCTCAGGTATCCTCCATCAAAACTTTAGATTTTTCAACTCTATATACCAGCCTACCGCATGACAAATTAAAAACCCGCTTAAAAGAAACAATTCACAAAGCTTTCAGTTATAGAAACTATGGCTCAAAATTTGTTGTGTTAGGCTACAATTCGATATATTTTTCAAACAAAATTCAAAAAGGTAAAACATGCTACTCCGAAGAATAAGTGATCAGTATGCTGGAGTTCCTCATCGATAACATATTTGTCTTCTTTGGAGGGACACTGTTTCAGCAGGTCGTCGGCATACCAATGGGTACGAATTGTGCCCCTCTTTTAGCCGATTTAGTTTTATACTCGTATTGGTCGGAGTTTCTTCAAAAGCTTGTAAAAGATAAGAATATTTATGAGGCTAGAGCCTTTAATTTCACATACAAGTATATTGATGACGTTTTATCTATCAATAATTCTAGATTTGCAGAATTTCACTTGAATTGATTTGTATATAGCGCCATTACTCGTGTGTCAAAGGAGGTTACGTTATTTGTACCGGATGCAACATTGGAGTATTTGATCATATGTCCTTGGAATTGTTTAAAATGTCAATAAGTAAGTGAAGCAAAAACAGATATATAAGCAAACAATGTATGAAAATTCATAATAAATTCACACGCACGCATCATATATTTTGAACTATAAAGAGTAATTGGCTATTAAATATACTATATATACTAGGTAAAATTCGAGAAACGATGTAATAAATACAACTACAAAACACTACACAGAAAACACGAACTCCATTATAAACCGGGGTTTGAACTCAGGTGCTCCGGAAGGGTAGTATTCCTGTTTCACATGTGACACCCGTCGAATGAAGATTGCCACTATCGATTTTTCTCAAATATTCTAATGATTAAAAGAATGCATTACAATTTTAGAGATATTTAAGCAAACAAACAATGTATGAAAATTCATATTAAATTCACACGCACGCATCATATATGTGGATGCAATTATATTTTGTCTTGAAATGTTGTGCGTTTATAAACTGAAAGACCCCACTGTTTAAGATTAAGCAAAAATTAGAATAATTATAGGTATTCATGTTGATGAAATTTAAAATAAAAGTATATGGTTTGTTTATTACAAGTATTTATATATATTGTAGAGAATTAAACAATTTCTGATTGTAATTTATGTTGAATACAATGTTTGGTTGTATGGATGTGTAAATAAACAAAATAATCACATATGATTGTTTTCAAGTAACTGCTTTCATTTCATATCGAATATAGATAATACATATATTTACACATCACTTGTTTCCGTCAACAGTGGCGTAACATATATGTCAAATGAGACCGGGAGCATATTACTACAACTTAATCAAAACAATTCTTCACAATTTGCACATGCAAGAAGATGAGATTCATGTCATTTTCCAATCCATTATTATTCTCTAGGGAAATCCTGGTGCAGGATAAACAACTTCGCTGGTGTTCTGGGCTAATCAAATATACAACTCATCTTTAGGATTGGGCGTAAATGAATGCATGTTAGCTAAAAGGAACTTGCATCTTTTTCAATTGAGCAACAGTTTGTTAGGATTGGTCGTTGATGGCCCGTTGCAAGGCAAAAATCCCAACCGACTTCCCTATGGCAATTAAAACATCCATCCGTATGCTGATAACACGGCGATATTTTTTGTTAATCCGATTACTGTTTGTGTGCTATGACTAGTCATACATGTAGCTAATAGTGAGGACTTGATGCTACAACAAACAATAAATCAATCACCTTGTATACGGTGTAATGTTGATAACTTTATTTTGAGAAGGAAAACCTAGGTTTACTTCATGCGTGATGTATCGTCCATTGTAGACCACACGTTCCTATTAAAAATAACCTTCTTTCGTCGTAAATTGAAGCCGAAAAGACGAAGAACAGCAATACAAACACTTTTTAGTGGGGTTCGTGTTACTTATCTTTAATGTTCTGTGTAATGTTTTGTAGATAGTTGTTTGTTGTTTGTTATTTTTCTTTTGGCCATTGTATTGATTGTCCTTTGATATACTGCTTCGGATTAACTCTTTGGTATCCTAAATCTTGTCGTCCTTCTCATCCATGTTCTCTAATATCCATATGGTTTGTAAATTGAATTTTGGCAGTTGAATAATTAGAAATTAATGAACCTCCTAGTTCTACCCATTGTTGGATAATAGGGTCGCCCGAATGAACGGTGAAACATTTTTAATGAGAATATTGGTGAAGTCTGAAGTATAAACAGAGCTATGTACCAATATATATCGTGGTGTTTTATGTGTTGTGTTGAGGAAACGAAATCAAATTATAACCTCTCACACACTTTCATAAGAGAACAATCCGCCGCAACATAGGTTAATTGTTGGAGGATAAACCGCCGGTTTTTTAGGTTGGGGGGGGGGGGGGGGGGGGTTCATGGCACATCAGTGTTCACAGTAGTTTTTTTGTAGATCATTCTTTGTCCTTTTGTCCTTTTTTATGCTGGTCATTGTATTGTCTGCCCTTTGATTTACTGTTTTAAGTAACCATTTCGTATCTTCAAACTTTCCTTAATATATGTTTATACAGTCGAATTTAATCGGTAGAAATAAATGCTGTGCTATAGAACCCATGAAGCAATAATGCAAATTGTGTCTACCAGATATAAAGCGATACGAGTGTACATGAGTAATATAACATACTGGTTCTTAGCAAAAGTCTCATCCTGGACAATTGTTAAATTATCTCATCTTTTACATATGGTATTTTAAACATTTTATTTTATTAATATATATCCTACTTTTAGCTATAGCTATAGGGGACCCGTGTTGTTAATCTTTTTCGTGTTTTGTGTTGTGATTTATTGTATTGTTTGTCTTCGATAAGTGTGTTGTGTGCACAATGTTGCCATTGTCTCTGGGTTGTCCATTCTTGGTTTCCTTTCGGTTTTCTCTAATGAAGTAGTAACAGCAAGTTGTTTGTTAAAGCTTCAGTAGTTGAAATGAGAAATACAGAAATGCACATCTAAATATTAGAAGGAATCCATTGTGAAGTGTCAGTATGATTGGTTCACCAATCACAGATAAACACGACACAGAAATGAACATTAGGATCAAAAGAAAAAAAGAACATTCAGTTTTAAGTGCTGAACGACATTGTCGTGACAATTTCAGCGGTATATATATGACGAAGGCACATTTATTTTTAGGTATTTATTCAAAATAAATCTTATAAATATATCCACAATTAATTTACAGGTGCAGCTGTTGCACCAGCACCTAAGGCATTCAATACGGATTGTCCAAGGTTAGTGACCAAAGTACCAGCAGATTGGGCGGCTACTTGTCCAGCATGTTTAGCAATATTGGCCAGATGAGGTTGCATGTTTGTTATTGTCTGATCTGTAAGCATAAAGTGAAGACATGACATGCAGATTAGAAAACAGCAATCAACGTGTTTTTTTCTCCATTTGTGTAGGATTGTAATGGTAATAATAAAAGAACAAAGCTAGTAGTGGAGTATATGATTCGAATGTGTAGGATTGTTTTGCTTCATGCATAACAGGGGTCGTCATGTTCGTGATCATATGGTAGTTGGATTTACAACTACTTATGCAATCAGTGCATATCACCACTAAAGATCTGAGTTTGAAATACGATACAACATTATGTGATAAAGTTTGTCAGTGACTTGCTACAGGTCGGTGGTTTTCTCCGGGTACTACGGTTTCCTCCACCAATAAAACTGACCGACACGAAATAACTGAAATTTTGTTGAAAGTGGCGTTAAACGTCATAACCCAGGTGCTCACAAAGGGTAAGCAGTAAACTATGGGAAATGTGACATAGGCAGACTAAAATCATCATGAATAATATTGATCAGTTGTCACTTCCGGTCACATTTAGGAAAGAAATATCGAACCTATTAAATGTTAATTTAATAATGAAAATTATTACTTACGTAAGATATCAGTGACAGCATCTTTAAGTGCTTGAAGTGCATTTTTACCGTGGTGAAGAACAGCTTGTCCAGAATGCTGGAGTTCATGTACATGAGGTTGGGCTTGTACTTGTACCTGGTGTGCTGTGTCTGTAACTCCTTGTCCAAGAGTACTAACAACCTTTAAAATTAACAAAAAAATAATGTATTTAATAAGGTACAGGTATATAAACGGCAATTGACAATCATTTGTAAGTTTTTGGGGAATAATGATACGTTTTTTCTTCATTGTGTCATATTGTTTTCATTGTTAAGCGTTTAAGCAACGTGTTTCAAGATAAGGAGAACAGGTAGAACATAATCTTATTAGTAACCCACAGAATATAATTGTTATTAAAACAGAATATCAAATTAACAGGAGATCGTCGTGATAATATGGTAGTTAGATTTGCAACTACATATGCAATAAGTGCCTATCACCACTAACATTGTGAGTTCGAACCTCGCTCAAGTGCAGATAAGTGGTTTTCTCTGTATACTCCGGTTTCCTCCACCAAAAATATTGACCATCACGATATAACTGAAATATTGTTGAAAGTGGCGTTAAGCACTATAACAGTAACAATAACCTTCAAAGTAATGCAAATAAGATTTCAATTATTTGTTTTTCACATTCTTATATATTATCGCTTACCACTCATATTACAACACGTTATATGAGTATACAATTTTTCCATTCTTGTCCAATCAACAAAATCAACAATGCAACATTTTTTTATAACTGGCAATACTTTCACACTCAATAGATACAATATTGTCAAACCTGTTTAAGTCCATCAATGTGTGGATGGAAAAACGCTGCAACACTTTGTCCAACATGGTGAAGTAAATCACTGAATGCGTTTCTCTTGTGTGCTGGGATATAATGGAGTGCTTTACCAAAGTGCTCCTCTACTCCTTCAACTAACTCACGCAACAAGCTATTGAGAGCTGCATGATGAGCATCTGTCAAGAAATAGATAAGAAATAAGACTTGTTATTGTGCATAGGTATTGGTATCCATTAATGAGATTAAAAAACAAATATTTGTGTAGGTGGTAGATATTGAATCATGGATACTGTATCAATATAATGTGGCTCAATATTGCGAAAACATAGATACAATATAATACAACGACAATAATTAATTGCATAGTACTGTTACATCACAAAAGAAAACACAGAAAGGGAATAATGATATAACACAGTAATAATTTCTACTAAAGAATAATCTGGATACAATACACGACCACATGAACTAGAATTCCAGAGAAAAAAACAATACAAGAAAAAAAAAGAAAATATTAAAACAATACAACATCACCCCGGCTAGAGTACAAATACAGAAATTAATAAAGCTAAAATACAAAACCATATGGCGAAATTAGAAGCAGAGACCAATATAAAATTAATACAAGAAAGGTCATTATTAACAAATGATTATTTATTTACACCTGCTACTTATCCATGTGTTACCAATACGATGGCATACACCCAACATATTTACTCTGCTCACAAGAAAATAGATTTTAAAGCAATATGTATATGATGAGACAAGAAGTAAGCAGGCATATACTGATGCGTGTGGTGTTACCCCCCTTAGGATTCTCTCAAAATATATAAGTTTCCGATTTTCGTCGTGCTTACGACCATCCAAGATATCGCAGAATAAAGAATTTCAGAATATGTTTTGTTCAAATTTGATAATTCTCAAAATGTATGAATAAACGAATATGTCTGCTATTCTTTGAATGGTATTAACCTGCCAAATCAGGTTGAATTAAATGAAGGTATTACTCAAGTTAATCTTCTAGCAAATTATATTGATAACCTAATAATAAAATTAAAATTCATTGCATAAAGGGAAATTCTGACAGGGAGACAGACATACAGAACCTTTTATTATGTCACTCATCTCTGGCAGATGTATACACTGATAATACAATGTGAGCATCAAAGTTCTGAATGCACTTACGGACAAGTTCATCTACAGTGGAAACAAGGTCTACCAATTCAGCACTGTGAGAGGTAGAGCCGACTTGAGTCAAAGCATCAACAGCACTATTGAATACTTCATGCATGTTGTCAACTTTTCCCTCAATGAATGTCTTCAGTTTTTCTGGAAGATGGCTGTTGAATGAAATAAATGAGTTTTTACCACACAAAAGAAATGAAAACAATTTAGCTGAATTATTTGTATTTCAAATTCGTTCAACTTCAGTCGTGTATTTTGCCATCATGAATTTACAATATACATGATTGCATATTAATTTGAGTATTGTCACACGTATAAGAACAATCAAATACATGTAGCAGTATAAGTAGAACTCTGAACGTTTACATCTTTGTCAATATTACAGAGGAATCACATACTGTGAGAAAGCAATAGGGTTAGGTATATGTGATTTGTCTATATCTACTTTATACTGTCATGGTACATGTAGTGTTGAGTCAATGTTAAACTGTGCATATTGCTTTATTATTTATTTACTTTTAAATGGAATATATTGAACAAAAAACTCATGAAACAAATAATGATTTAATACTGAAACTACGTGTATTCAAAGTAATATTACACCAGTTTTGATTGAAAAAAAAATTTTCCCTGAAGATTCAATTTGGAATACGGCGGTATCTTTACTAAGCTATTCATGCATGTTTCAAGTCGAAATATGTTCCCACCAACTAGAAATATGCAAATCCGTGTGCATGTTTATCGTCCTCGTCATTGCGTTGTGGAGACTAATTAACTTTCGGTTGTTTTGTTCCGATGATTGCCGATCATGACCTCGTGAGGAAAAGATAAACATGGATGCTTATATAAGCACGCACACATTCCTGACAATGATTATTGAGGAATATGTCTGTTTCATGTCGTGTGAACCAATTTTTTTCTGCAATTATTCTTATGTGGTACACACGGAATATATTTTGACTTGTATCTGACATTTGTTCATCAACTAAACAGTGCGCATGAGCGATAATCTCCCCGAAAGAGTTCAAATCTTGGGTCACGCGTATATCATTTGCAATACTGTCCGGGAAGAGAGAATTATCTGCTGTCAAATATTTTGCGATTTGTTCTTAAAATCTGCTTTTCATCGGATTTTTAATGTTATGCAGTTAATTTTAGTTAACATTAAGTGATATATTAAGTGAAAATATTTAATCCAAAAATTCCACGATATTTGCCTTTCATATTACTTTAACAGAAGGAACAATACTTACAGTGCTTCCAAGTCTCTCTTTCCCGCGCCGCCACCAGACAATGCTGTATTTGCTCCTAGTAGCAAACCTGAGTAATATAAGATCAAACATAGTCAATATGTTGAAACATAATACATGATATTGATCGATTGATTGATGTTTAACGCCAACCTTAGCAGTATTTCATCTATATCTTGGCGTACATTGTTTTATATATAAGACACTGAATACATGATTATACAATTATTTAGGATACCATATAAAAACAACAATCTTACTAATATTAAAGATACATTTTTTATCCAGTTTGAATAACATAGTCAGTTATGTCTATATTTGGGACAGATTATTGATGCAATTGGTGGTATTAAAACGTAGATGATGGAAATATTGTAACTACAATTAAAATGTGTTCTATATTGTTATTAGGAAGTCAATCATACATTTCGCTACTTTATACATTTAATCTATTTAATCTACTACAGGGATTTAACGGATGTATGCATTGGACTTAACGTCTGTGTTGTTGAATGCAACGAACCCGAAGAGTCCATTGGTTGGCGGGGGGGGGGGGGTCGAATCAATTACACAAATATCCATATGGATGGGTCGTTAATGAGTGCATCGCAGTTGGAGAATGACTCATCGTATTTAGAGTATGACTCGGTCCTTGTACGTGAAATACAACTTGAAACAACTCCTAATAAACAATATTTCATTGCCATTGTTATCTCGTTATATGGAAAATTATGGACACTATCAATTATCTACCAAGCTGTCCATCTACAGGGATATACCAGAGCCATCTTTTTACCTTTTTGATTTATAGTTCTTGTCATGCAGGTAAAGTTGAAATACTACCCACTTGACGTTAAGAAACATAAATCGAAGGCTATGTTTCCCCTAGGTTGAATTCATCGCTACAAAAATTCTACGGTCGTAACCACGAACTGGTTGACAGCCATGAACTATCAATTTCTCAATATACCAATGGATCTTTGATCATTACCGCTATGAATATGTCCGACAAGCCTGTTACCGGACTTTAGTATAAGTAACATGGTGGTTGTCTTATAAGAAACAGGAACTGCTTGTCCATCACAATCACCTGGATTCCTCCTCTGTTTTTTGTGGGGTCTGTGTTGCTCATTTGTTTCAGTTTTTTGCGTTGTATTCTTTTTTAACTTTCTTTGTCTTCTGTCCTTTGTCTTATTCCCAATGTTGCCTGTATCCCTTGATTGCACATTCTTGATTTTCCCCTTGGGTTTCTCTAACGTTGATTCAATACAATGTGCTAAAGGATAGGTATTTTTGTTTTCTTTTCTTGCTTTACTCAAATGATGATAAGATTAATTTGATATATTTCTACAATTTCGCGATGGGCATAGCATACATGTCCGGAAATGTGAATAATATAATCACTTACTCTGTAATGTTTGTCCTGCAAGCTGAGTTCCTTGTGTCTTCAATTGTGCCAATAGTCCTTGTCCTACGTCCTTAGCCTGGTGTCCAATTTGCTTAAACGTATCAGTAAAAGCTGCCCCAACTTGTTTTAGAGTTTGTTTTAGTGAATCAAGGAAGCCACCTTGACATCCCGCAGCGAAGATCAAACACACAAGAATTAAAACCTTCATTTTATGCACTGAAAGGTATGATATAAATATTAAATATAGTTATCAGCATTGATTTGAACATCAGCGAAAATAGTCAGGGTTAGAAAATGTAGAATATCATTCTTATATTACTTCATTAAATTATGGAAATAAAACTTAGATATCTAATTTAGTGCACACGACCTGTTTATGGAATCTGCACCAGAAACAGAGCGCAAAACATTGGGAAGACAATTGTATTTAGAACCAACAAAACTAAAGGACTAAACACCATTGTCAAAATGGAGATTTATTTTAACAACTTTTGATCTTTCGAAAACCTTTTTTGTAAATTATTTGCATTATTTAACAAATGTTTTCATCTGTCTATATGTAAATATATGCATATTCTTATCCTAACGTTGAAAAACCTGACTGAAAACTATGATATAGTAATGCAAAATCTCTTATCTTTTTAATAATATAATAAACAGACGGCAAAATATACACCAAATCTACCAACCTTATCAGTTGTGAACTGTAATAGGCCATTGCAAAACCGATAAGAAGTGTATTATAAAAAGTACATATTGCTATCCGACAGCATTTTGTAGTTTTTGAGTTTCATTTCCATATCGAATGCAATCAGTGTAAATCGAGTTTGCCAGTTCGACTCTCTGACCTGTCGAGATGAATTCGATATAATTTTGTTTGGCATTGACTAAGGGCAGGTCGGTGATTTTGTCATAGTTCCCTCTACCAATAAAATTCACCGACCGGGTAGAGGTTGATTGTTTTGTACGGCGTGTTAAAATTCATACATTTGTAATCTCAATCTTCACCGTATTGTCTACTGTATACTCAATAGTGTTCTCATTACATACATTTATTGTCAACTACAGCTTTCTGTTTATATCCGAAAACCAAAGCTGGCATTGTAGTGACACGAGCCTATGACAGATATCAAACAAAAGACTTCTGAAGTCTTGTGACTAGTTCAACATTAAATGGCCTGTTGTTATTTTTAATAACCAGAAAGGAGAATGGACACTGAAAATGATGATCTGTTAAAAGTAACCATCAGTCTATTTTGCTTAATGTAAATAACATAAATCAAGCAATATATATAAATATATATATACGTCTGAAAATTAAACCAAACAGTGCTAGAATTAGATTTTAGAGCTGACAAATTTTTGTTCTTCCCTCGACGGGATTTGAACCCACACCATTGATACACTGCAGCGCCATTCGCCAAGCCTTACGTCCAGCGCTCTAGACCATTCGGCCACATCCACTATATATATATATATATATACGTCTGAAAATTAAACCAAATAGTGTTAGAATTAGATTTTAGAGCTGTCAAATTTTTGTTCTTCCCTCGACGGGATTTGAACCCACACCATTGATACACTGCAGCACCATTCACTTAGCCTTACGCCCAGCGCCCTAGACCACTCGACCACATCCATATATAGAAATATAATTATCCGACCGATCTTACAGCTCTTTACATCATGAGCTATGAATTTTACTTAAAAAAACTTAGAAACACATTAAACATTGAAAAAGTCTCTCGGTGAGACGAAGATTTTGTCAGTCAACAGTGTTTAATTCTTTATCACTTTGTTTTGTGTACTTGGCGTTGTTTTACAAACCATTTTAGACGTTTAGAAAAATAATTATATATAGCGTCTAGATAATTGGTTGTACTATAAATATCAATAACAATTATATAGCGAAATTCGTAGCTTTGTTCTTCACAAATGGGATATCTTCTTGTTGACCTACATCCACACCATTTCCTGTTAACATTAATTTAAAATAGTAACTTCTGATATATAATGACTTTAATGATCGGCTTAGATGTGTTGTCTAATTCCAACTTGAATTGACCCTTATGACGTTTTATAAAGTCTGGCTATGTCGTGGTATTTAGAAAAATACTATCTATATAGTTAATGTGGCGCCTATAAATTCAGAACGTGTCGTACTATTCAGAACAATACCAATTATAATCAATGTGACGTTTTAAATATTTTGGACGCGTAATGCTTTTCAGAACAATAATATTTATAGAATTATAGTGTATACTTATGCCTTATTGTCTAAAATCCAAAAAAAAAAATACATCCATTAATATATGATATAAAGTACCTACACAGATCCAATCAAAATGAATAAGATGGAAAAACTCACTATTCTGCTTATTTATACAAATGTACCCATTGCATAATTTGCATATTCATGAGACAACGCTTATCTTTCTACCACGTTTGGTGTTGCACGATCTTATTTTTCTTATCATTACATCAGAATACGTAAGCTTAAGTGATTTAATTTTAACCAACATATTCAATATCATGTAGGCACTTTTAAATTTGTAAGTTTCTTTATGTTTCTGATAATGGCATTATGTTTCGCCAGTAATGTGACCGATTGTCTTAAATAACTTTATAGCCACTTAAGTTGTGAGTTCGAATCCCGCTCATGGCGAGGTGTACTCGATACAACATTATGTGATAAAGTTTGTCAGTGACTTGCGGCAGGTCGGTGGTTTTCTCCGTGTACTCCGGTTTCATCCACTAATAAAACAGACTGCCATGATATAACTGACATATAGTTGAAAGTGGTGTTAAACTTCATACCCCCTAATAACTCACATAAGTGCAATAACCGAGCTAATCCCGATGTGTGGAAGAGAGAAATGTTACTATGCCCTGTGTCACCCTTTCATAAGTCAACTAAAACGGTTGGGAGCTACTGACCACGTGCATCAAACTAAAGTGCATATCAAATATTGCAAATCGTTCAAATTAAATTCAAGAATAAGTTATCCTCCATCTCAATCGATTTGGATAAAGGGGTTATAGTCGTGTGTCAAAGGAGATCTAAAATATACTTTTCGGTCATTATTTGAGCCGGAAGTGTAAGGTGGAGGTATTTGGTCGGATGTCCAAGTGAAGCGAAAATATAAACATAAGCAAATGAAGTATGACAACTTTCATTAAATTCACAAGCTAACATCATATATGTTTAATCATCAAGAGAAATGGCTATTAAATATATAGAGGTACAATTCATGAAGCGAGGTAATTAAAACATCTCAGCATTCTGTTAGAAACAAAGATGGCGTCCACGTTATGCTAAATATCCACAGAGAAAGACAAGGACGTATTCACCGATTCACATCATTAAGGAAGAATACAAAAATGGACAACTTAGCACGACCTTATCATGTAGTATGCATACTGTAGCAATGATTTTAAAGGCGAAATGGAAAGAAATGTAGGAAAATGGTACGATATTTTTTAGAAAATTCGTTCATGTGAGTGTTTGCACTTTGAGATAAGTTTGCAGATACCAAAAGGGTAACCCGATGCCGTAAATCATAGAGGTAGAGAAAATATACTGCCCTAAAGAAAAAGGACAGAAATGTATACAGTGATCTAAAAGACACTACACAGAAAACAAAAGATAGAGAAACCCGAACACACTAAGAACAGGGTGTGAACTCAGGTTCCACAGAAAAATAAGCATGTGACACCGTTGTGTTATTCCTGTAACGAACCCGATGATAAATCATAAATGAGGAAAAGACTGGATGATGATTACGACAAGTGCAATATATCCTTAATTGCCATACCTAACTTGCCAACTTTTGCAATGGCAATCAAAAGTCCCGCCGGCAGCTATCACATTCTCACAACAATCAATGAATCAATATGTCTTTCTTACGAACAATAGAAATCGTCATCATGCGCTGAACAGTTTGGATTGTCTTGATCCTATGATACGTGATACTTTGTGTTGCGATCATTTCGCAGATATTTTCATCGTTATCATTTGCGTAATCAATGGAGATTCTTACTGTTACAAAGATATTTAATGTAACTTCATTGATACAAAACTAGTTTTGAACAAAATAGAGTTAAGGCCTTCCTCCTTTTTACTGCTAGGTATAAATTATAGTAAGGCTACCTCTATATAACAAGTCACTGTCTATAAAGGGAAGCCTTTTAATCTCCATATAAAGTACAACTGCTCATAACGAGCACATTTTCAAGTTTCGTTGAATGCCCTTTATATACAGGATTAACTGTGCTACTGATGATTTCAGGTGACTAATTATGAGATACATTGAGCACTGAAGATTTCACGAAGTCTGTGAGATGACGAAGAACAGCAAAAGCTATATTCCTTAAATATCTTCAAATTTAAAGGGAACTTTGATTGAAAACACTTTCATATCCACACAATTTTGTAGAAAATCAACTAATTATATTACAATGGTAGTTCAGACATTTTAAAAGTTGGGTTAATTTCACGTCATATTGATATATAACCCATAATTAATTATATCTGAATAGCCATACAAATCTCAAATTTCTTTGATTAATAAACTGAATGTTTACATCACATTTATACTTTTTCAACAAGAAAACATTGAAGATACCAAAGGGGTAACCAGAAGACGTAAATCACAGAAAAACAGACAACACAATGGCCAAAGGAAAAAAGTACAAAAGGACAAACAGCGATCTACAAGACATTACATAGAAAACTAAAGATCGAGCAACATGAACCCCACTACTAATCGGGATATGATCTGGAAGGTTAGGATGTCTTGCCCCAAATGTGGTACCCGTCGTGTTACTCTTTTTTCAAACCCGTTGATAAGTCATGAATTAACATGTAATCAACATATACCAATATATTGAAAAATTCATCAACATTTGAGAAACTACGTTTGATGTAAATGTTATTCCTGATAAATTGATGATAACTATGACGAAGAACAGCAATACCATTTGCTTAAGATATTTTACTTCCATGTTCCTTAATATCCATATGATTTATCATTTGAAATTTGACATCTTAGAATTTAATGAACCTCTTGGTTCTATCAATTGTTGGATAATGGTGTTCACTTAAAGGGATGGTGCAATATGATTAATCAAATTATTAGCACAGTTTTAAGTCTAAACAAGTAAAAACCAACATTGTTTCAAGTGATGTGTAAACTTCTATTTTAATGAGAGGAAACAAAAACAAAATATAACCTCGAACACACTTTCTTAAGAAAACAATCCATCGAAACATAGGTTAATGAGCGGTGGCATTACTATTATGTTCATATAGTAGTATTTTGTTAGTGAAAATATAAAGTATTGCTGCTCTTTAAATACCATGGACCAGTAATGAAAATTATCTCTACCAGACGGATAAAATGTGCCCGAAAATTATCCAATATGCAACTGCAATTGGTCTCAAGCAACATCTAGCATTTTACGAATGTCAAATTTTCACATCGTATAGCATGGTCGATGGCATCAATATATGTTTATACATGTAAAGTATAATGTTGCCAATGGAAAGTATTTATGCTCATTAGATCCCATGAACCCGGTATACACATTGCCTCTGTCAGACATAACACGATAGGGATGTGCTCGAGAAATATCCAATATTCAGCTAAAATTAGCCTTTAGCAAATGCCATAAGTTTCACGAATGTCGACTTTTCATATCGTTTTCATATGGTGTATTTAACATTTCTATAGTATACGTTATCAATAGATATCCCGTTTGTAGCTATGTTACATGTAACTTTACATGTTACCTTGGTAATGGGAGTTGTAATAGCAATGTGATGCTAACAGCCTTAAAAGGTTAAATTTGGAATGCACAGTTAAACAATAGAGGGAACCTTTTTCAAGTGTTAGTATGATTGATTCGCTAATCACCAAGAAATACAACAGAGAAATTCACAATAGGAAAAAAAAAGAAAAACAATGTTCATCCAAAGGTACTAAACTACATTAATAGTGACCAATGCAGCATACGATATATGAAGAAGGCACATTTATGCATAGGTATTTACTCAAATTAGATGTTAAAAATATATCCACAATTAATTTCAAGGTGCATCTGCATTCAATACGGATTTCCCAAGGTTAGTGGCCAATGCTCCAGCAGATTGGGCGGCTACTTGTTTAGCATGTTTGACCAGATGTGGCTGCATGTTTGTTAAAATCTGATCTGTAAGCATAAAGTAAAGACATGCCAGAATTGAGAACAGCAATCAACGTAATGGTTGCATTTATGTGTACATGTAGTTTAAAGCAAGACCATTTCCCTTTTTTGATATTCATAATTGATATCAATGACATAGTAATAATAAAAACAAAACAATCACTCGGGTTTTTCAATTATCGGGCATACTCACCAATATCAGGTGTGAACAATACAAAAATAACATGGCAACATCAATGAAGCAGTAAAATTACAAACAAATGATAATTACAGAAGAACGAACACATCTTGTAGAGGAATATTTGCTTAGAATGGGTAAATTTACTTTGCTCCATGCGTGACATCCTAAGTAACAGAGTAGGTGTATCTACAAAGTTATAATCATTACATTAAAAACATTTCTGAAGTCCTTTATTTCCTAGCGAATTAGTGTAATCTTATTAACATTTTCGCCTGTTCTGTATTTATTTATTTATTTATTTATTTATTTATTTAATTAAAATTGTACTTGTTACTTACGTAATATATCAGTGACGGCATATGCAACTGTTTGAAGTGAAGAGTGAACATGAGGACGTGGAAGTCTTTCCTTACTTTCTTCACGAAGTTGGAATCGTGTTTGCATCTTTTGTGCTGTTTGTGTAACTCCTTGTCCAAGAACACCTACATCCTTTAAAATTTACAAAGAACATTTTATATTATTATCCTCTAAAGAGCTGACATCGTGGGTTAAGCTGCAAGTAGCAATCTTTTGTAAGGCAAGCCGCAGGTGCGCCTTACAAAAGATTTCTACTTGCAGCTTAACCCACGATGCTAGCTCTTTAAGAGGATGATAATGTTTTTGTCTTCTGTGTAGCGTTTAATTAGTGTTCGTGTTCTATATTGTCGTCTGTATAGCGATTTTAGTGCATCTGCTGTATAATAAATGACCCATTTCCATGTGACCTTCACCAGTGTTTTGAATAACACGTCACAGCTTGTGTTGATGTGAGTGTTCTGAAAATACCCATCCAATAGCCATAGTTGACCTAATACCACTGCTCTTATAACCCTGTTCAGATGGTCAGATATCTTGCATAATATATCACAGTGCACACATGATACACGCTACAGTACAAACTAAAACATTGTGTTAATAGTCGAACTAAGTCTGTATTTAAAGACCAAGCAGCTGTTAAGTGTCTTTCCTCTCTTCATTACAAATATGCTATCGTTCCTGCGGACAAGGCTTCCAACAATATCGTGTTTGTATGTAAATCATATTACTTCGAATGCCTAATCAAGGAATTAGGCATAAATAGCAACACCTCTAGTAATACCACATACAAACAAACTTCGTTCGACAAAGATGAAATCCTAGCTAACCACAGATCATTCATGACCTCTTTAAGCATTCCCTCTGGTAAAGAGTCTGAGGCTTTACCCTATTTATATTGGATGCCTAATCTCCATAAGACACCATGCAAAGAAAGGTACATAGCGGGATCATCAACTTGTTCGACGAAAGAATTGTCTATTCACCTGACAAAGATTCTGTCTGCAGTAAAAGAGGGACAACAAAAATATTGTGAAACTGTTTACACGCGTAGTGGCATACATCACATGTGGATTTTGAAAAACTCTAAAGATCTTTTGGATAACCTTAAATCAAGATCTTTCTCTCAGGTATCCTCCATCAAAACTTTTGATTTTTCAACTCTATATACCAGCCTACTGCATGACAAATTAAAAACCCGCTTAAAAGAAACAATTCACAAAGCTTTCAGTCATAGAAACTATGGCTCAAAATGTGTACGAATTGTGCCCCTCTTTTAGCCGATTTAGTTTTATACTCGTATGGGTCGGAGGTTCTTCAAAAGCTTGTAAAAGATAAGAATATTCATGAGGCTAGAGCCTTTAATTTCACATACAAGTATATTGATGACGTTTTATCTATCAATAATTCTAGATTTGCAGAATTTCTTCCATTATATCCTCCAGAGCTGGAAGTTAAAGAGACCACGGATACAGCTTCGTCCGCATCATCTTTGGACTTATACCTCGAATTTGACGACAATGGTCAACTCAGTACTAAAATTTATGATAAACGGGACGACTTCAATTTTAAAATCATAAATTTTCCAAATATGTGCAGCAATATACCAGCTTCTCCTGCATATGGTGTTTACATCTCGCAATTGATTCGTTATGGAAGGGCCAGTAGCAATTATTCTGATTTCCTGAAACGTCATCTTCATCTGAGAAACAGGCTACTGGACCAGGGCTATGAAAAGATTCGCCTTATTCAATCTCTTAAAAAGTTTATATTCCGATACCAAGATCTTGTCGAAATATATTCCGTCTCTGCAGAGATGATGATAAACGATGCATTTTCATATAGTGAAAATGTATAAAGATAAGGAAGTCAACAAAAATGTCAAAAATATTTTTTTATCAATGTGTGACGTAAAAGTGTTTTTGACATTTGCTTCACTGGGTTTGGTACTGCTTTGACAACTATTTTACCTATTTTGTTTCAGTATTGTTATAAATACTGTTATAGTGACAGCCGGAACCTTTGAGCCGTAATGAAAGCGGGAGGTTTGGCGCTTTAAAATCTGATTCAA
Organism: Bathymodiolus brooksi; assembly: GCA_963680875.1. Lineage (NCBI taxonomy): Eukaryota > Metazoa > Mollusca > Bivalvia > Mytilida > Modiolidae > Bathymodiolus > Bathymodiolus brooksi. The sequence goes on from OY804576.1 coordinate 104,223,869, forward strand.
CCCACCATTTCTTTAGAAATGCCTGTACCAAGTCAGGGTCATTACGGTTTTCACAGTTTTCCGGTTGTTGACTGATTTTGTCTGTTTATATACTTATGAGTTTTGACTTTCCCTTTGTAAGATTGTTCGGAGTTCGGTAATTTTGTTATTACCCTTATGCAATATTTTTGCCAGTTTCTGCTAAAATAGAAAACACTTTTTAGGTTTAATTCAATAAAAAAGAGACTTACATAAATTGTTGAACTTCAACAAGTTATTTCAAATAATACGCACTTACAAAAACATGTTGTTGCTCAACAATATGTAAGAAAATAAAGAACTAAATTGGTATTTGATGAAATACTGAAATCTTTTGATTATGTTTTGGCATTACAATGGTTACAGAGCAGTTATTAAATACTTGGCGATATTGTGGAGAATTTTGAATGTGTACTGAAGTTTCGGTGAAATCGATAAATAATTCCGCCATATCAACACCCTGTAATGTTTCATTAGCAACGCGGATATCATACCCCTGATTAACTGTACTCAAATGTTTTGGCATGAATGATGTATTTGGTAATGATCCATTATAAGGCAACATTAGAGGGCGGTATTCCTGGCGTTGTAAATACAGGTCTTGTCTTCTAGTAGTAGATACTATATTTGATCTTTCAGTTGACGACAACGCAAGAATATTATTCCCTCTTGCGATGGCGTGTCTGCCTTGTCCCATAGGAGGTGGTAGTATATGAAATGGCTGCCATAGTTTTATTGGGTTCTTACAACGCATTGTCAGTTAAAGTTTTTCCCATACGTATTTCATCCTCATCATCAACTCGTTGATACATAGAAAGGGCTTGCACAAATTTATGCCCTGTTACGGCCATTATTTGGGCATTGTAGTACATGTTTTTTGCAAGGATTGTAGCTCCCGTAGCTCTTATAGAATGGTTAGTATATACTTCTGACAATTTACACTTCTTGCTTAAGTTAGTCATGAAAGTACCTAGTATTTTTATTCCCAGTGGCGCGTTGCAATACCAACTGTCATCATAATCATCGAATTCGTCTTTTGGTCGTTGCCATAATCGTTCACATGAAGGGTGTAATTTATTTATATACCTTTCGAAAGATCTAACCTGACAAAATTCTGAGCCTGCAGTCTCTGGCATTATGCCAGTAGTTTTCTTCCTTATCGGTTCCTCTATGATTTTTTGTCAGTTCATCTTTCGCTTTGGTAACATATCGCAAACCGGATTTTGCGTCAGTTTTGATTTCGAACGTTGACTTTGTCATGTTTGGTATATTCTCCATTCTCCGAAGACAGAAATACAACCTTATATCAAACTGGACTTTGTTCTGAAGACCAACAGGCGTGTTAGGCGACAGGAACATGGATGTGTAAAGTTTCTTTCTATCTGCTTCATTTATTGACGGGTAATGCTCCACATCTCCTAAACCAATCCTCTTTAACTCTGCAATAGCGGCTTTGAAATTTTCATTGGAGTTTGAAAATGACGAATCCTTTATAATATCAAATTTCTTATTATGAGGTGGACCTTTCAAATATCTATTTAAAGAATATTTTAAACAGTTCAGCGAAGTTGAATGATTGATTTATAGAAAATGTGTTGTTCAATTCCAACCTGAATGACCGCTTATGACGTTTTATAAATTCTGGACGTGTCGAACCTTCAGAACAATACTAGTAGTATAGTAAATATACGTACATTGTCGGACCAATTTATTAGTACGAGCTTTAGAAACAGGTGGAAAAAGAGAGCCTTTGTTGAGATTTTTTTTATCTGTTTCGCAGCGAGTGCAAATGAATTTCATATTTCCAACAATATGCGTATGTTGTATTTATCCTGAAATGTAGACCAGCCGAAAAAAACGGCCACAATTGTCTAAAAAGAATAGAAACAAGCATCGTGTTGTTATGGTGTCCGCTGTGGAATCCGCGTTTATGCTCTATTTTTGAACGTCGCTCAACATGAATCAGGTACTAAAAAAGGATATATCTTGGTCATTCACCGTATATAACAAAACATATCCAGTCAATGTAATTTGACTGCCCAAATAGAACCAGTGCAGGATAAAGAATTATAATGTATACTTATATATTATTGTCTAAAATCCAATATAAAATAATACATCCATTAATATATCATATAAAGTACCTACACAGATCCAATCAAATTGAATAAGGTGGAAAAACTCACAATTCTGCTTATTCATACCGATTACATAATTTACATATTCATGAGACAAGACTTATCTTTGTACAACGTTCGGTATTCCACGATCATATTTTTCTTATCGTTACATTCGGCAATCAGAATACGCCAGTTTCGTCAGCTTAAATGATGTAATGCTAACCATCAGATACAATATATTAAGGCACGTTTAAATGTTTCAGTATCTTTAGGTTTCTGATAATGGCAAAATGTGTCGAAAGGTGATTCATCGAGCACAGGTGACACCGGTGTGTTATGCTCTGTGTTACCCTTTCAAAAGGCAACTGAAACACTTTGGAATTGAAAACTGCTTACCGCGTTGTGTCAAACTGAAAGGGCATCTGAAAGATTGCAAATTGCTGAAGAAAAGTTTGAAGATACCAAAGAGATATCCAGAAACCGTAAACTAAGTTAAACAATGACTTATTCTTCACTTGAATTGATTTGTATATAGCGCCATTACTCGTGTGTCAAAGGAGGTTACGTTATTTGTACCGGATGCAACATTGGAGTATTTGATCATATGTCCTTGGAATTGTTTAAAATGTCAATAAGTAAGTGAAGCAAAAACAGATATATAAGCAAACAATGTATGAAAATTCATAATAAATTCACACGCACGCATCATATATTTTGAACTATAAAGAGTAATTGGCTATTAAATATACTATATATACTAGGTAAAATTCGAGAAACGATGTAATAAATACAACTACAAAACACTACACAGAAAACACGAACTCCATTATAAACCGGGGTTTGAACTCAGGTGCTCCGGAAGGGTAGTATTCCTGTTTCACATGTGACACCCGTCGAATGAAGATTGCCACTATCGATTTTTCTCAAATATTCTAATGATTAAAAGAATGCATTACAATTTTAGAGATATTTAAGCAAACAAACAATGTATGAAAATTCATATTAAATTCACACGCACGCATCATATATGTGGATGCAATTATATTTTGTCTTGAAATGTTGTGCGTTTATAAACTGAAAGACCCCACTGTTTAAGATTAAGCAAAAATTAGAATAATTATAGGTATTCATGTTGATGAAATTTAAAATAAAAGTATATGGTTTGTTTATTACAAGTATTTATATATATTGTAGAGAATTAAACAATTTCTGATTGTAATTTATGTTGAATACAATGTTTGGTTGTATGGATGTGTAAATAAACAAAATAATCACATATGATTGTTTTCAAGTAACTGCTTTCATTTCATATCGAATATAGATAATACATATATTTACACATCACTTGTTTCCGTCAACAGTGGCGTAACATATATGTCAAATGAGATCGGGAGCATATTACTACAACTTAATCAAAACAATTCTTCACAATTTGCACATGCAAGAAGATGAGATTCATGTCATTTTCCAATCCATTATTATTCTCTAGGGAAATCCTGGGAATAAAAAATGAACTGCTGGATAAACAACTCCACTGGTGTTCTTGGCCAATCAAATATACAACTCATCTTTAGGATTGGGCGTAAATGAATGCATGTTAGCTAAAAGGAACTTGCATCTTTTTAAATTGAGCAACAGTTTGTTAGGATTGGTCGTTGATGGCCCGTTGCAAGGCAAAAATCCCAACCGACTTCCCTATGGCAATTAAAACATCCATCCGTATGCTGATAACACGGCGATATTTTTTGTTAATCCGATTACTGTTTGTGTGCTATGACTAGTCATACATGTAGCTGATAGTGAGGATTTGATGCTACAACAAGCAATAAATCAATCACCTTGTATACGATGTAATGTTGATAACTTTATTTTGAGAAGGAAAACATATGTTTACTTCATGCGTGATGTATCGTCCATTGTAGACCACACGTTCCTATTAAAAATAACCTTCTTTCGTCGTGAATTGAAGCCGAAAAGACGAAGAACAGCAATACAAACACTTTTTAGTGGGGTTCGTGTTACTTATCTTTAATGTTCTGTGTAATGTTTTGTAGATAGTTGTTTGTTGTTTGTTATTTTTCTTTTGGCCATTGTATTGATTGTCCTTTGATATACTGCTTCGGATTAACTCTTTGGTATCCTAAATCTTGTCGTCCTTCTCATCCATGTTCTCTAATATCCATATGGTTGGTAAATTGAATTTTGGCAGTTGAATAATTAGAAATTAATGAACCTCCTAGTTCTATCCATTGTTGGATAATGGGATCGCCCGAATGAACGGTGAACCACTTTTAATGAAATTATTGGTGAAGTCTGAAGCATAAACCGAGCTATGTACCAATATATATCGTGGTGTTTTATGTGTTGTGTTGAGGAAACGAAATCCAATTATAACCTCTCACACACTTTCATAAGAGAACAATCCGCCGCAACATAGGTTAATTGTTGGAGGATAAACCGCCGGTTTTTTAGGTTGGGGGGTGGGGGGTGGGGGGTTCATGGGACATCAGTGTTCACAGTAGTTTTTATGTAGATCATTCTTTGTCCTTTTGTCCTTTTTTATGCTAGTCATTGTATTGTCTGCCCTTTGATTTACTGTTTTTAAGTAACCCTTTCGTATCTTCAAACTTTCCTTAATATATGTTTATACAGTCGAATTTATTCGGTAGTAATAAATGCTGTGCTATAGAACCCATGAAGCAATAATGCAAATTGTGTCTACCAGATATAAAACGATACGGGTGTACATGAGTAATATAACATACTGGTTCTTAGCAAAAGTCTCATCCTGGACAATTGTTAAATTATCTCATCTTTTACATATGGTATTTTAAACATTTTATTTTATTAATATATATCCTACTTTTAGCTATAGCTATAGGGGACCGTGTTGTTAATCTTTTTCGTGTTTTGTGTTGTGATTTATTGTATTGTTTGTCTTCGATAAGTGTGTTGTGTGCACAATGTTGCCATTGTCTCTGGGTTGTCCATTCTTGGTTTCCTTTCGGTTTTCTCTAATGAAGTAGTAACAGCAAGTTGTTTGTTAAAGCTTCAGTAGTTGAAATGAGAAATACAGAAATGCACATCTAAATATTAGAAGGAATCCATTGTGAAGTGTCAGTATGATTGGTTCACCAATCACAGATAAACACGACAGAGAAATGAACATTAGGATCAAAAGAAAAAAAGAACATTCAGTTTTAAGTGCTGAACGACATTGTCGTGACTATTTCAGCGGTATATATATGACGAAGGCACATTTATTTTTTGGTATTTATTCAAAATAAATCTTATAAATATATCCACAATTAATTTAAAGGTGCAGCTGTTGTACCAGCACCTAAGGCATTCAATACGGATTGTCCAAGGTTAGTGACCAAAGTACCAGCAGATTGGGCGGCTACTTGTCCAGCATGTTTAGCAATATTGGCCAGATGAGGTTGAATGTTTGTTATTGTCTTATCTGTAAGCATAAAGTGAAGACATGACATGCAGATTAGAAAACAGCAATCAACGTGTTTTTTTCTCCATTTGTGTAGGATTGTAATGGTAATAATAAAAGAACAAAGCTAGTAGTGGAGTATATGATTCGAATGTGTAGGATTGTTTTGCTTCATGCATAACAGGGGTCGTCATGTTCGTGATCATATGGTAGTTGGATTTACAACTACTTATGCAATCAGTGCATATCACCACTAAAGATCTGAGTTTGAAATACGATACAACATTATGTGATAAAGTTTGTCAGTGACTTGCTACAGGTCGGTGGTTTTCTCCGGGTACTACGGTTTCCTCCACCAATAAAACTGACCGACACGAAATAACTGAAATTTTGTTGAAAGTGGCGTTAAACGTCATAACGCAGGTGTTCACAAAGGGTAAGCAGTAAACTATGGGAAATGTGACATAGGCAGACTAAAATCATCATGAACAATATTGATCAGTTGTCACTTCCGGTCACATTTAGGAAAGAAATATCGAACCTATTAAATGTTAATTTAATAATGAAAATTATTACTTACGTAAGATATCAGTGACAGCATCTTTAAGTGCTTGAAGTGCATTTTTACCGTGTTGAAGAACAGCTTGTCCAGAATGCTGGAGTTCATGTACATGAGGTTGGGCTTGTGTTTGTACCTGGTGTGCTGTATCTGTAACTCCTTGTCCAAGAGTACCAACAACCTTTAAAATTAACAAAAAAATAATGTATTTAATAAGGTACAGGTATATAAACGGCAATTGACAATCATTTGTATGTTTTTGGGGAATAATGATACGTTTTTTCTTCATTGTGTCATATTGTTTTCAATGTTAAGCGTTTAAGCAACGCGTTTCAAGATAAGGAGAACAGGTAGAACATAATCTTGTTAGTAACCCACAGAATATAATTGTTATTAAAACAGAATATCAAATTAACAGGAGATCGTCGTGATAATATGATAGTTAGATTTGCAACTACATATGCAATAAGTGCCTATCACCACTAACACTGTGAGTTCGAACCTCGCTCAAGTGCAGATAAGTGGTTTTCTCTGTATACTCCGGTTTCCTCCACCAAAAATATTGACCATCACGATATAACTGAAATATTGTTGAAAGTGGCGTTAAGCACTATAACAGTAACAATAACCTTCAAAGTAATGCAAATAAGATTTCAATTATTTGTTTTTCACATTCTTATATATTATCGCTTACCACTCATATTACAACACGTTATATGAGTATACAATTTTTCCATTCTTGTCCAATCAACAAAATCAACAATGCAACATTTTTTTATAACTGGCGATACTTTAACACTCAATAGATACAATATTCTCAAACCTGTTTAAGTCCATCAATGTGTGGGTGGAAAAACGCTGCAACACTTTGTCCAACATGGTGAAGTAAATCACTGAATGCGTTTCTCTTGTGTGCTGGGATATAATGGAGTGCTTTACCAAAGTGCTCCTCTACTCCTTCAACTAACTCACGCAACAAGCTATTGAGAGCTGCATGATGAGCATCTGTCAAGAAATAGATAAGAAATAAGACTTGTTATTGTGCATAGGTATTGGTATCCATTAATGAGATTAAAAAACAAATATTTGTGTAGGTGGTAGATATTGAATCATGGATACTGTATCAATATAATGTGGCTCAATATTGCGAAAACATAGATACAATATAATACAACGACAATAATTAATTGCATAGTACTGTTACATCACAAAAGAAAACACAGAAAGGGAATAATGATATAACACAGTAATAATTTCTACTAAAGAATAATCTGGATACAATACACGACCACATGAACTAGAATTCCAGAGAAAAAAACAATACAAGAAAAAAAAAGAAAATATTAAAACAATACAACATCACCCCGGCTAGAGTACAAATACAGAAATTAATAAAGCTAAAATACAAAACCATATGGCGAAATTAGAAGCAGAGACCAATATAAAATTAATTCAAGAAAGGTCATTATTAACAAATGATTATTTATTTACACCTGCTACTTATCCATGTGTTACCAATACGATGGCATACACCCAACATATTTACTCTGCTCACAAGAAAATAGATTTTAAAGCAATATGTATATGATGAGACAAGAAGTAAGCAGGCATATACTGATGCGTGTGGTGTTACCCCCCTTAGGATTCTCTCAAAATATATAAGTTTCCGATTTACGTCGTGCTTACGACCATCCAAGATATCGCAGAATAAAGAATTTCAGAATATTTTTTGTTCAAATTTGATAATTCTCAAAATGTATGAATAAACGAATATGTCTGCTATTCTTTGAATGGTATTAACCTGCCAAATCAGGTTGAATTAAATGAAGGTATTACTCAAGTTAATCTTCTAGCAAATTATATTGATAACCTAATAATAAAATTAAAATTCATTGAATAAAGGGAAATTCTGACAGGGAGACAGACATACAGAACCTTTTATTATGTCACTCATCTCTGGCAGATGTATACACTGATAATACAATGTGAGCATCAAAGTTCTGAATGCACTTACGGACAAGTTCATCTACAGTGGAAACAAGGTCTACCAATTCAGCACTGTGAGAGGTAGAGCCGACTTGAGTCAAAGCATCAACAGCACTATTGAATACTTCATGCATGTTGTCAACTTTTCCCTCAATGAATGTCTTCAGTTTTTCTGGAAGATGGCTGTTGAATGAAATAAATGAGTTTTTACCACACAAAAGAAATGAAAACAATTTAGCTGAATTATTTGTATTTCAAATTCGTTCAACTTCAGTCGTGTATTTTGCCATCATGAATTTACAATATACATGAATGGACAAACAAACCAATAAAGACCTTAGGTATTTATTATGGTCATGATTACATAGAATGTGAAAAACTTAATTGGGAAAAAAAAATTGAAAAAATGAATAGCTTATTTTTGTCATGGTCAAAGCGAAATCTCTCAATATTGGGTAAAGTACTAATCATTAAAGCTTTGATTATACCTATTTTTACTTTTATTGTTAGTTCCTGTGTTATTCCAGAAAAATACAAAAAAGAGATAGAGAGTAAGTGTTTTAAATTTATATGGAATGGGAAACCAGATAAGGTAAAAAGAAATACATTGATAGGAGATTTTGAGAAGGGTGGACTGAAAATGATAGATATAGAAAGTTATTTTATATCTTTGAAGGCATCATGGGTAAGTAGATTAGCTGACTCAAAATTTTCGAATTGGAAATTGATACCACTAAAATATTTAAATGTATTTGGGAAAATATGGCTTATTTTTAAAATGAACATAGATGTGAAAAAACATAAACAGTTTCTAAATAATATCCCCGAATTTTACAAAAATGTTTTGACCAGTTGGATAAAAACAGGTGGTGGTCAATTAAGTTCACCATTGACATTCAGTAATGTAAGAAAGCAAATTTTATGGGGAAATAGATTTATTACATTTGAAAAAAAATATTTATTTTTTAAAGAATGGATTAATAGTGGAATATTTTTTGTTAATGATATAATAGATAATAATGGTAAAATTACGCAAGAATTTATTCTTCACAAGTTAAAAAATAAATCTAATTGGATATCTGAATTTAGTATTCTCAAAAAAGCTTTCCCAAAGAATTGGATAGACATTTTAAAAACAGAAAGCTCAGTTAAAAGCATTGTAAATATCAAAAAAGATTATTTCATCTGGAACAATCAGTTTATTAATTTATCTACATTGTCTAATAAGTTATTATATAATAAACTGGTGAATGTTAAATTTTCAAACCCTATTGGTACACATTATTGGATTAATTATTTAGTGTTGTCTGAAAAACCAAATACAAGTAGTCTATATTTTTTCATTTTCAAATTTCTTGACGAAAACAAACTTAAAATGTTCAGATGGAAACTTTTTCATTTTATTATACCAAATAAAGTTTTACTTTCCAAATGGAAAATTGTTGGGAATAGTTTATGTAATTTCTGTAAATTAGATGAAGATTACTCTCATTATTTTATTACTTGTACCTTTCTAAAAGAGTTTTGGACAAAATTTCAGAATTTAATGAAGGGTTTGGGTATCGAAAACAAAATTACTTTGAATCATATAGTACTTGGATACAAGATAGATGATAAAAACTATCTTGCATTAAATTTTTTGATAACAGTTGTAGGGTTTTCCATCTACAAATCGTACTATATATCTGAACAGAAAACAAAGTATATTGATGTTTATAGAATATTTGCCAATGAATATATTAAAAGAATAAATGAAAATAAAACACTTCAAAAGTGTTCTTTTTTAATGAAAGTAAAAAATTATATAATAAATGCAAAATAAATAAATGTTTTCAAAGGTATTAAATAGAAATTGTATTTAGGTTGTATATATATTTCATGTAATTCTGATTATAGCCCTGGATAATCAGAACAAGATGTAACAGGGAAACACCAAAAGGAGCTTGGACTTTTGGCGTGTTAATTGTAGCAAGCATTTGAATAAAATATATTACGTTGTTAAAAAAAATATACATGATTGCATATTAATTTGAGTATTGTCACACGTATAAGAACAATCAAATGCATGTAGCAGTATAAGTAGAACTCTGAACGTTTACATCTTTGTCAATATTACAGAGGAATCACATACTGTGAGAAAGCAATAGGGTTAGGTATATGTGATTTGTCTATATCTACTTTATACTGTCATGGTACATGTAGTGTTGAGTCAATGTTAAACTGTGCATATTGCTTTATTATTTATTTACTTTTAAATGGAATATATTGAACAAAAAACTCATGAAACAAATAATGATTTAATACTGAAACTACGTGTATTCAAAGTAATATTACACCAGTTTTGATTGAAAAATTTTTTTTCCCTGAAGATTCGATTTGGAATACGGCGGTATCTTAACTAAGCTATTCATGCATGTTTCAAGTCGAAATATGTTCCCACCAACTAGAAATATGCAAATCCGTGTGCGTGTTTATCGTCCTCGTCATTGCGTTGTGGAGACTAATTAACTTTCGGTTGTTTTGTTCCGATGATTGCCGATCATGACCTCGTGAGGAAAAGATAAACATGGATGCTTATATAAGCACGCACACATTCCTGACAATGATTATTGAGGAATATGTCTGTTTCATGTCGTGTGAACCAATTTTATTCTGCAATTATTCTTATGTGGTACACACGGAATATATTTTGACTTGCATCTGACATTTGTTCATCAACTAAACAGTGCGCATGAGCGATAATCTCCCCGAAAGAGTTCAAGTCTTGGGTCACGCGTATATCATTTGCAATACTGTCCGGGAAGAGAGAATTATCTGCTGTCAAATATTTTGCGATTTGTTCTTAAAATCTGCTTTTCAGCGGATTTTTAATGTTATGCAGTTAATTTTAGTTAAAATTAAGTGATATATTAAGTGAAAATATTTAATCCAAAAATTCCACGATATTTGCCTTTCATATTACTTTAACAGAAGGAACAATACTTACAGTGCTTCCAAGTCTCTCTTTCCCGTGCCGCCACCAGACAATGCTGTAGTTGCTCCTAGTAGCAAACCTGAGTAATATAAGATCAAACATAGTCAATATGTTGAAACATAATACATGATATTGATCGCTTGATTGATGTTTAACGCCAACCTTAGCAGTATTTCAGCTATATCTTGGCGTACATTGTTTTATATATAAGACACTGAATACATGATTATACAATTATTTAGGATACCATATAAAAACAACAATCTTACTAATATTAAAGATACATTTTTTATCCAGTTTGAATAACATAGTCAGTTATGTCTATATTTGGGACAGATTATTGATGCAATTGGTGGTATTAAAACGTAGATGATGGAAATATTGTAACTACAATTAAAATGTGTTCTATATTGTTATTAGGAAGTCAATCATACATTTCGCTACTTTATACATTTAATCTATTTAATCTACTACAGGGATTTAACGGGTGTATGCATTGGACTTAACGTCTGTGTTGTTGAATGCAACGAACCCGAAGAGTCCATTGGTTGGCGGGGGGGGGGGGGGGGGCGAATCAATTACACAAATATCCATATGGATGGGTCGTTAATGAGTGCATCGTAGTTGGAGAATGACTCATCGTATTTAGAGTATGACTCGGTCCTTGTACGTGAAATACAACTTGAAACAACTCCTAATAAACAATATTTCATTGCCATTGTTATCTCGTTATATGGAAAATTATGGACACTATGAATTATCTACCAAGCTGTCCATCTATAGGGATATACCAGAGCCATCTTTTTACCTTTTTGATTTATAGTTCTTGTCATGCAGGTAAAGTTGAAATACTACCCACTTGACGTTAAGGAACATAAATCGAAGGCTATGTTTCCCCTAGGTTGAATTCATCGCTACAAAAATTCTACGGTCGTAACCACGAACTGGTTGACAGCCATGAACTATCAATTTCTCAATATACCAATGGATCTTTGATCATTACCGCTATGAATATGTCCGACAAGCCTGTTACCGGACTTTAGTATAAGTAACATGGTGGTTGTCTTATAAGAAACAGGAACTGCTTGTCCATCACAATCACCTGGATTCCTCCTCTGTTTTTTGTGGGGTCTGTGTTGCTCATTTGTTTCAGTTTTTTGCGTTGTATTCTTTTTTAACTTTCTTTGTCTTCTGTCTTTTGTCTTATTCCCAATGTTGCCTGTATCCCTTGATTGCACATTCTTGATTTTCCCCTTGGGTTTCTCTAACGTTGATTCAATACAATGTGCTAAGGGATAGGTATTTTTGTTTTCTTTTCTTGCTTTACTCAAATAATGATAAGATTAATTTGATATATTTCTACAATTTCGCGATGGGCATAGCATACATGTCCGGAAATGTGAATAATATAATCACTTACTCTGTAATGTTTGTCCTGCAAGCTGAGTTCCTTGTGTCTTCAATTGTGCCAATAGTCCTAGTCCTACATCCTTAGCATGTTGTCCAACTTGCTTAAACGTATCAGTAAAAGCTCCCCCAACTTGTTTTAGAGTTTGTTTTAGTGAATCAAAGAAGCCACCACCTTGACATCCCGCAGCGAAGATCAAACACACAAGAATTAAAACCTTCATTTTATGCACTGAAAGGTATGATATAAATATTAAATATAGTTATCAGCATTGATTTGAACATCAGCGAAAATAGTCAGGGTTAGAAAATGTAGAATATCATTCTTATATTACTTCATTAAATTATGGAAATAAAACTTAGATATCTAATTTAGTGCACACGACCTGTTTATGGAATCTGCACCAGAAACAGAGCGCAAAACATTGGGAAGACAATTGTATTTAGAACCAACAAAACTAAAGGACTAAACACCATTGTCAAAATGGAGATTTATTTTAACAACTTTTGATCTTTCGAAAACCTTTTTTGTAAATTATTTGCATTATTTAACAAATGTTTTCATCTGTCTGTATGTAAATATATGCATATTCTTATCCTAACGACGAAAAACCTGACTGAAAACTATGATATAGTAATGCAAAATCTCTTATCTTTTTAATAATATAATAAACAGACGGCAAAATATACACCAAATCTACCAACCTTATCAGTTGTGAACTGTAATAGGCCATTGCAAAACCGATAAGAAGTGTATTATAAAAAGTACATATTGCTATCCGACAGCATTTTGTAGTTTTTGAGTTTCATTTCCATATCGAATGCAATCAGTGTAAATCGAGTTTGCCAGTTCGACTCTCTGACCTGTCGAGATGAATTCGATATAATTTTGTTTGGCATTGACTAAGGGCAGGTCGGTGATTTTGTCATAGTTCCCTCTACCAATAAAATTCACCGACCGGGTAGAGGTTGATTGTTTTGTACGGCGTGTTAAAATTCATACATTTGTAATCTCAATCTTCACCGTATTGTCTACTGTATACTCAATAGTGTTCTCATTACATACATTTATTGTCAACTACAGCTTTCTGTTTATATCCGAAAACCAAAGCTGGCATTGTAGTGACACGAGCCTATGACAGATATCAAACAAAAGACTTCTGAAGTCTTGTGACTAGTTCAACATTAAATGGCCTGTTGTTATTTTTAATAACCAGAAAGGAGAATGGACACTGAAAATGATGATCTGTTAAAAGTAACCATCAGTCTATTTTGCTTAATGTAAATAACATAAATCAAGCAATATATATAAATATATATATACGTCTGAAAATTAAACCAAACAGTGCTAGAATTAGATTTTAGAGCTGACAAATTTTTGTTCTTCCCTCGACGGGATTTGAACCCACACCATTGATACACTGCAGCGCCATTCGCCAAGCCTTACGTCCAGCGCCCTAGACCATTCGGCCACATCCACTATATATATATATATATATACGTCTGAAAATTAAACCAAATAGTGTTAGAATTAGATTTTAGAGCTGTCAAATTTTTGTTCTTCCCTCGACGGGATTTGGACCCACACCATTGATACACTGCAGCACCATTCACTTAGCCTTACGCCCAGCGCCCTAGACCACTCGACCACATCCATATATAGAAATATAATTATCCGACCGATCTTACAGCTCTTTACATCATGAGCTATGAATTTTACTTAAAAAAACTTAGAAACACATTAAACATTGAAAAAGTCTCTCGGTGAGACGAAGATTTTGTCAGTCAACAGTGTTTAATTCTTTATCACTTTGTTTTGTGTACTTGGCGTTGTTTTACAAACCATTTTAGACGTTTAGAAAAATAATTATATATAGCGTCTAGATAATTGGTTGTACTATAAATATCAATAACAATTATATAGCGAAATTCGTAGCTTTGTTCTTCACAAATGGGATATCTTCTTGTTGACCTACATCCACACCATTTCCTGTTAACATTAATTTAAAATAGTAACTTCTGATATATAATGACTTTAATGATCGGCTTAGATGTGTTGTCTAATTCCAACTTGAATTGACCCTTATGACGTTTTATAAAGTCTGGCTATGTCGTGGTATTTAGAAAAATACTATCTATATAGTTAATGTGGCGCCTATAAATTCAGAACGTGTCGTACTATTCAGAACAATACCAATTATAATCAATGTGACGTTTTAAATATTTTGGACGCGTAATGCTTTTCAGAACAATAATATTTATAGAATTATAGTGTATACTTATGCCTTATTGTTTAAAATCCAAAAAAAAAAAAATACATCCATTAATATATGATATAAAGTACCTACACAGATCCAATCAAAATGAATAAGATGGAAAAACTCACTATTCTGCTTATTTATACAAATGTACCCATTGCATAATTTGCATATGCATGAGACAACGCTTATCTTTCTACCACGTTTGGTGTTGCACGATCTTATTTTTCTTATCATTACATCAGAATACGTAAGCTTAAGTGATTTAATTTTAACCAACATATTCAATATCATGTAGGCACTTTTAAATTTGTAAGTTTCTTTATGTTTCTGATAATGGCATTATGTTTCGCCAGTAATGTGACCGATTGTCTTAAATAACTTTATAGCCACTTAAGTTGTGAGTTCGAATCCCGCTCATGGCGAGGTGTACTCGATACAACATTATGTGATAAAGTTTGTCAGTGACTTGCGGCAGGTCGGTGGTTTTCTCCGGGTACTCCGGTTTCATCCACTAATAAAACAGACTGCCATGATATAACTGACATATAGTTGAAAGTGGTGTTAAACTTCATACCCCCTAATAACTCACATAAGTGCAATAACCGAGCTAATCCCGATGTGTGGAAGAGAGAAATGTTACTATGCCCTGTGTCACCCTTTCATAAGTCAACTAAAACGGTTGGGAGCTACTGACCACGTGCATCAAACTAAAGTGCATATCAAATATTGCAAATCGTTCAAATTAAATTCAAGAATAAGTTATCCTCCATCTCAATCGATTTGGATAAAGGGGTTATAGTCGTGTGTCAAAGGAGATCTAAAATATACTTTTCGGTCATTATTTGAGCCGGAAGTGTAAGGTGGAGGTATTTGGTCGGATGTCCAAGTGAAGCGAAAATATAAACATAAGCAAATGAAGTATGACAACTTTCATTAAATTCACAAGCTAACATCATATATGTTTAATCATCAAGAGAAATGGCTATTAAATATATAGAGGTACAATTCATGAAGCGAGGTAATTAAAACATCTCAGCATTCTGTTAGAAACAAAGATGGCGTCCACGTTATGCTAAATATCCACAGAGAAAGACAAGGACGTATTCACCGATTCACATCATTAAGGAAGAATACAAAAATGGACAACTTAGCACGACCTTATCATGTAGTATGCATACTGTAGCAATGATTTTAAAGGCGAAATGGAAAGAAATGTAGGAAAATGGTACGATATTTTTTAGAAAATTCGTTCATGTGAGTGTTTGCACTTTGAGATAAGTTTGCAGATACCAAAATGGTAACCCGATGCCGTAAATCATAGAGGTAGAGAAAATATACTGCCCTAAAGAAAAAGGACAGAAATGTTTACAGTGATCTAAAAGACACTACACAGAAAACAAAAGATAGAGAAACATGAACACACTAAGAACAGGGTGTGAACTCAGGTTCCACAGAAAAATAAGCATGTGACACCGTTGTGTTATTCCTGTAACGAACCCGATGATAAATCATAAATGAGGAAAAGACTGGATGATGATTACGACAAGCGCAATATATCCTTAATTGCCATACCTAACTTGCCAACTTTTGCAATGGCAATCAAAAGTCCCGCCGGCAGCTATCACATTCTCACAACAATCAATGAATCAATATGTCTTTCTTACGAACAATAGAAATCGTCATCATGCGCTGAACAGTTTGGATTGTCTTGATCCTATGATACGTGTTACTTTGTGTTGCGATCATTTCGCAGATATTTTCATCGTTATCATTTGCGTAATCAATGGAGATTCTTACTGTTACAAAGATATTTAATGTAACTTCATTGATACAAAACTAGTTTTGAACAAAATAGAGTTAAGGCCTTCCTCCTTTTTACTGCTAAGTATAAATTATAGTAAGGCTACCTCTATATAACAAGTCACTGTCTATAAAGGGAAGCCTTTTAATCTCCATATAAAGTACAACTGCTCATAACGAGCACATTTTCAAGTTTCGTTGAATGCCCTTTATATACAGGATTAACTGTGCTACTGATGATTTCAGGTGACTAATTATGAGATACATTGAGCACTGAAGATTTCACGAAGTCTGTGAGATGACGAAGATCAGCAAAAGCTATAATCCTTAAATATCTTCAAATTTAAAGGGAACTTTGATTGAAAACACTTTCATATCCACACAATTTTGTAGAAAATCAACTAATTATATTACAATGGTAGTTCAGACATTTTAAAAGTTGGGTTAATTTCACGTCATATTGATATATAACCCATAATTAATTATATCTGAATAGCCATACAAATCTCAAATTTCTTTGATTAATAAACTGAATGTTTACATCACATTTATACTTTTTCAACAAGAAAACATTGAAGATACCAAAGGGGTAACCAGAAGACGTAAATCACAGAAAAACAGACAACACAATGGCCAAAGGAAAAAAGTACAAAAGGACAAACAGCGATCTACAAGACATTACATAGAAAACTAAAGATCGAGCAACATGAACCCCACTACTAATCGGGATATGATCTGGAAGGTTAGGATGTCTTGCCCCAAATGTGGTACCCGTCGTGTTACTCTTTTTTCAAACCCGTTGATAAGTCATGAATTAACATGTAATCAACATATACCAATATATTGAAAAATTCATCAACATTTGAGAAACTACGTTTGATGTAAATGTTATTCCTGATAAATTGATGATAACTATGACGAAGAACAGCAATACCATTTGCTTAAGATATTTTACTTCCATGTTCCTTAATATCCATATGATTTATCATTTGAAATTTGACATCTTAGAATTTAATGAACCTCTTGGTTCTATCAATTGTTGGATAATGGTGTTCACTTAAAGGGATGGTGCAATATGATTAATCAAATTATTAGCACAGTTTTAAGTCTAAACAAGTAAAAACCAACATTGTTTCAAGTGATGTGTAAACTTCTATTTTAATGAGAGGAAACTAAAACAAAATATAACCTCGAACACACTTTCTTAAGAAAACAATCCATCGAAACATAGGTTAATGAGCGGTGGCATTACTATTATGTTCATATAGTAGTATTTTGTTAGTGAAAATATAAAGTATTGCTGCTCTTTAAATACCATGGACCAGTAATGAAAATTATCTCTACCAGACGGATAAAATGTGCCCGAAAATTATCCAATATGCAACTGCAATTGGTCTCAAGCAACATCTAGCATTTTACGAATGTCAAATTTTCACATCGTATAGCATGGTCGATGGCATCAATATATGTTTATACATGTAAAGTATAATGTTGCCAATGGAAAGTATTTATGCTCATTAGATCCCATGAACCCGGTATACACATTGCCTCTGTCAGACATAACACGATAGGGATGTGCTCGAGAAATATCCAATATTCAGCTAAAATTAGCCTTTAGCAAATGCCATAAGTTTCACGAGTGTCGACTTTTCATATCGTTTTCATATGGTGTATTTAACATTTCTATAGTATACGTTATCAATAGATATCCCGTTTGTAGCTATGTTACATGTAACTTTACATGTTACCTTGGTAATGGGAGTTGTAATAGCAATGTGATGCTAACAGCCTTAAAAGGTTAAATTTGGAATGCACAGTTAAACAATAGAGGGAACCTTTTTTCAAGTGTTAGTATGATTGATTCGCTAATCACCAAGAAATACAACAGAGAAATTCACAATAGGAAAAAAAAAGAAAAACAATGTTCATCCAAAGGTACTAAACTACATTAATAGTGACCAATGCAGCATACGATATATGAAGAAGGCACATTTATGCATAGGTATTTACTCAAATTAGATGTTAAAAATATATCCACAATTAATTTCAAGGTGCATCTGCATTCAATACGGATTTCCCAAGGTTAGTGGCCAATGCTCCAGCAGATTGGGCGGCTACTTGTTTAGCATGTTTGACCAGATGTGGCTGCATGTTTGTTAAAATCTGATCTGTAAGCATAAAGTAAAGACATGCCAGAATTGAGAACAGCAATCAACGTAATGGTTGCATTTATGTGTACATGTAGTTTAAAGCAAGACCATTTCCCTTTTTTGATATTCATAATTGATATCAATGACATAGTAATAATAAAAACAAAACAATCACTCGGGTTTTTCAATTATCGGGCATACTCACCAATATCAGGTGTGAACAATACAAAAATAACATGGCAACATCAATGAAGCAGTAAAATTACAAACAAATGATAATTACAGAAGAACGAACACATCTTGTAGAGGAATATTTGCTTAGAATGGGTAAATTTACTTTGCTCCATGCGTGACATCCTAAGTAACAGAGTAGGTGTATCTACAAAGTTATAATCATTACATTAAAAACATTTCTGAAGTCCTTTATTTCCTAGCGAATTAGTGTAATCTTATTAACATTTTCGCCTGTTCTGTATTTATTTATTTATTTATTTATTTATTTATTTAATTAAAATTGTACTTGTTACTTACGTAATATATCAGTGACGGCATATGCAACTGTTTGAAGTGAAGAGTGAACACGAGGACGTGGAAGTCTTTCCTTACTTTCTTCACGAAGTTGGAATCGTGTTTGCATCTTTTGTGCTGTTTGTGTAACTCCTTGTCCAAGAACACCTACATCCTTTAAAATTTACAAAGAACATTTTATATTATTATCCTCTAAAGAGCTGACATCGTGGGTTAAGCTGCAAGTAGCAATCTTTTGTAAGGCAAGCCGCAGGTGCGCCTTACAAAAGATTTCTACTTGCAGCTTAACCCACGATGCTAGCTCTTTAAGAGGATGATAATGTTTTTGTCTTCTGTGTAGCGTTTAATTAGTGTTCGTGTTCTATATTGTCGTCTGTATAGCGATTTTAGTGCATCTGCTGTATAATAAATGACCCATTTCCATGTGACCTTCACCAGTGTTTTGAATAACACGTCACAGCTTGTGTTGATGTGAGTGTTCTGAAAATACCCATCCAATAGCCATAGTTGACCTAATACCACTGCTCTTATAACCCTGTTCAGATATCTTGCATAATATATCACAGTGCACACATGATACACGCTACAGTACAAACTAAAACATTGTGTTAATAGTCGAACTAAGTCTGTATTTAAAGACCAAGCAGCTGTTAAGTGTCTTTCCTCTCTTCATTACAAATATGCTATCGTTCCTGCGGACAAGGCTTCCAACAATATCGTGTTTGTATGTAAATCATATTACTTCGAATGCCTAATCAAGGAATTAGGCATAAATAGCAACACCTCTAGTAATACCACATACAAACAAACTTCGTTCGACAAAGATGAAATCCTAGCTAACCACAGATCATTCATGACCTCTTTAAGCATTCCCTCTGGTAAAGAGTCTGAGGCTTTACCCTATTTATATTGGATGCCTAATCTCCATAAGACACCATGCAAAGAAAGGTACATAGCGGGATCATCAACTTGTTCGACGAAAGAATTGTCTATTCACCTGACAAAGATTCTGTCTGCAGTAAAAGAGGGACAACAAAAATATTGTGAAACTGTTTACACGCGTAGTGGCATACATCACATGTGGATTTTGAAAAACTCTAAAGATCTTTTGGATAACCTTAAATCAAGATCTTTCTCTCAGGTATCCTCCATCAAAACTTTTGATTTTTCAACTCTATATACCAGCCTACTGCATGACAAATTAAAAACCCGCTTAAAAGAAACAATTCACAAAGCTTTCAGTCATAGAAACTATGGCTCAAAATGTGTACGAATTGTGCCCCTCTTTTAGCCGATTTAGTTTTATACTCGTATGGGTCGGAGGTTCTTCAAAAGCTTGTAAAAGATAAGAATATTCATGAGGCTAGAGCCTTTAATTTCACATACAAGTATATTGATGACGTTTTATCTATCAATAATTCTAGATTTGCAGAATTTCTTCCATTATATCCTCCAGAGCTGGAAGTTAAAGAGACCACAGATACAGCTTCGTCCGCATCATCTTTGGACTTATACCTCGAATTTGACGACAATGGTCAACTCAGTACTAAAATTTATGATAAACGGGACGACTTCAATTTTAAAATCATAAATTTTCCAAATATGTGCAGCAATATACCAGCTTCTCCTGCATATGGTGTTTACATCTCGCAATTGATTCGTTATGGAAGGGCCAGTAGCAATTATTCTGATTTCCTGAAACGTCATCTTCATCTGAGAAACAGGCTACTGGACCAGGGCTATGAAAAGATTCGCCTTATTCAATCTCTTAAAAAGTTTATATTCCGATACCAAGATCTTGTCGAAATATATTCCGTCTCTGCAGAGATGATGATAAACGATGCATTTTCATATAGTGAAAATGTATAAAGATAAGGAAGTCAACAAAAATGTCAAAAATATTTTTTTATCAATGTGTGACGTAAAAGTGTTTTTGACATTTGCTTCACTGGGTTTGGTACTGCTTTGACAACTATTTTACCTATTTTGTTTCAGTATTGTTATAAATACTGTTATAGTGACAGCCGGAACCTTTGAGCCGTAATGAAAGCGGGAGGTTTGGCGCTTTAAAATCTGATTCAACCCACCATTTCTTTAGAAATGCCTGTACCAAGTCAGGGTCATTACGGTTTTCACAGTTTTCCGGTTGTTGACTGATTTTGTCTGTTTATATACTTATGAGTTTTGACTTTCCCTTTGTAATATTGTTCGGAGTTCGGTAATTTTGTTATTACCCTTATGCAATATTTTTGCCAGTTTCTGCTAAAATAGAAAACACTTTTTAGGTTTAATTCAATAAATAAGAGACTTACATAAATTGTTGAACTTCAACAAGTTATTTCAAATAATACGCACTTACAAAAACATGTTGTTGCTCAACAATATGTAAGAAAATAAAGAACTAAATTGGTATTTGATGAAATACTGAACTCTTTTGATTATGTTTTGGCATTACAATGGTTACAGAGCAGTTATTAAATACTTGGCGATATTGTGGAGAATTTTGAATGTGTACTGAAGTTTCGGTGAAATCGATAAATAATTCCGCCATATCAACACCCTGTAATGTTTCATTAGCAACGCGGATATCATACCCCTGATTAACTGTACTCAAATGTTTTGGCATGAATGATGTATTTGGTAATGATCCATTATAAGGCAACATTAGAGGGCGGTATTCCTGGCGTTGTAAATACAGGTCTTGTCTTCTAGTAGTAGATACTATATTTGATCTTTCAGTTGACGACAACGCAAGAATATTATTCCCTCTTGCGATGGCGTGTCTGCCTTGTCCCATAGGAGGTGGTAGTATATGAAATGGCTGCCATAGTTTTATTGGGTTCTTACAACGCATTGTCAGTTAAAGTTTTTCCCATACGTATTTCATCCTCATCATCAACTCGTTGATACATAGAAAGGGCTTGCACAAATTTATGCCCTGTTACGGCCATTATTTGGGCATTGTAGTACATGTTTTTTGCAAGGATTGTAGCTCCCGTAGCTCTTATAGAATGGTTAGGATATACTTCTGACAATTTACACTTCTTGCTTAAGTTAGTCATGAAAGTACCTAGTATTTTTTTTCCCAGTGGCGCGTTGCAATACCAACTGTCATCATAATCATCGAATTCGTCTTTTGGTCGTTGCCATAATCGTTCACATGAAGGGTGTAATTTATTTATATACCTTTCGAAAGATCTAACCTGACAAAATTCTGAGCCTGCAGTCTCTGGCATTATGCCAGTAGTTTTCTTCCTTATCGGTTCCTCTATGATTTTTTGTCAGTTCATCTTTCGCTTTGGTAACATATCGCAAACCGGATTTTGCGTCAGTTTTGATTTCGAACGTTGACTTTGTCATGTTTGGTATATTCTCCATTCTCCGAAGACAGAAATACAACCTTATATCAAACTGGACTTTGTTCTGAAGACCAACAGGCGTGTTAGGCGACAGGAACATGGATGTGTAAAGTTTCTTTCTATCTGCTTCATTTATTGACGGGTAATGCTCCACATCTCCTAAACCAATCCTCTTTAACTCTGCAATAGCGGCTTTGAAATTTTCATTGGAGTTTGAAAATGACGAATCCTTTATAATATCAAATTTCTTATTATGAGGTGGACCTTTCAAATATCTATTTAAAGAATATTTTAAACAGTTCAGCGAAGTTGAATGATTGATTTATAGAAAATGTGTTGTTCAATTCCAACCTGAATGACCGCTTATGACGTTTTATAAATTCTGGACGTGTCGAACCTTCAGAACAATACTAGTAGTATAGTAAATATACGTACATTGTCGGACCAATTTATTAGTACGAGCTTTAGAAACAGGTGGAAAAAGAGAGCCTTTGTTGAGATTTTTTTTATCTGTTTCGCAGCGAGTGCAAATGAATTTCATATTTCCAACAATATGCGTATGTTGTATTTATCCTGAAATGTAGACCAGCCGAAAAAAACGGCCACAATTGTCTAAAAAGAATAGAAACAAGCATCGTGTTGTTATGGTGTCCGCTGTGGAATCCGCGTTTATGCTCTATTTTTGAACGTCGCTCAACATGAATCAGGTACTAAAAAAGGATATATCTTGGTCATTCACCGTATATAACAAAACATATCCAGTCAATGTAATTTGACTGCCCAAATAGAACCAGTGCAGGATAAAGAATTATAATGTATACTTATATATTATTGTCTAAAATCCAATATAAAATAATACATCCATTAATATATCATATAAAGTACCTACACAGATCCAATCAAATTGAATAAGGTGGAAAAACTCACAATTCTGCTTATTCATACCGATTACATAATTTACATATTCATGAGACAAGACTTATCTTTGTACAACGTTCGGTATTCCACGATCATATTTTTCTTATCGTTACATTCGGCAATCAGAATACGCCAGTTTCGTCATCTTAAATGATGTAATGATAACCATCAGATACAATATATTAAGGCACGTTTAAATGTTTCAGTATCTTTAGGTTTCTGATAATGGCAAAATGTGTCGAAAGGTGATTCATCGAGCACAGGTGACACCGGTGTGTTATGCTCTGTGTTACCCTTTCAAAAGGCAACTGAAACACTTTGGAATTGAAAACTGCTTACCGCGTTGTGTCAAACTGAAAGGGCATCTGAAAGATTGCAAATTGCTGAAGAAAAGTTTGAAGATACCAAAGAGATATCCAGAAACCGTAAACTAAGTTAAACAATGACTTATTCTTCACTTGAATTGATTTGTATATAGCGCCATTACTCGTGTGTCAAAGGAGGTTACGTTATTTGTACCGGATGCAACATTGGAGTATTTGATCATATGTCCTTGGAATTGTTTAAAATGTCAATAAGTAAGTGAAGCAAAAACAGATATATAAGCAAACAATGTATGAAAATTCATATTAAATTCACACGCACGCATCATATATTTTGAACTATAAAGAGTAATTGGCTATTAAATATACTATATATACTAGGTAAAATTCGAGAAACGATGTAATAAATACAACTACAAAACACTACACATAAAAACAAAAGATTGAGTAACACGAACCCCATTATATACCGGGGTTTGAACTCAGGTGCTCCGGAAGGATGGTAGTTCCTGTTTCACATGTGACACCCGTCCAATGAAGATTGCCACTATCGATTTTTCTCAAATATTCTAATGATTAAAAGAATGCATTACAATTTTAGAGATATATAAGCAAACAAACAATGTATGAAAATTCATATTAAATTCACACGCACACATCATATATGTGGATGCAATTATATTTTGTCTTGAAATGTTGTGCGTTATAAACTGAAAGACCCCACTGTTTAAGATTAAGCAAAAATTAGAATAATTATAGGTATTCATGTTGATGAAATTTAAAATAAAAGTATATGGTTTGTTTATTACAAGTATTTATATATATTGTAGAGAATTAAACAATTTCTGATTGTAATTTATGTTGAATACAATGTTTGGTTGTATGGATGTGTAAATAAACAAAATAATCACATATGATTGTTTTCAAGTAACTGCTTTCATTTCATATCGAATATAGATAATACATATATTTACACATCACTTGTTTCCGTCAACAGTGGCGTAACATATATGTCAAATGAGATCGGGAGCATATTACTACAACTTAATCAAAACAATTCTTCACAATTTGCAACATGCAAGAAGATGAGATTCATGTCATTTTCCAATCCATTATTATTCTCTAGGGAAATCCTGGGAATAAAAAATGAACTGCAGGATAAACAACTCCACTGGTGTTCTTGGCCAATCAAATATACAACTCATCTTTAGGATTGGGCGTAAATGAATGCATGTTAGCTAAAAGGAACTTGCATCTTTTTCAATTGAGTAACAGTTTGTTAGGATTGGTCGTTGATGGCCCGTTGCAAGGCAAAAATCCCAACCGACTTCCCTATGGCAATTAAAACATCCATCCGTATGCTGATAACACGGCGATATTTTTTGTTAATCCGATTACTGTTTGTGTGCTATGACTAGTCATACATGTAGCTGATAGTGAGGACTTGATGCTACAACAACCAATAAATCAATCACCTTGTATACGATGTAATGTTGATAACTTTATTTTGAGAAGGAAAACATAGGTTTACTTCATGCGTGATGTATCGTCCATTGTAGACCACACGTTCCTATTAAAAATAACCTTCTTTCGTCGTGAATTGAAGCCGAAAAGACGAAGAACAGCAATACAAACACTTTTTAGTGGGGTTCGTGTTACCTATCTTTAATGTTCTGTGTAATGCTTTGTAGATAGTTGTTTGTTGTTTGTTATTTTTCTTTTGGCCATTGTATTGATTGTCCTTTGATATACTACTTCTGATTAACTCTTTGGTATCCTAAATCTTGTCGTCCTTCTCATCCATGTTCCCTAATATCCATATGGTTTGTAAATTGAATTTTGGCAGTTGAATAATTAGAAATTAATGAACCTCCTAGTTCTACCCATTGTTGGATAATAGGGTCGCCCGAATGAACGGTGAAACATTTTTAATGAGAATATTGGTGAAGTCTGAAGTATAAACAGAGCTATGTACCAATATATATCGTGGTGTTTTATGTGTTGTGTTGAGGAAACGAAATCAAATTATAACCTCTCACACACTTTCATAAGAGAACAATCCGCCGCAACATAGGTTAATTGTTGGAGGATTAACCGCCGGTTTTTTAGGGGGGGGGGTTCATGGCACATCAGTGTTCACAGTAGTTTTTTTGTAGATCATTCTTTGTCCTTTTGTCCTTTTTTATGCTGGCCATTGTATTGTCTGCCCCTTGATTTACTGTTTTTAAGTAACCCTTTCGTATCTTCAAACTTTCCTTAATATATGTTTATACAGTCGAATTTAATCGGTAGAAATAAATGCTGTGCTATAGAACCCATGAAGCAATAATGCAAATTGTGTCTACCAGATATAAAACGATACGGGTGTACATGAGTAATATAACATACTGGTTCTTAGCAAAAGTCTCATCCTGGACAATTGTTAAATTATCTCATCTTTTACATATGGTATTTTAAACATTTTATTTTATTAATATATATCCTACTTTTAGCTATAGGGGATCCGTGTTGTTATCTTTTTAGTGTTTTGTGTTGTGATTTATTGCATTGTTTGTCTTCGATAAGTGTGTTGTGTGCACAATGTCGCCATTGTCTCTGGGTTGTCCATTCTTGGTTTCCTTTCGGTTTTCTCTAATGAAGTAGTAACACCAAGTTGTTTGTTACAGCTTCAGTAGTTGAAATGAGAAATACAGAAATGCACATCTAAATATTAGAAGGAATCCATTGTGAAGTGTCAGTATGATTGGTTCACCAATCACAGCTAGACACGACAGAGAAATTAACATTAGGAGCAAAAGAAAAAAGAACATTGTCGTGACAATTTCAGCATTATATATATGACGAAGGCACATTTATTTTTAGGTATTTATTCAAAATAGATCTTATAAATATATCCACAATTAATTTCAAGGTGCAGTTGTTGCACCAGCACCTAAGGCATTCAATACAGTTTTTCCAAGATTAGTGACCAAAGTACCAGCAGATTGGGCGGCTACTTGTCCAGCATGTTTAACAATATTGGCCAGATGAGGTTGAATGTTTGCTAATGTCTGATCTGTAAGCATAAAGTGAAGACATGACATGCAGAATAGAAAACAGCAATCAACGTGTTTTTGTCTCCATTTGTGTAGGATTGTTTTGCTTCATGCATAACAGGGGTCGTCATGTTCGTGATCATATGGTAGTTGGATTTACAACTACTTATGCAATCAGTGCATATCACCACTAAAGATCTGAGTTTGAAATACGATACAACATTATGTGATAAAGTTTGTCAGTGACTTGCTACAGGTCGGTGGTTTTCTCCGGGTACTACGGTTTCCTCCACCAATGAAACTGACCGACACGAAATAACTGAAATTTTGCTGAATGTGGCGTTAAACGCCATAACCCAGGTGCTCACAAAGGGTAAGCAGTAAACTATGGGAAATGTGACATAGACAGACTAAAATCATCATGAACAATATTGATCAGTTGTCACTTCCAGTCACATTTAGGAAAGAAATATCGAACCTATTAAATGTTAATTTAATAATGAAAATTATTACTTACGTAAGATATCAGTGACAGCATCTTTAAGTGCTTGAAGTGCATTTTTACCGTGGTGAAGAACAGCTTGTCCAGAATGCTGGAGTTCATGTACATGAGGTTGGGCTTGTGTTTGTACCTGATGTGCTGTGTCTGTAACTCCTTGTCCAAGAGCATTAACAACCTTTAAAATTAACAAAAAATAATGTATTTAATAAGGTACAGGTATATAAACGGCAATTGACAATCATTTCTATGTTTTTGGAGAATAATGATACATGTTTTTTTTTTTCATTGTGTCATATTGTTTTCAATGTTAAGCGTTTAAGCAACGTGTTTCAAGATAAGGAGAATAGGTAGAAAACAATCTTGTTAGTAACCCACAGAATATAAATGTTGTTAAAACAGAATATCAAATTAACAGGAGACCGTCGTGATTATATGGTAGTTAGATTTGCAACTACATATGCAATAAGTGCCTATCACCACTAACGCAGTGAGTTCGAACCTCGCTCAAGTGCAGATAAGTGGTTTTCTCTGAATACCCCGGTTTCCTCCACCAAGAATATTGACCATCACGATATAACTGAAATATTGTTGAAAGTGGCATTAAGCACCATAACCCTCAATGCAAATAAGATTTCAATTATTTGTTTTTCACATTCTTATATATTATCGCTTACCACTCATATTAGAACACGTTATATGAGTATACAATGTTCCCATTCTTGTCCAATCAACAAAATCAATAAAGCAATATTTTTTATAACTGGCAATACTTTCACACTCAATAGATACAATATTCTCAAACCTTTTTAAGTCCATCAACTTGTGGCTGGAAAAACGCTGCAACACTTTGTCCAACATGGTGAAGTAAATCAGAGAATGAGTTTCTCTTGTGTGCTGGGACATGATGGAGTGCTTTACCAAAGTGCTCCTCTACTCCTTCAACTAACTCACGCAACAAGTTATTGAGAGCTGCATGATGAGCATCTGTCAAGAAATAGATAAGAAATAAGACTTGTTATTGTGCATAGGTATTGGTATCCATTAATGAGATTTAAACAAATATATTTGTGTAGGTGGTAGATATTGAATCATGGATACTGTATCAATATAATGTGGCTCAATATTGCGAAAATATAGATACAATATAATACAACGACAATAATTAATTGCATAGTACTGTTACATCACAAGAAAACACAGAAAGGGAATAATGATATAACACAGTAATAATTCCTAGTAAAGAATAATCTGGATACAATACACGACCACATGAACTAGAATTCCAAAAAAAAACAATGCAAGAAGAAAAAAAGAAAATATTAAAACAATACAACAGACCCCGGCTAGAATACAAATACAGAAAATAATAAAGCTAAAATACAAAACCATATAACGAAATTAGAAGCAAAGACCAATATAAAATAAATGCAACAATGGTCATTATTAACAAATGGCTATTTATTTACACCTGCTACTTATCCATGTGTTACCAATACCATGACGATGACATACACCCAACATATTTACTCTTATCATAAGAAAATAGATTTTAAAGCAATATGTATATGATGAGAAAAAAAGTAAGCAGGCATATACTGATGCGTGTGGTGTTACCCCCTTAGGGTTCTCTTAAAATATATAAGTTTCCGATTTTCGTCGTGTTTACGACCAAGCATGATATCGCAGAATAAAGAATTTCAGAATATTGTTTGTTCAAATTTGATAATTCTCAAAATTTATAAATAAACGAATATGTCTGCTATTCTTTGAATGGTATTAACCTGCCAAATCAGGATGAATTAAATTAAGGTATTACTCAAGTTAATCTTCTAGCAAATTATATTGATAACCTAATAATAAAATCAAAATTTATTACATAAAAGGAAATTCTGGCAGGCAGACAGACATACAGAACCTTTGATTATGTCACTCATCTCTGGCAGATGTATACACTGATAATACAATGTGAGCATCAAAGTTCTGAATGCACTTACGGACAAGTTCATCTACAGTGGAAACAAGGTCTACCAATTCAGCACTGTGAGAGGTAGAGCCGAGTTGAGCCAAAGTATCAACAGCACTATTGAATACTTCATGCATGTTGTCAACCTTTCCCTCAATGAATGTCTTCAGTTTTTCTGGAAGATGACTGTTGAATGAAATAAATGAGTTTTTACCACACAAAAGAAATGAAAACAATTTAGCTGAATTATTTGTATTTCAAATTCGTTCAACTTCAGTCGTGTATTTAGCCATCATTAATTTACAATATACATGATTGCATATTACTTTGAGTATTGTCACACGTATAAGAACACTCAAATGCATGTAGCAGTATAAGTAGAACTCTGAACGTTTACATTTTTGTCAATATAACAGAGGAATCACATACTGTGATAAAGCAATAGGGTTAGGTATATATGATTTGTCTATGGCTACTTTATACTGTCATGGTAGTTTTGAATCAATGTTAAACTGTGGATATTGCTTTATTATTTATTTACTTTTAAATGGAATATATTGAACAAAAAACTCATGAAAACAAATAATGATTTAATACTGAAACTACGTGTACGTATTTAAAGTAATATTACACCAGTTGTGGGTGAAGAAAAGTTTCCCCTGAAAATTCAATTTGGAATACGGCGGTGCTTTTACTAAGCTATTCATGCATGTTTCAAGTCGATATATGTTCCCAACAACTAGAAATCTGCAAATCCGTGTGCATGATTATCGTCCTCGTCATTGCGTTGTGGAGACTGATTAACTTTCGGTTGTTTTGTTCCGATGATTGCCGATCATAACCTCGTGAAGAAAAGATAAACAATCATGGATTCTGAGGTAAGCACGCACACATTGCTGACAATGATTATTGAGGAATATGTCTGTTTCATGTCGTATGAACCAATTTTATTCTGCAATTATTCTTATGAGGTGCACACGGAATATATTTTTACTTGCATCTGACATTTTATTCATCAACTGAACAGTGTGCATGAACGATAATCTCCCCGAAAGATTTCAAGTCTTGAGTCACGCGCATATAATTTGCAATTCTGTCCGGGAAGACAGAATTATCTGCTGTCAAATATTTTGAGATTTGCTCTTAAAATCTGCTTTTCAGCGGATTTTTAATTTTTATGCAGTTAATTTTAGTTAAAATTAAGTGACATATTAAGTGAAAATATTTAATCCAAAAATTCCACGATATTTACCTTTCATATTACTTTAACAGAAGGAACAATACTTACAGTGCTTCCAAGTCTCTCTTTCCAGCGCCGCCACCAGACAATGCTGTAGTTGCTCCTAGTAGTAAACCTAAGTAATATAAGATCAAACATAGTCAATATGTTGAAACATAATACATGCTATTGATCGATTGATTGGTGTTTAACGCCAATCTTAGCAGTATGTCATCTATATCTTGGCGTACATTGTTTTATATATAAGACACTGAATACATGATTATACAATTATTTACGACACCATATACAAACAACAATCTTACTAATATTAAAGATACATTTTTTATCCAGTTTGAGTAACATAGTCAGTTATGTCTATATTTGGGACAGATCATTGATGCAATTGGTGGTATTATAAACGTAGATGATGGAAATAGTGTAACTACAATTAGAATGTGTTCTATGTTATTATTAGGAAGTCAATTATACATTTCGTTACTTTTACTTTTAAACTATTAAATCCACTACATGGATCTAACGGGTGTATGGATTGGACTTAACGTCTGTATTGTTGAATGCAACGAATCCGAAGAGTCCATTGGTTGGGGGGTGAGGGTTGTGCGAATCAATTACACAAATGTCCCTATGGACGGGTCGTTAATGAGTGCATTGTAGTTGGATAATGACTCATCGTATTTAGAGTATGACTCGGTCCTTGTACGTGAAATACAACTTGAAACAACTCCTAATAAACAATAGTTCATTGCCATTGTTATCTCGTTATATGGAAAATTATGGACACTTATCAATTATCTACCAAGCTGTCCATCTCTTTTTACCTTCATGATTGATAGTTATTGTCATGCAGGTAAAGTTGAAATACTATTCACTTTAAGAAACATAAATCGAAGGCTATGTTTCCCCTAGGTTGAATTCATCGCTACAAAAATTCTACGGTCGTAACCACGAAATGGTTGACAGTCATGAAATATCAATTTCTCAATATATCAATGGTTCTTTGATATGTACCGCTATGAATATGTCCGACAAGCCTATTACCGGACATTAGTATAAGTAATATGGTTGTTGTCTTATAAGAAACAGGAACTGCTTATCCATCGCGATCACCTGGATTCCTCCCCGTTTTTTTGTGGGATCTGTGTTGCTTATTTCCTTCAGTGTTCTTCTTTGTATTCCTTTTAACTTTCTTTGCCTTCTGTCCTTGTCTTATTCCCAATGTTGCCTGTATCACTTGATTGCCCATTCTTGATTTTCTCCTTGGGTTTCTCTAACGTTGATTCAATACAATGTGCTAAGGTATAGGTATTTTTGTTTTTGAAATGTGAATAATATAATCACTTACTCTGTAATGTTTGTCCTGCAAGCTGAGTTCCTTGTGTCTTCAATTGTGCCAATAGTCCTTGTCCTACGTCCTTAGCCTGGTGTCCAATTTGCTTAAACGTATCAGTAAAAGCTGCCCCAACTTGTTTTAGAGTTTGTTTTAGTGAATCAAAGAAGCCACCTTGACATCCCGCAGCGAAGATCAAACACACAAGAATTAAAACCTTCATTTTATGCACTGAAATGTATGATATAAATATTTAATATAGTTCTCAGCTTTGATTTGAGCATCAGCGAAAATAGTCAGGGTTAAAAAATGTAGAATATCATTCTTATATTACTTCACTAAATTATGGATATCTAATTTAGTGCACACGACTTGTTTATAGAATCTGCACCAGGAACAGAGCGCAAAACATTGGGAAGACAAATCATTTAAATGTATTTAGAACCAACAAAATTAAAGACTAAACACCATTGTCAAAATGGAGATTTGTTTTAGCAACTTTTGATCTTTCGAAAACCTTTTTTGTAAATTATTTGCATTATATAACAAATGTTTTCATCTGTCT
Organism: Bathymodiolus brooksi; assembly: GCA_963680875.1. Taxonomy (NCBI): domain Eukaryota; kingdom Metazoa; phylum Mollusca; class Bivalvia; order Mytilida; family Modiolidae; genus Bathymodiolus; species Bathymodiolus brooksi. The sequence continues at coordinate 104,256,349 of OY804576.1, forward strand.
GTATGTAAATACATGCGTATTTTTATTCTAACGATGAAAAACCTGACTGAAAAGTTATGATACAGTAATGCAAAAAATCCCTTATCTTTTTAATAATATAATAAACAGACGGCAAAATATACACCAAATCTACCAACCTTATCAGTTGTGAACTGTAATAGGCCATTGCAAAACCGATAAGAAGTGTATTATAAAAAGTACATATTGCTACGCGACAGCATTTTGCAGTTTTGGAGTTTCATTTCCATATCGAATGCAATCAGTGTATCCTTAATTGCCCTACCCAACTTGCCAACTTGTTCAATGGCAATCAAAAATCCCCCCGACAGCTATCACATTTCCACAACAATCAGTGAATCAATATGTTATTCTTACAAACAATAAAAATCGTCATCATGCGCTGGTGTGAACAGCCTGGATTGTCTTGATCCTATAATACGTGATACTTTGTGTTGCGATCATTTCGCAGATATTTTTATCGTTATTATTTGCGTAATCAATGGAGATTCTTACTGTTACAAAGATATTTACTGCAACTTCATTGATGCAAAACTATAACAAGTATGTTAAATGGACACTGAAAAGTATGTTCTGCTAAAAGTTATCAGGAATTCATTTTGCTTAATATAAAAAAAACAACGAACCAAAAAAGTAATGTATACAGAAGACAAATATATATAGTTTCCAGACAATTAATTGTACCACAAATATCAACAAAAACTCCAACTTTTTAACAACAATCTTGTCGACTTCTATCCGCCCCAATTTCGTGTTAACATTAACTTAAGATATGAACTTCTGGCATGTATCGATTTGATTGATTTATAGAAAATGTGTTGACCAATTCCAACCTGAATGAAGACTTATGACGTTTTATAAATTCTGGATGATGTCTAATACAGCTAAGATCAATACTGGATATACAGTCAATATACGTACATTGTCAGAACAATGTGTGTGTATGAGCTTTAACAATATGTAGAAAAGCGAGCCCTTGGTGAGCTTTTCTGACCTGTTTCACAACGAGTGCAAATGAATTTGATATTTTCCCACAATATGCATTTATTGCATTTAACCTGAAATGTAAAAAAAAATTCAAAATAACTGCCTTAATTGTCTTAAAAGAATAGAAACAAGCGTCGTTCTAATATTTTTTTATGGTTTCCGCTGTGAACAATGCGCTTATATTGTATTTCTGACCGTCGAACAACATGAATCATGCACTAGAAAAAAACTATATCTTGGTCAGTGACCGTATATAGCAAAATTTATCCAGTCAATGTAATTTGACAGCTGAAATAGAACCAGTGCAAGATGAAGAATCATAGAGTATACTTAGGTCTTATTGTCTAAAATCCAATATAAAATATTAAATCCATTAATATATGATATAAAGTACCTACACAGATCCAATCAAAGTGAATAAGGTGGAAAAACTCACCGTTCTGCTTATTTATACCGATTACGTAATTTACATATTCATGAGACAACACTTATCTTTATACAACGTTTGGTATTGCACGATCATATTTTTCTTATCGTTATGTCCGGCAATCAGAATACTCCAGTTCAAAAGATGTATTGCTAACCATCAGATTCAATATAATGTAGGCACGTTTCAAATTTTAAATATCTTTAGGTTTCTGAAAATGGCATTATGTTTCGAAACTAAGATTGTCTGTGTAAAATTGAGCACAGCTACCCCGGTGTGTGAAAGAGGAAAATGTAAATAATATGCTCTGTGTCACCCTTTCAAACTCAGTTTGGAAATTAAAAACAATTCACCGCGTTGTGTCAAGCTAAGGTGCCTCAAATTGTTTCAGAAAAGTTTGAAGATACCAAAGAGATAATCAGAAGCCGTAAATTAAGTTGAACAATGAATTATCCTTCAGTTGAATCGATTTGTATATACGGCCATCATTCGTGTGTCAAACGAGAAGATTGTAATGGTTTTATCGGAAGTGTAGTATGGCAGCATTGTCATATTAAATTAACAAACAAACCTCATATATTTTCAATCATAAAGAGAAATTGGGGCTTTGATATATAGAGGTAAAATTCACGAAGCGAGATAATAAATACAACTACCAAACACTAAACAGAAAACAAAGGATCGAGTAACACGAACCCCACTACAAATCGGGGTTTGAACTCAGGTGCTCCGGAGGGGTTATACTTCCTGCTCCACATGTGACACCCGTCGAATGAACATTGCCAATATATTTCATTCAAATATTCCAAAGATTGAAAGAATGCTTTAGAATTTTAGAAAGTGTGCTATAAACTGATCCCACATTTTAAGATTAAGCAAAGATTAGAATAATTATATGTATTCATATTTATGAAATTTAAAATAAATCTTTATGGTTTGTTAATTACGTGGATTTATATATATATTGTAGAGAATTAAACAATTTGCTGATAGTTATTGATCCTGTATACAATGTTTTGTTGTATGAATGTGCAAATAAAAAAATAATCACATATAATAATTTCCAAGTAGCTGATTCCCATTCATATCGGTTATAAATTTAACATATATTTACACATCAGTTGTTTCCTTCAAGACTGGTGTAATACATATATGTCAAACGGTTTGGTTTATGGTGCTTAACGCCACATTTAACAATTTTCCAGTAATATCATGGCGGTCAGTTTTATTGGTGGAGGAAACCGAGTACCCGGAAAAAACCACCGACCTGTCACAAGTCACTGACAAACTTTATCACATAATGTTGTATCGAGTACACCTCGCCATGTACGGGGTTCGAGCTCACAATTTTAGTAGTGATATGCACTGATTGCACAGGTAGTTGTAAATTTAACTACTATGCGATCACGACCACTACGGTACCCTCTATACTACAACAGTTATCTACAATGTACAATATGCAATAAGTTAAGAATCCTGTCATTTAGCAATTCATTATTACTCTCTAGCAAAATCTCGGTATAGAAAATTGATTACAGGATGAACAACTCCGCTGGTGTCCTTGGCTAATCAAATATACAACTCACCTTTAGGGTTGGGCTTAAATGAGTGCAAATTGTTTAGAAAAAGTCACGCACCTTGTACTTGAAAATAACTTTCATCTTTTTCAACAGAGCAACAGGTTGTTACGATTGCTCGTTGATAGCCCATTGTAAGGCAAACATATCAACCATCTTTCTTATAGCAATTAAGCATCAATCCGCATAGCGATAACACAACCATCTTTTTGTTAAATCTATAACTGTTTGTACTCAATGACTCGTCATAGCTGATAGTGATAACTTGATGCTACAACAACTAATAAATCAATCAACTTGTATATGATGCAAAGTTGATAAGTGTATTTTGAGAAGGACACACATGTTTACTTCAAGTGTGATGTATCGTTCATTGTTGACCAAGACGAAGAACAGCAAAAAGAAACCTTTTTCTATGTAATGCTTTGTAGATCGTTGTTCGTCTTTTGTGCGTTTTCTTTTGGCCATTGTATTGCTTGTCCTTCTTTTATTTTGATTTACGGCTTCTGATTAACCCTTATCTTAAAACTTGTCTTCCTTCCATTCCATGTTCCCTAATATCCATATGGTTTTTAAATTGAATTTTGGCTGTTGAATAATTGACATCTTTGAAATTGATAAACCACTTGGTTTCATCGATTGTTGGATTTGTGGGTAGCCGGAAGGGACAGTGTTCTCATTTTAATCAGATGATTGGCAATGTCTTAATTATAAACATAGGTATGTACCAGTGTGTGTTGTGGTTTTTTCGTGTATAATTTAAATCTCTATTTTAATGAGAGGATATCAAAAGAAAGTACAGCATCACACACACGTTCATAAGAAAACAATCCATCGAAATATAGGTTAATGATTGGTGGATTCACCTTCCGGTTTTAGTGGGGTTTATGCTACCTTAGTTTTCTCCGTAGTGTTTTGTATATTATTCTTTGTTCTTTATTCTTGTTTATGTTGACCATTGCATCGATCGTCTGTCCTATATCTGTCCATATATGTTTATACAGTCATATTTTGTCGGTAGACAGAACTACTGTTTTATTGCTCCCATGGAGCAATAATGCATATTGTGTCTACCAGATATAAAACGATAGGGATGTGCATTAGTAATATTACATACACAATCGCAACTGGTCCTTAGCAAAGCTTCACCCTGGACAATTGTTAACTTTTCACATCGTTTTCATGTGGCATATTAAACATTTCTTTATTATATTTTATCAATAGATATCATACTTTTAGTCATATATATAGTGAGATCCGTGTTGTTAATCTTTTTATCGTTTTGTGTTGTGATTTATTGTATTGTTTTGTCTTCGTTTTGTGTCTTGTGTGCCCAATGTTGTCATTGTCTCTGGATTGTCCATTCTTGAATTTCCTTCTGGTTTCTCTAACGTTAATCGAAGTAGTAACAGCAAGTTGTTTGTAACAGCTTCAGTAGTTGAAATAAGCAATACAAAAATGCACATCTATAAATATTAGAAGGAATTCATTGTGAAGTGTCAGTATAATTGATTCACCAATGACCGAGAAACACGACAGAGAAATTTACATTAGGAACGAAAGAAAAAAGGACTTTCAGATTTAAGAGCTGAACTACATTATAGTGACAATTTTAGCAATATATATATGACGAAGACAAATTTATTTTTAGGTATTTATTCAAAATAGATGTTAAAAATATATCCACAATTAACTTGAAGGTGCAGATGTTGCAGCAGTACCTAAGGCACCCAATACAGTTTGTCCAAGGTTAGTGGCCAAAGCACCAGCAGATTGGGCGGCTACTTGTCCAGCATGTTGAGCAATATTGACCAGATGTGGTTGCATGTTTGTCAATGTCTGATCTGTAAGCATAAAGTGAAGACATTCAATGCAGAATAGAGAATAGCAATCAACGTGATTCTTTCATTTATGTGTACATGCAGCTTAAAGCGAGACCATTTCCCTGTTGTGATATTCATAATTGATATCAATAGCATATTAACAATACAAATAAGAAATTCCCTCGTGTTTCTCAATTATCGTTTATACTCACCAATAAGTGTCGTGAATTATACAAAAATAACGGGCAACACCAATGAAACAGTAATATTACAAAGAAATGATAATTATAGAAGAATGAACACATCTTGTAGTGGAATATTTGCTTCGAATGGGTATATTTGCTTTGCTCCATGCGTGACATCCTAAGTATGTGTATCTATAATGTTATAATAATTACATTAGAAACATCTTTGAAGTTCTGTATTTCCTAACGAATAAGTGTAATCTTAACATTTTCGCATATTCTGTATTTATTTATTTGATAAATATTATTCTTGTTACTTACGTAAGATATCAGTGACAGCATCTTTAAGTGCCTGAAGAGCATTTTTGCCGTGTTGAACAACAACTTGTCCAGAATTTTTGATTTCATCTACATGAGGTTGGGCTTGTGTTTGCATCTGTTGTGCAGTTTGCTTAACTCCTTGTCCAAGAGCACTAACAACCTTTAAAATTAACAAACAACATGTTATATTATAATGCATCAATAGGGCTAGGGTAACAAGTCGAAAATAATGTTTTGTAACCGAAGTAATATATAGTTGTTATTAAAAAGAATATTTAAATAAAGCAATTACGATTTCTCAATTTTACGGAATGTACATGTAATACCCATGTTTTGTACAGATGTTTTTTTTTGTTTTATCTTGCCTGTTTAAAGGTGCATTATTCTCTACAAAATCATGGCTTTATAAATATACAATATTTTCAAACCTGTTTGAGTCCATCAATGTGTGGCTGGAAAAATGCTGCAACACTTTGTCCAACATTTCCAAGTAAATCGGTGAATGCACTTCTCTTGTGTGTTGGGAAATGATGGAGTGCTTTGCCAAAATGTTCCTCTACTCCTTCAATTAACTCGTGCAACAAGTTATTCAGTGTTGCATGATGAGCGTCTGTCAAGAAATTAATAAATATATGACTTGTTATGGTTTATAGGTATTGATGGGATTAACCGCACTATTGGTATCTTTGGTAGGTATTGGAGCAAAACAGGAATCGAGAAACAAAGAACATTATACAACACGACAACTGGAGAAAACACAGGAAGGATAATAGTGATGTAATGCAAATCTAGTGTAGGAATTCAAAACAAAGAGTGCCATATATACAATATGTAACCACGGAAACCATGACACAAAAACAAAAGAGCATATGGGAACAATACAGCACCACGACAGCTAGAATGCATATATAATATTGGTGTATTGACTGTAAATATAGAATTTATGTGGCGAGCCTTAGAAACGGGGAATAAAGACGAGCTTTAGCGAGTCTTTCCATCCGTTTCGTGCCGAGCCAATTTACATTCTATATTTACCGTCAAGACACCAATATTGTATTTATCCTGCAATAACATTTGCAAAAACAATGTTATTTAATTCAATAATGATAAAAGAAAAGATAACGGAAACCCCGTGAATACTTTATCGGTATGCGTAGAAATGCATAGATGTGTGACACAATCATTATTTAACAATACGCACTCACCAAATGAAATAGGTCATTATTAATCAACAAAGTATTTACAGAACAAACACTATTTATGAATTGAAAATTAAAATGAAGCGTAAAACGCATTATTTTGCACTATATTGTGAAACAGTTTTTGACATAGTTCTTGCATTTCGTTATATAAATTTCACGGCCACTTGTCTACATTAACAACAGGAACACAAAAAGTAGTTCCGGTAAGGGGCGTGGCCTAACACACTTACGGACAAGTTCATCTACTGTAGAAACAAGGTCTACAAATTCAGCACTGTGAGATGTGGAGCCAACTTGAGTCAAAGCATCAACAGCACTATTGAATACTTCATGCATGTTGTCAACTTTTCCCTCAATGAATGTCTTCATTTTTTCTGGAAGGTGGCTATTGAATAAAACAAATAACAGCTTTCCAATAAAAATAATTTATCTGATTTATCTATCCATCATATACGTGCACGATTCTTAAAAAATGGGCGATCGTCATGAGGTAGCTTACATATTTGGTTGCAAATGTTAAATGATAAAAATGTAGTAAGGTCATAATAATTTCTAAATAGATATAAAACACTGAAAACAGTTTCAATTGTGTTTTTACAATATATATATTAATTTCAATGTCAGATGCTTGTGATTTACATTTTTTGCCAATATGGTGGAATTACTAAATATTATGTAATATCAAATATGATTTATTTTTATATGCTTCATGCTGTCATTTCTTAGGATCTGTCTACGCTACTTTATGTAAATATATGATAAATCATATGGATCATATTCCGTCTCTGCAGAAAAAATTATAAGCGATGCATTTTCATATAGTGAAAATGTATAAAGATAAAGAGTCAAATATGTCAAGAATTTTTTTGTCAATGTGTGACGTAAAAATATTTTTGACATTTACGTCACCGAATATGGTACTGCTTTGACAACTATTTTACCTATTTTGTTCCTGTATTTAAATACTGTTACAGTGACAGCCGGAACCTTTGAACCGTAATGAGAGCGGGAGGTTTGGCGCCTTAAAATCTGATTCAACCCACCATTTCTTTAGAAATGCCTGTACCAAGTCAGGGTCATTACGGTTTTCACAGTTTTCCGGTTGTTGACTGATTTTGTCTGTTTATATAATTATGAGTTTTGACTTTCCCTTTGTAAGATTGTTCGGAGTTCGGTAATTTTGTTATTACCTTTATTTAATAGATTAGGTTTTTTTGTACTTCGTCAGCAATTGGTGATTGAAGATGAGTTCGATAAGATGCATTCTATGTCAGTATGGGACGGAAGTATGCGCCAGTTGTTTTAATATCTTTGCATTGTAAAACATTATAACATCCTGCTTATGTAATATATATTCAGATCAAGGTCGGTTCTGGTTTAAATGGTATGTGCAGGTTTGTTGTATTATTTGTTAGTAATTCAATAGTGTTTGGTATAGATTGAAATTAGGTTTAAATCCCATTAACATACATGTTTTGCATGTCCATAATAAACCCATATATTTCCGCCAGTTTCTGTCGTCGTCTTTGTGTCTTAAAGATTGGTGTTATCGAAGGAAAATAATCGCCGTGTTGTGTTTGGGGATTACTGCTGTATTTTCTTTATCATATGTATTAACAAGAAATTGAAACAAATACAAATAATGGGATACCGAAATTAACTATTCCACAGACGATGCATGCAGCAATACTTACAGTGCTTCCAAATCTCTCTTGCCAGTGTTGCTACCAGACAAAGCTGTTGTTGCTCCTAGTAGTAAACCTGCGGAAGAAAACGATATAATTTAAGATAATTTATTTTTGCAAAATAAAATTATTTATATCATTGTGTGAACTTTTTAGAATGTCGAACATATTGTATTTAGGAATCAATTGACGGCAGTTATATATTATACTATTATTTTAAACTGTTCAATACACTAAAGAAACATCACAGGGTATATACAAAGGCCATAGTGGCTGTGTTGTTGAATGCAACGAATCCGGGAAGTGTCTACTTGTTGTACGGAACGAATCCAAGTCATAACTGTCCCGATGGACGGGTCGTAAATGAGTGCATCGTAGTTTCAGAATGACTTATTTCTTGATTGATTGGTGTTTAACGTCAACTTAAGGGACTCCTAATCAACGATATTTTGTTATGAATTGGCGTTGGTAGCCCGTTGTATGGAAATATCATGGATACTATCAAGCATCGCTCATTCTTGTAGTAATCAATTTGTCCGCGACCCCTTTTTTATATCAATGTTTTAATGTTCTTGGCATGTAGATATAGCCGAAATAATATTTACTTGGCGTTAAACAACAACAAATCAATATAGACGGCTTTGTTTTGCTGAAATACTGATATAATTAAGTTTATCAATTTCTACAATTTCGCGATGGATATGAAAGATATGACCAGAAATGTCAATAATATAATCTCTTACTCTGTAATGCTTGTCCTGCAATCTGAGTTCCTTGTGTCTTCAATTGATCCAATAGTCCTTGTCCTACTACCTTAGCCTGTTGTCCAACTTGTTTAAACGTATCAGTAAAAGCTCCTCCAACTTGTTTTAGAGTGTCTTTCAGTGAGTCAAGGAAGCCACCTTGACATCCCGCAGCGAAGACCAAACACACAAGAATTAAAACCTTCATTTTAAGCACTGAAAGGTATGTTTTAAAAAGTTAATGAAAACGTAGATATCAAAATTAGTGTACAAGATGCGTTTTTGGAATAACCTTTATAAGGTACTCTCAAAGTCAAAAGGTTGGAAAGTAATTTTTTAAGCTTTAGGAGCAAGTAAGCCAAAGGACCTAAACCAGATTACAAAGATCAGCTAAGGTCACCTATGCTTGATGGAGGAGAACCTTAGTTTTAATCAGATTGTTAAAATATTCTTTTTTTGAAGTATATAGATTGAAAATCTTATATTACTTCGGTAAATTATGGAAATAAGGCATATATATCTAGTTTAGTGCTCGCTATGTGCAGTCTTGCATTCCCAGCTGCACCTATTGAAAGTATGAACATCACATTGCTACTGCAACTCCCATTAACACAGTGAAGTCAATGTCCTGTAATCTTAGCATAGCTAAAGATAGGATATATATTGATAAGCTATAATATTGAATGGTTGGATGTACCACATATATTAAAACGTAGATATCGAAATTAGTGCGCACGACTCGTTTCTGAAATAATCTACATCAAGTACGCTAAAGGTCAAAAGATTGGTAAGCCAAATTATTTGGAAATCTTTGGAAACTAGAAAACCAAACGACCCAAACAGGATGGCCGAAATTGAGATTTGTTTCAGCATCTTATGATCTTTTGAGAAAAAAAAAACATTCTTTGTAAACTATTTGCTTTAATTGATAAATGTGTTCGTGTCTCTCTATAGGTAAATATATTATTACCGTATCCTAGCGATAAAACCATGATTAATAAGTTATTATATATAAATGAAATATCACTTATCTTTTGATAATATAATAAACAGACGGTAAAATACACACCAAATCCACTCATCTTATCAGTGGTCAACAGTAAATAAGGGTAATAACAAAATTACCGAACTCCGAACAATCTTACAAAGGGAAAGTCAAAACTCATAAGTATATAAACAGACAAATCAGTCAACAACCGGAAAACTGTGAAAACCGTAATGACCCTGACTTGGTACAGGCATTTCTAAAGAAATAGTGGGTTGAATCAGATTTTAAAGCGCCAAATCTCCCGCTTTCATTACGGCTCAAAGGTTCCGGCTGTCACTATAACAGTATTTATAACAATACTAGAACAAAATAGGTAAAATAGTTGTCAAAGCAGTACCAAATTCAGTGAAGTAAATGTCAGAAACACTTTTACGTCACACATTGATAAACAAATATTTTTGACATTTTTGTTGACTTCCTTATCTTTATTATCGTTTATTATTGTCTCTGCAGAGACGGAATATATTTCGACAAGATCTTGGTATCGGAATATAAACTTTTTAAGAGATCGAATAAGGCGAATCTTTTTATAGCCCTGGTCCAGTAGCCTGTTTCTCAGATGAAGATGGCGTTTCAGGAAATCAGAATAATTGCTACTGGCCCTTGCATAACGAATCAAAGAGGTGATTGTAAAACCGATAGATAGTTTATTATTGTGCGTACTTATTGCCCTCTTACATGTTTGGATTTTGGCGGTTGTATTTACATCTCCAATGCAATCGTTGCAAATCGGCTGTTGGCGAGTACGACTCTCGATCGTGTCGAGATGAATTCGATTTAATTCTATTTGGCATTGACTAACGGAAGGTCTGTGATTTTGTCATGGATCCTTCTACCAATAAAACTCACCGCCCAGAGCAGATCTAACTTGAAAGTTATTTAAAGTCACGTTAAAGTTTCCTTAGCTCTAATGTTATACGTGTGAAAAATCGTGATGTTCACATACATCTTCATCATTTCGTCTTAATATTAATTTAAGATATGAACTTCAAACATGTATCGATTTGAATGATTGAATTATTGAAAATCTGTTGTCCAATTCCCATCTGAATAAACACTTAGGAAGTGTTATAAATTCTGGACGTGTCGTACCATTCAGTTAAAACTGATAAACTATAGAGCGCAAAGCGTGAGATTGATTTACTCGTTTAAATCTGAAAACCGTGGTATAAATGATTTGCAGCATAACGCCATGCTATATCACATCTAGGTCGTATGACCATATTCAAAGTGTACAATATCTCGTATTTCATAGTTCTTAGCTGTTGCTTACATTCTGATATACAAGCCATTCAAAGTTGAAAGAAAAAGAATGCATTTCTGTTACAAAGAATTACAGAGTATACTTATATCTTATTGAAGATAATCCACTATGAAATAACACATCCATTATAATATATGATATAAAATACCTACACAGATCTTATCAAAATGAATAAGGTAGAAATACTCATCACCCTCCTTATTTATACCAATTAACAAAATTTACATATTCATGAGACTTATCTTTCTTCATCGTCCGGTAAGGCACGATCATAATTATCTTATCATCCCTTCAAGCAAACTGAATACGCAGTGTTATAATACAATGACCATTCACCTCGTGTATATGGTCAGCAAACTACAGTCAGGACAGACAGATGGATATATATTCCAAAAGGAACATTGTTTAAAATGCATTTAGTTAGAAGATTCAGAGATTCATGTACCTGTTTTGTTCAAGTATTGTTGTAAATACTGTTATAGTGACAGCCGGAAACTTTGAGCCGTAATGAAGGGGGAGGTTTGGCGCTTTAAAATCTGATTCAACCCACCATTTCTTTAGAAATGCCTGTACCAAGTCAGGGTCATTACGGTTTTCCGGTTGTTGACTGATTTTGTCTGTTTATATACTTATGAGTTTTTGACTTTCCCTTTGTAAGATTGTTCGGAGTTCGGTAATTTTGTTATTACCCTTATTTACAATGTATCGAAAGGTCTGTTAGCATGATAATTCGTTGGCCAAAATTCATCTGAATGCATTTCTTAATAGATTGAAGACATTGGGCTCGTTCCATAGATAGAGGTATTATACAGTCAAACTTGTATATAAAGGCCATTCACGGGAACCTGAAAATGTAGCCTGTATGAGCAGTTGCCCTTTCTATGCAGGTTAATATTATATGGACTAGTCATTAATGGGAAATATGAGACTGCCCTTTATAGACCGTGATTTGTTATTAAGACTTAATGGCAGAGTTGACTGTATTTTATTCGTCTAATAGGCTATTACAAACAAGCATCTTTCCTAAAGGATATATGGATCATGCAGGACTCCCTATTCTTGTGGAAAGAGAAAGACTGTAATACCACGTCAGAAGTAAGTGCTCTCATTATCGAGTGACCCTAAGTCAATTTGTAGGTTATTGATGGTCACAAGTAATACACTTGAGAATTTTAATTTCTTCGAAATGGCGCCGACTGCTGGTGAAGTTACCGCATGGCCAAAACCCACATAGCTACTATGTGCGTTTCCAGGTGACGAATATGGGGTGCTCTCTCGATAAGGAGTTGTCAGGTTACACATACAGAAATCCTGACCGTTTACTATAGTGGGTAACATGTTTGAAGAGTGTCACGGTCACTGTACATTAAAGACCTTTTGTAGATTTCGAAAAGGGCATAGCATAGGAACAGTGTAGACACTTAAAACGACTCAATTGTTCGTCTACGCACACTTTACCGATGGTAGTCAAAAGTTGTTGCCCAGGTTGTCCATCCTTGCCTCATTTCCATATAGCTTCTATAAATTATTGAACTTGTTCTCTTCGTATATATAGCTGACAGAAATACTGCTCGTTGGTTGTTAGCAATAACCTATCAGAAATATTTATCAGAAAAGTGACATATTATGCTCTAATTGAATTACTGACTAATTTTATTATAAATCTCATCTTTTATCACAATGTAATATTTTTGTCAGAAAGCAAGGGAAGCAAGATTGTATATGTTGTTAATCTATATGATCACAGACGACCATGAACAATACGCTGATTTATCATTAGAACTCCAGACATTTGGACAGTAATTGTCAGAGATATGCTAAGTGACCTATATACGTATTTGTGATGTTCAACACGATGTCCATTCTTCGTATGCATTTTGTTTTCCATGTATTGTGTCTTTTTTATTTCGTAGTATGATCAATTATATTGCGGTCACCTCTATTAAGAAGTCACCTGTATTGAATGGTTACATTTTTCTTGTTTTATCTTATAACATTTCACATGAATTGGTCATCTTGAAAGAGGTCAAATGTCTTATAAGGCTACGTTTTCTTTGTCCTTAATGTGTCCTCTTATTACAGGTCTGACTGTATATGTGTATATTAGTGTCATCTTAATGCATGTTGTAAAGTATAGAGACAGAATTGTTAGAATGTTGTAATCACTTGTGTCCGATCCCATTTTGCTTTAATATTAAGCAAATTAAAGTGTATTTCATTAACATTGAGAAAGGAGCCATCGGACATTTTAGCATTGAATTAAACAAAAGTGTATAGTGTTGCTTGCATAAACCATTTTACATTTAAATTCATCATTCTCCTTGGTGGTCTAATGAGTATCATGCTAGCCGCAAGTTTCGGACAAGAGAAATCCCTATATATTATTGTCTGATTTTCCGTTATTTGCGCAGCCTATGCGAATTAGCAGAGAGACTGATTGACACGGAATCGTGATAATGTGTACTAGAGAATTGACATGTGTACATTCAGATTGTTGTTATGAAAAGAAAATAATTTAAAGAGTGTTTGTCAACAATTCCACCGATATCAACAAACCAAACAAACACCTGTGTAAGTATTCTATCCCAATAACAATATATTAAGTCTGTTGATCTAGAATAAAGCAGACACCATGATAAAACTGCAACATGTGTTCGCCATGCTTTCACTGGGAAGTTGTTCCCTTGATGTTAAACAATAAGCATGTGTTCACCATGTAATAGGGTTAGGGTTAAGGTGTTTAACGCCATTTTAAACAATATGTCAGTTATATTGTGGCGGTCAGTTTTATTGATGGAGGAAACCGGAGTACCGGGGAAATCCATCGACCTCCCGCAGGTCACTGACAAGCTTTATTACATAATGTTGTAACGAGTACACATCGCCGGAGCGTATTTGAACTCCGCCATGATATAACTGGAAAGTTGTTCCCTGTTCTTTAAACAGTAAGCACTACACACCAGTTAATTATAGCTGTCCATGTTTTAAATCGAAATGTATTTCATTGTGAATTCTTCTCAATTCTGTCGAATTAATAGTAGGTAAATACAAATTTGTTTCTGTATCATAGTATATTATAATCCTCTCTGTCGTCATACTCAAAAGTACAGGTAATGCCACGACGAACGCAGAGTTTCCATACCAGAATAGACATTCGAGTAAAGACACAAACTCAAACAAAAAACACCAGGAATAAGACCAAGATGGTACGAAAGGACAAGCATCTTCTTCAGTGGATGAACCGCTTAGCATCATCTTGTGTTCTTTTGAAATACATACCACCTGCAATGGGTTTTTTTTTTAAATCACATGTCACTTTGTTATGCTGTATAATGGGACGGAGATCAACGAAAATACTCATTACTAAAGAACACCAATTAATATAACATTTGTACATTTCTGACATTTATTTTAATATTACAGTTTTACATTATTTTGCCCGTCATACGAATTGACCTTTATTGTTGGTACACCAACCATTTCCGTCAAATGGTCTTGTGCAACAATTTGAATTTGCACAGCAGAAAAATATTATATATACAACACTGCCATTTTTGATTTTGAAAAATACTAAATTATCATAGGGTTATCGCAAAATCCCAAGAGACAGAATTAAAGCTACAAGCAAATATGGACGCCGGGTGGGGGAACACATATAGCATTAAAAACAAAATAGATATAAACATGGATGGAATCTAATAACTCTTTGTTTTGCTACACGCACGACATCTGTGAATTGGCCATACATTAAGACATTTTATTTCTTCACTATGTGTTTTTTTTTAAATATATAACTTATTGGTCAGTCTTTCGTAGTTGCTTAGTTTAGTGTAAGTGGTTCTGTTTGTTCTAGAGTTGTTGTACCAAATACTCCAGACAGTGCTGTTGATACATGTTGTCCTAATGTGCTGACCAAGTGACTTTCGGAATCTACAACAGCTTGGGTAGCATGAGTGATGATGTTGGTCAAGTGTGGCTTTATGTTCTCGACTGTTTTATCTGTAACAGTAGATATATCAATCATATAATACGGTTGTTTCGAATCATGTCAATTCTGACCACGTTCCGTCTTTTCGTGTCTTGACGTCTGAAATGCTTGGCAAACCACTTCCGGTGTTTACGCTATTACTGTGACAACGTCAGCATTTCATAGTCGTAGATGCGGTAGATTATAGGTAATTGTAATATGGAGACGCCAAGGAAACGGCTGAATAATTACTGATGTTCGGTACTCCAGTATCTGTCTGATATCAGAAATATATAGAAGCATATCGTTTTCCTTTCATGATGCTGACAGCAACAAATAAAGAAAGAAACAAACTTAATGTTAAAGAAGTAATGGTCTCTGTATTGAAGTCTTTGATACAAAAAAATAATTTAATTGATATCTGTCTTTTACAGAAACTGCTAAGATTTTTTTAAGCTGAGGACCGAACGTTAAAACGGCACATATAGATTTTGATAGTGAAGCTATATGGTTGGAAATTGATTTTCCTGCATATACAATGCTCCTTTGTGTTGTATATCGCCAACCTAACGCGAACAATCCATTATGGGATAAGTTTCAACAGTCCGTGGAAAACGCAACGAATTACTCGTCAAACGTTGTGATAACGGGAGATTTAAATGTAGATTTTCTTTGTGAACAGTCTCACAAATTATTTGATATCATGAGGTTGAATGATCTGAAAAACATTATTACTGAACCTACCAGAACATGCAACACGCGCCAATCTTTGCTTGATCCTGTTTTGATATATGATAATTGTAATGTCTTTGAGTCGTATGTAATTCAAGTAGATAGAAAATATAGTGACCACGAAGCAACAATTGTCTACTTAAAAATCAACCAATACTTACAAACGATTAGTCTGGGATTATCGAAATGCTGATTTTGAGACGTGTAACGAATGTATATCCTCTTTTAATTGGAACTCAATTATATCTCCAGAAAATGGCATGGACGAAAACTGTCAAGCATTTACAAATAAATTTATTGAAATACTTAAAAAGTGTGTTCCACAAAAAGAAGTTACAATCAGACAAAATGACAAAGTTTGGTTCAATTCGGAATTAAGAAGGGAAATAAGAAAACGAGACAGACTTCGAAAACTGGCTCGTAGATCCAATAGTGATTTCAATATCAATAAATATAAGAAACAAAGAAATCATGTAAATAATTTAAAATTCATGCTAAAGAACAATTGTATTTTAATGTTAATACTTTACTAGATGATTTTTCAAGTTCAAATTCAAAATCCTACTGGTCATTGATTAAAAAATTTGTTAAATCGTCTGGAGTAGTATCACCAATTAGTCAATTAAAAAAGAAAATAATGACCTCATCTCAGATGATTATGAAAAAGCATGTCTTCTAAATAATTATTTCTGTTCTATATCTACATTAAATGACAGTAATACATCAAAACCCGACTTCCCTCGCAGAACAAATACTACAAGTAAAGTAGTTGATATTTTACAAATGTTAAAACTTGGAAAAGCTTCAGGTCTGGATTCCATCAGTCATCAAATGCTGAAAAAAACATGTAATACTGTCTGTGTTCGTCTCTCTCTTTTGTTTAATTTATCGCTGTCTAAATCGGAATTTCCAACGCAGTGAAATATCGCATCTGTTATGCCACTCTTCAAAAAGGGAGATACATCATTGATATCCAACTATAGACCAATATCATTACTATCAGCAGTTGGCAAAGATTTGAAAGAATTGTTTTAAGGAAGCATTTAATCATTTAATATCAAATAACTTATTGTATACATTTCAATCAGGCTTCATTCCAGGTCACTCTACCGTTCACCAGCTAATAGAAATCTATTACAGAATATGTATGTCTCTGGATGATCATTGTTTTACTACCCTCATTCTATGTGATATTTCTAAAGCATTTGATCGGGTCTGGCATACGGGTCTTTTATTAAAACTTAAAGCTTACGGAATAGATGATAAATTATTTAAATGGTTTGAAAGCTATATTTCTAGTAGGAAGCAATGTGTATTTGTAAACAATTCCAAATCCCCCTAGTAAATACAAATGCAGGAGTTCCACAGGTCTCAGTGTTTGGACCTCTACTTTTCTTATTATATGTTAATGATATTGCAGATAACCTTTTACATCTTACTAGATTGCTTGCAGACGATACTTCTCTTTCATATTCTAGTCAAAGTCCATATGCTATAGAAGATGTAATGAATAGTGATTTGGAATCTATATCTATATGGTTTAAACAATGGTTAGTAAATTTTAATCCTCAAAAAACTAAAGCAATGGTATTTTCCAATATTAATATTCCCAACGATGTAGAAATAGCATTCCAGGATAAGTTGGTAGAATTTGTTACCTGTCATAAACATTTAGGTATTACTTTTGACAAATGGAAAATTTCATACCCATATAGTTAATATTATCAAATCAGCAAGTCAGAGGTTGTGTGCCCTAGGAAAACTTAAATATGTATTAAATAGACATTATCTTGCACGTATTTATTTAATCTTTTTTAGGCCTATGTTTGAATACACATGTGAACTTTGGGATGGTTGTAGTCAACAAGACTCTGATAATCTAGAAAAGCTTCAATTAGAGGCAGGACGAATAGTAACCGGACTGCCTCTATTTGCAAATCGTGAATCTATATATTCTGAAGCGGGTTGGGAATTATTATCTGATAGGTGAAGGGTAAGAAGGCTCAGCTTATTTTATTCTATTCACAATAAATCTGCCCCAGAATATCTTTGTGATTTGATGCCCCTTCCAGTTGGTAGTGTTTCACAGTATGCTTTAAGAAATAGTAATAATTATGTTATACCTAATTGTCGATTAGAAAATACCAAAAATCCTTCTTCCCCTCTACTACCCGGGATTGGAACAATCTAAATCCGGAAATTAGAAATTCTGGTAATATTAACATATTTAAAAGAAAAATTAAAATAGTACTTCAGAAAGTGCCTTTTTATTTCGGTTGGGGTGATAGAGAACTAAATGTTATTCATAGTAGACTTAGAAATGTGTGCAGTTCACTAAATGCAGATTTGCACCTTGTCAATTTAAAGCCAAGTCCTGCATGTATCTGTGGTCATGATTTTGAAGATTGTATACACTTTTTCTTTGAATGTCCTTTTTGTAATGAAAATAGGGCAATCTTGTTTAATAAATTAGAGAATTACATGGTTACAATTGAATTGATGTTAGCTGGTGATGAAAATCTGACTCCTAATCAAAACATTGAAATCTTCTCTGCTGTTTATTCGTTTATTAGAAGCACTCAGCACTCCAGTCAATGTTTTTTTTGTTTGTTTGAAACCCTTCTTCTTTATTCCACTGTATTGAACGTATTATTCCACCTTATTCTTCTTTATACTTACTTCATTATTATCGTCTAAATATATCATGTTGTATAATTATCGCCATTATGTGTAATCATTTTTGCTTATATTTTTGTAAAAGGGAAAGGACTTCACTAATGTTGTCATAACTTGTGTCCAATCCCATTTGCAACTTTTATGCAAATATAATATGTTTAAACTAAACATATCGACTGAAGTTTTTGTTGTGTACATTGACACCGGAAGTTTAGTGCTTTACATTCCATCAAAACCACGTGATCTGGCGGACGAAAATAAAACAAATTTGACGGAATGGAAATGATTTTTGAAACAACCATATTGCAATACAATGAAATGTATTATAGTGTTCTAGTTTTAATTTAATATGTGAATATGGTATTACGTCTTTCGTCATTCAAAAGTTGTAAGTTAGACAGTATTGAAACGTGTTCGTATTGAATGTGGAAGACTATCAGTTCGGTTGACAATTACCAGCGAATATAAAGTGGGCTTGGTTGTTTCCCCCAACAAGCTGATACATTTGTATCATGAACGTAGCAGCTAGGTAATGGTGGCATTTCCCATAACTCGACCCAATTAGCTGCATAACATGTCCAAATGTGGCAGATTCTGAACACAATAATTTATTCTAGGCATCAAATAGCTGAACATTCTTACTGAGCGTTGTTAGAACAATCATTTTCTAAATTTCATTAACAAACTGATTAAATATAAACTTACGAAGAATATTCAGTAACGGCATTTTTCAAGGCTTGGAGGACATTCTTTCCGTGTTTAAGAATAGCTTGTCCAGATATTTTAATGGCATCAACGTGGGGTTGAGCAGTGGTAGCGGTTTGAGCAACAGCCTGTTTTACGGATTCGCCAAGGGGACTAATTACCTGGAATCATAAAGCGAATTCGGAGTTCGGTAATTTTGTTATTACCCTTATCACTATCAAGTATGTTAACTAAAAATTTACAGTATACTTAATGTAAATAAACGACAGGGAACACCGAAGGGGCAATCAAACATGGACAATTCAGAGAAACTGACAACATTAAGACGATGACAAACAAAACAAAAACACAACACCATATGTATTGGACACCATCACACGCAAACAAACAGGACACGAGCTGTCCCACTAACAATCGGATGTAAAGACATATCTTGACAAATAGGAGTACTTATTGTTGGCACTTTTATTGAATGAGATTAGTTGAAACAGCTTTAATATGTCATGTAATCATGAGCACAATTTTTCTTTTTTTATTGGTTTATGTTTGAATTATCAATTCACTCTAAAAAAATGATTATTGACAATTTATCATACCCCCCCCCCCTTTTTACATTGCATTGCGCACGCCCTCAAATGAGATGCAAATTGGGATTAAGGTCAAATAATAATAATAAATAGATAGATAAAGAAATACAATCTAAATAAATAAATACTGTAAGTACTGTGGGACATCTAAGAAATATGTGCCGTCCTACCTGACCGTGTTTAGTTACATACAGCGAATATATTGTCACACCACGTATACCGTGGGACATCTAAAGAATATGTGTCTTCTGAGCTGGTCGTCATTGATTACACAGAGCGAAAAGAATATCACACCAGCAAATTCTCTACATACTCAACTGTGGATAAACAGACGCAATTCCAATTAATACATTCAATATTTTTGCACACCACAAGACTTATAAAATATGTTTGGTAGAAATCAATCAAAACGCATTTAAGAAATGAAACCCCAGTAGGAAGAGAAGATGGTGTGCGTGCGACACTTACGCTTTTGCCAGATTCAATGCCTGGCTGGAAGAAGCTGACAACAGATGTTCCAACTTTACCAAGTAGATCTGACAGCACTACGCTTGTTTCCAGTAATGGTGAGGGCCTTCTCAAAGTGTTGTACGACACCGTCGACAAGTTTTTCTGTTAGTTGGTTGACTGATGCGTGGTGCATGTCTGCAGTAAATTGGTAATACAGACTGTCTTGCCAACACATTTCCAGTGTTGTTGATAAATGTTTGATTAATAGTGTATGTATTATAATATAGATGGAAATATAAATACTGTACATCGGCTTCCTTTTTAAAATATCCACTGCACAAATTCCAAATAATTAAAGGCTCAAGAGTATACACGGTTTCCATATCAGATGATAATCATGTCATTTGGCAGTAACTCGACGGGTTCCTATTATGGAACACGAACTGCTAACAGATCCGGAGTACTTGAGAATAACCTCCGGTTTTTATTGGTTCCATGTTGCCCAATCTGTATGTTTCGAGTAGTGTGTTGTAGACCATTGCCAGTCTTTTTGTCATTCTTTCATTTAGCCATTGACTTACTTGCCCTTCTTTAATTTGCGGCTTCTACTTACCCCTTCGGTATCTTCAAACTCTTCTTTGTGAAACTTATTATTATTTCTTTTTATTATGAACAATATTCAATCAAAATTATTACATTTACTTCATATTAATTTTTCAAGTCAATTAAACTCACGGACAAGTTCGTCAACAGTTGAAATAACTGATGTAAGCTGGGTGTCTTTTGGGATCATTGCTCCTACAGACGGCAGGGCATCAACTGTTGCATTGAATATCTTTTTGTATTGTTCCATCTTATCACCAATTAATTTAGACAAACTATACAAAAGATCTCTGTAAGCATAATAAATACAAACATGATAATAATAGTGACTGTTATTTGTAGTTTAACGCCGACATTCGACAACATTTCAGGTATATCGTTGTCACTAGTATTATTGGTATTGGTATTGAGGAAACTTGCGGATCCGGAGGAAACTACCGGAAGGTTGCAAGTGACTGACAAAATATCACAAAAATTGCATCGACGATAGCAAAACATGGGATCGAACTTGCATAGTGTGAGTCACCGAGTTGCAACCTTAACTATAAATAAGACCGAGTCGTCGATGTCTCCTAATGTGTTTGAGTTTGTGATATGAAAACGTATATTGCTAGATCTACCTTTGTCAAATTATGTGTGTGTATGAGGAGACGTTAACACTTCTGGCAGACATTGAATTTATGAAAATTTGTTTATTGTAAGAGACTTTGTGTACGCATTGTTGTTTTTTTGGAATTCTGATTTTCTAAGCCTGTGAGGTTTTAACACCGATACTATTTTTACTTCTCACAAAACGTTGTGATTAATTTGGATTTAATTTTTTAAATTGAAACAGTCCACGAAGTACAAATACATACGTCATTTCACGCTGGTTGAACTGTTCTTGTTCCTTGTAAAGCGTTCATGCCACCGAGTAATAAACCTGAAAATCAAAACCATAGGATGAATGTTTTCTATGGTCATTTTTTCAAAAATATAAAAAATGTAATGTGTATGCAGACATTTCCCATACGTAATTCCAGTTTCCTACACCAATACATTTGACCGCCATGATATAGCTAGAATATGGTTGAAAGTGGCATTAAACACTAACCCTAAGCCTAACACCCAACCCATATATCAATATTAAGATTTAAGCCGTTAGTATTTTTCCTCATTTGTTTCTATCTGAAGCTTATACTAAAATATATTTACACATTTGACTGATACTTCAATTGCAATAAGGCTTTTTGTATACAGCATAAAATGAATTCTTACCGAAACAGATTAATAATACAAATGTTAATTTATAGTTTTCCTCTCGTAGACGAATTGATTCATTTGATTTTTAGGAATAAGAAAGGAACAATTTTATTAAATATCCATTGAACAGAATTATAAAATATCAATGTTACAAATTAACTTTCAACACAATTACTTTGGAGTGCCTGCGATGCTAAATTAGTTCCGCGTTGTTTCAATGTTTCCAAGAGTCCTTGTCCAACTTGCTTAGCCTGTTCACCAACTTGACTAAATGTTAACTTGAAGGCATCTCCGATTCCGCTCAATGTTGATTTTAAGCTGTCAAGGAAATTGGCTTGACATCCTGATGTGATCAGGAGACATACAGTTAAGGTTACCAACACTTTAATTGTAGTGTAAACTGCAAAAAATAAAATGATAAAAGTTATTATTTATATATTACACATCTTTAAAATGTCCACACTTTAAAGTAACGTTTATGGTACAATGTAGATTTTACGCTTTTGGTTTGTTTCAGCTAAGGTTCGTTTACACACCAAATTTGTCCTACAAATTCGCTTCAAACTTGTCTTGTGCACATGATTCAAACACGAATTAAACAGTCTAAGCATGTTGTGAAGTACGTTTGATGGGGTCCACCAAAGGAAGTTGTATTGACGCTTTTACAGTCAAATGTGTGTATAAAACAGGCGCACAGTTTACAACGAATTCGACCGTGTAACCACACTTTTACATTCATAGATAATAGTTTATGCGATTGTTATGGATATACTACTTTGTCCCTATGTCATGCATATACAATGTTTGTGCGTCATACAATACCAATAAGTAGATTTAGGACGTTTATTTCTGAATTTATGTCATCTTTTCAGAGAATGAAAACTGTAATTACACCGTCGCCATTTTGCAACATTTCGGGTCTAGCCCTATTACTGCGAAAAAAACGTAGATATTAAACTTAGTGAGCAGGACACGTTTCTGGAATTGCCTTTAGTGGGTGCGCTCAAAGTCAAAAGATTTGAAAGCAAAATTATTTAAAATCTTTGAGTGCAAGAAAACTAAAGTGTTATAGCCAAAATCGGCTAAATACACCTATGCCTGAAACAAGAGAACCTTAGTTTTAATTTGTATGTACATTATTCAGGAACTGTAAATTTCAATAATAAGATATATTTGATAAGTAATGTTAGTGCCGAAACACTGACTACTGGGAAGAGGATATCCTCGTGGACTAATGATCGACTCAGTGAAAGTAAAGAAAACGTAGTTATATAAATAATTAGTGTTGACGAGTTTATGGAATAACCTTCATCAGGTACGCTCAAAGACAAAAGATTAGAAGTCAAATAATGTTTACAAAATCTCTAGCACTATTACCGGGATTTAAGGTACGCTGATCTGGATAAAGTACACATACATTACCACTGTCCTGAAAGTTGACAATTGTGTCCAAAATCAATGTCGTTCAAAACATTGGTTGGCCGTTCGTGCTACATCCTAACACATTTATATTTTACAAAATTTACTAGTAACTTAGATTTATTCATGAACTATTGGGTTAAATAGATAAATAAGAAACAACAATAACAAAAAAGCAATAAAAAAACCAAGCAAAACAACATACAATAAAGCCAAAAAAAAATTAAAAAGTTAAAAAAAAAACGAAAAAAGGAACTTTCGTGATTGTTATTTGTTTACGTATACTTCGGTTGTTATTAAAATCTGTGTATAAATCCGACGATTTAAAATAAGTAAAAACACAAATTTTATGAAAACAATGACCATTGGCTTCATTCAGGACAGAGTCAAATATGTAAATATTTTTGAAGATCAATTTGATCCAGAATTAAACGACACACATTGACTTGAAAAGTATTTATATTTAAATTGATTATTATTATTATTATTTTGAATATATTTTTCACCATGAATATGTAGTTATTGTTTGCCTAATAATAACATTCTCTCGCATAAACTAATGATTACATACATGTCAATGGACACGTATTAATGTATGAATATCACGCCTAGATGTTAAATATAGTGAAGTAATCATAAACGATTATCATTAGAGAACTTTTTCGTTATCTCAACCTTAATTTAGTAAAGGGAAATTTCCTTCCAATTCCCCCTTGATAGTGTACCTGTCTGTTCTAGAAATTGTAGTGTTGACTGTGATCTTTCACGTGACCTTTATACCTATAGAACCTTGACGTTCAAAGTTGACGATAACGTAGACTTATAAAGATAAGACATGACTTCGTGATTTCATTTCTTAAAATGTCATCAATGGAGAATTAATTGATCGCAATCGTAAATATTTCCAGAATATTGCCTTCTCCTTTTTAGAAAAAAACGGGCCTCTTTTTGTAAATTCTTTATCCAGAAACCAACGCATTTTAGTCTTTAGTGCGTTTGAGGGTTTCAGAGGTATATTAATTATCATTTCTGTTCTTTAAAAGCTAAAAGATATGTAAGTGAACATGTGTGGTCCCCATGTACAAGATCGATGGCTACATATATATCTAATATTCAAATAAATGAAAAAGTAAATGATTGATTCAAAGCAGAATTTCGAAGGCAAAAACTCCATGGGAGAACAAATTGTGCTCGTCTCATTGTTGATTTGATTGAATCTCAATTTGTGGCTAAGCGCCAAAAGAGACGATTTCGGCCCCATTTTCCCCTATATATGTTTTGTCAAGTTTTCTCTGTTTTGCCTTTTTTGTTTGGATGGCAACCTTTGACCCATCATATATGACTTTTACGTTTCTCAGTTTGTCCGTTTTGTTTGTATTCGTAACTTTAATGACCGTAATATAGTCATCGTAGAAATGGAAGACTTTTACACCAAGGATACCGTTTTCATAAATTGTTGAAAGCATTTACTAAATATTATCGCCTTATAACAATGGTTCCCAAAATGAGTATTTGTCATTCATGTTTCTATGTCGACTTTACTATCAAAGCTAAAAACACATCATGTAATTACATTGAAAGGGCAGATTTTAAATTTAATGCAGAACCACTATGCAATGAATATCTACATATCAGTTTACTAAATGGACCCTGGCATGAATTCATATACTTCTTTGATAGTATAACTGTCAGAACAAATGTACTACTAAGACCGAACGACCGGAATATGGAAATTATCTTTGCAGTTCATTCATGTATGTAAACTATATGTGTGACGCAAAGTTTAGTGAATAAAACTATTCTTTTGTGTTAGGTGTTTTATCTATCTGATCAGCATCAAATAATGATGTCATTGTCTGACGCAAATATTGTATTGAGGGCATTGCTACACGTGCGAATAACAAAATTAAAATTACATGTTTTCAGGACAATCCTTTCAATTTTTGGTTCTCCATTGCAGGAAAAGATTCTTTAGTTCGTACCAGATATATATTTAAGAAAACATCTACGATTTCATTATTCATATAGTGTGTGAATAAATAAATGTTAGAGAAAATCGAAGAGACAGTCAAGAATGGACACAATCCAGAGAAACTGGCAACATTGGGCACACAAGACACATGACGAGGACAACAAAAATAAATGAAAGAAAAAAAACCCACACACAAATCTTTAAAAAAAAATGAACAACACGTACCCCACCAAAACCGGGGTGATCACAGGTACTCGCGTAGGGTAATCATCTCTCCGGTGATTGTCAGTTTTATGGTTTAATATCATACAAATTGCAAATTGATGTCAATGCAAATTTTAGTGAAGAAAAAACTTTAATGAATATCATAAATAAACTTGTTAGGTCATTGTTAATGTCACCACCGTTTTTGATTAATAACATTTTGCAATTATATTCGTCTTGGCGGCAATTTATTCAAATTTATGGAATGTCAATGGGACCTAAATTAGCTCTTTTAATGACTGACATATGTGAATTGGTATTAATCACTTTATTGTAAAGAAATCCGTCAAAACCGCAGCCTATGTTTACTTAGCAGTAATTGTAGATTACATATGCGACATTTGACTTAAAATATTTCTTATTAAATATGGTAAACATATTTCAGATAAGAATATTACTCTACTTTACGATAAAGTTAATACATAAATTAGAGATTGTAGGTAAAACTATTCACAGTCTGAAAAGCCAAACCAACATCAAATTGGGTAACACCAGCATTTTCTGTGTTAGGCAAGGCACCCATAATGCTGAAGAACAAGATGGAGATCGCTTCAGGTGGCAGTCCTGGAAAATTACAAAATACGCAAAGAAAAGCTTGATAATAACTATCTGTCCAAAATGTATTACAGTAAGGTCACACACATAAATGAGGTTAGGAACCAACAATCATGTTTATGCAGAAATTGTACCTACAACCACAATACCTTGTGAATTCCCACAAAAAATGAAACCTCCGAGTTAGATCAGGTGCTTTTATTAAGGTTGACATTAACTGAAGGTTTTTGTTTTTTTAGATGTTTGCTTCTATCAAGATTAACAAGGAATTATGACAAAATACATATCTTTCCATATTAGATATTTCCATTGTATGAAAGAATACATCTCATTAACACCATCATATGGGATATATACCGATATTTATCTGCCTGTTTTTACCAGGAATTAATTTTAATATTCTAACCACGGATATGTGATTTGTCGTAATCTCAATATCGTCATCCTTTCCTCTTTCATAACTTATCACCGAATTTTAATCATGAGTAATACAACGGGTGCCATTAGTGAAGAAGGAACTGTTTACCTTTCTGAAGCACTTCACCCTCAGACATTTGTGGGGTTTGTGTTGCTCAATCGATATCTGTCTAATGTGTTATAGATAATAAATGTTAGACAAATCCGAATGGTCAATCAAGAATGGACAATCCAGAGACCCAGAAAACACAGAACAAAGACTAATTAAAAAAGGGGCAATCAAGAATGGACAATCCAGAGACCCAGACAACACAGAACAAAGACTAATTAAAAAAGGGGCAATCAAGAATGGACAATCCAGAGATCCAGACAACACAGAACAAAGACTAATTAAAAAAGGGTCAATCAAGAATGGACAATCTAGAGACCCAGACAACACAGAACAAAGACTAACTAAAAAAGGGGCAATCAAGAATGGACAATCCAGAGACCCAGAAAACACAGAACAAAGACTAACTAAAAAAGGGGCAATCAAGAATGGACAATCTAGAGACCCAGACAACACAGAACAAAGACTAACTATAAAAGGGGCAATCAAGAATGGACAATCCAGAGACCCAGAAAACACAGAACAAAGACTAATTAAAAAAGGGGCAATCAAGAATGGACAATCCAGACACCCAGACAACACAGAACAAAGACTAATTAAAAAAGGGGCAATCAAGAATGGACAATCCAGAGACCCAGAAAACACAGAACAAAGACTAATTAAAAAAGGGGCAATCAAGAATGGACAATCCAGAGACCCAGACAACACAGAACAAAGACTAATTAAAAAAGGGGCAATCAAGAATGGACAATCCAGAGACCCAGAAAACACAGAACAAAGACTAATTAAAAAAGGGGCAATCAAGAATGGACAATCCAGAGACCCAGAAAACACAGAACAAAGACTAAGTAAAAAAGGGGCAATCAAGAATGGACAATCCAGAGACCTAGAAAACACAGAACAAAGACTAAGTAAAAAAGGGGCAATCAAGAATGGACAATCCAGAGACCCAGAAAACACAGAACAAAGACTAACTAAAAAAGGGGCAATCAAGAATGGACAATCCAGAGACCCAGAAAACACAGAACAAAGACTAACTAAAAAAGGGGCAATCAAGAATGGACAATCTAGAGACCCAGACAACACAGAACAAAGACTAACTATAAAAGGGGCAATCAAGAATGGACAATCCAGAGACCCAGAAAACACAGAACAAAGACTAATTAAAAAAGGGGCAATCAAGAATGGACAATCCAGAGACCCAGAAAACACAGAACAAAGACTAACTAAAAAAGGGGCAATCAAGAATGGACAATCCAGAGACCCAGAAAACACAGAACAAAGACTAACTAAAAAAGGGGCAATCAAGAATGGACAATCCAGAGACCCAGACAACACAGAACAAAGACTAACTAAAAAAGGGTCAATCAAGAATGGACAATCCAGAGACCCAGACAACACAGAACAAAGACTAACTAAAAAAGGGGCAATCAAGAATGGACAATCCAGAGACCCAGACAACACAGAACAAAGACTAACTAAAAAAGGGGCAATCAAGAATGGACAATCCAGAGACCCAGAAAACACAGAACAAAGACTAATTAAAAAAGGGGCAATCAAGAATGGACAATCCAGAGACCCAGACAACACAGAACAAAGACTAACTAAAAAAGGGGCAATCAAGAATGGACAATCCAGAGACCCAGACAACACAGAACAAAGACTAAGTAAAAAAGGGGCAATCAAGAATGGATAATCCAGAGACCCAGACAACACAGAACAAAGACTAATTAAAAAAGGGGCAATCAAGAATGGACAATCCAGAGACCCAGACAACACAGAACAAAGACTAAGTAAAAAAGGGGCAATCAAGAATGGACAATCCAGAGACCCAGACAACACAGAACAAAGACTAATTAAAAAAGGGGCAATCAAGAATGGACAATCCAGAGACCCAGAAAACACAACAAAGACTAACTAAAAAAGGGGCAATCAAGAATGGACAATCCAGACACCCAGACAACACAGAACAAAGACTAATTAAAAAAGGGGCAATCAAGAATGGACAATCCAGAGACCTAGAAAACACAGAACAAAGACTAAGTAAAAAAGGGGCAATCAAGAATGGACAATCCAGAGACCCAGACAACACAGAACAAAGACTAAGTAAAAAAGGGGCAATCAAGAATGGACAATCCAGAGACCCAGAAAACACAGAACAAAGACTAAGTGAAAAAGGGGCAATCAAGAATGGACAATCCAGAGACCCAGACAACACAGAACAAAGACTAAGTAAAAAAGGGGCAATCAAGAATGGACAATCCAGACACCCAGACAACACAGAACAAAGACTAAGTAAAAAAGGGGCAATCAAGAATGGACAATCCAGAGACCCAGACAACACAGAACAAAGACTAAGTAAAAAAGGGGCAATCAAGAATGGACAATCCAGAGACCCAGAAAACACAGAACAAAGACTAACTAAAAAAGGGGCAATCAAGAATGGACAATCCAGAGACCCAGAAAACACAGAACAAAGACTAACTAAAAAAGGGGCAATCAAGAATGGACAATCCAGAGACCCAGAAAACACAGAACAAAGACTAATTAAAAAAGGGGCAATCAAGAATGGACAATCCAGAGACCCAGACAACACAGAACAAAAACTAACTAAAAAAGGGGCAATCAAGAATGGACAATCCAGAGACCCAGAAAACACAGAACAAAGACTAACTAAAAAAGGGGCAATCAAGAATGGACAATCCAGAGACCCAGAAAACACAGAACAAAGACTAAGTAAAAAAGGGGCAATCAAGAATGGACAATCCAGAGACCCAGACAACACAGAACAAAGACTAATTAAAAAAGGGGCAATCAAGAATGGACAATCCAGAGACCCAGACAACACAGAACAAAGACTAACTAAAAAAGGGGCAATCAAGAATGGACAATCCAGAGACCCAGACAACACAGAACAAAGACTAATTAAAAAAGGGGCAATCAAGAATGGACAATCCAGAGACCCAGAAAACACAACAAAGACTAACTAAAAAAGGGGCAATCAAGAATGGACAATCCAGACACCCAGACAACACAGAACAAAGACTAACTAAAAAAGGGGCAATCAAGAATGGACAATCCAGAGACCTAGAAAACACAGAACAAAGACTAAGTAAAAAAGGGGCAATCAAGAATGGACAATCCAGAGACCCAGACAACACAGAACAAAGACTAACTAAAAAAGGGGCAATCAAGAATGGACAATCCAGACACCCAGACAACACAGAACAAAGACTAAGTAAAAAAGGGGCAATCAAGAATGGATAATCCAGAGACCCAGAAAACACAGAACAAAGACTAAGTAAAAAAGGGGCAATCAAGAATGGACAATCCAGAGACCCAGACAACACAGAACAAAGACTAAGTAAAAAAGGGGCAATCAAGAATGGACAATCCAGAGACCCAGACAACACAGAACAAAGACTAATTAAAAAAGGGGCAATCAAGAATGGACAATCCAGAGACCTAGAAAACACAGAACAAAGACTAAGTAAAAAAGGGGCAATCAAGAATGGACAATCCAGAGACCCAGAAAACACAGAACAAAGACTAATTAAAAAAGGGCAATCAAGAATGGACAATCCAGAGACCTAGAAAACACAGAACAAAGACTAATTAAAAAAGGGGCAATCAAGAATGGACAATCCAGAGACCTAGAAAACACAGAACAAAGACTAATTAAAAAAGGGGCAATCAAGAATGGACAATCCAGAGACCCAGACAACACAGAACAAAGACTAATTAAAAAAGGGGCAATCAAGAATGGACAATCCAGAGACCTAGAAAACACAGAACAAAGACTAATTAAAAAAGGGGCAATCAAGAATGGACAATCCAGAGACCAAGACAACACAGAACAAAGACTAAGTAAAAAAGGGGCAATCAAGAATGGACAATCCAGAGACCCAGAAAACACAGAACAAAGACTAACTAAAAAAGGGGCAATCAAGAATGGACAATCCAGAGACCCAGACAACACAGAACAAAGACTAAGTAAAAAAGGGGCAATCAAGAATGGACAATCCAGAGACCCAGAAAACACAGAACAAAGACTAACTAAAAAAGGGGCAATCAAGAATGGACAATCCAGAGACCCAGACAACACAGAACAAAGACTAATTAAAAAAGGGGCAATCAAGAATGGACAATCCAGAGACCCAGACAACACAGAACAAAGACTAAGTAAAAAAGGGGCAATCAAGAATGGACAATCCAGAGACCCAGACAACACAGAACAAAGACTAACTAAAAAAGGGGCAATCAAGAATGGACAATCCAGAGACCCAGACAACACAGAACAAAGACTAATTAAAAAAGGGGCAATCAAGAATGGACAATCTAGAGACCCAGACAACACAGAACAAAGACTAAGTAAAAAAGGGGCAATCAAGAATGGACAATCCAGAGACCCAGACAACACAGAACAAAGACTAATTAAAAAAGGGGCAATCAAGAATGGACAATCCAGAGACCCAGACAACACAGAACAAAGACTAAGTAAAAAAGGGGCAATCAAGAATGGACAATCCAGAGACCCAGACAACACAGAACAAAGACTAAGTAAAAAAGGGGCAATCAAGAATGGACAATCCAGACACCCAGACAACACAGAACAAAGACTAAGTAAAAAAGGGGCAATCAAGAATGGACAATCCAGAGACCCAGACAACACAGAACAAAGACTAATTAAAAAAGGGGCAATCAAGAATGGACAATCCAGAGACCCAGACAACACAGAACAAAGACTAAGTAAAAAAGGGGCAATCAAGAATGGACAATCCAGAGACCCAGACAACACAGAACAAAGACTAAGTAAAAAAGGGGCAATCAAGAATGGACAATCCAGAGACCCAGACAACACAGAACAAAGACTAATTAAAAAAGGGGCAATCAAGAATGGACAATCCAGAGACCTAGAAAACACAGAACAAAGACTAAGTAAAAAAGGGGCAATCAAGAATGGACAATCCAGAGACCCAGACAACACAGAACAAAGACTAACTAAAAAAGGGGCAATCAAGAATGGACAATCCAGAGACCAAGACAACACAGAACAAAGACTAACAAAAAAAGGGGCAATCAAGAATGGACAATCCAGAGACCCAGACAACACAGAACAAAGACTAATTAAAAAAGGGGCAATCAAGAATGGACAATCCAGAGACCCAGACAACACAGAACAAAGACTAAGTAAAAAAGGGGCAATCAAGAATGGACAATCCAGACACCCAGACAACACAGAACAAAGACTAACTAAAAAAGGGGCAATCAAGAATGGACAATCCAGAGACCCAGAAATCACAGAACAAAGACTAATTAAAAAAGGGGCAATCAAGAATGGACAATCCAGAGACCCAGACAACACAGAAGAAAGACTTATTAAAAAAGGGGCAATCAAGAATGGACAATCCAGAGATCCAGACAACACAGAACAAAGACTAATTAAAAAAGGGGCAATCAAGAATGGACAATCCAGAGACCCAGACAACACAACAAAGACTAACTAAAAAAGGGGCAATCAAGAATGGACAATCCGAGTGACTCAGACAACACAGAACAAAGACTAACTAAAAAAGGGGCAATCAAGAATGAACAATCCAGAGACCCAGAAAACACAGAACAAAGTCTAACTAAAAAAGGGGCAATCAAGAATGGACAATCCAGAGACCAAGACAACACAGAACAAAGACTAACTAAAAAGGGGCAATCAAGAATGGACAATCCAGAGACCTAGAAAACACAGAACAAAGACTAATTAAAAAAGAGGTAATCAAGAATGGACAATCCAGAGACCCAGACAACACAACAAAGACTAACTAAAAAATAGGCAATCAAGAATGGACAATCCAGAGACCCAGACAACACAGAACAAAGACTAACTAAAAAAGGGGCAATCAAGAATGAACAATCCAGAGATCCAGACAACACAACAAAGACTAACTAAAAAAGGGGCAATCAAGAATGGACAATCCAGAGACCCAGACAACACAGAACAAAGACTAATTAAAAAAGGGGCAATCATCAAGAATGGACAATCCAGAGACCCAGACAACACAGAACAAAGACTAATTAAAAAAGGGGCAATCAAGAATGGACAATCCAGAGACCCAGACAACACAGAACAAAGACTAAGTAAAAAAGGGGCAATCAAGAATGGACAATCCAGAGACCCAGACAACACAGAACAAAGATTAACTAAAAAAGGGGCAATCAAGAATGGACAATCCAGAGACCCAGAAAACACAGAACAAAGACTAATTAAAAAAGGGGCAATCAAGAATGGACAATCCAGAGACCCAGACAACACAGAACAAAGACTAATTAAAAAAGGGGCAATCAAGAATGGACAATCCAGAGACCCAGACAACACAGAACAAAGATTAACTAAAAAAGGGGCAATCAAGAATGGACAATCCAGAGACCCAGACAACACAGAACAAAGACTAATTAAAAAAGGGGCAATCAAGAATGGACAATCCAGACACCCAGACAACACAGAACAAAGACTAATTAAAAAAGGGGCAATCAAGAATGGACAATCCAGAGACCCAGACAACACAGAACAAAGACTAATTAAAAAAGGGGCAATCAAGAATGGACAATCCAGAGACCCAGACAACACAGAACAAAGACTAAGTAAAAAAGGGGCAATCAAGAATGGACAATCCAGAGACCCAGAAAACACAGAACAAAGACTAAGTAAAAAAGGGACAATCAAGAATGGACAATCCAGAGACCCAGACAACACAGAACAAAGACTAACTAAAAAAGGGGCAATCAAGAATGGACAATCCAGAGACCCAGACAACACAGAACAAAGACTAACTAAAAAAGGGGCAATCAAGAATGGACAATCCAGAGACCCAGACAACACAGAACAAAGACTAACTAAAAAAGAGGCAATCAAGAATGGACAACCCAGACACCCAAACAACACAGAACAAAGACTAACTAAAAAAGGGGCAATCAAGAATGGACAATCCAGAGACCCAGACAACACAGAACAAAGACTAACTAAGAAAGGGGCAATCAAGAATGGACAATCCAGAGACCCAGAAATCACAGAACAAAGACTAATTAAAAAAGGGGCAATCAAGAATGGACAATCCAGAGACCCAGACAACACAGAACAAAGACTAATTAAAAAAGGGGCAATCAAGAATGGACAATCCAGAGACCCAGACAACACAGAACAAAGACTAACTAATAAAGGCAATCAAGAATGGATAATCCAGAGACCCAGAAAACACAACAAAGACTAACTAAAAAAGGGGCAATCAAGAATGGACAATCCCAGAGACCCAGACAACACAGAACAAAGACTAATTAAAAAAGGGGCAATCAAGAATGGACAATCCAGAGACCCAGAAAACACAGAACAAAGACTAATTAAAAAAGGGGCAATCAAGAATGGACAATCCAGAGACCCAGACAACACAGAACAAAGACTAACTAAAAAAGGGGCAATCAAGAATGGACAATCCAGAGACCCAGACAACACAGAACAAAGACTAATTAAAAAAGGGGCAATCAAGAATGGACAATCCAGAGACCCAGACAACACAGAACAAAGACTAACTAAAAAAGGGGCAATCAAGAATGGACAATCCAGAGACCCAGAAATCACAGAACAAAGACTAACTAAAAAAGAGGCAATCAAGAATGGACAATCCCAGAGACCCAGACAACACAGAACAAAGACTAACTAAAAAAGGGGCAATCAAAAATGAACAATCCAGAGACCCAGAAAACACAAAACAAAGACTAACTAAAAAAGGGGCAATCAAGAATGGACAATCCAGAGACCCAGACAACACAGAACAAAGACTAATTAAAAAAGGGGCAATCAAGAATGGACAATCCAGA
Organism: Bathymodiolus brooksi; assembly: GCA_963680875.1. Lineage (NCBI taxonomy): Eukaryota > Metazoa > Mollusca > Bivalvia > Mytilida > Modiolidae > Bathymodiolus > Bathymodiolus brooksi. The sequence goes on from OY804576.1 coordinate 104,291,193, forward strand.
GACCCAGACAACACAACAAAGACTAACTAAAAAAGAGGCAATCAAGAATGGACAATCCAGAGACCCAGACAACACAGAACAAAGACTAACTAAAAAAAGGGGCAATCAAGAATGAACAATCCAGAGATCCAGACAACACAGAACAAAGACTAACTAAAAAAGGGGCAATCAAGAATGGACAATCCAGAGACCCAGACAACACAGAACAAAGACTAACTAAAAAAGGGGCAATCAAGAATGAACAATCCAGAGACCCAGACAACACAGAACAAAGACTAATTAAAAAAGGGTCAATCAAGAATGGATAATCCAGAGACCCAGACAACACAGAACAAAGACTAAGTAAAAAAGGGGCAATCAAGAATGGACAATCTAGAGACCCAGACAACACAACAAAGTTTAACTAAAAAAGGGGCAATCAAGAATGGACAATCCCAGAGACCCAGACAACACAGAACAAAGACTAACTAAAAAAGGGGCAATCAAGAATGGACAATCCAGAGACCTAGAAAACACAGAACAAAGACTAATTAAAAAAGGGGCAATCAAGAATGGACAATCCAGACACCCAGACAACACAGAACAAAGACTAACTAAAAAAGGGGCAATCAAGAATGGACAATCCAGAGACCCAGACAACACAGAACAAAGACTAATTAAAAAAGGGGCAATCAAGAATGGACAATCCAGAGACCTAGAAAACACAGAACAAAGACTAATTAAAAAGGGGCAATCAAGAATGAACAATCCAGAGACCCAGACAACACAGAACAAAGACTAATTAAAAAGGGGCAATCAAGAATGAACAATCCAGAGACCCAGAAAACACAGAACAAAGACTAATTAAAAAAGGGGCAATCAAGAATGGACAATCCAGAGAACCAGACAACACAACAAAGAATAACTAAAAAAGAGGCAATCAAGAATGGACAATTCAGAGACCCAGACAACACAGAACAAAGACTAACTAAAAAAGGGACAATCAAGAATGGACAATCCAGAGACCCAGACAACACAGAACAAAGACTAACTAAAAAAGGGGCAATCAAGAATGAACAATCTGGAGACCCAGACAACACAGAACAAAGACTAATTAAAAAAGGGGCAATCAAGAATGAACAATCCAGAGACCCAGAAAACACAGAACAAAGACTAATTAAAAAAGGGGCAATCAAGAATGGACAATCCAGAGACCCAGACAACACAGAACAAAGACTAATTAAAAAAGGGGCAATCAAGAATGAACAATCCAGAGACCCAGACAACACAGAACAAAGACTAATTAAAAAAGGGGCAATCAAGAATGGACAATCCAGAGACCCAGAAAACACAGAACAAAGACTAATTAAAAAAGGGGCAATCAAGAATGGACAATCCAGACACCCAGACAACACAGAACAAAGACTAATTAAAAAAGGGGCAATCAAGAATGGACAATCCAGAGACCCAGAAAACACAGAACAAAGACTAATTAAAAAAGGGTCAATCAAGAATGGACAATCCAGAGACCAAGACAACACAGAACAAAGACTAATTAAAAAAGGGGCAATCAAGAATGAACAATCTAGAGACCCAGACAACACAGAACAAAGACTAATTAAAAAAGGGGCAATCAAGAATGAACAATCCAGAGACCCAGACAACACAGAACAAAGACTAATTAAAAAAGGGGCAATCAAGAATGGACAATCCAGAGACCCAGACAACACAGAACAAAGACTAATTAAAAAAGGGGCAATTAAGAATGGACAATCCACAGACCCAGACAACACAGAACAAAGACTAATTAAAAAAGGGGCAATCAAGAATGGACAATCCAGAGACCCAGACAACACAGAACAAAGACTAATTAAAAAAGGGGCAATCAAGAATGGACAATCCAGAGACCCAGACAACACAGAACAAAGACTAATTAAAAAAGGGGCAATCAAGAATGGACAATCCAGAGTCCCAGACAACACAGAACAAAGACTAATTAAAAAAGGGGCAATCAAGAATGGACAATCCAGAGACCCAGACAACACAGAACAAAGACTAATTAAAAAAGGGTCAATCAAGAATGGACAATCCAGAGACCCAGACAACACAGAACAAAGACTAATTAAAAAAGGGGCAATCAAGAATGGACAATCCAGAGATCCAGACAACACAGAACAAAGACTAACTAAGAAAAGGTCAATCAAGAATGGACAATCCAGAGACCCAAACAACACAGAACAAAGACTAATTAAAAAAGGGTCAATCAAGAATGGACAATCCAGAGACCCCGAAAACACAGAACAAAGACTAATTAAAAAAGGGTCAATCAAGAATGGACAATCCAGAGACCCAGACAACACAGAACAAAGACTAATTAAAAAAGGGGCAATCAAGAATGGACAATCCAGAGACCCAGACAACACAGAACAAAGACTAATTAAAAAAGGGTCAATCAAGAATGGACAATCCAGAGACCCAGACAACACAGAACAAAGACTAATTAAAAAAAGGTCAATCAAGAATGGACAATCCAGAGACCCAGACAACACAGAACAAAGACTAATTAAAAAAGGGGCAATCAAGAATGGACAATCCAGAGACCCAGACAACACAGAACAAAGACTAATTAAAAAAGGGTCAATCAAGAATGGACAATCCAGAGACCCAGAAAACACAGAACAAAGACTAAGTAAAAAAGGGGCAATCAAGAATGGACAATCCAGAGACCCAGACAACACAGAACAAAGACTAACTAAAAAAGGGGCAATCAAGAATGGACAATCCAGAGACCCAGACAACACAGAACAAAGACTAACTAAAAAAGGGGCAATCAAGAATGGACAATCCAGAGACCCAGACAACACAGAACAAAGACTAACTAAAAAAGAGGCAATCAAGAATGGACAACCCAGACACCCAAACAACACAGAACAAAGACTAACTAAAAAAGGGGCAATCAAGAATGGACAATCCAGAGACCCAGACAACACAGAACAAAGACTAACTAAGAAAGGGGCAATCAAGAATGGACAATCCAGAGACCCAGAAATCACAGAACAAAGACTAATTAAAAAAGGGGCAATCAAGAATGGACAATCCAGAGACCCAGACAACACAGAACAAAGACTAATTAAAAAAGGGGCAATCAAGAATGGACAATCCAGAGACCCAGACAACACAGAACAAAGACTAACTAATAAAGGCAATCAAGAATGGATAATCCAGAGACCCAGAAAACACAACAAAGACTAACTAAAAAAGGGGCAATCAAGAATGGACAATCCCAGAGACCCAGACAACACAGAACAAAGACTAATTAAAAAAGGGGCAATCAAGAATGGACAATCCAGAGACCCAGAAAACACAGAACAAAGACTAATTAAAAAAGGGGCAATCAAGAATGGACAATCCAGAGACCCAGACAACACAGAACAAAGACTAACTAAAAAAGGGGCAATCAAGAATGGACAATCCAGAGACCCAGACAACACAGAACAAAGACTAATTAAAAAAGGGGCAATCAAGAATGGACAATCCAGAGACCCAGACAACACAGAACAAAGACTAACTAAAAAAGGGGCAATCAAGAATGGACAATCCAGAGACCCAGAAATCACAGAACAAAGACTAACTAAAAAAGAGGCAATCAAGAATGGACAATCCCAGAGACCCAGACAACACAGAACAAAGACTAACTAAAAAAGGGGCAATCAAAAATGAACAATCCAGAGACCCAGAAAACACAAAACAAAGACTAACTAAAAAAGGGGCAATCAAGAATGGACAATCCAGAGACCCAGACAACACAGAACAAAGACTAATTAAAAAAGGGGCAATCAAGAATGGACAATCCAGAGACCCAGACAACACAACAAAGACTAACTAAAAAAGAGGCAATCAAGAATGGACAATCCAGAGACCCAGACAACACAGAACAAAGACTAACTAAAAAAAGGGGCAATCAAGAATGAACAATCCAGAGATCCAGACAACACAGAACAAAGACTAACTAAAAAAGGGGCAATCAAGAATGGACAATCCAGAGACCCAGACAACACAGAACAAAGACTAACTAAAAAAGGGGCAATCAAGAATGAACAATCCAGAGACCCAGACAACACAGAACAAAGACTAATTAAAAAAGGGTCAATCAAGAATGGATAATCCAGAGACCCAGACAACACAGAACAAAGACTAAGTAAAAAAGGGGCAATCAAGAATGGACAATCTAGAGACCCAGACAACACAACAAAGTTTAACTAAAAAAGGGGCAATCAAGAATGGACAATCCCAGAGACCCAGACAACACAGACCAAAGACTAACTAAAAAAGGGGCAATCAAGAATGGACAATCCAGAGACCTAGAAAACACAGAACAAAGACTAATTAAAAAAGGGGCAATCAAGAATGGACAATCCAGACACCCAGACAACACAGAACAAAGACTAACTAAAAAAGGGGCAATCAAGAATGGACAATCCAGAGACCCAGACAACACAGAACAAAGACTAATTAAAAAAGGGGCAATCAAGAATGGACAATCCAGAGACCTAGAAAACACAGAACAAAGACTAATTAAAAAGGGGCAATCAAGAATGAACAATCCAGAGACCCAGACAACACAGAACAAAGACTAATTAAAAAGGGGCAATCAAGAATGAACAATCCAGAGACCCAGAAAACACAGAACAAAGACTAATTAAAAAAGGGGCAATCAAGAATGGACAATCCAGAGAACCAGACAACACAACAAAGAATAACTAAAAAAGAGGCAATCAAGAATGGACAATTCAGAGACCCAGACAACACAGAACAAAGACTAACTAAAAAAGGGACAATCAAGAATGGACAATCCAGAGACCCAGACAACACAGAACAAAGACTAACTAAAAAAGGGGCAATCAAGAATGAACAATCTGGAGACCCAGACAACACAGAACAAAGACTAATTAAAAAAGGGGCAATCAAGAATGAACAATCCAGAGACCCAGAAAACACAGAACAAAGACTAATTAAAAAAGGGGCAATCAAGAATGGACAATCCAGAGACCCAGACAACACAGAACAAAGACTAATTAAAAAAGGGGCAATCAAGAATGAACAATCCAGAGACCCAGACAACACAGAACAAAGACTAATTAAAAAAGGGGCAATCAAGAATGGACAATCCAGAGACCCAGAAAACACAGAACAAAGACTAATTAAAAAAGGGGCAATCAAGAATGGACAATCCAGACACCCAGACAACACAGAACAAAGACTAATTAAAAAAGGGGCAATCAAGAATGGACAATCCAGAGACCCAGAAAACACAGAACAAAGACTGATTAAAAAAGGGTCAATCAAGAATGGACAATCCAGAGACCAAGACAACACAGAACAAAGACTAATTAAAAAAGGGGCAATCAAGAATGAACAATCTAGAGACCCAGACAACACAGAACAAAGACTAATTAAAAAAGGGGCAATCAAGAATGAACAATCCAGAGACCCAGACAACACAGAACAAAGACTAATTAAAAAAGGGGCAATCAAGAATGGACAATCCAGAGACCCAGACAACACAGAACAAAGACTAATTAAAAAAGGGGCAATTAAGAATGGACAATCCACAGACCCAGACAACACAGAACAAAGACTAATTAAAAAAGGGGCAATCAAGAATGGACAATCCAGAGACCCAGACAACACAGAACAAAGACTAATTAAAAAAGGGGCAATCAAGAATGGACAATCCAGAGACCCAGACAACACAGAACAAAGACTAATTAAAAAAGGGGCAATCAAGAATGGACAATCCAGAGACCCAGACAACACAGAACAAAGACTAATTAAAAAAGGGGCAATCAAGAATGGACAATCCAGAGACCCAGACAACACAGAACAAAGACTAATTAAAAAAGGGTCAATCAAGAATGGACAATCCAGAGACCCAGACAACACAGAACAAAGACTAATTAAAAAAGGGGCAATCAAGAATGGACAATCCAGAGATCCAGACAACACAGAACAAAGACTAACTAAGAAAAGGTCAATCAAGAATGGACAATCCAGAGACCCAGACAACACAGAACAAAGACTAATTAAAAAAGGGTCAATCAAGAATGGACAATCCAGAGACCCCGAAAACACAGAACAAAGACTAATTAAAAAAGGGTCAATCAAGAATGGACAATCCAGAGACCCAGACAACACAGAACAAAGACTAATTAAAAAAGGGGCAATCAAGAATGGACAATCCAGAGACCCAGACAACACAGAACAAAGACTAATTAAAAAAGGGTCAATCAAGAATGGACAATCCAGAGACCCAGACAACACAGAACAAAGACTAATTAAAAAAAGGTCAATCAAGAATGGACAATCCAGAGACCCAGACAACACAGAACAAAGACTAATTAAAAAAGGGGCAATCAAGAATGGACAATCCAGAGACCCAGACAACACAGAACAAAGACTAATTAAAAAAGGGTCAATCAAGAATGGACAATCCAGAGACCCAGACAACACAGAACAAAGACTAACTAAAAAAGGGGCAATCAAGAATGGACAATCCAGAGACCCAGACAACACAGAACAAAGACTAACTAAAAAAGGGGCAATCAAGAATGGACAATCCAGAGACCCAGACAACACAGAACAAAGACTAATTAAAAAAGGGCAATCAAGAATGGACAATCCAGAGACCCAGACAACACAGAACAAAGACTAATTAAAAAAGGGGCAATCAAGAATGGACAATCCAGAGATCCAGACAACACAGAACAAAGACTAATTAAAAAAGGGGCAATCAAGAATGGATAATCCAGAGACCCAGACAACACAGAACAAAGACTAACTAAAAAAGGGGCAATCAAGAATGGACAATCCAGAGACCCCGAAAACACAGAACAAAGACTGATTATAAAAGGGGCAATCAAGAATGGACAATCCAGAGACCCAGAAAACACAGAACAAAGACTAACTAAAAAAGGGGCAATCAAGAATGGACAATCCAGACACCCAGACAACACAGAACAAAGACTAAGTAAAAAAGGGGCAATCAAGAATGGACAATCCAGAGACCCAGAAAACACAGAACAAAGACTAACTAAAAAAGGGGCAATCAAGAATGGACAATCCAGAGACCCAGACAACACAGAACAAAGACTAAGTAAAAAAGGGGCAATCAAGAATGAACAATCCAGAGACCCAGACAACACAGAACAAAGACTAATTAAAAAAGGGGCAATCAAGAATGGACAATCCAGAGACCCAGACAACACAGAACAAAGACTAATTAAAAAGGGGCAATCAAGAATGAACAATCCAGAGACCCAGACAACACAGAACAAAGACTAATTAAAAAAGGGTCAATCAAGAATGGACAATCCAGAGACCCAGAAAACACAGAACAAAGACTAATTAAAAAAGGGTCAATCAAGAATGGACAATCCAGAGACCAAGACAACACAGAACAAAGACTAATTAAAAAAGGGGCAATCAAGAATGAACAATCTAGAGACCCAGACAACACAGAACAAAGACTAATTAAAAAAGGGGCAATCAAGAATGAACAATCCAGAGACCCAGACAACACAGAACAAAGACTAATTAAAAAAGGGGCAATCAAGAATGGACAATCCAGAGACCCAGACAACACAGAACAAAGACTAATTAAAAAAGGGGCAATTAAGAATGGACAATCCACAGACCCAGACAACACAGAACAAAGACTAATTAAAAAAGGGGCAATCAAGAATGGACAATCCAGAGACCCAGACAACACAGAACAAAGACTAATTAAAAAAGGGTCAATCAAGAATGGACAATCCAGAGACCCAGACAACACAGAACAAAGACTAATTAAAAAGGGGCAATCAAGAATGGACAATCCAGAGACCCAGACAACACAGAACAAAGACTAATTAAAAAAGGGGCAATCAAGAATGGACAATCCAGAGACCCAGACAACACAGAACAAAGACTAATTAAAAAAGGGTCAATCAAGAATGGACAATCCAGAGACCCAGACAACACAGAACAAAGACTAATTAAAAAAGGGGCAATCAAGAATGGACAATCCAGAGATCCAGACAACACAGAACAAAGACTAACTAAAAAAAGGTCAATCAAGAATGGACAATCCAGAGACCCAGACAACACAGAACAAAGACTAATTAAAAAAGGGTCAATCAAGAATGGACAATCCAGAGACCCCGAAAACACAGAACAAAGACTAATTAAAAAAGGGTCAATCAAGAATGGACAATCCAGAGACCCAGACAACACAGAACAAAGACTAATTAAAAAAGGGGCAATCAAGAATGGACAATCCAGAGACCCAGACAACACAGAACAAAGACTAATTAAAAAAGGGTCAATCAAGAATGGACAATCCAGAGACCCAGACAACACAGAACAAAGACTAATTAAAAAAGGGTCAATCAAGAATGGACAATCCAGAGACCCAGACAACACAGAACAAAGACTAATTAAAAAAGGGGCAATCAAGAATGGACAATCCAGAGACCCAGACAACACAGAACAAAGACTAATTAAAAAAGGGTCAATCAAGAATGGACAATCCAGAGACCCAGACAACACAGAACAAAGACTAACTAAAAAAGGGGCAATCAAGAATGGACAATCCAGAGACCCAGACAACACAGAACAAAGACTAATTAAAAAAGGGGCAATTAAGAATGGACAATCCACAGACCCAGACAACACAGAACAAAGACTAATTAAAAAAGGGGCAATCAAGAATGGACAATCCAGAGACCCAGACAACACAGAACAAAGACTAATTAAAAAAGGGGCAATCAAGAATGGACAATCCAGAGACCCAGACAACACAGAACAAAGACTAATTAAAAAAGGGGCAATCAAGAATGGACAATCCAGAGACCCAGACAACACAGAACAAAGACTAATTAAAAAAGGGGCAATCAAGAATGGACAATCCAGAGACCCAGACAACACAGAACAAAGACTAATTAAAAAAGGGTCAATCAAGAATGGACAATCCAGAGACCCAGACAACACAGAACAAAGACTAATTAAAAAAGGGGCAATCAAGAATGGACAATCCAGAGATCCAGACAACACAGAACAAAGACTAACTAAGAAAAGGTCAATCAAGAATGGACAATCCAGAGACCCAGACAACACAGAACAAAGACTAATTAAAAAAGGGTCAATCAAGAATGGACAATCCAGAGACCCCGAAAACACAGAACAAAGACTAATTAAAAAAGGGTCAATCAAGAATGGACAATCCAGAGACCCAGACAACACAGAACAAAGACTAATTAAAAAAGGGGCAATCAAGAATGGACAATCCAGAGACCCAGACAACACAGAACAAAGACTAATTAAAAAAGGGTCAATCAAGAATGGACAATCCAGAGACCCAGACAACACAGAACAAAGACTAATTAAAAAAGGGTCAATCAAGAATGGACAATCCAGAGACCCAGACAACACAGAACAAAGACTAATTAAAAAAGGGGCAATCAAGAATGGACAATCCAGAGACCCAGACAACACAGAACAAAGACTAATTAAAAAAGGGTCAATCAAGAATGGACAATCCAGAGACCCAGACAACACAGAACAAAGACTAACTAAAAAAGGGGCAATCAAGAATGGACAATCCAGAGACCCAGACAACACAGAACAAAGACTAACTAAAAAAGGGGCAATCAAGAATGGACAATCCAGAGACCCAGACAACACAGAACAAAGACTAATTAAAAAAGGGTCAATCAAGAATGGACAATCCAGAGACCCAGACAACACAGAACAAAGACTAATTAAAAAAGGGGCAATCAAGAATGGACAATCCAGAGACCCAGACAACACAGAACAAAGACTAATTAAAAAAGGGTCAATCAAGAATGGACAATCCAGAGACCCAGACAACACAGAACAAAGACTAATTAAAAAAGGGTCAATCAAGAATGGACAATCCAGAGACCCAGACAACACAGAACAAAGACTAATTAAAAAAGGGGCAATCAAGAATGGACAATCCAGAGACCCAGACAACACAGAACAAAGACTAATTAAAAAAGGGTCAATCAAGAATGGACAATCCAGAGACCCAGACAACACAGAACAAAGACTAACTAAAAAAGGGTCAATCAAGAATGGACAATCCAGAGACCCAGACAACACAGAACAAAGACTAATTAAAAAAGGGGCAATCAAGAATGGACAATCCAGAGATCCAGACAACACAGAACAAAGACTAACTATAAAAAGGTCAATCAAGAATGGACAATCCAGAGACCCAGACAACACAGAACAAAGACTAATTAAAAAAGGGTCAATCAAGAATGGACAATCCAGAGACCCCGAAAACACAGAACAAAGACTAATTAAAAAAGGGTCAATCAAGAATGGACAATCCAGAGACCCAGACAACACAGAACAAAGACTAATTAAAAAAGGGGCAATCAAGAATGGACAATCCAGAGACCCAGACAACACAGAACAAAGACTAATTAAAAAAGGGTCAATCAAGAATGGACAATCCAGAGACCCAGACAACACAGAACAAAGACTAATTAAAAAAGGGTCAATCAAGAATGGACAATCCAGAGACCCAGACAACACAGAACAAAGACTAATTAAAAAAGGGGCAATCAAGAATGGACAATCCAGAGACCCAGACAACACAGAACAAAGACTAATTAAAAAAGGGTCAATCAAGAATGGACAATCCAGAGACCCAGACAACACAGAACAAAGACTAACTAAAAAAGGGGCAATCAAGAATGGACAATCCAGAGACCCAGACAACACAGAACAAAGACTAATTAAAAAAGGGGCAATTAAGAATGGACAATCCACAGACCCAGACAACACAGAACAAAGACTAATTAAAAAAGGGGCAATCAAGAATGGACAATCCAGAGACCCAGACAACACAGAACAAAGACTAATTAAAAAAGGGGCAATCAAGAATGGACAATCCAGAGACCCAGACAACACAGAACAAAGACTAATTAAAAAAGGGGCAATCAAGAATGGACAATCCAGAGACCCAGACAACACAGAACAAAGACTAATTAAAAAAGGGGCAATCAAGAATGGACAATCCAGAGACCCAGACAACACAGAACAAAGACTAATTAAAAAAGGGTCAATCAAGAATGGACAATCCAGAGACCCAGACAACACAGAACAAAGACTAATTAAAAAAGGGGCAATCAAGAATGGACAATCCAGAGATCCAGACAACACAGAACAAAGACTAACTAAGAAAAGGTCAATCAAGAATGGACAATCCAGAGACCCAGACAACACAGAACAAAGACTAATTAAAAAAGGGTCAATCAAGAATGGACAATCCAGAGACCCCGAAAACACAGAACAAAGACTAATTAAAAAAGGGTCAATCAAGAATGGACAATCCAGAGACCCAGACAACACAGAACAAAGACTAATTAAAAAAGGGGCAATCAAGAATGGACAATCCAGAGACCCAGACAACACAGAACAAAGACTAATTAAAAAAGGGTCAATCAAGAATGGACAATCCAGAGACCCAGACAACACAGAACAAAGACTAATTAAAAAAGGGTCAATCAAGAATGGACAATCCAGAGACCCAGACAACACAGAACAAAGACTAATTAAAAAAGGGGCAATCAAGAATGGACAATCCAGAGACCCAGACAACACAGAACAAAGACTAATTAAAAAAGGGTCAATCAAGAATGGACAATCCAGAGACCCAGACAACACAGAACAAAGACTAACTAAAAAAGGGGCAATCAAGAATGGACAATCCAGAGACCCAGACAACACAGAACAAAGACTAACTAAAAAAGGGGCAATCAAGAATGGACAATCCAGAGACCCAGACAACACAGAACAAAGACTAATTAAAAAAGGGTCAATCAAGAATGGACAATCCAGAGACCCAGACAACACAGAACAAAGACTAATTAAAAAAGGGGCAATCAAGAATGGACAATCCAGAGACCCAGACAACACAGAACAAAGACTAATTAAAAAAGGGTCAATCAAGAATGGACAATCCAGAGACCCAGACAACACAGAACAAAGACTAATTAAAAAAGGGTCAATCAAGAATGGACAATCCAGAGACCCAGACAACACAGAACAAAGACTAATTAAAAAAGGGGCAATCAAGAATGGACAATCCAGAGACCCAGACAACACAGAACAAAGACTAATTAAAAAAGGGTCAATCAAGAATGGACAATCCAGAGACCCAGACAACACAGAACAAAGACTAACTAAAAAAGGGGCAATCAAGAATGGACAATCCAGAGACCCAGACAACACAGAACAAAGACTAATTAAAAAAGGGGCAATTAAGAATGGACAATCCACAGACCCAGACAACACAGAACAAAGACTAATTAAAAAAGGGGCAATCAAGAATGGACAATCCAGAGACCCAGACAACACAGAACAAAGACTAATTAAAAAAGGGGCAATCAAGAATGGACAATCCAGAGACCCAGACAACACAGAACAAAGATTAATTAAAAAAGGGGCAATCAAGAATGGACAATCCAGAGACCCAGACAACACAGAACAAAGACTAATTAAAAAAGGGGCAATCAAGAATGGACAATCCAGAGACCCAGACAACACAGAACAAAGACTAATTAAAAAAGGGTCAATCAAGAATGGACAATCCAGAGACCCAGACAACACAGAACAAAGACTAATTAAAAAAGGGGCAATCAAGAATGGACAATCCAGAGATCCAGACAACACAGAACAAAGACTAACTAAGAAAAGGTCAATCAAGAATGGACAATCCAGAGACCCAGACAACACAGAACAAAGACTAATTAAAAAAGGGTCAATCAAGAATGGACAATCCAGAGACCCCGAAAACACAGAACAAAGACTAATTAAAAAAGGGTCAATCAAGAATGGACAATCCAGAGACCCAGACAACACAGAACAAAGACTAATTAAAAAAGGGGCAATCAAGAATGGACAATCCAGAGACCCAGACAACACAGAACAAAGACTAATTAAAAAAGGGTCAATCAAGAATGGACAATCCAGAGACCCAGACAACACAGAACAAAGACTAATTAAAAAAGGGTCAATCAAGAATGGACAATCCAGAGACCCAGACAACACAGAACAAAGACTAATTAAAAAAGGGGCAATCAAGAATGGACAATCCAGAGACCCAGACAACACAGAACAAAGACTAATTAAAAAAGGGTCAATCAAGAATGGACAATCCAGAGACCCAGACAACACAGAACAAAGACTAACTAAAAAAGGGGCAATCAAGAATGGACAATCCAGAGACCCAGACAACACAGAACAAAGACTAACTAAAAAAGGGGCAATCAAGAATGGACAATCCAGAGACCCAGACAACACAGAACAAAGACTAATTAAAAAAGGGCAATCAAGAATGGACAATCCAGAGACCCAGACAACACAGAACAAAGACTCATTAAAAAAGGGGCAATCAAGAATGGACAATCCAGAGATCCAGACAACACAGAACAAAGACTAATTAAAAAAGGGGCAATCAAGAATGGATAATCCAGAGACCCAGACAACACAGAACAAAGACTAACTAAAAAAGGGGCAATCAAGAATGGACAATCCAGAGACCCCGAAAACACAGAACAAAGACTAATTAAAAAAGGGGCAATCAAGAATGGACAATCCAGAGACCCAGAAAACACAGAACAAAGACTAACTAAAAAAGGGGCAATCAAGAATGGACAATCCAGACACCCAGACAACACAGAACAAAGACTAAGTAAAAAAGGGGCAATCAAGAATGGACAATCCAGAGACCCAGAAAACACAGAACAAAGACTAACTAAAAAAGGGGCAATCAAGAATGGACAATCCAGAGACCCAGACAACACAGAACAAAGACTAAGTAAAAAAGGGGCAATCAAGAATGAACAATCCAGAGACCCAGACAACACAGAACAAAGACTAATTAAAAAAGGGGCAATCAAGAATGGACAATCCAGAGACCCAGACAACACAGAACAAAGACTAATTAAAAAAGGGGCAATCAAGAATGAACAATCCAGAGACCCAGACAACACAGAACAAAGACTAATTAAAAAAGGGGCAATCAAGAATGGACAATCCAGAGACCCAGAAAACACAGAACAAAGACTAATTAAAAAAGGGGCAATCAAGAATGGACAATCCAGACACCCAGACAACACAGAACAAAGACTAATTAAAAAAGGGGCAATCAAGAATGGACAATCCAGAGACCCAGAAAACACAGAACAAAGATTAATTAAAAAAGGGTCAATCAAGAATGGACAATCCAGAGACCAAGACAACACAGAACAAAGACTAATTAAAAAAGGGGCAATCAAGAATGAACAATCTAGAGACCCAGACAACACAGAACAAAGACTAATTAAAAAAGGGGCAATCAAGAATGAACAATCCAGAGACCCAGACAACACAGAACAAAGACTAATTAAAAAAGGGGCAATCAAGAATGGACAATCCAGAGACCCAGACAACACAGAACAAAGACTAATTAAAAAAGGGGCAATTAAGAATGGACAATCCACAGACCCAGACAACACAGAACAAAGACTAATTAAAAAAGGGGCAATCAAGAATGGACAATCCAGAGACCCAGACAACACAGAACAAAGACTAATTAAAAAAGGGTCAATCAAGAATGGACAATCCAGAGACCCAGACAACACAGAACAAAGACTAATTAAAAAGGGGCAATCAAGAATGGACAATCCAGAGACCCAGACAACACAGAACAAAGACTAATTAAAAAAGGGGCAATCAAGAATGGACAATCCAGAGACCCAGACAACACAGAACAAAGACTAATTAAAAAAGGGTCAATCAAGAATGGACAATCCAGAGACCCAGACAACACAGAACAAAGACTAATTAAAAAAGGGGCAATCAAGAATGGACAATCCAGAGATCCAGACAACACAGAACAAAGACTAACTAAAAAAAGGTCAATCAAGAATGGACAATCCAGAGACCCAGACAACACAGAACAAAGACTAATTAAAAAAGGGTCAATCAAGAATGGACAATCCAGAGACCCCGAAAACACAGAACAAAGACTAATTAAAAAAGGGTCAATCAAGAATGGACAATCCAGAGACCCAGACAACACAGAACAAAGACTAATTAAAAAAGGGGCAATCAAGAATGGACAATCCAGAGACCCAGACAACACAGAACAAAGACTAATTAAAAAAGGGTCAATCAAGAATGGACAATCCAGAGACCCAGACAACACAGAACAAAGACTAATTAAAAAAGGGTCAATCAAGAATGGACAATCCAGAGACCCAGACAACACAGAACAAAGACTAATTAAAAAAGGGGCAATCAAGAATGGACAATCCAGAGACCCAGACAACACAGAACAAAGACTAATTAAAAAAGGGTCAATCAAGAATGGACAATCCAGAGACCCAGACAACACAGAACAAAGACTAACTAAAAAAGGGGCAATCAAGAATGGACAATCCAGAGACCCAGACAACACAGAACAAAGACTAACTAAAAAAGGGGCAATCAAGAATGGACAATCCAGAGACCCAGACAACACAGAACAAAGACTAAGTAAAAAAGGGCAATCAAGAATGGACAATCCAGAGACCCAGACAACACAGAACAAAGACTAATTAAAAAAGGGGCAATCAAGAATGGACAATCCAGAGATCCAGACAACACAGAACAAAGACTAATTAAAAAAGGGGCAATCAAGAATGGATAATCCAGAGACCCAGACAACACAGAACAAAGACTAACTAAAAAAGGGGCAATCAAGAATGGACAATCCAGAGACCCAGAAAACACAGAACAAAGACTAATTAAAAAAGGGGCAATCAAGAATGGACAATCCAGAGACCCAGACAACACAGAACAAAGACTAAGTAAAAAAGGGGCAATCAAGAATGGACAATCCAGAGACCCAGAAAACACAGAACAAAGACTAAGTAAAAAAGGGGCAATCAAGAATGGACAATCCAGAGACCCAGACAACACAACAAAGACTAACTAAAAAAGGGGCAATCAAGAATGGACAATCCCAGAGACCCAGACAACACAGAACAAAGACTAACTAAAAAAGGGGCAATCAAGAATGGACAATCCAGACACCCAGACAACACAGAACAAAGACTAAGTAAAAAAGGGGCAATCAAGAATGGACAATCCAGAGACCCAGAAAACACAGAACAAAGACTAAGTAAAAAAGGGGCAATCAAGAATGGACAATCCAGAGACCCAGACAACACAACAAAGACTAACTAAAAAAGGGGCAATCAAGAATGGACAATCCAGAGACCCAGACAACACAGAACAAAGACTAACTAAAAAAGGGGCAATCAAGAATGGACAATCCAGACACCCAGACAACACAGAACAAAGACTAACTAAAAAAGGGGCAATCAAGAATGGACAATCCAGAGACCCAGAAAACACAGAACAAAGACTAATTAAAAAAGGGGCAATCAAGAATGGACAATCCAGAGACCCAGACAACACAACAAAGACTAACTAAAAAAGGGGCAATCAAGAATGGACAATCCAGAGACCCAGAAAACACAGAACAAAGACTAACTAAAAAAGGGGCAATCAAGAATGGACAATCCAGAGACCCAGAAAACACAGAACAAAGACTAACTAAAAAGGGGCAATCAAGAATGGACAATCCAGAGACCCAGAAAACACAGAACAAAGACTAACTAAAAAAGGGGCAATCAAGAATGGACAATCCAGAGACCCAGACAACACAGAACAAAGACTAAGTAAAAAAGGGCAATCAAGAATGGACAATCCAGAGACCCAGACAACACAGAACAAAGACTAATTAAAAAAGGGGCAATCAAGAATGGACAATCCAGAGATCCAGACAACACAGAACAAAGACTAATTAAAAAAGGGGCAATCAAGAATGGATAATCCAGAGACCCAGACAACACAGAACAAAGACTAACTAAAAAAGGGGCAATCAAGAATGGACAATCCAGAGACCCCGAAAACACAGAACAAAGACTAATTAAAAAAGGGGCAATCAAGAATGGACAATCCAGAGACCCAGAAAACACAGAACAAAGACTAACTAAAAAAGGGGCAATCAAGAATGGACAATCCAGAGACCCAGAAAACACAGAACAAAGACTAATTAAAAAAGGGGCAATCAAGAATGGACAATCCAGAGACCCAGACAACACAGAACAAAGACTAAGTAAAAAAGGGGCAATCAAGAATGGACAATCCAGAGACCCAGAAAACACAGAACAAAGACTAAGTAAAAAAGGGGCAATCAAGAATGGACAATCCAGAGACCCAGACAACACAACAAAGACTAACTAAAAAAGGGGCAATCAAGAATGGACAATCCAGAGACCCAGACAACACAGAACAAAGACTAACTAAAAAAGGGGCAATCAAGAATGGACAATCCAGACACCCAGACAACACAGAACAAAGACTAAGTAAAAAAGGGGCAATCAAGAATGGACAATCCAGAGACCCAGAAAACACAGAACAAAGACTAAGTAAAAAAGGGGCAATCAAGAATGGACAATCCAGAGACCCAGACAACACAACAAAGACTAACTAAAAAAGGGGCAATCAAGAATGGACAATCCAGAGACCCAGACAACACAGAACAAAGACTAACTAAAAAAGGGGCAATCAAGAATGGACAATCCAGACACCCAGACAACACAGAACAAAGACTAACTAAAAAAGGGGCAATCAAGAATGGACAATCCAGAGACCCAGAAAACACAGAACAAAGACTAATTAAAAAAGGGGCAATCAAGAATGGACAATCCAGAGACCCAGACAACACAACAAAGACTAACTAAAAAAGGGGCAATCAAGAATGGACAATCCAGAGACCCAGAAAACACAGAACAAAGACTAACTAAAAAAGGGGCAATCAAGAATGGACAATCCAGAGACCCAGAAAACACAGAACAAAGACTAACTAAAAAGGGGCAATCAAGAATGGACAATCCAGAGACCCAGAAAACACAGAACAAAGACTAACTAAAAAAGGGGCAATCAAGAATGGACAATCCAGAGACCCAGACAACACAGAACAAAGACTAACTAAAAAAACACAACACAGAAAATTAAAAAAAGAGCAACACGGGTTCTACCAACAATGAATTATCATTGATATAGAGTAATCAGTCAGATAATTGCGAACAGATGTTGAAATTCTTATGTGTACGCCATTTATTGTAAAATAAATAACCCTGGCATATTTTCGTTTGCTTCCTTCTTTTCGTTTTCTTATTTTCTGTTTTATTTTGTTCGCTGGATTTGCCGGCGACGATTCAACCATTATGGTTATAGATAAAACATAAATCTCCGTATACCAATCAGACAGAAGACAAAGGTGACAATGTTACCTTTGTAATGTTGATAAATCCGTAGATATCTAATTTAGTGCACATAACGTGTTCCTTGAATAACCTTCATTAGCTACACGTACACACAAAGTCAAAAGGTAGGAAAGCCAACCTAGATAAAAGTCTATGATAGTCAAGTACCAAAGTTACCCATGCCTGAGGGAGATTGACATTAATTCTTACCAAAGTTACCTATGTCTGAGGTAGATTGACATTAATTCTTACCAAAGTTACCTATGTCTGAGGGAGATTGACATTAATTCTTACCAAAGTTACCTATGCCTGGGGGAGATTGACATTAATTCTTACCAAAGTTACCTATGTCTGAGGGAGATTGACATTAATTCTTACCAAAGTTACCTATGCCTGAGGGAGATTGACATTAATTCTTACCAAAGTTACCTATGCCTGAGGGAGATTGACATTACTTCTTACCAAAGTTACCTATGTCTGAGGGAGATTGACATTAATTCTTACCAAAGTTACCTATGTCTGAGGGAGATTGACATTAATTCTTACCAAAGTTACCTATGTCTGAGGGAGATTGACATTAATTCTTACCAAAGTTACCTATGTCTGAGGGAGATTGACATTAATTCTTACCAAAGTTACCTATGCCTGAGGGAGATTGACATTAATTCTTACCAAAGTTACCTATGTCTGAGGGAGATTGACATTAATTCTTACCAATGTTACCTATGCCTGAGAGAGATTGACATTAATTCTTACCAAAGTTACCTATGCCTGAGGGAGATTGACATTAATTCTTACCAAAGTTACCTATGTCTGAGGGAGATTGACATTAATTCTTACCAAAGTTACCTATGCCTGAGAGAGATTGACATTAATTTTTACCAAAGTTACCTATGTCTGAGGGAAATTAACATTAATTCTTACCAAAGTTACCTATGTCTGAGGGAGATTGACATTAATTCTTACCAAAGTTACCTATGCCTGAGAGAGATTGACATTAATTCTTACCAAAGTTACCTATGCCTGAGAGAGATTAACATTAATTCTTACCAAAGTTACCTATGCATGAGGGAGATTGACAATAATTCTTACTAAAGTTACCTATGCCCGAGAGAGA
Source organism: Bathymodiolus brooksi (assembly GCA_963680875.1). Classification (NCBI taxonomy): domain Eukaryota; kingdom Metazoa; phylum Mollusca; class Bivalvia; order Mytilida; family Modiolidae; genus Bathymodiolus; species Bathymodiolus brooksi. The sequence goes on from OY804576.1 coordinate 104,310,663, forward strand.
TTGACATTAATTCTTACCAAAGTTACCTATGCCTGATGGAGATTGACATTAATTCTTACCAAAGTTACCTATGCCTGAGAGAGATTGACATTCATTCTTACCAAAGTTACCTATGCCTGAGGGAGATTGACATTAATTCTTACCAAAGTTACCTATGGCTGAGAGAGATTGACATTAATTCTTACCAAAGTTACCTATGCCTGAGGGAGATTGACATTAATTCTTACCAAAGTTACCTATGCCTGAGAGAGATTGACATTAATTCTTACCAAAGTTACCTATACCTGAGGGAGATTGACATTACTTCTTACCAAAGTTACCTATGTCTGAGGGAGATTGACATTAATTCTTACCAAAGTTACCTATGCCTGAGGGAGATTGACATTAATTCTTACCAAAGTTACCTATGCCTGAGGGAGATTGACATTAATTCTTACCAAAGTTATCTATGCATGGTAGAGATTGACATTAATTCTTATCAAAGTTACCTATGTCTGAGGGAGATTGACATTAATTCTTACCAAAGTTACCTATGCCTGAGAGAGATTGACATTAATTCTTACCAAAGCTACCTATGTCTGAGGGAGATTGACATTAATTCTTACCAAAGTTACCTATGTCTGAGGGAGATTGACATTAATTCTTACCAAAGTTACCCATGCCTGAGGGAGATTAACATTAATTCTTACCAAAGTTACCTATGCATGAGGGAGATTGACAATAATTCTTACCAAAACTACCTATGCCTGAGAGAGATTGACATTAATTCTTACCAAAGTTACCTATGCCTGAGGGAGATTGACATTAATTCTTACCAAAGTTACCTATGGCTGAGAGAGATTGACATTAATTCTTACCAAAGTTACCTATGCCTGAGGGAGATTGACATTAATTCTTACCAAAGTTACCTATGCCTGAGAGAGATTGACATTAATTCTTACCAAAGTTACCTATGCCTGAGGGAGATTGACATTAATTCTTACCAAAGTTACCTATGCCTGAGGGAGATTGACATTAATTCTTACCAAAGTTACCTATGCCTGAGGGAGATTGACATTAATTCTTACCAAAGTTATCTATGCATGGTAGAGATTGACATTAATTCTTATCAAAGTTACCTATGTCTGAGGGAGATTGACATTAATTCTTACCAAAGTTACCTATGCCTGAGGGAGATTGACATTAATTCTTACCAAAGCTACCTATGTCTGAGGGAGATTGACATTAATTCTTACCAAAGTTACCTATGCCTGAGGGAGATTGACATTAATTCTTACCAAAGTTACCTATGCCTAAGAGAGATTGACATTAATTCTTACCAAAGTTACCTATGCCTGAGGGAGATTGACATTAATTCTTACCAAAGTTACCTATGCCTGAGGGAGATTGACATTAATTCTTACCAAAGTTACCTATGCCTGGGGGAGATTGACATTAATTCTTACCAAAGTTACCTATGCCTGAGAGAGATTGACATTAATTCTTACCAAAGTTACCTATGCCTGAGGGAGATTGACATTAATTCTTACCAAAGTTACCTATGCCTGAGGGAGATTGACATTAATTCTTACCAAAGTTACCTATGCCTGGGGGAGATTGACATTAATTCTTATCAAAGTTACCTATGTCTGAGGGAGATTGACATTAATTCTTACCAAAGTTACCTATGCCTGAGGGAGATTGACATTAATTCTTACCAAAGCTACCTATGTCTGAGGGGGATTGACATTAATTCTTACCAAAGTTACCTATGTCTGAGGGAGATTGACATTAATTCTTTCCTAAGTTACCCATGCCTGAGGTAGATTGACATTAATTCTTACCAAAGTTACCTATGTCTGAGGGAGATTGACATTAATTATAATTACATTATTAGGAACTGTAAATTTCAAGCATAAATATATCTAATAAACCATGTCAGTGTCAATTCCGATGTCGCTTTTGTGTTCGAATAACCCATTCCAAGTATGCGCCATCTTGCATTGATGTGCTGCGTTGTTATTGTCAATCTACATAGAACGTTATCATATTCATGAACTACATAAACTGGTAAGTACGTGAAAGCCAACTAACAGAATTCCATCCAGAAACAGTGACATATTGATTGTCCATAGTTATAGTCGTGACTGAATATACTTTAACCATTAATAGACTTCCTTGATCCTCGGGGAACGAGTTGATTGGATAAAAATATCATGCAAGGTTCCATCCACAGAATTGTTTGTCAAAGGTGAAATAAGGTCACTAATTGATAAGAATCACGAAATATTGCTATTAAATAAGTCATAAAGTGCAAGGTGCCGGAAGCACCTCTTTCTATCTTCTTTTTAATTAAAATAATTTTTTTATATTATTTTTTCCTTTTCTTAATGTTGTCCTTTTTAGGGATGTTGTTGAATGTTCCGAAACTTCATCTGCTGTAAAGATCTATAGAAATTCATTTCTAACTATTAAAACTGGCCATACTCTAGTAACAATTACAGAAACTACATAAAGAAGAGTTTGAAAATACCAAAGAGGTCATACGAAGAAGGTCAGACAACACAATCGTTGAAAGGAAAAGAAACAGAGGGACAAACAACGACCTACAAAACACTACACAGAAAACTAAAGATCGAACAGCACGAACTCTACTAAAAACCGGGGTTGAAATCATGTGCTGCGAAAGGATAAGCAGTTCATGTTCTACTAGTGGCACCCGTCGTGTTACGTTAGTTACAAACCCGGTGATAAGTCATGAATAAAGAAAGTACATGGAAGTGTTTAAAACGTTTTCTTTTATACACGTAGAAAGTTATAATACTGAAGAAATTGCAATTGGAAATGTCTCAATGTATACCATTGTGTTGATTCATGAACATAAGATAAATTGCATTTTCATAAATAATTGCATAGAAGTAACTGTACCAAGACAGGAGAGTGAGCGGTCATGTATATGGTATGTGTGTTGGATATTTCGATGTTGTCTCTTTCGGTACTGACATGGCTTATTAGATATATCTTTTACTGAAATTTAGAGTTCCTAAATAATGTAATTATTAATAAAACTAAGATTCCTCTCACGCAGACATTGTTGATCTTTGCCAATTTTGGCTGTCATGTTTATACCTTTGACTTACTAGCTCCCAAAGATTAAAACAAATTGGTTTTCAAATCTTTAAATTATGAACGTACCTGATGAATTTTATTTCTGAAACAAGTCCTGCACTCTAAATTTGATATCTACGTTTTTATTTCTAGGCTTTTCGGTTGCATTTTGGAACAATTCGTATGGTGTGGTATTTTGTTTTTAATTTTATTACTGTGCCCAATATGTCTCAATCATTTGTTTTAAATGAAATTCCACACAATACTGGAGTCGTGAATGGGTAGGAAAAAGTTATCTTAAATCACCAACTACTGTCATAAGATGTATGCAAATTAATTCAATGGGTGTATATTATGCCCCCTCTGAAATTGATGACAGACAATTTGTCAAATGGGACAACCAAAGGAATTTATTATCCAATGAGTTGGGGTTATGGTGTTTAATGCCACTTTCAACAATATTTCAATTATATCGTGGCGGTCAGATTTATTGGGGGAGGAAACCGGAGTACTCAAAGAAAACCATCGACCTGTCGAAAGTCACTGACAAATTTTATCACATAATGTTGTATCGAGTACACCTCGCCATGAGCGGGATCCAACTATATTACGATTACGACAACGACGGTTCCTATTATACAGCGAGGAATATATATTTTGTAATGAAAGAACATCACAATTCTTCAACAAAAAATATTCACCAAGATCAAGGAAGTACAGACATATATTAGAAATACAAACATGAATAAAGAATATTTTATTGGATATTAAGTTCACTCCAGAATATCAACAACATGAAGGAACCAAATAATGTTTACTAATTAAAGCTTTGTAGCGGTATGTGTTTTCAAAACTGGTCTTGATAAGACTCCGCGGGAGCTCGTTTTCCGAAGAAGCTTATAAATGGCTTTTGTCTATTTATTACTGCTTTTTTAATTTGTTTGTAATTCTAATATGACGTGCTGTTTTGGCTTTGTAAACATAAAAGGGTATAAAAATCCCCGATTTATTATGACTTACACGGGCTGATGAGCATGACGTATTTGGCTGTTCTTTACAAAGCCAAAACAGCACGTCATATTAGAATTAAAAACAAATTAAAAAAACAAGTTTGTTGGAGATTTTAATATGGGTACACTATAAAGGAATGTGGATTAAAAATTTACCTTATATGTCCTATTAGAATAGAAATAATTTATGGAAGGGGTAAACATTTTACGCAGATAATGTTGCCCATATTAAAATCTCCAACAAACATACACCTTCCATAAATTATTTCTTAAATAACACCTGCTATTTGTCTCATAAATATGGTGTCTGGTTTAAGACACACGCACTTAATATCGAACGCTCAACATTGCGTCCGCGTTTTGTCTCTTGTGTAAACATCCCTGAAACCACTTTATCAATTGAAGCCAAACTATAAGTATTAATGGTTCTCTACGAAACAGTACGACGAAATAGATGATGCCAATTTTCCCATTGTGAACTTTCCATTTATATGTAGCAACATTCCAGCAGCACTTCTATATTGAGTAAATATCTCTCAGTTGATACGGTATTATAGAGCCTTTGGTTCCTATAAGGAATGTTTCGATAGAAGGTTACTGCTAACAAAGGAAGCTACAAAACCAAGGCTTTCTATTGGTTAAATCGAAGTCATCACTTCGAACGTTTTACGGTCAACACCATAACTTGACAACGAATATGATAACAATTCCTTTCTTTCTTGATTAATGACTTATCAACTGGTTTTAAACCAGAGTAACACGACGACCACTATAAGTGGAGCAGTAACTGTTTACACTTCACCCGCTGTTTTTTTGTGACGTTGGTGTTGTTCAATCTATAGTTTTGAGTGGGGTATTTTGTAGATCATTGTAATTTGTTTGTGGTCATTGTGTTGTCTGTCCACCTTCGATTTACGGCTTCTGATGATCACCTTTTATATCTTTAAACGCACTCCACAGCATCAGCTTGCTTGATGGTGCTTAACGCCACTTTCAACAATATTTCAGTTATTTCATGGCGGTCAGTTTTATTGGTGGAGGGAACCGGAGAACCTGGAGAAAACCACCGACCTGTCGCATGTCACTGAAAACTTTATGACATAATATTGTAAACCTCGCCCTGATCGAGATTCAAACTCACATTGGTAGTAACAAAAATGAAATATAAACACTACATGATTTGAATTAATATGTGACAAATAGTATAAATATATATCAACATATGTTAATAGTCACTTGCGCAATTAGGGATGCTTAAATTTATTTCAGAAAGCATTAAACAAATTAAATCTTCTGTCCTGACAAAACATTTTCATAATAATACAATTTCATTGTAATAACAAGCATTATTATATTTTAATCTATATGATAGATTTTGATTGGATTAAATTAGTCATGTGATAATAAAATAATTGAGATGTTTTGCCAAAATTTGCGCTGCCGGGAAACAATTCTATTGTCCCCCGCCGAACAACACCTATTATTATACCTCACTAACTTCTCATTGGCTTAAATTGAATCACATGATCTGAAACAATTTTAATGTTTTGTGAAAATTAACCCAAACGGGAAACAACCCATTGCGTGCCTCAAAAGGGAAACAACTCTTTCCAGAAGTGACATTGTCGTCTGTTTGTTTACATTTGGTCGGACCAGCAGGATGGCAGTCGCTAATTCTTCTACTTCTAGATTCGGAAAGGCTAGCAAAAATATTACTGATGGCCGGTTTGTGCCCTATATCACTCTTTGTTTTGTGAACTTTAATATAAACATGAAATAGTTTAACATTTGTTAAACATTTGTCAAAAGTTATTAAGCACACATTTTGTTTAAATACATATATTTATTTAAATGCCCAATCCTTGGTCTGTTGTTCGGTATAATAAAACAGTTATTGCCTTCAATGGATTGTAAACATCAGAATTGTTAACCCTTCAGTGGTTGTCTCGCTCGGGCTAAAGCCCTCGGGAAAACAACCCCCTTCAGGTTAACAATTCTGGATGTTTACATCCATTGAAGTCAATAATTGTTTATTGTTCACCGCCGAACAACCCAATATTCCCCCACAAGGGAGATAACCTATGAAGCATTGGCAAACAATTGCGCTGCTGGGAAACAACCCTATTGTTCCCCGCCGAACAACCCAATTATCCCCCACAAGGGATATAACCTATAAAACATTGGCAAAAATATAATAAAACAATTACGGCCCTCTGTGTAGGGAAACATCCAGATTTGTCAACCCTCATGGGGTTGTTTTCTCCTCAGGTTGACAAATCTGGATGTTTCCATACACAGACGGCCGTAATTGTATAATGTGAAAGGTGATATTTACAACGGATATTATTCGATGTTCGAGACATTGTCTAAAGGTGTAGTGTCAGAAATTTGAGTTTTCCCTTGTAATTAGTTTTGCACCGAATCGTTAGCTTCGTCATTGAAATTATTTTGAAATTAAAAAAATAAAGTTTTACGACGAGTTTCGAGATGTAGTCATTGGCTTTGTTCGTATAGTTCTCCCAATTACGTCTCTGACATATACCTACAACCAACGGTCATACAGATGGCCTAAATTAATGGTTGACTTAAAATGTCTGGGTAAAGCTTATTTTATGTTCTATTTTCTAACATTTTTCGTGGGAAATGTGAGTAAATTTGCAGCCGTCGCCATTTCCACTTTGTTCTAAATCGATAGCTCTTGCACGTCTTCACTTTTGGTACTTAGGCGAAACCTGTCATGAATGTGCATGATATGCTGTGGTGATGACAAAAACGATTTTCGACTGATGTTTTCACCAAATAATTAAAATAGTAGGCTAATTTCATAATTTCATAACAGTTTACTTGGTATTTAGTTATGTTTGAATATATTTCCTGTTAAATAATTATGCAAAAAAAAAAATTAATAATAATAAATATAATAACCCAAAATCACACCAAACCTTTAAGAACAAAGACAGCATGTTGATCATTCAAATTAGTATTACTTTTGTTACATATAATTAGAATTCTATGAAGAGTAGAGTTGATAATACATATTATTTGTGTGGGAGTAAACATATAAGTGAGGAAAGTATAATAATGATGGACAAATCTGGAAGTATTGTAGTCGTCCTAGAGGTCGATGAAGGTAGTCGTAGTGTGTTCTCTATCCACTCGTTGACAAGAGTGTCTAATATACTCATTGGAACAGCACCATTAACTAAGAGGACAGAATGAAATTTCTTGATATCGAATCTAGATCCTGCAAAGTTAAAACAAAATAGGTTTTAGAAGAAGAAATAAAACAAACAAACGAAGAATGTTTAAAAAAAACCCATATTATTAGTGAAGATCCTTATGAAATAACATGAATTGTCATATCGATGTATTAAGTGCTAATGACATATAAAACTAGTTTAACCTGCCACTTTTTATCCAAATACATTTACCAAGCCAGAACAGCGAACAGCTATGTATATACAAGTGCTAGGGGTATCGATTTTGTGTCTTTCTGTGATTTGGCTACCGGACGTTGAAACTGTTCCGACAGCATAGTATTTTTTGTTTTGTCTTTCATTTTATCAAAGATTAAAACCTGAAATTCAATATACTGATATATCAATAATATTGATACATTTCAATCTCACTCAAAAATAAAAGGACCCACGCGATAATCTGGTATCGTATAATAGTTAGAATCAGCACATCTTATTATTGAGGTTGGGAGTTTTATTCGAATTTGTTTTATCCCCTTGACGTGGATTGAGTAAAACAAGTCTGAAATGTTTCGTATCTCATTAAGTGTTAGAATTCTTACATGTAATGTTGTTTTTTTTTCTAATTTCTATGAATCGTGATCAAGACATTTTTCTTCAATTTCTTTTTATTCAAGGTTTTTTTTTATCAGGATTGGAAAAATAATCGTGATTACGATATTGTTTTTCCGTGGTGTACGTCACCAAGTTTGCTTGTCTACGTCGTACGACATATACATGTATTCTGGGTAATTCATTCCATTTAGGTAAGCGGACGGGTCGAGATTAAAGGGTAACATACGGTTCTTCTTGAATGGACTCGTTGAACCATCATAAAGATAAGCTTGATGGTTCAACTTATTATTTATTTTATCAAATAACACTAGTCCAGTCGAATATTGCGACAATAATTTATTTTTATCAACACCCTTCCATAATATGATTTTAGTGCAGTATGTAAAAGGGCTGACTGTGGTAACAAGTGCTCTCGTACCCAAGTATTTGCAAACAAAAGAAAATACACTAAGGCGTCACATTATCTTTCAGATGATACAATGCATACACGTGGGTTATTTCTTTGCAAATCTAATATTTTTAATTCCTCGAATGAACTTCTTTTGCAGATCGTTGTTTGTCGTTTTTCTTTTGGCCATTGTATTGTCTGTCTTTCCATTTACGGATTCTGATTACACCTTTAGAGTCTTCCAAATCTTCTTAACATTACTCAGCAAGACAACATGTGTTTCTCCTTCGTCTCATAGTTATCCGCAATATATATACGTATTCAATAACAAAAAATGTCTCAGATAAATGGTAACAAACCTAGCTGTGTTTCTGCTCTATGTCTCAAATCTTTCATTTTTAATTCTCCCAGTTTGTATGCACAAGCTTGTCCAGGCCATGTAACATATCTGTCTACTTCAATCTCAGTTGCCTCCCTTGAATAGGCTGTGTAATTCATCATATAATCAATTGCTCGCTGCCGCTCCCATCTAAAATCATACAAACATATACATTAAAAAACTATTTTAACAGAACATCTGTGGTCCAGATTATATCTGTTCCACATAAAAAAATATTATATGGTAAGCTTACAATTACTTGAAATATTGTACATGTTTGATATTCGGATTATACAGGTTTATATTCATAATGTATTCGGTTTTATTCCGGGAAAATTCGATCCACACATAAGGTAGATCTATTTTATTTCCACCAAGCAAAATTTTATCTGAATATAACGTATTATGGTTTGATCAAGAGAAAAGTCGATTGGTATATGGTATTGTGTTTTTTTCAATATTAACATATATGTGATATGTATGACAACAATTCCTGGATAGGAATATATTCTCATCAAAAAAATTATTTGTCAATTTATTAGAGTAAATCAATGACTTTATACTGTTTCACCCCAGGTGTAAATTGTGTCAGCTATTTAAATTACGTTTTGACGACATGGTGTTATCTGCTTTGTACTAGATAGATTACACAATGCTACAATCTGCTTCTATCGTTATTTTTAGGAATGGAATTTTCCACTGGCCAGTAAAGCGTATTAATCTTATTCTCTAGATTTCCATATATGGCTCTGCCTTCATCGTTATTTTTAGGAATGCTTTTATCCAATCACAGGTCGTCAAATAAATGCAACATCGTACAATACGTTTTGACGACATGGTGTTATCTGCTTTGTACTAGATCAACAGGCTATTTGAATTTTTAGTGCTCGCTCTCTGGAATTATGTTTGACTCTGGGCTAACCGGTCTTTGTTTGTACTCCATAATAATGTGTGCAAATTAAAACAATTACTCACCTTAGTCTTTTGCTCTACCACAATCTTCCGTGAGTCGCACAGAAATATGGGACATGAAAAGCAGAAAACGGATCTTCGTTTTGTAGGTAATTGTGATTTTAGGGTTATGGTGTGCAACGTCACTTTCAACTAAATTGCAGTTATATCGTGGCGGGCAGTTTCATGGGTGGAGGAAACCTGAGGACCCAGAGAAAACCACCGATCTGCCCCAAGTCACTGACAAACTTTATCACATATTGTTGTATCGAGTACACCTCGCTATCACCGTGATCCGAGCCCACAACTTTAGTTGTAGGTAATTGAAAATAGCATTGTTAATTATTTAAGGTATATATACCCATAATAATGAAGTCCAGTATCAACAACCAATCGACAAGCTCTGAGAATTTCACCACTGTAGCGTCCTAACCTTTAAGTAGAAGGTACATTTTAATATAAGACGTTATTTACAATATGTCATAACCATTATAAATATATTTGTTTAGTTATCTAGTAACTTACAGCAATTGACAAGCAAAATGTTACTTAGTTAAAGAAAGACAACTCTACCAGTGTTCATTATAAGCAGTGATACAATATAAATTACATTTCTTGAAACACTATGCATTTCTCTTTACACATTGTCATTATCCCGATGTTATAATACGCCCAGTAGGCGGTGCTTTGGCACTGACATGGCTTAATATATACAATGATTATTGAAATATGCAGTTCCTTAAAATTGTAACTATTATTGAAACTGAGTTCTCCTTCAGCAACTGTAGGTGACCTTAACCGACTTTAGCTATCTTGTATACATCCTTTGGTTTTATGGCTGCAATGGAGTTTTTAAAGTGTATTGGCTTTCAAATCGTGGACTTTTGAACGTACTTGATGAAGTTTATTACAGAATCGCTCCTTATACACTACATTAGATATGTACGTTTTAAGCATCTCAACAAATACAATAAATGAATTTATTATTACATTTCATAGTCGTCAGCATAAAGTCCCATTTCAACACCAAGATACTCTGAATAAAGTGCCCATCCCTGAAATTAAACAGATGTGTATGTATTATCTGTATAGAATATTATTGTTCTACAGTTAAAAGTCGAAACAAAATCGAGCAAAAATATTTCTTCATGTAAATGTCGGTAATCCTTATAATCAAATAAAACAGAAAATTCTAATATGAGAAAAGTGTCAAAATACCAAAAGCGAAATACGTAGCCTTAATATATAATCTTTTAACATTTCATAATAATATTAGAATGAAAATTAAAATATCTAGATTATGTTGAATATAGAACGTTAATATTCCGCATACAGTAGCATATATTAAAGTTTGTAACCCCCAGATTGAAATAAAAAAAGACCTAAGAACATTCATTGGTACTAAATTCAATTTTCATAATACAATGTTACTTAATGTCAAAAACAATTGCATTTTCCAATCCTGATACTGAAGAAATTTATAAAAAAAATATCTATTGCTTCCCATTATATTTTTGGACCACATGGTGCGGACCCCATATACTTTTTAGTCTAAGTGATTCAGTTTTAGCAGTATTGTAGGAGAAGATTAAAATTGTGACAAAGTTTACGACGGGCGGAAGCTAAGTGATAGTAAAAGCTAATCTGGCTTGTCTTTTGGTCAGGTAAGATAAAGTATTACCTCTGAATATGCCGAGTAAAATGGAAACCAAAACGGCACATCATAAAACGAGATTTCTGTGTGTTGTCTGTAGTCAGGAAGAGATGCCTTCATAGCAAAACTATGCTGAAATAGAATAATAAAAATGAGAGAATTATGGATATATGTAAACAATGAACTCACCAGTCACAAATCTTGGCAGTTATATAATTACGGTTATTTTAGTGGCTTGTGTATTAGCGAGAGTGATGAAATACTACTTTTATTTGACCATAATATGAAAGGTATGGTTTCGAAATAAGAAAACGTCGCATATTATACTGTTAGGTAGAAACTGTAGTATGCTTTCCTGCTAAGACTATATAGGCAACCGCAACTACAATAATCACTCCTTAGGCAAATTTCTTTGATATATTTGATAGTGAAAGCAAAACAAACATTGAAACAGTCTAACCAAGCATAAACGTACCTGTAAATGATGTCCTGGGCTGGCCTCATGAAGACTCAAGGACATATAGTCAAATGTAGGGCTAAAATAGAATTTTCATTGAAATAGTTTTATTGTTTTTGAAATTTGCGTATTTTAATATACCTCACGGAAATATGTGGTAAAAAGAAGGTAACAGTTTTTGAACTCTAATGTGGTTTGGGGTTATATCGTGTTATCAAGGAATCCGGAGCTTAGAACTCACAACGTTAGTGGTGATAGGCACCGATTGCATAAGTACTTGTAAATTCAACTGGCATACAATCAGGACCACTTTCATGTGTGTGAAATTATGACTTAACATATCTTCTATAAACTCGTATACATAATTACCGTTTTCGAGAAATATATAAGTTCACTTAGCAATATGTTAAAGTCGAAAAACAAAATAATATAAAACAGTACGTATATCTGAAAAATCTTATGCTAAGATATGAAATGATTCACCAACTTTTCCTCTGGTCGTATGAGGTTTATCCAGAATATTCCCGGTTGTGTTTTGGAGGCTGAGGAATATCCGCCACCCGGTCCATCATACGTCATTTCTTTGATTCTACAAATGAATTTGAATGTATGATATGAGTTACTCAGAATTAGAAAACAATAAGACCAGACAAAAATCAAAGATGGAAATTGTATATAAGAGGATTACATCCGACCAATGGGATTATCTGTAGGACGACCTGTATAGCCCTAAAACGGCCTTGACGTGGAATAATAACATACGTAAAGTTCAAGACAATGTTAGACAATAATATCCCCTGAGGTTAACACAACGAAAGTATTTATAACATACGAAAATCAACATTGCCACTACGAATCTATAATTCAATATGATTCGTAAGACATCATATGTATTAAGTGTTGTACCAGATGTGTCAGGCAACAATTTTAACAGATAACTGTATGTTAATACAACAGCATTTTTGTTACTATATAATTATGTTTAGTTTAAGTTAAACCAGATGTGCATACCATTGCAATGCTCTATTATCCTTGCTGGACAATAGAGCATTGCCATGGTATTGAGGATAACCCGTGATAAACGACTAAAATATTAATACTAACGTTGAACTATTGTAATATTGCACGCAGATGGTCCCATAAAACAAGTGTAACTGCACCGTCGTGTACGATTGTTAGGGTATTGATTTTACCACTGTAGTATTTTTGAGTGAGTGATTGTTGCTTAACGTCAACTCAACAATTGTTTTCAGCTGTATCATGGCGAGAACAAGTTAATTTACAATGCGATGATGATGAGGTCCACTGTGTACTAGATCAACACGCTTAGTTTGAATTTTCATAGTGCCAGCTTTCTGAAACAATAGTCCGCGGATAGACATGTCGCCCCACTCGGACACATTATCCCAATTACGAGCCAACCAGTCTTTGCTCTTTCTCCTTAATGCTGCGTGCTTAGCGGAGAAGCAACACATACCAATTTTATAGTCTTTGGTTTGCTCTGATCGGGGCTCGAACTCACGATCTAACGCACTCGTGGCCAGCACTTTACCGATGCGGTTTAGGACATTTTGATTAATATTCAGGTGCAAACACCATAGTATTGCTACTTAATGACGAGGAACTATTGTTATTTGTATATGCATTTACTGGAGTAATTACTTACGGAAAACGATTGATACCTTTTCGTAAGGAACAACTATAGTATTAACTCACCAATAAAACTATAAAACTGACCGCCACGATATAACTGAAATATTGTTGAAAGTGGAGTTAAACACCATAACTCCAACCCTAGTATTAACTCTTACTCATGTGAATGTATGTAATGCTAACACTTAGTTACAATAACTATTCCAAGGGGTCGTCGTGATAGTAATCGTATGGTAGTTGGATCTAAGGCTACCTATGCAATCAATGTCTGTCACCACTAACGTTGTGAGTTCGAATCCCGCTCAGGCGAGGTGTCCTATATACAACATTATGTGATAAAGTTTGTCAGTGACTTGCGGCAGGTCGGTGGTTTTACTCCATCAAAAAAACTGACTGCCGCGATATAACTGAAATATTGTTGAAAGTGGCGTTAAACATAATAACCCTCACCCCCATCGCCCCCTAATGACTATCTCGAATATTGATACCTACTCTAGAGGAACATCTGGAATGTTTTCAAAATACTCTGGCAATTTTGGGTTTATTTGGTTGTGAACAATATCTTTGTATATTTCAAGAATTTGACTCTGAAAAAAAAGTTTTTTTTACTTGAAAGTAAAACTACAATGTGAAAACAAAACATTCGTTATTTCTTAGATCTTGAAAAACAAAGAAAAGTAAAATAAAAACATTTAGTGTACAGTATATCAGGAGTGTGTGGGTGAATTAATGTTTTTAACGAACAGTTGTTGTGCCATATCCTGACGAGAACAAGCTTTATTTCAATGAGATTTTCTCCGGATACTCCGGTTTCCTCCGCCAATAAAACTGACCACCACGATATAACTGAAATATGAAAGTGACGTTAAGCACCATACCCCCTTTTTAACCTTTAGTGAGCAGTATATCAGGAGCGCGTGAGTGAATTAGTGTTGTTTAACGAGCAGATATTGTGCTTTATCTCAATGAGATAATGATGATGTCCGTTTAGTACTAGACCATCACGCTTAGTTGGATTTTAATAGTGCTCGCTAGCCTACTGAAACAACACTCCTGTCGGAGTGGGATGCCTCACAGAGGTGACATTAAGTACTATTTCTTTACCCTGAAGATATATATAAGTTCCAAAGAAATATGTGCATGATTCGTTGATCATTTAAAAAAAATATTTATGGTGTAAACTATATTATGTAATTTACTTACAGCATTATCGCAATGAAATCGAGAATCATTTTTCAGTATATCAAAAAACGACTTGACTGTTCCATCAAATCCTAGCTTTCTCACAATCTGTTAAAAAAATACAGTATGAATATGATTATTTGATAATGCTATATAATAGTAGAATGAAGTTAAAGGAACTAGAGTATCTAAGGCTCATGTAATCTGTCACCTGGTTTTCAATTTGACTGCTTAATCCGATAGAAAAAAATGCAAAACAAGTCTTAAACTTCTCATTTCAGCTAATTAAAGCTTAAAATTAATATATTTGCCATTTACATGAATTTCTATCTGTAGTTATGACAGTCATTTTGAATGGACGGCGGGGATGTCACACATAATTTTGAAAGTGAACAATGGGATTGGGATTCCGTTAACCAGTTTAATCCCACCCGATTGTTGTGTCTGTCCCAAGCCAGGACCATATGTCGTGGTCCTATTTTTGTGTTCAGTTGTTTGAGTAGAAAGATGGTTGTTTCGTTCTCTTGATATTGTAGGAATAGTAGACCATAAATGATTAAGCTATTCCTATGTTTAAATAACTAGTGTTTATTTACAGTTAACAAGCATCATTTAAATATCCAACTCTATTTAACCTTGCGTGAAGATGCAATTTGCGCATTATACATTGTTCATATTTGGGTAATATTACAAGTAAGTGCACTTTTTATTCTACCAATGTATGAAACCACGTATAGTCATATCAAGACACGACAATAACAAATACCCATACATCAACATACAAAACGCTCGTGTTTAACTGAAAGTGTAGACTTACTTTGACCATTTCGACATGAATACGTTCTACCTCGTTTAGACCAACTTGATGCACGTCTTCTGGTGACATATCATAAGACAAATGCCACCTTAGACATGCTTTATAATATTCAGCTCCATTCGATAGAGATGATACTCCAAGTCCACTTCTTGTGACTGGTATATACTCCTGTAATAGAAGAGTAAGCATGAAAGTTTCATGATAATACAACCAGTCAAATTAATTTGGAAAATATATAGATATAACTCTCAAAACATATAGTATTCATGGTATTGTTAAAGTATGCTGTGCAATATTAGGCCAACACCTTGTGGAGACCGGGATACACTCTTGGAAAGTACCATAGGACAAAACAAATGTCACATACTGTTAATATTCCGTTCCATTTGACAGGGAAGACCTTCCACACTAATTTACATTCATCAATAAACAATTACAAGAGATAACTGTTGAGGTAATTGTGGCACATGCATGTAACATTACTTGTTGTCCACAGTACTGTCTAAGATTTATTTCATCTTTTGAAACTGAGACAGACCCAAGACAGTGTAAACATATAAATAATTTACATTTGAGCTGGTATGTTACATGCTCTTCATATAAAGTGCAGGACTATAATTGGCTTTAATCCTTCATTTAATGAACTCAGATTCTCGGCGGGAGTGGAGCACCATTGGTGGCACCCGTCTTATTACTCATACAAAAATATGTCCAGTTTACTCTAGGAACCATTTACTTAGAGGATACTATTTAGAAGTAAGGCGAGAAAAACAATGAGAAAAACACAATGAATACATACGTTTATAATGAAGTCCCGCAATTTTCTGTATGCCTCTATTGTTTTATTTGTAGCTGATAAAGTTCTCGTCCGCAGGTGAGCCCTGTTCAATGTGTAAACAATTCAAGTATATATTGACAATAGTACATAATGCACAAGAACATATGTTTCATAACATAGGTAGTCTAAAATTACATGTAATATGCTGCATTTATCGTTTTCATTTTGACACTAAACAATACGTTTTGAGAACATTGTTGTACATATTACATTCCGTATAATTATGCGACCCCCATTTTATCTTGCAAAAACTGCAACATTCCGTAAAAAAATTGTTCTGACAGGCAGACATGTCCTCATATTTTTCATTGAAAATTAAGATATTATAATAACAAAAATGTACTGTAAAATCAGATCTGATATTTACTCCATATCTTGGTGCTGAGAAGATTGATGTTTATTTGGTGGCTTTATCGGTGATTTGTCGTATTGTGTGTGCTTTACTCTTCAAAAATGTTATCTATAGCGGTGAACTCGATCAATCATAATATGATTTTAACGGAATTAAAAGTATTTGCTTTTTTTTATTTGATGACAAATTCATGCGAAGTCTGCATATACATCTATAATGTAAACTTTGCAAACAGTCTAAAAACATTTAATACGAATCATTTCGATTGTTTAATTGTGGAATTTGCAATGGAGATAAACAATATACTACGTACATTGTTGGTAAGTATAAAATGTATGTGTAAGAGATTAAGAAACAGGAAGAAAAAGGAGCCTCATTCGGGCTTTTGTTTCCTGTTTCGAGGCGAGTTCAATTAAAATTTATATTATCAGGCAATGCAATATTGATAAATTTACACGCAAAAGGTACAAATATAGGACAATTTAGTTTACTTTCTTATTTGGTTCTACAACGCGGTCGGTGTATGAATAGTATATTATTACGCTTCGCTCATCATAAGACGCAAGGTACCAGGAGACTGTATACGTCTAGTAGTATAGTTAAAGCACTGCTTGTAGTATAATAGTAAATACAGTTTTAAAGTTAGATTTCCATCAGCACATAATCCCCGTTGATCAACCTTTCTAGAGAGCTTAAGTATCTGGTATCACCGTCTGTGAAGGTTATTTATTTGACAGAAGTGACCTTCTTACGTCACCGAATATGGTACTGCTTTGACAACTATTTTACCTATTTTGTTCCTGTATTTAAATACTGTTACAGTGACAGCCGGAACCTTTGAACCGTAATGAGAGCGGGAGGTTTGGCGCCTTAAAATCTGATTCAACCCACCATTTCTTTAGAAATGCCTGTACCAAGTCAGGGTCATTACGGTTTTCACAGTTTTCCGGTTGTTGACTGATTTTGTCTGTTTATATAATTATGAGTTTTGACTTTCCCTTTGTAAGATTGTTCGGAGTTCGGTAATTTTGTTATTACCCTTATTGAGTTATGTTTGTATTGTCTAACAATTGTTGTTGAATGCAATGTCAGCAGTAAATTGTGCATAGTAATCGACTAACAACGACCACTCATAAAAAAGTTCTTGCTTATTAACGGTTGATTTAACAGTGTGTTTTACGTACATATCTGGAGTGGGTTACACAAGCCTCAATTAAAGTTAAGTCTCAATTAAATCTTACGTGTGAATTAATTTCACACGCATTTCATGTAATCTTTAAGTGTCACTTAAATTTCACAAAATTTGTGCAACCCAGTCCTGGTATTCCCTAAACACGAGACCCTAATTCAAGTCTCGTGTCTAGTTGTGTTATTGGTGCGTCCTACACAACCAGCGAACGTCCCTTTCAGAACAGTTGTACAGCGCAACATAGTAAACATGTTCTAGTTCTATACCCCGGGTGCCTTCAGGGGGTAGGGGTGCTTATACCTGTAACAATTAAGATAAGGAGGTCCCATTTAACATGAAGGCATATTTTAGGTTTTTATCAATAAAGGGACTTACTTGTCAATTTGAGGAATATTATCAGTCGCTGATAAAGTGTAGTTTATACCAACAAAGAAAGAGGATTCTGAGGGAGACGTCAGCAATTCATCTATGTCACATCGTACCTTGTTCTGAAATGTATTTATTTCGTATTAACATTAACACCAGTATGAAACACAACCCGTTACATTTTATCCCTTGTGACCTTTATATATAAATCAGTCGCTCCTTCCGATTTTGACTATTGTCTCGCCGAGTACAAATATACTGCCAAATGTCTATATTATATTTTACCATTCATTACAATATTCGGTCATCTAGGGCATCGATACTTCGCTTCCTGGTCCACAACTGTGTTCCCTCATTATTAGGAATCCACAGGTAAATAATATCTTTTTCTATTGCCACAAGGTTTTATATAATTCAAAAATAAATAGCTGCGCCATTAACGCTTGACTCGCCAATCTCACCAACAATTGTAAAATCTGAAAAATCTGTACCAAAGTTTTATAACTCTGGAACGAAAATCGTCAAAACGAGTGAAGACTTACTTTGATCAATCTCTAGACTGTATCAAAATTTGATGAGATTTGGTCAAATCAAACTTAACCTAATTCACGAAATGTTGAAGAATACTACTTTTTGTCATGAACAAAGATCGATAACCCTGGAACGACACTAGGAGAAATCTTAAAATCGTATCTTAATTACTAAGAAGACTTGGTAGAAAGAAATAAGATGTTTGATCAAAGTAAATTTGAGTTATTGTCTGTCATGTTAAACCCCCCACCCCACCCCCATCACCGAAAAATAAACAAAATAATAAAATAACAAGCAGTTGTTTCTTAACCAGTAACTAACTATAGTAAAGTATAATAATATTGATTCAGTGCACCGGGTGTCCAAACCTACGTCCAAACCCAGTTAAGGGTGTCTGAGGAGAATAAACATTCTGTACTTTTTCTTTTGGCCATTGTGTTTTCTGTTCTTATTCTATATACGGATTCTGATTACCTCCCTTTGGTATCTTCAACCTCATCTAACGTGTACTATAAGTTCTATTTATTCATAATACAATATTTTACTAACTTACTATTGATACTAAGTTATAGGTTCTGTTGAGTCTTATTGCTTCACGAAAACTACTTATAATTTCATCAATCTGCAAAATAAATACAATATAAATAATACCTTTTATTACAAAATAATCCACCGGTCATCAGTTATAGAACATACACAAATTAACAAACAAGTTTTAAGTTATATTTCTTTTAGATTTCCCTCCAAAATCATTCAATGTCATACATTGTCTTTAACTAAATACAGTTTGTCAGTGACTTTCGACAGGTCGGTGATTTTCTCCGGGTACTCCGGTTTCCTCCGGCAATAAAACTGACCGCCACGATATAGCTGAAATATTGTTGAAAGTGGCGTTAAACACCATAACCCTACTCCCACAAATGTATCCATATGACGTTATAAATCCTGCAAATTTTATAGGCTTAATCGTTCCACCGAATCAAGATGGACTTAAATCGGATCATGCTGCCTATAAATGGTAATATCTAAATTCCTTAATTTTCTCCAAAACGAAAGAGGGGGCGTCGTGGTCGTATGGTAGTTGGATTTACAACTACCTATGTAATCAATTACAATCAGCACTAACGGTGGGAGATCGAATCACGCTCAGTCGAGGTGTACTTGTTGCAACATTATGTTATAAAGTTTGTCAGTCACTTGCGACAGGTCGGTGATTTTCTCCGGATACTCCGGTTTCCTCCGGCAATAAAACTGACCGCCACGATATAACTGAAATATTGTTGAACTGAAGTGGAGTTAAACACCATAACCCCATAAACGTTTTAAAACGCATTGTAACTTACTTGTTTTGGGAGATTATTGAGTCTCACAATATAGTTCTCAAAATCTCCCCGAGTTCTTGTTGCTGACATCGATGCTGAATAATATATATGAATGCCCTCCAAGTTATTGATAGGACTTAATGCACCATACCTATTAAAACAATTTTATAAAACTTTATCAAGACAAAATATAATGGAAAATAATCCACCTAATTCAAACAAAAACTAATTATCTCCCTTTGAGCTATGAAATGAGTTGTTATGTGAGTGCTATGAATTGTGGCTTCTGCTAAAATACGCGATAATTGTGACTTTCATGAGAAACTCTAATGTGTCCAATACAATGCGTCTAATAGAATTGTGGTGTTGTTATTAATTGCAATGTATTCAAATTAACTTTGTGATGTGTCCAATGAAATTACCCCCATTAAATTGTGATGGAATGTGCTTGAATTTTGTTATTGAAAATAATTAAGTGTGTTATTCGAACGTTTGAATGTTGTATACAAAAATACGAAATTACTTACTATTTGGAAAAAAAAATTAACAAAAAGAATGTTATTCGAACGTATTTCTTTTCAAATAAATAAATACTTAATCATGTGTACTTACAATGCAAATTCATATCCATCTACATATGTTTGGAATGTATCTTTCAAGATCAAGTAATTGACTCTTTCGGAAGAGGCTAATGTATCTATGTTAATGGTATTGAGATTGGTCAAGAATCCTTCAACTGCGTTCTGAAATACAAGAATAACTCTGATTACTACTTACTACAAAAAAGAAGAAGAAAATAAAACAAATATGAAAGACAAGTGGATCATCGACCGAAAATTATTTTGTAGTGGGTTTCGTGTTAATCGATCTTTACTTTTCTGTGTAATGCTTTGTAGATCGTTGTTTGTCCTTTTATTAAGCAAATACGAGAGAAGAGTCGATCTTCGACATTAAATACATTTTAAGTGGAGTTCGTGTTAATCGATCTTTACTTTTCTGTGTAATGCTTTGTAGATCGTTGTTTGTCCTTTTATTAGGCAAATACGAGAGAAGAGTCGATCATCGGCAGAAAATACATTTTAAGTGGGGTTCGTGTTAATCGATCTTTACTTTTCTGTGTAATGCTTTGTAGATCGTTGTTTGTCCTTTTATTAAGCAAATACGAGAGAAGAGTCGATCTTCGACATTAAATACATTTTAAGTGGAGTTCGTGTTAATCGATCTTTACTTTTCTGTGTAATGCTTTGTAGATCGTTGTTTGTCCTTTTATTAAGCAAATACGAGAGAAGAGTCGATCATCGGCAGAAAATACATTTTAAGTGGGGTTCGTGTTAATCGATCTTTACTTTTCTGTGTAATGCTTTGTAGATCGTTGTTTGTCCTTTTATTAAGCAAATACGAGAGAAGAGTCGATCTTCGACATTAAATACATTTTAAGTGGAGTTCGTGTTAATCGATCTTTACTTTTCTGTGTAATGCTTTGTAGATCGTTGTTTGTCCTTTTATTAAGCAAATACGAGAGAAGAGTCGATCATCGGCAGAAAATACATTTTAAGTGGGGTTCGTGTTAATCGATCTTTACTTTTCTGTGTAATGCTTTGTAGATCATTGTTTGTCCTTTTATTAAGCAAATACGAGAGAAGAGTCGAACATCGGCAAAAATTACATTTTAAGTGGGGTTCGTGTTAATCGATCTTTAATTTTCTGTCTAATGCTTTGTAGATCGTTGTTTGTCCTTTTATAAAATAAATACGAGAGAAGAGTCGATCATCGGCAGAAAATACATTTTAAGTGGGGTTCGTGTTAATCGATCTTTACTTTTCTGTATAATGCTTTGTAGATCGTTGTTTGTCCTTTTATTAAGCAAATACGAGAGAAGAGTCGACCATCGGCAGAAAATATATTTTAAGTGAGGTTCGTGTTAATCGATCTTTAATTTTCTGTGTAATGCTTTGTAGATCGTTGTTTGTCCTTTATTAAAACAAATACGAGAGAAGAGTCGATCATCGGCAGAAAATACATTTTAAGTGGGGTTCGTGTTAATCGATCTTTACTTTTCTGTGCAATGCTTTGTAGATCGTTGTTTGTCCTTTTATAAAGTAAATACGAGAGAAGAGTCGATCATCGGCAGAAAATACATTTGAAGTGGAGTTCGTGTTAATCGATCTTTACTTTTCTGTGTAATGCTTTGTAGATCGTTGTTTGTTCTTTTATTAAGCAAATACGAGAGAAGAGTCGATCATTGGCAGAAAATACATTTTAAGTAGGGTTCGTATTAATCGACCTTTAGTTTTCTGTGTAATGCTTTGTAGATCGTTGTTTGTCCTTTTATAAAGAAAATACTGGAGAAGAGTCGATCATCGGCAGAAAATACATTTTAAGTGGAGTTCGTGTTAATCGATCTTTACTTTTCTGTGTAATGCTTTGTAGATCGTTGTTAGTCCTTTTATAAAGAAAATACTGGAGAAGAGTTGATCATCGGCAGAAAATACATTTTAAGGGGGGTTCGTGTTAATCAATCTTTAGTTTTCTGTGTAATGTTTTGTAGATCGTTGTTTGTCTTTTTGTCCTTTTGACCATTGCATTGTCTATCCTTCATTGATTTACGGCTTTTGATTACCTCGTTGGCATCAAATATTCTTGAAGAGGAGCGTCAATTTTGTTTTTCATCTTAAGAATTTTCTAAGTTGGTAGCGATTATTCCTCTATAACGACTATATGCAGATGTCAGACATGTAAATCTTCTACACACCTGTTGTTAGCTATGTAGTTCAACCTATTTAAATTTTCTTTGAGAGAGTAAGGAGTATCAAATTCCTACTGCTGACTTGTACAACCTTAGACACATATTAATTGGGTGTATTTATTTACGTTACATTATTTCCATACCTTGCGTTCTAAGAACTTTGATACATTATAGGACGTCAGAATATCATTGTACTCGTAATATCCCAGAAATGTGGAATATTCAGGAGACTCCATTAGTCGCCATTTCCAGTAATCATTCTGTATGGATTCCACTGTTATTGTATACTGTGCCCCTTTTATTGGTACGAAATGTAAAATACATTATTAGTTGGTGTCTATATGATATTCAGGGCAATGATATATTGTGGTATGTGTTATTCAGAGTAGTCAGTAGTATATGTTATTCAGAGTAGTCAGTAGTATATGTTATTCAGAGTAGTCAGTAGTATGTGTTATTCAGAGTAGTCA
This sequence comes from Bathymodiolus brooksi, assembly GCA_963680875.1. Taxonomy (NCBI): domain Eukaryota; kingdom Metazoa; phylum Mollusca; class Bivalvia; order Mytilida; family Modiolidae; genus Bathymodiolus; species Bathymodiolus brooksi. The sequence continues at coordinate 104,333,867 of OY804576.1, forward strand.
GTAGTATATGTTATTCAGAGTAGTCAGTAGTATATGTTATTCAGAGTAGTCAGTAGTATATGTTATTCAGAGTAGTCAGTAGTATATGTTATTCAGAGTAGTCAGTAGTATATGTTATTCAGAGTAGTCAGTAGTATATGTTATTCAGAGTAGTCAGTAGTATATGTTATTCAGAGTAGTCAGTAGTATGTGTTATTCAGAGTAGTCAGTAGTATATGTTATTCAGAGTAGTCAGTAGTATGTGTTATTCAGAGTAGTCAGTAGTATGTGTTATTCAGAGTAGTCAGTAGTATATGTTATTCAGAGTAGTCAGTAGTATGTGTTATTCAGAGTAGTCAGTAGTATATGTTATTCAGAGTAGTCAGTAGTATATGTTATTCAGAGTAGTCAGTAGTATATGTTATTCAGAGTAGTCAGTAGTATGTGTTATTCAGAGTAGTCAGTAGTATATGTTATTCAGAGTAGTCAGTAGTATATGTTATTCAGAGTAGTCAGTAGTATATGTTATTCATAGTAGTCAGTAGTATATGTTATTCAGAGTAGTCAGTAGTATATGTTATTCAGAGTAGTCAGTAGTATATGTTATTCAGAGTAGTCATAGTATGTGTTATTCAGAGTAGTCATGCTTTATGAAAAAAGTTCACGACATATGACGTAGGAAATCCAGGACCCGGACAAAATGTGGCAGGGTTAAACTGGTTAATGGGATCCAATACCCCATTCTTGATACCTGGAACTCAAACGGCAATACATATATAAATTTACGATGAAAACCTGCACATATTCACTTCCACTCAAAAGAACTACATTATATGCGTTATTCAGACCAGCCATGACACGTGTTACATATACAATATACGTGCATTGTCGGTGAATATAAAATTTATTTGTACGAGCTTTAGAAACAGGTAGAATAGCGAGCTTTTCAGGCCTGTTTCGCAGCAAGTACAAATGAATTTTATATTTAACGTCAATGTACGTATTTTGTGTTTATCCTGCAATGTCAAAAAAGTCGGAAAACTTGTCAGATTTAGACAAAAAGGACAGAAACAAGCGTCATTCCTCGCCTTTCATAAATGTCATCAAGGGTGTCTTCTTCGTGGTCCGCGTTACATTAGTACCAGTTTCATACTTGTCTGCGCCCTCCGCTGTACATAGCTACAGGGTACCAGGAAAGTTTATTCGTAGGCTGAAAAGTTTATTCGTATAGTACGAAAAGTTTATTCGTCTAGTACGAATAAAGCAAAAATTTATTCGTAGAGCATATTTGTACAGCAAATGTACTGATTGCAGGATAAAATGTATTCATAGTAAACATGGTATATGAATAGAACGGCTCGACATGACAAATATGAAATTATAGTTTTGCTCATATATTTTTTATACCGTTACATAGAAAATAGGGACATCAATCAAATCTCTATATTGCAATATGTGCTCTTCTGTGTATCATTCTGTTGAATGAACGAAATATTCAATCTCTGTATAGAACAATCTAACCCACTAAATATGATGGACCCCTCTTAAATATGAAACGATAAATAAGCTATGGCTTTTGTCACGAAACTCGATCAAAGTGACAACCTTTACAAATTATGTCTGAGATAGGACAAGAGAAAGAATTCAGTTAATTGTGTGAAGATAACATAAGTCTAACCCTTATCTAAAATGAAAACTATCGGGTTTCTAAAGCTTGATATACATACCTACTACAATCAACAGATAGAGGCAGGTGAAGATCACCTGTAAAAACATAATTGAAAACAATCTGGTGGAGAATATGCCATTTGCCAATTCCCGACTTGATTCTAAAATTATACACTTTTTACATTTTATTATTTGAGTTATTTCCCTTACAGAGGACAAACTGGTTCCCGTTCAATGCAAGAGCAACATAAAGGATTAAGAATTTGAGTATAATTTTCTTAAAATTTATAAATAATTGAACCTTGTAAAATAATAAAAGTTAACTTTATAGCAAATAAAAAATTCACAAGTTGTTACAACATTTAAATTTTATACAGAGTATGAGAAAAATATATGTCATTTTGGTTGAATATTGCAAGACATTGACACTTTTGTCCTCTGTAAGGGAAATAAATCAAATAATAAAATGTTAAAAGTGTACAGTTTTAGAATCAAGTCGGGAATTGGCAAATGGAGTCATTTTTAAAAAAAATATATTAATTATTTTCAATGTTATTTAGGGTTGTTTTTGTGGTTAAGTAATCATGCAGTTCGAATGTTTTACTGTCGCCATCGTTACTTGGTTAACTGTTACGGAATTTCTGTGTCACAGATGACCACAAATGTACCGTTTGTCGTAGACACAATTTCCTCCTTTTCCAGATTTTTTTTACAAGATTAGCAGGACGGATACCACAGGTGGAGCTGGGACTATTTAACTCTCGGGCTGCCCGGTTTTTAGTGGGGTTCGCGTTGTTCAATCTTATGTTTTCTGTATACTGTTTTGTCAAAGATTGTGTGTCCTTTCATCATTTTTCTGGTGTCCATCAATTTATGGTTTGTGGTTATCGCTTTAGTATCTTCAGACTCTTCTTTCCACCATCGTTGGAAGTAAAAGAAAACATGCACAGCTCCAGATGAGCATCGGATTGGTATGCGTTTCCCGTTGTTTTCTGAACTTCCACCCATTGGTCCAATACAGTGTCATCCTTTAAACGTGAATAAATGGTTTATGTTTATAAATTGTTCTGTTAAGAAAATAGCTGAAATACTAATCATTTGACGTTTTGCAAAATCAAGCATAAAGAAGAATAACAAATCTTTTAATGGTCATCATTAATCCTTGGTTGATAGTTGGATTGAATGTTGTTGAAGGGACACCAACCATCACCTCCATCGTGCTGTTACTGGTTAAGAACTGTTACAGCACAGATGTTCTTAAAGTACACAATGTACTAAGAGGCTGGTGTACTTCCTTCGCAGCGCACTAATGTACCGCCTGGAAGACATTGGTTCTATTTAATCATACAGCACAAATATCGAATGCCCCGTTACAGGGTTTGTTGTACCCGGCAAAAGAGATAACAGAGGTCTTATTTATATACCCAAGTGTTCTCACGGCGGTGACAGTTTATATATATTCGTTATAAATGTTGCATTTAAAGTATCACACAACAATTTATCAAAATTTAAGTATATAACCAAACAGTTAAACATAATAAAATGTACTTGACGAATTTATAATCTTATTGTTAAAATCAGTGTCATATCGACATTTTCGGTTATAGACATATAAACTTAAATGTGTGTTTTCAAATATTGCTGCTTACTATTGTATTAAAAAATGAATAACTACACACAACTTATTCTTCCGTTTTGATGCGTTTTCTATGTAAGACAAGCCATAAAGACAGCTGCGCGTGACCTTGTCTTACATGGCATTGTCAGCCAATCAAATCGGCCGAGTATAATCAATGGAGTCCGCTTCTACGACTGCTGTAGTAATATAAATTGTCGTCTTAGTAGATCTAAAAAAGCTTCAAATATCATTTTTACCTGCATTTTAACTGATTTCCCCCAATAGATTTAATGCGGTTTTAAATAAGTGTGCATTTACTGCATTGCACGTGGCGTTGTACTATTTTGTGTAGTAAGCATGACATTGACATACGAATGAATGAATGAAATCGACATGCTTTGTTTTTAAGTTGAAACGGAAGAAACTGGTACTTCCACTCGTCCTTATTGAAGATCTGGGATTTCTTCCACTCGTGAGAGAAATTCAGCGTCTTTCCACTCGTTCCGCTACGCTCCACTCGTGAAAAGACGGAATTTCTCACACTCGTGGAATAAATTCCAGATCTTCAATAGGGTAAGAACCTATTAATCTACTAAAGGGTCCGTCGTGATTGTATGGTAGTTGGATTTACAACTATCTATGCAATCAGTGCCTATCACCACTAACGGTAGACCGAATTATTCTGTCGTTTAGAAAGCCCTTTCTATCATTCTATATTTATCTTTTACTTATCTAACTTTTTATGTTTATTTTTATATTTTTATGCTGCTTTCTAACGACCAATAAAATCGCGTATCCCTTACGCTTTGGAAGCAAGATGCGATTTGATTGGTCGAAACCGTTTGAATGGCGAAGGAGAGATGTCAACATAGGATTGAAACGGTGACCCATATAAATGGGGTTTAGAGGGATAATCTGAGCAAATGAATACGGAGGACCGCGATAAATATGTAGAAAAATTGTTCTCTACACATCGGTAGGTGTTTATCGGCACATACACATAAAAATCGACTGAAATTCCAGCGCTTCCAAAATGGTAGTGATCTCACGATTGTGAACAAGAAGTCGTTTTGTCGTTAGAAAGCAGCATACAAAAATAAAAATAAACATAAAAAGTCAGATAAGTAAAAGATAAATATAGAATGATAGAAAGGGCTTTCTAAACGACAGAATAATTCTGTCTACACTAACGTGAGTTCGAACCACTTTCAGGCGAGCTGTACTCGATACAAAATTATGTGATAAAAATTGTCAGTGACTTGCTGCAGGTCGATGATTTTCGTCGGGTACTCCGATTTCCTCCACCAATACAACTGACCGCCACGATATAGCTGAAATATTGTTGAAATTGGCGTTAAACACCACAACACTAACCCTAATCCCGATGAAATGCTAGTAGTAAAAAGACAACACGGATACTAAAACAGCATTAGTACAAACATGACCTCTCCGGGAGGTGTGATTATCTGTTACCCTATTTCTCATAGCCTTGCAAATCTAACAGTATCTGTACTATAAATCTGAAACGCAATCTATGTCTTATTACGAGATGGAGTTATACCAGTATCAGTAATGTCCGTCAATTTGAGTTCCATGAATATATTTGAGGTAAATATTTTGAGTAGAAAGACATTTTGTTTCGATACAGGCCGATATAAGTAGTAAATTGCCAGGTGATCGTCAATTAAATGATTATGAGAATAATCAATTTGTTCATTTAATTGCGACTGTTAATGTAAGGTCGCCCCGCCTTTGTCTCGTTTCGTATTTAAAAAAAGTCTAGTCTCGTTGCGCAATTCTAGTTTTAACCTTCCGTTAACAATGGGAGCTAGTACCATACTATCATAGATACATATGTGTTCTATCATTGATATAGTAACAAACATGCTGACAAGCAACGTCATAATGATGTGATCGCTAATCGAATTAATTGTTTGCGGCAGAAATTAATCCATTAGCATTGCTATTGCATGTGGAGGCATAATTATTGTGAAGATACTATTGAACAAGAATAAGAAATTGTGCACTTGGACAAACTCATCTAACAATTAAAAAAAAACGTTCAATGATAAATTAAATTGAAAAAGGCATGCAAGTAACATAGATATATTTTCACTAATATTAAATTTTACCTGAACAGCACCCATGTTTAAAATCGAACGATATACGTATAGTCCTATATGGTAAATATTAATAAAATCCAGTCTACTCCCTTTTCCACGTCACAAATAACCATATATATATCACTAATCGATTGAAAGCACTTGATGTCTCGTAAAAAGAATGTCTAATAAATGTTTCCCATAATGAACCCCAAAAGATGCTGATAGTTGTCACACGTGCCTTATGTTCCTCATCATCATTTTATTACTATACTTATAAACGAAAAAAAAATGCATATATTAAATTGCATCTTCTTTACTTGTCTTTCTGCCCAATTACCCTCTAATTTATCACAAGATAATATTTATAAAGGTTTAGATTTTCATATGACCCTTTACTAGAACAGCACTATCAGTCTGACTTTGAGCTTAGATCTAATATAATTATATTACTAATGACACATAACATGTTACGAATTAGTCTACCATGATCTAGCCATTTCCTTCTCTTTGATTTCTTCAGGTTATCATGCCATCAACGCGTGTAACCGATCCTTGAAAAATAGATGTCAGCACTTTACTTTATGCTACAATAAATAATTTGTTGCTGATTTTTTTCAGAGATAAGATAATCAAAGGCCATTAACATGTAGCCATCAATAATAAAGACAAAAAAGCTGAACAAACACTGGAAGACTTAAAATATGTGAAACGCAAGGGTCAATGCAAGTTTCATTATATACTCCTGCCGGCTGTTTTAATATCTCATACGATAGCCTGATTGACTTAACACATTTTCTAAGCCAACTACGCATATTTTGCAAGTTCATGACATCGATTAAAATCCAAAGTATTGTTTACAAAGAAAATAAAATCAAAAGAATAAAACGATGTTCCTGTGTGAAATGCTTAGCAAAGGTCGTCATTGCTGCTAGTATACTTCCCTCCTGTTTCTGTTACATATCTGAATATTGTATTGTTTCAGTTACCATGCCAATATTTTCTATAATATATAGCAAATAAATATATCGCCAGCTATTAAGAAAGATTTGAAGATAACAAAGGGGTAATCAGTAATCAGAAGCTGTAAATCGAAGGAGGACAGACAACACAATGGCCAAAAAGATAAAAAGACAAACAGACAAACAAAGATATACAAAACACTACACAGAATACTAATGATTGAGCAACACGAACCCCACTAACAAACTGGGGGTGAACTCATGTGTTCTGGAGTGGTAAGCAATGTATGCTCCACTAGATTTGACATAACTTGCATACATAGATATATATCTTGGCATGACTTGTAGCAAAATATGCTTTTTCGTCTTCTATCATTTATCTAACATTACGTAAGATTTCCTTTGAAATTAAAGAAAGTAGCCCTTTTCATAACGTTATACAATTGGAATGCGGGAAAAGACGTATCAGTGTAAGCAACGTAAACAAAGTGACTGTTTAATGTTCATTCTTTCCTATTACGAATCACGAATTTATATTAATATTCCATTTCCAAAAGCATAGCTTCAATATTTCCGACTTTGTACCAGGTTTCACCTGTCGCGTTTACTAGCCGCATCACTACACGTCGCTATCGTGACTTGTAGTCATACTGGTTCACACAGCAGGCTTGAGTTGATACAAAGCCTTGTACCAACATATTATGTATATAATTGGTATGTATCATGCAATTCCGTGGCGCTTTTCACAAAATCCTTTACGATAAATATTTATGGTAAGTTCAAAATTAAGACCATGAAGAGTTTCACTAAAAAAAACTTACGATAATCGTAAGTGCAGAATTTATCTACGAATTTATCTATTAAATCTACGAATAAAACGACACATTGTTAAGTGTGAAATAGTTATCGTTAGAGTAAAATGTCTCCCAAGTCAAAAATGAATCCCGTCAACAAGTATACATCGGTATAGTCGCTGCTTTCGTGTTGTTATTGTTGTTCACATTCACACTTTTGTAACAATTTAGACGATGTCGGGATTAACTTCCATTGATTTCGAACCTACTGGATGCACACAAGACAAGCAATCCATACCATAACTCTTATTACTAGTATAATAATACGAATTTGCAGTGTTTCTCTTTGTATTTCCTGCATCTTGCATCTCATTTCGGCGAATTGTAAGATCTTCGTCGAGTACATAAGTTAGAAGAGATTGTGTGGTAATAGTTACGACCCAAATACAAAAAAGAGAACTATGTGTGAACTCATATTATTATGTTAGTCCTTTAGAACAGTCCCATTACCGAGCTAAATTAATAAAGTTCACATGAATGGCAACGTTGCTATGGAATAACAAACGAGTGTGATTAGAAAAGAAAAATAATTTCTAACAATTAAGTGTCCAGATGTGAGTGATATATTTAAGAAATCCCCTAAATATCCATAAAGGAATTCTAACTGATGGTAATATATTGAAGAAAACCATTACCATGATCAAAGCATGTTTATCAGAAAGCACCATTGAAATATCTTCTCTGTGCCCGAGGGAATCCCAGCAGCATAGTAATAGGACAACATATATTGTACAGAATAAAGTCTGATAGAGCTGTATTGGGGTAATATAACCACTGCGAAAGGGGCGTTTTGTATTCATGAAGGGCGGATCAAATATACCATTCACCTTAAGCAGCAGAAATAAATGAGTAGTGCCATGTTTGGTGAATTTCCAAGGTGTTTGTACATAAACTAACGAGACAGTTTATTGCAAGTTGTCGTTTGTAGTCCGTTGCGAGGCTATAAGTGCCGTCATTATTGATTATCTCCCCTTAAATGTAGTAATCCTTTACATATATAAGTAGATCATCGCCGTCACAACAGGTTAGCTAATTGGTTGTTTGTAGATTTGTTACTGTCATGGATATAGATATAGAACAGTGAAATAACTACAGACAAACCCAGTTACACCATTTTCTATTTACACGAAGTGTTCAGGAACTTTTGACTTTTGTTGTTATTTCCTTTTTAATATGATAATCGATTAGTTTTTGATACAGTCTACACGATATAACGGTTATCATTACAGCGATGCAGTTATCCAAAATTTGTACTAGAAAGAGAGGTTCAATTAATTAGTTATCAATTAATATAACAACAATATCGTGCTTTATCCTTGACCAGAAAATGACCTTACCTTAATGGCATTTTACCTATTTTGTTCCTGTATTTAAATACTGTTACAGTGACAGCCGGAACCTTTGAACCGTAATGAGAGCGGGAGGTTTGGCGCCTTAAAATCTGATTCAACCCACCATTTCTTTAGAAATGCCTGTACCAAGTCAGGGTCATTACGGTTTTCACAGTTTTCCGGTTGTTGACTGATTTTGTCTGTTTATATAATTATGAGTTTTGACTTTCCCTTTGTAAGATTGTTCGGAGTTCGGTAATTTTGTTATTACCTTTATATAATATCAGAACAAATTAAAATATTGTCAAAGGAACTGTCTTGACCTATTTTTATATAGTGGGAGAGTCGATCGGTATCCCTCTGAAAAAAATAACAGACCTATTTTTCTATGATCAGAGACTCATGTGGTGTTATAAGTCGCTATGTTATAAACCTATGTGGAATATGTACATCTGATGTTATATTTTCCCTTTTACATAGACCGAGGTTAATGTGGTTCACATATGGGGAAATCGCACAGACATATATTTATGTTTGAGGGCCATACAGTATAACACTTCTATTTAAATATACCTTCAGCCAATTGGACCGATTGATCAACGCGATGGAGTTATCTACTCTTGGCTGTTCAAGTACAAACTGAACCGAGGGTTTTTGGTACCTCACGTTTTTTATTTTGTCTGTGGATTATACATTTTATTCTTTCGAATACAATGAATTATTCATTTCAGATAATAGCTACACCATTTGTGTCTAATTCCTATTTTGGCCTTTTTGAGACGTCGAAACACCTGCCTATAGAATTAAGACATAGTCTTATTTTACCAACAGCGGGGTACAACCCCTAATAATTGGATACCTTGTATGTATGTTTCTAGAACTTCGTGACACGTGAGGAAAGAATCAGGGCTATATTCTACGTCACCGGTGCTGGGTTGTATTCAAAGGTCAACGACCTTAATCACTCAACAACTCACGTCCTTGCATGTAAGAGGGGTCGTCGCGGTCATGAAATATCCAAGTATAACACCTTAGTGAAAATAAAAAATATATATCGGATTTCCTTCGTGTTTTAAGATGCACTCAGCATACCCGGGTCAAAAGAATTCTTTAAATACAAAAGCATAAACTAACACAAAGGTTAAACTAGGCTCATAAACAACATGGGAAACCGAGAGAAATATAGTACATTGTGACGGAATATCTGTGTCACAAATGACCACGAATATTTTCCGTTTAACACCGGATTTTTAACGCGAGTGACGCGAAAGGTGCCACTAATGGTCGTCGTGTTGCTTATTTTGTCCAATTACATTTTGTTACATTTATGGTTCCGTGTTGTGATGTCCGCATGGATTTCCGCGTAAAACGATGTTCGGTTAACCTTTACTTCCATTTGTTTTGTTGGGGGCTCATGTCTATGTCATGTCGAATTGCTCTATATGTTGTTTTCTGTGAAATATTTTGAAGAAAATTGTTTGTCGTTCATTCCTTTTTCTTTGATATATATTTTTTTGTATATCCATAGTTTGATTGAATTTACTCAAGGGAGGGAATCCATTGCCTTCTCTCCTCAGTAATGAACAGAATGTTTAGAATATGAAAACAATTAAGGCACTGCTGCGTTGGCTATATAAAACATATTTAATAATCATATGTATGCCAAACATTCAGACAGTCTCGATAGGTTTATTAGCAATGTTACAATCATCATTAATAGTTTGAGGTACGTCTGTGATATTTGAAATTATCTACGATTGATATAATGCATAGTAATGCAGTAAGTGTTGACGCCATGTACTTTACAGAGTGGAGTCTTTGCGTGGAGTGTTGAATTTTGGAGTGTAATCAAAAATTATAATGCGGTTGTTTAATATCCCTGGTTTGTGATTAGACAATGCTATAATTTTCACGGTATCAATTCCACGGTTGAAATAGCATGAGATATTTTTAGAATTTTAGCTGATTACCGCTTCCGTGATCATGTCAATAATGTGGCAATATACATCTATCCTACACATGATTACATTAGAATGGAGATAACTGTATTGTATTTGAAAATTTCACGGCATCAATTGTCGATTTCATGGTTGAAAATATCCGTTCACTGGCTGCGCTAACGCGTCGCCAGTAAACTCAATTCGTGACCATCAAATCTCCAATTGATGCCGTGATATCAGTGAATTTCCTACTAGTAACTCGGTTAATGTATTCCCAGTTTGATGGACCTTTATTAAAATTGACTTTGACCTATATATTTAGCAAAAATAGCATTAAATAACAAAACACAACAAACAAACAAAAAACAAACAAGCAAAAAGAAAAAGCAAAGCAAAAACAAAAACAAACAAAAAGAAAACTAGAAAAAAAAATAAAGAAAAAAAAAAGCCAAACGCACATTTATCACAATTAAAAAGGACTAGTTTCATCACAGACGTAGACATATTTTGTCCTAATTAGGCAAAATATCACATTGAAGCAACATCAGTATAAAAGAAGAGAACCCAGGAGAATAGACAACACGGAAAGTTTGATAGGGTTTTCCTCTTCTGATTAGCTTTTTGCCTCATGAACCAAATGCACGCAAATGTTTAATTCAGGATAAATATTACTTGAGCCGACCAATAATAGCAAAGGAATTTTTCGACATTCAAAGGGTAATTATATTACACCCCGAAACCTCAGAAATATACCGACTGTTAACCATATTCAATGAATTATGAACGTAGATAGAAATTGGCGGTGTTTTAACGATAATTATATCAGTATTAACTCCCTTTGCATAGCATTGTCTAAATGTTCACATGTTGCACATTAACCCAGTGCCGGGTTTACACATATACATGGCATGCTGAATCCTGTGGCCTCAAATTGAGGGGGGCATCCTGCCAACGTACATAATACTTTAGACACTATCGTTGGACTTTCACACTTATGCTGTCATAACGCTCTGTAATCTATAGCCAACCTCTCTGTAATTTTCCTTGCACAATTGCACTCCATTTCAGAATATTGCTGAATATTAAACACCCCCATTATCCTCGCCATTTTTGCGAATTTAACACTCGTCCATCTTCCTCTAGTGGGGAATTGGGAGAGGCCTAGAGAAATAGCCTAGGGCCTCTTTTCATCTAAATACGACACTGCATATACCTATATATTTATATACAATTACATTGCCCTGTAAACCAAGCTAACAAACAATACATCATTCGGGTAATAAAAGGTGGCATTGGTATGGACCTATGGACGAATGGATTAATTGCCACAAGGAAAATGGGAGTTGGTGCATGGGTTTGGACAATTGTGCCTTGCAACTGGATACAACCGACCATTCTTAGCAAACGTGCTCACTTATAGGGAGCTACAATTTAAAATTTAACAATAATTATTATTACATGACTGTAATTTAGCTTGCATATGATTGGTTTAAAATTGTTTTAAGAGGTTTTGAGTACTTGCGATATCAACCCCTCGGCTAAAAATAGATCCTGACAGGTGTCCGGAAAGTGATATCACCCTCGCAAGGTATAAAAATAGATGGGGAAAACCAGACTTTTACTATCCTATCACATTAGTTCTTTGTTGTCCCAATAACCAATGAGATTGCATTTAACATTTGTTTTTCGGCTGAATCATGAACAAACGCTCAAAATTGTATCTGTATGACAATGAAGTTGTTAGTAGATAACATAAAACATTTTCATGAAATAAAACAATGATTGACTTTGAAATAGGTTGCTATCTGGTATATCAACCTTTAAAAACGTATATTAACCTCACCTGCGGCTCGGTGAATATTACATTTTTTCAGGTTGATAAATCCAGATAGCAACCTATTCCAAAGTCGATAATTGTATAATAAATCATGCAACAAATAGTAACTCTTTCTACACGTCATCATATGTTGCACATACTCTCACAGCAATATAGTTTTAACAAGTCAATTTTAATGTTTAGAAAAGACAAGACAACATATAGTTATTGAACACCACACACTATGTCATTTGTATCAGTTTTATTAGCTGAGAGGATACATGAATAACAGAATAAAAACACAGGAACTATCACACTTTTGAATCACATTACATGTAACTCAACTGATGTAACCCCGCCACAATTTGTGTCTGTCCCAATCCTGGAACTGGATTTCCATGGACCTATGTCGTAGTCTTATTGAGTGAGGTGAGGTAATTGCTCACTATGCTGATACTGGTGGACTTATCAAGACTTCCTTTATCACTCACACTCATTAGCGTCCGCGGACATATTGGTCGCTTGCTATTACTATTATTATGTTTCGTATTTTTATTTCCATTCGAGGTAACCTCCTAAACGTCTCCTACTTGGTTTTTCTCAAACATGGTGAGGAGTACACGCATGGGTTAGCATTGCTATATTCATTATCATGTCTATCTTTATATAATTCACCTATCAGCCCTTTGATCTCTTTACACTGTCCTATAAGAAGAAGTCAAGCTAATGGTAAACCCTTTAATGCCTTTTTATTAAGGTTACTCAAGACGAACAAAGAAGTAGCCAAGTCAATAACAATTTTCCAATAAACTACTTAAAAATAAAGTTTTCCTTTGTGTATATATTGTATATATTATATTATCCAAATGCTTTTAAGTATTTAGTTTATATATTACAACATAGAAGTAATATAATCCTGCAAGACAACCAACATTGTTTTATCGTGTACTATAACATACTACAACTCTGTTACGTTTCCTCTCCAGCTTTGATTTATAAATTATTTACATGACCATTACAATTTTTTATTGTTAGCGATTCCATTAAATGAGAAAACATCAAATGTTAAAGGACTTTAATACAAAAATCCCATTATAAAAGACGATATCTGTTAATGCATCTGCATTAGCTGCTGCAGTTGGTTGGTGTTACGTCTGTTTATTGTTGTATATATATAGACATGTAGAAGAAGCTATATATATATATATATTGGTTTTTTTATGATGACACATATTTTCTAAATCAGTTTTGTTGTCTTGTCTGTTAACACCGTGAGTGGAGGTTTGGGCACATATAATTAGTTTAGCTTCGCCACTTTTCAATTAACTGTCTGTACCAAACCAAGAAATTTAGGGGTCATGTATATGTATGTTAGGGGAATCGATTATACTTATGTCTACGTTTTTTCTAGTGGATCTTGGAACTGTTTCGACAGTGTTCAATTTTTTGTTTTTAATTTATTTTGCCACTACTGTGGACATGTTACTATTAAGTGCATTATATGCGTGTGTAATAATTTAATTGTTATGATACATATAATATCATTTTATCATTTTATAACAACCATGTATAATGATGACATATCGACCTATATATATATATATATATATCATGACAAGTTTCAAGATTAACACGACGGGTGCCACTAGTGGAACTGGAACGGCTTATCCTTTCGGAGCACACGAATTCACCCCCGTTTTTAGTGGGGTTCGTGTTGCTCAATCTTTAGTTTTCTGTGTTGTGCATTGCAAATCATCGTTTTTTCCTTTTTCTATTTTGTCCATTATATTGTCTGTCCTTCGATTTACGTATACAGCTTCTGATTACCTATTTGTTATCATCAAACTTTCCTTACTCGATAAGCCGAATCCAATGATATTGAAATGGTAGCTTCTACGGAAGCAGAAATTATAAATGTTGGTTGACCATGTGAAATATCAATCAATCTGTCCAATGTTTCTGATGTCATTGCTGTTTTATAGTGAACAGACGAGTCCCATATAAGAAAACATTAGAAGTTCACAATTTCAATTATTTTGGTTTCAATACTATCACCGATATTATTTCGTCTATTCTGATTATGTATTTATGTGTTGCCTGTTAGTGATCTATTAATCTTGACCAACATACATGTAATACATCTGGAAAAACCTATTGGAATGAAGTCAGGTAATTTTCTTTATGAGTTTACTCATCTCATCTCGGTGTCTAGTTACTGGGAAAGGAGGGTATGGATCCGATTAACTTGTTAAAATGTGCATCAATACTTTGTGTTGCGTTGTATTAATTCCATCGATATTCTTTCTAATTTCCGTTCTGATGTAGGAAGGGTATAATATCGTACTTTCATCACGACTGATATAGAATAAATGTAATTTTCAACGTGCATATTATTTATGCGATTCTTTATTTTGAAAATCAGTGATGCACTTTGTATAATCTGAAAAGTGGTTCTAGCTTTACATTTGAGAAACATTTAATCCGCATTGAAAAGATAAGCGATACCTGATCACCGATAAAATAAATACTTATTGCACTTTTATGACTTTGTCAAATTATGAATGCAATTTCATCCATCTCATGGTTTCCTTGATAGAGGGTTGCTGCTTACAAGTTACTGAACCACGGGTTCCTAGTGGTTACGTTGAAATCATTAAATCGAAAGTTTTACGGTCTCCACCATGACTTATCTGTGTAACAAATTACCACTGATATGTTCCGTTTGTCGTAATCATAATCCATGACGTATCACCCGATTTGTGACAAGAGTAACACGACGGGTGCCACATGCGGAGCAAGAACTGCTTACCTTTCCAGAGCACCTGAGTGCATTCCCTGTGCTTAGTGGGGTTCGTGTTGATCGATCATTAGTTGTCTGTGTAGTGTTTTTAGATTATTGTTTGTCCTTTTTCTTTTGACCATTGTGTTGTCTGTTCTTCTTCGATTTATGGATTCTGATTATCCCTTTGGTATATTCAACTTTTCTTTAAAGGGCTTGGCGTGACCAGCCGGTTGATCGGTAACCGTTTCCACTCGACCTCCCATCTAGATGAAGTAAAGACCAAAGAGGTGTCTTTCGTCGTCACGGATGGCAACATACGGCAAACGTGAATTAATGAGGAAATGGTAAGGAAATATTAATGATGATAATGGACGAGGGTAGATATGGAGTAGGAAATGCTTAATGACAACAAAATAATGATGCTTGAGTGTAGGGGAATGAATTGTTTTATGGTGTTTAACGCCATTTTCAACAATATTTCAGTCTCATCGTGGCGGTCAGTTTTAATGGTGGAGGAAACCGGAATGCCCGGAGAAAACCACCGACCTGGTGCAAGCCACGAAGGGGAGTGGGGAAGGATCAGTGGTAAGACAATGATTAATGAGAGTATAAGTAAATGATTAATGATAGTATAAGTGCATTAAGAAGGCAATACATTAGAACAGGTTAAAACAGAATATTGATAGATCTTGTTTATATCGAAATAGGCACATAAACTGGTCTATACCAAAAATAAAGATAGAAACTGGTCTATACCAAACCAAGTTAGAAAGTAGTCAGTATTACACGATAGACATTAATGAATAAGGATATGAAATGTATATGACAAATAATTGTAGTAACTTATACTTTCGATTGTATAGGAATAAATAACCTAATTGCACTCTAAACGGGAGTACTTTAATAAACTTTCAATGGTGGCACATTAATTGAAAAAAACAACATAATTTAATGCATGAAATAGTACAGTAGATTACATAACAAGTGCAACAAATTGGATTAATAATGTTTATTAAGACAGTAATGAGTTTATTGAACCGAATGAAATACTCTAATTGTTAAGGGTTATCTTTTAAATTTCCCCAGCGTTTATTTCCATTTCAATCACTGTCCACAATTAACGTTCAAATGTCAAATGCTAAGGCTGATAATAACTTAATAACCTATGTTTTTAAAAAAAACCCCACTTTTTATTCATAATAGTAAAATATTCTCTATCTTTTGGAATTGGTGTAAACGAAGCAACAAATATTGATTACATATATTGTATCTAGTGCGTTGACATCGTGATCGAGTAAATCCTACTACCTGTGGAAGCAGTGCCTATCACCACTAACATTTTGTGATTGAACCCCGTTCATGACAAGGTGTACTAGATACAACAATATGTGATAAAGTTTGTCAGTGACTTGCGACAGGCAGTTGGTTTTCTCCGGTTTCCTCCACAAATAAAACTGACCGCCACGATATAACTGAAATATTGTTGAAAGTGGCGCTAAACACCATAAACCTTAAACCCAAAAGTGGTAGTTTTCAATTAAGAAAAAATATAACAAGGACTGAATTAAGATTAATAAATGCGTTTCAATAATTTTAGAGCGGCAACAAGTATTGTTCGTTTAAACTTCTATAGCAAAAATGTGTGAACATGTTTATGCATTGGACCGTACATGTGCCTGAAATATTAAAACGATTAAAAAGGTAATACAACTGTTAATTTGTGGAACATCAACCTGTCGATTGGACGAACAAATGATTGAATGTACATTGAACAGTCGTTTTGCTTACGTTGCTTTGTGGCGGCTTTTTCTGCATTCCAGTACCATGATGTAATGAAAAAGTAGTCCGGTAGGCAGAGAACATCTGATGCAACGTCTCACCATTCTTTTATTACCTCAGTGTGGCGATACAGCATCTTGCATCAGACAACATGTTCTAGACATTCTAATTTCTTGAATATCAAGAGAACACTTGCATACATGTTAGTTAAATATTATGATCTTAATTTCGCGGTACAATTTAATGTGCATGACACGTTTGTGGAATAACATTCATCAGGTACGCTGAAAATCAATTAATTGCATAATAGAAAACTATATTATGATTATGTTTGTATTACTGAACTATATTGATAAATGTTTTATTTCTCATGAATTTAGTTTGATGTAATATGATATTATTCCCTACACAGCAAAACCATTATTTCTTATTTTACACACAGCAAAACATTCGTGTGAAAATGCATTTGGTGTCTCGCTTTGAGAAACGAAATCGAAATCCGGATAAACAAACAAGCACAAGTGGAACATGAAATCCATTTATCTGTCTACATATACCTTTCGCACATTGAAGTCTGAGCTTGAGGATAACAAAGGGGTAATCAGAATGCGTAAATCGAAGGACAGACAACACAATGGTTAAAAGAAAAAATGACAACAGGACAAAACACTACACATCAATCTAAAGATAGAGCAACACGAACCCCACTATAAACCTGTACGAATTCAGGTGCTACAAAACCTGTACGAACTCAGGTGCTACAAAACCGTCCTTACTGAGATTTACCATTCCATATTCGGCCATATTTTGTCTCCAGTTACATGCAACAGCAGGTCCGGGTACATGTAGGTGCAGTGATATTAAAATGTTTGTTCATTATCGGAGGCTTCCGTAAACGTTCTTACGATTACATAGACCTTTGAACTGTTTTGATATATTATACTTAAAACTGCAGTGTAATGGAATTGTAGAAACAATAAAATTCAATATGTGTTCTTGAAGACGCGAAATAGAATAAAATATGGAAGGCAGAGTCGATTTTGATGACAATGAGATTGTCTCTGTTGTAAGTCAGCAATGTGTAAACATATCACAGTTTACAAAATAATGTTGATTGGTTCTTTGGACAATTTACATGTCTTGGGGATCAAATATTTACTATATTTACTTGATAAAGATACTCCCCCGTGCATATATAGAGGTTGTATGTACATTAGTCAGACGAGTATCTGGAAGCATAGGAAGTGAAACTAATCGCCCGTTCACATCAAAATAGTCGTTCACTCTAACCACGAGAAAAACATATCATCAAATCAAATTTTCGAAATGACCAAAAACTCTGAAATAATAAGCGTACTATTTTATTGATTCACTTTATCCATTCAGTTAGTGCTTTAAACAGTAATGGCAGTGAATAAAGAAACCTAGATCCGCTTGATTTCCTTGTATTGTCCCTTTGCAAAGGAGATTGTATCATAGAACGTAATATTTGCATTTACTGATTATTATGTTGAACATGCATTGTAGCGAGTTTTGTGGCGAAAACAACGGCTATTTGAAAATAAGCACCAGCCATAGCTTCTAGAATAACGTTGTGCGCATGAAATAATTCATTTATTAACAAAGAGATTAGTAATAAGTGAGAAATCATAATTTTCTCGTGGTCACGCGTGAATTCTTTCCCCGGCATTGTTTTTGTTTATATACGTATTCATCTAACTGATCACACGTTCCTAATACTCTTGACAACTCGACCCATTGCATTCTCCCTTCTGACCTCGTCAGTTACAAATGGTATCTACGTTTTAATTAAGACATGGAGGAATGATATGACGTCCCTATAAATGTACAATTATGTTAACCTTACGGGTCTTCCAAATAGTCTCGTGCTCGCTCCGAGTGCGGCAGACAATGGGTTCGAGTCCCGATCAGATCAAACCGAAGACTATACAATTGAGTTTGTTTCTTCCCCGGTAAGCACACAGTATCATTAAGGAGAAAGAGCAAAGGCTGGTTGACTCGGAAACAGGATAATGTGTCCAAATGGGTCGACAGGTCTATCCGGACTGTTAGTTTCAGTGAGCTAGCACTATAAAAATCCAACTAAGTGTGTTAATCTAGTATAAAGTGGACCTCATTATCATCTCATTGAAAATTGACTTGTTCTCGCCATGATATAACTGAATAATTGCCGATGAGTTGGCTTTAAACAAGAAATACTCACTCACTCCAAAAGTCGGTTAGTGATTGGCTGAATAAATACACTTACACAATTAAGTGCTGGAATTTCCAACGGACTTTTAGCATTCCAAAGGAATGGACACCGGTATTTGCCATTCATAGCAACAGACCGATCAAACAGAAATTATTAAATACGGGCACCATGAAGATATCAAAAGGGAAACTCAATAAAATATAGATTTTTGAAATCAATTCATAAATGCTGTGACTTTATACTGAAAAACCACCGAACCAGTAGTGACTAGACTTATTTTCTACATTTTTTTTGCGTACAAACGTCAAACGTGATGATTTTTATTCCCAGCATAGACTTTTAAACCTTTTAACATTATAGAAATTTCTATTTGCTCATTTGACTAAATCTTAGCATTTCCTTTTTCCTGTCAGTAATTAGTTCTAACGTTGTATTTAGTTACTGTTTTAACTTGCTTCCTCTATCTGTTTACCTACTGCTATTAATATAGACATTACTTATTCCAATGGATAATAAAAAAGGAACATTTTGTCAGTTAATGTAATTTCCCTTCCCGTTATATGGCTAATAAAGTCTGCTTTAGAGGCTACTAATGTCTTGTATATTCAAATATATTTAAAAGTACCCAAATAACAGGTTACGAGAAATCATTATAAACATCAAATCTTCTCAATGTAGATGCAGTGCTAGGCTTGTTGCAAGTCCCTTCCTTTTATTTTTTATTTTTCTGTATTTTGTCTACTTAATAAAACTGTTATTATAGAGACAACACCTGATTACAGATAGCCGCAGCAGTCAATGTAATATCTTATCAGTAAAACAACTGTTGTGTTACATAGACAAAATTAAATGGATATACAGGTACAGAGGGACTTGTAGCAAGTCTAGTGCAGTGCTTATACGGTTGTTTGTGTCGGTTTCAGTTTTGTACTATCAAATACAGTGTATCAAGACAAGTTTGAAGATATTAAAGGGGTAATTAGAGTGGGTGAGTGAGTGAGTGATTGTTGTTTAACGTCAAATCAGTTAGATTTCAGATATATCCATGACGAGAAAAAAAAATTACAACGATATTTGACGATCGGTTGTATGTGTTAGTTTTCGTCTGTATAGTTCAATTATCCTACGTTTGGATAAACTGTGATTAAGGTTATAGAATACAGTTGTGGCAATCATGAATGAGCAACCTATATACACAGGCAACATAGGCATTACACACAGCTCGAAGACAATGACAAACAAGAATCACAACAAAACACAGAAAACTAAAAAGATGACTAACCAGGATCTCGCCATAAAAATGGGGTTAAGCTCAGGTGCTCGCGATGCAATACAGTCGAATCTATATAAAAAGGGCACTCAATGGAACATGAAAATGTGCCCTTCATATACAGGTTAAAATTATATGTACTATTCATCAATGAAAAAGAGGTTGACCTTTATAGACAGTTATGTGTTACATAGATAGTAAGGTTTGACTAAATATGTTTCTAGTTGTGCTTATATGCGTCGTTCCTGTTACACTATACTCTTATGGTACCTTCGTCATCCTTTATTTGCATATCGAGTATTTGATTACTAAAGTCATGAAGCAAGATGCAAACGAGTCAACAACCAACCAACTGATAAAATAGGTCGTTTATCCCATACATGTATTTACCAATATTATTACATGAGAAATGTCGTGAGTGTCATCATCAACGAAATTGTGATGTGCTTTCCCATACTGCTGTCATTTAATTATCAACTGTAGTACTGTACTAAATGCCATTTGCTCCAATGTTTTGTAAGAATGGACTATTTTAACAGCCGATTTATGTAATGATCATATATATGGCCCGTAAAACTAGGTTAACCCGGCCTCCTTTTATTGAAGTGCCTGTTCCGAGCTAGGAGAGTGAGCGGTCATGTATTTGGGTGTTAAGGTATCAATTTTACTTCTTTCTACGATTTTTCTATTGGACGTAGTAACCGTTTCGACTGTGTGGTATTTTGCTTTGTTTCTCACTTTATTCCTATACTGCTTTTACCAATTATGCAGCTGTTATAGATAAAATTGTACAATATTTTACTTGAATATTTCGAGTGTTATAATTAAACAAGTCAACAATTAAATTGTTGTTACCTAATTCATCATACATAAACTGTTCACCAGATAAAAATGAATCCAAATAATTAAATTATGAAGATAGTTAATATATGTTTTCGCAACATAGTCAGTTGTTTAGAAATGGTTGATTGATTGTTGGTTGCTTTAAGTCCAGTCGCAACTATTTAGTATATTCAGGACGAGAACATGTTCAACAAATCATTATCATTTTTAATACACCGAATAATTTCGGCGGCCAGTTTTAATTGAGGAGGAAGCCGGAGTACCCAGAGGAAACCACCGACCATGTGCAAGCAACTGGTAAACTTTATCACTTGCGGCTGCGAGTCGAGTGCACCCTTTTTGTAATTTACAAAACCGGGCGCGAACACACGCCGTATTGGTGATAGACTTGTATGAGTTGTTAGATCCAGCGACCTAACTCATTGAGCCACCCGGGCCCCCAATACTATAAGACGACAATATTTTGAGGACAAATTCTTCCGATCACTTCCTGCAATTTTCATCTTTTCGTCACAAAAATATGCCTCGCCTCGTCTAACGAAAGGATGATGAATACTATCGTCTTTTCATCCCACAGATTGGCGTTTTTTTTTGTTACTGTAGGACAATGAAAATAAATTAGACATTTACTGGCTTGTTCTCCTTTCGCCTCGAAAATAATAAACCTCAAATTTCTTTTCGATATAAGGTCGTAAAGGTATCTTTAAAAGGCGTATACATACGTTTCATAGAATTCATTTATTGGTGAGAATATTATATAATTTTTTTGTCATGCAGACTAAAGTTTACGCCCGTTTATCCCACTAGAGCCCAAAATAACGAACAGATGCAAAGGAGAAAATAGTGAGACATCGATATTGGTGAGCCTGATATTGAGGTCGCTTGTGTGTGAGTCGAGAAGAAGAATATAGCCGTTCTCTTTCATTTATATTTCGTGACAAAAAACGGCGTAAACTGCCGGTCTGCCGTCTCGAAAAATTGGAAATGTGAGATGCACAAACTAGCCATCTTGGCCAAGTTGTTCAAATTATTTTCTGTCGGACAACTTCAAGACAAGCGCACCAGATTAGGTTAGGTTATACAACGGATAACCTTTTCAAACGACTGGGTCCATATATAACGCATTCTCCGGTTGCGTTGCCCTTTCATCCAATCCAAGGAAAACGGCGAGAAAGACTCCACGACTATTTAACTATTAAAATACATTGTAGGGTAATTTGGCGCCGAAATTGACGAAGTCTAGGTTTGTCATGAAAAATGCACAATGTTTGTTCTGTAGCTAAAAAACAAGCACATGTAACCCCTTACTTTTTGTTAAAATTCTAAATAAAATCATTGCGAGATTATAATGACAAAATATTAAGAAAATATCAATTGGCATTTTTTTTCTACATGCAAATTTATTCATGAAGAACCCACTAAATAATCCATATTCCACAAATAAGTAGAATTTTTGGACTACTTAATCTATTATTGGCAATGTACATGTTCATCATCTTTGAACGAAATTATCATAAGAAGTTATTGCAAAAAAAACCGGATGCAATTATCTTTTACCGTTTTGAAATTGTGATATTTTCTTTACCGCTATAAAAATCCGTATTTTAAAAAATTGTCGAAAAATGGTTGAAATTCGATCGTAAATATCTCGAAAACTAAGTCACGAAGGTATATTTTTCTTTGCATATTTGGAAAGAGCTTGTCGAAATTGACCAAATCACGAATTTTCATGAAAAAATCACTTGGCAATCCCTACTGTATCGTATTCCCTTAACTATCAAGCAGTGTTCTGCCAATTGACAGGACAGTACCAAATAACGTTTGATCCGGTTTTTACATAATTGATTTTGTTTATAACAACCGATTATTGTTAGGATCATTATATCCAATTGCTTTTACTAATTATGGAAGTGGCCATCGTGGTCGTGATCATATTGTACTTTTGATTTATAACTACCTATGAAATCAGCGAATATCACTCATGGCGAGATGTACTCGATACAACGTTTGTCAGTGACTTGCGACAGATCGGTTGTTTTTTTCCGGGCACTCCGGTTTCCTCCACCAATACAACTAACCACCTCGATATAATATTGTTGAAAGTGGCGTTAAAAATCATAATCCAAACTCTAATATGGAAATATATTTGATTGGTTACTGCTTAATTATTATTCCCAAACGAATGTATTGGTTCTTTGAGGTTTATAACTACTGCTTAACAAAAACCCTTTAGAGGGACAAGAAAGAAAATCTCCATGAATCTGGTAAAACTACGAAACTGTTTTTTGTCGGTCTTCATCTATCAGTCAACTGTAAACTGTTCTCCATATTTGATCCGCTGTTTAGGTACATGTCTGCTTTTCATTCATATTTCATCTGATTTGTGTTAACCCCGTCACTTTTTATTGAAGTGTCTGTACCCAACTAGGAAAGTATTTGTGTATTAGGTGTATAGATGTTACCTCTTTATACGGTTTTACCATTATATTACGAATTTAGTTTGCTACACATATTTTCATTGGTTCTTCAACCCTGAATGTCAGCATATATTCGGAAAACAGACTGGGTATATATTTCAGTCCCCAAAAACGATTAAAACATGGACGACAAAACATTACGCTTCATTGAATCAATGGTATAATACGGAATAATAAATGTATTTTTACCAAATTAAATGCTGTTTTTATACTCAAAACGGCTGCATGAACAAAAAAATATTACAACGGTTAATTCCGTCACAAATTCCTGATCGATTCAGCAAACTCCTATGTTCCACGGCTGTACCATAACAAATAAACAAAACGTTGAGCCTTGAAAACTTTCGACGTCATGGGGCCACACCAAGGTTTTATTTACATGTAGTTAACATTTAAATTATTCAAACTGTTTCGCAAATCCGTTGTTTTGTTATGTGATATATTAATGTTATATTTATAAAGTTTATAAAATTTACTACATATGAAACTGTATTGATTTAGAAATTTACTACAGTATTTTCCTTCATGAGATACCCTATACATGAAATATGACGTGACACATATTTTGACGTCATTGAAGAATGACGTCAAAGGTACGGAAACGGACATCTAGAGATACGAAAAATGAAAATAAAAGAAGCAAATTTATTTAATACAGTTGGATGTTGTATTTAAAAAAAAGGTTAAATCCGTAATATATCTGTTATTCAGCTATCAGACAGGGTATATAGATCCTAAGCCGGGAATGTCACATTATATACCCTGTCTGATAGCTGAATAACATATATTATCCCCGGGTTGATAAAAATGTCGGCTTTTGATTGGTCGATGACCCGTTGGTACAAAACCCATGCTACCGGCTGGTAGTTACGTAACGTCACTGGATGTCTTTACGTTGCTATACATGATGTAAAGATGGTGTAAAGCGTAAACAATCTCAAAGCGCTTTGCATTCAACATGGAATGGAGAACGGAGGACGTATTTCTTGAGAGAGAAAAAATCAAGCGTCTCAATAAATGCAGAAAAAAATAAACAATGCACCAAATAATGTTGAGAGATTTAAAGTTCCTACGGTATTGATGGTCATGTTTAACAGTGTAACATTTTGTTGATTCGCGCTACATGAAACGTTGATTTTGTTGTCATGTGTCTTTATAGAAATGGTCAATTGTTTGAATACAATCATTTTAAAATCATTTCTCATTATTGTTTTCACATCAATTCTTCATTTGTTTTATCGTACTATAATACCACCCACAATATGTACCACGCATATTTTTTTTATCAATAGAATTCTCGATCCTATTACTAGTGACGTCATGAATAATGTAACGCTATCCACGTGACAATACGCGCCAAATACAAGAAATTAAATTACAACAAAATAAGACCAAAAAAAACGTTAAAAATGATTAGCTGTAGGGTGATACACTTTATCGAAATTCACCCAAATTTTCACATGAGCTATGGCATTTTACTCCGCAAGTACAAAAACGTCATGATTACGTTATAAAAAGAACAAGAAAATCCATTAAAAATCAGTTTTTGTTTTCAAACCGGGGATAAAATCGTTATCTACGTGTCTACGCGTGGGCATTGAGATTGTACCACCCTTCAGCACCACTGTACAGCCTTCGGCTTCGCCTCAAGCTATACAGAAGTGCTTCAGGGTGGTACAATCTCAATGCCCACGGGTCGACACGTAGATAACTTATAATATTACGAATTTAGTTTGTTACACATATTTTCATTGGTTCTTCAACCCTGAATGTCAGCATATATTCGGAAAACAGACGGGGTATATATGTACGTTTTCGGTCTCCCTCATTTGGGCCCCAAAAAACAATAACAACGTGGTTGACAAAAACAGAAATATATACGCTTCACTGAATCAATATCATAATACGGAATAATAAATGTATTTTTACCAAATTAAATGCTGTTTTTAAACTCAAAACGGTTGTATGAACACAAAAGATATTCTTTTCTTCAATACAAAATTTAAATATACCTTTCACAAATCTACACCAACCACTCAATTCGTGCAACGGGTGCAACTATCCTCGGAAGAAACTGTTCAATGGCACAAATTATGGCAGTTACCGGACACAAATCTGCCTCGTCAGTTGCAGTATATCAACGTGTTTCATCAAAGGAAAAACAAGTTATGGGAGACATTATCACAAGTTCTGTTCGTGGAGAGCAACCATCTCAACTACCCTCAATAATGCCACCGCACAGTACTTCCCGGTTGCAACTCATGCCGCCGACACAAAACAGTTTAAGTTCAACATCACTTGTTCAAATGAGAGCCAATACACATGTTTCATCGTCGGTTACGGATGTCGTTGACATTTTGGATGTAAATTATGATGATTTATTTTGTGATTATAACACTCCTACAACAGTTAATTCCGTCACAAACACCAGAACAATTCAGCAAACTCCCATGTTCCACGGCTGTACCATTACAAATTTGAACATAACAATCAACAAGTTAAAGTGTGTTAAAGTTTCCGCCTTTAAAACTTTCGAGGTCACGGAGCCACACCAAATTTTTGCTTATTGTTAACATTTTAATTATTGAAATTGTTTCACAAACCCGTTGTTTTGTTATGTAATATATTAATGTTATAATTATAAAGTTTATTAAATTTACTGCATATGAAATTGTGTTGATTTAGAAATATTGAACAGGATTTTCCTTTATGAGACACCTCAGTACATAAAATATCACGTGACAAATATTTGACGTCATTGAACAAAGAATGTCAGAGGTACGAAAAGGGACATCTAGAAATACGGAAAATGAAAATAAAAGATGCAAAATATTTAATAAGGTTTTAAATATGAATTGGGACTATGTACGTGGTAAAAAAAAACCAAAAGGAAAATAAAAATAAACAAACAAAAAGGAAACAAACAAAAAAAAATAAATAAAAAAAAAATTAAAAAAAAATTTATACGACAGTTTGGTTCTGTATTTAACAAAAGAAAATGGTTAAATCCGTAATATATTTGTTATTCAGTTATCAGACAGCGCAGCCGAAGGGAATATAGAGCATAAGCCGGGAATGTCACATTATATACCCTGTTTGATAGCTGAATAACATATAATATTACGAATTTAGTTTGTTACACATATTTTCATTGGTTATTCAACCTTGAATGTCAGCATATATTCGGAAAACAGACTGGGTATATATTTTCAGTCCCCAAAACGATTAAAACATGGACGACAAAACATTACGCTTCACTGAATCAATGGTATAATACGGAATAATAAATGTATTTTTACCAAATTAAATGCTGTTTTTATACTCAAAACGGCTGCATGAACAAAAAATATTACAACGGTTAATTCCGTCACAAATACCTGATCGATTCAGCAAACTCCTATGTTCCACGGCTGTACCATAACAAATAAACAAAACTTTGAGCCTTGAAAACTTTCGACGTCATGGGGCCACACCAAGGTTTTATTTACATGTTGTTAACATTTAAATATTGAAACTGTTTCGCAAACCCGTTGTTTTGTTATGTGATATATCAATGTTATATTTATAAAGTTTATAAAATTTACTACATATGAAACTGTATTGATTTAGAAATTTACTACAGTATTTTCCTTCACGAGACACCCTATACATGAAATATGACGTGACACATATTTTGACGTCATTGAAGAATGACGTCAAAGGTACGGAAACGGACATCTAGAGATACGAAAAATGAAAATAAAAGAGGCAAATTTATTTAATACAGTTGGATGTTATATTTAAAAAAAGATGGTTAAATCCGTAATATATCTGTTATTCAGCTATCAGACAGGGTATATAATGTGACATTCCCGGCTTATGATATATATTCCCTTCGGCTGCGTCTCAGGGAATATAGATCCTAAGCCGGGAATGCCACATTATATACCCTGTCTAATAGTTGAATAACATATAATATTTTGGAAATGTTCTGACAGTATGTTATTTATTTTGCTTTTCATCTGATTTCTTGATTATAGAATGAAAATAGTATGTAACACCATATCTATTTTCAATATTTTGACACAGTACGCTGCATTCATCTGTATGACATAACGCGATTAAGAATTGAGATTGTGCTTTTCTGTAATAATTAAACTTCCATGGTAATTGTTTCATATCTATTAAAATGTAGCCCATCGAACATAACAAGAAGATTTGAATCAAACGCACATGTTCAAGTGCTTAGCGAAGTTTTAATGTCAGACTCCTACACACATTAAAACTATTAAAACATGCTTTTGATTTGATCTGATACAGTTAGCTCCTTCGGGAGTATCCTACTAGAAACAGTCATTATATGTCAGAATTACACTGTTTTATATTTAGCAATCTTATTCAATTTAGATGTTTGAATTATCTTCTTTGAGATACACTAATTTCTAGCAAAATCCGGTATGAGAACTCGTCAGGGTTCATATTTGCAAGCGAAGGGCTACCAAATCCCTAGGTATTAAAACCGAGAACCCACTAAGGACTGTTGTCCGATTGGTCAATATATTTAACTGTTGCGCAATGATTGGACAATCAAAGATGATTGACAGATAATCTGACGTGACGCCACACGGAATGAGTGAGCGATTACTGTTTGGCGCAACATTATCAATTTTACAGCTATTTTATGGCGATCTCAATTTACATTCAATGAAATAATGACGATGTTCGCTTTGAACTAGACCAACACGCTTAGTTGGATTTTAATAGTGCTAGTCCACGGAAACAACAGTCCGTGGGTAGACATGCCGCTCCATTCGGACAAATTATTATGATTGCGAGCCAACCAGGCTTTGCTCTTACTCCTAAATACTGCGTACCTAGCTTAGAAGCAACATATACCAATGTTATAGTCTTTAGTGTATCGATAAAAGAAATTTAATACTCAATAAACATATACTTTAAATTATATTACCAAATATACAACAGTGTAGTTCAGATAATGATTGTTGGGAGTGGTATTTGGTTGCTCGTTGCAAGGCAAACGTGGGCGAACATATACGCTAGATCGTAGGTTTCTTCTGTCGCAATCTATACTTTCATCCAGAAGCCGATCTCTGTGTCATAATTTTTATTCACGAGAATATTCGCTTGTAATGTTATGAATATGACAGAAATATTGTTCTCTAATACTCAGTAAGCCAATTAAAGATGTCCTTTTATTTCCCCACAACTTCATATTAATGATTATGAAGAATATAATATCTACTTAAGATACGTTATTGACACCTGGGCCTCCGAAAGCTTTAACTGCTCCTGCTCATTGAATTCTGCTCTATGAATATCACTTATAATATTCCAATTTTCGACCTAGGTGTACCAGACGACAATTCAATGGAACCAAAGAAGAAAAACTTGTGCAGTTCTACCTCTCTAATTTTGATCAGGAATAATAATTACACAATGTCATTAAAGAACATGTCTGCGATCAGGTGAGGGTTAGGGTTATGGTGTTTTAACATCACGTTCAACAATATTTCAGCTATATCGTGGCGGTCAGTTTTATTGGTTTAGGAAACCGGAGTACCAGGAGAAAACCACCGACCTGCCCCAAGTCACTGACAAACATTATCACATAATGCTGTATCGAGTACACCTCGTCTGAGCGGGATTCCTACTCACAACGTTAGTGGTAATAGTCACTGATTGCATAGGTAGTTATATATCCAATTACCATACGATCACGACTACGACGGACCCTGCAATCAGTTGTGACATGATGCTTGTGTTAGTATTCAGATAACTTTGATCGGGTACTTGTCTTCCAGATAGGGATGCAGCACATGTTCATGAATTCTAGATTAAATTAACCATGACTTTGATATTGTAATCTTGAATTGGTAATATCCCATATTCTGAGTCACGTGAACCATTTTTTCACTAAAATATGGTAATTAGATTTGATATGCCCATTCCTTACCTCTTTACACTGAAAAACTACTACAAAACACCATCATAAAGTAAAAGGTCGATGTTTTATATTCCAGGGATGATCCTGGTTAGAAAATAAAATAACTAAAATCAATGAAAAATAGCTGAAACCATCTACACCCCCTTTCAAAATGGTCATTTTTTACCTGTTCTGACCGTGTTCAGCAACTTTCGGAAAATAATTTTCAGAGGAAGATAGCTGAAATCAGTTAAATAACTGAACAAAATCATCGCTGATATTCTGCAAAGACAATTTGAATAAATGAATAAATTTCATCCTTCACTGTCCCAAAACACCCCTCTTAATGAAAAATAATAAACTAAAAAACAACAAATGACTCCGTCATTTAAGTGTTTTCTACGTGTGGGTAAAATGTCGAACCTCATATATATCTGGATGTGTCATAATCTTGAACTTTATGCATGACATATGTAGTATGTGTGACGCATACTTTGTCTTTTGTATAATATGACAAAAACTATCATTGAAATGTTTGACAGAGCATCTTGTGAACCTGTGAGAACATTTTTATGACTTCCAATTTCAAGATACCTCTAGAGCGATTCTAATTTCTCTCTAGAGTTAATATATGTTCGTATCATGAAAACCGGTGTCATAGAGTAAATCTTCCCCCATGGGGAAACGTTTACTATATAGTATTTATTCCGCATAGTAAACCTTCCTACCTGCTCAAATACTGCAAAATGGCTCCGTACATTTTTTTTTACCTTTTAATCATAACCGGATATAATTAATGGTATATAACAATTAAAATTAACACGATTAAAGTGCTAAATTCCGAATCAATAGTAATTATCCATATTAAGGGGGAACATTTACTATATAGCAAAATATCCGGAGGGATGATCGGCTATGGGTGGGGGAATGTTTGCTATATAGTAAATTTTCCCTCGGGAGAAATATTTAGTGTATAGTAAAGTATCCGGGGGGAAGGTTTACTATATAGCAAATATTCCGAGGGAAAGTTTGCTATGCGGAAGGTTTACTATACGACACCGGAAGTAAATATAGTCAGGATTCCCCCCACAGGTTAACAGGACGTTCTGGCAGAACATATTACATTTATTATCAAGAGGATCATTGTGGGGTGAATTTTATTTGTACACGCATTGTAATTAGAATATATAATGAAGCAAACGAGGTACATTGGAACAGATATAATGATACAATTGTATGCATTTTATTATGTGTCTTATTAGGGGCTGTCGTCATGGTCATAATCGTATGGTAGTTTGATTTACCTATGCAATATGTGCCTATCACCATTAAAGTTGTGAGTTCGAACCACTTTCGATACAACATTATGTGATAAGTTTGTCAGTGACTTGCGACAGGTCAGTTTTCTCCGGGTACTCCGATTTCCTTCACCAATAAAACTGACCGCCACGATATATCTGAAATATTGTTGAAAGTTGCCTTAAACAACACAAGCCAAACAAAATCAAACAAAACCTTTCACAGAGAACTGTATTATACATATAAAGCACCTTCAGGAAAAATAATCTTAAACTTTTTATGATGTTTACAAAATTTTTAATTTCTTGTTTTTTTCATACATAATGATATGAATTCTGTTCAAACCGATATGTATAAGTATGAATCTCATTTGCACTATTACTCTTCATTCACTCAAATGGTGTATGATATATTTACAAATAATGTATTCAAAAACTGTACACACTCATTATTTACACATAAAAAAATCACAACTATTATACTATCGTTATTGCATTATTAGAACCTGAACCGGAAGTTTGATTATGTTTATTTATACTTCGATCACTATTAGCCGGAGACCGATCAGGTGGTTTTCCGGAAATATGATTTAATGAATTTCCGCTTCTTGCGGAACTAGCTATTGAGTTTGTTTGAGAATGAGGAGCTCTTGCTCGATGCATAGGTGAATTAGTATTAGTTGGCACTGCTGTATATGTATATTTATCTGCAGCGTCAGATTGCTTTGATATAACAGAGTAAATAGGATTGTTTTGAATATCTGGTTTAGAATTCGATAATGCTCCTGATAAATGATTGACGGGAACTGTTGTCATTTCGTCACCATCTTGTTCGTTGCTGTTTCCTCTATTCTGTGTATTTCTAGCATCCTCTGCTGCCTCTCCTTGCTTTATTTTCTTGATTCTCTCCCTTTGATAATATACACCAGCATATATTAAAATGTTTATGAATAATAAAGAACAACCAATTGCTACAGTAATACTTAAAGGGACGGAACTTGTAGCCAACGATTCCTGTTTTACTTGTCCTGCAACTGCTCCTTTATCTGTTGTTGTTATATCTTTGTCTGGTTCTGTTGCCTCATCATCAGACGTTTGTCGTATCGTAGATCGAGGATAATTCCGTCCTGTCCTTTCGTATGGAGGGTAATTTGTTACATAAACATCATTTTGTACGGGGGTCATAGGGGGTGTCGGTGGAGGTGATGGGAATATACGATGAAAGTTGGAAATTAATCTGGTTGAATCATCAAATGTGGACAAATTTTTTGAATTCTTCAACTGGTGTTGTGATTCATCTACTTTAGCTCCTGAATGAGAATTTATTTTTGGTATTAGGTCTAACCACAATGCTAGTTCGGAACCTCTATAGTGATGCTTTATATTCGGCCGCTTCCCTACAAAAAACAAGCAAAAACGAAGAATTAATGACATGACTTGTTTCGGCATTTTCTAATTTTAACTCCTGCTGTATACTTATCAATATCTTACCAAGCAGCTTCACACTGATAACAATCATTTCAAAATCACAGGCTTTTATCCTATGTTAAAAAATGTGTGCGTAGAAAATGATGATATTTTTCTCACATTTTTGGCAATTTGTCAGTTTAGTCATATTTCCATTCGAATAAACTCTGATAATTATTTCTAGAAAGGCTCTTGACTTTATGTTCATTGCATGTACAAAAATATAAAACGTTTATGTATCAAGGCAAGTGATTGGGCATTACAGATGTGAAATAAATTTGAAAAGAGATGGCGATTTCTCAAATTTGGCAAATTTCTATGAAGTCATATTTGTAGTATAACTAATGAGTTAATGCTAGGGTAATCACACTGACAGATAGACGTAACCTAGTCATTATTAAACCATGAAGGTTGTAACTGTATTATCGATGGATTGACTTTTGGCACTTGAATATAATAAGTTGATGAGAAAAATAACATGTTGATGTCAATTAAATATATGTTCTAAACAAGTGTCTGCAGAATTGGGTGGTTGACATTTAGCAATGCAATTTATGAACCCTTACTTCGTCTGACAAAAAAAATAATCTTTTTGGGTTTTCTGCTTTGTAAATCTAAATTTTAAAATTTCATTCATTGTACTTGTGGAGCAGAAGCTGCTTACACTTCCGAAGCACCTGAGTTCCCCCTCTCCCCCAGAATTTGTTGTGTTCGTATTGTACAATCTTTAGTTTTATATGTAGTATTTTGTAGAGTATTGCTTTGCCTTTATGCCTTACTTTTGACGACTGTTTTGTCTGTCCTTCGATTTATGGCTCCTAATGACCACTTTGGTATCTTCAAACTTTTCTCCCACCAGACAAATATCCATCTGTGTGGGATATATTATATAAACGTGATATTTGAAGTCGAATTTTACATTTCATGGTTGACAAATTTAACTTTTCTGACTGTCCTGCAACTTTTGGATTTTTTTCTCACAGAAATATAGCTGAAACCAGTTAAATAGTATAGATTTAAGTCGTAGTCAACTATGATAAGAACAATGATTGTTTTTGTTCTAAGGTCAACAAAATATACAATATCATCTATATATCAATTATATGACACAATATATGCTGAATATCGTTATTTTTAACAAACGTTGCACCTAAAATAACATGTTCAATACAATCTCTTTAAAATCCTGTAAAACAGAATGATTTAATCATAAAATTTGAATTTTATCAGTCCCCCAGGTAATATTTTACCGATAGCGATAACAGATCGTCTAAAGTTTCTAAAACACATGTCATAAAACGAAAGATTTAGATAGTTACATCAAATGTTTGTATATATTTTGACAGAAATGTTTAAACAAGTGCTAGCATCTGGTTTGTAATAGATCAATGTTACAACTTAATGTACATATTTAAAAAGTAAACTGAATCTGTAAAAACCACGATGTACAGTCTTGGAATATGTTGCGCTGCATTCCTTTTAACAACCGCCGTGTATTTATGTGTATTTCTATGAAATAGTGTTTATATAATTTGCATTTTCATATTCATTATTGCATCAGGGTAGTCAGATGTAGTCGTTTGTTGACAAACTAAAATATTTACCTGCTCATAGACAAATATAAGTAAAAACAAAACGGCAACTGGAGAGAAGCGAACACAATTTCACAATCCGATAGACAAAACAACAAGTGAAATATAAAATACAAAAAATAATAAAATAACATATAGAACAACTTCTTCTGTTCCATGCATGACAAAAGTCGAGTGTAATGTCGATATGCACATTTTAATTTTTTGGGGAAGTTCGTGTTGTCCATCTTTTCAGTTTTCTGTATTGTGTTCTTTATTACGTTGTTTGTCTCTGTCATGTGTCTTGTGCCCGATGTTGCTTGAGGATTGTCCATTCTTGATTACCCCGTTGGTTTTCTCTAACGTTTATTTATTACATTTAGAAGTAGAGATATGTGGCATTTGGTTCAATGTGTTATATAATCAAAAGATGTTTAATTAGTTCTAAGACTGTTGCACAATATGGGTAATTTTAACAAATAACGAACGGTGTTCTGTAGGCTGTCTTCGGTTAAAGCTACAATTAAAAATTAAGTTCATGGTGCACATATTTTGTATTTTTTATGATTTTGTAATGTGACAAACGGTATTAACATTTACATAGTTTAATCATTATTGTGATATCTATCTAACGATTGCATAATATTTACATTCCAGAAAAAACGTAATTAAGTGCTGACGACGCCTTTCTGAAATAACCTAATCAATTACTTCATAAAATAATGATTATGCTGTATTTCAAATGAGTTGTGATATTGGTGTCGCTGTAGATATATCATTGACAATTATTTGATGTTATCAGTATTACGTTAGAAACATGTGGCATTTGTAACTAACTTCATATCACCAGTATCACCATATGTATATGGATCACTGAAACCAGTCTGATATCAGTATCACCACTAATTGATATATGTACATTTGTATGTGGTATCACTGTCAATTGATCTGATTAAATCTAACACCATATATAGATAGATAGATATATATATATATATATATGTTATTGGGAATAGACCTGGTATTTAAAACAATTGCACCTGTAATTAAAATGGTCGCAAACCAAGATACCAAGATAATTTTTTAAACATCGCATCAAAATGACACAGGAAATAGTAAGTGCAGTCTGGCCATAACACTTGTCATAATTTTATATTTATCGCTTTACTTATTGCATATCAATGTAATAGTCGAACAACTGTTTTGTCGGTTAGAAAATATTGAGGCAAAATTTAACTTTTTTTTTCAATTTTCAAAGCATGTTTACTGTAGTACACCTCTTAAGACGAATTCATCCTTTGATATTTTAGATTTTACTTC
Organism: Bathymodiolus brooksi; assembly: GCA_963680875.1. Taxonomy (NCBI): domain Eukaryota; kingdom Metazoa; phylum Mollusca; class Bivalvia; order Mytilida; family Modiolidae; genus Bathymodiolus; species Bathymodiolus brooksi. Next base: position 104,369,082 of record OY804576.1, read on the forward strand.
CGTGTCTAGTGGGGTTGACAATCAAAAGCTGTCTTTGCTCCAACATGTTCCGATCGAATTTTTAATTAGATATCATATATCATGATATTCACCACAGTTTTTCTCAAATCATACCTAACATTACAAACTATTTAATTTTGTACTCTGTGTACACCAGAAATCGATGTCTAATAAACACTAAGATCAACCTCTGTATTGCGTGCAGCATGATGTCACTCACGACTTCCATTTCAATCACTTATTTTCATATCTAAATATGTTCGTTATGAAAATTACAAGTCTGTTATTTTAGAGATATTTTTAGATTATAAGACGGTATCAAAAGATGTCAAACTCACCAATTTTAGTTTTAATGCTATTAAAATTTGATACGTACATCAGCCAATTATTAAAAAAACCCAAAACCAGGTTATTAAGGTAATTAGCATTATTCGTTGTAGAGATTTATCAAGGGAGATAATTTAATTAGTAGAAAATGAAAATATTTTTTTCATATTTTAATTGCGATCGTTTTTTCTTATTAATCAACATAATTTTGAACCATTTGTAAAATGAATAAATGTAAGAGGTCAGACCTTAAATATATTGTGTCATTATGGGTGCTTAAAACTATTTTCGACACTATTAGAGTTATTTCCCTTGGTAACGGACACCAAACCATGTGGCGGATATTAACACATAGCGTTGTATCATGCTCGATGTGATACACATCGATACATAGGTATTTGACAATCCAATCCAACTACCATAAGGGACCGACCATTTAACTTGAAGGGGGGGGGGGGGGGGGGGGGGAGGGTAGTTATGGTTTTTTGTATCGTTCAGAATATTTTTTTCGGACAACACAAGAGTTGGAATATTTTTTTTTCCAGAATATAACATTAGGTTATATGGCAAAAACTCTGAATCAGATTATTTTTTTTTCCCTCCACCAAAATCAGAATATTTTTTTCAGCAACATTGGGAATCAGAATATTGAAAAAAAACCATACCCCCCCCCCCCCCCCCCCCCCTTCAAGTTAAATGGTCGTTCCCCAAGATAGTGGCTAAGTCGACTATCTTTAGAAATATATTGCTATGTTTATTGAATAAATTTACGTCCTCTTCTTTTTAGAAATCAAACATTAATTTTTTTTTTTGTAGTACTCAAAACGGTCTATCGAAAAAAAAAATACAAAAAATACATAAGAGCAGCCTGTGAACAAAGATGAAAGCTTGAACTCATGCATTCATGCCTTTAAACAGGCGTCTTGTCATTGCCAATCTAATTAAATCAGATGTTTTTGCATCGTTTTTCTTTTTTCTTTGACGATACACTAACAGCTTACGACATTCCGTATGGGGTCACGCCAGGGTCATATTTTCAACCGACCAATCAACGCTCAGTCTACTAAATCGTTGGATCTGAAAATCGAGCACACACCAAGAGCTGTTGTCCAATTGGTCATTATATATATAATTTTCTTACATGTTATTAGGTTAGGGTTAGGGTAGGGCTATGGTGTTTAACGCCACTGTTAGCAAAATTTTTGTCATATCGTGGCAGTCAGTTTTATTGGTGGAAGAAAATCGGAGTACCCGGAGAAAACCACCGACCTGCTGCAAGTCACTGACAAACTTTATCACATAATGGTGTATCGAGAACTCTCGCTTGAGCGGGATTGGAACTCACAATATTAGCGGTGATAGGCACTGATTGCATAGGTAGTAGTACATCCAACTACCATACGGTCACGACCACCACGGTCCCTCATATTATTGGCCAGTCGGAGATTAATGAAAGATTACATGAGATGACGCTAAACGGCATGTTGTTAGAAGTCAATGTATCGCAAAAAGAGGCAACAACCATCTAATGTAAATTAGATTGTGTCTTTACATGATCCTCACTAAAGTGATGCACACTAATTATATACCTGCGATGGTAGAATAAAATCACACTAATTTTGATTGTGTTTTATATTTGATTTGAAATGCATGCTATGGACGAAATGGAGTACATTAGGACTGAGTATACAAACTTGAACATGCAATTCTAAATGCATTACATATTAGTATGTCTTATATTCATGTATTATATATAATATATATTAATGTAAAAATCTTTATCCACAAATATCTGAGAGGAACATATTACAAAATGCAACAATTTAAAATCTTCGTATACACTAATCAAACATCCTTTCCTATACATTCGTTATACAAGTTATATATCCTGGCTTAAAATTAAAGAAAATCTATATCACTTAAAACAATAAAACATTACTTGTGTTGAAATTAATATAATGTAAAACATTTTATTTTATTCACGAAACCGATCATTAAATCAATGGGTGTGTAAATGTAGGTGTGTTAGTTAGGGCTGAAGTTATATAATTTGCATGCACGCTGTGTACATACCCACATCATCCCAACACGTTTCTTGACTTTTCATGCTGAAGCAAGGGTTTGTCTCTGATTTCAAAAAAGAAACAACATTTAAACACTTGTACTACTACGAACCGATATTCTTTTTAACCACTTAAATCCATCAATTATTTTACATTGTATGGCAACGGGACGGACATAAAGTAAGGATGCACGATAGAAAAGACAGACATGGCATTTCTGGTTACTAATTAGTATTGAATGTATCGGTTTATGTAACATGTTTAAGTCGATATTATCAATTAGCTAAGGGCAAATACGATATCTTTCTAGGATCAAATTCCCAACCAAAAAGTCATGAGTGCCACTAATGTATTCTTTGTTATTTTTCGTTAAAAAAAAATGGGGAGTCCCAAAGATATATGATAAGACAAGGATTCGCGTAGACGAGTGTCTCGAAAACACAAAATCGAAAGCACAAAGCAACAAATCTAATAAAGCATTTTATTAAACAACATATTTCAAATTTATTGTGTATGATGGTTTTAAAAACGTACTGGGATACACAATGTCATATATGTTATACGGTATACTATTTTGTGAACGAAGTCGCCTTTTCTTAAGCGAAAAATACCAATGAAATAAAACAATATAGCATTTAACCTACATTGTAAATATGATACATGGAACTTAAAAACAATTCCTAAATTAATAATAAAAAAAAAAAACACCAAACATTGGTATGCTTAACGAGTATTTGTTGGTGTACTAGAATAAAATGGGAAACTATTAAGAATAAGTAATTGAATATTAGGGGAAATACAGCATTTTAAAATTACCATTCTGTAACGATTAACAATTTATGTAATTCTAAATTGCTTTGTCGAAAAGTAAAACGGTTATCTTGAGGATGTTCAATATCGACCTAATGTCTATGTGAATGTATAATAACCTGGTACCAGACTTTATATAGATTATCAAGTACCTATTCCAAGACGTTTCGGTATTGTTAATTTGTTTTGATAATAAGTAAAAACCTAGACAATTGTTTAGTAGTTAAATATAAACAAATCAGAAACCAGCAGTAAATCTGTATTAATCAATGATAAGAATGAAAGACAAAATCACTCATGTTATAAAATTATTTTCTTACTAACCCCAATAAAGGGTATACTATACAACAATAAGAAACAACAGCATGCATTAAGCACAAAAAATAAGAATTAACAGTGGTTGGTAGTATATTTAAAGTAGTATTCTTTATTGCTTTGAAAATGGAATGCGGGAGATTATTTTTAGCTTTTAAGCATCGTTACTCAGTACAGGTATTTTAATTAAATAATTTATTTTTTAAATTCTGCTAAGATGTACGATGATAGTCCATACCACTGTTGCACTATATATTATTTACCTAATTGCAGTGAAAAAAGAAAAAGAAAAACATATTTGACGTTGTATGATAAACTAACCTATATGTAAATATCGTTGTTTTCCCATGTCATATTTTGGCCATTGTAGGTCTGAAAATTTGTCTTGATCTGTATCTGTTACTGGGTAATTTGGGTTCCTACAACAAAAAACCCCAGTTAAATCACAAATGGAAGAATGGTTAATTTACAATGATGAATATCAAGTATACAGTTAAATAATGCAAGAAAATACAACAGCTTAAATACAGTAGGAAGAACAATGTCACGGAACATATAAACCTGTATATTTTTCGATGGAACAGATACGAGAATATGACGTTATTAGCTACAACATTTACTGACCCAAAAAGTTAAACATAATTAAGCAATGGAATCATAGTGTGGGTTATTAATTGAATAACGGAACATAATAGCTATCAAAAGTAATACGCATTGTGTCACAACGTCTCGGTAGATCATATAGTAAAAGCACCCACCAACCAGAAAATATTTCTAGTGGAAACAAAATAAAAGATCCACTTGATGAAATACGGGCTTGGTCTTTTGTGTTTAACGTCACTTTGAACAATATTGCAGTTATACCGTGGTGGTCAGTTTTATTGGTGGAGCAAACAGGATTACCCGGAGAAAACCACCGATCTGTCGCAAGTCACTGACTTATGAAATACGTAAATGTATTTAATTACTGTGAGTGTGACCGCTCAACCATCCATGACTACATCCCTGAGTTTCACACAGTTAAGTATCAATGCTGTGATGGTAAACATTGTACGACCGAAGGCAAGTCCGAAAAGAAGATTTCTTTACCAAAGTCTTCGATATTTCTATATACAGCAATAAAATGTGAGATAAGTTGTAAGAATCTTCCTCCAAAGTTTGGCATAAATGTTAGTTTACATTTTTTTTGTAGGTTATCGTGGTTATTAGATTGATGGATTGACAAATAACCAACAGTATTATGTCAAGATATACCCGCTATCATATCAAATAGGTTATCACTACATAAGTAATTTGTTAAAAGCTGAACAAATGTAATGGTTGGGGAATGTAGGCTTTATTTGGATGAACTCTGTATTTATTGAATGTTGTTAATTCTGTTTATTTACACATACATTAAGATTTGCTTATATGTGTTTGGTTTCCTGTGTCATTGTTATTACTTTGTATTCTCTTACCCAGATTTTGCAAAGTTTGTCCAGAAGCGCATTACGGCAGCGCTCAGCTTTTTCTCGTTCTTCGTATAACGACTAGGAAACGGCGAAATACCATCAACTAGGGGTGCTCCGAAAACGTATGGCAGCTCGTCTCCATGGACACCACTAGACCATTGAGGGAAATCTTCGGACTGTGTGGAATACCCAAAATTGTAAAAGTATGTGTCAGCACCGCTCTTCGCATGCTCTTTTGCCATTTCTACCATTGGAGCTACGTAAAGTCCGTCACTTAGCATGTCCATGATATTATCCCGTGTCGAATTTCTGTCTTGCTCTTTATTCCATTCCGTGTACTGGAAGTCTATAATTTCGTATAACTTTTGCCTATGAAATTTATATAAATTATGTACGAATGTGCGAATGATTTGAGCTTTTCTCTCTTTTGTGATGCCTTCAACCAACTCCCGTTGTTTTAGATATGAATAAGCCTCGTTCCGAGTAACTCCAAACATGACGGGAATTTGAGAAAATAATGTATCCTTTTTATTCAAAAGTTCTCTAACACCTTCAGGAAACATTTGATCATTGCCAGGTGTAGGTGCAAAGCAGGAATAATATTTTGGAGGTAAAGGCACATGTTCTACAAGTTCGGTGGCCGTTTTATTACGCAGACAGCTTACCAACTTCTTAGAGTCGCTTAAATATTGCGAACAGTTAACATTAACTGCTAACCACTGAGTACATGATACAGCATCAAATGATATGGCCCAAGGACTTAGAGCGGATCCACTCTGTAAAATGGCTCGTTGAAAAAGTCTGGCTGCAATAAAAACAACAGTAAAATTGTTTTCAAGATAAGAAACAAAAATGCAATAATAACATTAATTTTTACTTTAATTACAAATTGTTATAAAATTGATCAATTGTTTGTTTCAACGTTTTCATTACTCGAAATTTATCTTGAACAAAAATACAAAAAAAAAATCAAATGACACATTATTTCTCTTTGTGTGTAAGCTTACATACAGCTGGTATAGAGGAAGTCAGCATTTACCATCATAGATTTACACAATTATAGTTTTTATGTTTCACAGTCAAAGCCATTATTTCATGAGTGGTTCTTACAGTTGTAATAATTGTTTTGGTCGCTACCGGAAAGCTGTAACGGAAGAGACGTTATTTTCTCTCATTCTCGATTTATTTCTTTCTTACAAATATCAATTGTTAATGTATTTTGGTGTTATCAAACCAAATAATCATAAAAAATATCGTTTACCATGGTTACAAATACATCTCTGCATGTATTATGATGTTTCGGTGCTAATATTGATCAACTTTTAAAATAGTTCGCGATAAAAATATATTTATTCAAACCAGTCAGTTTTCTTATTATAAGTTCACTTCTAGACTGTTCTGAATATCGTGAAACGTTTTAGCCAAAATACTATTGCGCTTTAGTTTGTTTGTGTGTTTGATAGTGTTTAACGCCACTTTCAACATTATTTCAGTTATATCGTGGCGGTCAGTTTGAGTGGTGGGGGAAACCGGAGGACGCGGAGAAAACCACCAACCTGTCGCAGGTCACTGACAAATTTTATCAGATAATGTTGTACACCTCGCCCTGATCGAGATTCGAACTCACCACATCAGTGGTGATAGGCACTGATTATCTAGGTAGTTGTGAATGCAACTACCATACGATCACGGCCACGACGGCCCCCTTGTTGCGCATTAGAGAACGGGATATCGTGAAATTGGTCATATGTATTGACATGCTAGAGTTAATATTTTGATCACATTTCCAACTGCATATTGTATAGGCATAGCCTGTTGCTTAATCCCATTCAAACACAACTACTTCATATTGTATAGGAATAGCCTGTTGCTTAATCCCATTCAAACACAACCACTTCATATTGTATTTATTTCTAGAAATTGCGTGGAACAAAATATAATATATGTATAGAGGCTAATGAAGGGATAGGTAAGGTCAACACCTTGATAAAGTTGGAGCAGCTAGTGTGACGCCATGACACATCAACAGGCCGGGATTATTCCAATACAAACTTGCAAGCTAATATCAACCCTGCTAAATTATATGTCATAATATTTTAGCCACAACTGTGATATAATAATGATCCGCCATTTCTATGTGCGTTTTCATGTTGTTACTTATATTTCATAAAACAACAGCTGTGCCATTTTGCGATCACCAATAAGCGACTCGCTCGCAAATGACGTACTTGCTAGATAGTATGACAGTCTGTTCTAGTCTGATAACAACCATGACCAATTAACGTCTTGCTAATGAGTCACTAAATAAAGATCGATTCGCTTATAATGAAGTCGGTTATAATGACAAATTGGTTACGGTTCAATATGAACATATTAGTTCTGCCTATCAACTTCGTTGAGTATATAGAAGGTCTGATTATATTGGAGGTTGGTTATTATGAAAAGATGTCGTGTCTCCTTTATAAGTCCACTAGACTGTTATTAGCATACGGTATAGTACTAGAATGTTCACAACGGATACGTCATAGCCATGATATATAAACGTTTCGCGACTCCTTTAAACTCCTTTTTAAGTCAACTATACCGTAGTTAGCATGTGATATGTAACTAGAATGTTCACAGCGGCTACGTCATAGCAATGACATATAAAGGTCTCGCGACTTTTTAAAACCCCCTTATAGGTCGACTAGACTCCACCTAGCATAGGGTATATTACTAGAATGTTCCCCATGACTATGCCAGAGCCATGATATATAAATGTCTCGCGATTACCTAAAAATCCATTCTAAGTCGACTATGTACTCTAGTTAGCATAGGGTATATAACAAGTGTTCGCAAGGCTACGTCATAGCCATGGGATATATACATCTGGCAAATGAGCTACTTACTGGATACCATGGGCGACAGTAATAGTATATTAACCAAGGCTGCACCATAACCATGACCGAAAAGTGTCACTCTATTAGTATCACCACCAAAGGCACCTATATTTTCATGAATCCAATTTATTACTGCAAACAAATCCCATAATGCATAGTTTCCACTGGCTTCCTGATCCCCTGTACTTAAGAAACCTGAAATCATTCATTTAAATATGTTAAGGAAACAATTTAACAGAAAACGTGTCATCAGTCATCGCCTGTTAAAAAACTTTTAAACACAAAAAAGAAACCTGATAATTAGAAATTGGAATTCCACGTTGAGGGTATTTACATCAATGGAATACAACAAATTGTCATATGGCAGAAGTTTAAATAGAGGGAGAAAAGAACAAAATAGAAGTGCACAAGCCATCATTATTGATTCATATTCATTAAACTATGATTTACGGTGAACGGCTTAATCTAATCATCGTCCAGATTCGGTAGTGAACGGTTTGGTTTAATTATCCCTCAGATGCCGTGGCCGAACCATGTTAATGCCACATTTCAGATGTTCAACAATGTAAGACAATCTTCTCACACCGTGTTATCTTCTGGACATAAGACAGCATCTAATAGCATGTCAAATATAATTATATCAAACAGACGTAAAGTAGACACAAAACCTTTTACTTGTTATAGGTTTACAGTCGAGATTTTGTAATATTTATTTTGCCTGTGTTATGAAAATATGAATAAGACTCCCAGGAATCAAAAGAGATCGATCATAAAGGATTATTATATATTTAAATACAAAAAAGTTCAATAAATATATACTTTGATAAGCGGGATTAGATTGACATGCCGCACTATATGGCTTGTTCGAACAACTGGTATGGTTCTTTCGTTACTCTGATTCCACAGTTGAGGTTGATTTAATGTGGGAGAAGAAATCATAATGGTCATTGAAATACATTAGACAACTTTTCTAATTGATTTCCATACCTGACCTGACCAGCAGATTACATGTATACATATATTCAATGGACGAATATCAACCGATAAGCACCCCCCCCCCCAACCCCACCCCAAAAAACGAACAAAAAAACAACCCCTCCCCCCATTCTGATAGATTGAAAACGAGTACTTAAAGATATCAAATACTTTGCATTTTTAATTTCACTTCTCATAATGCCTTATTTTTCTTTATTGTTATAATACAGATAAAGCATATGCCTAATAAAAAATATTTGTATCAATTTTAGATTTAAATGCAGATTGATTGATTATTGTTCATCAAAAATGAGCAGTTTATCACCATATTTATGACGAAAATTGCTTTACAAAACATATATATTGTAGGTAAAAATGCGGTAATGACGATTTAAAGACCTTAAATTATATTGGTTTCCTATCTTTTGATTAAGAGCTCTCCTGGTAAAGATTATTACAGAAACGCAACGTGTGCTCGAAATTAGATATCCACTTTTTTTAAGTATGAAACCAGTACGCTATGTAGTAGTAATTACAAACTATGAATTGCCAGACAATTGTCGTAATACCAATTTCCATTGCACAAGTTTCTGATAATTTGGGTAATCTATATTTAAAAGTGTTTTGTCTCAATATTATAACCATACATTTCGTAATCTGTTATTAATATTGTACTTCGTTTAATGTCGGTCAGACTTTCTATTGTACTTTGGAATTATAGATATATATGAAAATCTGATATAACAAAGAAAACAAGTCGAGGTAAGTTTCGCAAAACAATACATGTCCATTACTGTTTGACATATTTTGTTAGAAGGAGATATATAAAACGTCAATAAAATGTTATCAAAATGGACATAGTTCTAAAATATTTTATGGTGTTGCATTTCCAATTACTGTGTGGTGCTTTCTTTTTTACTTTTCACTTTTGTGTTTCGTGGATCTTCACAAACAGGAGAGAAAAAAAGAACATCTATAACCAGTGTTCAATAAATAATCATCAGTCACATACCTAAAACCCCCAATCTATAATTAACAGTCACAACTATGACTTCTCCATAACTTGCGAGTACACTCCCTTCATAGGCATTTCCGGTTCCGATTTCATATGACTCACCATGGACAAATACCATCACAGGAAGTTTTGATGTGTTGTTCCAATCTGAAATAATGGAAAATAAGAAGTTATTATGACATACTAACAATGAATCGATTGGTATGAATATTTAATTCAATGTGATATACAAATGGAGATTGTTCAATCATATTGCTGAAAGTTATTGTAACTAGAGTTGGAATCATAATTTCCCATTAATATACATGTGGAAGAAATACGTAACGTGTTCTATTTGCAATAATAATTGTCTGATAAATTTTACCAGGGCGAAAATAGAAGGCACAATTTATAGATATAATGTTCGATTGTGGTTCAACATTAATAAACCCTTGGTTCAATTCTCTATTACAGTTCTAATAAGGTTTATATGTAACATTTTCGCGGAAGAACTGGAACAATAAACAGCATGCTGTATTCATATATTAAATATCTTATGACATTCAGAAAATGGCATTATGACATGAAGTGAGGTTCGTGTCAACCGAACTTTAGTTTTCAGTGTAGTGTTTTGTAGATCCCATTTGTCCATCTTCCTTTGGCCATAGCATTGTCTGTTCCTTTTCGATTTGATTTATGACTTTTGATTACCACTTTGGTATCTTTCAACCATTCTTATAAATAATAAGTGCAAGCAGAAAGTAGCCTATTTTGCAATTAGTCTTACAACATGTTAAAGCATACCATATGTATTATTATTCGAATCAAGTAATAAAATTGTGACTTAGAAAGGATGTTGTTTTATTGGGAGAACCAAGTGTATCCGAACTATGAATAAGTTAATGTTGTACTGTCTCGTGTATATTTCAACTTAATTCGACTTTAAAAGCTATGAAGAGAAAAGTACAATGATGTGTAATGTTATAGTTCTATTTAACCACTTGAGTACAATAGAATAAGAATGATCTGTCTGAGCAAGTCAAACTGTTATTATGTATTCTTAAAAACTCTGACAAATACTTAAATAAGTCTATGTACTAGTACAGGCCAGTCAATTATGGCGAGATTAAATTGCTTGTATTATCGTTTTTCTTTTGATTTCCTGATTTCCTAACTGACTCGTCTGTCTGTATGATGTGCGATATTTTTGGATATCGGTTTGATTTCATTGCGCTTAGAGATTGCTAAAAGATTAAAACCTTGAAATTAGTCTATCATCTTATTTTCCCACACGATCGTGTTTTATGCTTCTCAATTTTACAAAAAAGAGAACACTGCTTAGATCAAGTTTTTGAAGCATGCCTGTCTTCGCAGGCAACAATAGAGTTAATGTGATAAAAACGTAGATATATCTAATTTAGTGTGCACGATGCGTTTCTGGAATAACATTCTTCGGGTACGTTCAAAATAAATAAAATTCGGCTAGACAAATAATGTAAAACTATTTGGGAGCAAGAAAATAAAAGGGTCTAAACAGGATAACCAAATTCGGCCACAAAAGAAGGGACAATGAGAGGCTTAGTTTTAATAATAGTTACGTTGTTCATGAACTGCAAATTTTGTATATTTATTTTTGTAAGATATGTATTGCATGCTTGGTATTATAATTTGACAAGCCAAGTGTTAAAACATATTCAGTCATTGTTATATTTTCTGATAATCCTTATTTCTGTCACATAGAATTAATTTCTATATTCAACTTTGCTAATAGTAGAAACGTGAAAACGTGAGAAATTATGTTTTATAATAGGACTATGATTGATAATATTGTGAATTCCCTGATGTAGTCAACAGCAGTTTGTACTAAAAACAAATATGCCACAAAGGAGCTTATTATTGGTAAAATGTCTGAATTAATGTTCGCGGCAGTTGAGTAGTTTTAGTTAATTAGCTTCTAATTCAAAATGAAAACACTGCAGTTGACGTGCTAACTTATCTTATCGCTTGCTTGTTAGGACAAACACAGAAACATTTATCGAATGCTGTTTTAAAAGGCAGAAACATTTCAAAATGGATGTGATTAACGATTGGTTGTATTGACAGAAAATACAAACAATATTTGTTTGAAGATAGTTTGTTTTTGAACAAAGAAAAAGATGCATGTTTGATACACACAGTTTTAAAAATATGTATTACATTACCCAAATTATTTTTTGTTTTTTTTACCCCTTTTTAAAGAAGCTTGACATTGGGTTATGTTTAAAGTCACATTGCTCATATACATATGGAAAATGAGTTTTTAGTGTGTAGTGCATAGAATCGATGTGTTCTAATGGAAAACGTATTAGAAGTAAATAAAAAATAAAAATGTCAGATATATATAGACACGACGAGACACGATGGAAAATTGTCTTTGATATTGCAGTCTGAATTTCTTACTTCTATTGGTAACGGTCCTGAACCACTTTTTGCGAAGCTAAGAAAGACAATTATACGCTTCTTTGTGATCAAAAGAAGTACTGTTGTTTTCCAATAAACTGTGACAAGTAAATAACAGCAAGATTGGATCATTTGTGCGCTTGTGATTAATGGCTGATTAGACTACTGATACAAGATGATAGGTACATTGATTTAAACAAAATGTTAAAAGGAATGGCAGACTTATACATGTATAATTGGAGTTTCGTCAAATATTCCCTTTCAAAATAGCTGACAATATCACCAACTACAATAACACTGACATGAACTCCTCGTCTGGGTATCGAACGTTAAATACCCCCTCCCCCCCAAAAAAAAAAAATAAATTCAATCCGGTGAAAATACAGGCACAACAATGTGGTTTGGTTAAACCTGACTTGGTTCCATATTTTCTAAATCCGTAATTACACTAATATTGTTTTCTTGATTTCCCAAACAGTGTTTATAGTCTTTGAAGTTTATAGTAGTAAATATCGAGTTTTCGTTTTCTGTTCACAAATATCAACATATAACTATTCTGTCAAGCAAAATGAAAACCAATTTTTCCTATGAACTAATTTTTATATTTCAAAGAAAGACTCCGCAAAAAACAGCAGGAAATTCCGAAAAAATCGGTAGACTGAATAATTTCTTGACAGATATTAATTAAGAATCGATGTATCTAAGAATTTAAAAATTCAAATCAGTTTGATACAGTTATCCCGAAGAATAGTACATATTAATTTTAGTACATTTACGCTAAGAATATATTGTTTATTGAGAACAAAAATAAACTTAAAATTCAAAAAAATTTCAAACTTACTCGAGCTTAATGGAATGAAAACAATATATGTCCACATGTTTAATTAATGTACACGCGTAGAACATGTTTGAAATAAGGTGAATAGAACCACTGAAGCTAAATATAGCCGTCATCTATTAGAATATTGAAAAGGGTAAAAGGTTTGTTATTGGTAAGATCATGACATTGAAAAGCAAACTGGCATAACTTTTAAAAGAATATGAAAAAGATCTCCTTTTAGAACTCTAGAGGCCATACTGTAGATTAGATATCGAAATGGATAAAACAAAACATGCACCAAACACATGTAAAGATATCGAAGTTTTGGTATTACTTATATATAGGGAAAACAATATGAAAGGAACTGCCTACCCTTCCGGAGCACATGAGTTCACCCTCGGTTTTTTAGAGGGGTTCGTGTTACTCGATCTTTAGTTTTCTGTATATGTTTTGTAGATCGTTGTTTGTCCTATTGTACTTTTTCTTCTGGTCATTGTGTTGTCTTCGATATACGGATTCTGATTACTCCTTTGGTATCTTCAAACTCTTCTTTTAGTAATTGTAAACGATAAAGCGCTGATTTATGTATGAACATTAATGAACATGCACCAGCATTAATAATAGAAAGAGTTGTCTCATGTTTTGCTACTTTGTTTCTCTCTCTTTCACAAAACATATGGTTTAGTAAAGTGTGAAAAGCTGCTTCTTATGTAGATATTTTAGCAGTTAATGTACAGTGCAAAAAGGTTAATCGTAGAACATTACTATAAGTGAATCATGTTAAGTAGAATTTCACTAGTGGCACACCATCTTTTTATGTGTATAATGTATCTTAGCAAAATTAATGTTGTTCGTTATCTGTAAGTGGAATAATTAAGAGCATCTAACCAGGGTTAAGTGAGGCTCTTCGTGAAAAATCACCCAACATACTTTTGATCTTAGATTGCAAAGTCTATCACAGTGAAACACAACTCTAAGCATTCAATTGCCTTTTATGTAATACATAACCTAACAGATATTCTACGGGATCATAGTTTAGTCATATGAAAGTATGTGACGTAACAAACACATTTTGTGGTTATTTTTATTTTCAAGGACTGTGATTAAGTCATCGGACACGTGCAAATATTAACAAACATATCTGTAAGTTCAATACAAGAAATGATATGAACATTAACATGATTATAATCTTGAATTTTGGGATATATTTCAGTCCTGCTAGAGATAATGCAATCATTTAATAGCGATTACAAACACTATTTGATATTTACCTAACTGTTCTTTATTAAAACAAAAAAATAAAAAATTGAAACACAAAAAATACCATATGTCGGAACAGTTCAAAAATACAATAGAACAAGTGTAGAAAGAGGCAATATCGATACCCCTAAGACCTAACACATCCTGGGTCCAACATCGATACCCCTAAGACCTAACACATCCTGGGTCCAATATCGATACCCCTAAGACCTAACACATCCTGGGTCCAATATCGATACCCCTCAGACCTAACACATCCTGGGTCCAATATCGATACCCCTAAGACCTAACACATCCTGGGTCCAATATCGATACCCCTAAGACCTAACACATCCTGGGTTCAATATCAATACCCCTAAGACCTAACACATCCTGGGTCCAATATCGATTCCCATAAGACCTAACACATCCTAGGTCCAATATCGATTCTCCTAAGACCTAGCACATCCTGGGTTCAATTACTTCAATAAACAATTGAGAGGTTAAGCTTTATTTAAAACATCACAGGTAAACTAAAATCTCCAATAACCGCTCCACAAGTACATATAGCCCAGTCTCATAACAATATACGATCCTTTCGCGTGACACGCGTATCAGATTCACTTCTAAAGTTCTGTTTTCTCATCTGTTACATGTTATCTGGAAATCACAACAGAAGCAAAAACAGAACTGCTCGACTCTTTATTCATCAAGGTGTATAGTAAAGTTCATCAGCTAAGGACTAACTATCAATCAGATACAAGAGTAAAGTTCATCAGCTAAGGACTAACTATCAATCAGATACAAGCAGAAAACTGACAGATCATGGATAAGTATTGACAGCAATCTAAAATAGTTCTCAAATACTGATCAATTCATGTTCTGACATGTTTGTAAAATTAGATATTTAGATGTTTTGCTCTCATACAAAACAAGCTGTAATTCACATTAGTATTTAACTGTTATGTTATTGACTTAAATGCCAATAAAGCGACTCTTACATGTATACTATGTAGATTTACAAGGCCAGTAGGGACTGCTCGGCAAATGTTGATCATTGCTCGTATTGGCCAAGTTCCTATTCGACCTGTGCAGCATTCCGGTATGCATGACTATGAAATGTTCCTAGTGATCATATAATTACATGTAAGAAAGATTGTTGTCGCTTTTTTTTATTAGTTTTCTCAGTCTTATTCTCCTCCAGCTGCATTGGCCTTCACAACCATAATACGATCGATACAGAAAGCATCGCGTAAATATACCATGCTATGTCAATGAATCGCATTACAATATGTATGCATATTATGTTTTTATTTCAAACGAGATTTCATTTTTCTGATTTAGGATTCCTGTTCATCTTTGTTTTCATTTGTATATGGTTTCCTCTTGTATGCATGTGTAAGATGTTATTGTTACTGCTTTGATATACAATGGGGTGTCTAGTAACTGTTTTAAAATTACTAATGTTCATCGCTAAGTTAGCACATTTTGCTACAGTGAATAAGCCAGCGCTTAACGTCCAAAAAGCCAAAAACACAAAATAGCTATCTCTTAATAATACTAAAAACAGAAAAGTCAACACAAATCAGATGTTTGAATGGCATGAATTTAGTACGTAACCTTTCATTGTTTCACTTATTAAACTCGTGCCAGGATGATATATTTTGGAGTCTATTCAAATAAATCAAGGATGATCTTGTCTTTCACGATCAAGACAAAAGGCGTTTAAAAAACAGCAAAAGAAATTAAATAATTCATTTTACATGCCAGAATATTATTTGTTCTTGTTTTATTTGTAGAGTTATAATAGATCGAATATGCACTGTATTATTAATTGACCAATTTATCTTTACTATCAAAAATAACACAGTTTGACAGAAATATTTCTGCTGTAAGATTACCATGGTAAACTTGCACGACTTTGTTACATAACAGATGGTGAAGATTTAAATAGTGTATAAATAAACATGAGGCTAGTTCTTTTTTTTTAATTAATGACACATGGAGCAGTGCTCAAAACCTTCATTATACAACCCATATTTTCTTATTTCCCGGGAGTGAACTAAATGTGCAACTATCATGACAACTATATAAATTTGGAAAGAGTTAGAGATGCTTACAGCCAATTAACTCATACATTTACTAATACTAAAAAAAAAACCAATATATAAGCAAATTAGAGCAGTACCCAAACCCTTTCTTATACTACCCATTTATAAAGAGTGATATTTTCTTATTTCCCGAGAGGGAACTAAATGTGCAACCATCATGAAAACTATATAAATTTGGAAAGAACTAGAGAAGTTTACAACCAATTAACACATCCCTTAACTAATGTTTAAAAAACACCCAACACAATATAATAGCAAACTGTACTAAGCTGCATTCAACTGGCAACCAGGTCTTACATATACCAATAATAACCAGAAATGTAACGCCGCCACATTTGTGTACCAGTTCAAAAACCAGGACCTGGATTTCCAACGTCTCATGTCGTTGTCCTTTTTGTGTTCAATGACTTGAAGTGAAAGGTGATTGTTCGCTTTGTTGATAGTTGTGGGGTTTTTTTTACCATTAGTGTAGATTATTATTTGACTTTTTGACTTTTTGTTTTGGTCATTGTCTGTCCTTCTTCGATTTACAGCAAAATGGGTAGAACATACAGGAATTACTGCTATTTACAAAATTTTGTTGTGCCTCAATTATATTGTTGATCCACCAGTTGAACAAAATGCTAGGTTTTAGCTGGGTGATGTAACATACTCATATTGGCCTATGTCTAAATTAAACTTCAATTGTTTGTGGTGAGATTCTGTTTTTTTCTATTTTCGTTACCATCTTTGTTGTGTTTTTGCTTTGTTTGTCTTCGTCTTGTATATCCCAAGTTCCCAGTTTCTTTGGATTGTCCATTTTTGATTGTCCCTTCGGTATTCTCTAACGTTTATTTAGCTACACATGTTAATAGCACGTCTGTCCTGTCGTGATGTACTGGATTATTAGTAGGGCAGAATAAAAATAAAGTAGTAACGGCTAGCCAACATAGAAGGTCAACATCTTTATTTCAGTTCAACAAAACGTTTTGAACAACAAAGTGATGTTAATTACAAATCTCTCACGCAAACAAAAAAATTCTCAGAAGTTAGAGAAATATTTGATTAATATAAAATTAACTATATAATTGAATATGGGTTTACACACGATTGCATTTGATTAAAGTTTACTTGGGGTTTAATTCGATTTGTGTAGCTGTCTGATGAGTGTTTGTTAAACTTTCTCTACGATTTCTAAGATAATGCAATATTTATTGTTTGAAAAATGGGAAATTAACATTGGGAGATAGTTGAATAATTGATTACAATCAAATTGAGCAACAAAATGTCTCTAGGAAATATCATATTGGTAGATTGTTCTTTTATTATTGCGTATTCATAGAATACAACATAATCATGCATTTATTTACTAATATAAGGTTACAATATAAGTATATATTAATTTGAGTAGTACAATAAGAAAAGTTACCAAAGGGGCAATCAGAAGCCGTAAATCGAAGTTCAGACAATGCAATGGCCAATAGAAAAAGGACAAAATGACAAACAAATATCTACAAAACTCTACATAGAAAAGTACAGATTGAGCTACACGAACTCCACAAAAACTGGAAGTGAACTCAGGTGCTCAGGAAGAGTTAGCAGTTCCTACTCCAATAACAAGAGGTAAGCATGAATTTTATTTTGTACATATACATGAATAATATACTTGTATATATATTTTGTATTTGCTTAAGTGTAGATGTAATAGACTTTCATGTAAAATATGGAATATATATGCATGGAGATGCAGAAACATAAAGACAGGCTGCATTGATTTTGCAATATTAGCATATCTGAGTAACAATCAGAACAACCGATCTGTATCACAAACGTATTATTCATGTTTAAATGTATACGTACCTTCATAATCGGCTAAGACCTAGTTCAAATTATGAAAGATGGTTGAAAGTGGCACTAAACACCATAAACCAAAACCTAGTTCAAAGTGGTTTGTAGTCGTTAGGGCATTTCATATCTTTATTAAAGTGAAAATGTGAAATGTGTTACATTTCTTTTAATGCTTGCCAAGAATGTTCAGTATATCAATATGATCATATGAAGTAGAACAACATTACATTCAGTTTGTCATACGTCGTATGCAGGTTATTTGAAAACTCATATCATCATACATATATATTTATTTTTGTTAAACAAAACAAAAATGTTGAGTAGGCTTATACTTATCAAAAAAAAGTCAGAAGTTACACAAAAAGAACCTACGAAATGATAATAACCCATCGTTGAAAAATGTATATGTTCGGTGAAGCATAACTGATGGCCAAACAAACTTCCTTGATGAAGTAAACAGGAAGGTGCCAGCTACAATGTTTTCATAGTTAATGAATGTAACTCGAAATAACGCGACAAGAGAAGTTTTTTTCACGGCATTTCTTTCAGTATAATAGTTCAAAGTGCTATCTCTATTTACAGTTTTTGTATTTATTTCTACAGAAACGTTTCAATAGCACCCATCCATTCCAAGTTAGCTAGTACATTCAGTTGATAGACTGGATGCGAAAATAATTTTCAGAAACACGAATTATGTTTGTCAGATGTTAAGCTAGTAGAAATGTTAAAGCTCTATAAACGTTAATGGCAAATCCAGACACGATCTGACTTGTTTCTTAACAACAGTTTTACCAAAGAACACACATCAATATTGGCATTCTTGGAACGTTTAAGCCTTCAAGAATTCTTTTCAAAGACATCGAATCTCTTCGTTGTACGACGTTAAAATGCAAAACTCAATTTGTTATTCAAAATACAAGAGATCAATCTAAATGAAACAGTCGTATTTGAATAACCATTTTATCGTTTTTCATTAAGTTTCATTGTACCGTGGCACCTTAAGTTAACAAAGTTGTATTCTCTGAAGTAAAGGCATTTACCTTTTAAAGAAGGATAACGACACAGATGATATATCTCTTATTGGCAATTACAAACAATAGTACAACTTAGACAAGAATATTTGAAACTTCTCATGATATTGCAATGTTCTGTTGTTGTAGAAACGATTTCATTTTTTTGTAATACGTAGAATGTCACAACGTCAAGAGGAGCATACACAAGTGAAATTCAAATATCAATTATACACAAACATTGCAATGAAACACTAACATCAATACACAAAGAGGTCGTCGTGGTTGTGATCATATGGTAGTTGGATTTACAATAACCTATACAATCAATGCCTACCACCACTAAAGTTGTTTGTTAGAATCGCGCTCATGGTGGAGTGTACTTGCAATAGGTCATTGACTTTCTCCTGGTACTACGGTTTCCTTCTTCGAAAAAAATGATCGCCACGATAACTGATATATTGTTGAAAGTGGCGTTAAATACCACAACCCAACCCTACCCCTCAATGCACAAAACAAGACATGCAAATTACATCACTACATAACTGAACATAGTCAACTTAATGAAGTTATAAGATTATATATGGTTCCAATATGGCGATGTTTAAGATTACAAAGGTTTCCTTCTGACGGAATTACAGATTAGAGTAATTCCACATGTGGTGGAATTGTAGATTAAAGGGGTTTTGCTTTACAGCGGAGCTACACATTCATTAGAGGAGTTTTCCTTTGTGGAGATTAAGGTTAGATACCTTGCACTGATGGTAGAGATTAAGGTTATAGAGACATTACCCCTTTGGTGGAGATTAAACATAGAGACGCACCGCTTATGACAAAGAATGAGACAAGAAACGTTTGCTTTGTGGTGGAGTCTGAGATTAGAGACGTTTCCAATTTGACGGAATGTAATATATTCACTGAAGTAAAGACATTCTCTTAACTTTTATATAGGTCGTACGGGTGCACATTTTTTGTATTTTTAGAGAATCCATTTTAATGGTAAAATATAAACTTGTGTCTTAAGGTGTCAATCTCACTCAAGCAGAGATCAAATAGCCTATTGTGACAATCCCACCAATGCCCGTGGGTTTTCTTGTTCCAAAAGACTTCCAAATTACTGGCCATCCAATCTTTTGATTATGATCGCACGTGATGTAGGTTATTCCAGAGGCACGTAGCGCGTACTAAACGAGACATCTACGTTCTTTTTAAATTGTTATTTCTATTCTTCTAATTTCTAATGCTATTTTTGTTGCTTTTAATTTAAACCGTTTCATTTATTGATATTACTATATAGAACTGTAACCGTTGTTCCTGTAATTTATAATACCTTCTTGTGTGGATAATTACAGAAGAAGCAAATCAGTGTATAATTCTAATTTAACATGCAAAGATGTAAAAGATATATAATTGGAATTTCAAAGTACAAAAGGTTGCACAAGTACTAGTATATACAAGCAGGTGCAGATGATGTTATAACCTGGAAGCTATGTTATAGTGAAGAACTAATTAGGGGGTACACCCTTTGATTTACAATTTATATAAATGTACATGTATGCACCATTATTTATTGTGCAACATTTGCTTTATCTTCTTAGCTAAATATACAAGTCTTATGTATGGAAATTTGGAAGCTATGTTATAGTGATGAACTATTAGGGGATGCATCCTTTGGCATACAATTCATATAAATAAACATAAATGCATCATTATTTATTGTGCAACATGTGTTATATCTTCTTAACTAAATATACAAGCCTTAAACATGGAAATGTTGGTTTAAGATGTTCTGCAACTGCTGTTTTAAACAAGTGCAGCGTTTTTGGACTTTAAAATTCCATTTATATTTCTTTTACCTCTTTTTATGTCAAATTAGAACTACACACTGACTCGCTTCATTTCTAATCATTCAAACAAAAAGGTATTATACTACAGAGACAACTGTTGCTTTCAAATACACCACAAACAACCATGTTTCGTTGGTTATGGACAGCCATTTAATTTGCAAAGACTATATATCGATATTACACTTCATAACCATTTCTCCATGTTTGTTGCTTTAGCATTTTGCACCGTAAGCACTTGTTCTGATCATAGTTCTGTGATGTGGAATTCCTTTACTGCTAAGTTTCTGGTGTTATTCCAATTTTGGTGTGAAATCTTGTCCAATAATAGTATCGATATCATGCTGCATTGGTGTTCTATTTATCTATCCAATTAATGTTATTGTGCCTTGTAATAATTCCATGTGGAACCGGAACTGCTATACCATTCCGGAGAACGTGAGTTTTTGATGTGGTCCTGGTTGCTCAACTGGATTTTTCTAAACTTTATCACGTTGATTATTATTTGTCATCGTGTCCATTACCATTTCATGGCTGAGAGTTTTATGCTCTCGATATTGATGTACGATTTTTTTTAATATATCGGCTAAGATTAAATGACACAAACATGAATACCACTCCCCCATAAATGTGAAACTACGTTTCACGCTACTAGTTATTTCAGCTCTACAACAATTTTAAAATGTCACTTCCATTCAAGGTCTGCATACGATTGCGTAACTCCACGATTTAATTATATTTTATGAGAGTATCAGTTGTTCCTTAACACAGTAATATTCGTGCCACTTTCACAATGAGACCGTATTAGAATTATGGACAAAGAGCAACAATTGAATGCACTGTCGTTCTGAATTAAGTTGTAAATGTATTGATTTTAACAGCTTTCCTTGGTTTTTGGATTGAAATAATGAATTAAACTAAATTAAAGAAATTAAGTGAACGAATTACTGTTTTATAGATTAGCTGGTTTTAAATTAAATTCATTTCATTAAAACATTTTGTTTCTGTAACAAGGGTTAATTACATCACGTGGTATCAGTTATTGCTCTGGAGAACTTATTCAAATGAATTGAAATTTAAATTTGAAAGTGTGTCAATTAGAATTGTCAGGTTTTAAATTGAAAATTATCACATAATAAAACTAAGTTCTTTTATTTACACAAGCAGGGGAACTATACCAGTTGTTTGTTAGCCTCCCTTAAACAACGTTCTATAAAACATTATACAGAAAACTAAAGACAGAGCAACACGAACCCCACTACAAACACGGGGTGAACCCAGGTGCTCCGGAAGGGTTAGCAATTCCTGTTGCACATGTGACACCCGTCGTGTTACTGTTAAACGACACGAACATCATATGATAAGGCTAGAACTAAAACTGTTAGTTGAAGGATGTTTTTAACATGTCGGTCAGACCCCGATAAGTTGATATAAAGTTTTTTTTTTATCGATTTGTCAAAGAATCATTACAGCAGACAATATATCAAACCTCTGAGACACAAAACAATGTCATACAATTAATTTTGCAATTACAAAGGTAGATTTATTCATATTCTACATGGCATACGAAAAACATTTACCTAGTGCAGGTAGAACGAATTAATCTACTATACATTTGATGTACAATTATATGTCTTAAACCATTAATAATCAAAAGGACAAATATCAACTATACAAACGGAGTGGTCATTGCTGTCCAGTAGTAGAACTAACAATTTATGTTAGCCACAGGTCACCCGCTTACAGCATATGAGTTCCAATTCAAAATATGAAAATAATAAATTTGCGGAAACACTGTTTTTACTTCCTCATTTTATTCCTCCAATGTTTCATGTATTTCTTGCAAAAGACAATGAGAAAAAGATGAAAAACACCCATCTGCAAAAACCCTCCCGTAAATATTTTAGTATACCATTAGTTCATGTATGTTTTGAATGTTTCCCCCAATGTTTCATGTATTTCTTGCAAAAGCCATTGAGAAAAATATGAAACATCTGTCACAACCTCACTGTAAAATTCGAATAGATCATTAGTTGACGTATGTTTTGTACCTGTATTTCATACGTCAATGGCATACATAAAACTCGAGTACCACAATTTGATGCCACCCACCCTTTATCAACCATAAAATCCCTTAAAATCCATGTATTATCAATGGATACATTGGTATACTAAAAGAATTCTGTCGAATACATAAAGTGTTTTATAATATCTTATATTTATATCCATGGTATGCCAAAAAAAATATATACGATTTCAAGTTTTAGTGATATACATTGTATATCTATGTTTTACATTAATGATTCATTGTTATGCAATGATGAAAAACTTTAGCCATATTTCTTACTGACATCTGAAGACCGAATATCATTATCAA
Organism: Bathymodiolus brooksi; assembly: GCA_963680875.1. Lineage (NCBI taxonomy): Eukaryota > Metazoa > Mollusca > Bivalvia > Mytilida > Modiolidae > Bathymodiolus > Bathymodiolus brooksi. Next base: position 104,392,563 of record OY804576.1, read on the forward strand.
AGACGGCAGATTGATATCTTATCAAACGCCTCAATTTCATATATTGGCGAAATGGAGCCACTCTTCAGATGATTAACATACAGGGCATAGAGAAACGCTATTACCTCCATTAATCACTCACTATCTTTATTATACAGAAGATATTTTTTGCAATCTCAAAGAAATGCACATCGAAACAGAATTCGTCCGTAATGGTTCATATACGAAACTAATTGTTTGAATGCGAAAACAATCTTGTAACCTAACTAGAGAGAATATGTGAACTTCCACTTGTTATTAAAGTGACATTATCTGCCAAAATCGTAAATTTTTGTTAACCATAAAAACTATCAGATATGATTGATGCCTTAATAAAACGTGTTTCTGTAACTTATAAATGTTATGAAATGTACGCGCATCGGGATAAAAAGGTGCAACTGCTCGTGTTTTGAGATCGATCAAGAAATGGACGCCATCTTATTAATTATCGGCATTGTTTACGGAGTTGCGGAATCGTCATTAAATCAGTACAACAATGCACTTATTTCTTATTTTCTGTGAATCTGCTTTTAGTCCGCGTTAATTACGGACAAAGAACCATGCAAGTTTGCAGTTAATAAGCGACAAAATACAAATTATTCGTTTTTACCTGTCACTAGTAAGGTCAGTTGCATACGGAGAAAGCGAGGTCAAATTATTTGCTTGCAAGGAAATAATAAATCGATGGTTATTTTCGTTCTCAAAAGGCGAAAAGTGGTACGATAAGCTGTTTAATGTGAAATATTTACCTTTCTTTCATCATTTTAAAGCTATTTACCAATTTCCAAAACATATAATTTTTTGGTCAAAATCGTAGCTAATGCCGCTTTAAGTAAAACATATAAAATACATTCTTTCCATTAAATAAAATGCCAATTAATATATAAGATATTTATTTTTTTCATAAACTAATCGATTTTTTGTTGCAAGGTGCATAGCTCATGCCAAGAGAACATCGAACGTAAATACACGTAACTATCCGATACCTTAAATATATCTCATGCAATGATTGATTGTTGTTTAATGGCCAGTGAGTAGTATTTAAATCATATTCATGACGAGAACAAATTTACAAAGGAAATTATATATTTTGGTTTAAACATTCACAGAGCCAATGCAAGCCGTTTTCAAAAATATTATCTTGTCGGCGGGTTTTAAACCAACTTCAATTATTACCGGTCTTCACATTCATTTAAACAAAATCAGACAGACATTGGGAAACGAACATGACATTTTGACAGGAGCAAGATTTCCGCTTGATAAAACCAATTAATAGATGGTCAAATAGACTCATATCTCAGAATGATGGTAAGTAAAGTACCAGTGATTTTGTGTTAGACAGTTGTATAGAAATTATCCTGTCATGTTTTGTCATGTCGTAACGGAAGTAAATGTTAGTTCACAAACAGAATAAACAAGCTATCGGAGACATGCATGCAAGGCAACCGACTTTTATCTGAAATATCCAAGTAGTTGTTCTAATAGTAATGAAACTGACGCTGACATTTACACAATAAACATACATTAACTTATAAATGCTTTGAAGTAATTTATATAAGGTATTTCTAAAAAGAAAAAAGCATCAAATATATGCTAAACGCACACCAACTTCGCATTTTGTGAAGTAATACATCTTGTAGACATGCATTTTGCACAATGATAAAATAAATAGCTATACACTCAAATTCGTTTTCTCATAGATCATATCTATAGATATTAAAATAATTGGTAATATCATATCATACTGTCAAAGATCTAAAAGTACTCTAGTGTGGTATTACTAGAAAATAACACGAACATTCTGAAAGCTTTTAGTTGTTTTGTAAACAGCTAGAAAATAACACGAACATTCTGAAAGGTTTTAGTTGTTTTGTAAACAGCTAGAAAATAACACGAACATTCTGAAAGGTTTTAGTTGTTTTGTAAACAGCTAGAAAATAACACGAACATTCTAAAAGCTTTTGGTTGTTTCGTAAACAACTAGAAAATAACACGAACATTCTGAAAGGGTTTAGTTGTTTTGTAAACAGCTAGAAAATAACACGAACATTCTAAAAGCTTTTAGTTGTTTCGTAAACAGCTAGAAAATAACACGAACATTCTGAAAGCTTTTAATTGTTTCGTAAACAGCTAGAAAATAACACGTATATTCTGAAAGCTTGTAGTTGTTTCGTAAACAGCTAGAAAATAACACCAACATTCTGAAAGCTTTTAGTTGTTTCGTAAACAGCTAGAAAATAACACCAACATTCTGAAAGCTTTTATTTGTTTCGTAAACAGCTAGAAAATAACACCAACATTCTGAAAGCTTGTAGTTGTTTCGTAAACAGCTAGAAAATAACACGAACATTCTGAAAGCTTTTAGTTGTTTCGTAAACAGCTAGAAAATAACTAAACAGCTAGAAAATAACACGAACCACCAGTTCAATAATTCGCTTCTTACTACTGCAACAACATAAGATCAATTATTGTTCAGAGAACATCCATTGAGGAGAACAAGCGCTGTATTGATAATTTTATAATCGATGCTATTTTTCCTAAAGAGAACAACCTCTGTATTGACTATTTTGTGGATGACTCTGTAATTGTCGATGAAAACTGTCTCTGTATTGACAATTGACTGGTGTCAATTAAAAAAGATAGCATGTCGCTGTTGCGGTAATTAAAGTGCATTTCTCTTTGGTTCCATTTCAGTCAATACAATCTGGGACTTTCCATACCAAATTTGTGCACTCTTTCCTCAACCAATATATCCCCTTAATTCGATTGAAGATTTACGGTTCCATTACGGGCTGCATACATGCAATATATTGTGACAAGTCATAAAAAGGGAGTTTAATATAAAAGCTTTAAACATGCAAACGAAGCATATCTTGTCTGATTGAATGACATTTGTTTGCTGTATATTGAACAAGTAAAAAGAGAAATAAACATCAAGAAATTGATCAAAATCGCAAATGACAGCAACAAAAGCAATCAAAATCTGCATAAGCAGTATTCAAAACATAAACCAAACAGTTGTTACATTGCAACAAAGAAACGAACTCTCTATAAACCTTATCTTATAGGGAATATCTATTCAACAAGCAGTACATAGAATTGTTTCTATTTATGACCGTAATAATTATACTGTCCCCAATCAATTACTGTTTACCCAGAAAATAAATGACGCCAATATCTCCAGTCAGAAGATTGGAGGAGATGTTTTTATGACATTGTAGAAAATCTAAACGAGTTCTGATCTGTTTTCCATTGTAATAACTAGAGTGTTTATTACTATGAAGACATCTATTACAACAAATGAAAGAAACGGAGACATAGAAATTGTTTTAAGGATGTCAACACTAAGCCATTTACACAATGTAAACATTCTCAGAATTTATAGATTCTGGCTGATTACCTAGTAAATATCTTATATAGTTATAAACAATATTCTGTATTTAAGAGTTTTTATTAGCTAAGGAGGTACATAGAAGGAGCACACAACAGTGAAGATAACGGGATATACATAGGAAACCATTAGTCAAAAGTAAAATAACGATTTTATTGTTATTCTTCGTCTCACAATTAACGCGAGATCTACAATATTCAGTGCAACTCGCATACAACAGAGAATGTGAATACGCCCCCTATGTGTCATATAGCTGAATGATAATTATAACTTTTAACTAATAGACACTACAAATGCGTATTATACACTACAAATGCGAATTCTGTTTGATACATGCGAGTATTTCAGTAAGGGTAAATAATTTCATGAGCACTGTCATCAGTACAACTGAATCATTACACAATATAGACAAGGAACCATCATAGGGGTATAAGAAAAATTTCAATTACTTGACAGTTTTAAACTGGCATTAATTAGGAAGCATTGAATGGTGAAATATAATGTAGAACGTCATCTATCGAAATGTAAATTCTGACGGAGCACACATATGGAAAAAAAATCTGTAACTCACAAAACCTATAAATCTTGAAGTTTTAAGCCTTAAACAGGCGAATAGGACGGCTTTATCAAGTCTTGGATACACAAAAAACAAATCTAATCATAACATTAAAAGAATAAATATCATAGAACTTTGGCACATGTCTTCCTATCCGCAGACAGAAATACGCCTATATGCTGACAGAAATACACATATCCACAGACATAAATACTTCTTTCTGCTGACAACAATACTCTATCTGCTGACAACAATACTCTATCTGCTGACAACATACTTCCTCTCTACTGGCAGTAATGTCAGGTATTGTTTATATTGTCTAATTACTGATTATCAGTTGACAGTTGTATCACGACCAAGCTAAATCATATGATATATGTTTGTTCAGATCTGCAACAAAATACAATACGAGTCTCTTGGTCAATCGATTATATTTTGATATTTCCATCTTTAGAAAAAAATGTACAACAAATCCGAATCCTATGGGTTGTTAGAAGTGAAAAACTAGACAACCTTCTTCTGTAGTAAACAAAACTTGACAGATAACAGATAATATGTTTTGTCAAATCATACGAGTATAGTACAGCTGATGACCATGAATAATAATCACACACTGTAATCTGTATAGGGCATACACTGTTTACAAACCTTACGTTAAAAATTCCATCTGCAGTTTCTCGACGAATTAATCAATTTATTTGGAAAATAACAACAGTATTCTCAGGTTGTCAAAAAAAACCCCAGACAAAGACAATGTTTACTTCTGAATCACGTGACACACGTATATATTAGTATTGTTTTGTCGCTATGATTTGACTTAGCATGTTCAAGCATTTAAATAATCAAATTTTTATAGATTTTATTACGTAACTTGGAGTATGACATAGCGACCAAGCAAACATTCTATGTATGTCTAACTGTATTAAGTTTAGATCTTATAATATATGATTTCAATAAAAATATTGAAGACAATGTTTTGCACATATCAGTTTGCTTTCTTGTACATGTCATGTTCATTTCAGAAGAGAAATAAATCAAAATATGTCGGAAAGTTATAGAATATTAATGATCACATATCACACACATTATAATGAGTTTGATGGCCGACTTTATCGTGTTTCTGACGTGCACTAGCAACGTTAAGAACATACATGATTATATGCATATGCTAATGACAAATAAATAATACGACGGGTGTCACGTGTGGAGCAGGAGCTGATTTATCTAATCTTTCTATTTTAATTGACGATTTATTTTCATTACGCATGTTTCCTTTCGATCATTGCAGAAGAACTTACTGGGAAAGTGATGCAAAGTCCTGTTCTTTTATCTTAATTTATTTTTGATATAATAAATCTGAGTGAAATGCTATATCATCAGATGTTAAGTACAAAATGTACCACCCAGATGCATGGTCATATATGCAATGAAGGTCTACAAAGACTTTGAGTTTGGTTTGCTCTGGGAATTTATAACATTATGTAAATTGCTTGTTGGTTCTCGAATATTTCATTTTTGAATTATTAAGTCAACTTCCTTTGTTTGTCTATCCAATTTTCTTTAATATATCAATGTACCTAATATCTTTTCACTTTCCTGAACTTGTTCTACAGTGTCTTGTAAAAATAAAAATGCCAATCCCTTTTCCATTGTTGTTAAGCTGATATAGGGATTAAAAGACTGGACAAAAACGATGTTGACATCTTGTTTATATCATAACAACGTCTGTCATATATTGTAGAGATCCAATAACATGTCATTTCATATGTATAATTTGATCTCCATTTTTTTTTTAGAAATTGCAAGTAGGCAACAAACTTATCTTTAAATGTCCATAAAGGTAAGGAAATGTAAACAAACGGTTTTATTCTCATCTTACAAATAGTAATACTATAACCTTTTAAAAATGCCCATGTCATTATAGGTAAATCTTTACATGTACACGAATCAATAAAGGAGAATTATCATTTATCTAAACATTATTTCATGTTTTCTGTGTTTAAATTGAAAGAATTTGGAAAAAAAATGCATATTCTTTTAAAAAAATATCATTTTTTAATACGAATTCTCAATGTCATTTTTGACATTGACAGTACGCCCTCATTTTAATTGCCAATAAATCGTATTCCAAGAAAACAAACTATATCCCAGTAACTTCATATTTATAAATATTATTAGTTGTTTTAGCAATCTATATTCAAAGACAAGGTGAACACATTGAATATTTCCCCCTGAAATATCTAACAAGAAAGGATTTGAATCACTTTGAAGACATAATTTATTTCTTGTGCTTAGAATTATGGAGACATTTCTTAGAATTTGTTTTACTTGAAATAAGGGTAATAACAAAATTACCGAACTCCGAACAATCTTACAAAGGGAAAGTCAAAAATCATAATTATATAAACAGACAAAATCAGTCAACAACCGGAAAACTGTGATTATCTTACTATTGAACATAATACATGTATAACTATATTTTCACCTGTGTATGAGTTTATTATCTATACAAAACGTGCTGAAGAGTTAGTTCTCATCCAGGTATTAAGTGTGTGTGTGTGTGTGTATACGCGTTAAATTTATATTGTATGTTATCCTGCCAACCCATGTTAATACAAATTATGGTTTCCAGAATTATTTCTTTATTATGCTTTACTTTAGTTGAAGTAACATTTGTTTTCATTACTGTATTATGTTGTAAATAGTAGAGAGAGGGCTAACATGCATGTAATAAATTTTTCCCGACTTCATTGCATATTTGAGCCATAAAATATGCTTAATTAGTAATACAATTTGAATGTAAATGAATATGCAAAACAAATGGAGAAAACACACTAGTTAAGGAACATCGTTTTTCTTCTTTGTTACTCTAATGGGTAATGTTAACAGCAAAAATGGTTCAAAGAGTTATATTCAATGATAGATATGTTTTTATCGATTATCAAAGTCAAAAGTGACCTGTCATATATATGCGTGTTACAGTGTAGGTGGATCGATTTTGCCTCTGTTTTTTCCGATTTGTCAATTAGATTTTGGAACTATTCTGACAGTGTGTCAGTTTTGTTTTTCATTTGATTATATAATGAAATTTACGAACTAGAAAGTATCTTTTTCAATTGTCGATTTTGTTATATCCTTGTAATATGCAGATTTAGTGGTCTTAACACGTAACGACAACTTGAAACAGAGCATAATGGGCACGTATTTGAAAGAAGTAGTCTTGGTCGTTCGTTCCATGGGAGCGGACACTTTCCAGTATTTCTAATTTTATTTTGGGGGGGGGGGGGGTGAGGCAATCTTATCTGCCGCTCATTGGCTCATTCCAGTAGCATTGTTTAACTAAATGATATATATATATAGGTAGTGGATGTGGTCGAGTGGTCTAGGGCGCTGGACGTAAGGCTAAGCGAATGGTGCTGCAGTGTATCAATGGTGTGAGTTCAAATCCCGTCGAGGGAAGAACAAAAATGTGACAGCTCTATAATATAATTCTAACACTGTTTGGTTTAATTTTCAGACGTATATATATATATGGAGTGGATGTGGTCGAGTGGTCTAGGGCGCTGGACGTAAGGCTAAGCGAATGGTGCTGCAGTGTATCAATGGTGTGGGTTCAAATCCCGTCGAGGGAAGAACAAAAATTTGACAGCTCTAAAATCTAATTCTAACACTGTTTGGTTTAATTTTCAGACGTATATATATATATATATATATATAGATTACCGTTAAACACCAATCAATCAAACACATTTTGCTTTAAAATAAATGAGAAAAATGCATAACATTATTGGTATTATGAATATGTTATTTTCATTGTACCATTTCATTTCATATTTCCATTATACTTAAGTCTTTTACGATCTAAGATAATGTTTTACATATATGTAAATCTACTTGTATAACTATATTCTGATGATTTTGTCTTATTTCTAATCTCACTAATAAAATCTGGACTATATTTGAGAGTAAAAGATTATAAGTACAATATACCTTCTAGTAAAATCACAATTTGATATGTTTTAGAGATCGACCGCCTCGTAATAGTAACATTTTATTTGGAATATACAATTGCAAAAACAGGTAAGAGTGTACGTCCACACGCGAAACGTACTTTTAATAAGGCATATTTAGAATTAAAATTGTTCTTCAGAGCTTGTACAATTTATCAATGACATCTCAATACAATCGGAATGACAAATTTTATTATCTTGCATGGTAACATTTGGATACTATTTGATTTTCGGGATCTTCACATGGAAATTCGTCCATAATCACTGCCTTCGTTCTGTATATAATTCAAAAGGGACATATGACCCCATATCCCCAAAAATGTACCAGTTGCATTTCACTTGAATGTTTGCATCAATGCAGCTGACATCATGCAAGGTATCTTTCTGGCAGCTATCGAAATGTACCATGGAACGAATATCACCCATTAGATCTTAAGAGAATACTAAATTTTAGAATTGTTCTCAACAAATTCCCGTAGAAACAAACATATTTAATTTTTTGTTTTTACTTTGTTCTGTCTCCTTGATTTTCCCTTGTCCATCCGCATAAATGCGTTGTTGTTTGAAATTTTTTATTCTACATGCTCTATATTTTAGCTATTATGAAAATAAAGTTTAAACAGTGATGGACAACAATTCCACAAATTCCAACAAAACGAACAATCACCTTTCACCTTCAACGGCGAATGAATTTGACAGTTTGTAAACATATCGATATAGATAAATGTTTGTTTCTACTCTATCAAGGTAATTCAAACAAACGTAGATACAAAAATTGTAACATAGCTGTGGAAAATTCTAAAATGTTTGAAGTATTATTATGACAATTGGGGATTCCTATTTCTTAAACACGTGTTAACAAAATTGCTTTATGATATATGAGATACATCACACATGTATTTAAACAAACAGTTACCTGCATGAAACATACATCATTCCTCTTCTTTAACTGAAATTATAATTTGACATCGAGCGCATTACTTTAAAACCCTCTTCAATTATAGCATAACGCTATACAACAATCAGATAAGAAGTTATTATAAATACATGTTTCTCACGTCTCTGACTAATATTCACACTCTCTCTTCAGTTAAAGGAGCTTACGAATTATAATTTGATCACCTACTTAAATATTTTAAGTAGAACAAGTTAGGTTATGTTTCTCTCATCACATTCTTTCATGATTAAAGAAGTTATACACAAATCAAAGATAAAAACAACCAACAAGACAGTGCAAAACAACTGAATTGGATTCAATGGCTGGTTCACTTCAAAGAAAACGCCAAACTAATTCATCAAGATATTCGAATTGTTGTTGTTTGGAATATTTGCTATAACAAAATTGACATCTAAGACACTTATATGATAATATTTGCTTACAAATATATGATAATATTTGCTTACAAATATATGATAATATTTGCTTACAAATATATAACAATATATTCTATTGAGGAATACTTCTAATATTGTATACTTATATGTATATACATGATCCGACATTTAAGTGATTTACATAATGCAACCTCTTGTTAGCCGTTTTGTATTTCGGATCATCATGTAATCCTGGATTTTTGCAGATTAGAAATCCATCAACTGAAACAAATTATGCTTACATCCGAGCTATTTTCAAGAGACTTTTCTAAGTGAGCCATTATTCAAATTTTAAATGTCATTCGGATTGGTAGTTTTTATAGAAATCTAACTCTTGATTTTCTTTAATGGAACATGCAATTAGGCATACTGAAACCGTTTTCGTCTACAGCTGAGATGGCATTATAGCCAAGCAACATCTATTCGTATTGTATGGTAGAAAAAGGAATAATAAATTGCCCTCAATTAATTGGTTTGATTAGAAATAATCACCGATAATGTTCAAAAGATTGCTAAATGAATAAGAACAGGTTACTCTGAATTGTTTACGATCATCAAGTCTATAAAATCCATTTAATTAATTGTAGAATAAAGAGTACAAATTAAGATTTATACGGTCACATAGAAAGAATTAAGAAGATTTAATCCGGAATAGGGGGCTTTAATTTTAGAAACTGCATAAGTACAATGTTCTTTTCTTTTCTAAAATACCAATATGTTTTGCTTATCTGTAATTTGAAAATTTTTGTCACTGGATCTCACGGAGAGATATTGTCAGGATCAACGAACTGACTTTAACGAACAGTATGCCGCCAATCACACTGTGATGTTACTGGTAAAACACTAACGTCAGATTTGAAGGTCTCGACATATATTATCACTAGTATCATTACTCGTCCTATTGACCTCGCTACGATATCAGTGATAACGGCTATCTCGGCCTCCATAACTGACATTATTTTATATGTGCAATACCCATATTTCAGATATTTATAGAACTTTCAAAAGACGATAGGACGTGGTAGTACCTGGATTTCTAACGTCATATGGTGTGGTCTTTTTTATGCTCAATGATTTGAGGTGAGATGTTTGTTTGTTTTGTTGATATTAATTCGTGGAATTATTGACCATCACTGTTTAAGCTTTCTTTTCATAATTTATGGTAATATATATACGTCTGAAAATTAAACCAAACAGTGTTAGAATTAGATTTTAGAGCTGTCAAATTTTTGATCTTCCCTCGACGGGATTTGAACCCACACCATTGATACACTGCAGCACCATTCGCTTAGTCTTACGTCCAGCGCCCTAGACCACTCGACCACATCCACTCCATGTTCCGTATACCTACGAAAGTACATGTTTCTTAAGATTCACATTGAACAGGATTTTGTGATGAACTTCTGGGACATTTCTGACTTACCAACAATTGCATTATGAAATACAAAATCTATATTAAGAAACATTAGCAGATCAAACCCTGCTGTTATCATCAAAACTCTTGACAGCTGGTTTTATGGTGACAAATATAGCCATTTTCCTTTTTTAGCAGATGTTAATTTAGTAAGAAAAAATCATTTCGCCAATATTATAAATCATCGAACATGTTCATTTATATCACAAAATTATTTCCAAAATGTGGCAAAATATATAATCAGCATAAAAAAGTACTTTCCAAATTATGTTTCTGAAATTCATTTGAAATAGGTCGTGATACTCCAATTTTGAGATTGCATCGCAAAACCACAAATAATTCACCAAAAGATGTCAAAGCAGTACAAAAAAGGGACGTTAAATGGTCAATTATCATTAAACATTTTCAAATAAATTTGCACATTTTGATGTGCCTTATTCAGATGTGTGGCCTAAATCCATGATGTATAAGATTTTTTTACGATTCTACACTACATGTATTTCTAAAAATATGCTTCTGAATAAATAAGGGTAATAACAAAATTACCGAACTCCGAACAATCTTACAAAGGGAAAGTAAAAACTCATAAGTATATAAACAGACAAAATCAGTCAACAACCGGAAAACTGTGAAAACCGTAATGACCCTGACTTGGTATAGGCATTTCTAAAGAAAAGGTGGGTTGAATCAGATTTTAAAGCGCCAAACCTCTCGCTTTCATTACGGCTCAAAGGTTCCGGCTGTCACTATAACAGTATTTATAACAATACTGGAACAACATAGGTAAAATAGTTGTCAAAGTAGAAATGAAAGTAGAAGCATAGACGGGTACAACAATAAGTGATGTACGGTCTTTGATTTAATATGTTTACCCGAGTTTCTCTTTGACCGTTGTATTGTACGTCTTTCATCAATTCACAGCTTCTGATTACCCTTTTGGTATCTCCAAACCCTTCTTCCATTTGAAAGTGTTAAGAGTTATGGTGTTTAATGCCAGCTTCAATAATATTTCCGTTATGTCGTGGCTGTCAGTTTCATTGATGGAGGAAACTGGAAACCCGGAGAAAACCACCGACCTGTCACAAGTCACTGACAAACTGTATCACATAATGTTGTCTCGAGCACACCTCGCCTTCAGGAGGGGGATTTGAACTCACAATGTTAGTGGTGATAGGCACTGATTGTATAGGTAGTTATACATCGAACTACCATACGATCACCGCCATTTGAAAGTCTTACCATTTTCGCTTGCATCCACGTATCTTCGTGTTAAACGTGTGAAGTTATATATACGTGTAATTGGGGGTTATAAAACATAGTCAAAAGAATTACATTCTAACGGATATTCAACAGACAAGTTAAGGTCCATTTAAATACCACACTGCCATTATGTCATAATAATATAACGTTGTCTGAGAAAAAGAATTGCTTTCATCACGCACTTTTATTAAAATATACTATTTTCATTTAAAAAAAACCGTTTCTAGTTCTATTAAACAAATTGTATTTTATTGGTCAGTTCAGGAAACGAACATTTATCTGGAATTATTTTTTATGGCTTCAATTATTTTTTATCATTTACACGCAAGTCAATTTAAATGATACTATGTTAGCTGTAGTAATTGAAACTACATATCAAAGCAAGTTATTATTTCATAATTACGTCATAAAATTGGTCATTTCTATGTTTTCGCAAACGATGTTGCTTTTTAGCATGGCAGCCATATCAGATCTAATTAAAACAAATTTCACAATGCTAATATTCCATCTTTCCATGAGACTATTTTCATTATTTCAAATACATACTAAAACACATTTAAATGCAATGAAATGAACAGTAAATAATTATAATTAGTGCATGCTGAAAAACATTTCAACTTTTTAGATGACGTTTATAGCATTTTTGCATGACAGAAAAAACTATAAATGGAAAATACGTTGGATTTGAGATGTATCTATCAGAATTATAATAATCTTCTAACCACGGAATCTCGAAGGTGGGAGAAATCAGTAGCTTTTGAAATTAGTATCTGATTTTGTCTGTTTATATACTTATGAGTTTTGACTTTCCCTTTGTAAGATTGCTCGGTAATTTTGTTATTACCCTTATTGATTATTGACACGTTTGATTTCTATTACCCCAAAAATAATGGAAATAATTAAATTGTGTTGAAATATTGGCCCATCCAGTTCAACACAATTGTTTGTAGTTCAACTAGCACATGTAATAATAAGAATGAATACACTCCCTTCTGATAATCTTGTAATGTGTAGGGGAAAATATACAGATGACCTTTTCACATAGTGACCACCATAATGAAAAAAATATATAAATATACAACATATAGATTAATAGACCCTACCATGTTCATTTTCCTTCAGAACTCATGTTTGTATTTTCCATCTGTCCTTTGCTGACGTGGGATTAAGATATATTACTACATAACAATACAAATGGTAAAAAAAAACGTTTGTAAAAATGAAACAGGTTTCTTTGCAAATAATACCGATTTTGCAAGAGCGAAATACATATGAAAACATTATTACTAAAGTACCGGATATCATATCTATATATATATAAAGCCTGTTAGATTAACCGCCATAAACACTTATTATATTACACATTGTCAAATATTGCGAATTGATAGTAAACTGAATGCCCTCATAAAGTACGGACCTTACTGACAGTCCATTTTGTAGGATATTAGGTTTAAATACAATACATCCATAAACCAAAAAACGCAATAATAACTCTTCAGCCACGGACTTCAGTATGATTGCCTAATTATTGAAACACTTGAAGATAGACATGAAGACTTTAGATACTAATAAATGATATAGTACAAACGGCAGCTTTATTTTCTAATATCTAATTATGTTCTAAACCCTTAACGGTTAAAGAGTTTTGGACATGATTGACATGAAATCACACCAGTCAGTCTCCTACTCTCACCTACATAAATCCTTTAAGTTGCAGCCGTGCAAAAAAAATCTTGCTTATTTCCTAGAACGTGTTTTCCTTAATTTGATAAAATCATCTATTAAATGTTGTAAGTGAAATTACTTTTTTTTTCTTCTTCTTCTGGAGGGTCAAACAGAGGTATTATCGCCTCATGACGCCATCAAATATAAAGTGCAATCTTGGCTTTAGACTGTATCACACAAGTAGATATGACATACTAATATAGTTGCTGATTGCAATACAGAGGTCGATATAACCTTGGCTGGGTATTTTAGACAGACACATTAAATTATAAAAAAAACATATCCCGAATTTCACAATCAAAGAACTTTCACGGAAGATAATGGTGCTCCCACAATAAACAACTAACCGACATTACACTATATCTAATATGTGCTATCCCATGTAAACAGAAATAAACTGAAAATATCACACTTAGTGCTTTGAATCCAAGATACTGCAAGACAAAATATTACTGTGATTTTTCTATTATATGTCTGATATTCAATTTCCATACTATCCCGAAGGTACACATGACACTGTTTGGTATCTACAGTACTCCACAATATATACAACTGACATTTCCCTTCCGCCATTTATGACGTCAGCAAGACTTCACAATATACAATGCGATTATTATGCTAAACAATTATTTTACAACCGTTGTTGTTCTAAAGATTCCCATCCCCCATATTGACAGTCGGAATACTCCCACAAAAGAAAGCAAAAAATAGATTCTCCAGCACCATGTCCATGTTTTACTTCCATATTGTACAACACAAAAAACCTCATTCCCTATGGGTAAATGTACGTAGTAGTCACACACAACACATAAAATTGATGTCCAACTGCTACATATGCTAACACCCTTAATACATGTATATACACAAAACACTGATAAGCCCATGTTCCATATTTGGGCACCTATAGAGAAATATCGATATGCATCAATCGGGTGCACCTTTTAGAAGAGAAAAACGACAGTGAGCTGTTAAATGTAGATATACCAAAATGTATAAGTCTTATAGAGACTTAATAATTAAATTGACATTAGAGTGATATACCACACTATTGGCACAGTTCAAAAATCTAATAGACAAATCGTAGAAATAGGCAAAATCTATACGGGCACAAATAACAATGATGAGGTTAAACTGGTTTTAGAGTCAAACTAGAGAAACTATTTCCTTCAGATTGGCAGTTGACAATTGTATTACAGGACAGACAGAACACCATGCTACAACAGAACTGGAGAGAGAGAGAGAGAGAGAGAGAGAGAGAGATGACCTAAAATCAGAAAATTACAGGTTTTCGCAATAACATTTTACCCATTATTTATTTGCAAATTAACGATCGATTTGTTCGTGAAATTTGAATAGAATTAGAAATTGTTGAAGATTTTCTATCATTAACAGTAAAAGCCGATAGAATAAAATGAACAGTGGTTATTACTACCTACTTCAAATGTCAATTAAGTTACATTACGAACTTTGGTCATAGCATTTTTCGACACTTTATTTACAAAACAAAGCTAATCAGTGTTTAACGATGTCTGGATTTATTTTCATGTCTGATTGATCAGCCCGTCGATTCGACCAGCAATCAACATTGAAGATATAATTATTTCCGGAATAAATGACTGAACAGTACTGGAAATTATGATTTAGTAATCGACCCTTCTCCAGGCCTTATTAGACATATATATTGTACAAACGATGTCCAGATATTAAGGACATTCGCATACCTAACCACTAACGTTTTAATAATATTTTATTGTTTTCGACAGTATCCCCTACCGTAATAGACTATGGCATATAATCATGTCATTAGCATCCATTATCACTGTTTTCTCAGGCAGTTTTATTCCGAACTGACCAAAAAATAACGGCCATTGATTGACCACTCTATAACGATAAATATAATGCTATATTTTCTGATGGAAAAAACCTTTTAATATGGTTTAGCTTCTCCCGGGTCCTCTAATGATTAAGTTTCGTGTATGTACACGGAAATTGATCTATGGACAAATATAAACATATTTAAAGGTCCGTTTTATTAAGTCAACGGAAACAATTCCGTATAATCTAGGACTTCTTGTCTATCAAAGAGTTTTCATCCTTGCATAGCAATTACATTCGGGAACCTTACTCTAGGAGTACGGCTTCTTATGAATTCATTGTAATTATATTTTTATGCATCACGAAATATGAATTATTGATCAATTATTTGTTGGTATCCGGAAAAATGCCTTTCGTCACAAATAACGTGTACTAATACTTCACGTCCGTATTCATAAAAAAAACGTAGATTGTAAATTGTAAAAAACAAAAGTAGTTGAAATATAGATACACCAATTAAAAGAAGTGGATGATACAGGATTATATTGCAATGTGTATACACGGAAAAATCATTCTACATTCTAAAAGAAAAAATATTTAAATGCAGTTTCCTTTATAAATTAAGAGATCAGATGTAAAACAAATATATGCGAATAGGAAAACACAAACAAACAAACAAAGCAGAAAAAAAATAACAGTACAAAATAAAAAAAAAAAAAACAGACAACCCTCAACTCGTTACGCTATGGACATTTACAATTAGTATGAAACGATTCTTTGACACGCTTCTCTTAATTTCTGACTAGAATACATATTTTACGTCTCAAATATAATGTCACGAGCACTTATTACATTCAGCAGACGTTTTTTCTAATGAGCGCGAAGTATCAATCAGCAGGAATGGATACAAACAACATGTGGGTATAAAGAGTAACGAATTGCCTTAATTAACAATTTGTCTTTGCTAAACATATTCATTATTTTATGTATCTTTACCTCCCTATCTTCTATGTGGAGGAAAAGAATGAAGTATTTATGTTGCAGCAACGACAGGTGCTGCATGCTTTATTTCTCTAGTTAAACTCTAAATTCGTCAGCCTTAAGAACAATCTCTAAAATAATGGTTGTAAGGCGTGTATAATTGGTTCAACAAGCTTTGTGTTTTCTATTTTAATCTTAATTTACAAGATACACTGACTTACACATGTAGATGTGATGGTTCATGCTTAGTATAGTGAGGAAGCAGTTATTCGAAAACTATATAAGGATTCATTGCTACTTGCTACGCGCGTTAAAACAATGAGATATTTGTAAAATGTTGCTGACTTGATAATTGTCATGTGTTTTTCAACAAATTGACACGAACATATTTATAATAATACAAAAACGTTTTTTTCATATTTTATAGCAATGTAAATTTTCAGAAAAAAACAACAAAAAACAATGAAAACATTCAAAAATAGAAATACGTTATTGAGGAATATACCCATGCATAAGAACAAAATAATGCTTTCAAATCTTATATAATAATATTCTGAAATAGTACTGTATATGTTTTGATATACATTCTAAAATTTTGCTTTCAATAAACGCGTAGTTATGTAAAAATCTTGGAAGGATCTCAGCACGTACAAAATGTATAAAGAAGATAGCGGCGGATCAAAGATAACAGGGTATTTTTTACATTTCATGTCAGAATGTGACGAGTTTTATTTTATTGGGGGATGAAATATACAAATAGCATAACGTATTTTAACAATCAATCTGATCAAAACGTGGGCTTCCTTTTAATATCAGACTCTTTGACACTGATTCTCAGTTTATGTGAAGTCGAACAATTTTTGTAACTCTTCACATTTGTATCAATGTTAAAGGACTTCAGACTAGACGAGTTGAATGCACATAAAATATTTAATGGCTGGAAAAATGTATCGAATTGATAAATCGGCTACCATTTTGCAATAAAACCAAATGAATATTTCACCCTACAAACACTGTACTCGCTGAAACAATGACATTTTCTGCTAGAAAATCATGCCAATAAGTCATTATGATCGTCAACGCGATCCCAAACCTTTGATCACATTACTGTAACATATCTGACGTGCCCATAGAGAGTATTAGAACTCTGATATTAAATCAAGTATTTGCGAATACCATATTATAATTGATGAAAAATATCAATGTTCCGAATGAATACATCTATAATCGGATTAATACAATACAAAATACGAGTAATACAATTTAATTTACATATTCCTATTTACATAAACAAGCTAGATGCTAAAATCAAAAGCTATCCTGATTAAAACATATTTAATTAACAATGAACCTGGTCAGGCAACGGCCGAAGAGAAGGTCAGAGACATGTGCTATTTGAAAACAAAATACAACCAAATAATTAAACACTGCACAACGTGAATGATCGTTGTAACAGGAGAGCAGAAAAGACAAATATGATAGTAGGATTTAATTTATTATCATTTCATTATAAATGTACTTGAGAAGAAAAGACTTACAGACCAAAGGGCTAACCAGAAGTCATAAATCAAAGGATAGACAATACAATGAACAAAACACAAAAGAAGAAAAAACAACAAAAAACAAATAATGGTCGACAAAACGCTTTACAGAAAACTAGATTGAGTAAGACGAATTCCACTACAACCCGGAAGTCGAACCCAGGCACTCCGGAAAGGTAAGCAGGACTACTCAGTTAGATTATGTGAGTTCAAAGACATATTATGCAATATTTTTAGACATAACATGGTGGTAAATATATAGGCAAGATAAACTGACAAATTCGGGGTAATCCACAAAGATTGAGCAAATAAGGGTAATAACAAAATTACCGAACTCCTAACAATCTTACAAAGGGAAAGTCAAAACTCATAAGTATATAAACAGACAAAATCAGTCAACAACCGGAAAACTGTGAAAACCGTATTGACCCTGACTTGGAACAGGCATTTCTATAGAAATGGTGGGTTGAATCAGATTTTAAAGCGCCAAACCTCCCGCGTTCATTACGGCTCAAAGGTTCCGGCTGTCACTATAACAGTATTTATAACAATACTGGAAACATCTTTTAAATGGGAAGTTGTATCGAGTATGATATATACTAATTAATACACCTCTATGCACCTTATTATTTGTCAATCAAACATTAAAAGAAATACAGGTAGATGATAATTAAATAGTATCGCGACATTAGATGTTTGTCCACTCATGTATAAAATTCAAGAAGGTTCCATTTAAAATAAAACCTCGTCGACAAAACTTTCATATTAAGGCATCGGGAACGCTCGTAAGATTTTATAGTTACCATTATGAAATGGCTAAAAGTAAAACTATTTCCGAATCTCGTAGAGACGTAGTAACTGTATCATTGTAGTATCTAAGTGCATTGACCTTGACATTTGTGATATCACATGATCAATTGAATGCACTTGCTTGACCGCATCATTTCACTAACATTGGAAGCTTGCGCCCATAAAACTAGCTTATTCCCGACACATTTTATTGAAGTGCCTATACCAAGACAGGAAAGTGTGCGTCATGTATTTGCGTGTTATGGCTGACGATGTTGTCTTTTTCTAAGATTGTTCTATTTGTTACACAAACATGTTTGCTTCTATTGGCCATATTCTGCTTTCAAGTTAATTTCTGCAGTAGAACAAGCATATGCTTATCTTTCATGTTTCTAAAAATAGCTTCATAGTTTCTCCTTAAATATTTCAAATATTCCTTTTTCATCTTCAAGATTGCCATAGATATAAACGATAAGAAATATTGAAATAGATGCAAGGATAATGAACCGATATTTTCTAATTAAGAAAAGCTTGAAAATATCAACAGGGTTATATCGAAGAACAGACAACACAATGGCCAAAAGAAAAAGGACAAACAATGATATACAAAACACTACACAAAAAAACTAACGATAGAGCAACACGAACCCCACTAAAAACCGGAAGGGTTAGCAGTTCCTGCTCCACTAGTGACACCAGAACATCATCTCATGGAAGTCACGTGTGTCACCAGTGTGCGTAAATAAATACTATTAAAATAATAAAACATGAACACGTTACAACACAAATGAGAGTAAAGACGAACTGAACATCGTTTTCACGTAGAAATCGCAGCTGACATTACAACACGGAACTAAAAACGTGAAGGCATGTAATTTGACAACATGAATAACACAAACCTTAATAAGAGGACAGACCCAAATTACACAGAAAGACGAACACAATTTACTAACAAAGATTACACAAGATGATGGTCACAGATTGTACTGAATGGCGAACACAGTTACCTAGATAGAAGAATGAAGATTAACCAGGAAGATTAAAACCGATTACACAGGAAAAGAAGCAAAGTACATGGACACCTGATGCCAGATCATACAAGAAGATGACACAGATTGAATAGAAAGATAAAAGCTGTTTACAAAATAAGAAGAACATACATAACAGAATACAGATGAGCCCAGTCAGAGGATGTTTTATTTAAAGGGAAGAACATTAACAACTGTCAAACGAAGATGTAAACAATACAGAAGCCATAGAAGAACACGATCTACATAGGAAGCAGATGCTCTTTTTATATTTCAAAAGATGATGCACTGTTTTAAATATTCCAATTAAAAAAAAAGAAGACTGGACATGATCGGATATTTAGGTATTTTTAAGCTGTTATGATGACTTACAGTGGCTATTATTGGCAAGCTTAAGCCAAATACATATGCAATGGTTTCCTGCTAGAATATTACTGATTAAATCATGGTGTTGGAGTTTAATGGATTACCTGATTAACAGATGACGAAAACAAATCATAAACTAGGACCACCTTCACAGGAAACCGATTTCAATTCCCAATCACGAAGACTTTTATGTATATCATATTGTTTGATTCATTATTACACTAACAGTTACGTGTATTATTCGCAGTACATATGAACATACTCATGGAGCCTTGTAGTATTTGTAAACTCGTAGTAGCACTTGTGGGTTTCAGTGTATCTATTGTTAGTTGGGAGTATCATGAAGATTATCAATGGTGCATTTAATTGCTATAATTATAATTAATTTTTTAATGACCACACACAAGATCATATTCGTGTGCCCATTATTTTATGTTATTCATTCTTACGAATCACCCCTATTTCAGCGATATTCAGAAAGGGATACAAAAAACCACCCCAAAATATACCATTGATAACTTACCTGTCGTTGGAACGTTTATATTTAATCTTAAACAATCCTCTGTCGTGTTCACAGTGAAAGATGAAACATTTTTAATTTTTTCCACAAAGGCAGTCGGCCATTGCCTTCGTAATTCCTTTTCTTTAATTTTACGTTGCGGACATGTCGCAATTCTCGTTTCATGAAATGTTTTTACGCTTTCCCAGCGTTCCTTAGGCGTGTTTGGAACAGAAAATCGGAGTGAACCGCTACGCACTGATGCAAATTGTAATCCGTAATACGCTTCAACAGATTTCAAATGGTAATAAGAAGGCATTTCCACTAACAACCCTCTCATTTCACCATAAGGGGTAGTTATTTTAGAACTTCCTATATGTTTAATCGTAACAGGTGCTATGCAACCGCTAAAAAGGCCAACAATCAAACACAATATTTTCGTCAATAAAAAATTCATATTTCCAACTTCTTACTGTGCGCTAACAGAAGTAATCTCAAAGAATAATGATTGGCACTTCTCATCTTAAATGAGGAATCAATTAAGATATACTTCAAAGTAACGCAACCGTGTCATAAAACTATAAACTATCTCTCTACCAATGTTCATCTTAAAATCCAATAATTATTACGATCATCATTTTCAGAATAGAGATTTCAAACACAGAATAAGAAAACAGATAATAAAGGTTATAATATCTCTCTGCTGTTGCTATTGAACGACTTACAAAAGTTAAACAGTTAGTACTATAAAGCATCTGGTGTTTTAATCACCCGGGTAATTTCCTTACAGAAGCGCATGCGTTGATAAAAAATAAGAAAACACATCCGTTTTGAAAAGAAAACGAAAAGAAAGAAAGTAAAGTTGAGAGAAAATTTACTTGTGACTTTCTTCTAACACATAAATCGATCACATCCCCTGGTGTGCTACATTGAAATAGCTATTATTGACTCTCTGATCTATAACACGGTTCTCTCTTGATGATAAAGATCTCTTGTATCAAAATGGGGTGAATATTGAAAATGTCATTACTTTTCTCAATGTCTGCTGAGTAACTTGTTTCCAGAAAGACAATTAGGCAAGCCTTCAATTTATACAATATTGAAACGTAATTATAGGTCTAGGATTCATTAAAATCTAGCTTTTGAAATCTTGAAGTATTACGTGCAATACCTTAAAACGATAATCAAGTTCTTTAATGACAGGAAAATTCAGGCTTTTGAAAATTCGAAGTGTTTAGGTGCGGAGTGTAAAGGAGCATACATCTTAATGATATACAATTACTATCTTGATCAATTTATATTAAAAAGCAAATTACTTTTCTATTGTACTTTTAAGGAAATAATATAGGGTGCTTAAATATGGGATATTATTGTAATACATGATTAAGACTAATAATTCAAAAGTAGTGATATAAATGTACGCATAGAGATAGGAATATTGCTTCGAATTTGTGTCTATGATGAAGGTTGCATTGTTGCTTAGAAAGGGTGTTTGTGAAATGTTGCAACTGAATTCAGGATGTAAAACAATATCTTACATTACTGTAAATATAAGGCGAGTCTTTTCAACTTTACAAATAGGTAAAATTACTGAAAAACACAGATATGTTTGACAAAATGTGCATGCGTCCTGCATGAACTTTTCGGTGTATGCTTGCTAGGGAAAAGGGTATTGCAGAATGGGGAGTAAATACAATAAAAAAGTTGTTAAAAAATAAATCCTTTTGCATCGCCATGTGCAGGGGAAAAAAGTAAAATTATTGAATGGTGACATGTGATTTGGACAAAATATACAACTGAAGTGATTGTGAAAAAAATAGCTATATTAGTGTAATATATTTGTTTGTCTCGCATTGTCATTAAAGATCTTTATTTTATTATGGTTTTGCATAAACCTTATTGTTTGTCCTAACATTGGAACGAAAATGCTCCACTATTAAAACGGACAAGATCACGAATCATAAAAGGTTCATACATATGTAAGCATCCTTCATTTCATAAGTCGTAGAGCATTGCCTTGACAATATCAAAGGTCCATGGAGCAATGATCATTTTCCAAAATGTATTTTGCAAAAGTAAAAAGACAAACGATGAGATAATCTGTTTTCAAAATACATTTTGTAAAATTTATTTTTCAATCTTAACTTTGTTTATATATATATATATATATATATGATGGTATGACAGGTATATGTAAATCAAACTACCATGGGATCACGACACAGGATGTCCACCATAATTAAGTACAGTATGTGTCTTCTTTTATAATGGACAGAAATTGAAGCACCCCCATTGAGAATGCCTTTGAACAAAGGCGTCACAATACCAAATAAATAATCTATCAAGAAAGACAGCTTCTTATAACGCAATTTTGTTGAAGTCAATAGGACAAAATATGATTTGACAAGGAATAAAGAAAGTAGATTTAATAACGCAACAAGATATTTTAATGATTTTTTATATAGTAATAAACAAGGCATAATATCATTTTATAGGACGGATGATAACTAATATGACACTGTTTAGTATGTAAATGCAAAAATGATTATCAAGATTTACGTCACACAGATCTATGAAATGATGTCAGTATTGATGTAACGTCGTTTTAAATAAGTTAAAACGTCTACTGTTTTATTTTTGCATCGCATATTATATCTACATCAAAACAAACACACTGAACAAACGTTGCTCAGTGTTGAAAGAAAAGTCTGAATATACCAAATGGGCAATCCGAAGCTGACAAATCGTAAAAAGGTCAGACAATACAATGGAAAAAGGACAATCAATGATCTACAAAACACTACACAAACAACTAAAGATCAAGCAATAAGAACCCCACTAACAATTCGCGATGACCTCAGGTTCACCGGAAGGGTGAGCAGTTCATGCTCCAGTAGACGTCACGTTACACTTGTTACAGATCCGGTGATAAGTCATGAATGAGGAAAGAACCGGATTGTGATTACAACAACATATATCCGAGGTCATTTTTGACAGAAACGTTCTGTAACGGAAATCTTACAATATACTGATAAGCTTTTAACGAGAAATTTTAGAAAGAGAAATTGCTTGAAACAATATTATATCTTTGCGTACAGTAATATATTCATCCTTAATATGTTTGTAAAACAAAGTTTTGATTTCTCTGTAGTTCTCAAATATTTCAGATTTTTGGCATTATTCTTCACTTTAACAAAATATTTTGCTATACAAATAACGAGACAGTTTATCCATTTTTTTGTCTTCAAAATGTTATGTAAATAGAACAGAGTATCATCAAACTTATAAACATCAAGACGATTCTAATTAATATAAGAAATCATGAATGCTACTGAGAAAAGAAAACAAAGACAACAGCTGCATTTAACTTCTCTCAAACCTATGTTTTTGTCTAATATAATGTAAGATAAATGTTAAATACAAATATATATGAAGTAGGTTGCCAGCATTCTTGGTCAATGAAATGAAACACTGCACGATCGATGCCGTCGACCAAAAGGTCTTTCATATTACTTAAAGAAGTTCAATTCTAAAAAGCTGAATAACCAGAAATTGATTCCTTTGATGAAAAAGTATATGCAATACAGATGTTTACAAGAAAAGAACATAACCTTATTCAGGCCTGCTTGTCTCTTTAGCTAATTTGATTTTTTCTTTGATTGACTGTTTGACGTTAAATATAAGACTCCTACATTCTGTTAAGGTATTGATCTTTTTCGGGGATGATGATTGTCCATTTCTAACGTTCGTTAAAGTCAGACGACATGGTTTAGATGTTACAAAGGAGTCGTATGATATCACCCTATACACCAGTGATAGCTATATAATACATATAGGATACTACATTACGCCTGGTGAACATGTTAAATAAGTAACATTGATGGTTATGTACAATGCATATTATATAAATATAGGTTCAATATTATCACGAAAGACTTTCATTTGAAAATTGCGATATTTTCTACAATTATTACAGGGTAAAATCATCAACAAAGTTATGTTGTTAGTGAGAGACTAGCAAATTTTACATTTAGACAAAACATAAAGCAAAGGAACAGCACCTTTAATGTTTTCCTACATTTCACGGTCGCAGTGGGGCCTGCATTGATAATTAATTATGTATTGTACCTATTATTCTTGTTGGCAAAAGAAATGAACGAGCTTTGATGACCAATTTACAATATGTAAAAGTGATATTTCATATTGGACTACCTGAAAAAATGTGTATATGTAGAAATGGAAATGCCAATATTTCGAGACAATAAATCACATTATATACTATCACGCTACTTTCGCAGAAAAGTTGAGAAAATTCTGTCAGAAGGACTATTGTAGAATTAGTCAACATACATGATCAATAGCATTCTGACTACATGCAATATCCAGAGAAACTGAAAGAAAAGTTTGAAGATAGTAAAGGGGTAATCAGAATCGTAAATCGAAAAAAGTTACAAACACAATGGCAAAAGGACAAAAGGACAAACAACGATATACAAAACATACATATAAAACTAAAGATCCAGTAACACGAACCCCACTAAAAACCGTTTTATTCAATACGTAATTTCATTTGTTTTGATACGAACATTTAGGGTTTCGTGGATATCAACTGATGGAAGCCGTGACTATCATTGTATAAATATATGTATTAGTTTTCTGTTTCTCAGTTATGTCGTGATGTTATGTCGTGCACACTGATAACTCTATTTGTAGGATTATTAATTTCATTTACTTCACAATGTAGATAGTGCTACATCTATATGCATGAACTAACAAGGTTACAAAACATACATACTCAACATGCAATCATTTCACACATGTTAAGAATGTCCATAATTGAAGATGTAATTGTGAGGGTCAAAGACATTCCAGAAACGCGTCGTGCACATTAAGTTAGATACCTACATGTTGTATTATTACCATTGGATCAATGCTTCTTCTGAAGGATTATTAGTCCATGAGGGTATCATCCGCCCAGTAGACAGCGTTTCGGTACCATTTCATAAAATATATTTACTATTGAATCTTAAAAAAACCTACATAATGTAAATACTAAGGCCCCCATCTTCCTGTAGAAGTAAGTAACCTAAACAGATCTTGACTATTATTTTAGACCGTTTGGTTTTCTTGCTCCAGAAGACTTTGATATTATTTTTGCTTTTCGATATTTTTACTTAGAGAGTACGCGATGAATGTTATTCAATAAGGGTAATAACAAAATTACCGAACTCCGAGCAATCTTACAAAGGAAAAGTCAAAACTCATAAGTATATAAACAGACAAAATCAGTCAACAACCGAAAAACTGTGAAAACCGTAATGACCCTGACTTGGTACAGGCATTTCTAAAGAGATGGTGGGTTGAATCAGATTTTAAAGCGCCAAACCTCCCCCTTTCATTACGGCTCAAAGTTTCCGGCTGTCACTAAAGAAAAATACGCATTTTTATTAAGACCAGCAATGATATTAGCATTCCTTTATATTGTTTGAGTATAAATGAGCACGTCCCGTTCTTGGAGCATGGATATGCATACTATAAAATATTGTTTAAATACACCTCGCTGAATTAATTTCAAGAAACGACCTTGTTTAGTTCCGTACTATAAAAAATACCGTTAGTTAATACCGTGATTAGTTAAGACGACCCGGGTGGCTCAATGAGTTAGGTAGTTGGATTACCTAACAACTCATACAAGCTTATCACTAATACGGCGTGGGTTCGCGCCCGGCTTTGTAAATTACAAAAAAGGGTACACTCGACTCGCATCCGCAAGTGATAAATTTTACCAGTTGCTTGCCCATGGTCGGTGGTTCTCTCCGGCTTCGTTCACCACTAACACTGGTCGCCATGATATAGCTGAAATATTGCTGAAAGTGGCGTTAAACACAATAAATCAAATCAAATCAATAAGAAGAAGAAAAAAATACTAAAAGGAGCCATTTTAGGACATTCTATAAGTTTTTTGACAATGATCAAATTGATTTGAGTGATGCCATAGCCGGTTGGAGATTCGATGCATTTGTGTGTCTAACAGAACAATACAATGTCTATATTGTATTAATATAAATGACTAGAAAACAATTCTATTCATCCTCCGCTGGTCTTTTTATCTAATTCATTATTTTGTTTGACAAGCTTTACAAACAAATCTAAATATGTTCGTAAAAATTGCGTCATTCGATCGATCTCCTATTAAATGTGCTCTGACATTTAGGAAGAAGTGTTTTTATATAGTTCTGCCTGTATCGTAGATTGTAGATTCGTTAAATTAGAGAGTTTGATTGTGTCATGGGGTGATATGACTATATATACAGTTTTTATTGTATTTTTATCTGATTGACTCGAATCTTCTAATGTAATTCCTATAGGGAATGATATTCATAATTGACAAAACAAAATTGAATTTAAGAAGTAGAAACAGATAGTTAAACTATTTATACTTGAAATGTTTAAAACAAAGATTAACTATTAAGATATGAAAATGTTTTATTCTGATACAATGTTTGATTTTACATGAAAAATGAGTGTGGGGTATTAATCAGGAATTGGACTTGTTGATTCTTGTGGAATATTGTGCATTACATCATAGTAGATGCGATTCTTGTGGTAAAGATGAATTAGATTCCCTTGTTCATATAGTTTTATTTACAAGCATCTTCTCAATAGACCTCGTCGACACATAAAGGTGCTGATTCTACTTGAACAATTGACCTCGTGCCTGTTGTCTTGAACAGTTAATGATGTCCGCTGTCAATTACTTTTTACTTTAGTCTACGGTTATGATTGTCTCAACTGTCCCCTAACTACACCAATCCTAAAATAAAATCCTCACAATCTCCAAAAGGTACTTGTAGTACAACGCATACTTTTTGAAGAACAAAATCCAATGCTAGAGCTGACAACCTCATCTTTTGTAAATAGTAAAAATGAATGTATGTATCCCTGTCTTTAGACGGGCGTTGTATGTTATCATATTGTCACTCCGTCCGGCGTAAACTGGTCGCATACTAATTATGCTTTGCGTCTAACTGTGTTCTTTAAAGTAGGTTTGGAGGTTGCAGGGTCAGTTTAAATTTTTGACGATTGTCACATCTTTTAGCCTATTGTTAATAATTTTCACTTTTGACGTTCCATGTTGTGAGTTTACTCAGATTTTACTTAACTGAGTTAAAAGTTGTAAGATTGTTTACGGGAGTCTCACGTGTAAAATTGCATAGCTGTTCATTATATTATGTGTGCCACTGTAGTGAAGAATGTGTGATGCAATTCATGAGGACGATCGTTAGTTGTTGATTTAAGCAGACATAGCATGCTCATTTATCACAACACGTTAAAACGTTTTGTGCATCATACAATTTGTGCTATTGATGAAATAGGTATGCAATGATTATCTGTATACCGATCGTTTCCTAGATTTATACGACTTTCCTATTGAATTTTGGAACTGTTCTGAACGTGTGATATTTGTTTTATACAAATGTACTATTTTTTGGTTATATATTTTTTTTCAGACGACTAGCCATTTATATACAACAAAACAAATACTTTATTATTATAAGAACATGCCCTGTTTTCTTTCTATTTATGTATCTAATTGACGGATCCATTAGTGACTGTAGAAAAACACCATTAAATCTATCATTAAAATTTCATTTGCATTTTTTGCTTCCAATAGCATACTCCATTTTGTTCTAGAAATTTTCCACTTGTGACACATATATCTTTATTTGAAGTTATATCCTGTAGCAGTAATAGATAAGTGTACATCATGCACAGACTGCATGGTAAGAGATTAATATAAAACATAATCTAGGAGTCGAAGTCAGACAAGGAGCATATTAATATACTACTTGACAGACTAGGATTTCTAAATACTATTGTTATATGAATAATATTAATTCAGCACCATTGGTATTTGAGACAGTCTTGTGATTCCAGCTCTAAATGAAATTATCTATCTAAGCAAATTAAACATGCTGAATTATCGTTTTTTGTGATACGAAATGAAAATACCAATGCAAGAATTATATAAATCATAGGTAGTCCGGTTTTAACACAGTACCACACAACAAAAACATATGTCGATTACCAATTTGTTATACTTAACAAGTAATAATAATAAAAAAAAACATTTTCTGGAATAAACTGGAATAAATCATCAGATACACTCAAAATCAAAAGATTGAAAAGCCAATTAATTAAAGAGAAAAATTGGACGCCTAAACAGGATAACAAAAATCATCTACGGTCCAATGGGCCTGATGGAAGAGAACTTACGTTTTATCAAAATTATATATTTGGAAACAGTACATTTCAATAATAAATTAATACATCTAAGAAATAAAACCAGTGCCGAAACATTGACCACTGACCGGATGATACCATCAGGACGAATAGTCCACCAGCAGAAATTACAAATACAGAATAAAACAAATCCTGTTGAATTATTTTTTTCTTTCTAATTCTAAGTTCACCACCCGTCAAGATCACCAAAATGTGCTAAATATAAAGCACACAGCCCACATGATCTAGATGCTCATTTTGTCATTTGTATATTTTCTCTTGTCGTGTTGACATTTGACTGATAACATCGAAAGATTTATGTCTCCCAGACTAGTGTTTTACAGCCCTAAAACATCACAATTTCATATGGCATAAATGTAACAGGCGTTTTTCTATAACTCGTACACCAAGAGTCCATTGCCAATGCTTGTAAAGATAGCTTTATTAGCATGGTTTGTTTCCAAGTATCACTAAAACATATGCATATCGTGAATGGTGTGAATATAATTTTTTACGTAATGATGTTTTTCTACAACAAACATCATCTCACGAAATGATTACAGGAAACATAAAAAACGACTATGTAAGGTTCCCGTAGGGAAATTTGTATGAACAAAATATGGACAATTAAAACACAATTTGAACATGGCAAAATAATCCGCTAAGATGAAATGTAAGTAATTTTTAAAACTTCAGGTTTCAATTATTGGAAATTTGAATAGATGCAACGAATTGGCAACAAACGCATTAAAATATTAATATTACGAGAACGTAGTATACACATTAAAAAAATGTTCTATACATAATATTTGTCTCATCTTGTTTTTCAAAACGTTTTATTTTTTATTTATTTTTTTTAAGATATCAAAACTTTGCTGGCAATAGTCTGTCACTTGTGTACATATTACAAGAGATGATATTGGTACTCAAGTTTTAGTTAAAGGGATATTAAAGCTCATTTTGGTAATTTTTTGCATCTCATGAAAACTTGCAATTGGTTCAATAAATGATATTTATGAAACATTAACCTGGTTTTTATCAATGAAACTTTGTAAAAGTGACAATTCGTTGATAATTCTGTCATATCTTCCGGTTTTCTCGGGGTTTTTCCAATAATGAAATTTTTGCTTCCTGGACAAAAATTCATTTCGACCCTTTTATGTGATATTTTGACGATATTAGGGATTATATGGATTGCTTTTACAATTAAATTGAAAAGAAACAACCTTCGTCACGAGTTGAAAAAATATATGTTAAAACAAGATTTAATATCCCTTTAAAAGTTGACAGTTGTATCCCTATTACGTCTTGCGATGACCTTGTATATTATCAAATATTTAAATGATGGTCAATGACATCGGCTCTATGACTAGCATTATACAATATGAAGACATCTGCGTCACGAAGAATGAATATATTATGTAGAAAGTTCAAGATTAGGAGTCGGTTTGCGTTCTTTAAATGAACGCTGCCCACCTCGTTATGTGTGAGGGTCGACATTTTACTCACCTCCATATCCATATCATTTCACATACAGGTGAAGTTTGCGCTCATAAAACTAGTTTAACGCCGTCACGTTTAATTGAAGTGCCTGTTCCATCGATATACGTGTTGGGTTATCCATTTTGCCTCTGTTTCTATGGTTTTCCAATTGGATTTTGAAACCGTTCTTACGAAGTGGTATTTTTTGTTTTTCATTTGATTAAAACATATCATGATGACAAATTCAAGTAAAATTGAAAAAAAATCAGCTAAAATCGAAACGCATGAAAACGTATGACAGAGGATGAAATATTCTTGTCTATTATGATTATGACACATTACAGAACCAAATACTTAATGTCTTCTTATGGATAATTTACACTGACATGAACATATTAATTTGTTTCTCAATCCCCAAGAAATTAACTCCTTCCTACGTAATCTACTTATCACCAACACATGATGAACTTCTTAGAGAATTCTCATTGTTAACTAACAATTACAAATCCTATTTTCTTAGAATAACGACATTTACTAACAGTTTCCTATCTCAATTGATCATATGATAGACATTTTTATGCCAATACAAAGCTTCAAAGACCACAGGAAGTTTACAGAGATTACACTGGTCAGTAGTAATAGGCATGTGTATACAGAGCTAAAGCACACAAGTAATTACAGTTATTAATACGTTATTTCTTTGTATAGAATAGTTAAGAAAATGCAGATCATAATGCTGAATATATGACAGCGATAATCCATTTTGAGGTAATCATCCTATACTTACCTGATAAATTGAGGATAATCTTTCGTTCATCCAAATAATTGTATTGGACAAAACAGACTAATTTGATCAACAATACAATTAATACAAAGACATCAGAGTTTCCAAACTTTCATGTAATTATATTGGTCAGAATGTCCAGTTCTCTTTTCTATTTATAATATTATATTTGAATTGATTGCTAATTTGGTACATATTTGAAAACTCTATTTGCATGCATATATAATGTTTATATCACATGTTGTTGTGAAGTTAATCCAGATAAAAAATGCTCATTTAGTGTCAAAGAACAAAAAAACACGTGTAAATCATGAAAAGTCGCCCATTTTATGCCCTTCTTGTTTTAGTTATTGAAATTGTAATATTAGAATATTGTCGACTGTCTATGTTGATCGGCATCGCACATTTGCATAAAAACTACAGAAAAGCCAAACATAAAATTGCTTTGTTGGAAAATATCTTAAACTAACAATGGGCAATTATTTAGTTGTAGCTTTAACACTAACCAATTCACTTGACCTGAAATCTTACGTATTATATTATATAAATTCCAACACTCCAAAATAAGCATCAAAGAATGTGTTCTTCATAATTGAAAATAAACAAAAATATTACTTATGTTAGAGCTTTTGTAAATATGTAGGTCAGTACTATGTACCTTCTGTTCATTTTGGTCATTGCACGATAGTAATACAACAATGCCAGGACAGCAGCAAAAACCCAGATACATGTATGCCTTAAACGTACTGAAGATAGGTAATTGGGTGGGTTGTCAAAACAAGGTGTATATCTGATAAATACATAAAAACGTAGATATGGAAGATAGTGCAGATGACGCATTTCTGGAATAACTTTCATACAGTTCCTAAATATTGTAATTATAAATGAAACTAAGGTTCTGCGTCATCAGACAGAGGTGACCATAGCCGATTTTGGCTATCCTGTTTAGGTGCCACTGATGGAACAGGAATTCCGTACATTTCGGTTATTGTGTTGCTCGGTCTTTAGTTTTCTGTTTAATGTTTTGTAGATTATTGTTTGTCCTTTTTTTGTCCATTCTCTTTTGGCTATTATGTTGTCTGTCCTTCTTCGATTTGCGTTCTGATTACCTCTTTGACATCTTCAAACATTTGTTAACTTATTATGTATCATCGAGTGATTAGTACCATTGATTATAAGGAGTTTCATGCACGGAGAAACCGTTTACCTCATTGAAGCATACAAACAGCTCCCATTTCCAATTACGTACATCATTGAAACATCAAATCAAACGTACAATATACATACAGGGTTGTTTAATATTAGTTTAGATACCAAATCTAGTGGATGTCTGATTTTTCCATCCAAGTTATAAAGAAGCTAAAATCAATTGGTAGGGCCTAGTTAAGTATATTCATTTGTGATTTATTTCCTATCATCTATAAATGCTGACGGACTCGTTGATTAGGTCGGTAATAACTTCACTTAGGAATTATCATCGTATCGTCGTCTGGTATACTGATGGTTTTAACCATGTAAGGCAATTTGTTTCACTTGATGATAGGGTTTATAAGAATGTGTTCGTTATTCAGATTGCTTTATGATGAACGTTTTCAACGGAACTATTAAAAACAAGGAAACATTGAGGGTCTCGAAGAGAGGATTGATAACTTTGAGTGCGATATGGTAAACCAGAATGGTCTTCATGTTCATCCCGAGAACAGCAAGACTGTCATGTGATAATAGTTATTATTATTATATTACTAAAATGTTAGCACTTCTAATGAATAGAACAACCATTTACAAAAGAAAACAAAAAGAGAAATGTGATGTAATTTTCAATGCCTTTTTCATCTAATACATCACTAATAATCCCAGACAATTCCTCCATCCTTTGTCTGTAATTGGAGCACATAATATTACATCAAGAATACCACAACATGTTAAACATAGGCCTGGAGAGATGGTAATATTCAAACACATTAGTGCAAAAATAAGTGGTCTGTGGCTGCAGGCAGCGTATAATATCTAGGCTTCGGAATAATCAACGATTGTGTGGTTTAAGACAGACACAGAAAATGTGATCTTTTTGAGTTGAAGCGAATTTGTGCTGGTTTTTTTTTTATCATTTGTTTATGTATGAATTGCCGTTGGAAATCCAGTTATCAAGAGGAAGGTTGAGATCCCATGATCTGGTTTAACACTTCCACATTTTTGTACCTGTCCCAAACGAAGACTTGAATTTCCAGTGTCATTATGTCGTGGTCTTTTTTTTTTGTTAAGTGAATTTAGCTAAGATGAGAGGCGATTGCTCTTTTGCAGCAATAAAATAAAATAAAAAAATGCCACACTGCCGGAACAAAATCAAATAGAAAAGGTGTGGAAGAAGCACAATCTACAACCCACACATAAATACATGACCGCTCACTTTTCTGGATAGTTGTATGGGCCCAAACCTCAGTGAAATGATGCGGTTCTGTAAGTGCATGCCACATATGAGTAAACTGTCAACCCTCACATATATATGAACGAACAGTGTTTTCATAAAGAACGCTATACTTTTGAACATTACACATAATACATTAAATCTGCGTGACACAAAAGTGGATCTGTATAATAATAGTTCTATTAAAGAGAGCTGATGGCCTCAACCATTATTTAAATATGAGATAGTATACAAGGCCATCGTAAGACATACTAGATAAAATAGCTTTCGTCCAGTTGATCGATACAGTAAAAGAATTCCAAAGACTTTTAAATTGCTTGGTCTTTGAATAGTTTGGCTTTGAGCGTATCTTGATAAAGGTTATTCCAGAAACTCTCCATGCGTACTAAATTAGATATCTAGGTTTTTATTATGGTAACAAAACTCGTTTTGAGCTCAGGAACGTTGACTCTGGCTCCCCAGATCTGCTCATATGGCCCCTTATTATAATTATCAATGTTAAATTCGGTGGATGTAATTGACAATAAATGTATACCTCGGCTTATATTACAACTCTTTACCATATATATTCTGATATTCATGAAGATGAACATAACTTGTTTAATGGATATCGACCTATTCTGATTCATTTATTTTTCTAGAAATATCATCATTATTTCTCAAAACTATAGCCAATGTCCTAATATGATATCCGACATTTACAAAAACCGATATTCAATATTCCAAATGTTATTAACAATTGAAAAGCTTCGATTCATTTTGAATTTCTTATTTTATTTTTAATCAAATTTGAGAAATAATCATTATTTCTCAAATACAGCCAATGTCTTAATATAATATCAGACATTTACAAAACCAAAATTATAAATGTTCTTAACAATTGAAATGTTTCGACTCATTTGAATTTCTTATTTTATTTTAATTAAATGCTAACATTTCTTCCCCAAATGGCAATTTTCATTTTCATCAGGAACTAATAATACTACAGACATGGCAAACATCGACCATCTGTCCCCAAGCCAAGCTTTTAATGTCTTTCTAAAATTGGACTCATCTCTGTTATTTCGGAATTACATGAATATCGTAAGGAATCTAGCCAATGTTCAAACGAAAGACAAATAGCAGCTAGCCCCGGAACGCTAGTCCTATTAGACATCTTTAATGAAAAATACACTATCCTAATTGAATTGTTGAAAATTGTTTTTTCGAAAATGAATTGGTATATATCTATGTAAGATAACAGGCGTCTGTAGTAGATTACTTTTCTTATCATACTTATTGTATAATATATTTGCTGGAAAAACAGTTTAAAGTAAATACATATATATGTTTTGTAATTCTTATGTGTTATATTATTTGTCATTTTACAGAATTATATACGAAGCAAGTTTATGCAAATATTGTAATGCTCCGGCGTGTCAAATGTCATTTCCTGAGTGCTTTGAACTATTTATTTCAACATGGTCACGTTGTATGCGTGACAGAATGTCTTAATATTTGACCTTTAATGACCCAAGATTTTAACTAAAAACATAAATAAAGTTTTAATGCGCTACTGCAAAGTGGGCATAATTCAATATTGTACCATAATTATAAGGCCGGGTCTAATTCGGTCAAATAGTATTGTCGTATTTTATTTTGTGCTGATCTGCGTTTTTGATACAATCTAAAGGTGTCTTCGCTATCAGGACAAGTTTGAAGATACCAAAAGGGGTAATCAGAAGCCGTATATTGTAGAAGATCAGACAACACAATGGTCAAAAGAAAAGGGACAAAAAGAACAAACAACGATCTACAAAACATTACACAGAAAACAACTAAAGATCAAGCAGCACGAACCCCACTAAAAACCGGGGAGAACTCAGGTGCCCTGGAAGGGTAAGCAGTTCTAGCTTCACGTGTGGCATTCGTCGTGTTACTATTGATATAAACCCGTTGATGATGACCAGCCTATCGCGCGATTTGCCACAACAATGTACAATTAATGTTCATTATACTCTGTAACCGACGCGACGGATATTTACTGAAAACATGGGAAATATTACGAGTTTGATATAAATTCTAGAACGAATCTTTCTAGCTTGCAGTCGTCATGGTGTATCGTATTTATAACAGAAGTAATTTGCCATTTTGAAACGCCCATTCATTGTATTATCTTATCTATTCGTATTGGCAGTCAGTACTAGGTAATTACTTTTCCTTAGACCTCATTCTTTGGAAATAATGATAATGTTTCATTCTGGTAATAATGCATTAATTATATTGATACCCGCTCAGCTTCAGTGCTTGAATTATTGAAAGGTACTAAATGCTTGGAATATACATGAAATGCACAGACTAGCAAAAAGATAAACATAGACATTTATCTCCCTTTAATTGGATTTATTCTTTAAACAATGTTTTGAATGGAGATAAACAAGTAATTTTATACAATTCATGTAATGGTCTTATCGCATGTTCATTGAAAAAATAACAAACTGTCGGAAAAGTTCCCAAATACAATACACAAGTCGCAAATAGGCAAACTCGATACCCCTAATATGCAAATACATGACCGATAACTTCCTTCAATAAAGAGTGGCGGGGTTAAGCTAGCTTAATGGGCCCTAACCTCCCCTCTCAATTGCTAAAACCAAATTAAATCGGATTTATTTACTTTTTTATTTCCAAGCAGAACAAATATCATTGTTTGACCAAGATCGTGTGAAAATCATAGCTTTTATGTAATACTTATTACTGTGGTAGGGCGGTTCTTATGAAACGTAGACTTTCTTACACAGTGAGCACGACACACTTCTGGAGTACGCTCAAAGTCACAAAAACGTGATTTCCATCCATGTCTGTGCCCATTGTGATGCACGTCACAAACTTATATTGGTTAAAAGACAATAAACTTATAAAAATATTATTATTATTAATATACATCTTGGGAATTAATTACCATTTCTTGTTATCGTTTTATATTTTAGAATCCTTCAGAGATTTCAGCTAATCAGAGGAATAATGTCGACTGTTACAGAATGTCTTCCTGTGAGGATATTTGATTACAGTAATAACGGAGGCTATAATAGAATTAGCATACAACATACAATGTAATAGCAAAAACAAGAAGTTAAACACTCGACAATACAACAAACACAATTATTTTCCCTTTAATAGGTTTCAACTTTGCGCTATCCAGTTATAAAACTGCATTGCTTCAAATAACCCCCGAGGGAATCGAATGGTATTGAATAGCACCTAGTTATTCCAGTTGTACCGAATGGATCAAATACACAGCTCGTCTTTAGGACGGAAAGTGAATGGGCGCCCCTTTTTTTAAAAAAGAAGTTCCAAAGTGCAGTTATTTCCATTGAAAAACAGTTTTCAAGGAATGGTCGTTGGTAGTCAGTTGTAAGGATAGAGTTTCCGCCCTTTTTCACAATTTCCCCTCTTCCAAGAGACAATCAAATAATAGTCCACAGATCCACACAGTCCGTATATATGTAGTAACTTGTTAGTGTGAATAACATAGCTGAAATATTGCTCACTTGACGTTAAACAGCGACCTATCTTTCCAAATAAACTCGTTACACTGGAGTTTGATTGATCTTTGTTGAACTTTTAGGTGAACACAATATCAATGTGGCACTGGGATGGATCTATTATCTGAAATTTAGATGACCGTAGGTGGTCTTTTTGAGTTGAAGGGAATCTGTACAGGATTTGTATCCTTTCTTTTATATATGTATTGCCATTGGAGATCCAATTATCAAGAGGGGGTTTGGGATCCCATTAACCAGTTTAACCCTGCCACATTTTTGTGCCTCTCCACAACCAGGACAACGTTATATTGTGTGGTATTTTTGCGTTTCAATGAGTTTATGTGAGAGATGATTGTTCGGTTTTTTTTAATATTCGTTTGGTTTCTTTACACATTTATTGTTTTTCTCCAGAAGAAAACCCCAACAAATATTAGGATAACCATCTATCGACTTTTACTTTTGTAAATTGTTATTTTCCGGTGATTTTGTTTTCAAGGTCAAGGACATTAACACATGGTTGCTGATTTATTTTACGATAATTTTTTTTTAACATTTTACGTCTTTTAATTGCTTAAATCACAATGTCATCAAAGTAGGAAATATTTGTAGATTAATTTCAACTCGTTGTATTTGCCTAGCTATATAGATTAAATGATTTTAAACAATAAACACACGGTTTAGAGAGATGTAATTCTCATAGTACCTTCCGATTCAAAAAGTAAAAAAAACCTCATGGAATCCATAGTTTGAAATCTACAATGGTTAAAACATTATTCTTTGCAGTCTATCGATCGTTATCGCCTGAAGACAATGTGATAATGAAAGTAATGATGTCGCGCATGTTAAAATCTCAAACAAACTATGGCTTCCATGAATTACTTCTTAATAGCATAAGTAGATGTAAGGCAAACTCGCATATGATGTCGGTCACTAAGTTCACACCAACTTAACGATGCATCAGCTTTATAACGGTTAATCTTATTAATAAATATTAATGGTATTTATGATCCCTTACACATTAGTTATGTTTGATGGGTGTGTTTTTCAACAGACATTCGACATTCATTTGGGTATCAAATGTGCCCCGCTTCTTCTCGAATAGCTCCTTTATTCGCATGACCAACACATCGTGCCGGTCGTTATCAAGAAAAACAAGGCTTTTAACTTCACATTCGTTTTCCGTTCGCAATCATGACCTCGTCAACCATTATAGAATGTCTGTGTGAGAGATAACCACCAATATGTTCCGTTTGATTTGTCTTAGTCAAGTCCCTTCCTTTTCTCGTTCATTACGTATCACCTAATATGACTTATCATCAGAATTGTCACATTAATCGCACGGCGGGTGCCTCTGCTGGAACAGAAACTGCTAGCCCTTCCTGAATTCACCCCTGTTTTAGTAAGAGGTGTTTGTATTTCTCAATCTTTAGATTACTATATGTTGTGTTTTGTAGATTATTGTTTGTTATTTTGGCCATTGTCTTTCTCCTTTTTTTCTGTCTGTTCTTCTTCAATTTACGGCATCTAATTATCTCTTTGGCACCTTCATACTTGTATTCTTATTCAAATTTTCTGATATTACACCAATATAAATAGAAATAAAACACATCAATTCTGATATCACTGATAAAAAAGCGAAACGATTTCAAAAGACCAATTTGTTTAAACAAAAAATCAACGATAAGAGAACCTATAAATAAACTATTGACGTAACATAAATCATTTATCATTGAGATATAACTCAAATTTGTTTTCAGAATATTGAATTGATTAAATTTATCCTATTGAATTATTAAGTAACGAAGATGTCCAAATA
This sequence comes from Bathymodiolus brooksi, assembly GCA_963680875.1. Classification (NCBI taxonomy): domain Eukaryota; kingdom Metazoa; phylum Mollusca; class Bivalvia; order Mytilida; family Modiolidae; genus Bathymodiolus; species Bathymodiolus brooksi. The sequence goes on from OY804576.1 coordinate 104,431,644, forward strand.
AAAGTGTTGAAGTCATATTATCAAGATGAAAAAATAATATCAATTTATATACATTTTGTATTACTATACTTTATTTTAATGGCATGGCCAGTACGATTTTTAAATAAATATATTGAAAATTTGACAACGTATAATGCGAATATGAATAAAATGAGAATCATCATTATATTTGATGACATCATGAAATAAATGTAATCAAATTCAGATCTCTCACTTGATCTTCTTTACTGATATGTCACGGCGAAGGGTCTGAGTAAACACCCCGACATACATATATCAGTCTTCTTCTTCTTTAGTTAACAGCAAAACCTCATAGCTTGAGATTACTTGCTGGTGCGCATGCGTGATAATTGATTTAATTTTTTTTTTCTTTAAATATATATATATTCATTTTTGTATATTACACAGTCAAGGGGGCAAGTAGAAGATGCGAGTTTCATCAGATTGTCATGAAATCAGTTACAATCACATAAATACATTTATTATCAAGTAATAAATATTTTCCTATTAATTTCAATGGAAAATAATCGTGCAATATATCCTTGTATTTGCACGCTAAGTATCGTCATTTTCGGAAAGGTACTGATGCGTTCCGAAATTGATCTTAAATTTATTGCATCATTTGTCGTTTGCCTGTAACTCCACAAATGATACTTGCAGATATGAATGAAACAAATCAACGAATGCAACGACTTGAGCTGATTATCACTGACAAATTATCCAAATTAGATCTGTTAGATGTTTTGAATTAAACAGAAATTGTTAATATTAAATCTGTTCAACAAAAGCAAGCACAAACCCTACAACATGAAGAAAAACATCATCACAATATTGAAGACAGAATCAGGGAATTAGAACTATGCAACAGAAAATTAGAATTTGAAAACTATGAACTTAACGAAAACATTTTAAATCCAAACTCATTCCATGAAGTACAACTTAATTTTTGGTGGAATTAAATCAGAGGGTGCAATTGAAAATACTGAAAATGTTGTAAAAAAATTCTTGGTAAATGAATTATTAATTCCTGAAGCTGATGTATCACAGTTTAAGTTCCAAAATATCCATAGGCTTGGTGAAAGGGGGGATGGACAGGAGTGAAGCATCATAGCCAGGTTCACTCGATATAGTGATCATGAGCGTGCCAGATCGATAGCCGCGGGAAAACTGAAAGCAAAACCACAATTTACCGTTTATCAACAATATCCGCGTGAAATCTATGAACGGAGAAGAAATCTCATTCCCAAAATGAAAGAACTAAAAAGACAGAAGCACACAGTTAAACTCGTGTATGACAAGCTTATTGTTGATGGTCGTCCGTACAACCCCCGTAATGATCCTCATCGGACGTCAATATAGGTCATGTTAGTGACAATGTAAACAAACTGAATATCACCTTCTTAAAGTTTGTGGTATAAAGTCCAAACTTTTGAATCCTGATTTTGATTTATTGATTAAATCTTATGATGTACTAATTTTTACTGAAACTAAAACTGATGAATTTGACGAGTTAAAGTTGCCCGAAGAATATACTTACTTTGCAAAACACAGAAAAAAAATCAAAAAAAAATCAGGCGAGATAATTATCGTTTTCAAAAAAACTTTGTCTAAATGTTTGCATTTTATTAAGTCTGACTCCGAATATGTTCAATGGGTTGAATTTACGAAATGTTTGAATTCTGATATGTTATTGGGTTGCGTTTATATCCCGCCTGCAAATTCAAAATATTCGTCTGAAGAAGCATTTATCGAGGTTGAAGATGAATTGTTATTTTTCTCTCGTGATCACAAAAATATTGCGTTAGCGGGCGACTTTCTCAAGAACAAGTAATGTTAGTGATATTGTTGAGCTAGATGATAATCTTTTTGATATGTTAGATATTTCTAATGTTCCCGAATATTGTAATGTAAATATGTTGTCTAATTATAAACTGGCAGAAATTGGTGGTTTAGCGAAGACAAAGCTCGTGTAAATAAATATGGACACAAATTAGTAGAGCTTTGTAAGCGTTGTTCTCTATATATTGCCAATGGCAGAGTTTATAAAGATAAATTTATTGGAAGAAGTACTTGTAAAGATACAAGTCTAGTTGACTATTTGATATTGTCGTCTAATTTATTTCATATTCTTACAGATTTTGAAGTACTTCCATTTAACCCCATGTTTTCAGATGTACACAATCAAATACACTTTTCTTTATATTTGTCACATAATAAGTCCAATACACAAGATAGTGTAAACAAAAACAATACTTACGCTGGATGGAACTCGAACAAGACAGACGATTTTACACAGGTACTCCACAATGACAATAGTAATGTTGTATTGAATGAATTAAATACCCTCATTGATAATATTAACACAGACTCCGTTACACCTGACCAGGTAAACGGCATAGTTAATGACCTTGGAAATGTACTTTTAAATGCTGCTTCTTCTACATTCGGACAAAATCGACGAAGAAAGAAAGGTAACTCGGGGAATAATAAACCATGGTTCAACGGGGAATGTAAGGTTAAGAGGGATGAATTTCACAATGCTCGAAAAAAATATGCATCATCAAAAACATCTGAAAATAAAATACTACTTAACACAAGAGCTAAAGAATATCGTCTTGTACTGAATGCAAACTATAACAAATACACAGAAAAATTTTCAGACGAATTACGATCGTTATCAAAAACAAACACAAAAGCATTTTGGAAAACAAGTACACAAATTTTCTAACAGAAAAAAAGAAGACCCGTCCGTTGAAATTGAAACTTTTTATGATTACTTCAAAAAATTAAATGCAGGTGATGAAGATGTTAATGATCATAAAGAAATTAATATTAACGAAATTTATGAAAATCCTGTTTATGATGAAATACTTAATGGTAAGATTACTGAGTTAGAAATAACAGTAGCTATTAGGAAACTCAAAAATAATAAAGCTCCAGGTACTGACAATAATTTGAATGAGTACTTGAAACATTCATCTCCATTGTTGATTTCTCTATATTGTAAGGTTTTTAGCTTAGTATTAGACTGGAATAATTCCAGAAAGTTGGTCAAGTGGTATTGTTAAACCTGTTTACAAGAATAAAGGAAATCCGTCTGATCCTGATAATTTTCGGGCAATTACACTTATAATTTGTGTCGGAAAATTATTTACTTCTATTTTAAATTCTAGGTTAAACTTTTTTGCAAATGATTTAAATATCATCTCAGAAAATCAAGCTGGTTTCAGAAAGGGTTATTCAACTGTGGATAATATATTCGTTTTACATGCTCTTATTGATTTGTATTTTTCTTTTGGTAAAAAGTTATATTGCACCTTCGAAGATTTTAAAAAAAGCTTTTGACACAGTTTGGCGAACAGGGTTATGGAGGAAATTACAAAATTGTGAAATAAAAGGGAAATGTTTCAAAATAATTTATAATATGTATAATGATATTAAGTCTTGTGTTCAATATAATGGTAGTCAATCTGAATTTTTTCCCTGTCTTACCGGTGTACGACAAGGAGAAAATTTATCTCCCTTTCTTTTTTCAATATTTTTAAATGATTTAGAAGATTTTTTCAGACAATTAGATGGAAAACCACTTAAGATTATCCAAGAAAAATTAGAAAATGAACTGCACATTTTCTATAAAATTTTTGTTATTTTATATGCAGACGATACGGTAATTTTATCCGAAACAAAAGAAGGTATGCAACAAGCTTTAGATATATTTGAATCTTATTGTGAAATTTGGAGACTACAAGTAAATATTGCAAAAACAAAGGTATGATTTTTAGAAAAAGGAAAACTGCACAAGATCCTAAATTTATTTTACATGGTCAAACGCTTGATATTGTTGATACATACTCATATCTTGGGATAATATTTAAATATAACGGTACTTTTTTTGAGACTAGGAAAAAACTTGTAGAACAAGCTAATAAAGCATTGTATTGTATTTATAAACTGGTACGTAATGAATCGATACCTATTGACTTGCAAAATGTGTTTGACTCTATGATTGAACATATCTTGCTGTATGGCTCAGAGGTGTGGGGATATGAACATTTAAAAGTTATTGAACAAATTCAGTTGAAATTTTGTAAACGGATTTTAAAGGTTAGAAATACTACTCCACATTTTATGATATATGGAGAACTTGGTCGATTTCCGCTTGAAATTCGTGTGAAGCTTCGTATGATCGCTTTTTGGAGCAAGGTGGTTTTAAATGAAAATAAATTAAGTAGTGTTTTGTATAGATTAATGTATCTTTTAAAAACCAAACATCAGTATAGTTTCAAATGGTTAAATCATATAGAGTCTATATTCAATTCAACTGGCATGGGATTCATTTTTATAAACCAGTTTCCTGTTTATGACAAGATTGTATTTAACCAAATTTTACGAGACCAGTTTGTTAAAAAATGGCTTAGTGATATATATTCCTCTTCTCGTGGACAACTTTACTCTTGTTTTCAAAAAGGTATTGAGAACTATTTACTTAGATTGTCGGAACACTCCAGAATTTGGATAACTAAATTTAGAACTTCAAATCTGCATTTACCTATAGAAACTGGTCGTTGGTATAATATACCTCGAGCAGAGCGTATTTGCCATTTATGCAAAGAAACAATTGGAGACGAATATCATTTTTTATTAGTTTGTAAAAATGAAAACATTATCACCCTTAGAAATAAGTATTTGCCAAATTATTATCGAACTTACCCTAATCATGCCAAATTTGAAGGTCTTCTTTCTATTTGCAATGCAGAACTTTATAAGCGATTATCAATTTTTATTAGAAAGGCTGCTGCCTTACTCTGATTATATGTAACTGCCTGTATTTTATGTTGTAACTTTATATTTATATTTACTGTCAGATTTATTATTTATCATCGTATGTTCATTCTGTCATGTCTTGAATGTATATATTATTTAAAAAATGACCTCTTGTTACACTTGTATATGTGTCTGAGTGTTTTCAAATAAATCTTGAAATCGTAAATAAAAATGACCGAAGATGGTATCGTAAAAAAATATGCATAATTTAAGGAAATTCTACCGGAGGGACGCAATGTGGACAAAAAAATACTGATAGAATGTATATTGTACTAGTTCAAATATGAATATTTGAAGTAGTTCAATATTCCACTTAAATATAATAAAATACACAATATTAATATAAAATATGCTTTAGGCTGAATAAAATATGTATTACTATATAATAAAAGGGTTATTGCATGAATATTGGTGAATATTGTCCCTCGCAATATATCATTTTGCACTCGCAATATGATATACTGCTCGGGAAAATATTCACCAATATTCATGCAATAACCCTATAATATTATCAATTATTATACTTCGTGTAAGTTTCTGTAGTGATATTTGGTACTATAATATATTGGCATATTACCTGGACAATTAGACACTCAGTATAATAATGATATTAATGTGGTCTTGTCCAGGTATTATGTCAAAATATTATCCAGGTCTGAGAGACATAAGTAATAATCTTGTCCAGGTAATATGCCAAAATATTATCCAGGTCTGAGTAATATATCTCTCAGACCTGGGTAATATTTTAGCATATTACCTGGACAAGACCACATTATTATATAAATAATATATATAGATTCTCCTTTAGTTGCCCGTGAGTTACGATATTTCTCCACTCAAGAGAGTTAAATTTAAAATTTTAACCACAAGCCGTCGGGCGAGTGGTTAAAATTTTAAATTTAACTCTTGAGAGTGGAGAAATATCGTAACCCACATGGGCAACTGAAGGAGAATTTGTTTCTCCCATTATTTAACACGAACTTTATTTCAAAATCCTTTGGCGGACCGATTTGACAACATGTGAGGAAAGGCACGAGACATTTTAATCCTCTAGAGGATTACAGATTTTCCCACCACTGGTTCAGCGGGGGTTAAAACGCCGTAATATTGGGAGAAATTGTAATATAACCTATGCGTAGCAACAGTTTAAAAGTCTGCAAACAAGTTGTTGCATCGTGTTCTATCATTTTCAACTTTAGTAATATTGAAAGTAATCTTTGATCTGTGCATGGCGCCAGCTAGTGACCCACCAATGATCTGCAGAAATCAATCAGGAGAAGCTATGATATGATATTCTGCTGGGATATTATATAATTTCTAACACATTTATAACTGTTCCTTGAATAACTTTAGTAACAGATTGGATATATAAAAAAAAATCGCTGATATTTTATACATCTGAAATAAATATATGCCATTGTTTTTAAAGAAAAGCGAATATTATATATTTTTTATTGTACAGTTGATATAATTTTAACCAGTTATAGTTATATTAAAATTCAAGCTATGTTCTATGTTTTACAATATAAATTGCGTACACGTTATACTTGAATAAACAAATGTGTGATTTTTCCTACAATTCTTCTTTGTCTACCATATCCGTCTACCAATTTATATATAATAATTCATGTAATATCAAGGACTGTTTTTTATTCACATACACTGCTACATTCGTTAATTGGACATAGTTAAACCACTATCTGTGGTTGTATTTATTTTATAGTCAAAGGGAAGCAACTCGATTTTATATGTAGACGTTAGAAGAATAAAATAAATGTTACTGGATAGTTCAATAGTTTTATTCTGTTAGTGATATTATTTCTGCTAAATCATAATGTTGAGAGGTGAAATATAAGGTGAACATATGTTCTATTGATTGTTTTCTAAAGACAGAAGATTAACCGGTATTGAGTCGAAATTAAAATGGCGACTTTTGTATTTTAGTGAGTATATTGCTTGGTGACTACTTTCCATCAAAAGATGTCGTATTTTATATGGTCAAACATTCATTTTCTCTTATATTTGTCTCTTAAATATCAACCTAGCAGACAATCTTCTCTGTAATAATTCTTATTATCTTGAATACTGAAGCGTCTTTTCTGAATTTCTATTAGTTAATTTACGATTGACTTAATTTAAATATTTGGGGTTTGATGGCGGCTATTTTACGATTTTATACGATTACGAAATTGACGATTATTTCTGTTGCAAGTGCTAAAATATTAAATGTATATTATGTTGCTCATATGCGTATTATATGGATATGACGGGCGACAATAGTGTTGATATGACGTAGCAATACACACATATCCTTCATCCACAAATCATCAATGATGACATGAAAAGTTTGAAAATACAAAAGTGGTAACCAGAAGCCGTAAATCGAAGAAGGACAGACAATACAATGGCGAAATAGAAAGAAAAAAGAATAGACAAACAATAATCTTTAAAACACTATGCACAAAACTGAAGGTCGAGCAACTCGAACCCCACTACTAGCGGGGGTGAACTCAAGTGCTCCGGACGAGTAAATAGTTTCTGCTCCACAACTGACACCATGCAAGTTATAATATTCAGAAACCGCTCTAAAGGATCAAAGGTGAAGAACCGCCAGTGTGTACCATCATGAAAAGTCATACGAAATGCAGATAATTCTTTTATTTCGAGCAGGTAAATTTCAAATTATTTACTGACCATAACCTAGACATATTTTTGAATAAACATTAAAACATATCACTTTTCTCAGTAACCCGTTGTAGAGGGAGGCTACAAAATGAAATAAAGTATATAGATAACTCTCATGGCATGCAAAGCCATATTTTACTTAATGGTAATATTATGGAATCCTTTACTAAGGGAGATCAAGCCTGACCTTTCTGTTTGTCAGTTGTCAAGGGAGATCAAGCCTGACCTTTCTGTTTGTCAGTTGTCAAGGGAGATCAAGCTGACCTTTCTGTTTGTCAGTTGTCACACAGGAAGTAAATTTGAAACGTCTTTCTTATATATTACCCTGTGTAGTTTTCGTTCAAATCAGAATGAAATTATTGTTCAAATTATTCTGAATATATCTAATAAGTTATGTCTTGAAACGGGGGTTGATGAACTATTTCAATTAGATAGTAAAACAAAGAAACTCTATTTTCAGTTTTTCACAACGAATGTAGGCACGTAAAATGAGTAGTAGTCTTCCAATTTCAAAAGAAATTAAAAACATTTTCCTTGTCATAATAAGAAGTATTATTATGCTTTCTGTAAATTTCTTCTGTAATATAAGTTCATACGATATTTTGGCATATATCACAAAGAATTATATAGCGTTGATATACTATGCGAAAATAGTACATCTACTATGCCAGTTTCACGCGGGGAAGGTTGGATTTTCAGCTGTCTGTCAAGCTATGTGTAGCTAGTCCACGTGCAAGGGGGTGGATGCAATCTGTCAATCTATCATAGTCATCTATTATTCATGTTACTGTTTTTTAATGCTTGTTATTGTTGTTAATTAAATTTCAAACTTCAAAAATCTTTATATGTTTAAAGCCTTAAATGAAACAAAGAATATTCTCACACTTTCAAGACTATCTGATCCAATATATTAGTCACCAATATCAGGACCTCCTTTATTGTAATAGTTCTCAATATATTTTGTCTACATATAACAATCAGCATAATAATAATAATAATGTTGTGTTAGCAATGACTATGCCATATAGTGGTATAGTCATTGCTAACACAACATTATTATATAAATAACAAAATCTTTTGTCATCAAATTATATTAAAAAAAAAAGAAAATGAAAAAATTTAAATTATATAATTATTGCGAACAACAGAAATAATATACATTTATTTTCGAAATATTGGATATAATAGTTTAAGTTTCGTTGTGAAATTTTAAATTTGCACCATCGTGTGCAATAAGTAATCAATGCATATACATGTAGGTATTTATAACTTTTCCACAGTAACAGAACATGATGTCATGACTTGGGTTTCCAAATCACTGGACTTGAATCCCATCGAACAATTCTGGGACGAATCGAACCGCCGTGTCTGACGAAGACCACAAATCCTATTACTCTGGTAGGACTCCGACAGACATTACAGCGGGAGTGGAACAACATTCCACGGTCTGTTTTATCGCTCATCATCATCATTTCAATGAAACGACACCTCATCTATGACGCTCGGACTGTTATTTATTATTCTTCATGAAGCGCCACTGTTTTCTGTAGTCACATTTACGCCATAAACTGTTGATCGCAATGCGAAATGTGACATATTTGCTAAAACACGTATACACTATGCCCCCTTTCATTGCCGGAATAAAACAAATTGCCCTATTTAGCCATCCCAACATTTACCTTCTTTGTATATTTTAATTATGTTCCCAATTCACAAACTATGAATTGCATCATAAAATCAGGCCAATGTTATGTTTAAGAGAACAATCGTTATTCAATATACATGTAATTCCAAGATTTTTTTAGCATTAGTAAATGCATATATTCAAGTTCTCGTTCAGTACATGATATTACATTTACTTGTTAAAATGTTATACAAATTGCCAAGAGTTGTCTCTCTTTGTTTATCAAGTGGAACTACATGATTTCTTTTTATATAATTCAGGCTATACTATGTTCTATTGAAATCATGCAGAGATGGTCGATTAAAGTAAAACAACGAATTTAATCCAAGACAAGGACAATACATGTATATATATCTGATAAAACAAACAAATATCGCGGATTAAATTATAATATTCAATAAAAACGTAGATATCCAATTTAGCGCGCACGATACGTTTTTCGTATAGCCTGATACATCGGATACGCTCATAATCAAAAGACTGGAAAGACACATTATTCAAAAGTTCACGGGAGCAAATTCACAAATGGGCCTAGGTTATCTGTGCCTGTGTGAGACTGATCTTAGTTTAAACAAATTACTGTTTTTACTTCTACTTCACAAATACTGCCGCCTTCAACAAGTTGTATATTATTTCATTAGTTGCACATGGCAATTGAAAAGGGTAAAACCTATTTACATGTGTCAATTAGCATTTGAAAGAGGAGCTAGCAGAACTGATGGTTTCGACCTAGCCACTCACTACTATGGGGTGTGGCAACCGGTTCCAGTCATATGTCGTACGAGAGTAAAACGATTCTTCTCTATGTTGAGTTCTGCAAAGAGGTAAAATAAAAGACGATGAATGTATGTGTCGCGATTGCCTCAAGGGTTGCTAAAGTCTGTCTTTTTCAGTAATAGCTATATGTTTGCCAATATTTTTTTATGCAATTTATATAACCTGGTAAATAAATATATAGCTTTGTACACATGCAAAGCTTTACGTAATATCTTGTGTTATTCGAGCATTTGTTTTCTTGTTTTTGTATTGTTTGTTTTTTGTTTTGTTTTTGTCGTTGTTGTTCTGCTTTGCTTTGTTTATTTATTATATCATTATTTGTTGGGGTTGTTTGGTTTTTTTCCCCAGGGGCCAGGGTGGCTCAATGAGTTAGGTAGCTGGATTACCTAACAACTCATACAAGCCTATCACCAATACGGACGGTGGGTTCGCGCCCGGCATTGTAGATTACAAAAAGGGTGCACTCGACTCGCAGCCGCAAGTGATAAAGTTTACCAGTTGCTTGCCCATGGTCGGTGGTTCTCTCCGGGTACTCCGGCTTCTTCCACCACTAAAACTGTTCACCATGATATAGCTGAAATATTGCTGAAAGTGGCGTTAAACACCAAAAATCAATCAACCAATCATCATTTGTTTTTTTCTGTTTTTGTACTATTGTTAGTTCTGAACAAAGATCGATATTTTTGCATAGAAATTTATATGTTCACTGTCTGACCTTATCTACAACAAAACCAATAAAATATAAAAAATACAATATTAATAATAAGAATCATAACGATCAACCCAATATGAAAAAATAAGTTGAAACCAATATAATATTTATTGTTTGCTATCGTTTTATCAGTGAATCATTTTTTGTTTGTTTGATACAAATATAACACCTTTTAGCATTAACCGTGCTAAAATGCAATCTAGTTAATTGACATAGCACCTTTAGACCAGTTATATTGTTTTGTTTTATATTTGACAGTGTTTAATTACGTTTTTACAGACACATGCGTTTTATTGTCATTGGCTAAAGATAAGATCTACAGACTCATCAAACAGTTATACTAATTCAGAAACCCACGATTTTAATATCCCAGGATAAAAACAGTTTTAAGGAGATTTTAATGTAAATTATACAATCATTATTTCCCTTTAATCAGGGCTCAACATGGGAGTAATATAAAAACCTATGCTATAAATAACTGTTTGCTGTTTATTGAAATATATTGTTTTGAAAAAGACCTTTGTGTTTACTCCACAGGATTAAAAATGAGAAATATTTCTAATGACTATCTAGTAATTATATTTTAGAGTTACTATCGGGTTACTGCATGCTAACTATAGTTGTCTGGTAATTGAGAGTTAATTATAGGTACTGTCGGTATACTTAAAAGTAAATATAATATACTGAGGCGTTACTGTCGGATTGAATTTGAAAAGTTAATTATAGATATTGTCGGTTACTGACTGTTAATTATATCTACTGACGGAATACTTAGAAGTAAACATAGTAACTGAAAGGATATTGAGAGTTAATTATAGTTACTGTAGGAATACTGAAGTGTAATGATAGTTACTGTCGGTATTTTGAGCGTTAACTATAGCTACTGTCGGGATACTGATGTCCAATTCTAGTTACTGACGGTATATTGAGCGTTAACTATAGTTATTGTCGGTTTTTGAAAAGTTGATTATATGTACTATCGGTTACTAACTGTTACTTGTAGTAACTTCCGTTAGTGACTGTAAATTATAGTTATTGTCGAATTTTGAACTCTGTTTTCCCTTATTCAGATACTTTTTATATGTTTTAAAGACAGACGCTCGTGGCACGGAATTACCATCGCCTTTTTTTAAACTTTCTTTTTATGTATTTATTTTCCATAAAATTTCTTTATTATTTCATCTCTTTTTCCTTTTTTTTTATCGTGTTCATGTTCATATATTCATACAATCTTATGGTAACAACAACGTTGATATGCTGGCCCTATATAATCGTATATAGGGCCCGCATGAATGTTGGAGACATAATTTTCCATTTCCTTTCTAAATTCCAGTGTTATGTGTTATCTGCATTGTGTTAGTTTAGAAGAAAATCTATATATCAATCCTGCCCGTGCACCGTATCAACAAATTCAATGCTCTATTCCTCAGTTCATCAATTTTCCGAGCGGCTATTGACACCACAATCAGTGCAGACGTCGTTTGAGTGTCGTAACGTTTTAATATAATCTTAGCTTGGTTTCTATTTGGTCTACCGATCACTAAGTGTCATAAATGATTCGTGAAAATATAAAGCTGCCATTCAATTAAGATCGAACATTAAAAACTTGCAACTTTGTCTGATTGAAATAAATCCTGCAAATGCATAAAGCACAAAATACCTTAATCAAGCATTACTACCCTAGCTTTTTTATTGATGTATACAGCCTATAAAACTTTTGATAAATAAACTAAATGCATCATTTTATATTTACAAAATGAGCAATAATTAAATCATCAAAGACAATTTTATCTTCTTTACAACAATGAAAAATAAAATTTCGAGTGTTGAGTGCAGATTTGACAGTTATATAAGTTTCTCCCATTATTACAGCGTTTTAACCCCGCTGAACCAGTTGTGGAAAAATCTGTTATCCTCTAGAGGATTAAAATGTTTTGTGTCTTTCTCCGCATGTTGTCAAATCGGTAATTTTGAAGGATTTTGAAATAAAGTTCGTGCTAAATAATGGGAGAAACAAATTCTCCTTCAGTTGACCATTTAAATTAAAAATTTTAATCACTCACGGCTTGTGGTTAAAATTTTAAAGTTAACTCTCTTGCGTGGAGAAATCTTGTGGTTAAAATTTTAAATATAACTCTCTTGAGTGGAGGAATATCGTAACCCACGGGCAACTGAAGGAGAATCTACATTTCTCCCATTATTACGGCGTTTTAACCCCGCTGAACCAGTGGTGGAAAAATCTGTAATCCTCTAGAGGATTAAAATGTCTCGTGCCTTTCCCGGCATGTTGTCAAATCGATAAGTTCTGACAAGTTCTTGTCAAGTTCGTGTTAAATAATGGGAGAAACAAATTCTCCTTCAGTTGCCCATGTGGGTTACGATATTTCTCCACTCTCGAGAGCTAAATTTAAAATTTTAATCACTCGCCTTACGGCTTGTGGTTTAAATTTTAAATTTAACTCTCGAGAGTGGAGAAATATCGTAACCCACGGGCAACTGAAGGAGAATCTATATTTATCACCCAATGCACGATTATGACGTAATACTTGTTATCATTCATAATGAATTCAGAAAAGTGAGCGGTCTTGTATATATATGTGTTTTAGCGGGCACTGAGTTTGCCTCTATTTCCATGATTTTGTTATTGGATGTTGGAACTGTTTCGACAGTATGATGTTTTGATTTCGATTCTATTCAACAATTTTCCCATATATAGCGATACGTTGTTACGGAAACAGAAATAGGGTACATTTGACGGGGCAAGAAAGTTCAAGCATACATACTATCGATTTAACAAGGAATACGAACAAACAATGGCATAACAAGGACACAATGGGGACCATTTTCGGATCACAGATGACTTACAATCACTACTATTGTCTATCATGATTGTGCATTTTCGAACTGTTACCTTGAACTGGTATGGTACATCGTCTTACCCATCATGGATAATAATCTATTCACTAGTATGAAAAGTTTGAAGATATCAAAGAGGGAAGTCAGAAGCCATATATCGGAGGACAGATAATACAATGGCCAAAAGAAAAATGAATAAACAACAATCTACATAATTCTACACAGAAAACTAAAGATCGAGCACCACAAACCTCACAAAATACAAGAGGTGAACTCAGGTGCATCGGAAGGGTACTCTAGTCTAGTTATTAGAATACATATCAAAGAGAAAATAGATGCTTTGTAATGTTGTAAACTGGTGGTTGCTTTGTATTACACATACAGCTAGTATGCCTTTATCTCATAATGATCATAATCATTTGTATTCATTCAACACACTGTCTAGTTCTATTATACTGATGGCTATCAGTAATATATGCTAAAAATTAAACCTCTTAATATCGTATAAAGTACTTTTATCAATAATAACTTCATTATAAGACGTTTTCTGGTAGATGTATCAGTCATCACAGTGAAGGATAAAGAGAAATTGATCACCATCAACAAAGGCATCGCCAAAACATCTTAATCCAATGTTTTCATAAAGACGACAAAGAAAATCCATTCTGCCTCAAAATATATTTCTTTTCGTCTGTCTAGGTGCAAAATGTAAAACAGAGATAAGCATAATAAAAATGTTAGTTACACCACTACCTAAATGATCCCAAATATACAATTTTCGAATTTTTTTTGAATTAGGAATTAAGCATTGTATTAAACATAAAATGCGTTTTATTTTAATTGTTGTCGAATTTTCACAATCGATTTACTTTTCTGCAACACCATATCTATGATTGTTTTATGAATGTTTATCTGTTAAATTAACTTATAAACTTAATAAGACTAACTAGTCGCTCATTTTAACGTAGATTGCACGTTTAACACATTAAACTATCTCTCTGCTATAATGGGAGAGGGGAGCTTGTTCTCCGTGATGAGGGAGCTTGTTCGCGTTAAGTTTTGTTTAGATTGTAGATTCCATTCCAGATCAGGTCAAACAAAAGACCAAGCAACTGTATATGTTCCCTCACCATACCATAAAATGCAGAATTAAAAAAGAAAGAAGAAAGACAGGTTGGCTCGGAATCAGTATATTGCGTCCAAATAGAGCGACAGGTTGACTTGTGGATTATTGTTGTAGGTAGCTAGTACTATGAAAATATAACTAGGCATGTTGGTCTAGTATAAACCAGACACCATAATTATGTTGTTAAACAAGAACGTGTATATAGGTGAAACATCTTCATTTGGCGTTAACCCATATTTCCCGTCACACACTCATACAATGCTGACAAATGCAAGTACCGTGACACCCACATTTGCACCGTATATCTTGCTACATTATATAATTCACATCGTACACTATATATGAACGATATCGGTAGAAAATGGAACATACGTTCATGTCAAAATTGATTCAGTAATGACCACGAATCAAGTCAGTATGCGTGGTTATTAGTGATTAGTAAAAAGATAACGAGTTAGTAGTCACACACTTAGTATCATTGTATAGTCATTTATAATCTATTTATAGTACTTTTTTACTATCATCTTTGTATCACATGTACCATTTTTTCCATAATATAGTACTTATCTTATATACGTCCATTCCGTACCTTTTTTCATTGAAAATCAAATACTATACTCCATCACAAGGAAAATGGTTCATATTTATATATCGGTAATCCTTTGAAAATTTGAATGTTGACTTTCTCTATGGAGATTTAACGTTACATTGTCCCCATCTTTTTTTCATATAAGACGTTAAGTTGAGTTTGTTTAATTTGCCTCAAAGTTTTCAATAAAAACTTTCTATTTATCTGAGGTTCGTTTCTGAGTTACATATGACAAGGTTGTCTTACGTCGACTTCCATATTTATTCCGGTTGACATTAAGACGAATTCCGAGGACATCTGACTAAATCAACCTGGTTACTTTTTCCGTTTAAACAATGGTCGAAATATCATTGTGAAACCATGCGAACACGCGAACAAAAATCGTAATTTAAGTTGAAAAAAATAGAATTGAAACTCGACGACACAAATAAGACCTTTAACAAATCTACACTGTTTAAATATAGTGCGAATTGTAACAATTTAAATATAATGATACTAAAAGCAGTGACTTGATTTATGTTCTGCATATAGGTATCGCACCTCATCTACAACACGGTGAAAAATATAATTGTATTTATTATTGATAGACATTAATGCAGGCTAATACATTGCTGACAGTATGTTATCACAGAAAAAAACCCCATTGAAAGTAATTCCTCTAAATTCGTAATTAGGTTAAAAACTTGTTTATTTGATAATTACAGAATGTCCATGTTACGACAGTTTGAATTAAAGCGAATCTGAACAAGTCATTCTGATGCTACATATCAGATTTAGATACCCGGGAGTGTATATGTCAAGGGCGGAAGGCTTGGGTGCCGAGCATTTGTGCTTGTTTATAAAATGCTTGAAATGTTTACAACGGTTAATAGTCATTGTAAATACGAATTGAGATTGGAAACTATTTATTCTTAATATTGGCCATAACTGAATTCACCCCCAGTTTTTTGTGGGGTTATGTTTTGCCCAATCTTTAGTTTTCTGTGTAGCGCTCTCTTGGTCATTGTTTGCCTTTTTTTGGCCATTATGTTATCTGTCCTTCATCGATTTACTGTTTCTGGTCACATCTTTAGTATCTTCAAAAATTCCTTGCACTCTATATAAACATGCAATAAATGTTTTGGCGTACCAAATTGGTAATCAGAAGCCGAAAATGTAAGAAAGTATGTCAATATAATGGCCAAAAGAAAACAGACAAAGGACAAACAAGTATCAAGGGTTTTTAAATATATTTATTATTGAAATATACAGATCATAAACAATGTAATTATTAATCAAAACTACTTCCTCAGGCATATGAAACCATAGCCTATTTTGATTAATTGATTGATTGATTGGTGTTTAACGCCAACCTTAGCAATATTTCAGCTATATCGTAGCCTATTTTGGATATCATGCTTAGGTCCTTTGGTTGTATTACTCCCAACGGTGCACGACATTTGTGCGGATTGATCTGACATTTGAGCGGAAAAAAAACCGACATAAGAGCGGAAAAAATAATCATTTGAGCGGATTTACATGTGCAAAAATTTCCTCCTTGTATGTGGGCCGCAAACTCACAAATACTTTTAAATCATTCGGCTCTCCAATCTTTTAATTTTGAGCATAGCTGAAGAAAGTTATTCCAGAAACGAACCGTGTGCATTAAATTTGAAATCTGCGTTTTAATTATGTGTATACATGAGACGAAATTAAATGTTATTAAAAAAGTAAATTGTTACGCTTTTCATTGAATTAATTCCCAGATGTAATTAATTAAAGCTGCAATTTTAATTTTCAATCTTTTTTTACACAGTAAGATAATCTTAACCACTTTAAAATGCACTTAAAATACCATTTTCTAATAAGATTTTATCATTTTTTCTGTTGCACGTTGATTTTTTCTAAACGATTAGTGCAAAACCAAAATCGATACATGAAATAGCATCCGGTAATGCATTTTTCCATTAACGGTGTATCACATCTACATGTATTTTAAGAATATCTACATATTAATGTACCTTCGGCATATCATAATTCTATTAAAATAACATTGTAAAGCTAAGCATCCGTTTTCACTGGGGCAGGTAATAATCACCGCACGAAATGACCCAAATCATTACCCTTCTAGGTATTTAATAGTATTATGCATACTATTATACCTAGAATGGTAACGACTAAATATTACCATTTCCAAGTCATGTATATTAGCTAATATCGGACAGAAATAAATTTTTTTTACACACGATCATATATTTTTCATATTTGAGGAAACATAAAGTTTCCTTACTTTCACTGACTCGAAAAAAAAACTGTTTTTAAGTATGAAACTCTGGCCGATGTAGTTTAAGCTTTAAGATCAACAACGAAATAAAGGGATATTTCGAATGTTACCGAACGTTTTCACATCATGGTCGTTAGATTCTAACCCACAACCAGATAAAACTAAACCATCCAATATATATTTAATTTTAACTAGATTTGATATACCAGTATGCTTACTCCGACAATGTCTGTTATTTCGGACCTCAGATTAAAAGTTTTGATTTGATTTATTGTGTTTAACGCACTTTCAGCAATATTTCAGCTATATTATGGCGACCAGTGTTAGTGGTGGAAGAAGCCGGAGAGAACCACCGACCATGGGCAAGCAACTGGTAAACTTTATCACTTGCGGCTGTGATTAAAAGATATATTGAAAACATTACAACCTGTACTAAATATCTACAGAAAACTATTAAATAATTAAAAAGATCTTTAAACAGCGATTCCAGTTCTGTTTACCAATTACCTCCACTATACAAATACCATTAACAACATGTACAATAAATGACCGTAATTCTGGAATCTTCGTTGAAATTCTAGACGCTGTAGTAGACCATTTGCTGCATGAACTATAAAAATATTTGATTACCATTTAATCAAGGACGCATATACATATCAATAGGTGCGCTAGCTCTTCTAGCTATTTTATTGCGTACATTAGTTTCATTTGATTTCAAACATGTAACTGATATCTTGATTTCATTCCACTTCTGACTAAGTATATGCAGCACAATCATTAGAATGGGTATGGGTCAAAACATACATATAAATATATGAAATTGTTGCAGTGAAATATATTCGAACACAAGCCGTTTGTCCAGTAGCTAGAATAGATAACTATATTTCATTAAGAGGTGAGGTTCTGGACCACACAACTATGATTGCTTAAGCTTCAATTGATGACGATGAGTGATGTTGATAGCTCACCTCATTGTTGGACCATAACATTACACATCCGACTAGATGTACCTATTTGTTGTTTTGTTACGCAGTCCCAAATGAGCATACGATTTTCCTGTGGTAAACAAACAGTGATGTATTTGATAGTACAGCAAGACTTTGTTTTGAATTGCCCATCAATTTCCTTTCAAATCACAAGCCATACAAATCTATCTTCCGTTTGACGGAAACAAATACTCATCATTATGCTAGCATTAAAAACACGCATGGCAATTTATTGAACACGACAGAAACTAAATCGGTTGTCTTACGTTTCCTATGTAACACAGCAAATTGTTTTAACAATCGTTTAATATATATATTTTGAGCTAAGAGAAAAAAAAAGGCAAAAATTGTTTTATTGTAAACAGAATAATGTCTTTTATTATTAATTATCTTTAACCTGGAAAGATTAAATTGAATTATAATGATGGATACACAAGAAACGAAAACGATTCTCTGATACTAATCTGTGCATTATGATGTCGTGTACAAAATGAACAATTATTTTTGGTAATTGGTTTGTGTATTACGTAACAGCAGTAAGGCGACGAGAGGTAGTAATTTTGACGAGGTTTTAAGTAGAGATAACAAATTGATAAACATTCCATTCATATTTTGGTTGTATATTGTCTCTACGCACATGTAGTCCGTTGCATCACCAGTATTAGTTGAATTAGGAAAAAAACTTAAATTATATTATTCTAGTGTAGTTTGAATTCCAAAAACTACAAAAAAAGAAGATATGAAACTATGCCCCTTTTTTATGCATTTGTGAATTTAATATGCATAGACAATCTATCTGATTTTGGTTGTCCTCTTTTAAGCTCTTTAGATTTTTTTTTATACCAAAAACCTTTAATTGATTTGGATTTCAAGTCTTTTGACTATGAGCGTACCTGATGGAACATTATCCACAAACACGTCGTATGTACTAACATTATTTATACTACTTCGTTTTTTTTTAAATTTTTACACCTGGTTTCTGGAAGTGAATAGAACAATGACTTCACAATGGTATAACATCGTATTGTCAGAAGTACATAGCACCTCCCGATTGTACTGTTATTGCACAATAATCCATATTGTTCAATATTGGACTTATGTTGAATTAAGTGAGTATTTATGAGGCAATAGTGTTACCAATGACATCTTTATATTAGACATTAGACAGTGAAACAGCTGAAAATAGTTCTTATAAATTGAGAAATATTTACATAGAAATGATATTGTCCAGACAGTCTTCTTTGAATTGTATCGATAAATCTCCAGTTGAAAAGTTCATTTTAATTTCTGCAAATATATTCTTCACACCTTCAAATTCTATCATATAAAGATATTTGGACAAATCTCAAATCTTAGACGATTAACATCGTATGGTACATTAGATGAAACACATTTTTTATTAAAAATTGAACCCCTTACATAATTGCAAAATCTTGTTTCTTTCGATGGGAAGATGGACTGTCCAGCTACTATAAGAAAAGATAGTTCACATTTTCATATGGACAGAATATCATTAAAGTTGAATAAAATAAAACACCTAAAGGATTTTCAATTTAAAAAATATGTGCCTGTCTCAAACCATGACATGAATTTCACAACGTCGTATGTCGTGGCCTTTGTTAATGTACAATGATTTGAGGTGAGAGGTGATTGTTTGTTTTGTTGATATTGGTGGAATTGTTGACCATCACTGTTTATACTATCGTGCCATAATTATGACATCGATTTGTATTTGACTTCACCACACTCTAATATTAAACAAATTAGAATAAGTAGTTACAATTAAGAAATTGCCATTAAGCAATTTCCAAAAGTTTGTCTGTGAAGTACCTAACAGATGAACACTTCATTCGTCATGGAAACATGATATTTTACGCCAATGTATTATTCAATACAAAGAATACTTTCTTCCAATGGAATATTCATAATAGTAACATCTTAGAATGATGTTGCTATATCTTAAAATGCAATATATTATCCTAAATGTAATGCGAAGATCCCTAGACATTGCGTACACACTGTGCTAACACCAACAAGTAGATCGTATATTTGAAAATTCACCGTTTTCTGACATTTCAGTGGACATTCCATTCTGATTTGAGTACTCACTTTTGCAATTCAAATAAAAACAATGAGAACAAATATCTGAAATTCACAAAGCATCCGCCCAGTTATCAGTGTTTCGTACCTGACGTGGTTTATTAAGTATAATTTCATTGACATTGACAGTTCCTAAATAATGTAATTGTTATTAAAACTAAGGTTCTCTTCCCTCAGGCATATGTGACCTTAGACAATATTGTCGTTATCCTGATTAGGGACTTTGGTTTTCGTGCTCCCAAAGACCTTTACATTATTTGGGTTTCAAATAGTTTGACTTTAAGCGTACCCGATGAAGGTTATTCCAGAAACCGTCTTGGACAGTAAATTTTATATCTACCTTTTCATTAGATATAGTGGCATGCGATATTTGTAAGTGTATTAATGAGAGTATGCATAGTTAAAAATACGAATAATATTAAACGTGACATAGAAACAGTAGAATAAATAAGTGGAACTACAAATGTTCACACTTGTAATGTATATCTGATTCACACAAAGATAATCTGGCGGTTGCAGTATAAAATATAAATCAGACTGTTCTAATGTTTATCGTGACTGTTGTTTGTGTCATTCGGATTGTTCTAGGTTCTATCAGACTGTTCTAGTATATATCATTGTTGTTGTAGTGTAGTCGTCAGACTGCTCAAGTGGTTATCATGTCTGTTGTAGTGTCATTCAGACAGTTTTAGTTTTTATCAAACTGTTCTAATGTATATCATGTGTTGTACTATCATTCAGACTGTTCTAGTGTATAACATGATGGTGTAGTGTCAGTAATGGCATCAGACTGTTCTATAGTGTATATCAGCCTATCCTAGTGTACAAGATGATGTTGTAGTGTTAAACTGTTCTAGTGTTTATCATGGCTGATCAGTCAAACTGTGCTAATGCAGGTCATGTTGTTGCAGTGTCAGTCAGACTATTCTAGTGTATATTATGCCATGAAAGTGTCAACCAATATTTTGTAGCATCAATCAGTCTCTTACATTGCAGTGTAAATCACAATGTTCGAGTGTTAACTAGACTGTTCTAGTGTATATCATGCTGTTGTAGTGTCAATCAGACTGCTACAGTGTACATCATGCCTTTTTTCGTGTCAATCAGACGGTCCTAGTGTACAACATTGCTGTTATAGTGTACATCATGGATGTTATAGTGCACAACATACTGTTTTAATGTCATCAGACTGTTACAGTATACAGCTATATTACTCTTCTTCTTTACATGATAGCTTCAGTTGTTAAACATTAAGACTGTCTAATTTCCATTTTCTAAGTATGTAAATACGAACATTTATTTTTTCCCATGATTTATGTCAATGTTATTTTGGTAGTATACTCAATAATGACTGAATTGCTAATTACCACAAAGCTTCTACACAAACAGAAAACAACGATCGCAAAAAATAAATTATTTTTACAGCAACCAAGTTTTGTTTGCAAGAATTTGCTTAGAAACGATATAGCTATCTTAGACCATTTAACTGAGTGAGCGTTGAAACGATGTTATAGATAATTGCACTGATCTTCGTTGCTTGAGAGATGGCTTATTGGTAGTTGTAAAATGATTTGTAGTTGTAATCATTTGGGCGCCGTTCTTGGTTGTAAAGATTTGCTGGATTGTAAACCTCTGTTTAAGGTCGGATTCATGATTAATTGAAAACATAATATATAGCGATTGTTTGTCATAAGTTCTCACTACGAAATGAATAACTGTGCAAAAACAAGGACACATAGAGCTCGGTAATGATTGCTTCAAGCCAAAATGTCAAATAAACGGAATTAACGCGAGTAATAGCAAATAAGTCAGAGAAAATTATTTTTTCATACACCATTAGGTTATATGTCATGAAAGGGGTACAGTACGGAAATAGCAAATACAACACAAAATTTAGAACGTTTCCCATCATGTCATGTGATCATTTTGTCTCGATGAGAAGTTGTTTGGTACTGTCATGATTTTCTTTTTTTGCAATGTTATAAATCGAAAAGCTGGGTTCTATTTAAGGAAGATGTACAGTATATAATTAATACATAGGACACAAAAGTTAGAACGTTTCTCGTCATGTCATGTGATCATTATGTCTCGACGGGAGGTTGTTTTGGGACTTTCATTAAATCATCGTCTTTTACAGTGTTACCATGTACTGTGTTAACAGAAAAGTTTGCGATAAACCGACACGAGAACAATATTATTGGAAAGGAGGCGTTTAATGTTTTCCAAGTTTCCTTCCAGCCGTTGCAGTCAATAAAACAAACTAGGATCTGTTTTTTCAAACAACTGAAGATACTTTATATATTGGGCGGTGAAAATAGCAGGTAATGTCATGCTGTTATATCAACTCCAGACATGTAGACAATGAGATAACACCAATTGTATTTGTGTAATTTACGAACTTGTTGCATATGGAAAATTATATTGTCTCACGTAAATATATTGATTAAAAAATACAATACTTTGTATTCCGTGCAGTGTGGAATTGGCCACACATTTCACCGTGATTAAGGTGTACTCATATAGTATACATCTGTCTACGTATTGTGAGTGATAGAGTGTTTTCTCATTACACTCCTTCAAATTTCAATTTAAAGATGTTATTTCAAAAACATTTATTATGTCCATCGGTTCACTTCAGACTATATTAAAATTTCTAGTTTGATGATGGGAGTTCTGTGGTTTTTGTTTGTTTGTTCATTTGTATTTATAAGTTCGCAACGCGATGTTGGGCACAGTGATGACGGTATTTACAAGATTATTTAACCCGTATTTTGTTTGCTTGATCATATTCTAAGAAATGAAATTATAAACTCAATATAACATCATAAAGATAAAGATGCCCGGATGTATCGTTCATCGACATAAAGTAAGTGTATCGCTCAACCAATAATATATTACATATGCCTTTCACTTTGTCTACGGTTTAATTTTTTCTAGTATAGCTCAAAATACTAATTGCACGCTGACAGCCTAACGAACCACAACAGCTAGCTCATCCCGCTCTTATGATCATAATGAGATGAAAACCACAAAATGTAGTTGGTTTTGGACAGTAACACAATATATGGGGGAGGGGAGATAAAAACGCCACAATAGGCTATGTTTAATTGTTTATTTAGCACACTATAATTACAAAAAATTATGATTTTCGTGAACAATATTTTTGTCGAATAATGACAAATTGTATGTTTCAGGAATGAAGAAGCGCTATATTCAGACATTTTCATATAATTTTGCAAATAATTACGCAATAAGATATTGTTCGCATTTCTAAAGCTCTACATGTTTTACTTTTTGTTGTTTTACAGATATGATTAAAATTCATATTTATTTCTTAAAATCTATTGTGGAAAAACTATCTAATATAACTAATATAATCCTCTGAGAATATGTGCTCTCTGATTCATGTGTTACTGACTTTGCAGATAAGCTTATTTGATTTGTTGTATATCTAGGCCACAATACACTATTATTATTACGTCTAATTAAAGGAAACGCAAAACATTAAAAATATGCAGCGCTAAACCTGGGTATTGTTCTCATAAAATGAAACTATATTACTACCACTAGAAAAAATCTCAAACAATTTTCCTTTAATATTAATTTTTTGCAATTTTTTTTTTTTTTTTATAACCCAAGTGGTTTCTGACGAAAATCAGTTCGCCATGCACTTACTGAACATATCAGAAATTTATTCGTTACAATCCTTTATAAGCTATAATAAAATTACTTTTATTATTTCACGTAGTAATGAAGTTATGTCTGAAATACTCGCCAGGGAAAACTTCATTTACAGAGATCAAACAAAGCCAAAACATGTAACTGACATTTCCAATTATTACTATGGCCGACTTGAGGACTTGTAACAGTTACTGCGGTCCTGCAACAACAAGCCCGGATATTGTTTCTATCGATTTAACTGTCTGTTCACGCGGCGATATGTACGGATAAGAGTGGAACATTACGTATTTCGTATAAAAAGGAAAAATCACAGAAAGATATAATTTAGTTATGTTGGCAGTTGGTAAATTGTTTCTTTATTAAGCTTGCTACTCGTGCCTGTTTTACGTCAATGTGTCTTTGTTCCATATAGTTTGCCAGAATTATCTATTCAGAAATATAGCGGCCACAGTTGATTATAAATAATGCGTATTAATTCATTTGCACTGAACACAAGCTTCTTTTTGAAGTAGCACAATTTTGACATGGAAGATTTATATTCCTTTCTGATTGTCGTATTCAATTCAGAAGTATTTCCATCAATATACCATACATTAGATAATTACCGTGTATGGCTATTCCAATTCATAAGAGAAATACTGTAAGAATTAAGTCCTAACCAAAATCCTTCAATATTTATTAATATTTAGTTACATTGTTTCCAAAAGAATGCTTCGTCTGTAAAATAATTACAAAACCAAGACGATCGTTTAATAACAAATATATAACCTTGACTTGGATATGTCAATATGAGCTATATTCCTATTATTTTTAAATTGTCCTTAATATGTACACTTTTGCAAGTCCTTCGGAATGTTAATGTTGTAATGAAAGACCTTCCAAAATTAAAGTACATTTTGCACTATAATTCAATTAATTGCGATGTACAATACAATGCATTTGTGTATGTTTTATTCACATGTGGAACACTTCTGCAAGACCGAATCATTTCACTAACATGGGGGGGGGGGGGGGGGGGGGGGGGGGGCGGGGTTGAGCCTATAAAACTAGTTTAACACCAGAACTATGTTCCGACAGTGTTCTAATTGTTTTTCCTTTTTCATTTCCTTGTCACATTATATATTTGACAATAAAAATATGTTATTTCGGCACTAACACGATTTATTAGATATATTCATTATTAAAATTGACTGTTCCTAAATAATGCAATGATGTAAATCTAAGGTTCTCTTCCTTCAGACACAAGTGATCGTAGTAATAATGTAATTATGTAAAGCTAAGGTTCTCTTCCCTCAGACACAAGTGATCGTAGTAATAATACAATTATGTAAAGCTAAGGTTCTCTTCCCTCAGACACAAGTGATCGTAGTAATAATGTAATTATGTAAAGCTAAGGTTCTCTTCCCTCAGACACAAGTGATCGTAGTTATAATGTAATGATGTAAAGCTAAGGTTCTCTTCCCTCAGACACAAGTGATCGTAGTAATAATGTAATTATGTAAAGCTAAGGTTCTCTTCCCTCAGACACAAGTGATCGTAGTAATAATACAATTATGTAAAGCTAAGGTTCTCTTCCCTCAGACACAAGTGATCGTAGTAATAATGTAATTATGTAAAGCTAAGATTCTCTTCCCTCAGACACAAGTGATCGTAGTAATAATGTAATTATGTAAAGCTAAGGTTCTCTTCCCTCAGACACAAGTGATCGTAGTAATAATGTAATTATGTAAAGCTAAGGTTCTCTTCCCTCAGACACAAGTGATCGTAGTAATAATGTAATTATGTAAAGCTAAGGTTCTCTTCCCTCAGACACAAGTGATCGTAGTTATAATGTAATGATGTAAAGCTAAGGTTCTCTTCCCTCAGACACAAGTGATCGTAGTAATAATGTAATTATGTAAAGCTAAGGTTCTCTTCCCTCAGACACAAGTGATCGTAGTAATAATACAATTATGTAAAGCTAAGGTTCTCTTCCCTCAGACACAAGTGATCGTAGTAATAATGTAATTATGTAAAGCTAAGATTCTCTTCCCTCAGACACAAGTGATCGTAGTAATAATGTAATTATGTAAAGCTAAGGTTCTCTTCCCTCAGACACAAGTGATCGTAGTAATAATGTAATTATGTAAAGCTAAGGTTCTCTTCCCTCAGACACAAGTGATCGTAGTAATAATACAATTATGTAAAGCTAAGGTTCTCTTCCCTCAGACACAAGTGATCGTAGTAATAATGTAATTATGTAAAGCTAAGGTTCTCTTCCCCCAGACACAAGTGATCGTAGTAATAATACAATTATGTAAAGCTAAGGTTCTCTTCCCTCAGACACAAGTGATCGTAGTAATAATGTAATTATGTAAAGCTAAGGTTCTCTTCCCTCAGACACAAGTGATCGTAGCCAACTTTGGCTATCCTGTTTGGGTCCTTTTAAATTATTTGATTTTCCAATCTTTTATGTTTGAGCATACCAGAAACGCGTCGTGCGCACTAAATTTGATATCAACGATTTTTTTTTTTTATTATTGACCGTGCACGCATTTATTGACATTATCGTATTATTCATCATTACCTGGTCAATATTTTCAAAGATGTGTGGGTTATCGTTTATATGTATATGCATCATTAACTCACATATTGCAAGAATATATGTATGTTCTGAACAAACAGTATACAATTAATATCATTGCATACCGTGATGACAATAACGATGAATTGCATGGCAAATTAAAGGAACCATAACTACTGGTACTTTTATTGTCGGTGTTACGTATAGCTACGTGCATCTACATTTGTTTTAAAAAAAAATGTCATGAAAAAGTTGCATAATAGAAAATAAGAAATAGTGTCAACGTCTGAAGAAATTAAATTAAATGTATCGAAGAAACAATTCTCAGAAGACATCACAGCATAAACATCCATCTGATCTTTCGTAATCTTTTTCACAATTGAAACTTAAAATCTATTTTCCGGTGACTATTCTCAATAGCTTACTGAAATACGAAATTGATATGTTATTTAACTACTATGCTCTTATCCAAACCATTTAAGTATTTACGGGACTTCCTTCCTTTCGCCATGAGAGTTAATATTAAATTTCACAATAACCTAATGAAAAAGTAATCAGGCAGAATACATTCTATACAACAGGAGACCAATCGATGACAAATTGGCTATTTACAATTCTTCGGAATCAAATTTGCAAGTCAATAATTTTTAAAGTTATTTTATTTCCGTAGGTTAAACACGCAATGATTTGTATGACAAGAAGATTCGTCTAACATTTATGAAACAATTGGGAGCAAATCTGGATATCCCCAAGAGTTTGGTTATAGACAACAAACGTCCTAATATAAAGCAAAGTACCTATGACAGAAGACAAACCAAACGTACAAACACAACGGTAGCATGAACAAAACAACAATAAATTTAGAAATAAAGACGTTACAAAGTTGGTATCCTGGAAGGGTAAGAATATATTTATGACACCTGTCGTCAAACCTGTAAAGAAATATTTGTACATGTTTGTTTTGCAAATATCTTCTCAAAAGGAAAGCATTAGGACACTCCGTATGTGTGCATTAACAAACACGTGATGCCGGCCATATACTTTCTGAATTGATCACGTAAGTATTAAAGTTATGTAACGTTGGTTGAATTCTATTTCTAAGACAAGTGTAGTCTCCTAAAAATAAGCACTATTAAAAGATCGGGCACAAGAATAGCATATCCACTCCATTAGCATACAACACCAGAGTCCGAAGATGTCATCACAATATGTATGTTTTCAAAGATATGAACAACAAACTCGATTCCAGCAATGCTAAGCTACCGAGACATGATAAAACACAAAAATATATCTCGAATTGTTTACATCTATTTAACAGGAAAGTTTGATCAGTTGTCCTTATACTATAGGTTTTAACATGACTTAGTGTTTTGTGTTCACATGTATCACAGCATGTTTTTGCTATCCTACCATTCGGCATTAACATCACTGACGAAATATTGGATATATTTAATAAATATAATTATGCATTTATATATTAGGATTATTAGTTTTAATTATGATATCTTTTTATAGTGTTGTGTTTTGTAATCTTAATGACTCTAGGGGTTATGGATAGGGTCATGGTGTTTAACGCCACTTTCAACAAGATTTCAATTATCTGGAGGGGGTCAGTTGTATTGGTGGAGAAAACCGGAGTACCGACCTGCCGCAAATCACTGACAATATTGGAAAGTTGGCGATGAATTAAGACAAGCTTGCAATTTATCGCTGTTTGTACCATGAGCCGCTTTACTATTCATTACTTATTTTCTTATATAAAAAAAATCAACTCCTTGATATCGAGAATATTTTACTGATATAAGTAATGCAGTAAAACCTGTATATAATGGTAGTTTTTGTGTGTTTATTGAGTTAAGGTGAGAGGTGATTGTTCGTTTTGTTGACAGTGGCGGTATTGTTGACCATCGCTCTTTGAACTTTCCTTTCATAAGCAATGACCGATTTGTATGCACTATTATCTAATGGTAATATATTATTAGTTCCGGCCTACACAGACAATCTTTACATTTCACTTTTAATGATAAGTAAGGGTATTGTTTCACAGCTTTGAAATATGAGGACTATTATTAGGTTCTATATAAAAATCGATTGAAGAAAGGGTGTATCTCAGACTAACAGGATAAGGTGAATCAAATATAGCTAGAGGCAATGGATTTAACGAGGACAAGATTTAGAATAATAGCAAGAAAGGTTTGAACATATACCAAAGTGCTAATCAGAAGCCGTAAATCGAAGAAGGACAGACATCACAATGGCCAAAAGAAAAAGGACAAAAGGAAAAACAACGATCTACTAAACATCTACAAAGTCAAAGTAGAATGGCAAGACCATATGTATTAATCATAATTGATATTGGTGGAATGGTTGACCATCAATGTTTGAACTTTCTTTCATAATAGAGTTGACGGTATATTTGTAGAAATAATAAAATAACAGTCCTGTTAAAATACAGATCATAGCCGAGTGATTAGAATTATAAGAATCTAGGATGCTTTATAGATAATGAGGAAATGGTATATACATAAAAGTGGAAAGGAAGGAAAGATAGAAGGAACATAATGAGAGCGACAGTACATGAGCAACAATGACAAAGTAGAAAAAATAAAAAATTGATAAGTCATTTACCTTATTTGGGTTAGATACTAGAACTAACAGCCACAGATGGACAATGAGAGATCATTTCGTTATACAGTGTTAAACAGTTGCCAAAGAAATAATTATTCCTTGATAACCGCCTGCTTTTTACTTATGCGAAGGCTATTCACAACTGTGTAATTAATAACCTACACCAAACACAGTTTCTCGTTTTTGGCATCGTTCTACGTCTTGTGTCCTATTTTGTGCAGGTCTCCGGATTGACCATTCATAATTGCCCCATCAGTTTTTACTATCGTATTATTTACATGAATGCATTACTCTATGACAAAGAGTATATGCAGTTAGCGAATTTGAATTAGTTCCATCAACCATATGATATCTTAAATAGCTTGTCAATTCATCATCGTAGAAATGAGAGAAAGGCATTAACAAATTATATGTCTGATCTAGAACTGGTTTAGACGAGATGGCAATAAAACGAGAGAAAAAACTCCGATATTATTTTTGAACGATTTGAAGGGGTACACTAATAATAGTTGATGTACAAGACGATAATGAAAATAAAATAATCAAAAAAAAAACCATCTATTTCACGTTATAGAAGAATACAATACAATAAAAGTGTGTCTCTATTGACAATATATATTTCCCCTAAACTCGCATTTTATCTGGTGACACAGTTTTACAGTACGACAACTCAATTGTAATACATATAATGTTTTCACCCAAAGCTTAAACAACGCATGTTGGATGAAGTACACGTTCAGAAACTAACATGTAGTCGCTTAATATCATTTTAACCAATTTAAAACAACGTAGTGTACATTGATATGCGTATTAACTCCGATGGGAGATTAACACAACACCACGATATAATTGGTAGACTTTTAATATTCTATGGGTATTATTAGCTCATCATATCGCATATGTTTAACGTTAATGTGTTGAAGCTCTATCTTTTTAATGAATTTGTACTTTAAGAAACGTTTGTGTTACATATACAAGGAAAGTTTGAACATACTACTGTAATCAGAAGCCGTAAATCGAAGGACAGACAATACAGTAGCCAAAAGGAAAAAGACAAAAGAAAAACGAATGATCTACGAAACACTACACAGAAAACTAAAGATTCAGCAACACGAAACCCACGAAAACCACATGTAAGTCCAGGTGCAGTGTCCTGTGCCACATGTAAGCCCAGGAACAGTGTCCTGTGCCACATGTAAGCCCAGGTGCAGTGTCCTGTGCATGAGTATTAAACACCCTGCATTAATATTGTGTTTATCTTGCAGAAAAAAAAATCACATTATTCCATAGGCGGTGATAGTTGAATTAAATGATAAAATTATACAATTATCCTTTAATTGTATATTTTTATATTTTCGGTCAACAGGAAGTCAACTGTTCCTCTAAACTCAACAGGTAAGATATGAAACGTGTACCAGAAAATGTATATTTCGATCAGTGACCGTATATAACAAAAATTATCCAGTCAATGCAATCTGACTACTCAAATAGAACCAGTGCAGGACAAATTATAGCACAGCCACTACCCAGACTTATATTTATTTTTAGTGATAACTACAGAAGTAGCTGTCATTATACAGCATATGGTCTTTAACAAAGACACGAAGACGCATGACCAATGGGGATAATTAACCTTGACCAAATGTGAAGGGAGTGTATGTGGCACTTATACAAAAAACACATTTATAATAATATACAGAAAACCAGAGAACTGTTCATAGATATCAATTATAAAACTAATTTGTTTTACTTGATTTATGGAGGTCTTATAAGTGAGACATGTTTGCCAATTTCAACAATGAACATGCGCTTGGTTCCATTCAAATGGAAACGGGGACTATTAGAAGCTTTAAATAACAATTTGTAGGGGGATTGAACATTCGTCACAATTAGCGGTTAGGACAGAAATATAATTAAAAGTGTGCACGTTTTGATTAATTTGTCATCAAAGTTATTCACACCAGTGGACTATGTAAATCAAGGTCAAATCTATTGATTTATGGATTCTAATTACCCCTTTGGTATCTTCAAACTCTCCCTTCTATAAAAAAGGGGAAACAACATCTATTTACATACAAATTAAATATATTGATTGTAAACAAAAACCATTTGAAATAAATGATTGACCATCTATCTACTAGTCAGAAAACTTAATTGGTCAATAACACTTGCTTGACCATCCAACGACTTGTCTCAACATTTGTAATTCAAATTAGTTCGTATGAATGAAAAATGGGAAAAAGTCATGTAATAATATTTTTTTTTCTTTTTCTGGTTTGATTGTACCGTATACATACATATAAATGTTAGAGAAAACCAAAAGAGCATTCACGAATTGACAATCCAGAGAAATACGCAACACCGGGCACAAGACACAGAATGAAGATATGCAAAGCAAAACCAAAGACAACACAGAAAACTACAAAGATAAGAAAGACGGACATTACCATAGAAACGGGTGTGAACCCAACTGCTTTCGTATGGTAAGTAGCTCCTGTTTCTCATTAGACACGCACCGTATTACTTATATAGTCAAGTCCGGCAAAAGTCCTATCCTTGCTAGAGGAACGAACAAATATATATCAAAGGGAAAAGATCCACTCCCATTTGAGACATGGATATCACATAGCGATTAACCAGCTCATGATAACCAACGTATACATTGTGTAGCTATCACTTCAACATATGAGCAACGAAGCCTTGCTTTATGTCTTTGCTTTAGTAGCCAAGATGCGTCCATAACATCATTGTATTGGTCTTGGGTCCTATAATGACGTATGCATATTGTAACTGATGAATGTGTATTGTATCGAATTTCTACTCGCTTAGTTACTCTGCTTAAGAACTTATACATGTAGAAAAAACTCATTTCCTCCCCATTCTTGCTATGACGAAAAACAGATTTCTATGATATACAGTAAGAGTTATAGACTACACAAATGTAACAAAAAATCATTTAAAAACTTGGATGAAAACAAAACTATAATATACATATGACATGTATATCATAGATAAATATTTCACAATTCACATGGATAAGAATTATTAGTATGTTCAATTATATCCTTTAGTTGCGTTTTACTTTGGAATCAGACGCCATAATCACTGTGCTTTGGGACCGATGTTCAAATACAAGTCTTGACTTGATTATATATTTTCTGTCCAGTATCCCTTAGGGGGGAATGCTAATGTCTCTGAAATGATTTCTTAACAATTTATCTGCATATTTACATTAAGTTCATGTCAGGTTTCATATAACAATCAATCTGATAAAAAAACAAATGTATGGTAAGATGTATTTACATTAGGAATATAAAACAAACAGTTTCATGCCCAGTGGAACCAGAGAAAGTTGTTTTTAATGTGCATTGACAATATGTGAGTAAGTAATTGTTTTATCAATAACTTGAAATTCCATTTAATGAGGTGCAAACTGGGTTCATGGTCTAATATACTGCTACAATGTAAATATGAAAAATGTTCACCCTATATGATAAATATGCAACATCAGTGATTTCCAATAGTTTAATTTGGCTCTAGATGTTTGCAGGCGGGCTAAAGAACTTATTTACGTTATTTGTGTTTGTTTTCGCATAGTGGTGTACAACACATATTGTGTTCTGTTTTTATTTTTGTTTTTCGTCTTGTGTGCCCTATGTTGCCAGTTTATCTGGATTGTCCATTTTTAATTGCCCCTTAGTTGTTCTCTAACGTTTATTTAGCGATATAATAATCATTTTACTAAGGCCACGTGTAAGCAATGGCCGTCCACAAAATACGCTATCATCTGTTTTGATATTCAGTAAAGAGTCCCGATTTTACATCACAATTTGTCATGTACTCAATTTCCTGTCCGTTTCTAATCCATATCAGACATTTTGATTAATTGAAAATAAGTTTCTCCGACTGTGATTATATGTCCCCTACAGAGAATTATATAGTAACCTTCGCTACAAAAACAGACATAAATTCCCTCTTTTTCCGAATAAAGATGTTATTATGTGATGGTAATTGGCTGTATGTTATTGAATAGGAGATCTTATATATAAAAATAGCATTGGAACATTGACAGAACGACATATTACCGATGAATATTCCAGTAAACAAGACAGACATGGTTCTAAATAAGAATTAAAATTCCATACAAGTGTAATTATATATTAATGGGATGCTTTATCTAAAATTACAAAATGCGAATTAAAAAACTTATAATTTTAGAATTAATTGCGGCTTGAATATGCAAAAGATCTATTGTTTTATTTTTATATTTCATTTGGTTCCACGAACAGCAATGCAATGTTAATTAGTAATAAATTCATGCATTCCTAAAAACTTTATTTCTAGTTGGCAATTATACATCCCATTCAAAAACCATCATATCACATACTCTGTAAATACTAATATGTATAAAACGTTATGATAATAGAACCAATTCCACACATTTAATAACGAAGTCTTTAAAAAAGCATTAAGCTATGATTCTAATATCCCAATCTTAAAGTGAACTAATTTATTTTTTTCTTTGATAAGATGAAATCACTTGATGCTAAATAAATGTTTTTTCTCCACGCAAAAAAAAGATATTTTGTAGGAAAAATGAAAACAATACCAAAAACTACTATGGTATTTAACACCACTTTCAACAATATTTCAGTTATATCGTGGCAGTCAGTTTTATTGACGGAGGAAACCAGAGTACCCGAAGAAAACCACTGACCTGCCGCAAGTCACTGACATGAAAACTTTATCACATAAAGTTACATCGAGTACACCTCGCCATGACCTGGATTCGAACTCAAACTTTAGTGGTGATAGAAACTGATTTCACAGGTTGTTGTGAATCCAACTACCATACGATCACGATTTAGACGGCCTCCTACTAACAGGTATATATCGACGAGACAGAGATACATTAAAAAAGGGTGGATCTTGACTATTTGCTACCTCCTCTTCCTTAACTATACAACAACATAAAAAGGGAGAGTCGAGAATACGGGCTATTTGTTTTCTCGCCTTGGTAGACATGCAGAAACAAAGTCTCCATTTTTAATAAATACAAATGCATTAGTTTTCACTTTTATGTCATGACGGAGGTGTATCAGTTTCCACGTGTTGACTACATACAGAAATAAAAAATGGCTTCATCAATTGCAAAATCACGAATTCGTCTACCAAAAAAGAAAAAAAAAGCCCTTCCGTAAAGTATGACTATTTAGGTTTCTCTGATATTTTAATTGGAAGAATCTACACAAATAAAAAAAAGAAACCCGCCAATCTGTAAAATTATACTAGATTGATTTGTCAATACTGGCGTTCAATTATAATCTGCAATGGAAAGGGAAAATGTTCATCATGTACCTTTTATTATTGGACATAATATATTGTATAAAGAATTTGACTTCGTCCGGTGTCTTACATGGCTAAATATGATAAAGCCTTATTAAGGCAGATCCGTGTATCTTAATTATACATAAAACTGTTCAAACATAATTCATGATAAAAGTCACATTACAAAACAACCAATACCTCTGATGTCCAGAACACAAGAAAAACAAGAACGGAAGATGTATAGTCCATAATGAAATAAAAACGCAGAATAAGGAAAGATAATCCGCAGTAACTGTCATGTACTTCACGTCTTCCAAATGGATGCATGCATAATGTCAGGCGGTAATTAACAATTCAAAATATGGCTATTTAAACTTGAATGTTTAGTTATCAAAACAAATCAAAATATGGATGAGATAACTGGACTGTTTAGTCATCAAAGCAAATCACAGTATGGCTGTGCTAATTTGACTGTTTAATCATAAAAAAGAATCAAATTATGGCTCTGCTAAATCTTGACTGTTTAATCGTCAAAATAAATTAAAATATGGCTGGGCTAAGTCTTGACTGTTTAATCGTCAGCATAAATTAAAATATGGCTGTGCTAACTTGACAGTTTAATCATCAAAATAAATCATAATATCGCTTTTCTAACTTGACTGTTAAATTATCAAAAGAAATATAAAAAAGTTAGCTTTTCTAACTAGACTGTTTCATCATCAACAAAAATCAAAATATGGCTGTTCTTGACCATTTAATCATCAAAACCTGGATAGCGATGTTAGTTTAATTTCATTATCGAACCTGCAGATATTGGATTAATTGGTTTTACGGACGATTAGTATTCGATATATTCATTATGTATACTGTTTGGGTATTCGTGAATATATAGAATGGGCTAAAGACACATGATGGTAGACGCTTCATTATAAATGACCCCCGTATCATGCGAACATGCTCAGAGTTAATTCGTAATAAACGCTAGAGATTAGTTTTATGCTTTTTTCGTTTTATAGTATAAACATATATTAACTCTTGGTGAATGTGTTTAATTCCTAATCCGTATTTTCCATATGCTTGTAACTGTGTTTTATCACTTCAGTTCTGTTTTTAAAATGACATCATCTTGACCATTCGGATCGTGATATTTCGGTATGATACATTGTCATCTTGTTCATCATGGACTCTTGTATTTACATTTAAACATATTGTCTAGTGCTTCAGCAATAGATGTATCGTAGATTTCGATGATGTGCTAGGTATTACGAATGGATGACTGGTTTGTTTTTGTGAGAATATTGTGTAGTTTGTCATTCTATTTAATAGGAATATTAGATTGAAAGAAACCCAACAAAATTGGATGTGCAACTGTATGCATAAGCCTTCTTTGGAACCTGGTTGTACGCTTGTTTTGTTTTGTTTTGCTCTGTTTTTCTTTTGTTTTCCTTTTTTTTTCTTTGTTAAATTACTTCATAGACGGGTTTTCCTTTCTTTGTGTTATTTTGGATGTTATTAATGTCGTTTGTTATTTTGATTTCTGATGATTATGCGTATGTCTTATGGATGAGACTAAGAAAAGAGGTTGACTTTAATCTACCATTCCTCCTTAGAAACAAGTATATATCCTGCTGATCATAGAAAATAAAGGTAATAAAAACGTAAATTTCTAATTTAGTGCGCAAGATGAGACCGTGGAAAAACCTTCATCATTTACGCTCAAAGTCAAAATGATTGCAAAGCCTAATGATAGTAATAAAATAGATACAAAAGTGTACAAAATCACAAAATCAAGTACAAAACAACAAAAAGTGTTTTTTTTAAAAAGCAGAAAAACCCAACGACAAATGACGAAATTCTTTACAAGTACAACTATGATTGACAATTACTTGGTTTTGTACAGGTAATTTCATTAAGCCAATCTTTCCTTTCATCCGAAATGATTCTGCTGTATCATGGCGCGACTCCCGATTCGAAATACTAACAATTTGAAATAAAAAAAAAATGAATTCATGTTAGCTATCCATACACCTATATAGTCATCTGAAACAAAAATTAATTTCAATAATTCGCGGCGGTAAGATATTAGAAATACCGAGTAGGTGGAAATATTACACATTTAAAAAAAACTATAGATATAACTATTGGCTATGTTCGATTATAAAGTGCGACCATGACCAAACAGTACCTTGGGGAAATAGTTAAATATTAAGAGTGCATACTGATTGTCACAAGTGCGGAGTAAGATATTTGACCCCACACAATCACATCATTAAACGAAGGTTGTTATAGATTGTTATTGTTTCACATTTGTTTGCTTCTGGGTTTTTCTTGCCATGTTCTTGAACACTTGTTGTCTTGTGTTCTTTTCACTTTTTTTCATAATAATATCGTATTTTATTAGACAATAAGACAGTGTTTGCATGTTCTAATACAATGCATTTACTTGCTGTTTTTGGCCTGAGGCCATCTGACTTTCTAATGCTTTGCTTTATTCCATGAAAGTAAGGCAGCATAGAAATGTAGAGAGACAAAGCGACGGGGAAGGTCTTATTACAATTGTACATAACCTTTGTGATTAAATGGGAAGTAAAGAAAACATTTATGGACACAAAGTTGATATAGATGGACAGATGTTCAGTCCCTTGTGTAAAAATGGCTCATCAAACTGGAATCAAATTGACAAGCTATTAATAAGAATTGTCCAGTCTTGCTTATTTACAGTAAAATAACTTTATGTATATTTTGTTTTCTGTTTAAGCATACTCAAATATAATATCCGAAAATACGTTATACTAAGGTTCCAATAGCATTCTAAGACAAATTATGTTATCAAAAATACAATAGTACGAACACCCGTGTGAAATATCGATTAAACACTATTATGAATAAATTTGTCAACGTATTCAACATTTATAATAAAGACAACTGCTGTTCAATTATTATTAGTAAAGTTTATTTGAAAATGCTTTTTTTAATTTGACAAACCTGATACATAATTTCGACATTCGAGCGACGACTAATTTCACTCACGGGGAGTTTACGAGAGTTGATGGTATCTGATTATTTGGGTTTTTTTTTTTTTTTTTTTTGGATTCTTTTACCACTTTTTCTTGTTCTGTTTTGTATTAAAAAATTATTGTGATTTAACATGCCATATAATTCTTAATGCAATCAATATAATAAGGTAGAATGTCCTGATAGTCCGACCGATTAAACAAATAATAAACAACCACGCGAATACGAAATGCAAAGCAAATGCTTTCCTTGGATTGATAGGAGCCAAACATACACCGTGCCAATCCAGTCAATAGCATACCCCTTTGAAAACTGTATTATAAATGTTAAGACAATATATATAAGCATCATGTGTTCCCTATAACAACATTTGAATCTTTTATTTAAAATTCAATATACTTTGTGCATTTTAAAGGATATTGCTGCTTTTTTGTGGGTGACTAAACAACACATTAAATAATAAATAAAAAAAAGATATTAAAATAAACTTGATAAGACCTTAGTCCAATCTGTCTGCTTTATATTTGAATATGAAACAAAAACGGTAATCTTGAACATCATCAGTGCACGAAATCATCAGATAAACGCATCGATCCTACATCATACAGTACCAGCAAACAATTAACCCATCATTTACACTTCCTCAACACAAGATGACACCTTATCAATAAGCCAATCAACAAATTCATTATCATCTTTCATTCTATTCAAAATTGATATTCAATCAATCTGCCGTTTTCATATTTACAAAGATATAGATAAAAAGTAATGTATTCCTTTAGTTTTAGTCACTTAATTCCAGGATTCCATTACATCGTCAGCAGTGTAACACCAATTTTAAAACGAAATCTGTCATTGATAATTAGGATACTGACGACGTAACAACACGCTTTGATAATGCAGGTTCCAATGATCAAAACATGTTCGGTGAGCAGAAATCCTTTACATTTGGGTTAGTACTAGATAGAAATAGAAAGCCAAGTTCAGTCATCAAATTAAATTGTATTACAGTTCTGAATTAAACATAAATAAATCAAATTTCAACGGTTTTGCAAGTTTATGCTTGTTTAGGTTTCAGAAAAAGATTAAATGGATCGACAAAACTTGAATGCATAATTGCAAGATCTTCTTCTGAAATCAATGTAACAGATAAAGCAGTAATAAGTGATCTGAAGCCTAGTTTACAAATTTACAAAGCTTCGTGGAAATGAAATATGTGTAGCATAGCTTGACTAGAGAAAGTAGCGCTATTTCGGTTGAATGTAATAGAACACATAAACCAACATGATTAAGCACAAGCTAAAATAACAGTTTTTAGATAGCAATCGGGCAAACAGAAGCTGTAAATCCAAAAAAGGACAGAGCACAACGGTCAAAAGAAAAAG
Organism: Bathymodiolus brooksi; assembly: GCA_963680875.1. Lineage (NCBI taxonomy): Eukaryota > Metazoa > Mollusca > Bivalvia > Mytilida > Modiolidae > Bathymodiolus > Bathymodiolus brooksi. Next base: position 104,470,846 of record OY804576.1, read on the forward strand.
GCAAATGGACAAATAATGATCTACACAAAACTATACAGAAAACTAAAGATTGAGCAAAACGAACCCCACTAAAACCGAGAGTGAACTCGGGTGCTCCAGAAGTCAATATTACTGCAGTGTCTTAAACTAAATATGTTGTGTGTATCAGTATTAAAAACTGGGATATAGGCAACGTTCACCGAGATCTTGGTGTGCTATAAGTACAGTATTTCACCATTGTTGCAAGCGAAATTAGGCGTTCAGACCTATTACAATAAACCCTTTCACTTATTTTAAATACCTAATATGGGGATTATTACTAGGAGTGTGGGTTTTTAAACACCACTATCAACCATACTGCAGTAAGATCGTGCTTGTCAGTTTTATTGTTGTGGGAAAGCCAAGTATTAATACAATACAAGACTACTGATTTCCACTGACCTACACCAAGAAAATGACAAGAAACAATATAAGACTACCATAATATTCAATACCAACGGCAGACATTTCGATTAAAATTATTGATATCAGTGTTGCTCGAAGGAAATATCTATTGAATGGTCAGACCTATTCTGAAGCATAAGGAACTCAATTTAGTAAAAATTAGAATTGAAATTCAACCATCCCTTAATAGCTAATGATATATTGGATGAACCAATTTAAAAACTTTGAAACTCATCGACGTTAGGCAATCATTACCGGTTATTGTTTGGTCATTATGTTGCATTCAGTGTCCTAATTATTTTTTATTGATAGGTCATTCCGAACTTATGTCGCTTTATTACGTACTGATATCATGATTCAGGCCTTTGTTCTCGTATCACTTGTATATAAAATTGGCGAGACATTTTTCATCTTATTATATACATTTCACTATATACAATGTATTGACTCATAAGAAAGTTTGAAGATATGAAAGGAGTAATCAGAAGCCGTAAATCGAAGTAGGACTGACAATACATTTACACAAATAGCACAGGACAAACAATGCATGCACGTCACGGAAAAAGTCAAGATTTTGAAACACGAACCCCACTAAAAACTGAGAGTAAACTCATGTGTTCCGGAAGGACAAGTGGTTCCTGTTCCACTCTTAGAAATGCCACCGAGTGACATAGATCATTTTAGACGATTGACACTGTAAAGATCGAGTATCAATATTCACTTCTGTATGTTTTTGTGTGTTAAGTGACTATGATCTTGATGTGTGTCCTATTTCCACATTTTTCATCATGTATTAAAGTCTTATGATTACTGGATATCAATTTACTTCTCGACACTCTCACCATTTAATGTCTTGAAATCTTACAATTTTAACAATATTGGAAAGTTTTTGTATAACTAATCACTGCACGATGACTTATATACATTTATATTAAGCCGTCATTCATTCACGTCTCAAAACATTTTTACTTTATATATCGTTTTCCCAAAATGGCAAAAATGAAAGGATATAGAATTGATGAATAGTATGAATGGTCTAGATATAATCCATTATAGATATACTTTTGCGATTTGATTTCGTTTTAAGTGCCATCATTGAGAAACGAAAATAATAAAAATAAATGACAATAGACTTCACAATTGAATTGTTCCGCGTGTGGCAGACATCTCAAAAATTCTTTTGACAAATATGTCATTATCAATTTGTATAATAAACACAGATTGCTCGAGTGGTCATTGTGTGGGGGGCCTCTATGGTAACCTATCATTATATATATTATTAAGAATCTAATATACTATGATAAAATAAATGTTCCGATTATATTGTAAAATTCTTCTATGGAAAATGGATTATGTTATATTAAATAGTTGAATTTTGAGTCCAGACACAAGTAGCCGTTAGAGTTGACCTTATCGCCCCTCTCTAACATGTCCAAAGTCTAAATTAGTTTGTTGCTCTGGAGTAACTTGATACAAAACTAGACAATTGCGTTTTCCTACTTGATATTCAGGACGGAATAAAAGAATTGCAAAAACCATCTTATTATATTAGCTTTTGATTGAATAGATATTCTTTAGTGTTTTTGTCTAGAAGATGGCTCTGTAATCTGAAGAGTATATAAGTATATGGTGTATATTTTGGAAAGCAGAACACTTAATCGAATTTGTTATTCTTAGTTGATATTCAATTATACATCATGATAAGTGTAAGGTTCTAATGAATTTTCACACAGTAGATAGAAATTTTGATATTAAAAAGCCAAAATGTGCAACACTACAAAACCGAAAACGAGGTTAAGGGCGCACTTTGCAACTAGATGGAGGTGCAACACTACAAAACCGAAAACGAGGTTAAGGGCGCACTTTGCAACTAGATGGAGCTCTTATTTAGACAGTTTTATTGAATGCGAATGTAGGTCAACACGTTCCAAATGGATGAGAGTAAAAAGCTCAGACGATGAATCCATGTGAATAAGAACAAAGAAAAGACAAATCTACCTCATCAACATAATATATTTATTATACATATAGATACGCAATATATTTTATGTTCCTTATAATATTAGTATGAGAGCTAAATTATATCATAATCACTTTGTAGATACTGATAAAGATTTATTCTTTGAAGATACCATTACAATAATTCACGGAATAACCTAAGCTTAACTTTCAAAACGAAAGTAATAACAGGGCAGAAGCTACACATGATCATGAAATCTATGAGCTTACATATGAATATCATGCCAATATGATCACAATTAAATACATTTAAAGACTTCATATTAGCGTATATGATACCAAATCATGATTGTTTTCGTATCAGAATCATATTCTCTTTTTATTCTTTATATTTATATAAATGAATTTGATTCATGTGATAATATTACGGTTTTGATATCATACATAGATGATGCGAAACAAAGAATATTTATTATATTTAAAACTATGAAGAGCAGTTATGTATTTAAAAATTATTGAACCAGCTCTAATAAAAACGTAGACATCTAATTTAGAGCGCATGACACGTTTCTAGAATAATCACCATCCGTTAAGTTCAAAGACAAAAGATTGGAAAGCTAAAAAATTCCTAGGGAGAAACAATAACAAAGGGCCTAAACGGGATGGCCAAAATTGGATATCTAAATGTCCGTCTAAAAGAGGTCTGTCGTCTGTATTTGTTTTTATCACATATTTTATTGAAATAACGCCGAATTTGCATGTGTAATAAAAGCATAATTTGCGGCGTGTTATTTGCCTCCGGGGCAATAACATTTTATGATGGCAATGGCATGTTATCTGCCCTATTGTGAAGGGCAATAACATGTTATCTGCCCTGGTAAAATATGTGATAAATAGATTAATACATTGCCTTTTTCATATTGCCCTTGTCATCAGCCCTCGACTGATATCGTCCCTCGGGCTAAAGTCTTCGGGGTCGATATCAAGGTCTCGAGCTGATAACAAGGGTAATATGAAAAAGGCCATGTATTAATCTATAATTATAGACACGTAACAACATTTCAATCATATTTTAAAGTTAAATATGTAATATGCTTAACAATGAAAAATTGAATGTTTACATAATAGATTGACCATTCATTTTTTTTTATCAAACCAGTTGTATTCAATTTGTAAAGTTTGATATTATGATACATTAACAGTTTTTCCGTAATTAAAGTAATGTACACTGGTCTTTTCTGGACTAGTTAATCGTTATTATGGTTTATATTTTTTTCCTTCCAAATCATTACAATGTAAAGTTCTTCCTTAATAAAAAAAATCGACACTTAATTAAAGATACATGTATTTTCAATAATGGTCATATCCATTAATTGCATTTTTCATTAGCCCTGTCATAAATATTTATAAAAGTCTATATAACTAACATTTTTATATAGTATACTTGATTTTTTTAATGTGCTATTTTATTACAACACAAAATTCGTCGACTTGAAGAACTATAGGCTTCATTGGGAAAATCTGATAATTCGAATGTATGGACAAGACACCATATTTTAATTAAAAAAATTAAAGAAGCTTGATAATTTCATGAAAGTACTTAAAACGAGATTATACATTACCAATATTATGTAAAATAACACCAACAATAACAGACTTTACTGAGATTTGGAACAATAAATCTAGCTTAATGAACGTTAGTAAAAACCAAAGGGTCAGTCGGGTAAGGAATAGGCAATCTAGAGACACTGGCAACAATGGCCACACAAGATACAAGAAGAGGACAAACAAGCAACACAAATCAAAACAGCAAAACCCCTGCTATTTTTTGTTATTGAATAAAGGTAATAACAAAAGAGGCAGTACCAAGCCAGGAATGTGAGCCATTATGGAGGCCTGTCTGTGTATATCGACTATCTATTGAAAAGGCTGTACCAAGCCAGGAATGTGAGCCATTATGGAGGCCTGTATGTGTATATCGGGTATCGAATTGGCCTCTGTTTATACAATCAAGTTTTCCGAGGATTTTGGAACTGGTGTCGACAGTATCGTTTTTCATTTGATTTATATGTAATCGGGAAGACATGTGATGTTTTTCATCCTTTATGATTTAATGCGATGAAAATAATTTACAACTCCTCCGAGAAAACAAACCACAACAATGCATCAATTCCCTCAGACAAAATACGAACTCATAAACACATTAATTACGACAGTAGCGGATGCAAATATAAATGGTTACCATACCACGGATGTGGTAAAACTGATGTTGTGTTCTTAATAGTTTGCATTTTTATTATATTAAAATTAGTTTTTTTCTAACACCTACCATCGTTAGAAGGATTTATTCTGTCTTGAAAATCAATATTGCATCCATCATACTCTTTTTGTTCTTTTATTTTTTTTTGTCTTGTTTTATTTGTCATGCTTATTGTAGAGACTGAAATGATTAATATCAAATCAAAAGCTTGAGATCACATGTAGTTTGTATGGGTCGGTAAAACTCCGCATATGCATATTATATTTACTCCATCATATAAACCGTCAATCAATTATTCCCGATCGTCTTCTTTTAATCGATTTTTATCAATACAGGCTTCCATGTGTTTACAAAACCATTTTCAAAACCGTTGTTATTTGGTGCGCCTGTAATTTCGAATCTATTTATAACCTAACAAGGCAACGACACTAGATTTAGAGGTCCGTATCAATATCGATTCCGCATAGAAGAATAATCCGGAACATTGCATTTGCCGGTGATCCAATCCTCTTCAGAACAATTGATCATGTATTATCAATTACAATTGACTTGGTGTTTATCGACACTTTTCACAATATTTCAGCTATATCGTAGCGGTCAGCTTTATTGGTGGAGGAAACCGGAGTAACCGACGGAAACCACTGACCTGCCGCACGCCAAGTCACTGACAAACTTCATCACATAAAGTGGTATCGAGTACACCTCGTCTGAGCGGGATTCGTACTCACAACAATAGTGGTGATAGGCACTGATTGCATAGGTTGTTATACATTCAATCATTATTATCAGTATGCATACATTACTACTGAAACAAAACCAATTGATGGCATTGGATATACGGGCGGTTTCTTTTGTTTTAATAGTACTGTATCTTATGCATACAATTGATAAAGACAGTACTTTATAATATCCTTTGTGTCATTCGATAAACATACTTCACATATCGTTATTACGGTTTCAGTCGCTTCTAAATTGCCACCATTGTCATTGTACACATGGTTTCACTGGTAATGAAACTCAAATGATTATTGTCTTAGCTTCAAGCTGATATAAGATTATGACAAGAAAAAGCACATCGTTGCAAACATCCAATACGAGAGCAAATCATTAGTTTCTAAATCCAAAATTATACCAATTTATAAAATTTATAAAGAAATGAAAAGTAATTTACCATTGAGTGAAAACTCATATACTCTTGTATGGTGTTGGATACAAGAAAATGGTACCAACAAATTCAGAAAAACAAGTGAACATTTATTTTCAAACAGTCTCTTATTTTTCAACTATGACATCGCTAAGCTTGAATATATAATTCGTCCTCAGTGGAAACAGGGGGAAATATGCCAGCGTTTATACAGTATTCAATAAGCCGTTGTGAATATCTAAACTTGTCTAACATTTTTCCAGACATTAAGCTTTATTTGTAAAGCTGTTCAGACACAATTTGCAGATGTTTTAGAAATTATTACGCTCAAACACACAATTGGTGATGGAAGAAGGGGCTTAATAGGATTCTAATTCTGTTGGATTTAATATTCAGACATATATCTATCTGAAATATATAACAAATTAAACCTAGTTAAATGAAATAGAACGGTGTGTATTTCAATTCAGTTTCAGTCACATATCATTGTAGATGACATGGATTTTTACAAAATAGTCCGCCCACGTTTATTTACAATCAAGGTACAAATACGTAAATCTAATTTTAAATCAAATTTATCTTTTAAAAACAGGTCTGTAATTAAATTTTTATTTTCTAAAAATAATGAATATCTAAATGACTATAAGCAAGTCTAAAAATGAAGAATTTGTGAAAAATTTAGATAAGGTAATGTTATCCAACCAGGTGGTAAAAATGTAATAGTTACTGGAATCAAATAATCTATTAAAAAAAAGGGGGGAGACAAAAATAAAAATACAAATAAATATAAAACAAATAAAAATAATCTAATAAGCTAATATAGATGTCTAACGTAGATTAATTTTAATGGTTAACCAATATATTGCTAACATTAAAGATCTATTAGATCAAATGACAAAAAACAAATTTAATCATTTAACCTCACTTATCCTAGCTTATAATATCACAGCAGACATTAAAGCATTTTGTACGTTTATAGCGACAATATGCGGCTAGTCATTTTCATTAGGTCTATTTCTTTGATATATACTATCGATTCAGATGAAAATAAATGATGGAAAAATCAATTAATTTTCACATGTATATGTCACTTTCATTACTAAAAATTGTATGTCCATTTCATATACCATATAATATGGATTGATTAGAATATTATTAGTCTACAACGATATATTTTTTTGGCTAAATTTAAACAAAGCTTAAGTATTATAATGCATATCTTGGTGAATTATGTTTGACTTAGAGAACGTTGTTATAGCTAAATCTATATTGTAGGACATGTCAGTATAATAATATTGACGTCACAATGTTTACTTACGGCGTTATATTGTAATTTGCATAATAATACAGACGGCCATTGGTTCATAGAGTGTATGCAAATTCTGACAGAAAAAGCAAAAATCAGTTACTTACCTTTTGTGGGAACGAAAATATTCATGACAAGGCAAGATTCATGTTGTTTTTTCGTTGACTGCATAATCCTATAAAAATGGATTTGAGAACCCTTTGGCTTGTCACTTCCTTCAAACATTCTATCGTGCCATTTTAATTGCGGACAAGATAACGTAGAATTCGGAAATTCCTTCACCAACTGAGAGTGTAAAAATACCTCCGATGGTGGCATAAATCGTAAAGATCCAGACGCAAAAGGAATTTCAAAATATCCCTTGACTGTCCGTAGTGCTGTATCTCTGGGAAATTCCACAATGACCCCTCGAATTTTTCCCTTTTTCGTATCAATTTTCTCAGAATAATGTTTGACCAAAACTGGTGCTACACATCCTTTTAAGATTAATAACCAAATAAATATAATAGAAAACCAATAATGTTTCATTGTTGTTGTTGTAACTGCCATATTGTAGATTTGTCGGTAGTTATGATTAAGCTATCATACCTCAGAGAAAGGATAAAACAGCGGCATAACAAATCCGATATCCTTTCAACTGTAGAAAGTTATTTATTGTCATAATAATAAACATTACTCTGACTTTATAAACCAATAATACGGTAACGCAATCATTAGATCACACGTTTTGTTGACACAAAACTATATAGAGCCACCTTAGGTTCAAGTAGACTGTAGATTGTATCAGCGATACTAATTGAAAGATGAAATTAAATTTTCCCAATTGAATCAAACACTGAAAGCAACATCCAGCAATCGAAAAACCATCAGTAAGTGCATATTCATTATAGGTTTATTTCTATTATCGCGTTTTTAACGTATATCATAATAATTTGAAAATACTCCTCTTATATATATTTGATTTTCTTATATATCGTCATGCATTATTTACGTAGAATTACCTGAAGGGTAATATACCTGCATGGGTTTAACTGCAAAACTCATCTCATCAACATCTTGTATTGGGTAATTAAATCTATATCTAATATTAAAAACACTGTATGATCTCAATATAACGATTTGATAAAACTGTATATCTATCCGGCGTCAACCGCATGGAATTTACATCAGCAAACGACGTGTTGCAAGTCACAGGACGGTAGAACACATGATTGATTGATCACAAAGAGAGCCACAGTATAAACAAAACATAATATCATTTCAATGATTTTTTCAGTTTCAACTTTGTAAAGTAGAATTTTGTTTTAATATATCCTCTTTCAGTTGCAATATATATTATATATTTGACATTTAACTTATTCTGTTGGCAGTATTATATACAAAAATCCAACTCAAACATTTAGCTTCTAACGAAACAACGTGAATTTAACTCAATCTTTTGTTTACATTATGTTCCTACACGACGTGAAAACTCTCGTTTATAGAATGTGATGAATTACCCAGGCTGTATGTTCGGAAGATGTCAGACACAATTTAGTTGAAAACAATTTGTAACAACATTTATGAGATTTTTAGCCAATGAGCCCTTTGTATGTATTTATATTTATGACTAGAAATTAACGGTTCCTCATACAAATCTATAAGAACGCACACGTGATCACATAAATGTCAACACAAAGTTGTATGAATTATTATTTCTCATCAATGAATTCAAAATTGCTAACCCAACCTTAATCCTTCAAAAAAAATATACTGCAATTTATTCTTGAGCTTTCCTTTCAACTATTGTCTTTTCCAATTAGTCAATTAACAAACAACGCACATGTCAGACCGTAGAAATAAAATTATATATTTCCGGTGGAAATTCCCTTCATATTTTTAAAACAAAATGGATACATAAGACAGCGACGATTAGAGGCTATGTATCTAAGTCACATAAATCTTTACTGACTACCAAATGATCACAGCAAGATGAGGTTTAACTCTGACAAAACAAGACACGACTAATCTTACTTATATTAATAACCAAACCAAACTGATTTTGCAGATATGTCAGAAATCGTTTATACCAAAACAATTATGAGGTTTAGAGATGTTGTACGTTTGCCATCTAACTGTCACAGTCATTACGAACGTTATCATAACGTGTCCAGATTTACAATAATTTCTGACGGCACCGTCTATTGATCAGGGATATTTAACCATATTACCAGATCTTAAAACAGTAAGATATTATTGTCCACATTGCGGAACGCCAATCAAGGCACATGCTAATTTAATAAGTTTGTATACGAAACAATGATTATGGCTAGCTCCGTATTTAATATATAGAACATCTCATGGGATTGACATCCATTTTATTTCTTTCTCTCGTGATGGTCGTCTGTAATTAACTATATTAAAAGGTTTTGATGTTAATTGATTGCTTTGTAGTTTTCATGTAGTTGTGATGGAAATCAAATTAAATTGAATCAATTTTCCTTCAGTTTATACTAAAGAAATGATGATTTTGTTTAATGGTTCGATGGTCATAGACTCACCAACAACATGTTATGTCATTCATTAACTAAGTCTTTGGTGATGCGAAGATTAATTAATTACACCATATAAAATATACAAAAGGGGTAATCAACAACTCCTTTAATTAATTGACTACATAATTATATACATTTTAGATAATGGCTTGGACAAAGTGTAAACGACCACATGCAAGATTTAGATTGTTGATCAAACACAAAAATCGTATAATATTTTTTAAATAATGTTGTAGTTAAAAAAGAAACTATTTAAAAGGACAAAAAAAACCCGATATGTCAATCTGAACAATGTGGATGAAGACTTGACTGGAATAAATCAAGTGGACATGACAGGCACAGGAAAGAACCGGAATGTAGGGAGGGGTGAGTTTTAAGAGTGGACCGAAAGTAGGGGAAGAGTTTAGGCAGTGGACAGGTGAGTGGAAGTAAGCTATTGTAACTGTCAAGCCAATACAAAAATTTATAAGAAAAAAAAACTTACTTTGGGTTTAAGGCATTCACTTATACCATTAATTAACAGGACAATATTCTTTGTTTGCTTCCATGCTCAAATTCTGCTCTTTCTTCAATATATACCCCGGGCTCCGACGCCCTTGCAGGAAGAAAGCTTATAAGTGCAGAATGTGGCTAGTTCTACATTGTAATACGGTATAAAATATTGCAAAAATGACAAAACAGCTTATTTAAAAAGAGACACAATGACATGGTAAGCTTTAAACTTCACTGAGTAAGTACTGATGTTTCCCACTGTTTACAAGGTCTCACAAACGAATCATTTAATTAAACATTAGAATAATGGAAAATGGTAATTTATGATGTTCATTGCAGAGACATAGGCAACACAACACAGAAAATTACAAAGATGAGCAACTCGAACCCACCAAGAAAACTTAAACACCCGGGTCGATCCAAATAGCTGTTTCTTATAACACTACCTCAGTGTTAGTTGTTTCTCATAGTTGAGTCCTGTGAAAGTCTTGTTGGTTTATAGAGAAGGAATTTACAATTGTTTCAGTATGCTATCACAAGAGGATATTTAAATGGATAAACTCAAGCATAAGTACACAATCAGTGTCCCACTTGACAAAATATATAAATAGAATTAAATTGTTTTGTTTCATTTATTAAACCTTTCACTGTTTCAAATAAAATGTATTTGCTTTTAATTGTAGTTTATCTTGAATAAATGACATAATGTATTGTATAAAAACTAGAAAATGCAATTACATAAAGTGGAAAAACAGTTTGAAATTAATTGACAGGGAAATGCTGTTCTAGAATCAGCATTAAATATCTCTTTTTAATTCACTAGTGTTGACTTTTTTATACGTTTTGACAGCAGAAACCATATAAAAGGTAGAAGTGCGTTAAACACATCTTTACTGGATTACTTGTTCCGACATCAAGCAAAGGCAAAATTATTTGGATGTGTTTTAATATGAAGGAAAATCCATTTGACACTGCAGTACAAATTAAATGTAAAGGAACATAGGCTTTTAAGAGATTTTTTGTTTGTTTTATCTCTCTCAGTGTGATGTTAATAATACTAATAGAATAACTCGTACCATAAAACAAGTGGCAGGTGGTCTATAACCTCCATATAAGTGGGGTGGGGGGAGGGGGGTTAATTTTGTGCTAATATTCACAAATATTAGTTGAATCACGTTTGATAGTTAAGGGATGTCATATAGAATTATGAACTAAGGGCCCGGGTTTGACTGTTATAAGAGATCCTTTTAAATAACAACAAATACACAAACAACACAATGAGTCATAGATTCAGTTCTCAGACAACACGTTGTATCTTATATAATTTCAGACTGATTTATGAAGGGTTACAATCCAGATGCAAATAAAACCAAAAAATAATGGGACGATAACCAAAACATAAAGCAGTGGACAGAACATATTTCCACAAAAAGTGAGTTATAACAGTAATATCAGAACTGCTTAACCTATCGGCACCTGAATTCACTCCCGGTTTTGGCGGCGTTCGTGGAGCTCAATCTTTTGATTTCTTGGTAGTGTTTTATAGATAAGTGTTTGTCCTATTGTCCTTTTTTATCACTGAATTGTCTGTCTCTCCTCGATGTATTGCTTCTTGTTACCCTTTAGGCATATTCATACTGTTCTGACATTTTTAATACAATAACAATTCATAAATAACAAACAAATGCCTTACACGTAGACTTAGATTCCAATATACCAATCTGCAAGGCATGCGAAATCTTGTCTTGATATTCCCAATGAACTACATGTATATGTTTTTGTTGGCTCTCCTATATGACATGACATATCATAAATAAGGGAGTATTCAGTTGTCAGAATGGTAATCAAAGTGAGGCTTAATAAAAGTAAACAGCTTTCCTACTAAGTACGGAGTGATTACATTTAATTCATGAAAAATTCGACTAGTTCTCTACAGCTGTCATGTGTACGTTGTAAACACCATGAACCCAGATTGTGTAATACCAGCAATTTTGCACAGGGTCTCAGACCATGAAAACAGTGATTTTTTAGGTACATTTTCGAAATTATTTTTTCTCAATTTCAGTCTTTGATTATAAGTCCAGTATATATTCAATAAGTAAGAAAACATTACTTTTTTATGTTTATGACCTTCCTACGGGTATAGCCATGTTTCAATTATCATAAACATGGCAAAAAGACGGGTAAATATCCACATTTTAATAGTGTTAGTATTCGTCATATGTGGTAAACAATTATGCGAGAAGTTTCTGCTAGTGAATACATTGTTTTGGTATATTCAAACTCGTATTTCGGAGCATATCTTAAAATCGACAGGAAAAATCGTAGTGGGAATATAGATAAATTAATTAATTTTAGAGTGACATGTCATTTTATACGTGTTTTGATTGGCTTAAAAAGTTGAGGTTATTTGTCAATGAACGGAATCTAAAAATAAGCGTCGTTCTCAAGGCGTCGCGTGCCGTTGTCATCGGGTGATTTTCTTTAAATGAGGCACCTTTGGGGTTATTTAAATTCATTTCCGATTATTTGCCTTATTTTGAACAAATAAATATATTTTTCAATATCATACCAAAAAAAGTTTGTACAACCTGATTGAGGTTATTTCTTCATGAACCGAACACATATTGCGATCAATCCTTAATTGTAAAATATGGCAAACTTGGAACACTAGGCCAATATAGCACTGACATGATTCATCAGATTATTTATATTTCGGAGTTGCAGTTCTTAAATAATGTAATTGATGATACCTAAGATCAATCTTCCACATTCATATGTAATACTAACCTTTGAACCATGCTCTAAGACGTTTGAATTAGTTGGCTTTCCAATCTCTTGACTATAACTGTACCGACATGCGTCGTGTGCACTAATGTAGCTGACAAATGTGCAACTAATTAAAAATGTGTGTTAAGGAAAGGTTAAAAAATATTCCTGTGAATAATGACAATATACCTGTTTATACAAACTTGGATCAAAGGATAAATAGAACACACCGTGACGAACCTAAACAAACAATGAACCTACATCAAGCCAAGTCATTAACCATCTGTTATTTACATCTAATAACATTTGGAAAATTAGCATACATAGTACAAAATTAATGTACATGTGGTAAAATGTTTTATTCGTGGTATGATAATTGGCAAAAAAATATTTAATGCAGAAAAAAAAAATATAATTCATAGTTGAAATATGTTTTATTTTTACTTGTAACATTGTTGTTTCATGTCAGCTGTTCTTTCGTTTTGTTTCCTCCCCTCAAATTAACATGATAATTATCTCTGTATCATTATAGATAACATCATATCACTTCCGGTATGAGTCGCATGCAAAATCGTGTCGACCTTACTTCGTAAGATGACTTAGTACAGTTGAGCTATCAGCTGTTCTTTCGCTTTGTGTCCTCCCTCAAATTAACATGATAATTGTCTCTGTATTATTATAGATAATATCATATTTCTTCCGGTGTGAGTCGCATGTAATATCATGTCGACCTTACTTCGTAATATGACTTAGTGCAGCTGAGCTATCAGCTGTTCTTTCGTTTTATGTCCTCCCTCAAATTAACATGATACTTGTCTCTGTATTATTATAGATAACATCATATTACTTCCGGTATGAGTGGCATGCAATATCGTGTCGACCTTACTTCGTAATATGACTTAGTGCAGCTGAGCGATCAGCTGTTCTGTCGTTTTGTGTCCTCCCTCAAATTAATATGATAATTGTGTCTGTATTATCATAGATAACATCCTATAACTTCTGGTATGAATCGAATGCAATATCATGTCGACCTTTCTTCATAATATGACTTACCGTGGTTGACCGATCAGCTGTTCTTTCGTTTTGTTTCCTCCCTCAAATGAACATGATAACTGTCTGTATTATTCTAGATAATATCATATCACTTCTAGTATGAATCGAATACAATATCACGAAGACCTTTCTTCGTAAGATGACTTACTGTGGTTGACCGATCAGCCATTCTTTCGTTTTGTTTCCTCCCTAATATTAACATGATAATTGTCTCTGTATTATTATAGATAACATCATATCATTTCCGGTATGAGTCGCATGCAATATCATGTCGACCTTACTTCGTAATAAGACATAGCGCAGTTAAGCGATCAGCTGTTCGTTCGTTTTGTGTCCTCCCTCCAATTAACATGATAATTGTCTCTGTATTATCATAGATAACATCAGATCACTTCCGGTATGAGACGCATACAGTAGTATCGTGTCGACCTTTAATATGATTTAGTGTGGTTCAGGGTTCTAACAGAATAAAACTTGATAAAGGTCATTTGGTTTGATTTCCTTTGAACATATAATTAAGAGATGGCGATTAAAAAAAATAATGTTAATTACCTTTTAAATAATTTTTCAAAACAGTTCGGCTTAAACTGGACTTTTTAAAAATAATAGCTCTTTTAAAATACTGAACTTTTAAGAAATCTTCATAGTAAAATGCATTAATATATTAAAAAAAATACTGTTGTGGAAATTTTGGAAAAAGAAACATCTTACATGTTTCATGTAGTTTAGAAACTTTTAATCTAAATTAATGTTAATTTTTCCTTTTCTTGATAAAATTAATATGAAAATTGAACCACCAACCATAATTTTCATATGATTAATGCAAGGGAATTCGCAACAACGGTTTGATAAAGTCTAAAGTCTGAATGGCTAGATCGTGACTAGGTTGTCTGCCTTACAAATGTAATTTGACTTACATTGTAAGGACTTCTTCATACAACGATATTCAACACGGCATATTACTTGGGTTGCTAGGTAACATTGATCTACCTTTGACAGTGACGTCTTTGCATCGAATCAAAGCTAAGCAGTATACAATGACAATAATGTTGAAGTCTGCTGGTAATATGCGAAAGTATGTTCTTTGTTTGACTACATATGCACATAACGCTTCGGGAAATGTTCGCCGATAACATTCAGACAGGACACACAATATGTCCCCTAAGAAAGGCTGATGACCCTCATACTGGCATGTTCGAAGCTCGTTTTTGTTAAGGTCGACCTATGGTTACGTTAGTATTTGGAGGTCTGTAGAACATTATAGAGGCGATAGCGTTCGGTGGTGGCGGCGGCAGTTAGCAGACCGTATCATGTTATCACTACGAAACATCAGTATTTATTCCCGAAAATGCAAATAAAATAAATCACGCAAGATGACAGAAATTAAAGTACATATTAATTATCCCAGTCATCAACCCAACGCATGCAACGTCTGTATATACGTTTGAAGTATGTGTGTTTGCTTTATGTGTTCCACATTTTTTACTTTGTCATTACAAACCGTTTTATCTAGCAAATTTTATATTGTTCTCGCTAAATTACTCAAATCTGGGGTAAATATTCGATAAGTTTAGAGAGCAAAAGCATTCAACCAATAACTTGAAAATGTTCAATGATAAGGAAAGTCAAAGAGAGTATAGGATATCCTCAATTGAACCATGGAGTATCTACTCCATTTACAAATATTTGTAGATTGATTGATCTAACTTTGATGATTGTCTAATCACATTAATTTTAATTCATAACTTCGACTAACGTTTGCAATTTTTTATATTTCTGAAAATGCAACTTAATTTCGAAACCATCACAAACCCGTCAAAAAGTGTTTTTACCAAATCAATTGCCTTCCAGAAGGATCAGACATGTTTACATGTAAACACATATCTAAATTGATACAACATCTGAAAACCGGGAACAGCAGGGGTACTGAAAAGCAGTAACATATTCAGAAACGTAAAATGTGTTTCCATGTATCCAATTTGGTAGATATAGAATAAACCACGAAAGTTCCCGAAATATGCTTTCATTTACTTTTTCGTTTTCTTTAACCATTGATATTAATTTATATTATATATAAGTTTTTATTATTAATTCTTTGAATAATTGGTTACAAAACTAATTGTCCAATATTTATTAAAACTGTTGTGTTTTGCCATCCTCTTTACGTTGTCGCTATTAATGCACGCGGACTTGTTATTAGAAGCGAACCTTATCTGGCTTTGCATTGGTCAGCCACTGAATTAACAGTGCTTTAAACGGTAGAGGTTTCGATCACACACGTGTACTACGCGTGTACTAAGAAAAGACCAAGATGTACATCGTTTCTTGTCCTTTATTTAAATGTTTAACACAAGAATGGTTCATGTTGTATATTAAATAATAATATCGGTATATACCATATCCACTAAAAGGTTAAGCATCTGTGCAAAAAGTACCCGGATGGATTTATCAAGCAATTATGTTTCCTTGTTTGAATGTTATGGTTGTTTTAGATTGCATTGATTTTTTTCTAACCTTTCAATATTATCACTACTGATTAGGGACTGTATATACCGAAAAGTAAATTAAGCCAGGAAAATGAGGGGTGTTTGTGTGTTGGGGGTATGAATTTTGCCTCCACTGATTGTTCTATTGGATTTTGGAACTGTTCCGACACAGTGATATATATTTTTTTTTTATGACTATTTTTATTTCTTTACTATTTATAGTGTTATTTTAGATTCTATTACACTAAATCTGTTTCAGTATTTGTTATTGTACAACTATTTTTCTATATCCGTTGGTGGTCTAGAAAGTATATATTCCTGACAGAAGTTATTTACCCCGCCGTTCTATTCGCCATATGACTATGATGATGTATGAATATAAATATCAATCATAGACGAAAGAAAAATAAAATGATAGCAACAAATTGATTTTTGTAAGACTTTCAAACAAAACAAAAGAATGTGTTGTTTATTGATAATACATACAGTCAAATGAATTACTGTTCGTACCAATAAAATTTTGGTTTATAGAAATGAATATTGAATTCACCATCATCTGTTTTATGATTATAGGGCTTAAAGCCAATTTCAGCACTATTGCAGTTATGCCTGGTAGGTGGCTTTATGATGGTGGGATAAGCAATAAAACCCACCCTACAACTAAACAACTGTTATTGGGAAAACAAATCAACAACTAGATACCTAGTACGCACGATGTGTTTCTGTACTAACTTTCATCTTGAGTGTAGTGAACGGGTGCCACATGTGGAACAGGAACTGCTTACCTTTCCAGAGCACCTGAGTTCATCCAAGTTTAGGGCTATGGTGTTTAATGCCACTTTCAACAATATTTCAGTTATATCGTGGCGGTCAGTTTTATTGGTGGAGGAAACCGGAGTACCCGGAGAAAACCACCGTTTGTCGCAAGTCACTGACAAACGTATTCACATAATGTTATATCGAGTAGACCTCAACTGAGCGGGATTCGAATTATCAACGTTAGTGGTGATAGGCAATGATTGCATAGATAGTTGTTAATCCAACTACCATACGATCACGATCACGATCTTTAGTTTTGTGCATAGTGTTTTGCAGATTGTTTGGTCCTTCTGTCACTTTTCTTTTGATCATTGAATTGTGTGTTTTTCTTATATAGTTGTTGTATTAAAATGAAAATAATACCACACTGACATATTTAATGACAAGCAATACATAAAAATGTGTTTGTTTATTAATAATTGTTCTTAATATTTTTATGTAATGCTAAGACGAATTTTGTACTGGCGAACCCATATATATATAATAAAAGTCAAGAAAAGTATTTTTTTTAAATTGTTCTCCATTGGATTTCAAATGAATTAAGTCATATGAGGGAAAAATCAAGTGAAGTGTTTATATATATATATCAAATCCCGTCGAGGGAAGAACAAAAATATTATGACAGTTAAAAAATCTAATTCTAACACTGTTTGGTTTAATTTTCAGACGTATATATATGTTTTTGTTTGGAATTTTTCTTCTTTGGAATTCAAAATCATTTTTTCTTTAAACTAAAAAGGAAACTATTAATCTAAAGCAAATAATAATAAAACAAAAATGACTGTAAAAAGGTTTCTACCAGAGGAACCAACGCATCATTACTAGAGCAATTAATAGTGATCAAAGATCAGACAAATTGTTTTGACGGGAAATCGATGATAAAGACAGCGTTCTTCACAAGTCATTAAATGTCACTACCACCTTATAATGATCACAAAACATGTGATCACATTATATTACGTCCTCTTTGATGGTTTATGCTCAGGTATGATTACAATATGTCCACTCCTTTAATGAGACGCAGACAGGCTACCTAAGACAAAAGAGAATGTCTTGTAAGGAAACCATTTAGGTACAGAACAACAACTACATGTATTAAAAACAGCTCGGATATAACACAACAAATCACACTTGGATGACCGCATCAACATTTCCCTAAGAGGAGAGGTTTGGGCTCATAAAACTAGTTTAACCTAAACCCGCCACTCTTTATTGAAATACTTGTACCAAGCCAGGAAAATAATTTTGCCTGTTTCTCCGATTTATCTTATGGATTTTGAGAACAGTTCCGATGGCGTGGAATTTGTATTCTTCATTACATTACAGTAGATGCACGTAACGGGCTAGTCAATCCTGTCATGATGAAATATCGTTTTACATAAATATATTTATAATTTATACAAAATTATTGTTAAGTATTATGGATGAATAACACTTCACTCAACAATATATTAAAAATCTAGATATCTAACTTCTGGTATTCGGAAGGTCAAAAGAATGGAATGCCAAATCTTGGAGCAAGAAAATGAAAGGGCATAAAGAAGACAGACAAAATCGGCTGTATTACCGGTCAGTCTAACTGGCAGAACAAAAATAGAATAAACCATGGAAACCCACCAACATTTTCTACTCCATCAGACAAGATTATTTTCCTGGGCAGCAGCCGAACTCAAAAGTTTGGTGTTTTTACCCTTTGATCGCATGGGCATATGCAAAGGCCAACCATTATGCTCTACCATACTGTGCGTCCGTGCCTATGAATAGATTATTCTTATTAAAGGCTAAAATATACATTAAAACATCATACATATGCTTCCATAGCTTCAACTCGGTCTATAATCGATAGATAATTTAAGGTAAGCATATTGTTACATTCTGATTCCAAACTACTAGGGTGTGTATCAAGCATACATGCCTTTATGTTTTATCTACGTGTTCGTGGGATGTATTTCTAAAATTTAGTATCGGAATTTACATACAGAGTACGAAACAGACACTAAAGAAAAAATAGTGATGGGAAACATAGCATCTTACTATCTATGGTACTGGAGACGATTTCCAATATGCAAAGCACAAAACTGTATAGAAAGATCCCAGGTGGTGTGTAGGTATGCTTTCACGTTTTGTTCTGTCATTTTAGAGGGGTGTGGGATTAAATACGGAAAAGGGGACTTGGATAATATTGGAAAATGTGCTTGGAGAGTGCCCCACTCCCAGTAAGTTTAAAAAAACTTTCGCCACATGGTAGCAGCTACAAAAGGCATCTTTGTTCGTCAATACAACTAACTCTTCATACTTTGCCAGTGGTAGTCGTACCATCGATTTCTCATTACTGTATAACATTGATGCACTTTTTCTCGTCCTAGATATCGCTGAATCACTGTTCATTGCACGTTAAGCAATAATCAATCAATCAATTTTAATATCCTATCGGATGTCATCTCGAGTTAAAGAATGTCTTTATTACTCGTACCTACAAACAATGTTAAATGGTATATAACGTAGGACATCCTGTAAAAGTATCATCACACGAAATTGTTCTTAATTCAAGATGGAGCTTGTTTATGACACACATCAAGACATATTTAGTGTATTGAACACGAAAGGATGTAAATGAACATCACAGAAAATACATCCAAAACTCGGGGGGAAATCGAAAGTTGCAATAATAAATTAGAAATTTGTTGTAAAATATACATGTGATTGCATATTAGCTTATTTACACTTGAGGGGAGCTTGACTTACTTTATAAACACTACATCTTTGTCACACAATTGTATGCTATCAGACATTTTTATTAAATTCTGGTCAGAAAATCTCACAGACGCTGTCATATGTATGCCAGTCATCGCTTCAAAATAACAAATACAATCAGGAAACAACAACAATCTTAGAACACCACATTTAAAAGATAAAGATTATAAAAGGAAGGCATGTGGTAAGTCTGTCATACATAATGATAATATATAAATATGAATATTAAGATGATTATTACATGTAGTTTATTTAAATTATCCTGTGAAACAAATTTGAACTTTTCGCACATATTATTATGTAAAGTTAATATTTCGAATACTATATATTATGTATAGATCTACCTTTTATTAAAGAAATTGTATTGATGAAAACTTAATAAAAACGTAAATATCTAATGTAATGCACACGATGCGATATTGGAATAACCGTCATCAGGCATGCTCATGGACAACAGATTGGAAAACCAAATAATGTAGAAGTCTTTCAGACCACGACACATAAAATGCCTTAAAACTGTTAAATCTATTAAAAGTAGAACATTTATACAAGGATAGCTACTTAACTCGTTTCGTTCTTTAATTCTACAAATCAATAGGAAAGTTTATGTCATCGTAGGTGTCAACAACCATTAAACAGGTCACATTATACCTATATATCTGGGTTAATGAAGACTGTAGTAGAAAGTCATATATTGTTAATACCGAACTAGAGAATTTATAAGATCGTAAAAACCACGTACTAATAATGTCTATATAAAGAATACAAATAAGTGAAATACCAAGTAAAAGGTAATATAACAAATGAGAAACACAGACAAACTGAAACTATATACATCAATAATAGAAAAACAATACCAGAAGCACACGGACTAGAATTAAATATAAGTTTACAAAGAATACAAAGAAGTGCAATATAAAAACAAAGCGTAACATAACAAATTATAAGCCAGACATATTCAAACCACAAAATCAATAAAAGAAAATGCAACCAGAAATAAAAACGAAGATATCAAATTTAGTGCGCACGACTCGTTTCTGGAATAACCTTCATCAGGTACGCTCAAATTCGAAAGATTGGAAAGCCAAATAATTTGAAGTTTTGGGAACAATAAAACCAACGGGCCTAAACAGGATAGCCAAAATCGACTAAAGTCACGGAATAGAATTAAAGCTTTTGAAATCAATATAAGTTTGTTTTATCTGGGCGTTTACTGTTCCTATATTCGTTTTCGAATGGAATGCATTTTTCCTTCCTCTGTAATGTCTGACTTGACTGTTCTACATTTGTCTCATAACAATGTGGTGGGATGATCACTTAAATTCGACAGATTGTAAAAACAAGAAACGTCATGATAACGCGCTTGGTACATTGAAGGCAATGATACATCACATCCATACTAACTCTGATGCACAACATACCAAGCAGTCAGGATTGAACTTAATAATTTAGTTGATTAGCATACTGACGTCGTCGCATTTTTGGCCCTTTGGTTTTACTTGCTTCCAAAACTTTGATTTGTTTTGGCTTTCCACTCTTTCGAATTTGAGCGTACCCAATGAATGTTATTCCAGAACGCGTCGTGTGCACTAAATATGATATCTAAGTTTTTATTACTATCACCGTTGCTTGTGGAAAATTAGTCCCAGAGGGCATCATCCGCCCGGTAATCAGTGCTTTTGGGCCTTACTTGGTTTATTAGATATATTTATTACTGAAATTTACAGTTCTTAAATAATGTAAATATTAATAAATCTAAGGTTCTGCTCTCTCAGGCATATGTGACCTTAGCTGATGTTGTCTATCTTATTTATGCCCTTAGCTGATGTTGGCTATCTTATTTATGCCCTTTGGTTTTATTGCTACCAAAACTTTAAATTATTTGGGTTTTCAATCTGCCGATTTTGAGCGTACCCGGTGAAGGTTATTCCAGAAACGCGTCGTGCGCACTACATTTGATATATACGTTCTTATTTATGTTTTAGGTTTAGTTTTCTTTGATAGATCATTAAAACATAATGGTACTTATACACAGAACAATTTCGAATTACAAGTTTCTGGAAAAGCTTAAAGATACCAAAGGGTACTCAGAATCCGTAATTGGAACTAAATACAATACAATGGTCAAAAAGATAAAGACAAATAGACAAACAATGCTCGACAAAACACCAGTATACGTGAATAAATACAAATAACATAAATCTCCATCAGACATAGGTAATCTTAGCCGATTTTGTCTATCCTGTTGATGCCCGTAGGCTTACTTGCTCTCAGATTTTGTCTATCTTGCTGATGCCCGTTGGTTTAGTTGCTCCCAGATTTTGTCTATCCTGTTGATGCCCGTTGGTTTATTTGCTCCCAGATTTTGTCTATCCTGTTGATGCCCGTTGGTTTACTTGCTCCCAGATTTTGTTTATCCTGTTGATGCCCGTTGGCTTACTTGCTCCCAGATTTTGTCTATCCTGTTGATGCCCGTTGGTTTACTTGCTCCCAGATTTTGTCTATCCTGTTGATGACCGTTGGTTTATTTGCACCCGAAGACTTTTAAAGGTTCTTGCTTTCAAATCTTTTGATTAAATTAGATATCAATGATATTTTTTTAACAAACAGTTTGAAAAATAAAGCTGATGGTTTAATCAATCGACAGTATCTAATGGAATAATTTTTATTCCTGTAATTTGATTAATTTTCTAAAGTAAATTTACAAAATATTAACAAAGTAACGTTCACAGATAAAATACATAAGGATACAAAATTAATACACTGATAAAACTAATTATGATTGTAAAACATATCGTAGAAAATGACAGTGGGGGGAATTATATAAACATTTAATTAATTAATTCTGTAAGCATGTTCATGTTAATAAACTTTCCCAGTTATATCAGCTTGGTGCATATATGTCAGAGAACACTCAACATTTGTAAACAGCTAAGTCATACAAGGTTCTTTTTTGCACAACGAGTTTAATCACGAAGACGCATTAATTACCAAGTCTTTATTTAAAAGATGTTAGAGAGCGAGTGCTGTCCATTAGACGTGTACATAACCGTCTGGTGTGTTCAGTGGTTAATTTCAGAGCTTACCAAAAATGTATTGAATTAATTTAAATCATCCTCAAATACATTGAAGTATTTATCTTTATGGTCTTTATCCGGATTCCGCTACAATTTTTAACATTTCAATGAAAACAAACCAGCCCTCGATTTTTGACAAATGTTGCAACGTCCGGTGATATCGCGCATGCATACTTTGGATGGTTCTTAAAATGAATAAAGGACAATTTTTATTTTGAAAGTTTTCGAAATTGAAGTTTATACATATTCCTTCAAAATAAACTCAAATTTGAAAACATTTGATATCTTTTAATATAATTAGAGTTAATCCTCACTTACCAGTAGTCTCCATCTTAACTTTTCCAATGATTATGTAATTTTGACATGTACAATGCGTATGCGCGAACTCACCGGATGCGCGAACACCGGTGTCAAGACAGTATATCAATTACATGTAATAATGAGGGTCAATGGACGGACAAACGATATATATGAACAAAAATAACATTTCGTAAAATTTACTCGTAAGAGGATTTTATCCAATAACAAACTTTATTGATGATTTGTGAAGTTTTTCTTTGATCTTTACACGCGAACAATATCTATTATCAAACGACAAGCGTGAACATGAAATATTATGGTTGGTTTCTATGTGTAACTATGGACGTTGCGCGGAAGTCGCCTTGACAAATCCTCGAATACAACACTTTCGTCGATATATTTTGCTCGAATCATCGCACATCCCATCTCTTGCTTCTATATCGATGCGATATTGCACCTCGAAATGTATTGACTCGTAAAACATTTCAACGATAATCTGTACAACCAAATTAGGATCAAGATAACCCCTAAGACGTAATTTGATATTTCGAATGATTGTCGTTATTAAAGATGTCTAATTTGTAACTTAACAAAAAACCAAAGTTGAGTTAAACATGTATTTAGAAGGCATTAATATTTAAGAGAAATGAAATATATTTTATTCTTTTATAAATAAGTACAAGCTATTGATATCAATAATAAAAAAGTAGGCAATAACCTGAGACATTCATAACATTTAAAAAAAAAAAAATAATGACCGATTTCGCTTTTAGGTGTACACATATACAATAGATAGGCCCAATATATCAGAATCATTCGTGGTAAGACAACATTAATGTAATCGTATATTCATTTTAAGCGTAAATTACTAATACACATAAAATCGTGTAAAGTTGTTGGAAGCAAAATTACGTTGTTGCATTCGTTATATTCGAATTTTACTGTGGGATTATATTGCAAGTTATTCTTCGTAAATTTATAGGAATTATCTTCACTAGAAGAGTGACTTCCCTCAACCAGCTTATAACGAGAGGTCAGATAATAAAAAGAAAACATCAATTATTGCGTTAACTTAAAGTCTAAACAGCAAAGAAAATACTTATATTTCAAGTATAACTGTAATTTTTGTTTTCAACTTCGAAGCTTGAGATGGAATATTTAAGCATGAAAATAACGTTATATAAACGAATTTCCGAGCAGAAAATACAGTTTTAATCAGCATGTTGCTATCAAATATTTCATAAAAGCGCTGCAAAATTACACGAGATAATTTGACATTGTCAGTAAATCCATGCTAACAAATGACCTTATTCTTTGCTATATTCTATAGTAGGAAAGTAAAGAATATTAATTTCCACGTCCATTAACTCGTAATTTTGCTTCAATGAATAGAAGCAATTTGTCTTAAATATATTTTGTTTTGGCATGTCCCTATTGGGATCCACAATTTCACATTTTTGTGCACGGCAGACAATAAGATGGTGATTTAAGACGTAATATTTTATATTTAGGAATTTACCAGTTGAGCAACATTGAATTGCCATTATCCCAAACAGTACTCTGATATCAGGGGAGCTCTAAAGATGGTAGATTAACCGGGGTAATGGGCTACGATGGCAGTGCTCTGTCAGACGTTTTAAGTTTATCATATATAATTCCATATATCAATATTTTTGCTTAGATGCGGATTATCGTTTGTACGATATTTTATGAACGTTTTTCAGTATAACGTTGGGCGGCTGGGAACATATTTTTATAGTCTACGTTCTTAAGAATACTTGAAAATGTTGTTTTTTTTAAAGTAACATAAAGCTGCATTATTGTTCTTTTTTATTTGCTGCTCACTACAAGATGTGATTTTATCACGTATTTTAGGGTATATTTGTTTAAAAAGACTACACTTTTTATTTGATATTCAGTTCAAACTACGATTTTGTCACGTGTTTAAGTGTATATGATTCTAAAAACATTTACACTCTTGACATTAAGTTCGTGCCACCTGGTAAATTTGCGCATTGTGTATTATTTATCGATAGAACCATAGACACACAAAGGCAAACTACATACTACCACTTAGGCATTCTCTGAGATAACATGTGCAAGAAATGTTTTAACAATCGGGTTATTAGAACATTTGTCGAGAACATAGACACAACCTCATGTCAATGTCTTGGCAATTTGTTTATTAGTACATTATTCAAGTACATCATCATGACTACTATGTCTAGGAAATCAGTGTATTAGTACCTAAGTCAACTACACAGATACTACTCCTATTTCTTGGCAATCGATTTAATAATACACTAGTTAAAAACACAGACGAGACCATTCTATCTCGGCACTCGATTTATTAGTACACTGGCCAGGAGCATACATACAGATCTTATTTCTCGGTAATACATTTATTACTACACTAGTCAAGAACATAAACACGACGCCTATGTTTCGGCAATGAATGTACTAGTAACCTAGGAACACAACTCGTATGTCTCGGCTTTCGTATTATTGATACAGCTGCCAATAAAGGTAAGGAACTGCCGTTTCTCAATATGTCTCTGGATAATGCCAATGAAAGTATGATCCGAAAAACGAAAGAATGTGTAAATCTAACATTGCGATTGCACACACTAATTCGAGTGAAATTTCTTTCTTTCCCCTTTCAAATTGAATATGTTGCTATACAATAGCATCAATATGGCAGTACAGTTAGCTCCCTGTAAGCTATTAGTAGATCATGGTCGTGTGACTTCACAATTCTACACTTTTATACCATTTATCATAATTATTATTTACTTTCTCCGTAACCAGGTTTTTGTAAATAATATATCCAATCTCAATAGTAAAATTATCTGATCTAAATCACTAAGTAAAGATCGGCCTCTAGGTGTCAAACCAGTAATTCAACCAATCAGAGCTAAGAACATTCACAAAAGTAGTCAGTTAGAATACATGTACAATGTACTCATAAAATAATATAAGGCTATAGAAAGCAGTTTTAATTGAAAATTATGTAGTAAAAACCTGATAATTTAAGTGATCCCAGAAAAATTATTTTCACTGCTTAGCATTTTCTGTAAATTTTTCAAATTGTCAATTTGGATTTCATGTTTTAGAGTATTATTTGGCTGTAACAGTACATTTGAACATCCAGCTTACTTAAACAGTGGGAAAAAATGATGTGGAATCATATATTTATTGAGTTTTGGGGGAAATTATGGTTTTGTACCATAAGAAATTCCAAAACTTGAATATCAATAAATCATAATTTTGCATATTTGATGGATTAGAAGGAATTTCAACTGTAGATCTATATACAAAAACTTATTTTATGCCTTAAACTACATAATTTATGGGGTTAAAGCATGAATTAACAAAATTAAGAATGATGTGAACTGATTTTATGGGACGAAAAAAGGGGGGGCTAAATGTAAACATTTCATAGTATTTAGCTATTAAATATACAACTGAGGCATATATATATGTGTAGAAATTGCTTATTATGTTAGAAATTAGCTTAATAACTGTAATATATAAGAGAATAGGTAAGTTTTGGTATATTACACAGTCTGAAATCAACAGCTGTAAATGGAGATGTTTTCATTAAAAATCTTCAAGGGGGTACCTTTGCATTTGAACACTTATACTTGCAAATATTAGACAGCCACATACCTTATGAGGCTTTTTGTGGTTGATATTGCCTCAGGAATAGAAATAAGGCTAATAAAGGGTTGGAGAAGCAAGTTTATTTGCTCTTTAGGTGTCAAACCAGTAATTCAACCAATCAGAGCTAAGAACATTCACAAAAGTAGTCCCTTTTAAAGAAAAAAGTTCCTTTCACTTTGTTGTATTGTGACAAATACTGAATGGAATGGAATAATTAAATTGATAATTGAAGTTAAATGTATAAGGATTATTTTGAGCCCAAATTTGATTGATTTAGTTGTATTTTAATATGGATATGGAGGATTTGATGCATGACCTATAAATAGGGAATTTCTGGGGGATGACAGAGCTATTTTTAGAGTAGGTATTTTCCATAGCCTGGCATTTCACTGCAAGACTTTAAACATGGCCTGATATTTTGACAGAACGTAGAGGAATCATGGACGTTTCAGAAAATGTATGGTCTTCGAAAGGTTAAACTTAAAATAAAATGGCCAGGTAGGCTCGAAAAACCACAAATTTAGTAGAAAACCTTAAAGAAATTAATTATAGGTTTCACACCTTAAGTTAAAAAACATCCAATTGAACTTTTGTTGCTATCATGTTCAAATTAACCTAATAATGTCACAACAGACACAGAGTGACATTTTTCATACAAAAATGTTACAAAATGCATTGTGGTGTCAGATTACATGGTCAAAATGCATGTTATGTAATATTTTGGAATATTGCTCCCAAACACTGGATATACATGGACAGAGGGTATTGCAACTCATTTTATTTTTATTTATGACTTTATAATTATTGGGAATATGTTATTGAATGTGTTTTTGCAGTAGAAGGGCATATAATATTGAAAATATGGTTGATATTAAGAATTTTAAAAATTTCATCATGCACCAGTTTGTTGACTTCAAATATAGAATATGGCGATATCACGATTGGATTTTTTTCAATCGTACAATTTTTTCCTGATAAATTTGGATAGCTTCAGTTAGAATACATGTACAATGTACTCATAAAATAATATAAGGCTATAGAAAGCAGTTTTAATTGAAAATTATGTAGTAAAAACCTGATAATTTAAGTGATCCCAGAAAAATTATTTTCACTGCTTAGCATTTTCTGTAAATTTTTCAAATTGTCAATTTGGATTTCATGTTTTAGAGTATTATTTGGCTGTAACAGTACATTTGAACATCCAGCTTACTTAAACAGTGGGAAAAAATGATGTGGAATCATATATTTATTGAGTTTTGGGGGAAATTATGGTTTTGTACCATAAGAAATTCCAAAACTTGAATATCAATAAATCATAATTTTGCATATTTGATGGAATTAGAAGGAATTTCAACTGTAGATCTATATACAAAAACTTATTTTATGCCTTAAACTACATCATTTATGGGGTTAAAGCATGAATTAACAAAATTAAGAATGATGTGAACTGATTTTATGGGACGAAAAAAGGGGGGGCTAAATGTAAACATTTCATAGTATTTAGCTATTAAATATACAACTGAGGCATATATATATGTGTAGAAATTGCTTATTATGTTAGAAATTAGCTTAATAACTGTAATATATAAGAGAATAGGTAAGTTTTGGTATATTACACAGTCTGAAATCAACAGCTGTAAATGGAGATGTTTTCATTAAAAATCTTCAAGGGGGTACCTTTGCATTTGAACACTTATACTTGCAAATATTAGACAGCCACATACCTTATGAGGCTTTTTGTGGTTGATATTGCCTCAGGAATAGAAATAAGGCTAATAAAGGGTTGGAGAAGCAAGTTTTGTTGCTCTTTAGGTGTCAAACCAGTAATTCAACCAATCAGAGCTAAGAACATTCACAAAAGTAGTCCCTTTTAAAGAAAAAAGTTCCTTTCACTTTGTTGTATTGTGACAAATACTGAATGGAATGGAATAATTAAATTGATAATTGAAGTTAAATGTATAAGGATTATTTTGAGCCCAAATTTGATTGACTTAGTTGTATTTTAATATGGATATGGAGGATTTGATGCATGACCTATAAATAGGGAATTTCTGGGGGATGACAGAGCTATTTTTAGAGTAGGTATTTTCCATAGCCTGGCATTTCACTGCAAGACTTTAAACATGGCCTGATATTTTGACAGAACGTAGAGGAATCATGGACGTTTCAGAAAATGTATGGTCTTCGAAAGGTTAAACTTAAGATAAAATGGCCAGGTAGGCTCGAAAAACCACAAATTTAGTAGAAAACCTTAAAGAAATTAATTATAGGTTTCACACCTTAAGTTAAAAAACATCCAATTGAACTTTTGTTGCTATCATGTTCAAATTAACCTAATAATGTCACAACAGACACAGAGTGACATTTTTCATACAAAAATGTTACAAAATGCATTGTGGTGTCAGATTACATGGTCAAAATGCATGTTATGTAATATTTTGGAATATTGCTCCCAAACACTGGATATACATGGACAGAGGGTATTGCAACTCATTTTATTTTTATTTATGACTTTATAATTATTGGGAATATGTTATTGAATGTGTTTTTGCAGTAGAAGGGCATATAATATTGAAAATATGGTTGATATTAAGAATTTTAAAAATTTCATCATGCACCAGTTTGTTGACTTCAAATATAGAATATGGCGATATCACGATTGGATTTTTTTCAATCGTACAATTTTTTCCTGGTAAATTTGGATAGCTTCAGTTAGAATACATGTACAATGTACTCATAAAATAATATAAGGCTATAGAAAGCAGTTTTAATTGAAAATTATGTAGTAAAAACCTGATAATTTAAGTGATCCCAGAAAAATTATTTTCACTGCTTAGCATTTTCTGTAAATTTTTCAAATTGTCAATTTGGATTTCATGTTTTAGAGTATTATTTGGCTGTAACAGTACATTTGAACATCCAGCTTACTTAAACAGTGGGAAAAAATGATGTGGAATCATATATTTATTGAGTTTTGGGGGAAATTATGGTTTTGTACCATAAGAAATTCCAAAACTTGAATATCAATAAATCATAATTTTGCATATTTGATGGAATTAGAAGGAATTTCAACTGTAGATCTATATACAAAAACTTATTTTATGCCTTAAACTACATAATTTATGGGGTTAAAGCATGAATTAACAAAATTAAGAATGATGTGAACTGATTTTATGGGACGAAAAAAGGGGGGGCTAAATGTAAACATTTCATAGTATTTAGCTATTAAATATACAACTGAGGCATATATATGTGTAGAAATTGCTTATTATGTTAGAAATTAGCTTAATAACTGTAATATATAAGAGAATAGGTAAGTTTTGGTATATTACACAGTCTGAAATCAACAGCTGTAAATGGAGATGTTTTCATTAAAAATCTTCAAGGGGGTACCTTTGCATTTGAACACTTATACTTGCAAATATTAGACAGCCACATACCTTATGAGGTTTTTTGTGGTTGATATTGCCTCAGGAATAGAAATAAGGCTAATAAAGGGTTGGAGAAGCAAGTTTTGTTGCTCTTTAGGTGTCAAACCAGTAATTCAACCAATCAGAGCTAAGAACATATACAAAAGTAGTCCCTTTTAAAGAAAAAAGTTCCTTTCACTTTGTTGTATTGTGACAAATACTGAATGGAATGGAATAATTAGATTGATAATTGAAGTTAAATGTATAAGGATTATTTTGAGCCCAAATTTGATTGATTTAGTTGTATTTTAATATGGATATGGAGGATTTGATGCATGACCTATAAATAGGGAATTTCTGGGGGATGACAGAGCTATTTTTAGAGTAGGTATTTTCCATAGCCTGGCATTTCACTGCAAGACTTTAAACATGGCCTGATATTTTGACAGAACGTAGAGGAATCATGGACGTTTCAGAAAATGTATGGTCTTCGAAAGGTTAAACTTAAAATAAAATGGCCAGGTAGGCTCGAAAAACCACAAATTTAGTAGAAAACCTTAAAGAAATTAATTATAGGTTTCACACCTTAAGTTAAAAAACATCCAATTGAACTTTTGTTGCTATCATGTTCAAATTAACCTAATAATGTCACAACAGACACAGAGTGACATTTTTCATACAAAAATGTTACAAAATGCATTGTGGTGTCAGATTACATGGTCAAAATGCATGTTATGTAATATTTTGGAATATTGCTCCCAAACACTGGATATACATGGACAGAGGGTATTGCAACTCATTTTATTTTTATTTATGACTTTATAATTATTGGGAATATGTTATTGAATGTGTTTTTGCAGTAGAAGGGCATATAATATTGAAAATATGGTTGATATTAAGAATTTTAAAAATTTCATCATGCACCAGTTTGTTGACTTCAAATATAGAATATGGCGATATCACGATTGGATTTTTTTCAATCGTACAATTTTTTCCTGGTAAATTTGGATAGCTTCAGTTAGAATACATGTACAATGTACTCATAAAATAATATAAGGCTATAGAAAGCAGTTTTAATTGAAAATTATGTAGTAAAAACCTGATAATTTAAGTGATCCCAGAAAAATTATTTTCACTGCTTAGCATTTTCTGTAAATTTTTCAAATTGTCAATTTGGATTTCATGTTTTAGAGTATTATTTGGCTGTAACAGTACATTTGAACATCCAGCTTACTTAAACAGTGGGAAAAAATGATGTGGAATCATATATTTATTGAGTTTTGGGGGAAATTATGGTTTTGTACCATAAGAAATTCCAAAACTTGAATATCAATAAATCATAATTTTGCATATTTGATGGAATTAGAAGGAATTTCAACTGTAGATCTATATACAAAAACTTATTTTATGCCTTAAACTACATAATTTATGGGGTTAAAGCATGAATTAACAAAATTAAGAATGATGTGAACTGATTTTATGGGACGAAAAAAGGGGGGGCTAAATGTAAACATTTCATAGTATTTAGCTATTAAATATACAACTGAGGCATATATATATGTGTAGAAATTGCTTATTATGTTAGAAATTAGCTTAATAACTGTAATATATAAGAGAATAGGTAAGTTTTGGTATATTACACAGTCTGAAATCAACAGCTGTAAATGGAGATGTTTTCATTAAAAATCTTCAAGGGGGTACCTTTGCATTTGAACACTTATACTTGCAAATATTAGACAGCCACATACCTTATGAGGTTTTTTGTGGTTGATATTGCCTCAGGAATAGAAATAAGGCTAATAAAGGGTTGGAGAAGCAAGTTTTGTTGCTCTTTAGGTGTCAAACCAGTAATTCAACCAATCAGAGCTAAGAACATATACAAAAGTAGTCCCTTTTAAAGAAAAAAGTTCCTTTCACTTTGTTGTATTGTGACAAATACTGAAAGGAATGGAATAATTAGATTGATAATTGAAGTTAAATGTATAAGGATTATTTTGAGCCCAAATTTGATTGATTTAGTTGTATTTTAATATGGATATGGAGGATTTGATGCATGACCTATAAATAGGGAATTTCTGGGGGATGACAGAGCTATTTTTAGAGTAGGTATTTTCCATAGCCTGGCATTTCACTGCAAGACTTTAAACATGGCCTGATATTTTGACAGAACGTAGAGGAATCATGGACGTTTCAGAAAATGTATGGTCTTCGAAAGGTTAAACTTAAGATAAAATGGCCAGGTAGGCTCGAAAAACCACAAATTTAGTAGAAAACCTTAAAGAAATTAATTATAGGTTTCACACCTTAAGTTAAAAAACATCCAATTGAACTTTTGTTGCTATCATGTTCAAATTAACCTAATAATGTCACAACAGACACAGAGTGACATTTTTCATACAAAAATGTTACAAAATGCATTGTGGTGTCAGATTACATGGTCAAAATGCATGTTATGTAATATTTTGGAATATTGCTCCCAAACACTGGATATACATGGACAGAGGGTATTGCAACTCATTTTATTTTTATTTATGACTTTATAATTATTGGGAATATGTTATTGAATGTGTTTTTGCAGTAGAAGGGCATATAATATTGAAAATATGGTTGATATTAAGAATTTTAAAAATTTCATCATGCACCAGTTTGTTGACTTCAAATATAGAATATGGCGATATCACGATTGGATTTTTTTCAATCGTACAATTTTTTCCTGGTAAATTTGGATAGCTTCAGTTAGAATACATGTACAATGTACTCATAAAATAATATAAGGCTATAGAAAGCAGTTTTAATTGAAAATTATGTAGTAAAAACCTGATAATTTAAGTGATCCCAGAAAAATTATTTTCACTGCTTAGCATAATCTGTAAATTTTTCAAATTGTCAATTTGGATTTCATGTTTTAGAGTATTATTTGGCTGTAACAGTACATTTGAACATCCAGCTTACTTAAACAGTGGGAAAAAATGATGTGGAATCATATATTTATTGAGTTTTGGGGGAAATTATGGTTTTGTACCATAAGAAATTCCAAAACTTGAATATCAATAAATCATAATTTTGCATATTTGATGGAATTAGAAGGAATTTCAACTGTAGATCTATATACAAAAACTTATTTTATGCCTTAAACTACATAATTTATGGGGTTAAAGCATGAATTAACAAAATTAAGAATGATGTGAACTGATTTTATGGGACGAAAAAAGGGGGGGCTAAATGTAAACATTTCATAGTATTTAGCTATTAAATATACAACTGAGGCATATATATATGTGTAGAAATTGCTTATTATGTTAGAAATTAGCTTAATAACTGTAATATATAAGAGAATAGGTAAGTTTTGGTATATTACACAGTCTGAAATCAACAGCTGTAAATGGAGATGTTTTCATTAAAAATCTTCAAGGGGGTACCTTTGCATTTGAACACTTATACTTGCAAATATTAGACAGCCACATACCTTATGAGGCTTTTTGTGGTTGATATTGCCTCAGGAATAGAAATAAGGCTAATAAAGGGTTGGAGAAGCAAGTTTTGTTGCTCTTTAGGTGTCAAACCAGTAATTCAACCAATCAGAGCTAAGAACATTCACAAAAGTAGTCCCTTTTAAAGAAAAAAGTTCCTTTCACTTTGTTGTATTGTGACAAATACTGAATGGAATGGAATAATTAAATTGATAATTGAAGTTAAATGTATAAGGATTATTTTGAGCCCAAATTTGATTGATTTAGTTGTATTTTAATATGGATATGGAGGATTTGATGCATGACCTATAAATAGGGAATTTCTGGGGGATGACAGAGCTATTTT
This sequence comes from Bathymodiolus brooksi, assembly GCA_963680875.1. Classification (NCBI taxonomy): domain Eukaryota; kingdom Metazoa; phylum Mollusca; class Bivalvia; order Mytilida; family Modiolidae; genus Bathymodiolus; species Bathymodiolus brooksi. The sequence continues at coordinate 104,505,111 of OY804576.1, forward strand.
TAGAGTAGGTATTTTCCATAGCCTGGCATTTCACTGCAAGACTTTAAACATGGCCTGATATTTTGACAGAACGTAGAGGAATCATGGACGTTTCAGAAAATGTATGGTCTTCGAAAGGTTAAACTTAAGATAAAATGGCCAGGTAGGCTCGAAAAACCACAAATTTAGTAGAAAACCTTAAAGAAATTAATTATAGGTTTCACACCTTAAGTTAAAAAACATCCAATTGAACTTTTGTTGCTATCATGTTCAAATTAACCTAATAATGTCACAACAGACACAGAGTGACATTTTTCATACAAAAATGTTACAAAATGCATTGTGGTGTCAGATTACATGGTCAAAATGCATGTTATGTAATATTTTGGAATATTGCTCCCAAACACTGGATATACATGGACAGAGGGTATTGCAACTCATTTTATTTTTATTTATGACTTTATAATTATTGGGAATATGTTATTGAATGTATTTTTGCAGTAGAAGGGCATATAATATTGAAAATATGGTTGATATTAAGAATTTTAAAAATTTCATCATGCACCAGTTTGTTGACTTCAAATATAGAATATGGCGATATCACGATTGGATTTTTTTCAATCGTACAATTTTTTCCTGGTAAATTTGGATAGCTTCAGTTAGAATACATGTACAATGTACTCATAAAATAATATAAGGCTATAGAAAGCAGTTTTAATTGAAAATTATGTAGTAAAAACCTGATAATTTAAGTGATCCCAGAAAAATTATTTTCACTGCTTAGCATTTTCTGTAAATTTTTCAAATTGTCAATTTGGATTTCATGTTTTAGAGTATTATTTGGCTGTAACAGTACATTTGAACATCCAGCTTACTTAAACAGTGGGAAAAAATGATGTGGAATCATATATTTATTGAGTTTTGGGGGAAATTATGGTTTTGTACCATAAGAAATTCCAAAACTTGAATATCAATAAATCATAATTTTGCATATTTGATGGAATTAGAAGGAATTTCAACTGTAGATCTATATACAAAAACTTATTTTATGCCTTAAACTACATAATTTATGGGGTTAAAGCATGAATTAACAAAATTAAGAATGATGTGAACTGATTTTATGGGACGAAAAAAGGGGGGGCTAAATGTAAACATTTCATAGTATTTAGCTATTAAATATACAACTGAGGCATATATATGTGTAGAAATTGCTTATTATGTTAGAAATTAGCTTAATAACTGTAATATATAAGAGAATAGGTAAGTTTTGGTATATTACACAGTCTGAAATCAACAGCTGTAAATGGAGATGTTTTCATTAAAAATCTTCAAGGGGGTACCTTTGCATTTGAACACTTATACTTGCAAATATTTGACAGCCACATACCTTATGAGGTTTTTTGTGGTTGATATTGCCTCAGGAATAGAAATAAGGCTAATAAAGGGTTGGAGAAGCAAGTTTTGTTGCTCTTTAGGTGTCAAACCAGTAATTCAACCAATCAGAGCTAAGAACATATACAAAAGTAGTCCCTTTTAAAGAAAAAAGTTCCTTTCACTTTGTTGTATTGTGACAAATACTGAATGGAATGGAATAATTAGATTGATAATTGAAGTTAAATGTATAAGGATTATTTTGAGCCCAAATTTGATTGATTTAGTTGTATTTTAATATGGATATGGAGGATTTGATGCATGACCTATAAATAGGGAATTTCTGGGGGATGACAGAGCTATTTTTAGAGTAGGTATTTTCCATAGCCTGGCATTTCACTGCAAGACTTTAAACATGGCCTGATATTTTGACAGAACGTAGAGGAATCATGGACGTTTCAGAAAATGTATGGTCTTCGAAAGGTTAAACTTAAGATAAAATGGCCAGGTAGGCTCGAAAAACCACAAATTTAGTAGAAAACCTTAAAGAAATTAATTATAGGTTTCACACCTCTAAGATTCGGTGATATTTTTACCGTCTCTACTGGGTAAATATAATTATAAACTAGAGAGTATAAATAGTACAAATCAGACTTAGTGCGCACGACGAGTGTCTGGAATAACCTATGTAAGTTACACTCATAGTAAACAGATTAGAAATCAAAATAAGTCCTGTCTTTGGGTGGCTAAACAGGAAAGCGAAATACGCCCCACAAATACCGATGCCCGAGGGAGATTGACCTGAGTTTTTAGTAAATGACATTATTTAGGAACTGTAAAGAGAAGGTAAAAATATAACTGAGAAAAGTTAATATAAATATGATTGTTGATATTGGATGCATATTGGCCTCTGGTGTCAGAAAGTATAAAACGAGAAATCAGGGAAAACTATATCTATATATACATTGTGTGTGTGTGTGTTACTATAAAATATAGCTGTCCATGCATTAATGCATTTTTAGGCGAGATAAGCACAACATTAAGGCATTGTCGTAGTATATAGTTCACGTGAATTCGGAGCAAATCTGGGGGAAAGCTCAGTATACCACCCCTTCGTCGTAATTTAGAAACCTAATACCCAAAAACTTAATATCTTAAGACACTGCAATAATAGTGCATCTATATCCATATAGCTGCTGTCTGCATCGGTTGATGTATATTGGCATGCAATGTATTCGCCTGAAACAAATAGATTATGGTACAAATAGGAAATCGTGACTATATTTGTAATGAAAATAAAAACGTTGATACATAATTTAATACGCACGACTACAATTTCCTCTTTGCATGGCCCTCAACAGGAACATGCGAAGGCAACTGATTGAAAATCCAAATGATATAAGTCTTTTGGGGTAATAGTACTAACTGACCCAATTGTAATATCCATAATTAAGGGTAATAACAAAATTACCGAACTCCGAACAATCTTACAAAGGGAAAGTAAAAACTCATAATTATATAAACAGACAAAATCAGTCAACAACCGGAAAACTGAAAACCGTAATGACTCTGACTTGGTACAGGCATATCTAAAGAAATGGTGGGGTTATTCATGTGGTTTGTTCTACTACATAATAACAAGGTAAAGATTGTATGCTTCGTTCACTTTTGTCTACATTTCCTAAATCATAGATCATTTTAGGTACATGGTACAAGTGGACTGTTCCCATGACAACTAACTATAAAGGTAATTGTTAATGAAGAAGTTGACAAATATTTCATAATAACAACAAATGCTGACGTTATACTTATGTAAATGTTCTGTAATAATTACATGGTTTGGTAATGGATGTCTGAAGGAGCTCTAGTCAACAATTGCATATTGTTTCGGTAATCTGTTTATTGGATACAACACATTTGAAGGTCATGGTGTCCTGGTAAAAGTATTGCAGTGTTAATTTCAGTAATGTGATTTTAATATCACTTCATCTTCAAATGGTCTCCTTAAGGTACAAAAATAAAAATAAAAAGGATCGTTTACAGACTTAATTTTGCAGATTTGAATTAATTGAATTAATATTGTCAATGTCGACAGAGCAATGGTCAGAATCTGCCAATAACCACTAGTTTACAATACGTAGGCGTGGCATTTAGTTAGACTTTGTCCACGGACCAATCTATATAAAAAAGAATCACTTACTAAATGTAGGCAGCCATATATTGAATCAAAAGATCTAATTGAATCGAAATATATATAAATGTTCAATGTAATATTTCTTTCGATTTGAGATCAAAGAACATGTTCGTAATAAACGGATAATTTTGTTTTCATACATATCTCAGTGGTTGGTTGTATGATACAAGTGATCTTTCCCGTTTCTATCTCAATAATTAACAAAACATCAAATATTAGTTCGATATTAACCAAACAGCGCTACGACTTTAGATAACAAAACGTTGAATGTATATATATTTAATTTCTAATAATGGAAAAGGTCTAGTTTAAATAACACAAACGTTGTTATATATAAAATTAATTTCTAATAATGGAAAAGGTCTGGTATCACAAAAGGATGCTTCAAAGTTGTTTATATTTTTGTAAGTAGTGTCAGGAGAGGTTAATGCAAGGTTCGTTAAATATTTGTACATATATTTGAATGCGTAGAATCGTAGGAAGTTTTGAGTGGTCTGACATTTGGAGTTTCAATCCCTTATATGTTTAATTAGCACTATTGTGAGCTTTATTTAGTTTTATGCAGAATAAACTTAGACTTGTAATTTTTACTTAGTGGAAAATGTATAACAGATCATCAATGCATTTAACGATCAGTTTGTTTTAATGGTTTGGTTATTGTTCGTGAAAAGAAAGTACACTACGCTTACCACTCAATCAGAAATTAATAATAATTAGTAGATTCAAAAGAAGCAATTAAACCTGAAAAAAAAGAAGTTCCAATATACCGTAAAAATAATAATAGAGAAATTATGGAGAGAAGAACTTTTGATTGCCACTTGAAAAATATGAGGAGTAGAGTACAGACCTAAAAACCTTTATATTGAACTCCTGTGCATTCCAATACTTAATGTTGACTGCTATTTGCATGTTTAGTGGTGACTGACATTCCCATGCTTAGTTGTGACTGACATTTTTATGTTTAATGTTGGCTGATATTTCCATGGTTATTGGCTACTAACATTCCCATATAGTAACTGACTTGCCATGTGTATTGGTGACTGACATTACAATGTTGATGCTGTCTGACATTCCAATGTTCAATGTTAACGGACATTTCCATGTTTATTGGTGACTGACATTACAATGTTGATGCTGTCTGACATTCCAATGTTTAATGTTAACGGACATTTCCATGTTTAGTGATGACTTACATTCCCGTGTTTAGATGTGATTAACATTCCCATATTTAATGGCGACTGCCGTACCAATGTTTAATTGTGACTGGCATTCCCATTTTTAAATATGTCAGGCATTTCAACGAATAATGGTGAACGACATTTCAATGTTTAATGGTGGCTGACATTCCCATTTTGAAATATGGCATTATCATGGTTAATGTTAACTGACATTGCTATACATAAACGTGATTGACAACTCCATGTTTAATGCTGAATAACAGCCACCTGTAAATGGTACCTAACAACCCGATTTAAAGGCGAATAACATGTCATTGTTTAAATGTAAGCTAGATATACAATTGAGAATATGGTCATCCAACCCACCAAATACACACCTGCGTCTCACATATTTTGTTTTATTCAACGAAGGTACGACATATTATTATTTTCATCTTAAGCATAAATATTTAGCATCTTCTCACTGTGTAATTCTTGAGTTACTTTGCAGATAACATATCATTGTTTGGTTACGAAATATTATAATGAATATCATAAATGTGTTTGAAAATTGTACGAATTTTCTTGTAATGTCTAACAATTTCAGTGTAACCTTTATTGTATTTATGGGCTGTCGTGGTCGCATGGTAGTTAGATTTATAACTATATATGCAGTCAGTGTATATTACCACTAACTTTGTGAGTTTAAATCCAGCTCAGGTCAGGTGTAATCGATGCAACATTATGTGATAAAGTTTGTCAGTGACTTGCGGCAGGTCGGTGGTTTTCTCTGGGTACTCCGGTTTACTCCATCAATAAAACTGACCGCCACGATATAACGGAAATATTGTTGAAAGTGTCGTTAAACGCCATAAACCAAACCTTTATTGTATTTCATAATCAAGAATATATGTATCATGAAGAAAAACAAAAGAAGTAGATACATATATAAATACTTAAAAACTATTTTACTTCAACGTTCTTGAACACTTAAGATATAGACATAAATTAGACACAGTGTGGTTTTTTTTAACTTTTCGCTTCCAAGTAATTTTGAAAAGCTTACCGAAGAATATTACGTATGAAAATATACGTCTAATATACACATATATGTATTGTTATGTTTTCGTTTTCGGAATGAAGTCGAATATTTGTCAAGTAAATAACATGTGCTCTTGAAATATACGTGTAGAAGCAACGGAATATAATTATTTACTTCAATACATGCTATCAAAGATCATTGCTTTCTTTTTATACATATTTCTACCAGACAATTTTACTTATATATCAAAGCTACTTGTATGTTATTTTGAAATGCCACTAAGAGTACCACAATACAACTGAATTATATAAAGACATCTAGGTCATATATATATATATATCTACTTACAAACAACTTTGATTAAAATCAGACAAAGCAGATCAGTATTACAATCAGCGTGTAGCAGACAATATTGACGTTCTTATATTATTACTTAGAGATCAAACAACAGATAGCTATGGCAGGCGCGACAACTCTAATTGTAGAGACAGAACAAAATAAACATCCTGACCATTGCATAGAGTGAATCCACTAATATCATTTTAATTCAATGTAATGGTTCATTTAACATGATTTTACTTGCATGTTTCAAACTTGTAATACTAAATAATCAATCATAAGTATTCTATGAAAACCATGTTACCATTTTCATCTACGTTTTTGTGGTTTTCAGAAACGGAATTGAAAAGAAACATATATTTAATTGGCTAAAATGTCACATGCGTAGTTTTATTTTAAGGTAGTATGACGAGCAGCTCATATAACACAGCTGTATAGTCCCTATAATAACACGTGCAAATGTTTGCTGTCAACATGGATAGGTTTGAACATTTTGTTATTCTTATTATTATGTTAAATTTGAGCGTGTTTTTCTCTTTGGTGTCCAGAATGTGATGTTATGTACTAAATATATTATTGTCTTTTCCCTTCAGTACAGTTTTCCCAGTCTGGTGTCCCTCAAGAGAACACAATATAAAATAATATATCTATGACAAAACTCTCCAAAGCTATCTACATAAGATTGAGTAGCACGAACACCACTGACGTCGATAGATCACCAGGAGTTTAACATGAACAATATCACAAATATCATAATAGTCTTACTGGATTTCTTTATCAGTAGGGTCATGTTCCTTTTAACACAGGAAACTACATAGAATTCACAACAATAACTCAATAGTTTATTATCTTTTTTACAGGTCATGTTTCATAAAACTTAATTCTTTGGTTGTCAGCATGACACTGTAATTTATACACCTGCTTATATAGTTTTGCTTGATATTGTATATATTTAATTAATATACCGGTATAGCAAAATATTGACTACTGTTTCCCCATTATGTTCTACGATGGACTTTTGTACTATTTGATATTTAACGAATGGTCGAGTTCATCGACTCTCATCGAACTATTCTTCTTCTGTGTCACGAAGATTAAATATATTGTGTATAATTTTCAAGATTAGAGCGTTCGTTATAAAAACGCTGTTCGTCCAGTTATAAGTGAGGGTTGACATTTTAAACACACGTGAAAAAGACTTGCATGACCGCATCATTTCACTTATGGGGTTTTAGCTCATAAAACTAGTTTACCCTACCCCAATGCTTAATTGAAGTCCTTGTACAGTGCCGGGAAAGTGAGCGCTCATGTATATGTTTGTTTGGTATATCAATTTTGCCTCTAGATCTATATTTGGTTTATCGAATGGATTTTAGAAGCGTTCAGACTGTGATTTTTTTTCTCATTTATGATATGTTCATCTTTTAAATAAGCGAGTAGTGAATACAAATAATTCGAACACAGATTAATAATACGGTATTTGTGTAATCAACGACAAGGATAAAGTCAGAGTTATCACGTTCTACAGAAAAAGGTCATGAACCTAATTATTCATCTTCTATACCGTTTTGATTATCATTTGTGTAAATTGTTTTATGGTCTTCTTTTTGCTAGGATCATTGCCTAATGATTACATATTTCGATCCAATACACCCACTGATATAATAAACAAAGTATATTGTACGAGAATTAAACATTATCACTATTGACCGCTTAACTGAGGATGTGATAACTACATAACGCGTACTCGAACATTGCATGTTTGACACAGAGTAAATGTATAAAAATAAATGGCGCACATAAAAGAAAATTATGACGAATTCAATACTTTAAATTATATTAGAATATTTGAAAGCTTGACGTCTTTTAAATTATAAGAATGTTGTGAAGAATTAACAAAGACATGGTCACCTAACGATAATCTGCACACAGAATAACAAAGGCCGCTGCACATAGAGTTGGTATACGAATACGAATCAAAAGACCGAAGAAAAGTTTAAAGATACCAAAGGGGTAATCAAAACCAGAAATCAACAAGTGACAGACTATGTAATAGAAAAAAGAAAAAGGACAAATAATGGTTTACAACTACACTACACCGAAAATAAATTAAGCAACAAGAACCCTACAAAGAAACCGGGGTGAACTCAGGTGTCCCGGAAGGGTAGTCAGTCCCTGCTCCACTAGTGGCACCTGTCGTGTTACTGTTAAACGGCACAAATATATTCTGGTATCAATATCGTTTTGTACACCAGTATACGTAAATAGATAGAAATAACGAATAAAACATGAATCCCTACAAATTCATCTGAGGTAATTAAAACAATTATCTCTACATTTCAAAAAGAAGCCAACCAACTTACTGATATAGAAAGAACACACACAATTGTGTCTTTAGGGTAAGCTTCATACGTATTAGTTCCACAGAAAGTAAAACTGTCTTCCACTCGAATAGCAAGCATATATTTATGCATCTATATTATCTAACACAATGCCATCAACACTACTATTCTGGTGATAAGTTTTGCTCATATTGATTTGTTGTGTTAGTTGAAATGTAGAAGACAAAGGGGGTACTATTTGTGTATATGTAAGGCAAACAGTATGCGTTTAATGATTAGTTGTGTCGGGAATTCACGTTTTCTGATTCCCACATCAGATGATTTCGTGTCGTTTAACACTTACACACCCGACGGGAATCACTAATGGAAACGGAACTGTTGGTCCTTTCCGAGCACCTGAGTTCACCTCCGATGTATTGTAGTTCATTGTGTTCCTCACTGATTAGTTTTCTTTGAAGTGTTGTGTAGATTACTGTGTTCGTTTTCGTTTGGTCATTGTATTGTCTGTTCTTCGAATTACGGCTTCTGATTATCCCTTTGGTATTTTCAAGACGTCTTTTTAAGTCCTTAGTGAAGCACAATGTATGAATGACGGAACTTCTAAGGACTAATTAATCATTATGGAAAACATTTATACTGTATAGATAATACTAGCCATTTAAATCAAGAATAGTCACAGTAGAACGGAAGAAAGGGAATACAATGAACGTAGAAATATAAAAAATAAATCTCTGTAGCAAATCAATGTCATCTGTACTAATAACTGCTATTAACCATCTGTGGTCCACTCGCTAAGTCTTTTATATACGTTCTGTCCATATGGTACATAAATACATATCTGCCACAATAGCATTCTTGATGTTATCTCATCATGCACAACCAAAGACATAAATGGTATATACGATGTATAAGTACAACATAATTAGTAGAATACTAACTACCGACATGGGAATATATATATACATAAATAATAAATTACTAGTAATATACGTTAACAAATGTTATCTATTTTAATAAAAGATATAAAACTAAAAAATCAATTTGATATCTGATAGATGTAGTTAGAATTATATTTACACAAACGAAGAGAGTAGCGGTAATGCCATTTACTTAATGTTTTCTATAATTTCATGTAAACATCAGTGTTTATCACGAAAATGATCAGTAATAACGTTGTTATGACCTTGAAAGTCTAAAACAGATATTAATTACAAATCTGGGCAAGCACAATTTATAGTATCATTACCCTGTTCGAAGCATTTGAAAATGAATGCTCCATGTAAACAAATTGACACATTTATGGAATTCATAACAATATAAAATAAAAAGTCAATTTGAGCTAATTTGATTTTACAATTTTCACGCCGGGTATTCGACTGCACGGAACCGGAGTTGGCACTATGAACGCGGGCGTCGATAAAAAATCAACAAACAGGGTAGGTATAAGTAAACGTTCTTTTCTTAGACATAATAATATTTTGCAATGAAATAATTTCGTACAATAACTGTGCATACAATAAAGTATTCACAGTAAAATTTACATTGTGATAAAGTTCATTGTAAATCGGCAACACGATTGTTTTATTGACCTTTCTCAAATTTGTTTTGATTTTCGAAATTAAATTACTTATATTTTACTGCAGTGAATGCCATTTTAAGAACAAAATGGTCCTTTCTATTCCCAAATGCCTCCTACAACTTCTTTTAAAAATGCACTTTAAAACATGCACGCAAATTTCTCATGGCCAACGGTTTATATGCATATATAGGGTACGTCAATTTGGTCACTAAAAACCGCGGGCACATGACACTAGGAACGCAGAAAGGACGATCTAAATAGGCAATAAGAACAGGGAGTTCTATATAGACCGTTCTGGTGTAAGAAGAGTTTTAAGATACCAAAGGTGTAATCAGAATCCATAAATCGAGGGACAGACAACACAATGGCCAAAAGCAAAAGCAAAAGGACAAAAGGACAAACAACGATCTACAAAACATACATGGTTCTCAATTCTTAGTGTTCTTTGTAGATATTTGTGGATCATTGTTTTTGGGGTATTTTTGTCGTGTTTCTTTTTGCCTGCTATTTTTTTATTTACGGATTCTGAGTACCCCTTTGGTATATTCCAACTTTTCTTGAGTAATATACAAAATCATTCTTCTAAAAACCGGTAAAACAAAATGATAAATAAGAATTAAAGGTCTCCTAATTTATACTTAGACGTTAATAATAAGTTGTATGTAGTAAAATGATTGACCACAATTTTGATAATGACACCGATATTTGGGGTGTAATTTAATATGCTGGCTTCATAAATGAGGAGTTCATGACGGGTGCCAGGAATGGAGGAGGATAATCTTACACGTTCTTTGGTAGTTCGTTTCCAATGTTCCTTTGATATTTGTATTTCTTATTGTCTATCAGGGTAGTGATTTTGTGAGCTGTCATTTCTAATCGATGTATTACATTTGTCTGAAATAATTTCTACACATTGTGGTCGCTTCTGGTAATAAAACAATTGATTGTATGCATGTTCTGTATATACGAAGGGACACTAATATTATATACAATGTACCTATATGATAGACAATATAGGATATACAAGATACTATTGTACTTTTACAAATGTTAATACTTGGTAGGACATATTATCTGTTTTATGCGTATAAACAACTTGAGATAAAGAGCAAACACGTCTAATAACGTCACCGTACATATGACTGTGTATCTTTAAATCGCTTCCTTTCAATGTTGTTCTCCCATTTTGAAAATTGTAACTCTAAATGCTCCCTGAATTTTAGATTTTCAATTTTCGAAATTGTTAAAGCAGTCATTTCTGAAATTATGCTTTGACGTATCCATCAATATTCACTGCTAGCGTGATTTGATTAGACAAAGTCAATTACAGGACAAAACACTAATTGATACAGACATGGGTTATCAAACTAAATGAACACTTCGTTCTTATTTAAATTCAAAACGAACTCCTAAATCGAATTGCAATCTCAGTTAGTATTATTTTAAATGCGCCAATCAGTAGAAATGACATTGTGACGGCTTAGTTTGCACGTTGGTCTTAAGTAGTTGCCATGACAACTTACGTGACAAAATATAAATTGCTTAAATCAGAACAGATCACGTGGGCGGTCCAATAAAATATATCAACACATTTGGTAAAGAAACATGTTTATTATGATTGGAGAATATAGACAGTAAATTAAATACTAAACATAAATTTGAAATTAAAATAATTAGGGAGCACCCATTTAACTGTTGGGTTGAGGAGTATGTTTATTTAATTTTTTGTGACTACATTTCATAGAGAAACAATAATTTATCAGGAAAGGTGCAACAAATATTCAATCTCACACTGCAGTTTTCAACAAAAAGTTAAATAGCCGGTCCCTTATCATTATATAATACTCTACAACTAAACAACAATACATGCTACTTGTACTTGTCTAAATATATGGTACAACATTTATTTCTACATACACCCGTTTATCAGTTTAATACGGTTGTTTCGATTCATTTCCATTCCGTCAAAATTTTGTTATTTCCGTCCGCCAGATCACGTGATATCGATGGACTAATTGGCATTGAACTTCCGGTGTCAATGTACAAAACAAAAACTCCAATCGATTTGTGCCGTATTAACGTTCGATCCACAACTTAAAAAAATCTTAACATTTTCTGTAAAAGACAGATATCAATTAAATTATTTTATTTGTATCAAAGACTTCAATGCAGAGATAATTACTTCTTTAAAATTAAATTTGTTTTCTTTCTTTTTTTGCGGTTGTCAGCATCAAAGGAACACTATCTGTTTTTATGTATATATTTCTGATATCACACAGACAGTGAGGTACCGAACGCCAGTATTTACTCGACCGTTTCCTTGGCGTCTCCATATCACAATTACTTATAATATACCGCATCTACGGCTATGGTATGCTGACGTTGTCACAGTAATAGCGTATACACCGGAAGTCGTCTGTCAAGGAGTTCAGACGTCAAGACACGAAAAAGACGGAACGTGGTCGGAATTGACATGATTCGAAACAACCGTATTGGAGAATGTGAATGTATATCTTTTAATCATTATCACAATGATTTCTTAAATTTGGATAACTATTAATTTAGGTACAATATTTTGTTATAGAATATGGATATACAATATAAAACATCCTACCTGTATGATGACTTTGACTATTGGCTATTTTTGGTGACTTACCTGAATAGAAATAAACATAGATACATACAAAATAATGACCACAGTACAATATCACTGATTTTGGGAACCTGCATAACATTACATTGAATAAATGATACAAGGGACGATTTCATATTCTCTGCCAGTTCATTCCGTTAGTTTTGACGAATTCAGCAATTGTACATGTATTTTTACTGAATCTGACAACTGTATGTTATTTTCTTAATATGGATCAAAATCTGTATCAATATTAACCTTGTCATATGCAAATTTTAATTTTTCCTGCATATGTTAAAAACCAAGCATGCAAATTATTGAAGCATGTCTTTCTGAAATGTAGGAGTTGCAGAATAAACTTTTTGGGTTAAATGGGCAAACAAAAACCCTAAGAAATGGTCCGATCAAACTACAATCATGATATACCAGTTCAATATAGTAGTAAGCAATAATGCAAGATTTTGATGAATTCCCAGCAAAACTGTAGGAGAAACGCGTACACATTTTTTTTTTATGAAAAAGAACAATTACATCTTAAACTATTAGTCCGATAAAACTGCCGTAATGATATACGAATCTTCAAATTGTAGCTATAAATAAGCATGCAAAAATACTCACTCATTACCTTTTAAAATGTAAAAGGAGGTACGAGTACAAAGTTTGAACGGACCGTTACGGACGGACAGACAGGTCGAAAGCAACATATCTCCCCAAGAAGGAACAGACTCAGATACCTAACATTTGCACATTCCCGATTTGATTATAGCATAAAATGGTTTTTGACGTTTGAACTCGGCAATATTTCACTTAGTCAGGCAAACCGATACCCGTTCCATGTAAGAGCAGCGGAAAGTACATATCATTTGAGTATGGTGTTCTTATAAATTTCTAGATATATGAATTTTGTTATAAAATAATAAGAGGATAATTTTATAACAAATAGAGAATTCACAGGTTGTTACAACATTGAAATTTTGAACAGAATATGGGGCCGCATTAAAGGGAAATAATCCATACAATGTATAAAAACGCATAATTTTAGAATCAAATCGGATATGTGCAAATTCGTAAAATGTTACTTCTAAAATAACTAATACGTTTCATTTCGATTATTAAATGCTGGAGTACTCATTGATTCGTGAACGTCAAGGATTATAATTTACATAAACTATGTCAACTTGATTTGAAATTGCGACAATTTCAGACACCCATTATTACCACGTATACTCCCTTCCTATGGTACCACGGGTTCTATGATACCGCGGTATTTATTTTGTCTGTTCCTATGCACTGCAGCCCCACCCGCCGGTTTTTCTATTTATATATTCATAAACACAACAGTCACATTTATCGGAACGTCTGGTCATTCTGTCCAAATGTCTTGAATTTTTGTAAGTACACGTATTTTTATTTTTTCCTTAGAAATAGCGGACATTTTTATTTTACCCTGATACCATGCTTTGTAAAATGTCCAATAATTAAACCATAGTTGTCATAATTCGTCTGCTATTTTTAGAAATGTCGTCCGTTTGTTTACGTTTCATTTCAACCCGATTTGGGATTTTTGGTGTTATTTTTAGTTACTTTCTAGAGCGACAAAGTTGATGGAAAAATTAAGCTATGAAAACATATTAACCAACATAACTTTACATCAAATGATTGGCTAGTGAATTTTCAATGTAAAAACTTATATACACATAAGCACAATTGAATTACTAATACAATTGAATAAGATGTAATTAATACTACATCATTCCTGTTGTTGTAGATACTTAGAGTGCTACAACGCATTCATATATGATTATCAATGATCTTAAGACAAACACAAGGGTATCCAAGTCAGAAAAGATTTATAAGAAAATGGATGAATTGAAACCAGATGGCGGGAAGTCATATCAACATATAGAATTGATGCAATAATTATGTATTCGTGAAAAAAATGAAGGATCAAACGACAAAAACAAAACATAAACTTCCAAAAAAAAAAAAAAAAAAAAAAAAAAAAAACAACAAACATCAATAACTACTCATATTTTTATTGATGTATTGCTATAAAGCATTAAGTTTCCCATACCATGGTATATTGCAATTTTTATATTAGATTAAACATTTATAAATGTCAATCAGATTTATAGTAGAAGTAATGCCTAATTGCTGGTATAGATAGAAAGGTATATTAAGAATATTTAATTATAATTATCTGTTCCACTTTACAGCGTTTTTAAATGGTATCAGGAAAATAATTTAAATCAAAACAGTGTCAGTGTACAGTCTTGTTATTATATGTTCTTAGAGAAGCCATTCTGATGGTCGATACGTCTTATGTGTAACTATGAAATAATTGCATATTCATATATTATCGGATATACTTGATCTAGACATTTTATACGACAAAATCACAGGAAATCTGTTGCGGTTGATGGTCGACTTTCGGCTTTACTGATCAATCAATGTATTATATATATATTATGTCTTCTTGTCATTTTGACTGCGAACAATGGTAGCTAGCTGTTATAATATGAACATGCGAAATTTATAAATTCAAAACATTTATATCGTTCATATTTCTGTGACATTGTATGCAAAAACTCTACCTCAGAGTGAGTACGCCTCGCGTGGGGTATATTCGGGCTTGTGTCTATTTTTGTCTATTGTCTATTCAGTGTTTCAACGTTGTCCAACCAGAAACGAGATTGCATTTCCAGTCGGCCAATCAAATTGTAAAAAAAGGTCAAAATTTTCAAAAATTTCAAAATTTCAATTTTTTTTTTTAATTAAAAAATTTCATAAAATTTCAAAACTTTCATAATATTTCAAAATTGTCAACATATTTCAAAATTTTAATATTTAAATAATCTTGAAAAATGATAAAACAATCGTAACCTATTTTGTTGAATATACTGTTGAAAAGTTTGAAAAATTCCTTATTATTTAATAAAGCAGTTATTGACTTTTAATTTCAGTCTACTGATGACTAGTTCCGTATAGTCATGAGTAGACCTCATTAAAAGTCAATAATTGTATATTATTCTTTATCTTCGGTTTTGCCATTTGTATTCGAGCTAAATCTGATAATGATTTTCGATGACGATATTGCATGTTTAAGATTAATAAATGTCAATTTCAATATGTGTTGACAATTATATTATTGAGATTCTCAATTAATTTGCCATATAATAAATACTATTTTTGCTTTTTATACATACGATGGCGGCCGCCGTGGTCGGGATCGCTTGATAGTTGTATTTACAACTTCCTGTGCAATCAGTGTCTATCATAACTAAAAAATAATTGTGAGTTCGAATCTCGCTTATGGTGAGGTGTAGTGCAAACAACTTTATGTGATAAGGTTTGTCAATGACTTGCGACAGGTTGGTGGTTTTTCTCCAGGTACTCTGGTTTCCCTCAACAATAACACTGACCCCACGATATAATTCTTCAATCAACGGAGAACATGAAGCTGAATACATTTCTCAACTACCAAAATACATGTAGAGAACAAAAATATGCATATAATGCAGGTCATTCTACTTGTGTAAAAATATATGCCGAACGAGATATGATCTGACTCTTCAATCATTTTATTATAGATATTTGCCAAATTGGATCATGACGCGGGTCTAAATGTTAGTAAGCAGATTCTTTAACACCGAATTACCCTCTCTCCCCTTCCCCCTTCAATTTACATACAATCAGTATCAAGTTCATTTGAATGTACAGTTCTATGAAACAAATACACACCAGAGAACTATAAAAACTCAATAGTTATTAACATGGTCTTTACTGATACGTCCAGTTTAATCGTTCAAAGGATATAACGGTGATTAATATTGATCCAGGACTTTAAACACGAACGATGATTAAATGAAAACATAGTTAAGATGAGTTGTACTACCGTTGCTATGATATTTCAGACGTTTTTCTTCCAAATTTACTTATTGCCGTTATCAACGCGTTGCAATATTGAAAGACCAATACTAACAAGGGTAAAAGAGTATATATAGGAATCTTAATCAGATCAAACATGTATGGAAAGCCAAACCAACCACAGCCAGGAAACCACGTATTTTTTTTAATGCATTAGAAGCTTCGGTAATTTTATCTGTTGTTTAAGAAATAAATCATGGAAGCCAGAATGTGTCGGGAGTTTTAACATGGATTGGCGGATATTAGTATTGTATCCCGAGCCAGAAGCGAGGGATAAAATTTACTAATATCCGCCAATCCATGTTAAAACTCAAAACACATTCTGGCTTCCATGATTTATTTCGATTCTGATATGTCTAAGAGTACAAATACGGTAGTATACTTTGATTGGAAGACGGTGTAATTTATATTTACGCTTGCGGAAAATGTCGCACACAATTTATGCTGCCAATGGAAAAGTCAGTCACATTCACCGGCGCATGTGCTATTGAGATTATACCGAATGGATAACTTGCTCGTTTGTTAACAAAGCGAAAGAAGGAGGTGATGTTAGAATTTAATGTAAACGATGAATGAAAACAATCGCATAAGTATTAGAGTAATGGTTTTTATATTTGAATCTTAAATTCAAGCAACGAATATGGAACGTGCTTTATATTTTATTAAACGAAGAAAAGATATATGTTGATGGTTGTATCAACCACAGCGGACAACAACAACGCCGTTGACACACCAAAACACTAAAATACAACTAAAAACGTCGACAATACTAATGACAAAAAAGAGAAACAAACTAGATAATATTGTATAACCTACTCTAACTAAATACCAGTAATTTACTTAAAAATACAAAGGTCAGCATTTTAATGGACACTAACATATTAAAGACCTTATAAAATACAGTCAAGGAGACGTTAAATCAAATTCATAACAGTACAACACATTTAAATGAAAAATGTCGTATTTTATTTCTTAATGATATTTTGTTTAGCGTATTACTATGGCAAGGAAAACAAGTGCACAGTACTTTGATTTAATTATATATAAGATCGTCAACGTCATTCCCAAATTATAAAAATGTTTAAACAATTTCAACAATATCAACAAAGGGAACAATCTAGATTGTTAGTTATTCTTTTACCACAAAACAGTATTGCTAGATTAACAACGCATTTTCACTCCACAGCACAAACAGATTTCCCTAATATCCATATAAATTTATCAAGTATTCAAGGTTTAAAATTATATTTTCAAAATAGCAATTTTGTTCTAATAAATTGACGAACAGAGCCTGTAGTAGTGCTGCATGGCAATTAACAGGAATCACAAAGGGAATGCTTGGTTCAAAAATCTGTAGCGGCGACAGGTGGATGGGAGGAATAACTAGATGAAGATATGGAAAATATGAGGAATTCTGTTCCACATATCTGCAAGTGAGAGTATGTCTACAACATCCCGATAGCTCCCATAAAACCTTGATAATTAAGTGAGAAGAGTATCAATTGCGGCAATATCAACGTACATTTTCACATTGACGAGTATATCAAGGTCTCTATAACAACTTGTTTTATCACTTATCTTATTGCAATTAGTTAAAGAAGGGCGTCAATCATCATACAGAGTACATATTGATGTCTTACTATCCAAACAATCCAATATATGCAGCGTGGTATTCAAATTAATTCACATGTCCATTTTAATCAACGATTATCACTACGGTACAACATATTTACGACCACAAAATATAAAAACGATGAAAGCAAATAAATATAATTACGCCAAGTACAACCCATTAAACTGGACTTGTACTTAGCTTTTAACAATTCTAAGACCTGTAATAATTGGCTACTGAGTTAAAAATAACGGGGAGACTACTTTATTTGTCATGAAGAATATATTAATGAATATGGGCTAAATTGGTATTATCCTGCAATTGTGTGATGTTACGTGCTAATAAAGTGGTCACATATACTTCATTGCTATTTAGTAGTGTAGCTAACAAAGCTTTTATGGTACCTGAATCATAAAGGGTGACAATAAGAAACGGTAACAGTACAAGCGCGGATATGACACAGGACACCAATGAAACGATAAGATCTACCTGCTATTTTCAGATAATTTGGCAGCTGTTTTGAAAGTTTTGGCATTGCACGATAAACACAAATACGCACATTGTTGGAGAGTATAAAATTAATTTGCCCTGGCTGTGAAACAGGTCAGAAAAGCTTACCAAAGTCTCACTTTCTACCTGTGTCTAAAGCTCGAACAATTTAATTTTATATTGTCCTACAATGTACATAAATTGTATTTTTATTATACCAGTGTACCCGCTGTTTGATTCATTTCCCCACCAAAAGTAGCGTTAACTGGTTGTGCAGGACGAATAAAAAAAACAACTCACAGCCAGAAATATGAGAAATTAACGAGTTCCACGGATTTGACGAAGGCCACACTCTTTGCATACAAGCCTAAGATAACTTGCAGCAGCTACACAATCATTAATTAGCAGAGATTGTTACAGTTGCCGTTGGTAGTCATCACACTCTTTCTTTTCCAATCATCCGTGCATACTTTTACGTACACGTTTAATTATTTTAAAACTTGTTCTTATGATGAATACAGCTGACATACTGCTCACATGATGTCAAATAACAATCAATTAATCAATTCATCATCACTACTAGCAAAACCAACGCTTCGAAAGCACAGCAAGATAAGTCAGCACATAATCTACAATCTATCAAGAACGATCTTACATATGTGCTTGATTACGAATTAGTTAATACAAATTATTAATGAATGCTAGAGGATTTTGGTGTGGTTCGTGTTGTTCGATCGTTAGTTTTGTGTGCAGAGATGATTGTTTGTCCTTTCGTCCCTTTTCTATTGGTCATTGTATTGTCTGTCATTCTTCGATTTACGGTTTCTGATTACCCCTCTGGTATCTTCAAACCTTTCTTAGCGATGTAGCATGCTATCATTTGTGCTACAAGACAAACATAAAATCACCAAGTCAGATATTTACAAGGAAGTGACGATCAGACAAAATGAAAAATAGAACTCACAAATTGTAGATATAAATCGTAAGAACAAAAATAACGTACAACTTAAACTTCTACAAAATAACATGAATAGCATCTGTTATTCCGGATGTATTACCAATACATCACACGTCCGAATTCCTAAACCCAATACAGATTCCACAACTTGCGCTTGAAACATCTTTAAAAGACTAAATTCGGAAATTAAATATATAATATTTAATTACACAGTTAAATGCCCTGCACGGATATAGAATCATATATTACCTGTGACAAGGAAAACCAATTGACATTCAAGCGACCAAAATAAGTAATATAATATATTACTTATTTTCTTCAATGGAATCTTTAAATGTAGTCCGTTAATCTAATGCTATAATTACATCTTCTTGAAAAGAAGGAGTATATTGTATATAATACTAAGTGTTTCGTCATATGTGGAGTGCATAAATACATCAAGGTGCCTGTCTTGTCCAAAGAGTAGACCGATTGTATAAATGTGAAATATCAAACCGAGAAGACAGATTTTTACATTGTCTTTTACCTATAAATCAAAACGTTTGATCTATTGTGCAATTTAACTGTTGCATAAAGAAACATTAGAAACAAAAATAATGGTTCTGAAAACAATTTATAAATTACCAAAAATTAATATTTTTTTAATGGAAAAGAAAAAAATACCACACTTTCGCAACAGTTCAAAAATCTAATCATAATATCATAGAAACAAAGGAAAATCCATACTACTGACACACATATACAATCAATCAATCAATCAATCATATTTATTCTCAATAACCATATACAACGGTACAGAGAAGACATAAATATATAATAACAAATACAAATACTAAATAGATATACATATACATGACCCCTCACTGACATAGAACTTCAATGAAAAATGGCGGTGCTAATCTAGTTTTAATGGGTCCAAACCTGTCCCTTACTGGAACGATGTTGTCATGAAAGTGTATTCAACGTTTAAGTAAAACGAAACCCTCATACAATAATTAAGTATTTGATGCTTGCATGAATAAATCAATTCATGAACGAGCCCCATGTATTTCATATATCCCCCCCCCCCCTGAACTACCACTGTTCAAAACAGAAATTTGATGACTTATCGTTACCACGGTGTTTTAGTTATACATTGTATGAAATTTGACAGATACATGTATATATGAATATGGTATGGAAGTCAGCAATTTAGGGTGTCGAAATAAGTTATCAAGAGAAAGACAGGACAAATAAAACGAAGTTCTTGGTGTAATTTGGCAAAATCCAGATCGAAAATATGTAAAACTCTAAAGCGAACAGCAGGTCTAAACAATCTAGGATAGCCAATTCAAAAACAATTAAAATCACGACCAAGTTCGTAGCTTGATTTCTCCAACCGGAGAAGACACAGTACAGATGTGTATCGACCGATAATAAACCGATGGACACGTGTCAAATCAAGGAACAACATAAAACATAATACAACCCAGGGAATATATCCTTAACACCTAGGGGGTATAATAAACCGATACCAATACTCTTTAATGCAAGAGACAACGTAATGCAAACCCTCAAAACAACATAAGGGGGCATATGTTCTAACAACGAAAGATAACATTAAACATATATTGAAACTCTTAACCATGAGACTCAAAATCAAGCAACATTCAGCTAGAGGGAACGTATAAAATAATTGACCAATAATGAGCATGAATCGGTATGGATACCATTAAACTCAATAATAATTATCGTAGAACGCATATACTACCAGCCAAAGACAATATTAAACCAGTATAAAAAAACCATTATCAGAATAAAACAAAATATAACCGTATAGAACGTGTGTATGGCCAACCATTGTTTTATAGACTATAAATTCACGAGTAAAGTTTCCCAACCCTCCTTTTGTTTTCATATCTGAGTAATGTATTCTGTACTTGTATTTTGTAAAACTATAGCTATACCTCAAGTGAAACCATTCTTTTTCAAATAAAGCATTTCTCTACGTACATAAGTGTTTGATGGTTTAAGCAAAACAATATAGCAATCATAACTATAACAATAAATAATATAATATTGTTTTTATCTTTCCACTTAAACAGAAGAACATTGTAACTACAAATTCATCCTGGATTTGAACAAAAAATATTAATGCACACTATTTCCGTCAGATATTTCCTGTTAACAAAAGTATTGCTCAGTGATTTCTAAAATTGCTGAGCTGAATAAATTCTAGTAACGGATACTAATCGAATTCTGAAAATTTACAAGGACAACCTATATTGAGCAGGGGTTGAGAGAACGATAAACATGTTATATTCGTATGAAATTAAACCAATTTAGTAGATTTGTAACAATTGGTATACGTTACTGATAGATGAAGCCAGGATAAATACACCTAATTTACTTTTCCCCTTTGCAATGTTTTATTTCAAAGCTGGAGCGCTGATAGGATTGATTATAAAGCCTGTGGATATGAAGAAAAATACCTCGTTAGTAGAGGTTTTTTTAACAGTCTTTATTGAGTAGCTTTGTTTCATGACTTGATTGATTATATTTTTTCATTCACGCTATATTTCACAATTTATCAGCCATTTATATCAGCGATCATCTGGATCCAGTTTTCGTGGTGGTGGTGGTGGTGAAATACATCGGTTTTTTTATTGATTGATTGGTGTTTAGCGCTAATTTCTATCGGAGTTCCCAGGAAATACCACGCCTATTCGTACATGGCGAATTCTTCCATGCAAGATACATTAACAAGTCGAGCACACAACTAAAAAGCATTGTGGTTATCAGGGGCGGATCCAGGATTTCAAGTTAGGGGGGGCGCACTTAAAAAAAATTGCGCCGAGCGGAGGGAGGCGCGAAAATTTTTGAGGTATTTCGTGTGAAAAATCACGATTTTACGCCAAAAAATCATATTTTTTTCAATTTTAAGGGGGGGGGCGCCCCCCCCCCCCCCCCTGTATCCGCCCCTGGTTATTATATACCATCGATCTATTCAAACAGTAATGTACTTTTAACCCCCTCTTTTTGAGTAACAAGGATTAACATGGGTTGGGTTATGGCGTTTAACGCCACTTTCAATAATATTTCAGCTATATCGAGGCGGTCAGTATTATTGGTGGTGGAAAATCATTAACATATAAGTGTTTGAACTTCTTCTCAAATAATTAAATGCATTTTTTTGGAAATAATCCTGGAACCATGCAAAACTGAATAGGATATATGATCTCATTGTGACCAATCATACAGAAATATTAAAATCATATCCAGTGAACTCTCATCTATGATTCCTGGCTATACTCAATAATGGTGAAACGTGACGTAATCAATACAATGTGAATGAGAAAAAAAAATCGTTATAAATTGATTTAAATTAATTGAAATGTGCGCAAAAGGAAACATCGCGTCTTTGTGAAATGATGGAGACATTTTTCTTCATTTAAAACAGTAGAACTATCTGTTTTTGACGCACTCAACAAAGAATGTTACATGAAGACAAATGAGATTTACTTTTCTACACGTTAATCAATGTTCCCACGAATGTACTTTAAATACATCGTGTTTTTTTAATCTTCTACTCTATGAACATGATTTCTCTCTTTTCTTAGATCAGGAGTACTAATACGGCTTTCTCGGTAGTTGGCGAAATAAATAATTAAACGATAACATTTAAACTATTTTCAACTTAAAGGGTTTCAAACAGATCCAGCTGTAAAATGTAGTTCGTTATTATTAATTGCATTTAAGCTTATACATAAAAGGAAAGACTCTCATGTTCGACTGTAACAGGTTTCTTTAACTACTATTATATAATATGCATGATTTTAATTAATTACTCTATATCTAAACAGTGACCTTGTAATTTAATTTTATTTGACACCTTTGAAAATAAGCCATAATTTTTATTGCTACACACATACTTTCGAATATAAGACACTCGTATAAAAAAACGGGTTTGTAATTAGACGAAGTGATCAAGTTTACCAGTTGCTTGCCAATGATCGGTGGTTCTCTCCGGCTTCTTTCACCACTAAAACCGGTCGCCATGATATAGCTGAAAGTGGCGTTAAACACAATAAATCAAATAAAATCATTTAATATTCTAAAAACAGCTGACTCTTCAAATCATTACATGCATATGAGGTTTAGAACATAACAAAAGTTTGAATATACCAAAGTGGTAATCAGAAGCCGTAATTCAAAGAAGTCCATGCAACACAATAGGCAAAGAAAAAGGAAAAAAGACAAGCAATAGTCGACAAAAAGCTTTACATAAAACTTAAACTTAGCAACACGAACCTCTCAAAAAATAGGGTTGAACTCTGGGGATAAGCAGTTCCTGCTCCAATAGTGGCAACCGTTGTGTTAGTCTTGTTAAACATCTGGTTGCCATATATGTGCAGTAATTTGGTAACACTTCAGCAGCATATGGTCACACGAGTGTTTGTGTTGTCCGAGATTGTATTAATTTGCATTGTTTACATTCTGGATCACGTGATAGGCTTTCCATTAAATTTAATCAAGCTATGCTCATTCAAAAGAATTGCAAAATAAATAATGAGGAATTTAAAGTTTACCAGATGCTAAGCCTCGATTATTCAGATATGCGCAGTTGTTATTCAATCAAATTGATATAAAAGAGAAAAAAAAACTATAGTTAATTATTAATGGTCTTTAAATAAAAATGTAGATATTTATTTTAGGTTGCACGGCATAGACAATTGGTATATAGATCAAGTCGTGCATTTTTATAATATATCACTGACACTGTACAGACGACGAATTGGATTTTAAAATGAATTTATACAAACAGAGTCGTATGTTATTCTGGTTCCATACAAGGAATATGATGTGACATTTTCTCCTTCGGATTCACGTTCGCTAATCCATCAACTGACATTGCTAACAAGCTGTTGTTCTTATATATCTTCTACAGTTTGTTCATTTACCTATACGGAACATCGAATTATTCATATACCTGCCAAATATGTACCTCCCATAATTGTTGTGATTGGTTGTTTACTAGGCTATTGCTTAACGTTACAAGTGCAATACTACTGCTATGTTCATGACGAGCTTAAAACGAACAAGCATCCAAACAATACATGGCATAGGTAAAAGGTGACTCGAGGAACATATATGCGGATGCTTAGATCGTCACAGGACAAAAGAGGATAAAACTGCCTAGGATCGGATAAATGTTCCTTGCGAAAGGACAGTAACGACCACTTCAAACAAACTTTTCTCATAATAAGCAATTGCAAGTTGTCTATTATTATATGTACCTGCAAGGAGCTTGGATTTCTGAATACTCGCGGCAACTTTAGCCGTTCTATACTATGAGCGAATCGTATTTGAATATTTCCACACAACAAAAATCCTCCTGCAATGTGGATATACACTACAATAGAATACCAATTTCCTCTTCTTTTTTTTAATCTTTGGGAATGTTTTCCCTAGTTTCTTTCATCTGTCCTTTTATTTTACAATTTGTGTTCGTACTATTTCATCTTATATTCTGAGTCAATATTTTCTGGTAAGTATTTTTTTATTTAATAAAGAACAAGCACATAAAATTCACAAAGTCATCTTCAACTTCATCAAGTACAGACAACACAAACAGTTGTATGACATAATAACGGATTAGTAATTACAACAGGAATTAAAACACAAATTGACACTTTCAAACAATGTAAACAGAATCGACATGTTAATTTCCGATTCTTTTTTTGAAAATTTATTTCAATTTGCCAGAAAGAATCACTATAAAATCGGTCGACTGATATTCAAAGTTTTCAGCTACGGTTCTGTTTAGAATTTAAATATATAAAATACGATATGCACGCAACATGTATTCCTATTTATAGCTATATATTCCCCAAGGAATTGCCAGGGTATAGGACCTTGTAAATCATCTGCGATGTTTAACCCCTCCCGACCAGAGCACCCAGTGGTTGCGTAGCACGATTCAAATACTCAACTAGCACTTAGAAAGGACAGTAAATGAGTGTCTTATGTTTTCAAAATACCATGGTCTGTGCACGTAAAAACACGATTTCTAGCAGCTCATGTTGATCATAGCTTGCTAGGAGTGGTCGTTGGTAATCCGTCATTGTTCCCGTTGCATGGGGCAATCAAACGATACGTTCATACCCCATCCCATTGCCACCATTTACCTTATGAATTTTTGATTTTACAATATAAACTTGTTTTTGTCGGGAAAATATCTGAAATACTAGTGATCTTACGTTAATCAACAATCAGTCAATTAATCATAATTACATTATGCGTTCATTTTATTCAAAAATTCCAATTTGATTGGTCGAAAGGTTGACACGTGACTTCGAAATGGAAACTTCATCAGTCAACGAGGCACATATTATTCAACCACACCCACTTCCGGACACTATTTTCCCACGTCATGAAAAGTAATAAACTACACCCAAAAAACAACAGTTGAACATATAAAATAATCAAATAGATATTCGTATAAATTATTGTTGTCCAGAAATACAATAATAATAATAAAAACATAGATTGATATATGATGCACATTATATAGTGCAGTCAGCAAAATATAATGTTGTGAAATGGCTAATTATACGTTATATAAGATACACTTGCTTGACTTTAGGAGAAGCATTTCTTAATTTCAATTGAATTTTGCAAAATTACTAATCATTTTCTTATCATCTGACACGACACAAATCTGTTTATTATTGCGTTTTAAGTTTCTTTTATGCAATTGATTCTTGAAAAGTTTTATCGAAAGTCGATGTACTCAACCGACTTAAAATACATCATTTTGAAGAATGACATTTGAAACATAATCTGAAAATTTTGTGCAAAATCATTTTCAACATATCAGTAGGAAGTAAATTATTCTTGTCATTTAATTCTGACTTTAAAAAGTATATGTCTCTGTTGCTTAGTTATAATTTGAGGAGAAATTTAGATAATAATCCTGTGTCTACTTCTGTCTGCAATTTCTCTTTGAAAATAATGAAAATACTATTTACACGTTCATGTCAATACTTAGGCATGTCATACATGGATATGGTATATTTATGGGACCATCTCTCATGATAATCAAATGTCTGGATCATGTATTAAGCAAATTTAACTTTGGTGAAAAATTTAGGGAGTGGGTTCAAATGTTATTCAAATATGCACAAACTTGTATCAAGACCAATGGTTTTGTGTCTAAATATTTCAATATTTCAAGGTCCTGTAGACAAGGTGTCCAATAGCGCCTCTTGTTTACATACCAGAGGCCGAACCTGTAGCCTGTGCTATAAGGGGGGATAGTGAAATACAAGGAATCAAATTACCTGGAGGGGAAAGATGGGGAATATATCGAGACTAAGCTCTGCATGTTTGCAGATGACACTCAGCTATTTAATAAAAATGATGAATCTGTCAAAAAATCTTTTGATATTTTAACTATATATGAAAAAGCCTCTGGTTCAAAAGTCAATTATGAAAAGACAAAAGGTATGTATATTGGATCGGCTAAAAATAACAGACCCAAGTTTACAAAAATAGTTTGGACAAAGGATAATGTTAAAACTCTTGGCATTCATCATGGTTATAATATACAAAATGATGAGATATGGAAATCAATAATAGATAAAATGAAAAATTGTGTCCACGTTTGGAAAAGTAGAAACTTGACATATACAGGAAAAACTTTAATAGTGAAAAATCTCTTGATCTCTCTTTGTGGTTACGAAATTGAAATGCGGGGAATACCAGAAATATACGTAAAAGAAATAACTTTGGTATGGGGTTTTATCTGGGGAGGGAGTATTAATCAAATAGATAGGAAAGTTTGCTGCTTGGGAGTAGAAAATGGAGGCATGGGTATGATTAACATACAAGAGTTTATTGACAGCAAAAGAATTAAGCTTCTAACCGAATTTTACATGAACCATTAGAAAGTTGGAATGCAATTGGTAAGTATTGGCTCCGTAAGTTAGACATCAAGTTTAATGAAAAATATTTTGTATGTAAGTGCTCTAATGTATCAACTCTAAATTTAAATATGATACCAATTTTTTACAAAATATGTATCCAATCATGGTCAAAATTACAGGAACTTATTCAATTGTGTAATAATGACATTGATTCCATTCTAAAAACCAGAATATTTTGTAACTCTTCAATAACTTTTAAAAACAAACCATAAGGGTTTACCTCGTTTCTGCAAAGTAACTTACGAACTATAAACGATATTTGGGATTCAAATAATACAAATTTTAAAAGTTGTCATGATATATACAATTTATTAATAGATAGGAGGAACTGTATTTCAGAGTTTTCTAAGATAAAAAAAGAAATCCCCGAAAAGTTCATAAAAGTCTTAAAAGGTGAAACTACAATAGTACCAGAACGTAGAGTCACCTTAAATATCAACGATAAGCTACAATTTTTAAATGAGTCAAATACAACTATATCACCTGATAAATTGAAAATAAAAGTAATTCAGGGAATCTTTAAACAAAATATAAAAACAAAATGTCAGATTAAGTGGGAAGAACAGTACGGGGGTAATATTGATTGGACACAAATTTGGACAAAATTAAAGAAAATCAAAGTTACTAATAAGGTCAAAGAATTCCAGTGGAAATGTCTCCATAATATAAATTATACAGAACATAGATTGAAAAAAATGAATTTGTCAAACGGAAGATGCCATCTCTGCCAAATAAGAGACAACGATGAAACGATGCAGCATCTATTTTTTAAATGTCCTTCTGTGAACAAAATTATAAAAGAAATAGAAGCAATATTTAACAGATCTGGATTAACAGCTAATATAGAAATCAAGGAATTAAATATAATGTTAGGGCTATATGGGGGTGAGGATTTAGACGTCATTTTTAATACCGTAATATTTATCTCAAAGTTGGAAATATGGAAAATACGTAATAAGGTGAAATATAACCAATCCCGAATTGGAGATCAAACAATTTTCAACACTTGGAAAAATAATTTTAAAAAACATTTACAATGCACATTACAAACTTCGCATATTAATGAAAATGATAAAAACAAATTAGAACTTTTTCGGAATAACATATGAGTATTTATTATTTATGAACATAAAGTTAATGCATGGTAATAATTCTATCGTCTAATTGTGTATATTATAATGAAATGTAAAAACAAATCAATATGAAATATGTTTAAGTGGACTTTTTATTTTTATTTTCACTTGCTACCCCTGGACAAGTGAGATTTATGTAAAACAGGGACCCTTAATGTTCACTCCTGAGCCATTAAGGTTATTGTAAACAGGAGATTTTGAATAAACTATATTATGATGAGAAAAAAAATAAAAAATGTCTGGTTGTATTTAAAAGTTGGCAATACTGCATAGCTCGTTATCCTTTTTAAGCAAATTGTTCAAATTCACTACCGTGATTTAAATGATTTAAATCACATGTGGTTAAAACAAACCTCCGACGATAGGTTGATACTGGCGACAGTTTACAGGTCATATGCCACAGAACTGTACAGCGTGGAGAAGGTGGCGGAGAAGGGTGTTATCTCATCCCACAGAGATGTACAGCGTGGATAAGGGCGTTATCTCGATAGAGGAGTTGTCAAGAATTAAATTGTAAAGTCTGCCCGTGGACCATGGTAGGTAATGTGCTATGGAGAGGGTCAGGCTCTTGCACACTAAACAGAACTCTTTGTAGATTTCGAAATAGAGCCGCTTCAAAGGCCTAAATTTAAGTTCCAACTCATGACAACTTTCTATGCAAATTCAAATGACAGTCTTCCTCATATGTTATGCTTAATTTAACTCTATATAAACCATAATTTGGAATGGTTAGACAAATACACCTCAATAGCAAAAATCACCCACAATGATTAGTAGAATTTGATAAGAATGACCCCTGACCCCTTCCACCTACATGCAATCACTTTCTGATTGAATGGTATTCTATGATAATGTATATCTAGTACAATGAACAGAGCTTTAATGGTTTGCCAAGGAAGGCAGCTGTATGTTGATCATCTTCGATAGGCATTTTAATACATCTAAAAAAGCACACGATGTGACTATTAATTGTCCCTAGGATGTAATGGAAATATTTGAAAAGAAAGCCTATGACAGATCGCAATTGAGGCGTCAATTTTGATTTGGAATGTTTGGACGGTTTATTTTGAAATGGTTGAGACAAACACATACAAACATGCATTCACTGGTATTCATTGTTTTATATTTTACTTTGAAAAATCTAATACAAAGATACTAGCTTGACACGAACAAATTATCCTTGATTTCTATGCAGAAATACGGGTTGCTATATTGACATATCCTCCATAACCATACTATCGTTGATATACTTTACTGGAACATGATATCTCATCGTATCTCGTGTCGCAGACTTCGCTTTAAAATGTGATACTCTTCTATGAACTCCACTCTCTCAAAAGAAATCATTGATATTATATAGCTGAAGTCGAAAATGTGTAGAATTGGAAAGGCAAACGTATAAGCTAACTAGAATTGCCCCACGAATGACGTAATTGAACGTAATAACATGTACAGTTCGTAATCAAGGTGGCACCAACACAAACATTTAGGCACAATTTTAAATGTAAACATTTAATGTTTTCATTCAGATCCTTCTCCCGCTGATCATAATAATCCGTTCTATAGCTACAAGTTAAGGTGTTATAATCACCTTATCAACTAAGGGTTAATAAGTTTTATCAAATGAGGCGTTTTGTTTTTCGTGTGTAGTAATTCTGTTTGGCGCAAAATAAATGGTTTATAAGTATGATGAGCGTTAATATACAAGAGGTATGGAAAATCTATTAGAAACTCTCAAAATTATGAATATCTTCTATAATTGCCTAATCAACAAATTGTGAAAACACGGCAGAAGTGATCGGTGATAATACAAACATGAAAGTCATTACTGATATAGAGAAGATTACAGTTTGCACTCTTTAGTGTCACGTCCAATACATTACTTGCTGACATGGAACGTTAATTAATGGTGCAATAGTTCTATGAAGAAGGTGTAAAACTGTTCTATTATATCACACGTAGAGGATTGGGGTATCACATATACTGAATCTTTAGTGCTAAGATTCACTGACCGTTTATAGAATGTTAATAAATGTTCTTTACATGTTTTGTCCTTCAGACATGCGAGGTAAACGCGATGTTAAAAAGATCTTGGCATAATGTCAGTACTATAGAGGTTTTGACAGTTCTAATGACGGTTTCAACTATGTAATGTCAGCCATATCCCCCTTAATGTGTTCGCTATATTACGACGAAATATTTAAAAATGAAAACTATGGGTGGAAATGACTTAAGCGTGAAAATACTGAATTGTTTTTGTCAATTACTTTATCATTCTTACAATGTCTATTGTGGAGGAAGTCGTTTGGTCATGGTTGACTGCACGACTTAGTGGTAATTAGTTAAGATAATAAAAACATGTGCGAGAGTCTGATTGTCTTGCTAAAAGCCTTAACTTCATCTGTGAATGATTTTTTTATGTGTATGAAGAAACAGATTTGAAGATAGGAATGACCGGCAATGATATGGTCGGTCGGACGTACCATCGTGCACGGTTTCGATTGTTAGCGTGATCTACATAGAAGTTAGTCCAAATCACCACGAAGTGTGGGTGTTCCCCACAAATAGTGACGTGTACTCGATAAAACGTTGTGTGATAAGGGTTTTGTCTGTTAGTGGTGTACTCGATAAAACGTTGTGTGATAAGGGTTTTTTCTTTTAGTGGTGTACTCGATAAAACGTTGTGTGATAAGGGTTTTGTATTTTAGTGGTGTACTCGATAAAACGTTGTGTGATAAGGGTTTTGTCTTTTAGTGGTGTACTCGATAAAACGTTGTGTGATAAGGGTTTTGTCTTTTAGTGGTGTACTCGATAAAACGTTGTGTGATAAGGGTTTTGTCTTTTAGTGGTGTACTCGATAAAACGTTGTGTGATAAGGGTTTTGTCTTTTAGTGGTGTACTCGATAAAACGTTGTGTGATAAGGGTTTTGTCTTTTAGTGGTGTACTCGATAAAACGTTGTGTGATAAGGGTTTTGTCTTTTAGTGGTGTACTCGATAAAACGTTGTGTGATAAGGGTTTTGTCTTTTAGTGGTGTACTCGATAAAACGTTGTGTGATAAGGGTTTTTTCTTTTAGTGGTGTACTCGATAAAACGTTGTGTGATAAGGGTTTTTTCTTTTAGTGGTGTACTCGATAAAACGTTGTGTGATAAGGGTTTTGTCTTTTAGTGGTGTACTCGATAAAACGTTGTGTGATAAGGGTTTTGTCTTTTAGTGGTGTACTCGATAAAACGTTGTGTGATAAGGGTTTTTTCTTTTAGTGGTGTACTCGATAAAACGTTGTGTGATAAGGGTTTTTTCTTTTAGTGGTGTACTCGATAAAACGTTGTGTGATAAGGGTTTTGTCTTTTAGTGGTGTACTCGATAAAACGTTGTGTGATAAGGGTTTTGTCTTTTAGTGGTGTACTCGATAAAACGTTGTGTGATAAGGGTTTTGTCTTTTAGTGGTGTACTCGATAAAACGTTGTGTGATAAGGGTTTTTTCTTTTAGTTTTGCAAAACGATGAAATATTGTTGGCGTTAAACATCCATTATTCTAACACTACAAGATAATTTAGCTATGTTTATAGAATAATTTCGTAAATTAGTTTGTAAATTTGCGAATACAAATCTGCACAAAATTTATATAACGTATATAATGCATACTTCCAATCATAATGTTATTGTTTCTACTTTGTTGTTCTGCGGGGTGTATCTTTATATAATTAATGACACCATACGATGTTTGTGACGTTTGATGAATGACTTTTTCTGGTATGCAAATGAGAATATATGTTTTCTCTGCAGCTCTCATCAGTTATAGGACCTTGCTGATTTCCTTACATTTCTTAAATTGTTACAACGTGAGATCGATTTGTTAATCTCAGTTATCACAGGACATTACCTTTTCATCTCGAACTTTATTATTTGTTAACGTGATGACACAAATTTGAAAGAGATTTACTTTGATTTATGTATCCTATTTTCAACAATAGAAGATAGATGTGTATGATATCTTATATAGAACTTAATCCCCTCCAATTTCTCAAAATAGAGAGCCTAAGGAAACGAATAGGGCAAGTTATAAAATATTCAGGATCAGGAGGTTTCGCGTTTATCAAATGAGTATAATGAACAATTAGGACATCTGACATCATATTTTTTATACATAATATTCAATTATTTGTTGTTCCTCACAAAACAAAATTGATTAATCTAATTCAGATCCACAAAAAAGGAGAAAATATAGATTTTTATTCTATAAGATTTCCTATTTTGATATGCATCTTCCCCGTGAGAATATTGAATAATTTGTGTTTCATCTTTCTCAATGAAACCTTATATTTTATATACAAAAAAGGATAGCAGATAAAACAAGACTAATTTAAATATATGACTTAATACCATTGGCCATAAGTAGGATTACATAAATCCGTAAAAGAGTAGATATCTAAATTAGTCTGTACGACGCGTATCTAAGACACGCCCCATATGGCAGACTCATTTAAGTATCATCCGCCCAGCACACAGAGTTTCAGCACTGACATAGTATATGAAATATATTCATCATTGTGCAGAGCTTTTAAAATACTGTTAGCATCATTTAAACTAAGGATCATTTCCAACGGCCATATGTACCATTGGCCGATTTTGGCTACCATGTTAAGATCCTTTGGTTTACCTGCTCACAACAACTTTTCAATTATTTATCTCTCCAATCTTTTGACTCTGAGCATGTCCCTTATGAAACTTTTTCGGGAAACGCGTAGTGTGCATTATATTATATATCTGCTTAGTTATTATAAGTAATGTTCGTGACTTTTGAATTTATATTTTAATGTTTCCTTGATGCAATGTGATAATAGTAGTCGTTGGTGGTCCTTTCTAAGACCATATGCCCTCACCCTCTCCACCATCTTCTCTTTTCTTTGTCAAAATCCTAAAGCCATCATGATTTATTGTTCGTAAACTATTTACCGTCATGAATAAAGATCAATTGACGTCAAAAAATAATCAATCAATCAATCACTATCCAACGTTGTCAAAAGACATATGAATAAAGGGAGGGAACAAATAATGAATTAATGCATTTCTTACGTTCTATATATTTTTTCTTTTAACGGTATTCATTTATTTTCGCAAGGTGTTAGAATTCCCTTTTATACGGGTGCCTTTGGCGGATAGTATGCGAAGAATTGCATGTGGACTGTTGGATTAATATGACGTTTATTACAAGATGGTAAAGGATATGTTGTTATATTTATCCGTTATTTTCTCTCCTCTAGCTCCATGTAGATGATTCTTGAAAATATCTGATTTGGCTTTCCAAACTGTTGACTTAAATCGTACCTATGAGTGCTATTCACGAAGCACATCGAGCGCACTATACCTTATATATGCATGGTCATTTCTACCACTGGAACGACACCATAGGTAACTATATACGAATTTTGTGGTTATCCTGTGTAGAGCCTTTGGCTTTCTTGCTCTCGTGTGCCTTTCCAGTCGTTGATTGTGGTTGCACCTGATACATGTGGCTATTCTAGAAACGTGTCGCGTGCAATAAATTATATAGCTACATGTTCATTACTATCAATATTTCGATATATCTGATTGTAGAATGTAAGTTCCCGAAAGTATCATCCATTCGTAGTATGTGTTTCGGAACTGACTTTATTCAAAATATATGTTTATTAATGAAATTTAGTTTCTAAGTAATGTGATTATTAATAAAGTTAATGTTGTTCTCCCTCCCTCACAGGTAATCTAAATTTTATGATCAATTGGCCTTTTAAACTTTTCACTTTTGAGCTTATTCTGGAAACGCGTCATGCGCACTAAATAGAATATTTACATTTTTATTTGCAAACCGTTTAATTGCATGCATCCGTCATTCATCAGAAAACGCTACCTTTAGGGAACAGTAAATTAACTATATTTTTGTTATGATTTTATTATCTGTTAAATATGAAGACATTCTGCCTATCTGGTATACATATAAACGGTAATCAGTCAGCTCAATCACGCTACATACTCAATTATTATAATCAAATTTGTCTTTATGACTTTGTTATTAATCTAGACCAAAACATTCTAAGCACACAGGGAATTCTGCTCATGTCTTTCAATGGTCAAAAGTTTATTTTTTGTTTTCAAACTACTCTTAAGGGAAAGATACTATCAGAAAAGACCAGACATTATTGAATTTACCTGATGACACATGTAGCCTATAGCGTATTTTTCAAATGTTTTATTTATTAGATGGAGGCTACCATAAAATCTGAATTCGTTTGATTACTGACGTATTTTAATGACATATCATTTACATATAGCTGATTGAAAAGGCAAATATAATAGTTACCATTAAGGGTTATAGGACACAGGAGACATGTAACAATATTAGTGACCACGAAAAAGGAAATATGGAAGTAAAACGAGGTCTGTGAACAATCGTAGCAAGCCATCTTTAATGTTCATTTAGGATCCATATTGTTTATCGGTCATCATAGAAACTGCATTCCACGAGTGTTTAACATGTTATCTGATAATTGAGAAAAATGAAGTTTTAATGTCCTTTTAAGTGAAAAATATCAAACCAGCAAAATGTAGATTATTATCTTCTACCAAGACAAAACCTTCATGATAGGAGATTAGATTTTTCTCCATTACTTTTTGAAAATTAGATACGAACTGCTCCCATGCACATTCGATGGAGCATATTTGTCACGTGGTGTAATGCTTCGAGTGTGGTAGATTGTAGACTTCAATCCCCAACGGATCAAGCGAAAGACTACACGTTGTATTTTGAGCGACATGTCTACATGTTGACTGTTGCTTCAGTGGTCTAGCATTATGGTAAACCCAACTCGTGTTAGTCTAGTACAAAACAGACATCAGCATCATCATCATCATCATCATCATCTCATCAAAACATAACTTGTTCTCGGCATGATATCGAGATGATAAATTGCTCATTTAAATAACAATCACTCACTTACTCTGTTATGACAGACATTTTGTCTTATATCCGTAAACTTGCATTTGCCACTGTTTGTTACGAGCCAGAGTTGTTTCTTAAAATTCCAGAACATGTTTACACAATATAGACAATGGTTTGACAATTATATTTTTGCATGCAGTGTTTCGACAGAATCTATACATCATTTTGGTATTACATCATACTGAAAACTTAAGACTCCATTGAAGCCTTATTATGCATTGCATCATAAACATAACAGTCAGTTGCAGACACATACATACCATTTCGTATTACGTACTTAGTATATTAATAATCATAGAGCTTACACATAAAGATCAAGATTGATGTCCTCGCTCTGGTATTGCAGATTAGTCAACATATGACTTACTCATTTCTGATTCAAGTTTTTCATTTAAGGTTCCGGATTACACCAGTCTGTCCGATTTACATGGTGTATATGCAACCATCTAAAATAGTAGTGTAACAAAATGGCATGGAAAATCAACGATTCTAATTTTTATATACACGAACAATATATATTGCAACGGGGAAAAAAACCACTTGTGTCTTTCAAAGTGTAATCTATTTTGTTTTCATTTCATCTAAAGTGTATTATCGAAATTTGTAACTCTTAAGATGAGTACAGAGGATGTCTATTTTACATTGTGAAACATTCATCAAATTTACCATAATGCATATGCTTCTTTGTAACAAGTCCATACCAAATAGTAATACCTGGCACAAGCTCCTAAGGATAATTGGTGTAAATTTCAACTTTTTACACCTTTACACCTTTTTGCTCATTGTTTGTAGCGTGAAATGATCAAAGCAGCTTCCTCTGGTCATTTTACTTACTTCCTGTTTAAAAGACTCCATTCGGTCACTTTTTGCAACTGCTTTGTGAAACAATTTCTTTGTCAACATACCTTAAATATGTTTTCTTCTTAAAAAGTCGCAAATCCCCCCCCCCCCCTCTCCAAGTCTAATAATAGTTGTTACTCACGTGACATAATTGTTAATCGATTACATCATTCTGGAGACGTTTGAATTCACATTAGAAACTCGAAACACATTTGAAAGATTTCTTTTTATAATTGTCATGAATGTGATTTCGTTCGCCTTGATTTGCGGATGTTAAATAGTAATTTGTCAACTAGAACTCTAAAATAGAAAAATAACATTTAAACGGCAAATTATTAACCCAAATAAACCGAAAATACAATTAAAGTAAATTTGTGCTGATGACATCCATATCAATGTTCATTCACATACATGTAATCTGTACGAGAATACATAAGTGCACTTAATTACAGTATCTTATATTTTTCCAAAACCATCAAGTTGAAAATAAGGCAAGTATGTAGAGACATTAAAACAAGGATAATATAATGATATCCAGCGTAGATAACCACATATATATCCTATTATCTGACCATATCTGGTTTGTGAGCCGCCTGACCATCAATGCGTTGCACTGGAATGTCTTTATTACACAAGCTACCAGTTAAGTACATATTTTGATACTGAGGTTCAAATTGAATAAGGGAATGGATAATCACAATCCTTAAAATCCCTCTCAAGGTTCGCGCCTCATAACAAATTCAAATTAATGCTTTGGTGTCTAGATCCCCTACTCAAGGCCGAGGTTCCATTGATCAGTTCGTTATATCAGTCCTGGCTTTACTTCCCCAAATAGGTCTTGTAGACATGATAAAGCTTGCAATTGCAACACAACAATACCCCACCCCCCTTAATCTAAAAATAATACTGACGTAATTTGAAGTTTTATTTTGAATCTGATCAAATCGTCTTTACATCTTATCTTTCAAAATATAAATAAGATTATCACTTTTATAATTTTCTTATTGGTACTTAGAATGTATATATTCTAGTAGAATATATGATTGTCTACATTCACATTTAAATAATTCATATAAAAATGTATATGAATACATATATATCCATGTTGCTATGTGATTATTGGTACACGATTGAATAGAATTGACCATAAATTTGTCTGCAACTATTTATGACGTATTTACATATTCTTGATCAGCTAAAAGTTTTAAAACAGCGATGAGAATGAATGCGGTAGGTCTCAAAATTGACATCTGTGTTCTGACTGTGTGCACTATACATTTAGTATTATATGTTTGTTCTTTTACGTGCAAAGGGGGAACGCCACCACATTTTATGTTATGGATAAGTAAGCAAAGATTATATAGAACTTTCTTCAAGAAATAAAGTTATCTTTTGTCTGCATGTGTTCGTATATTACTTTGAATTACATCGGAGACCAAAGCAAACAACCACAAACTATAAAAACTATGCACAGTTGTATGTTTCATAAAGTTATAATATAATATCCGGCTCTTCGCCAGTTTACCAAATAATCGGAACGGACAAGTGGGACTTGTACACAACAGTGTCTAATGAACTTATCGCAAGCATCAAATCATATTAACAGATTCCTTAATTAATGAAGACTAGTAGGTGCAAGTGTTGCATTCTAGTTCTATAGAAAATACGCTGTATTACACATGTTAGACAAAAACACACAACTACTTCATACAATGCACATTTAATTATTGTAAACTTGGAAACAATATGTTAGTTTAGCATCAAAATAATGATTTTACATGAGCACCCTCCCTTTCCTCCCAGTAAAAACAAAATAAAAAAATAAAACAAAAAAACAAAAGAAAATCAAATACTATATTTCCTTTCTCATAGGAAGAATAACTATAATTACAGATAGCATACACAAATGTACAGATAGTATGCCATATGTATATGATGGCTATCATTCGAAGTGACCAGATATATGACCCTTATGCACCGTTGAATGCAATAATATTGCAGCGTATTAGTTTTTAAGCAGAAAGCATACTATACCTGGAATAGGTGAATACACGTTTAAACTCAAGCAATCGTCCACCTGTGAATTTGATTCTTGGGCTATTTTAACATATTCCTTTACCATATCAGTTGGAAGTTTTCCATAATATTCGTTAACATCAAAGTGTGGCTGTGGACATACACCTTTGAGAAATGAACAGTCTATAACTTCAGATCTTTTATTTGGAATAGGATCTGACGGCGGGTGAAAAGTAAACAAAACGTTATATCGTGTTAGAGAACCATAATTAACTCCAAGGAATGCTTCTACATATTTAAGTCTAGGCTCCGTCGGAAAGCTGACCGTTACACCGCGTATTAAACCAGTCTTAACTTTTATTTTTCTTTGTCCTATTCTCTTTTTTTCCACAAAAGTCAAACAACCCGGAAGTAAATACTGTAACAAGGCGACAGAGAGTAGAAAATGTAATAATCCAAGCGAAAACATTTTTCTTTTTAGAATGTCATTGCAGCGCAAACGAAACAGCTGTTTTCCTGAGTGTTATACAACTACGAACATTAATTGACAAGCTGTTTTCCACATACAGTTATAAATATGTATACCTCTTCAGTACTCCAGTTTTTCTATTTTTGAGCCAACAATTGAGAGGAACTTATGTCATATTCCATTAGACGTATTCGCAACACATCCTAATTCATTGGTCTGAAAAGCCCCATAGTCCAATTTAAATTGCCTCAGAACAGTCGTTTTTAAAGTGATTTATTTCTGATAAATGCAAGTTTAACTAATTTATATTCACAAACCAGTTGCAGGAAATATCGGATTAGGGGAATCGAAATGAAAGTAAAAACAGAATTTATATCGCAAGAACCCTCACCATTGATCCGATTTACGTTATTTGATAATAAAGTCAGAAGCTAATATCCATTAGGAGCGTTGCTCCATTTAATTTGACTATAAATCAAAGTTCTGAACAACAACAAAGTTTTCTGCAAAAGAATATGTCTATGCGTTCAACTTAATTGGTATATTAAGTAACTCCCGATGAGGCCGATACCGTAATTTGCTTCGTGATTCCGAAACCGCTCCGGTAGTTAGTCGTCAATTCCCAATATCTCTCTGATTGCGAACAGTTTCCTGCCGGTTTGAAATAAATGAACCTGACTAGGATTCTAAATATCTCATTCCAAAACGATCATTATATCCAAAACTGCCTGATTGAAGTAACGAAATCCTCAATCTTGCGTCACCATCTGTCGAAAGGTATCATTTAACCTCATTTAACTTAGTTTTCCAAATGGTTAACCTTCAATCACTAATGACCACTTTTAGAATGCTGTAATTTAACCTTCTGCTTTTAATAGCAGAGAACCTTGCAGAAAAAATTGTCTATTTCCCCAGAGCAACACAAACAACAACTGTTCCTCTTTCTGTTTCCGTATCAATGAGTTAAGAATTGCATGTATTCTTTCAAGAAATGAAATACTATCATTCATCGATATCATCAAAGACAGTTCCTTCCGACTCTCATTAGAATTTATTTATTCTCGTCTCAACGAGACTTATTTGAGAGGATACATAGTGTCATTAAAGGCGTTCTTTAATAACCATGTATCGGTAACTTTATAGTGTTGTCAAATCTAATATGGACTGAGGGGTTGTTCAATCAAACGGATTCCTACTTGATGTATATCAATATTGGCAAGGTCGTCTCTAGTTAAACATGATATGAATAGTTGTGTCACAGAAGTGATATGCTTCTTGTTCGTTATTATCAGTCTTTGTAGCATAAGGGTGTTATTGTATGGACATATAATAATTGAAGACCTAATAATTCAATATCAGATTTAATATATCTTGTCATTTTCACAATAGAGGACCGGTCATTAGGCCCAAGAGGTAATGCTTCAAATGAACTGAAAACACTTTCTATTAATTTAACGTTAACTTCATTTAAGGGCAATTTATGTAGATGTACTATTATTTAATATTACTTGATATCAGACCAGATTATTTTGATGAAACAAAAACAAATTAATTTGCAATTTAGAGCCACCAGTAAAACAAAATAACGCACCAGATAGAAGAAAAAACCCAAGTCAAAATGAACTAAATAATATTATTGGAATTGTTGACCATCACCGTTTAAACTTTCTTTTCATAATTAAGAATCAATATTACGAAAATACTTTTAATTGCACTAAAAGTCAATTTAGATAGCTATAAAGTTCTGGTAGATTCTTTTACATTGAATTACATTACAATCTAATCGTTTTATTTTTTTTTTGGAAAAGAGGAGGGGGGAGGGGGCGGCGTGGGAGTGAAATTTCTGAGAATAAAATGTTAGTTCTATTTACATTATTATGGATAATGCAAATAATCACACAAATTACATTGTACCTTTCAGTGAATAAAAACAAAATTAAGCTAATATCCATGTCTATTTATTTTGAATGAAGTTGTAATGATTTTCTTTTATTGACAAAATACAAAAACGATGATGGATTTCGAAATTGTCATACAAGTAATATATTTAGCTATAAATGTCACATTTTTACGTATTTCTTGGAAAAATATGTCCTACTTTCATTTTAAATTAGACAACATATTTTACACAAAGACCTTCGAATGTTTTACTGAAATCGTCTGTTACATTAATATAAATAGTATACAGAAATTTACCCGCATCGATGGTGTAATTGTTAACATACTTGCCTCGAGTGTGATAGATCGTAGGTTCGAGCCCCAGACGAGCCAAACCAAAGACTATACAAATGGCATATGTTGCTTCTCCGCTAGGCACACATCATTACGGAGAATGTGCAAAGATTGGTTGTTTCGGAATTAGGATAACGTGTGCGTG
Organism: Bathymodiolus brooksi; assembly: GCA_963680875.1. Classification (NCBI taxonomy): domain Eukaryota; kingdom Metazoa; phylum Mollusca; class Bivalvia; order Mytilida; family Modiolidae; genus Bathymodiolus; species Bathymodiolus brooksi. The sequence continues at coordinate 104,546,513 of OY804576.1, forward strand.
TGGAGGTACGTGCCAACTGTCGTTTCTGTGAGCTAGGACTATGTAAATCCAAATAAGCGTGTTGGTCTAGTATAAAGCTAACATCATTATCATCTCCTTGAATGTGACTTGCTCTCGCAATGATATAGCTAAAAATTGCTTATTTTGGCTTGAAACAGCAATCACTCGCTCAACAGTACTGGCAGAACAGTATCAAACGTTTAGTCAAGGAGACGGATTGACGTTAAAGACAGTTAGGACTAACTAAAATGAAACAGTAAATACCCGTCTAGTCCGCGACCCTGTGTCTTTTGCAAAGGAATCAACATTTAAACGAACTACACGTCTATTTTCATGTACGTTGCATATTTACAAGGCACGATGCTACAACATACAGACATTCTGATGAAACAACTACTGTGATGTGATGAAGTCAATTTAAAAAAACAATAGCCTCAACACCTCCAGCAAAATATACGCACTGCAGCTGTCTACTTATATAAATCTACAAATGATCTTACTGTCATGTGTTACCGCTTTACTTAATAATATGATGTAAATTATTTACATTGAAAATCTCACTGAGAGGTGTAAGCAGTAATGCTATTATGATTTTACAAGAACTTCAAGTCAGACATAGAATATATAGATACTGACAGCCTTGTCATTCCCTGTTTATCTTCCTACATATTGAGGCGTAAAATGTCTGTAATTTTTTGTCCAACCTTTGATTATCATAATTCTGTTCTTTCAGTATTTTTAGATTGTAATAATAAAGTTATCCAAGCAGTGGGTAACAATCACTTTCACAATTATTAGAATAAGAAAAGACATCAAAACAGTACGCAAAACAACTGTACATATTAAAACTACTGGAAAGATCAGTCAGTCATCAAGGCCATTTATTTGATAAATGTCATCTTTCTTCCTTTGGTGAGTTTTTAGAGGTACACTATCAGTTATATATGTTCACATTCGTAGATATGGAGAATGTATCACCATGAAGTAGTACAGTACACCCTGAAACGAAGCCGAAGGGTGAACAAAGGCACTGAAGTGATTCTATAAAAATATATTTTGATACTTGAATATCGCATGAAATTCCCCAAGGTAATGGTTAGCAACGTCAGGGTATACGGGTTTTCTTATGGGTGTGTCGTTAGTCAATCATAATCCAATAATTTTACTAATTTTATTTACGTGTGCAGTAAACACAGAACGATAACCACCCAACTGCAAATAGAACACAGGATAAGTCACAAGAAGGAGAGACAACGATAGAACAAAGGATAAGTCACAAGAAGGAGAGACAACGATAGAACACAGGATAAGTCACAAGAAGGACAGACAACGATAGAACACAGGATAAGTCACAAGAAGGAGAGACAACGATAGAACACAGGATAAGTCACAAGAAGGAGTGACAAATATAGAACACAGGATAAGTCACAAGAATGAGAGACAACGATAGAACACATGATAAGTCACAAGAAGGACAGACAAATATAGAACACAGGATAAGTCACAAGAAGGAGAGACAACGATAGAACACAGGATAAGTCACAAGGAGAGACAAATATAGAACACAGGATAAGTCACAAGAAGGAGAGACAACGATAGAACACAGGATAAGTCACAAGGAGAGATAAAGATAGAACACAGGATAAGTCACAAGAAGGAGAGACAAATATAGAACACAGGATAAGTCACAAGAAGGAGAGACAACGATAGAACACAGGATAAGGCACAAGAAGGAGAGACAAATATAGAACGCAGGATAAGTCACAAGGAGAGACAAATATAGATCACAGGATAAGTCACAAGAAGGAGAGACAACGATAGAACACAGGATAAGTCACAAGAAGGAGAGACAAATATAGAACACATGATAAGTCACAAGGAGAGATAAAGATAGAACACAGGATAAGTCACAAGAAGGAGAGACAAATATAGAACACAGGATAAGTCACAAGAAGGAGAGACAAATATAGAACAAAGAATAAGTCACAAGAAGGAGAGACAAAGATAGAACACAGGATAAGTCACAAGAAGGAGAGACAAATATAGAACACAGGATAAGTCACAAGGAGAGACAAATATAGATCACAGGATAAGTCACAAGAAGGAGAGACAACGATAGTACACAGGATAAGTCACAAGAAGGAGATACAAATATAGAACACAGGATAAGTCACAAGGAGAGACAAATATAGATCACAGGATAAGTCACAAGAAGGAGAGACAACGATAGATCACAGGATAAGTCACAAGAAGGAGAGACAAATATAGAACACAGGATAAGTCACAAGGAGAGACAAATATAGATCACAGGATAAGGCACAAGAAGGAGAGACACATATAGAACAAAGAATAAGTCACAAGAAGGAGAGACAAAGATAGAACACAGGATAAGTCACAAGAAGGAGAGACAACGATAGATCACAGGATAAGTCACAAGAAGGAGAGACAAAGATAGAACACAGGATAAGTCACAAGAAGGAGAGACACATATAGAACAAAGAATAAGTCACAAGAAGGAGAGACAAAGATAGAACACAGGATAAGTCACAAGAAGGAGAGACAAATATAGAACACAGGATAAGTCACAAGGAGAGACAAATATAAAACAAAGAATAAGTCACAAGAAGGAGAGACAAAGATAGAACACAGGATAAGTCACAAGAAGGAGAGACAAATATAGAACACAGGATAAGTCACAAGAAGGAGAGACAAATATAGAACACAGGATAAGTCACAAGAAGGAGAGACAAATATAGAACAAAGAATAAGTCACAAGAAGGAGAGACAAAGATAGAACACAGGATAAGTCACAAGAAGGAGAGACAAATATAGAACACAGGATAAGTCACAAGGAGAGACAAATATAGATCACAGGATAAGTCACAAGAAGGAGAGACAACGATAGAACACAGGATAAGTCACAAGAAGGAGAGACAAATATAGAACACAGGATAAGTCACAAGGAGAGACAAATATAGATCACAGGATAAGTCACAAGAAGGAGAGACAACGATAGATCACAGGATACGTCACAAGAAGGAGAGACAACGATAGATCACAGGATAAGTCACAAGAAGGAGAGACAAATATAGAACACAGGATAAGTCACAAGGAGAGACAAATATAGATCACAGGATAAGGCACAAGAAGGAGAGACAAATATAGAACAAAGAATAAGTCACAAGAAGGAGAGACAAAGATAGAACACAGGATAAGTCACAAGAAGGAGAGACAACGATAGATCACAGGATAAGTCACAAGAAGGAGAGACAACGATAGAACACAGGATAAGTCAAAAGGAGAGACAAATATAGAACACAGGATAAGTCACAAGAAGGAGAGACAACGATAGAACACAGGATAAGTCACAAGGAGAGATAAAGATAGAACACAGGATAAGTCACAAGAAGGAGAGACAAATATAGAACACAGGATAAGTCACAAGAAGGAGAGACAAATATAGAACACATGATAAGTCACAAGGAGAGATAAAGATAGAACACAGGATAAGTCACAAGAAGGAGAGACAAATATAGAACACAGGATAAGTCACAAGAAGGAGAGGCAAATATAGAACACAGGATAAGTCACAAGAAGGAGAGACAAATATAGAACAAAGAATAAGTCACAAGAAGGAGAGACAAAGATAGAACACAGGATAAGTCACAAGAAGGAGAGACAAATATAGAACACAGGATAAGTCACAAGGAGAGACAAATATAGATCACAGGATAAGTCACAAGAAGGAGAGACAACGATAGAACACAGGATAAGTCACAAGAAGGAGAGACAAATATAGAACACAGGATAAGTCACAAGAAGGAGAGACAAATATAGAACACAGGATAAGTCACAAGGAGAGACAAATATAGATCACAGGATAAGTCACAAGAAGGAGAGACAACGATAGATCACAGGATAAGTCACAAGAAGGAGAGACAACGATAGAACACAGGATAAGTCACAAGAAGGAGAGACAAATATAGAACACAGGATAAGTCCCAAGAAGGAGAGACAAATATAGAACACAGGATAAGTCACAAGGAGAGACAAATATAGATCACAGGATAAGGCACAAGAAGGAGAGACAAATATAGAACAAAGAATAAGTCACAAGAAGGAGAGACAAAGATAGAACACAGGATAAGTCACAAGAAGGAGAGACAACGATAGATCACAGGATAAGTCACAAGAAGGAGAGACAACGATAGATCACAGGATAAGTCACAAGAAGGAGAGACAAATATAGAACACAGGATAAGTCACAAGAAGGAGAGACAAATATAGAACAAAGAATAAGTCACAAGAAGGAGAGACAAAGATAGAACACAGGATAAGTCACAAGGAGAGACAAATATAGAACACATGATAAATCACAAGAAGGAGAGACAAATATAGAACACAGGATAAGTCACAAGGAGAGACAAATATAGAACACAGGATAAATCACAAGAAGGAGAGACAAATATAGAACACAGGATAAGTCACAAGGAGAGACAAATATAGATCACAGGATAAGTCACAAGAAGGAGAGACAACGATAGAACCAAGTGTCGATTAAGTTAAGTACATTGTATTGTATGTACAGCGATTTTCGTCTTCTGATGACCACATTGGTATCTTTCAAACATTTCATAAAACAAAGCAGCAAATTCGATATCTACATTTATATTGAAATATATTTGGAAATATCTTCACAACACATAAACAAATAGTAATAGTAGAATAATGTAGAATTGCACGTTGACATATATACCTTCTTTCATGCAAATCATAATTATATACAGTATTTGTATTATAATACAAACTAGATGCTCTAAATAAAGCTTTGAAAATTATATAAGAACTGAAGCTGAATCCTGAGATTTGTGCATTGTTTGAAATCGTGCAGATACAACAAATGACATTTTGTATCCGTTCACCATGGTAATCAAATCCTCTTGTTTGGTATATATTTTGGTAGATGTTTTTGTAATGCTATTTAGACCGACTGCTAGCATACAACGGCAATATACTGCACAAGGTAAATGTTATCTCTTATGAAATCTATTGAAAATACAAATTTAGGGAATGTAACAAAACATGAGCTACAAAGCATTAACGATAAATTAACATTACTAAGAATTGATGTAAATAAACATGAGAGACTATCTAATATTACACGTGGACACATATTAAAGCAAAGGAACAGCTTTGTTAATTGTTGTTCTTCATTTCAGAATCACAGTAGGGTCTTTAATAATCCTTTTTTTTATATACGGGTGTTGTAATTAAAAGCGAACAATAAAATATGTAAACCTTAAGGCACCAAGTTGGCTAGTAAAACCAGTCGATATAGCACTGTCTATACTAAATTGATTAGTAAAAACAGTCGGTGTCAAACAATCAAGCAGACAAACCCTCTAAGTTCAACAAATACAGTTAAATCAGACCTATGTTCAATAAATACAGTTAAATTAGACAAATAAAAACACGATCTAAGACACTGTAGCAATATAATCCTATACATCTACAGATTGATATTGACCAATCAAATAACTTCAATAACAATCAGTGGACCATAATTATATATCTGTCTTATACGAATATAGTATTATCTTATAACTATCACTTTTCTGTTGGAAATATATTTGGTATATTTGTAAATGTATGTATTTTACTATTGATGTTGCCCTAAACTTAAATGTCTTGAGAGGTAGTCATGCCATGCATTTATTTGACCCAAATCATATTTCAAACACAAACATGCATTAATATCAGGATATTTCCAGACCGGTAGCACCTCAATAATCGGTAATGGTGATAGCATTGTGCCTACATGTTTTATTGTGTTTATAATTATAAAACGTGATGGTCAACAATTCTACCAATATAAAAAAAAAACAACAAAAAACCAGTCGCCTCTTACCTTCAATCACTGAACACAAGAAGAACAAATGACGTTGGAAACCCAGGCAGAATACATTTCACAAGTTCGTGGTGATAGATATCGATTACATAGAATAACGGTCCACTTGAATTAAAATTATGAAAAGAAAGTTTAAACGGTGATGGTCAACAAATCCACCATTATCAACAAAACGAACAATCAACTCTCAGCTTAACTCAATGAACACACAAATAAGACCACGACATAAGACGTTGGAAATGCAGGTCTTGGCTTGAAACAGGCACAAAAATGTGGCGGTGCTAAACCGGTTAATGTGATCCCCACCCCTCCCTTCTTGATAATTGAATGTTTTATGTGATGCCAATCTTCACTCAAACATGTCAAATTGGCAAATTTGGAATAAGACATGTTGCAGCTGCTTGAGGCAGCTAAACGTGTGGAAATAAACGGAATTAAACATCAATAAGGAAGCAACAGCCCAACTACGGCAACCGACAAAGCAAAATGTAAAAATTGTATCCGTGCATGTAATAAGTTAAGGCAGAATAGACCCATTTCTTACATGTATTTATAGCCATAATACTAGTACATTTGGAAGCAATTTGAGGGATTGGGTTCATTTTACGACTTGAAATATATTTTATAAATCTGGATGTTTCTCTGCAAATAATAAGTATAAATACATATTACGCCTACACTAATTAACACAATATGCCGTTTTGAAATTGCATGTAACACCAACAAATTTGCCACGTTATAGGAGTGATAGATTGTAGATATTGTAACATCCTTACTATGAATAAGAACAATTTGAAGATACAAAAGGATTAATGATCTACAAACCACTACACAGAAAACTTAAAAAGAGTTTGAAAATACCAAAGGAGTAATCCGAATCCATAAATCGATGGATAAACAACACAATGGCCAAACGAACAAGGACAAACAACGATCTACATAACACTACACACAAAACAAATAAAGATCGAGCAACACGAACCCCATTAAAACCCAGAGGTAAACTGGGGTGCTTTGGAAGGGTAAGCAGTACCTGCTCCACTAGTGACACCCGTCGTGTTACTCTACTTACAAACCTGGTGATCAAGTCATGAATAAGGAAAGGACCGTGAAGTGTTTACAACATGTGAAACATATCCGTGTTCATTTGTGACACAAATATTCCATAACGATTAACCATGGGTATGTAGTTCCTGTTCCACTAGTGACACCAGTCGTATAAAATATAATATGCAAAAACCTTGACATACATTTTTATCAGCAATATATTAAAGAAACTAGGCCATATGTGATATTAAGGGGACTGTATTATAATAGTAGCTATTTATATGCTCAGATGCTACGAACAGTAATTGACAATGCAAACATTCTTCTAAGCCGCCATTAACACAATATGTGTTATTACAATACGAACACTTCTTAATTGGGTTGTCTCTAGTACTGAAACTAATTTGTCAACATTCAATTAACATACAATTGATTTCATTCGTTCTATTACCGTCGTCTGTGACAAGTCTATTGGTTGTTTAAAATGTAATTTCTAGTTTTGTTCTGATATAATACCTTACTTTTTTGTAACCTCATGGTATTGATTAATGAGTATAAAACACATGTCATGTACACGTACTATCTAGAAGAATCAACACGTATCATGATACATACGGGTAATTAAAACCATTTAATGGCACCACTGAAAGAATCAGGCCATAGAAGAAGACAAATAGTAGAATCGCCATAACGTCTAACGCTATATGAATGCAATTTATGATTTCCAATTTTAATATATGATAATTGTGTTTAATTTCATCATTTTATATGCCCAAAACGTTAAATATGTTATTTATTCATTCGTATATGATTACGAACGATTGCATGTGACAATTATTATGGTATTTTGATTTCAACATGCCACAATGACGAATATTAAATTTTAATAAACAATCGTATTATTGTTAAAGGCGTATGTGTTGTATGAGTGGAACCATCATTCTGAACATTCTCGACATTAATTTAAATATGAAACCAATTACACGTGTTATTGTATTCCAGACAGAGGGTTTGTACATTATTCGAATCCTAACATGTCAATAGAAACAAAAAGACATGTTTTTTCTCATGCATATATTGTACATATATAAGGGTTTCTTTTCCCCAATACGTATTATATATATATATATATATATATATGTATTAGGAATAAAGAGACCAACTACATAATATCGTTTTAACATTAATTGTATGCAAATCTCTGGAGGGTAGACATCATCATTCACTACCTCTGAGATATCGTCATCATTGAAAACCTCATGGTGACTGTGACAATGAGAAGAATTCAAGTGTTTCGAATGTAATTTTAAGTACCGTTCGATATTTCTTCCATGCTTTCTCTTGCGTTTCTTGTCACAGTTTGGCATGCTAACTTGGTATGATTACATATTGTCCGTGGTTGTCTAGATTGTGGTTACTGTATTATGTCTCATACTTTAATCTGTCTCCTATGTAAAATAGATCTATTTAAAATGAGCCAACAGCTTCTTATTTAATTCCAAGCTTATATCAAAGTTATTCATTAAATACGGGAATTATCCATTTCGAGCCGTCTCTTATTACTTTTGGTATGACATGGGACTGTTTTATTGTTACGTTTTATGTATTGTTTTGCGTGCATACAATACGGCATGTTACGTGCATTATTTATACAGCTATTGACGTCATGTAACCAACTACAACACGAACCACCCCTTTGCACAGAAGGTGCCAATGGAAATCTATGTTTTGGTATTACGACTGGTACAGAAATGTGGCGATAGCTGCTGTGCATGTACCAGCCCTTTCTGTCTTTAAATCGAGGAGACACTATACACTTCAGGAAGTTTGGCGAAATGATTGACAGTTTGGTTAATATTGTTGTTTGACGTAAAGTTCGTTCGTGATATTTTAGCTACTTGCTTGGCTGAGAAGAGAAAGCTCACAAACCATGAATTATGTAGTAAAACAAAACGGAGGGAGTGTGGTGTCTGTCCATGTAGGTTTAGGTTGCCACAAAAAAAACACCATATCGTTTCTGATCAGGTGCTGTTGTGAGCGATTTGCTCTTGCAAGGATCATTGCATTCTCCATACACGAACCACTCATTTGCGTCTCGGCCCACACTACTAGTTAGTGGGATAATTCACAAGAAGGGATATCAGATTTACCCAAAGTGTAATTATAAAAGCTGTCTTAACACAACATGAATTTAAAGAATTTCAGAAGTTACGAAATAATATATTCCATTTAAAAATATTTATACTAAAAGGCAATTCAAGATAATAAAAAAATAATAAAACAAATTCAGGCATGGTGAATTATATTACCCGAGATGACGGAATGGTGTAAATAATAGTTTTACGTTTTCTCCAAGAAAACGCTTATTGAATACTAATCTTGAGAAAACGAAGACGTTAAGATGAAATAAATGTTTAAGCTATGTTCAAATATATTTCATTACTCCGGCAATTGTTTATCTTTTGGTAATACTAGCATGGAATAGCTTAATGTCTATGGAATATTTAAAGAAAGGTAAAGGCCATACTCTGCCATATCAAATATGTAGGCGACAATTGTCACGTTTTCTAAGATTTGATATTTCCCATAATTTAAATCTTAGTGACTGTGACATTTTCTGAAGTGTCATACCTTCTCCCAAAAAACCCCAATCGAACAGTCAACTTTATAGTCTACATAGAATTTGTTTATCATACTGCTTGACCCATCAAAGTCACGATAGTGTCTCACAAAAAAAACTACATTGATAATACTTGTTGATGTTGACCTTATATCTCTCCTAAATTGAGTTATAAATTGGTTTTGCAATTAGAATCAACATTTCAATATAAACACTTCAATTCAAAGTGAAAGTAGAGCATTTGTTCTTCAGTAAGTAAAATAAACGTTAGAGAATACCGAGGGGGCCACAAAAAGGACAATCCAGAGAAACTGGCGACATAGGATACACAAGACGAAGAGAAACAAAACAAAAACACAACACAATATGTGTTGGACACCACTGTGCGCGAACAATCACAACTAACATAAATAAGACATGAGCCCTCCTAGGAGGTAAAGAGGAACATAAAATCGTTTTTATCGTACTACTTTTTGACTTTGCTACATCCTGATTGGCTGATTAACTGGAGTCGGACCAAAAACCATATATGCCTCTTTGGAGTTGATCTTAAAAGATGCATTTCATGACTGTACTAAACGTACGTATAATACACGTCTTGGGTGTCGATCGAAATATATACAATTGAATTTGGTATAAGAAGATTTCTTTTATGACATCGTGCTATTAATTACAACGTTAGATGGAAACGGTAGGAATGGTGTTAATCAATAGTGTAAGCATCCCCCAGAGACGACATCTTTAGTCTGGGCTGAATCAGTTTAGTATTAGGTTGTAATGATGGACATTATATCAGTCGATAGGGCTGGAAAAGAAACCATTCGGTCAATCATTATTCTGATTACTTGCCCAATACATACAGATTACAAGAACCTTTCCTAAATGTGTACGTTAACATTAATGTGCATTTTGGGAATCGTATACAATTAAAACAATCTTTTTATCGGTGTTAAATTTTTCAACATTGGAATTGACATAAACTGACGTCAATAATAGTAAGTGCATTAGTGTCGCGAATGCAGATTAGATGATGGTCTAACAATTTAACAAAAAGCTTCCACAGCACTGCTGTTACCGACCGATATGTAAAAAAAAGCAAGAAGAGTACTAAATTACAAGTAAAAGTAGAAGAACAATATATTTGCTATTTAATAAAATTTGGTGCCAAGTATATAGCGTTTTAATGTAGAAATCGTATGCTCAGTCTCAGTTAATTATTTTTAAACCTTCATTTTTCTGATTGTATCCTTTCAATTGTGTCATAACTATTAATATGAACAATTATGATCCATAGACATTTTGGCAAAAGAAAACAAAGGCTTGTGCAGTAAAGCATATATACGTCAAATATATAATTATTTTTCTTTGAAGCTTATTATTATTGATATTCTTCAGTAAATGAAAGCAAATTTTAGAAGTAGGAAATTGACGTCATAGTAATATAAGTCTATGCACATTGTTGTTTTCAAATGCATATACTGCACGCTTAACGTTCGCTATAATCAATAATGATGGAGCAGTCTTCTTAAAGTTGTCTTGAGATAACAGTATCGTGCTAATGTAATAATATATATTTTGCTTCTGCTATCTGCTTGATTTAGTTAGAAAACTCGCTATTTAATATTTTACGGGACATGACATATTATCATAATGCGGACATTATTTTTCTTGGGGGCTGGGGGTAAAAGTATTCTGCAACTGTGCTATTTGAGCAGTCAAAATGTATTATGTAGGTATATCTTTATTTTCATAAGCTAAAATATAATGGTATAGGGAAATACACAAATTACGTATACAAAAGTAAGACAGAGGAGCATTATAATACACATTTATATAATTCTAATAAATTTGCACAAATTATATACATCAGACAAGCCATTGCTATTCATAAGTGAACTGAATTTTAATGAGTTTTCTCTATTTCTAAATTTGTGCATGCAAAGTATATTGCGAATGTTGAATTTTGAACATGAACATATGTAGTGAAACTCGTCTCCAATATCAACCGAATTGCACAATAAACATTTTCTTTTTTCTCTGGCAACGTTTTGCCACCTGCCTAATTCTATCGGTAATTTATAATTCGTCGTTCTGAATCTATATATTGACAGTATACTAATATGGAGGGGTATCATGCACAAAATCATATAGTGGGCAAATTAAGAAAGGTTGAGAGCTCTTATGCATTTGATATTACGATATTTGTACAAATCTGGATAATGCAATGCTAATCATGCGCCTTGTCTCTCAGGTGGTTCTCGCAATGTAACTTAACTTTACACAAATTCAAAATCAATTTGTGTTCGAAATATGTCACAGGGTAAATTTCGTGTTAGTGTTGTAAAATTCTACAGCAGTTACAAATAGAATAACAAACATGTTGTATATAGCTACATTATATACAACCAGCATCATAAACGTGTTCTGTACACACCCACAGTGCACTTACTTGTTGGATAGATGAACAAGAATAGGTAAGCAAAACTCTATATCTATATGTCACTTTGTAAGAATGATTTAGATTTCTTTGTGATTGTAGTGTTTACAAACATCTTGTTATCATGTAGATCGTTATCTACTTATATGTTTACCAGTATACAGAAAATAACAATAAATATGATTCAATGTCAAAGTGCCGTCTATTTACCCGATAATCACTAAGCAGGAGATTACCGTCATTCAGCCTTCACTAAAGGGTTTCAGTTAAGTTCCTGTAGGCATTGAATTCCGTTAGATGTGTGGTTTTGTACTGGATGGTATTCTCTCTCATGTCACATGTTTATTTATATATTTTGTCTAATTCAGCATTATCATTATCGCTTCCAATTTAAAAAATATAGTAATTGGATGGTTTAGGGCCATAAAACTAGTTAAACCCACCATTATTTTTATTGAAGTGTCTGTACCATTCCAGAGAAGCGAGCGGTCATGTCATGTATATGTGTCAGTGGTATCGATTCGCCCCTTTCTGTGATGTTCAATTGTATTTTGGAACTGTTCCGATAGTGTGGCATTTCATTTTAATGATGAAAACATAAGAAGCAAATTATAGAATTGTACGCTCCCGAAGGGAGCGTTAATGGTAGAAGTATGAATAGGTACTATGGCACTTCAAAATCTTCAACAATATGGCTGCCAAACCGGAAATAAATTAAAAGAAAAATCACGTGACCTAAACCGGAACTCTAGTCGATTTTTTTTCAAATAAAAATGAAACAATGTTCGGTAGCGGATACGAAAACTGTCCAGAGTTTGGAGTTTTAGGTGGTGTTATTTTTAAGCTTGATATTTTGTAAGCAGAAAGAAAAATTACTGTTCTTCTGGAGCGTTTCAGGTTGCACCTGCCTCATATTATTCAAATTAGCTTGTGACGTTTATTTTGGTGTTGCGTATTGGACGGAAAATGTTTTCAATGAGAAATCTATCGCTGTACAGTCTTTGCAACAGCAGCCTCAACTGAAAGTGCTACCTATCTGCCGATCATTTAACAATTCGTGACCCATGCATCACAAATCGACGACGAGGATGTCTTTTTTTACGTATTTGGCGGATATGAATCGTAATTTATTTTGTTTTTAAATTATTTTTTCATAAGGAAATAATTACTGTACAGCATGAACAAATAAATATTTTTTTCAGAAATATTCCATTTCACTCATTAATTTACATTGATTATGACAAAATAGTCCCGTCAACATTTTATTAGATGTTAAACAAAAAGAACTATCACATTACATATACTCATCCACGCCGTCCCATCAAATTAAACAGCTACTTCACACACTTGCACATCAGTTATAAAATCAAGATTACAAACGGTAAATCTTTGATATATAGATCGATTCACAAACGAATGTTTTACTAGGTAGTGAATATATTGGTAAATATAAATTCATTTAAAAACGATCCCACGACAATCCTCCCATCTTTAAATGTACATTGTAATGATAAAATTTTCAATAATAAATTGTAGTACTTTATTCTTTAATTTAAATTAAAGTACACACATATAAATGATCCCTTTTTCTGCATTCTGTAATTTACTTGTTTCATATCCACTTTATTTGCAGATTTCATTACGAATAAAGAGAAGTAACTCTAATCTTAACTTACAAACTGACTACAAGAACCAGTGGTTCAATACGTCGACCATGTCAATCGATATTCTTTCAAGTCCAGAATCAGAGAAAACAGTTTCTTACTGAAAGTGCATGTAAGGCTTGACATAGACCATTTTATGATACTTGTTAAAACATTAATACTGAATTTTATAACTGATTAAATGTATATTGTATATTGATTCTACCTAAAATACATGCAGACAGCAATAATTGCAAATGAACAAAGCCAAAATCGACATTCACAAATGAGCAACAAATACAAAACAAAAAAAAACATTAAAAAAACATTAAAAACAAAACAAAGAAAGAAAAGCAAATAAATAATTTTTGTTTACAAAGATCAACAAAGTAAACACACTAAAAAACGAGAAAAAAAACAAATACAAAATTAACATTCATAGTTGGTGCTGTTGTAAGACATAATTTGTTCCGGTTGAAATTTTATCCGGTGGAAAGAATTTAATATTAAATTTTATGTTACGGTAAATATTTTATAATAAACAGGTACATAATATCATTTCCGACGCTGATTATTAAATCATGAGACGCACTGTAAATTATTTCCGACGATCAATGATAAATCACCTGACCCTTCCCGAAAATATTTTATAAATAAAATTTACAGGTAAATATATATATACGGAAAATATATTATAGCCAGAACACTGTCAATTTAAATGACAGATTGAGCAATCTTCAAACCCATTATAAAATCAATAGAGTCATGTAAGTTTAAATATATAAGAATTCGATTCATTGGTTACGGTCGATATTGAATAATGGAAGAATTGTTACATATATACAAGACCAAAAGAAAATCTTTTGAATATTATTAAAACATTGTAATTGTAATGATTTATATATTTATTTAAAAAATACTGCAGTAATAAAGAAGTATTTCACTAATATTAAGTACATATTTATTTGCAGCAATGTTAATTAATTAATTGCGAAAATTAGTAACTTATAAAATCAGATTATTTCTTCTATATTTTTTCGGGTTGAAAAGTTATAATGTGCAATGTTATCCACGGATATATTTTGATATTAAATTTCTTCCACCTCACCTGGAAAATATATAATAGCATTGGAAGAAATTTAATATTGAAATATTGTCCAAGTATAATATTTTATATTAAAAATAATCCGCCGGAAAGAATATTATGGAGGATAAAATAGAATGTTACATAGTTCGTTCACTTGCAGTTAATTCAACAATCAATCAAGTAGCATGATTGGTTATTTATCTGATAGAAATGTAGTCAGGAACAAATAGTCTCTCGGAGAATATTAAAAATATTATGTTACATTTTAAACTATTGATCGTATAAGATGATACAGCGAAATTATAACTGACATACAACATCCCCACAAAATATATCAACAATTTAAGCAATTTATTTCCACCTTTCAACATTTTCATGAGAAATACATGTTCATATTTCAGGTTATATACAAATACATATACTGTATGATATATTTGTGCTGACCGAGCACAGACAGTGAAATCTTTCTGAACTGAACCCTGAATAAAACTGAATCCTGTATTAACCGAACTTTAAATAAAGTCCCAAATATAGTACATTTTATCCCTCTTAATTTTACCTGTATAAACCGACCAACTGTGTATTCTGAACACAAAAGGTGGTCCCAATGAGGTTCGGTTTAGACAGGTTTCACTGTATTATGGATACGACATTTTGCTTGTTCACAACCCCAACTTAAACTTGATACCCAGCTTAGGCAGACCTAATAGCAGCTTCCCACCTGTGAAAATAACGCAACGTGGTTGGGAATATTTCCAATGCAAAACAACACAAACCGCCACTCAAAACATGTTGTCATTACTAGGTGCTGCTGCATCCTGTCTTTAACGCGCTAGATGCGTATAACATGAATACGTCACGTCACGTATAACAAGAGAGAGTTCTTTGGGTAGGGTTGTACTTCGCATCGGAGGAACTATTGCCAATTATAGTAAAGGTGTGCTCGTTTTGTCATTTGGCAAATAGGAAATCGTGTCCTTCTCGTACATTTCCTGTCTTTATTATTAATAAATATTGTAGTTTTTGTATATAAATACAGCTATACAACATGTATATGTATATTGTTTATATAACGGAACATATTTTCTAAATTGTAAAATTTGTATCTGATCCTATTGTCATGTTTCGGGGTTGTGGTGTTTAACGCCACTTTCAGCTATACCGTGGCGGAGGAAACCGGAGTATCCAGAGAAAACCAACGACCTGTCGCAAGTAATTGACAATCTTTATCACATAATGTTGTATCGAGTACGCCTCACCATCAGCGGGATTCGAACTCACAACCTCAGTGGTGATAGGAACTTATAGCACAGGTAGATGTAAATCCATCTACCACACTCATGTTTTTGGACAATAAGATATGTTTAAATCATGTCCTATTTCTAGACTACCGGTTTATTGATACCACAAAAATGGGGACTCCTCAACTAGTTGTGAACATTATCATTTATGAAAACAAAAATCTATATCTTGCTTTTCAAAGTATTTCTGCAAATGACCACGGATATGGTTCACTTGTCGTAAACACTTCCCGGTCCTTTCCTCATTCATGACTTATCACCGGGTTTGTAACTAGATTAACACGACGGGTGTCACTAGTGGAGCACGAAATGGTTACCTTTCCGGAGCACCCGAATTCACCCCCGATTTTCAGTGGGGTTCGTGATACTCGATCTTTAGTTTTATATGTATGTTTTGTAGATCGTTGTTTGTCCTTTTGTACTTTTTCTTTCGGCAATTGTGTTGTAAGTGTTCTTCGATATGCGGATTCTGATTACCCCTTTGCTATCTTCAAACTCTTCTTGCACATCGACAATAATAGATTAACAAAGAGATACGATAATGCAAGTGCAAGAACATTGTGAATTTACATCCAAACGAAAATGTATGGTATCAGGCCAATACACGGGTGTTGCACGAGTTGTCACCCTTGCATTTATATCATATCTTGTTAAATTGACGATTTCTAGCCCTTTTAAAATTGCTAGACTGTATTATTTGTAGGGTGCCACTAGTGGAGCCGGAACACCTAATCTGTCTGGAGCGCCCGATTTCACCCCCTCGCCGATTTTTAGTGGAGTTTTGTTCAATGTTAGTTTTCTGTGTTGTGCTTAGAAGATAATTAGTTGTCCCTTTTTCATTTGGTCATTGTATTGTCGATCGTTCTTAAATTTTAAAACTTATAATTGCCCCCTAATACTATCTTCGAACTTTTCTTCGCATAAGATTCCAGCACCTGAAACAGTGGATAATTCTCTTTAAAGGCCACTAATTGTTTATCTTTCCCCATGCTCAGTGCATTTCTTTAACAAAGTCGGGTGTCGTTTTGGTCAAAGAAACATTATTATTCTACTAATAAACGACAACAAAGAAACATCAAAATTAATGGCGGAAAAAACAAGAACTTGAAAGATCTCTGAATTTAATTAAATATTTTAACTTGTCAAAATGTTGTTTTTGATCCAAAATGATATAGTTCCCTATGCAATTGAAAATTCAAATATCTTCGAATATTATACTTTACGTTTTTATTTTCCCTATTTGTCTTTGTTAGCGCAACCTGGTCAATATTTTAGTATATGGACCGGGCCCGATCAATATAATTGTTCGAACTCGTTTTTTTCTTAGATATACAATAACAAAAACATGTCGTCTGACAGATTTGCATGTATTCAGTATAATATAACAAATAGTTCATGGCACTTCGGGCCAAATGGCAATTTATGGACCGGTCTGTCACCCACAAAATAGTATATGGACCTCAGCGAAGGTCCATATACTATTTTGTGGGTGACAGACCGGTCCATAAACTGCCATGAACTATTTGATAAATATTGAAAACAGTTCCCATGAGCATACAACATATACCAAGTCTTCAGTGTCGATTTATGTATTGATAATAATCTTCATTGTGTACTCAGTGCCGAGAATGCAGCTTCATCAATGTTATATACAGTGTATAAATGATAGATGGGGACAGAACAATTGCAGGATTCGTATTCAGTGTGCCAAGTAGACATGGAAAAATAAATGAATTATTAAAGCAGCTTTGTAATCAGTTTCATATATGTTTCAAGAATGAATCTTACAAGTCATACGAGAAGAACATAACAGAAAATGGAAAATGTGGACTTTGTTTCTTATTAAAAGTATTTCCAATTTATCAATTTGATTCGTTCTATATAATACGTCATGAGCACATAAAAAACCAACACAACACCACCATTATATTGCTCTGCTTCTGTTTTTTTTAAAATATTTTTTTTTTACTAATTTACACATTGATATTAACATTTGCAACTTTATTCATGTTTTATTTTTTTCATTTTTATTTATTTTATTGAAATTACTTATTTAGTATATGATATTTGTATTGATTATCTAAACATTAAAATCATAATAGACCATTATCAAGTACGTATGTTAATAATAAAAATGTAGGTATAAAATTTAGCGCGCCAACGCGTTTCTGGAATACCCTTTATCAGGTTTTGTTTTACGCTCTAAGTCAAAATACTTGAAAGCAAAATAATTCAAAAAGTCTTTGGAAGCAAGAAAATCAAAAGGTCAAAACAGGATAGCTGAAATTGGCTAAGGTCATCTATGCCTAAGGAAGGGGAACCAAAGTTTTAATAATAATTACATGAACAAAATTTCCAGACAATATCGTCAAATACAAATTTTAATTTCAATTGGTAATATACATTTTATTGACTGGTGGTATGAAGGTAATAGCAAGGGCAATAGTTGATGTCGAGGGGAACAATAAACTAGCTATCACCCGAATATCCAGTCAATAAGTGTTTTATTATACCGAACAGCATTAGAGATTACAATACCAGACAGACACAGTAGGTAAAAAAGTGAAACATCAATGAACCGATGGACAGGACCGGAACGTTATGCCTTGAAATGGTCCACGAAAGACTAAATATTGCTCATTAACTACAAGTGGTTTTTTACATGAATTTTCCAAACACGAGGCTCTCATTTACACTTGGAAATCACAGTTGCTAAACAATGAGATTATTAATAAAACTCTGGTCAATCTTCCTCAGCCATTGATAAGCTTAGCAGATGCTTATTATCCTTCTCAGGCATTTGGGTTTTCTTACTCCCAAAGACTTAAATTATTTGGTTTTCCAATCCTTGACTTTGAGTCTACGTAATGACGGTTATTCCAGAAACGCGTCGTGTACACTAAATTAGATATATACGTTTAATCATATCTGTCCCGAAGGCGAGTCGTGTGTTCGATTCGTCACCAGTATTAGTTGGATGATATCTTCGATTACATTATAATTTGTATTTTCATGTCTAAAACGTTATTTTCATTCAATTATCATCTTGCGATAATTTTACACCTTTATTAAAGATACGAATCAATGTCGTTATAATCAAAGTGTAACGCTTGGGTTGACCCTGAGATTATTGTATTGATCTGACGTCTAATTAAGTCAACATTTAATATGGTGCAAGGATTATTCAGTACGAGATGTCAACGTATGGTACTAAAAAATTGCGAGGAGGTTTAAACTTTTGAAGAAAATATGTGCTAATAAAAAAGTTGCAAGAAGGCTTACATTTTTTATTGGTTTATGGTGTTTATATCGTGGTCAGTTTTATTGGTGGAGGAAACTGGAGTACCCGTAGAAACCACCGACCTGTCGCAAGTCACTGACAAACTTTATCACTTAATGTTGTATCAAGTACACCTCGCCATGAACGGAGTTCGAACTTTTCAAGATAAAAAAAAGTCCATTTAGTTATAGTGTTGCTGAAGCATATTTAATAACATTATACGTTTGACGAACATTGCAAGTTTAACATGTCCCAAGTTGCTTACAATTACAATTATATACTTATTTATCAAATTGGTAAGGTTTACGTGAACTTAAAATCAAAACATTTTGTATTCAGAAATATTTAAATAGCTGGTATTTTGAAAATCACACTTAGAGGCAACTCAGTCAAATAATATATATTTCTAAGGTAACAACAATTTAAAACCTTCTGGTATTTATCAATTTGGAAACGTTTGAAAGACAATATAAAATGCTATAGGGCAATCGACTTTCAAGATATTCTGATAACATTTGTACTTAATAGCTAGCCAAAATGAAATTGCAGGATAAACTTTTTTTGGTAATTACATGCATGACCTCGTGAAGAATGTTATATATAGGGAAGGAGAAGACTTCATATGTAATAAATACTCGTATCTTACCACTTTTTCGTGTTTATTTGCAAATACAATAATATGTTTAAACTAAAAAAGGGGGATTATAATCCTACGGGAACACCTGCAGCCCTTTTCACAAAAAATATCACGATAAATATTTATGGTAAGCATAAAAATAAGATCATGAATAGTTTCACAAAAACTTACGATAATCGTAAGTGCAAAATTTATCGTAAGTACCAACCCTTACATGTAAGTGTAAACTAATTATTGTAAGTATAAGATTTCTCCTCAGCTAAAAAACAAATACACATCTGCATATTTCCTGCTTTCGTGTTGATATTGCTGGTCACATTCACACTTTTTGACAGATTGAGAAAAAAGAAAAAGAAAGACGAGGTTGATATTTACCTCAATTGATTTCGAACATACTGGGGCTTTCGACTGGTGAAAACATTTTTTGTAAATATTAAGGCATTCTGAAGATACGATCAATTTAACACGACCACTTAAAAATATGCAAGCAAGTGAGTTCCTCCCCTTGTTGTATTATATAGAATATTTTTTTTCGAACGCACCTAGCCCCTGTGGTTCAAGCTTGCACAAATGAGGACCCATGGTATCATAGACACAGACTAGTAACGTCAAAGTTGTTTTCACAAGAAAAATCGATGATTAATTTTTACATTTAGAACGACGTTACAGATCGAAATTTGGCTTAAATGAAATCTATCGGTGAGACGAACATTTTGTCGTTTCAATTATACTTCTTTGACCTTTGACCTTTGCTGTTAATGTCTGATTTAAATTTTGTATCTGAACAACGCTAGATCTGATGACAACTAGAAGATCAACTGCTGAATACATGCATAATTCATATTTGTAACCATTCTTCAGGGCCTATGAGAGGGGGTTTAGCCGGTACATCGGTCCGGGATCCGGAGTGCCAAGAAGGGACCTGTGAATCTCCAACAGAAGGGCCAACCTAACAAGTAACGCCTTGCTGTATTAACTGATTATGTTTGTCACTGCTTTGCATAAGCTTATTATATGCTATCTGGACATTCTGCTGCACAGGAAATAAAGCATTTATGAAAGTTTACCAGTGGTTTTATTGAACCTAAAATCCTCAATTTTGAGATAAGTCTTAGTCTGTCCCCGGGGCCCCAAAGTATTCTTGTTCCGCCTTGCATAATTTCTCTTGGAGGCCCTGCCATTCTTCAAATTGACCAGGGAAAACTATGTACACCTTAATATGATTACCTAGATAAACGTGATTTGATCCCTACATATAACATAAGCATATCACATTTAATATGATAAAATCTATGCATAATATTGAGATCTTATTGATATGGTATTATATTTGCTATGGCAAAAGGAGGTTGCTCAAAGGAGGTTATAATAAGAATATGCATAATTAATTTTAATCTTGAAAGGTTCATGAAGTTTTGGTTGAATGGGTTGTCCTCAAATAACACTTGTATTTTTCTTTTTTTTCAACATCTTGTGATAGTGTGCCAGTACAGTTCCCCTATCAAAGTGTGACAATGATAAAACATTGGCTGAACCATGGTCAGACGTGCTTTGAACCAGCATTTAGAACTGTAAATTTAAATAATTAATAAATTATTTATAATAAACCATTTCACACTGATTACTGGGCGTATATATGTAAGACGCAGATCGACGTCCAGCCTCTAATCGACTTCCAATCCTCAAATCGGCGTCCAATTCTCAAATATATGGCCGTTTTTCACTTTCTCAAATCGACGTCCAATGACGTCACTGACGTATACTTGTAATGACGTCACACCCGTTACGGAATGTTTTTAAAGCAATGATGGAGAAGGGACAAGACCAAATTCCAGATGACGGGTTCTTGATGATAAAAATGCCTATGTATTTTATAGTTACTTTAGATAAAATCCTATTGTGCTTAGGAGTACTTCTACTTTAGCGGACCCTAACCCTAACCCTAACCCTAACCTTAACCTTAACCCTAACCTTAATCCTAACCCTAACATTAACCCTAACCTTAACCCTAAACCTAACCCTAAACTTAACCCTAACCCTAACCATAGCCATAGCCCTAATCCTAACCTTAACCCTAACCCCAAACCTAACCCTAACCTTAACCCTTACCCTAACCCTAAGCCTAACCCTTTTGTTGTCATATTCGCATGGTAACAAAATGGAAGGTTATGGGTCATGCGCTTTGTTTATTACAATATCTGACTTCCGTGATCCGCCAAAGTAGATTCTACATCTATTGATAATATTAAAGAATGGGGAAAAAACAGATTAAAAAAAAAAAAAAAAAAAACTGTCCTTGCAATTATTTTTGATGGCAAATTTGATCGTGTAAACGGGCCTATAGATATGAGAGTTTGGAAAGGACGCCGATTTGAGAATATCCTAACATTGGACCGTGATTTGAGATAATGACGTCAGTAGACGCCGATTAGAGACTGGACGTCGATCTGAGTCTATCATATATGTTTTTAAAGATTTATATATTTGTCATCAATTGATCTATTGTCAGATAACTACAAAAACAAAATAATATTACCTCTTTTAGAAACATGGACATTTAGATTGAGACACTCTGTTGATCTTACAGGTATTTCGCTAATAATTGCGTAAATTCGCTGAGCAACATCTTTCGGAACATCTCGTACGTATTGTATCCAGTCCAGTTCCATTTGTACACAGCCATGTCCTTTCTTCAGATGTGACTTCCGGTGACGCCATTTTCTTGAATAGGACGGTGGCATAAAGCGTAATTTTCCATTTCCTAGGGATGCGTAAGGAATTCCCAAGTAATTGTCAATAGAGTGAAGTTCTGATTGAACAGGAAATGTGCGGAAATGTCCAACTAATTTCTCTCGTTTATTTTGTGCATAATGTGCTTCCAAAGTGGCAAAATTAATTCCTTTTGAATAATTGTCAATTTGTGGTAAGAACATAAAACACAGAACGACTGCGTCAGTGATTTTCATTTTGAAAAGTGACAATAAAAAGTGAACCCATATTGATTTAGTAAGGATTCGTTTGAAATGATTTTCTATATAAAATCAATTCACCTGTAAGATAGAGATATTTTATTCACGTCCGCTGATAATTCATTAAGACCCGAACTGCCATAGACTTAATTGGCTCTGTCAATACAAATGGCCATCCATTTTACTTAGGAGACTGTGCTTTTAACTAATATCTCTTCTGTTTATGCAATTCATAGCATATAACGTACTATCGACACGACAGCCAAATTGCTGTTCTCAACTACGAAATTATTTTTGATCATTAAGTCTTTAATACTGGAGAAACATTCCTGATATTTTCGTTGCTTAATTGCCTCCGTCTTGATGACTTTTAAAGTGATGCAATTTCCTTTTATGTCGTGCAAGGGAAGAACACATGACCTTCCTGTCTGGAAGATGAAACCCGTTGTTCCGTTTTATAAATTACCATAGTAAATTCCTCCAGACTTGTAAACAAAATAAATCCTAACACAAATTTGCAAATACAGTTATTATTCAAATAATTCCACACTTTTACATATCACAAAATATGCAATGTTCGTTCTCTAAATTGATTGTAATATCCATATAGTCCAAATTATAAGGTTCGTTTGTCGTGTCACGTTGAATGAATTGAGTAGCAATTATACTATCACGGTATAGTCAATATTCAATTCTTAGATTTGTACTTCTGTCTGTTTATTATGACTTTCCTATGAATGAAGATTTAATCTCCATTGAAAGCAATACAATGTATGTCGACCTAGTGCATATATTGAACTATATCGGAAAATTTTAAATCATCCCCTGGGAAGTTGCAAACAATAAAATACGAAGTCAAATGTGCGAACTTTGTCACTTTCGTGATATAATGTTTATATTTGTTAATCTTCTCTTTCCGGATTTTGAGATCAAGTACTCTATTGAATCAAATGAATAGTAAAATAATCAAAAGTAATTGCAACAATTCCTAAACTGTTTATTCCTGGATAAAATTGATGCATAAAAATAGTTAGAATCCGAATTTGTTAAAATTGGCAAAATCATTGACTGAATAATGTATTTTTAGACTAATCGTATACAACGAACTATTGTTATCTTCTAAAATATAAAGACAGGCAAGGGTAACACGTGCATTTGAATAGAGAATACAACAAATAAATAAAAGTTAATAGTATTGCGGAGTGGGTGATTGTTGTTTAACGCCATGTTTGTAATTGTCAGTTATATCATAGCTGGAAAAGATGCATTTTGAAGAGATGTTGATGATGTTGTCCGCGTTGTATTAGATCAACAAGCGTAGTTGGATTTTTATAGTTCTCTCTCTCTGAAACAGCAGTCCGCCAGTCGGCATATCTTGATTCCGAGTCAACCTGGTTTTGTTTGTACTACTTAATGATACGTGCGTTGTGTCTTTGGTGTGAGCATACCGGAACTCGAACTCACTGTCTACCACACTCGCGGAGAGCATACTAACCATTACATCAACAATTTATGCATGATGCAAGGCAATGATTATTATTCCATTGACTTGCGCTAATGCCACTGTTGATGTCATTGATGTATTGCAAAATGTTCATTTTCTCCGATTTGCACTCTGTTCACTTGTGATATGCTTCCATAGTATATTGCAAACATCATCATTTCCACTGAATAAAATTCAGACCACTGTCGATGTCATTTGCGCATTACATATATTTTCATTCCCCTGACAAACGCACCCCACTGTTGATGTGATGACAAACACTTTCATTTCCCATGACCACTGTTGATGTTATTGGTGCCTTACAATATACAATTATTTCGATAATATGAGGTGAACATCGAAAGTTCTCAACCCCAATGTGGTTATTTTACCTGAAGGCTTTAATCCTGGAGAGTTGACAACTTGGTATTCACCTCATGTATGAAGACAATCACATACTCTGTATGTTGAAACATTGTCAGTACATCTGAATTTCACATTATGATGCCCTCCATAAGCTATTAAATTCCTTAATTACATGTATATCCTGTTTACTGATTATTTGATTTGTTTCTTTTGTAGGGGACAAAATAATCTATGGTATATAAAAATACAATAACGCAATAGGACAAAATAAAGATGAATTATTAAAACGCTTGTGGTTGTTAACCGGGCGACAACCTGTTGTAGACCGTGCGATAGCCTATTGTCTTGCTTAATATTATATTTGTTGGTGTTGTCCTTCGAATTATTTTCAGAAAAACATTCCGATTGTCTTATTACTTTTATATTGAAAAAACATTATTTAAGGTACATGTATGATAAATACAATTATTTCCCGTAAGTTATCTTTATACTACTGTGAAAATAATCTACACATATTTTCAGTTACTGTTAGTTATACTGAGTGGTGCTGTACAACCATTTTCAGTTCCAAATTTACCCACACAGTGTTTATGTCATTGTTCAGAACAAATCATTTTTATTTCTTTTTTTTAACACTCACACCTCTGTGGATATTAAAGCACATAGCAAACAATTTCAATTCCTCTGACTTGCACTGAGACAACTGCTGGTGTCACTAGTGCATTGTAAACAATTTCATTTCTCTGACTTTCACCCAGACCACTGTTGATGTCACTAGAACATTAAAGCAATTTCCACTGTTGATGTCACTAGTACATTGGAAACTATTTCATTGTCTCTGACTTGCACTTAGATCGCTGATGATATCATTTGGAACTATAGGTTGACATACATAACTGTACTTGAAATATAAGGGTGATCTTTGATCCATTGTTTTCCGGTATGTTAATTGTTATGAATATTATATGCATATGTAGTCATGGTGATGATTTTATATAGAAATTTTAAATCATCAAACACTTAATAAAATCTTGTTCGATTTCTTTCAAATTGTGTTTTTTTTTATCATGTCTTGCATCTTTATCGCAATAACAAACATCCAATTTCATCATAAACCCTCAGGAGTCCTGGACAATAATACTTCGACTTTGTAGATTGTACAATGCCTTAAGCTTGATTGATGAATTTTCATTGAAATGTATTCGGTCTTACATGATTAAATAGATCAAACGTTTTCTAAATTACCTAACATTACCTCGCACACAATGTCTATTAAATTCTATGACGATTACAATATCCTTAATATCTTAATTTCTGATCCAACTGACGTGGATTTGCTGTCTAGTCGCGTAAAGCTAGTCATATACAATTTCAAAGTTAACTACTTTCCTTTGCAAAACCCACACGTCTGAAGAGCTGTAGAAAATATGTATTGCATGCTATTATTGCACCGGATTGTCATTTGTATGATTAACTTTTAAAAAACTGCTTTCCATCACAATCAATTTTAAAAAATACACATTTTAATCAAATCCGTTTATTGACCTCATGTGTGTAAAAGCGACAGCTCTTCATATAAAAAAATGTACTTCTGTCAACGGTTATTCAACCCTACAAGACTTAACAAAAAATGCATTAAATGATTGTATTTACACTTTACATTATTATAAATACATGTAAAATTAAAATTATTATTATTATTATCTTTAAATATTCTACATTTTCAATTGATAGTATGCGTGGTTTTTTTTATTAGTCTTCATGACGTTCGAAAATAATTTCCGGAAGTGGGCGTGGTTGAATGGTTGTGTGCTTCAGTAACTGATGAAGTTTCAATTCCGAAGCCAATTTTCAACCTTTTGACATATCACATGTCAGAGATTTCTAAATGAAAGTCACATCCCTGACAAATTGTTGGCAGTGGCGATAACCCGAACCCACAAAGACGCAATTTTGTACAGAACAATACAAGGAAAAATTACTTGACTTATTTGATTTCTGAGATATGGACTAACTGTTAACTTTGGCCTGCGGTGGCGTCTATCTTGAAATTCAGATTCACACTAAGCATATTTAATTATCATTCATGTACAGTTTGTTTTTCAATAGCATCTCACACGTGTGAACAAAGGATATGAACTGCATATTTTTGATAAATACAAGAACGGAGAAATTATGAAGATATCAAAAAATGATTATCAACAATTCCACCAATAAAAACAAACCGAATAACTATCTCTCACCTCAAATTATTGAGCACAAAAAATAGACCACGACATATGAATACTTTTGTTGTATATATATATCGCGGTAGGCGTCATATTAAGGATGGATGACATCCATAGTCTCATAAGAGGGTTTATTATTAGAGAAGATTTTTACCCAACATTAATTTTCTTTAGTTATATTTTATTAGTAGTTTTTATAGATTCGTGTCATGATATAAATATAAAAGACACGATATGCCAGAATACATCGGGATTTGACAGTATGCCATATCTTATTGGTGGAAAAAACATGAAGTCCCACCAAAATGTAAAAATAATAATAATAGCAAAACAACCTACGTCAGACATTGTATATCGTCAATGCGGGAATCGAACTAAAATCTATTTTGGTATTTCATAGGTATATCTAAATATAACAATTGTACTATGGAGACTACAATGGAACACTGTTGCCAATATGATCACAGGTTACATTTTAGAATATTGTTTAGATCACAGTTTGTGAAATAAATTGCATGTATGCTTATTCATTGTTTTATAACAGATGTATTTGATTTCTTTCTGCAATTACAGAAATACAGAAAGAATTTTACTGCAAAGTCATTATTAACTAAATTAAAGTAAAAGTAATTTATAATATACATAAACATATATTTGATTGTCATTTTTATTTGTTTAAAGTGTGTGAATCTAAACAAGATGATGCCATAACTATCCTAATTACTATATGTATTCGCAGTTTAATGAGCATTGTGAAAGAATAGCAATTATGCAATTGATATCAATTCAACACATAATGTAATCGTCACATGATTTCTCAAGATGCACTGAAAAGCGTTAATAAAAGGTTTTAAGAGTGTGCGTGTTGTCCGTATTTAGTTTGTTTTCGTATTTTTGATTGATCATTATGTAATACTGTTATTGTTATATCTATTTTCGGAATTTTAATGGCATAAACTACATTTGTATTATTATATAATTAAGAAATAATTCATGCCGGCCATACTTTATTGTTATTCAAATATGGGTAGGCATTATATTCATGATGGCCGGCATTAATTATTTCGATTACCGTAATTTTAAAATTCGAGGCGGTCAAGGTGATGCGCTGGTAGTGGCTATTCCATCAATCTCCTACGGAATTTTAAAAATGGTAAAATTAGGAATTAAGAGATTGAAAGCGGAATTGTGGTTGAAACTATGGCTTAAAATACCGAAAAGAATTTTATTGACAAGGTTCAATAAATGAATATAAATTTTATTATAGGATTAAACGCATTTTTTCCGGAGTTTATTTATGTATAACCTGGACCAATTCACTCACAAACAAATAAAAGTCTGAAGACTTTTATGGAAGTTTGTGAGTGACTTGGTCCAGGTTATACATCAATAAACTCCGAAAAAAATGCGTTTAATCCTTATAATTCTGTAACTAAGTTTTTTTTTTCATTTGTTTTGAAAATTTATCTTTGGGGATCCCCAGTACGCACACATACATTCCATTGATGTGTGTCGGCCATGAATAACAAAATGCACTAACCTTGTTTTCCTACATTGATAACTAGACGGTGATGTAATTAAGTTACTGATATTTTCCAATTTGATGGCATTTTGCATTTAGCTACTCAAACAAGTAAAATGCTCACAAATTCGTAAAATGAATCAGTAACCAGCTTGTGTCAATAAGCGTCCCTTGTAAACAACGTCACAGGATGACGATATATTACAAAAGTTAAAGTCGATAGATGGTTGTCTTAAGTAATTCTTTCCGGATTTTTTTTTATGTTAACAATACAAGCTTTTCTTTCATTGGCATTTATTTTTTTTATTTCATATCTAACAATAAACATTGTTTCTTTTATCTTTTTTTATTATCGGGAATCCAAGCCGCCATTTTGTTTACATTACGTAAAAAGTAGTCCGGTGAACATCGTCTCTCGAAAAATAAACTGACAAAAACCCCACCTCCATAAGCGCTTATAAATACCCGATCAGAGTATAGGATTTCTAATTATGTAAATCATATAGGAATTATTTAATTTTAACTTCATTTATTTCAACAATTTTTAGATAAACAATAATAGAAAATCGCTAACCATGAAGAATCTTCTGAAAATAGTCAGTGTTTATGTAGGTGCTTTTGTTTTAACTCAGCGCGCATGTGTGGCCTATATTTGATTGGTATTCAAATATGCCTTTATTTGTATACCGAATACGGGACGTCATATTAGAATACGGCATAAATATCTAACTTAGTGCAAAGGATGCGTTTCTGGAATAACCTTCATCTGGTATGCTCACAATCAAAGCATAATTTAACGCCATCTGAAATAGGTGCAAATAATTCCTCAGGAAATGATTCGCTTCAATATTAAAAAAACAAATCGACCTCTACCAGCAGACTTTGATAGTTAGTGTCAATATAAAATCATAGATGTTCGAGATTATTGTTGGATGAATATTAACGATTTCATTCAGGTCACATATATGACTATACAAAATGTATATACTTAAAGATATATATAATTAATCTCAATATTTATCGTTTTATAATACATTGCTACACACAACACTAGTCAGATTAAAATATACTATTTTCTAAATACTGCTGGGTTTTATATTTCAAACTCAACAGTTACAAATATACATTGACATACAGTCAGAAACAATTCTACCAATATCAACCAAAACCAGAGTAACCGTCTCTAACATATACACGATCAACCGATTAAGTATATTTATCGCTATATATAAGTACACTTGTCGAATTGTACAAATATAGACTGTTCTACAGTCATAAACAGTCATAAACTATTCCAGCAATATCAACCAAAACGATCAACCGATTAACTAACATTTCTAAATACTGTTAAGTTTTATATTTCGAACTCAACAGTTACAAATACAGACTGATCTACATTCAGAAACAATTCTACCAATATCAACCAAAAAAGAGCAATCGTCTCTCTAACATATATGCGATTAACCGATTAAATATATGTATCACTATATAAGTACACTGATCGAATTCCTTTCTTATCGATTATACTATTCTTATATACAGTTTGACTAATTCTTATACAGTTTTGTCCAATGTAATCAATTTATTTAACCAGATAAGTATTCCAATCAAAGAGATAATTATACAGACTTAGAAACTTGACATATTATACAGACGGCTCTTTTTACAGACAATAATTAACAAAATCGAATAAACAGTTTAATTGTCTACAAGTTGTAATTTACTAAACAGAAACAACTAATTTTGGAGCAATTTCTTTTCTCAATACTGCTCTTTATTTTTATTTTACTTTTTTTTTTAATTAATAACATAATGATTTAGTTTGTACCCAATTATCTTAGACGCCAATGGATGCAAGCAAATGTAAGGTTTCTTGTTATGCAATTTATATATTACAAAAAGCTATTAAGATATCGATTAAAGTACATTTTTCTTTCATTTGAAAAAAATATGAATAAATTTATCTAATTTTAAAACCACCTGTTAAGTCAATCTATCAGTGTGATAACCCCAAGATATTTGTATGGTCAGATATTGATTGATGTGAATATGGTCATATTTAATATTCAATAGAGGGTTGCTGCTAACAACGAAGCTACTGAACCAAAGGTTCCTCTTTGCTAAGTTGAAGTCATCACTTCGAAAGTTTTACGCTCACCACCATGACTTGGTTGACCGTTATGGAATATCTGTGTCACAAATGACCACGGATATGTTCCACCTGTCGTAAACACTTCCCAGTCCTTTCCTCATTCCTGACTTATCACCGGGTTTGTAACTAGATTAACACGACGGGTATCACTAGTGGAGCAGTGGAGCAGGCACTACTTACCCTTCCGGAGCATTTGAGTTCACCCCCGGTTTTTAGTGAGCTTCGTGTTACTCGATCTTTAGATTTATGTGTATATTTTGTAGATCGTTGTTTGTCCCTTTGTACTTTTTCTTTTGGCCATTGTGTTGTCTGTTCTTCTTCGATATACGGATTCTGATTTCCCCTTTAGTATTTTCAAACTCTTCTTTTAAGTTTGTTTCTTGTTTTCAAACAAATTGCTTAGATAAAAAAATAATTTAATAGAAATTCATAAATGTCCACCATAATAAACCTAAGCATAATATATCTCTCATTTATGGTAAAAGTTCCAAAGTTTACAGTGCTTAATAAAACTGTGATGCTTGGTATGAAGCAATTGTTGAAGATCTTGCTGGCAACTTGATTTTTGACAAAGATGACATCTTCCATTTGATATATTCCATTTTCGAATTCTACTTTCAGCATAAACTTTATTATGGACACATTTTCATTGGAATTCGTTAATTCTATTACTAATGTCTAGCCTTATAAGAGTAGTCTAAATTTCTTATCCGTGAAAGTGTTATTTATAAACATTACTCCCTTGACATTTTGGTAATTATTTTTTATTCAACATTTTGTAATGTTTTAAAACTTGTATGCAAGGCTGCAATGATTTTAACAGTAGGTCTTTTTACAGATTGATTTCAGGTCTGTGTTTAGATTCGATATTTATATCAATATTTTCATTTCCTAAGGAATTTAAGGAGTCTTTTAGAACATAGCAAATTTCAGTCAAAGAAATTGATGTCAGATTCCATCCCATATATCTTGAATGATCTAACCATTACTGTTTGAATATGAAGGAAATATGTTCCCAAATATATAACATTTAAGATATCTGTTCTGGTTTCCATCTGTTTAATGCATTGTGAGAATATTTTTTTTATAATGTAGCGCCCTTGCCATTTAAAAAGCCTTATAGTGAATGTATGCATGGCAATACGTAGGCAATATGTGGTATTTAGCGGGAACTCCTACAATAATTCTACATTAAACCGACATTAGAAATACAATAATATGAGTTTGCAACCCATTAGAACAATTTTCGAGAAGTGGTCTAGTAGATACAAGGGGCTGGATTGTAAAGTGGCTCATGTTTAACATTGCTGAAAAGGATTCGCCCCAGGTACTAATATCCAGTGTTAAGGCTTCAGACGCCTTCCTATGTCCGTGGGTTTCACCAGTCAGTTTGATATATGCGTCTATCATTTCTCATTAATGCTTAATATCGATATAGTCACGATTTAGATGTAGATTTGTTGAATGTGACTATGAACACCAAAGCCCAAACCCAACCCTCTATTGCATGAACATGAACATGAACAACGCATGTTAAAAAAAGGCTATGGAACAGTTAAATTTATTATTCATATTCCTATAGAAATTGTCCAAGCGTTATTTCATTTAAGACTTATATGTTGTATCTGACATACTTAAGCACATATGATATATACTAAAAGGGTAAACAAATTATATATGTAGAAGAGGCAGATGCCTCCTATTCTGTATCAAAAAAGCAACCAAACAGTTTAATTTGTTAAAAAAAAGTAGCGTTATGTGAAATCGTGATTATCGTAGTAAAGAGTGTTCGCTTTGAAAATGATAGACTCTTTGTCATAGGCCATATATTGTCAACGTTTAGTTTGGCAATCGAGATTTCGAATTAAGACATCAATCAAATTTATCAAGTGAATAAACCACAATTTTGTTTTAGATGTAGCATAGTTATATTTAATGGTGCATAATTGAACCATGTATCGACTATGGTAATCATTTTATCTCACAAAATGCAGCATCATATATCATGATATATTTTGTATTCAGTGGTTCGAGGTAATAGTTTGTTTAATTTGTTGATATTGGAGGTATTGTTGACAGTTACAGTTAAAATTTCTTTTCATAAATATTTGCATTTCAATAACACACTCATTACGACACAGGATTTCCCTCATTTCCTGGTATAGAAAAATTATAAAATAACAAAAACCGTATGGAATATAATAACAAATAAAGTATTTACTGATGTCAGCGAAAACGCTAAAAACTTTGTATTTTGCATCACAACTTTTGTCAGCTTAAGGGGGCACAGGTGAGTAGCCCCAGACCTTGCTTTTTATTTACTCTCTCCTTGTTAACAGGTCACAAAATATGGTTCTGACTAGATACAGAAAATACAAAACCATATGTGTCTTACAAACAAAATAGTTTAAGCGAACTAATATATAATTATTACTATTTTATTATATATAAAGCGAGATAACCACTATTGGATTGATACACATTTGACGTAACTGTATTAACAAGATATGTTTCCGAAACTAAGATTGGTAAGTGCCGATGTGTCATCAATGATATACATATATGTATATATATATCACTTGTTGGCTATTTTATTTTTCAAGCTTCTTTTTGTAAATATGAGGATATATCACGGAAAAAAGTACATCGTAAATTTTCTTTTAAGAGTATAAGCAGGATAAAAATATTCCACACGTGGATGAAATCGTGCATGATATGAGCAAATCTTCAATTGTAATTATTTTGACCAACGCAATCATATTTCACGATAATGATAGTAGAATGAGTTTTTGGGTCGGATAGACTATATATGTTTCCCATTTCTAAGGCTCATTCGATCGTTCAACTAGTTACTGTTTGTACGATTCCGGCACTACTACTAAACACACACACGCACAACAAACACTGAGATGTACAGACTCCAACAAAATCAGAGTTCAACATTAGATATACTTCGTAAATATTTTATCCTTTCAGATTGAATTATACTGTTCTTCATGCGATCGATTAGCCAAAATAAACCAGATTAGACATTACACGCGATGTTGGTGACACTTGACGTTACACACAATTAACGTTGAAAAGAACGTTTCGCGTTTTCTTTTTCATTATTTGTGTTTGCATAACTTGTGCTTGGTTGGAGTGGGCTGGGTGTGCTTTCGTTTGTTTGTTTGTTTGTGTTTTTTTTTTGTTTTTTTTTGTTTTTTTTTCGCTTTTTGTTGTTGTTGTTGTTTATTTATCTGTTTGTTTTCAATTTAATAGAAATCTTCCCTTTGAAAAATATAGCGCGGCGTTATTTTGTCGTCGATAAGAAAAAACGTTTACTGGACAAATGGTTGACCTTCTACAATTTTACGTAGAAATCGTAATTTGTATCCGAAATCAAGTTTGTTAAGTTCATTC
This sequence comes from Bathymodiolus brooksi, assembly GCA_963680875.1. Taxonomy (NCBI): domain Eukaryota; kingdom Metazoa; phylum Mollusca; class Bivalvia; order Mytilida; family Modiolidae; genus Bathymodiolus; species Bathymodiolus brooksi. The sequence continues at coordinate 104,580,595 of OY804576.1, forward strand.
TCTTCCACTGAAAATGCACATTTTTGCTATTTGGATTTAGCACGAAAATTATGAGCGAAAAATATAGTTCCAAATGTGTAAAGTTTTATACTTCGTGATTTTGTGACGTTAAGTTGCAACTGGACATTTTTGTTGACCTTAGTCCTTTAGAAATATGTTTTAACTTTCTTTAAAACAATCATTTTTGAAAAGATTTCTTCGTCTTTTAAGATAATCACATTTGATATCTATAATTTTTTGGTGAAAATTTAGTAAAACATAGCTGAAATAAAGCTTGGTTTTTGGCATGCAGAAGTTTTTCCTTCAGCGTTACATTCTTTTCTTTCCATGAACTTACCGATTTTTTCCTTGAAGCATTCCTTTAATCAGAAATAGTTAATGACGTCATAAAGTACACTGACTCTGCTTCCGGTACCACAACAAATTGGTCCGAAAAACCTTTTTTTATGTATTTACTGAGAAAAAATGTAAAAAGCATACGGATATTTTGTAACGCGTTACATGAGAAAAATATGCGCTAACGGCGTTTTCTTCCAATAAATTCGTTTATAAAAGCAAAAAATAAGCCATATATAATATAATAAAACAATTATTCGTATAATTACCTATACAAGCATATATCGGAAATCAAAATCTATCAAATTAAAAAAAATCTACATTCGCTTTACTTATTTCATGTTCTATTTAGTCAAAGTATCACCAATAGCGCGCGTAACGTCCTTATAAGTGTTATATAATTTACATTCCTACGATCAGTCGAAAAACGGACAATCCAAATGGATCAACATAGTTATGCAGAGAATTACAGAATGCATGAAACTAAGCTATACGTTTGTGGTTCTTGTGACTTTTGATTTGTAGCAATACATATTGTTTAATAATCCTAGTTACACTAATATGTGATATGGGGAGCAGAGATAAGGAAATTAACGAAATGACAATTTAATACTTTGGAAACCGGGATTATAAACCCTTTCACACAAATCTTATATCAGGACGCACGCTTGTTTGCCAATATATATCTTCTAAGTATCAATATGCTTCATGATATTATTACAAAAAAGTGTATTAGTTCCCTTATAATAAAATTGTAAAGTGTATATATTATATGGTAATGTAAAATTAAAGGCTTGATGTAAGACGAATGGGAAGATAAAGAAACGGCTAAATATAAAATGTTTCATTTTTCATCTATACAAAGACCTTGAATTTCCTACTGCAAAACCTATTCCTTTCTTTTAGATCCTTTATTTAAAGGTGACATACGAAATAAAACTATTTATCCTGCAATCAGTACATTTGCTGTACAAATATGCCATACGAATAAATTTTTGCTTTATTCGTACTAGACGAATAAACTTTTCGTACTATACGAATAAACTTTTCAGCCTACGAATAAACTTTCCTGGTACCCTGTAGCTATGTACAGCGGAGGGCGCAGACAAGTATGAAACTGGTACTAATGTAACGCGGACCACGAAGAAGACACCCTTGACAACATTTATGAAAGGCGAGGAATGACGCTTGTTTCTGTCCTTTTTGTTTAAATCTGACAAGTTTTCCGACTTTTTTGACATTGCAGGATAAACACAATATACGTACATTGTCGTTAAATATAAAATTCATTTGTACTCGCTGCGAAACAGGCCTGAAAAGCTCGCCTAAGGCTCGCTATTCTGCCTGTTTCTAACATCTTGAATTAAGGTATTGAAAAATAATATTTAGTGTATGGACAAAAGTAAATGACACGAACATTGCTTTTTTCTTTCTTTTTTGTTTTTTTGCAAATTACAATGGAATATTGTGAAGATGTTAATATCTGATTACTTTACATATAATATTGACAATCTATTTTAGTACCAAAAACGGAAATTAGAAAGCTACTGATTGGAATGACTTTAAATTACAAAGTTGTCTTGCTTGGATTTGTTGCGTAACATTGATTACAGTTTTATCAGAGAATGGAACTATACGGTAAGTTAAACGTGATGATTAGGAAAAAAGATACTTGATTAGCAGTTGTCAAATACAATAAAAATCCAGTTTATACCGGATTAAAATCAATGTGCTAAATATGTAGGAACTATCACATGGCGATTGTGAATGTCTTGGATTGTTGAACAATCTTGATTAGAAATGAGATGTAATTAAATGGCGCGCTTTTATTTCAATAGCATTTGGTAGAAATGAAAACAAGATATGCATGCACAGATTGCGCGAAAATAGCATTAGCTACATAGTAGAAATTAAAGCAGAATAACTGCACAGATAGGAGAGTATAATGCATTATTAAGAGGTAAAATTACTCAGAACTATACAATTTATAGAAATAGTTTGAAGATAGCAAATGGGTAATCAGAATCCGTAAATCGAAGCACAGACAATGCAAAGCCCAAAAGACAATGGACAGAACAAAACCAAAAAATCTACAAAACACTACAAAGAAAATTAAAGATCGAGCAACACTCCACTGAAAACCGGGGATGAACTCAGGTGCTCCGTAAGGGTAAGCAGTTCTTGCTCCACTAGTGACACCCGTCCTGTTTCTCTAGCTAAAAAGATGGTGATAAGTCATGAGGGCAACCGATGATCATAACTTGTAAGTGTCAGTGAACTTCGCGGTGAGAACTATCACAAAACAAGTACATAATGGTGAAGAAATTAATAATAACAGATTAAACAAGGAGCCAGAACGGCTTAGCTATAATAAATTAAGATATAGCATTCGAATTAATGTAACATGAACCCAAAATATATATCAACCAAGACTGATTATAAACATTATATATCTTATACAATAAACGTAAGAGAATACCGAAGGGGCAATCATAAAGGGATAATACAGAGAAACTAGCACCATAGGGTATGCCAGACGAAGAAAAAAAAATAAACACAATATGTGTTGGACATCACTATACATAAACAAACATAAATAACGTAAATAAGACATGAGTCCTTCTACAAACAACTGGAGGTAAAGAAGAACCGAATATAGATTTTATGCGGAAATTGTAGCGGACATCACAACACGAAACGCAGAGTGTAAAGACACGCATTGTAGCTTAGATTGATATTAAGAAAATATAATTACATATATTTAATACAGAATATATCTGAATAATGTATTAAATGGAAACAACTATTGTCTTCAATTAGTGCATTAAGACAAGCAATGTATATTCTCTTTAATAACTTAATTTATTACATATTTAGTTCAAATAAAGGCATTTTTGTATGACCAATATGACCGGAAGTAAACTGTCCATATTTTCACACCCCGGGAAATAGCCGGTTATTGGATTACTACAGGATCATTTCCATATCGAGGCCCATATATGCCCGGGCAAATATGGGCCTCGACTTCGTCTCAGGCCAATATGGGTGTCTCTTTTCTAGATGTCGGAAGTATGTAATAAATAGTTTAATACATGGGCATTTCCATATTTGCTTGGTTATCATCCCTCGACCCATATTGGCCCGACACGCAGTCTCGGGATGATAACCAGGCCAATATGGAAATGCCCATGTATTAATCTGTAAATATCCTTTGTTCGATAGCATTATGTAGATCAATAATACAAATAACGATGAAACACAACTCACCTTACCCTTACCATTGTCTTATAAGCATATCTTACCTCAACCATCACTATTGTCTTATAACCATACACAAAGTACATACCTCACACTGACCGTTGCCTTATAACACACATCAACTTACATCATCGCTGTCTAATAATAATGCTCAAGTTACCGTACGTATAGGTAACCATATCCGATTCTGGCTATTCTGTTTATGCCCCCCCCCCCCTCCATATTGTAAAATTACTTGACTTTCCAATCGTTTGAATTTGAGCGTGCTAGAGGAAGGTTATTCCAGACACGGTTCGTCCTCACTGTATTAGATATCTACGTTTGTATCATAGACGACGCGGTCTGAGAAGACATTAGAAGATAAATGTCTTGACGGAATTCCAATGATACTTATTCTATCGTGATCAGTAATAAAAGGTTTCTTATCATTCTAATATTTTAAAATAACAATAGGCTGCACGTTGAAGACAAAGGCAAAAACCTATCATTAGGGTCTATAATAGATATTTCCAAATATGTATTGTTGCATTCAGACAAAATGTCACCAATAATATCAAAGGAAACAACGAATTAAGCTATAATTAGAAAGAGCAATTGTTGGTTGTATATACTCTACGTTGTGATAAGGAGGATGAAAGTCATTTTTCAAATACACAAAAGTCATGACTGCCACTTTGCATCCGATATCTTGACAGAAGCTATTTGCTTTAACGACCAACAATATTAGTATTACATAACTGCGTCGGTTATCTGTCTTTTGGGAAACTTTATCCATTTGAAAGTTCCTTTCTTTTGATAAATGTGATCACACACTGTATCTAAAATCTTAGGCTAATGAACGGAAACACAGAGGTGAATATCATTAGTGTACCATCATGTTCTTATATTAATTCGCATTAGCCCTGAATGCTGAAATCTAAATTGTCAAAGTCCAAGGAGCCGAATATAGTTTCACAATTCTGACGTTTTAATATCATATAGATGTAGAAAAGGACGTCTAACTATATATAGCTACCATCACTATAACGCACGATGTATTGTTACGATCTAAATATGGTTATGATGTTTAATGCCACTTTCATCTATATTTCAGTTATATTGTGGAGGTCAGTTACATTGGTGGAGGAAACCGAAGTACCCGGAACAAATCTACCGACCTGCCGCAAGTCACTGACAAATTTTATCACATAGTGTTGTATCGAGAACACCTCGCCATGAGCGGGATTTGAACTCACAACTTTATTGGAGATAGGTACTGATTGCATATACGATCACGACCCCTAAATCAACATGTAATGTTCGTCATAATGAAATGAACGACCATTAAGTAATTTCAATGACTCCATCCGACATTGTAGATAAGGATTTCTCGACGAGTCCTATGCTTTGAACATTTGAATCCCACCCTATCGAACCGCTTAGAGTAAAGCCAACTATCATGTGATCACTGTCACGGCAGTCCCGTGCGTTTATGTGATAAAAAATTAGATACCACAGAGTACCAGTTTGCATTAATGAACATATTCCCCTTTGAAGAATTGAATCCTCAACACAGATTGATGCATTATAAGTTAATTAATTTCAAAAATAATGTCAAAACTGAAATCACTCTCTACGTCTTCAATTTCTCAAGAAACAAATCACTACATGAAATATTTTACTTCCTATTAAAATCACAAAACATAATGAAATCTAATTAGAACTAGTAGGAAAGTCGAAAAGGTAAAGGGGATATTCAATATCGAATTGTTCTTTTCCAAAAAAGTACAATTCATATAATATTAAGTGAAATCCCACACCCCTTGCATTTGTAATGTTAAAATTTTTTCTTTTAGCTGTGTTATAATTGAAAAGTGAATGGGGTTTATGTCACATAAAAGGGAGGATATTTAACTACAAGCCATTGAGGATGTTGGGGCCCCTGTTCGGAACTACTCAAATTTTATCATTAGAAAATTAGTTGTCATTATCAAAGAAAACTTCAGGAAATAGTCATGTTTTAATTAAAGATATAGAATTGGATTCCATTAGCTTTGTACTGGATCCTGTTAAAAGTACAAATGACCGTATGGAACACGGAAGTAATTTACCTGGAGATAATGCGGTCAACGAACCCTTAGTTGTACAAACAGACTCAATTACTTTACATGATAATGAACATATAGATAATATATTATGTCCGGTATTTGCCGTCAAGTGTCATTATTAGTACATGTCTAAAAGAACCAAAAAAGGAGATTCCTTTTATTTATCTGTCAATTTACAGTTTTCGTATTTGCACAATGCTTGGTCCACATGTAATAGAGGGAAGGGAGATACAAATAAATCCATTATTTGATGATTGACTGTTGTTTTATGTCATGTGAGCATTATTGCAGCTGTCATGACGAGAGATTACAATGAAAAATTCATATATAGGGTAAAATGTGGTACTGATATGGGCATAGACACGAAATTTAGATTGTGACCATAAAAGTATGCTATATTGCTAATATTTTTGACAACATATTCACTTATCATTGTGGTCGTGTTTTTACTATTTTCAACATTCCAATGTGTACCTTCCTACTAATATGTTCTGTATTTGTATGAAGCTAACCTCCTTCAAGGGCTGCTAAATTATCAGGGGAAAAACTAGACGCATCTTTTCATATTACCTTCCACCAGATAGATTATGTTCTTTCATTAAGCAACTCACGGTGTAATAACTTTATAGATTGCATTCATCCTGGTCAACTTGGGGGAGAGCTGTACATTTGATTTGTCCATCGCAAATAGCAGAGGAACATTTTGGAGTGTTTTTCACCCATAGCAGAGAAACTAGGATGATTTTTCATACAATAGATTCATTGGGCATATTCACTCACGAATAACAAAAATAATATCACATAAAGCTATTTTAATGGAGCAAGGAAACTGTTACGTAGATGTTTTAGGAAATCAGGGGATACTTTGGATACATTATGTCCAGTCCACGAAAGAATGATCAACGAATGGAGAAGACATATTGTGATATGATCATAAAGTAATTTTGATAGTCAAAAAATAAAGGTAATAACAAAATTACCGAACTCCGAACAATCTTACAAAGGGAAAGTCAAAACTCATAATTATATAAACAGACAAAATCAGTCAACAACCGGAAAACTGTGAAAACCGTAATGACCCTGACTTGGTACAGGCATTTCTAAAGAAAATTAAATTTCCATGTAGTTGAATATTGTAGCTATATATATATATATATATATATATATATTTATACGTCTGAAAATTAAACCAAACAGTGTTAGAATTAGATTTTAGAGCTGTCAAATTTTTGTTCTTCCCTCGACGGGATTTGAACCCACACCATTGATACACTGCAGCACCATTCGCTTAGCCTTACGTCCAGCGCCCTAGACCACCCCACCACATCCACTCCCTTTAAAAGGAGCTTCAATCATCGTAGTGTTACCTTTTCTCGTAAGGTAAATCTAGGGATAGACGTAAGACATGTGTATAAGCGTGTGTAGATGGTACATATATACTTAATATTATAATTTGACAGCAATCTAACTCAGCAATTTTTAATATATTGTATAGGATAATGAAGAATTCATTATACAGTCACAGGAAATAAAGTATGTTATACAAACGTCTAGAAGCAAGTGACAACCATACAATACATCTGTCCCACTGGATCTCAAAGTTACTAAGGATACTAGGTTAATACTAAATATTATATACGTCTGAAAATTAAACCAAACAGTGTTAGAATTAGATTTAGAGCTGTCAAATTTTTTGTTCTTCCCTCGACGGGATTTGAACCCACACCATTGATACACTGCAGCACCAATCGCTTAGCCTTATGTCCAGCGCCCTAGACCACTCGGCCACATCCGCTCCATAAAAATGGAGCTTCAATAATCGAAGTGTTACCTTGTCTCGTAAGGAAAATCTAGAGATAGACATAAGATATGTGTCTAAGCGTGTGTAGATGGTACATATATACTTAATATTATAATTTGACAGCAATCTAACTCAGCAATTTTTAATATATTGTATAGGATAATGCAGAAATCATTATACAGTCACAGGAAATAAAGTATATTATACAAACATCTAAGCAAGTGACAACCATACAATATATCTGTCCCACTGGATCTTAAAGTTACTTGTGATAGTAGGTTAATACTAAATATTATATACGTCTGAAAATTAAACCAAACAGTGTTAGAATTAGATTTGTGAGCGTGTATATATATATATATATCATGACATTCATATTAAATGATAGAAAAGAAACTAAACAAAATAAAACAAAGCAAAAACTGTTGCTTCCTTACACTCGATTCCGGTCTTTCATTCAGAAGAATCATTATTGTTTATAGCCTTTAACCAAGACAAATTCTGGGTATACATTTTTTGCAAATGTTTGTGTGCAGTTATATCAGATTTTATGCAACTTCAATAACTATAATTGATATCCAACATTTCTTTAGAATGACCCAAATCAGCTCAGGGACAAGTGATGTAGAATACAACAATGTTAATTTAGTGGTTGTCGCTCCGAAGACTACCGTACATGTATTTCTTGTTGTAAAGAAGTGCATAGCGCATTAATTGTTTGATGAGTGATTCAACTTCAGGGTGTATTTAAATGTATTTTTGCGCGTATTTTAGTTGTGAGAAAAATCAGTAACTAGTTCGACGGGTTAATTAAAGATAAAACTAATGATCAATTAGTTGTTTATATAAATATATATTTGTTTGTCATAAGCATTTTAATAATTGCAATTTTAGTTTATATTTTGTAGCTTGGTAAAATGGAATAGAACTGTGTACATGCGAATATATGAACTTTTGTTTATTTATGATGCATAGATATATATACAGTCAAACCTGTATTAAGAGGTCATGACTTTTAGGACAAAGAACAAGTGGCCTTATAAGACAGGTGACCTCTTAAAAGAGGTTCAATTCATATGAATTGTTCTATAACAGGACAAGAAAAGGGTGACCTTTTAATACAAGTGACTGCTTAATAGAGTTGACCGCATGGGCAGGTTTGACTGTATATGAACTGGTTACCGGTAATAAAACTCAATCCATATAAACGTCTCTCAAGTGTCTGTTGTTTCTCTGAAGACAAGAACATATTTATGTTTGGATGAACAAATTGAAGCGGAACAGAATTAGATTTATTTCCGCATTCTCTACAGAAAATGACATCATAATTTTGTTTGAGTGGCGTTATCTATTCTCTACGTTTTATTACTAGAGAAATCAGTTAATACATCTCTAGTCTCTTTGAATTATTTTGACCATACAAATAAGGGATTAAGGGATGCCTTAAACTCTTCAGATTGTATTAGTTTACGTGATATGCGACAAACCAGTCCCGATTCAAGTCAGACGAAGACAGGGTATTGTTATCAATCTAGTGATATGATTTAAAACATAATGAAATTACTTCTTTTGATACCGTCACCAATTATTTGTCAACGTCAATTTACCTGAAATGTGGACAATATGTAATTGACAAACAGATCAATATTGTTTTTTTAATAATATTCGAAAATTTCTAGGTACAGTAAAAGCAACAGAAATGTGACATCAATTTGATTAAACTTAATGTATAACATAGAAACAATATATATAAAATATTAAAATATTTAATTTTAGAGGTATAAAGTGTGATACCGTAATATATTTCATTCCATTCTTTGGTCAAAGTTCGCAATACATTTCATAATTCAAACTAGCTTCTACCATAATTCATAAGAAGTATGCACTGAAGACCGCGGTCTATTTCAACAAACATAAATTAACTGTGCAGTAGAACCACAGACTATTACGTCCATCAATTTCTTAAATATTAATATACCAAGAAGAGCTTGAAGATACCAAATTAGTATTTCTTAGTTGTGTAGAGCTAAAACAAAACACGTTTTGGGGCCAGTACCTTAATATATGAGTCACTGTCAGTCCATAAAAACATAATAAAATTTTGTGCGCGTGTGTGTGTGTTATGCGAATTCTGTGAGAGTTTTTTTTTTTAAATATATTCTATAAACAGGGCTGTTAGTTATTCTGTTGTTATAAATACAATAATGGACAGTAAATGTTCCACACGATATAAACAACCAGTAAATTTCAATTTATAATATAGAAAAACTTTATGCATAATGTTATTATTTGATGTCCACAGTATGACATAAAATATTCTAGACAATCAAACATTTCTCATTGCACACATACATAGATAACTCTCTAGGGTCTAACACTTAACATTAGAGTATCCTACATACATAGATAACTCTCTAGGGTCTAACACTTAACATTAGAGTATCCTACATACATAAATGACTATCTAGGGCCTAACACTTAACATTACAGTATCCTACATACATAGATAACTCTCTAGGGTCTAACGCTTAACATTAGAGTATCCTACATACATAGATAACTCTCTAGGATCTAACACTTAACATTACAGTATCCTACATACATAGATTACTCTCTAGGGTCTACCACTTAACATTACAGTATCCTACATACATAGATTACTCTCTAGGGTCTAACGCTTAACATTACAATATCCTACATACATAGATAACTCTAGGGTCTAACACTTAACATTAGAGTATCCTACATATATAGATAACTCTCTAGGGTCTAACACTTCACATTAGAGTATCCTACATACATAGATAACCCTCTAGGGTCTAACGCTTAACATTACAGTATCCTACATACATAGCTAACTCTCTAGGGTCTAACACTTAACATTAGAGTATCCTACATACATAGCTAACTCTCTAGGGTCTAACGCTTAACATTACAGTATCCTACATACATAAATGACTCTCTAGGGTCTAACGCTTAACATTACAGTATCCTACATACATAGCTAACTCTCTAGGGTCTAACACTTAACATTACAGTATCCTACATACATAGATAACTCTCTAGGGTCTAACGCTTAACATTACAGTATCCTACATACATAGATAACTCTCTAGGGTCTAACACTTAACATTAGAGTATCCTACATACATAGCTAACTCTCTATGGTCTAACGCTTAACATTACAGTATCCTACATACATAGCTAACTCTCTAGGGTCTAACACTCAACATTACAGTATCCTACATACATAGCTAACTCTCTAGGGTCTAACACTTAACATTACAGTATCCTACATACATAGATAACTCTCTAGGGTCTAACGCTTAACATTACAGTATCCTACATACATAGATAACTCTCTAGGGTCTAACACTTAACATTACAGTATCCTACATACATAGCTAACTCTCTAGGGTCTAACACTTAACATTAGAGTATCCTACATACATAGCTAACTCTCTATGGTCTAACGCTTAACATTACAGTATCCTACATACATAGCTAACTCTCTAGGGTCTAACACTTAACATTACAGTATCCTACATACATAGATAACTCTCTAGGGTCTAACGCTTAACATTACAGTATCCTACATACATAGATAACTCTCTAGGGTCTAACACTTAACATTACAGTATCCTACATACATAGCTAACTCTCTAGGGTCTAACACTTAACATTACAGTATCCTACATACATAGATAACTCTCTAGGGTCTAACGCTTAACATTACAGTATCCTACATACATAGATAACTCTCTAGGGTCTAACACTTAACATTAGAGTATCCTACATACATAGCTAACTCTCTATGGTCTAACGCTTAACATTACAGTATCCTACATACATAGCTAACTCTCTAGGGTCTAACACTCAACATTACAGTATCCTACATACATAGCTAACTCTCTAGGGTCTAACACTTAACATTACAGTATCCTACATACATAGATAACTCTCTAGGGTCTAACGCTTAACATTACAGTATCCTACATACATAGATAACTCTCTAGGGTCTAACACTTAACATTACAGTATCCTACATACATAGCTAACTCTCTAGGGTCTAACACTTAACATTAGAGTATCCTACATACATAGCTAACTCTCTATGGTCTAACGCTTAACATTACAGTATCCTACATACATAGCTAACTCTCTAGGGTCTAACACTTAACATTACAGTATCCTACATACATAGATAACTCTCTAGGGTCTAACGCTTAACATTACAGTATCCTACATACATAGATAACTCTCTAGGGTCTAACACTTAACATTACAGTATCCTACATACATAGCTAACTCTCTAGGGTCTAACACTTAACATTACAGTATCCTACATACATAGATAACTCTCTAGGGTCTAACGCTTAACATTACAGTATCCTACATACATAGCTAACTCTCTAGGGTCTAACATTTAACATTAGAGTATCCTACATACATAGCTAACTCTCTAGGGTCTAACACTTAACATTACAGTATCCTACATACATAGATAACTCTCTAGGGTCTAACACTTAACATTATAGTATCCTACATACATAGATAACTCTCTAGGGTCTAACACTTAACATTACAGTATCATACATGCATAGATAACTCTCTAGGGTCTAACACTTAACATTACAGTATCCTACATACATAGATAACTCTCTAGGGTCTAACACTTAACATTACAGTATCCTACATACATAGATAACTCTCTAGGGTCTAACACTTAACATTATAGTATCCTACATACATAGATAACTCTCTAGGGTCTAACACTTAACATTACAGTATCCTACATACATAGATAACTCTCTAGGGTCTAACGCTTAACATTAGAGTATCCTACATACATAGATAACTCTCTAGGGTCTAACGCGTAACATTACAGTATCATACATACATAGATAACTCTCTAGGGTCTAACACTTAACATTAGAGTATCATACATACATAGATAACTCTCTAGGGTCTAACACTTAACATTGCAGTATCCTACATACATAGATAACTCTCTAGGGTCTAACACTTAACATTAGAGTATCATACATACATAGATAACTCTCTAGGGTCTAACACTTAACATTACAGTATCCTACATACATAGATAACTCTCTAGGATCTAACACTTAACATTACAGTATCCTACATACATAGCTAACTCTCTAGGGTCTAACACTTAACATTACAGTATCCTACATACATAGATAACTCTCTAGGGTCTAACACTTAACATTACAGTATCCTACATACATAGATAACTCTCTAGGGTCTAACACTTAACATTAGAGTATCCTACATACATAGCTAACTCTCTAGGGTCTAACGCTTAACATTACAGTATCCTACATACATAGATTACTCTCTAGGGTCTACCACTTAACATTACAGTATCCTACATACATAGATTACTCTCTAGGGTCTAACGCTTAACATTACAATATCCTACATACATAGATAACTCTAGGGTCTAACACTTAACATTAGAGTATCCTACATATATAGATAACTCTCTAGGGTCTAACACTTCACATTAGAGTATCCTACATACATAGATAACCCTCTAGGGTCTAACGCTTAACATTACAGTATCCTACATACATAGCTAACTCTCTAGGGTCTAACACTTAACATTAGAGTATCCTACATACATAGCTAACTCTCTAGGGTCTAACGCTTAACATTACAGTATCCTACATACATAAATGACTCTCTAGGGTCTAACGCTTAACATTACAGTATCCTACATACATAGCTAACTCTCTAGGGTCTAACACTTAACATTAGAGTATCATACATACATACATAACTCTCTAGGGTCTAACACTTAACATTACAGTATCCTACATACATAGCTAACTCTCTAGGGTCTAACACTTAACATTACAGTATCATACATACATAGATAACTCTCTAGGGTCTAACACTTAACATTACAGTATCCTACATACATAGATAACTCTCTAGGGTCTAACGCTTAACATTACAGTATCCTACATACATAGCTAACTCTCTAGGGTCTAACACTTAACATTAGAGTATCCTACATACATAGCTAACTCTCTAGGGTCTAACGCTTAACATTACAGTATCCTACATACATAGCTAACTCTCTAGGGTATAACACTTAACATTAGAGTATCCTACATACATAGATAACTCTCTAGGGTCTAACACTTAACATTACAGTATCCTACATACATAGATAACTCTCTAGGGTCTAACACTTAACATTATAGTATCCTACATACATAGATAACTCTCTAGGGTCTAACACTTAACATTACAGTATCATACATGCATAGATAACTCTCTAGGGTCTAACACTTAACATTACAGTATCATACATACATAGATAACTCTCTAGGGTCTAACACTTAACATTACAGTATTCTACATACATAGATGACTCTCTAGGGTCTAACACTTAACATTACAGTATCCTACATACATAGATAACTCTCTAGGGTCTAACACTTAACATTACAGTATCCTACATACATAGATAACTCTCTAGGGTCTAACACTTAACATTACAGTATCCTACATACATAGATAACTCTCTAGGGTCTAACACTTAACATTGCAGTATCCTACATACATAGATAACTCTCTAGGGTCTAACACTTAACATTACAGTATCCTACATACATAGATAACTCTCTAGGGTCTAACACTTAACATTATAGTATCCTACATACATAGATAACTCTCTAGGGTCTAACACTTAACATTACAGTATCCTACATATATAGATAACTCTCTAGGGTCTAACACTTAACATTAGAGTATCCTACATACATAGATAACTCTCTAGGGTCTAACACTTAACATTAGAGTATCCTACATATATAGATAACTCTCTAGGGTCTAACACTTCACATTAGAGTATCCTACATACATAGATAACCCTCTAGGGTCTAACGCTTAACATTACAGTATCCTACATACATAGCTAACTCTCTAGGGTCTAACACTTAAAATTAGAGTATCCTACATACATAGCTAACTCTCTAGGGTCTAACGCTTAACATTACAGTATCCTACATACATAAATGACTCTCTAGGGTCTAACGCTTAACATTACAGTATCCTACATACATAGCTAACTCTCTAGGGTCTAACACTTAACATTACAGTATCCTACATACATAGATAACTCTCTAGGGTCTAACGCTTAACATTACAGTATCCTACATACATAGATAACTCTCTAGGGTCTAACACTTAACATTAGAGTATCCTACATACATAGCTAACTCTCTATGGTCTAACGCTTAACATTACAGTATCCTACATACATAGCTAACTCTCTAGGGTCTAACACTCAACATTACAGTATCCTACATACATAGCTAACTCTCTAGGGTCTAACACTTAACATTACAGTATCCTACATACATAGATAACTCTCTAGGGTCTAACGCTTAACATTACAGTATCCTACATACATAGATAACTCTCTAGGGTCTAACACTTAACATTACAGTATCCTACATACATAGCTAACTCTCTAGGGTCTAACACTTAACATTAGAGTATCCTACATACATAGCTAACTCTCTATGGTCTAACGCTTAACATTACAGTATCCTACATACATAGCTAACTCTCTAGGGTCTAACACTTAACATTACAGTATCCTACATACATAGATAACTCTCTAGGGTCTAACGCTTAACATTACAGTATCCTACATACATAGATAACTCTTTAGGGTCTAACACTTAACATTACAGTATCCTACATACATAGCTAACTCTCTAGGGTCTAACACTTAACATTACAGTATCCTACATACATAGATAACTCTCTAGGGTCTAACGCTTAACATTACAGTATCCTACATACATAGCTAACTCTCTAGGGTCTAACATTTAACATTAGAGTATCCTACATACATAGCTAACTCTCTAGGGTCTAACACTTAACATTACAGTATCCTACATACATAGATAACTCTCTAGGGTCTAACACTTAACATTATAGTATCCTACATACATAGATAACTCTCTAGGGTCTAACACTTAACATTACAGTATCATACATGCATAGATAACTCTCTAGGGTCTAACACTTAACATTACAGTATCCTACATACATAGATAACTCTCTAGGGTCTAACACTTAACATTACAGTATCCTACATACATAGATAACTCTCTAGGGTCTAACACTTAACATTATAGTATCCTACATACATAGATAACTCTCTAGGGTCTAACACTTAACATTACAGTATCCTACATACATAGATATCTCTCTAGGGTCTAACGCTTAACATTAGAGTATCCTACATACATAGATAACTCTCTAGGGTCTAACGCGTAACATTACAGTATCATACATACATAGATAACTCTCTAGGGTCTAACACTTAACATTAGAGTATCATACATACATAGATAACTCTCTAGGGTCTAACACTTAACATTGCTGTATCCTACATACATAGATAACTCTCTAGGGTCTAACACTTAACATTAGAGTATCATACATACATAGATAACTCTCTAGGGTCTAACACTTAACATTACAGTATCCTACATACATAGATAACTCTCTAGGATCTAACACTTAACATTACAGTATCCTACATACATAGCTAACTCTCTAGGGTCTAACACTTAACATTACAGTATCCTACATACATAGATAACTCTCTAGGGTCTAACACTTAACATTACAGTATCCTACATACATAGATAACTCTCTAGGGTCTAACACTTAACATTAGAGTATCCTACATACATAGCTAACTCTCTAGGGTCTAACGCTTAACATTACAGTATCCTACATACATAGATTACTCTCTAGGGTCTACCACTTAACATTACAGTATCCTACATACATAGATTACTCTCTAGGGTCTAACGCTTAACATTACAATATCCTACATACATAGATAACTCTAGGGTCTAACACTTAACATTAGAGTATCCTACATATATAATTAACTCTCTAGGGTCTAACACTTCACATTAGAGTATCCTACATACATAGATAACCCTCTAGGGTCTAACGCTTAACATTACAGTATCCTACATACATAGCTAACTCTCTAGGGTCTAACACTTAACATTAGAGTATCCTACATACATAGCTAACTCTCTAGGGTCTAACGCTTAACATTACAGTATCCTACATACATAAATGACTCTCTAGGGTCTAACGCTTAACATTACAGTATCCTACATACATAGCTAACTCTCTAGGGTCTAACACTTAACATTAGAGTATCATACATACATAGATAACTCTCTAGGGTCTAACACTTAACATTACAGTATCCTACATACATAGCTAACTCTCTAGGGTCTAACACTTAACATTACAGTATCATACATACATAGATAACTCTCTAGGGTCTAACACTTAACATTACAGTATCCTACATACATAGATAACTCTCTAGGGTCTAACGCTTAACATTACAGTATCCTACATACATAGCTAACTCTCTAGGGTCTAACACTTAACATTAGAGTATCCTACATACATAGCTAACTCTCTAGGGTCTAACGCTTAACATTACAGTATCCTACATACATAGCTAACTCTCTAGGGTATAACACTTAACATTAGAGTATCCTACATACATAGATAACTCTCTAGGGTCTAACACTTAACATTACAGTATCCTACATACATAGATAACTCTCTAGGGTCTAACACTTAACATTATAGTATCCTACATACATAGATAACTCTCTAGGGTCTAACACTTAACATTACAGTATCATACATGCATAGATAACTCTCTAGGGTCTAACACTTAACATTACAGTATCATACATACATAGATAACTCTCTAGGGTCTAACACTTAACATTACAGTATTCTACATACATAGATGACTCTCTAGGGTCTAACACTTAACATTACAGTATCCTACATACATAGATAACTCTCTAGGGTCTAACACTTAACATTACAGTATCCTACATACATAGATAACTCTCTAGGGTCTAACACTTAACATTACAGTATCCTACATACATAGATAACTCTCTAGGGTCTAACACTTAACATTGCAGTATCCTACATACATAGATAACTCTCTAGGGTCTAACACTTAACATTACAGTATCCTACATACATAGATAACTCTCTAGGGTCTAACACTTAACATTATAGTATCCTACATACATAGATAACTCTCTAGGGTCTAACACTTAACATTACAGTATCCTACATATATAGATAACTCTCTAGGGTCTAACACTTAACATTAGAGTATCCTACATACATAGATAACTCTCTAGGGTCTAACACTTAACATTACAGTATCCTACATACATAGATAACTCTCTAGGGTCTAACACTTAACATTATAGTATCCTACATACATAGATAACTCTCTAGGGTCTAACACTTAACATTACAGTATCATACATGCATAGATAACTCTCTAGGGTCTAACACTTAACATTACAGTATCCTACATACATAGATAACTCTCTAGGGTCTAACACTTAACATTACAGTATCATACATACATAGATAACTCTCTAGGGTCTAACACTTAACATTACAGTATCCTACATACATAGATAACTCTCTAGGGTCTAACACTTAACATTAGAGTATCCTACATACATAGATAACTCTCTAGGGTCTAACGCTTAACATTAGAGTATCCTACATACATAGATAACTCTCTAGGGTCTAACGCGTAACATTACAGTATCCTACATACATATATAACTCTCTAGGATCTAACACTTAACATTACAGTATCCTACATACATAGCTAACTCTCTAGGGTCTAACACTTAACATTACAGTATCCTACATACATAGATAACTCTCTAGGGTCTAACACTTAACATCACAGTATCCTACATACATAGATAACTCTCTAGGGTCTAACACTTAACATTAGAGTATCCTACATACATAGCTAACTCTCTAGGGTCTAACGCTTAACATTACAGTATCCTACATACATAGATTACTCTCTAGGGTCTACCACTTAACATTACAGTATCCTACATACATAGATTACTCTCTAGGGTCTAACGCTTAACATTACAATATCCTACATACATAGATAACTCTCGGGTCTAACACTTAACATTAGAATATCCTACATATATAGATAACTCTCTAGGGTCTAACACTTCACATTAGAGTATCCTACATACATAGATAACCCTCTAGGGTCTAACGCTTAACATTACAGTATCCTACATACATAGCTAACTCTCTAGGGTCTAACACTTAACATTAGAGTATCCTACATACATAGCTAACTCTCTAGGGTCTAACGCTTAACATTACAGTATCCTACATACATAAATGACTCTCTAGGGTCTAACGCTTAACATTACAGTATCCTACATACATAGCTAACTCTCTAGGGTCTAACACTTAACATTAGAGTATCATACATACATAGATAACTCTCTAGGGTCTAACACTTAACATTACAGTATCCTACATACATAGCTAACTCTCTAGGGTCTAACACTTAACATTACAGTATCATACATACATAGATAACTCTCTAGGGTCTAACACTTAACATTACAGTATCCTACATACATAGATAACTCTCTAGGGTCTAACGCTTAACATTACAGTATCCTACATACATAGCTAACTCTCTAGGGTCTAACACTTAACATTAGAGTATCCTACATACATAGCTAACTCTCTAGGGTCTAACGCTTAACATTACAGTATCCTACATACATAGCTAACTCTCTAGGGTATAACACTTAACATTAGAGTATCCTACATACATAGATAACTCTCTAGGGTCTAACACTTAACATTACAGTATCCTACATACATAGATAACTCTCTAGGGTCTAACACTTAACATTATAGTATCCTACATACATAGATAACTCTCTAGGGTCTAACACCTAACATTACAGTATCATACATGCATAGATAACTCTCTAGGGTCTAACACTTAACATTACAGTATCATACATACATAGATAACTCTCTAGGGTCTAACACTTAACATTACAGTATCCTACATACATAGATGACTCTCTAGGGTCTAACACTTAACATTACAGTATCCTACATACATAGATAACTCTCTAGGGTCTAACACTTAACATTACAGTATCCTACATACATAGATAACTCTCTAGGGTCTAACACTTAACATTACAGTATCCTACATACATAGATAACTCTCTAGGGTCTAACACTTAACATTGCAGTATCCTACATACATAGATAACTCTCTAGGGTCTAACACTTAACATTACAGTATCCTACATACATAGATAACTCTCTAGGGTCTAACACTTAACATTATAGTATCCTACATACATAGATAACTCTCTAGGGTCTAACACTTAACATTACAGTATCCTACATACATAGATAACTCTCTAGGGTCTAACACTTAACATTACAGTATCCTACATACATAGATAACTCTCTAGGGTCTAACACTTAACATTATAGTATCCTACATACATAGATAACTCTCTAGGGTCTAACACTTAACATTACAGTATCATACATGCATAGATAACTCTCTAGGGTCTAACACTTAACATTACAGTATCCTACATACATAGATAACTCTCTAGGGTCTAACACTTAACATTACAGTATCATACATACATAGATAACTCTCTAGGGTCTAACACTTAACATTACAGTATCCTACATACATAGATAACTCTCTAGGGTCTAACACTTAACATTACAGTATCCTACATACATAAATAACTCTCTAGGGTCTAACGCTTAACATTAGAGTATCGTACATACATAGATAACTCTCTAGGGTCTAACGCGTAACATTACAGTATCATACATACATAGATAACTCTCTAGGGTCTAACACTTAACATTAGAGTATCATACATACATAGATAACTCTCTAGGGTCTAACACTTAACATTGCAGTATCCTACATACATAGATAACTCTCTAGGGTCTAACACTTAACATTAGAGTATCATACATACATAGATGACTCTCTAGGGTCTAACACTTAACATTACAGTATCCTACATACATAGATAACTCTCTAGGATCTAACACTTAACATTACAGTATCCTACATACATAGCTAACTCTCTAGGGTCTAACACTTAACATTACAGTATCCTACATACATAGATGACTCTCTAGGTGTCTAACACTTAACATTAGAGTATCATACATACATAGCTAACTCTCTAGGGTCTAACACTTAACATTACAGTATCCTACATACATAGATAACTCTCTAGGATCTAACACTTAACATTACAGTATCCTACATACATAGCTAACTCTCTAGGTTCTAACACTTAACATTACAGTATCCTACATACATAGATGACTCTCTAGGGTCTAACACTTAACATTAGAGTATCATACATACATAGATAACTCTCTAGGGTCTAACGCTTAACATTACAGTATCCTACATACATAGCTAACTCTCTAGGGTCTAACATTTAACATTAGAGTATCCTACATACATAGCTAACTCTCTAGGGTCTAACACTTAACATTACAGTATCCTACATACATAGATAACTCTCTAGGGTCTAACACTTAACATTATAGTATCCTACATACATAGATAACTCTCTAGGGTCTAACACTTAACATTACAGTATCATACATACATAGATAACTCTCTAGGGTCTAACACTTAACATTACAGTATCCTACATACATAGATAACTCTCTAGGGTCTAACACTTAACATTACAGTATCATACATACATAGATAACTCTCTAGGGTCTAACACTTAACATTATAGTATCCTACATACATAGATAACTCTCTAGGGTCTAACACTTAACATTACAGTATCCTACATACATAGATAACTCTCTAGGGTCTAACGCTTAACATTAGAGTATCCTACATACATAGATAACTCTCTAGGGTCTAGCGCGTAACATTACAGTATCATACATACATAGATAACTCTCTAGGGTCTAACACTTAACATTAGAGTATCATACATACAAAGATAACTCTCTAGGGTCTAACACTTAACATTGCAGTATCCTACATACATAGATAACTCTCTAGGGTCTAACACTTAACATTAGAGTATCATACATACATAGATAACTCTCTAGGGTCTAACACTTAACATTACAGTATCCTACATACATAGATAACTCTCTAGGATCTAACACTTAACATTACAGTATCCTACATACATAGCCAACTCTCTAGGGTCTAACACTTAACATTACAGTATCCTACATACATAGATAACTCTCTAGGGTCTAACACTTAACATTACAGTATCCTACATACATAGATAACTCTCTAGGGTCTAACGCTTAACATTAGAGTACCCTACATACATAGATAACTCTCTAGGGTCTAACGGGTAACATTACAGTATCATACATACATAGATAACTCTCTAGGGTCTAACACTTAACATTAGAGTATCATACATACAAAGATAACTCTCTAGGGTCTAACACTTAACATTGCAGTATCCTACATACATAGATAACTCTCTAGGGTCTAACACTTAACATTAGAGTATCATACATACATAGATAACTCTCTAGGGTCTAACACTTAACATTACAGTATCCTACATACATAGATAACTCTCTAGGATCTAACACTTAACATTACAGTATCCTACATACATAGCCAACTCTCTAGGGTCTAACACTTAACATTACAGTATCCTACATACATAGATAACTCTCTAGGGTCTAACACTTAACATTACAGTATCATACATACATAGATAACTCTCTAGGGTCTAACACTTAACATTACAGTATCCTACATACATAGATTACTCTCTAGGGTCTAACGCTTAACATTACAATATCCTACATACATAGATAACTCTAGGGTCTAACACTTAACATTAGAGTATCCTACATATATAGATAACTCTCTAGGGTCTAACACTTAACATTACAGTATCCTACATACATAGATAACTCTCTAGGGTCTAACACTTAACATTACAGTATCCTACATACATAGATAACTCTCTAGGGTCTAACACTTAACATTATAGTATCCTACATACATAGATAACTCTCTAGGGTCTAACACTTAACATTACAGTATCCTACATACATAGATAACTCTCTAGGGTCTAACGCTTAACATTAGAGTATCCTACATACATAGATAACTCTCTAGGGTCTAACGCGTAACATTACAGTATCATACATACATAGATAACTCTCTAGGGTCTAACACTTAACATTAGAGTATCATACATACAAAGATAACTCTCTAGGGTCTAACACTTAACATTGCAGTATCCTACATACATAGATAACTCTCTAGGGTCTAACACTTAACATTAGAGTATCATACATACATAGATAACTCTCTAGGGTCTAACACTTAACATTACAGTATCCTACATACATAGATAACTCTCTAGGATCTAACACTTAACATTACAGTATCCTACATACATAGCTAACTCTCTAGGGTCTAACACTTAACATTACAGTATCCTACATACATAGATAACTCTCTAGGGTCTAACACTTAACATTACAGTATCCTACATACATAGATAACTCTCTAGGGTCTAACACTTAACATTAGAGTATCCTACATACATAGCTAACTCTCTAGGGTCTAACGCTTAACATTACAGTATCCTACATACATAGATTACTCTCTAGGGTCTACCACTTAACATTACAGTATCCTACATACATAGATTACTCTCTAGGGTCTAACGCTTAACATTACAATATCCTACATACATAGATAACTCTAGGGTCTAACACTTAACATTAGAGTATCCTACATATATAGATAACTCTCTAGGGTCTAACACTTCACATTAGAGTATCCTACATACATAGATAACCCTCTAGGGTCTAACGCTTAACATTACAGTATCCTACATACATAGCTAACTCTCTAGGGTCTAACACTTAACATTAGAGTATCCTACATACATAGCTAACTCTCTAGGGTCTAACGCTTAACATTACAGTATCCTACATACATAAATGACTCTCTAGGGTCTAACGCTTAACATTACAGTATCCTACATACATAGCTAACTCTCTAGGGTCTAACACTTAACATTAGAGTATCATACATACATAGATAACTCTCTAGGGTCTAACACTTAACATTACAGTATCCTACATACATAGCTAACTCTCTAGGGTCTAACACTTAACATTACAGTATCATACATACATAGATAACTCTCTAGGGTCTAACACTTAACATTACAGTATCCTACATACATAGATAACTCTCTAGGTTCTAACGCTTAACATTACAGTATCCTACATACATAGCTAACTCTCTAGGGTCTAACACTTAACATTAGAGTATCCTACATACATAGTTAACTCTCTAGGGTCTAACGCTTAACATTACAGTATCCTACATACATAGATAACTCTCTAGGGTCTAACACTTAACATTATAGTATCCTACATACATAGATAACTCTCTAGGGTCTAACACTTAACATTACAGTATCATACATGCATAGATAACTCTCTAGGGTATAACACTTAACATTAGAGTATCCTACATACATAGATAACTCTCTAGGGTCTAACACTTAACATTACAGTATCCTACATACATAGATAACTCTCTAGGGTCTAACACTTAACATTATAGTATCCTACATACATAGATAACTCTCTAGGGTCTAACACTTAACATTACAGTATCATACATGCATAGATAACTCTCTAGGGTCTAACACTTAACATTACAGTATCATACATACATAGATAACTCTCTAGGGTCTAACACTTAACATTACAGTATCCTACATACATAGATGACTCTCTAGGGTCTAACACTTAACATTACAGTATCCTACATACATAGATAACTCTCTAGGGTCTAACACTTAACATTACAGTATCCTACATACATAGATAACTCTCTAGGGTCTAACACTTAACATTACAGTATCCTACATACATAGATAACTCTCTAGGGTCTAACACTTAACATTGCAGTATCCTACATACATAGATAACTCTCTAGGGTCTAACACTTAACATTACAGTATCCTACATACATAGATAACTCTCTAGGGTCTAACACTTAACATTATAGTATCCTACATACATAGATAACTCTCTAGGGTCTAACACTTAACATTACAGTATCCTACATATATAGATAACTCTCTAGGGTCTAACACTTAACATTATAGTATCCTACATACATAGATAACTCTCTAGGGTCTAACACTTAACATTACAGTATCATACATGCATAGATAACTCTCTAGGGTCTAACACTTAACATTACAGTATCCTACATACATAGATAACTCTCTAGGGTCTAACACTTAACATTACAGTATCATACATACATAGATAACTCTCTAGGGTCTAACACTTAACATTACAGTATCCTACATACATAGATAACTCTCTAGGGTCTAACACTTAACATTAGAGTATCCTACATACATAGATAACTCTCTAGCGTCTAACGCTTAACATTAGAGTATCCTACATACATAGATAACTCTCTAGGGTCTAACGCGTAACATTACAGTATCCTACATACATAGATAACTCTCTAGGATCTAACACTTAACATTACAGTATCCTACATACATAGCTAACTCTCTAGGGTCTAACACTTAACATTACAGTATCCTACATACATAGATAACTCTCTAGGGTCTAACACTTAACATCACAGTATCCTACATACATAGATAACTCTCTAGGGTCTAACACTTAACATTAGAGTATCCTACATACATAGCTAACTCTCTAGGGTCTAACGCTTAACATTACAGTATCCTACATACATAGATTACTCTCTAGGGTCTACCACTTAACATTACAGTATCCTACATACATAGATTACTCTCTAGGGTCTAACGCTTAACATTACAATATCCTACATACATAGATAACTCTAGGGTCTAACACTTAACATTAGAATATCCTACATATATAGATAACTCTCTAGGGTCTAACACTTCACATTAGAGTATCCTACATACATAGATAACCCTCTAGGGTCTAACGCTTAACATTACAGTATCCTACATACATAGCTAACTCTCTAGGGTCTAACACTTAACATTAGAGTATCCTACATACATAGCTAACTCTCTTGGGTTTAACGCTTAACATTACAGTATCCTACATACATAAATGACTCTCTAGGGTCTAACGCTTAACATTACAGTATCCTACATACATAGCTAACTCTCTAGGGTCTAACACTTAACATTAGAGTATCATACATACATAGATAACTCTCTAGGGTCTAACACTTAACATTACAGTATCCTACATACATAGCTAACTCTCTAGGGTCTAACACTTAACATTACAGTATCATACATACATAGATAACTCTCTAGGGTCTAACACTTAACATTACAGTATCCTACATACATAGATAACTCTCTAGGGTTTAACGCTTAACATTACAGTATCCTACATACATAGCTAACTCTCTAGGGTCTAACACTTAACATTAGAGTATCCTACATACATAGCTAACTCTCTAGGGTCTAACGCTTAACATTACAGTATCCTACATACATAGCTAACTCTCTAGGGTATAACACTTAACATTACAGTATCCTACATACATAGATAACTCTCTAGGGTCTAACACTTAACATTACAGTATCCTACATACATAGATAACTCTCTAGGGTCTAACACTTAACATTATAGTATCCTACATACATAGATAACTCTCTAGGGTCTAACACCTAACATTACAGTATCATACATGCATAGATAACTCTCTAGGGTCTAACACTTAACATTACAGTATCATACATACATAGATAACTCTCTAGGGTCTAACACTTAACATTACAGTATCCTACATACATAGATGACTCTCTAGGGTCTAACACTTAACATTACAGTATCCTACATACATAGATAACTCTCTAGGGTCTAACACTTAACATTACAGTATCCTACATACATAGATAACTCTCTAGGGTCTAACACTTAACATTACAGTATCCTACATACATAGATAACTCTCTAGGGTCTAACACTTAACATTGCAGTATCCTACATACATAGATAACTCTCTAGGGTCTAACACTTAACATTACAGTATCCTACATACATAGATAACTCTCTAGGGTCTAACACTTAACATTATAGTATCCTACATACATAGATAACTCTCTAGGGTCTAACACTTAACATTACAGTATCCTACATACATAGATAACTCTCTAGGGTCTAACACTTACCATTACAGTATCCTACATACATAGATAACTCTCTAGGGTCTAACACTTAACATTATAGTATCCTACATACATAGATAACTCTCTAGGGTCTAACACTTAACATTACAGTATCATACATGCATAGATAACTCTCTAGGGTCTAACACTTAACATTACAGTATCCTACATACATAGATAACTCTCTAGGGTCTAACACTTAACATTACAGTATCATACATACATAGATAACTCTCTAGGGTCTAACACTTAACATTACAGTATCCTACATACATAGATAACTCTCTAGGGTCTAACACTTAACATTGGAGTATCCTACATACATAGATAACTCTCTAGGGTCTAACGCTTAACATTAGAGTATCCTACATACATAGATAACTCTCTAGGGTCTAACGCGTAACATTACAGTATCATACATACATAGATAACTCTCTAGGGTCTAACACTTAACATTAGAGTATCATACATACATAGATAACTCTCTAGGGTCTAACACTTAACATTGCAGTATCCTACATACATAGATAACTCTCTAGGGTCTAACACTTAACATTAGAGTATCATACATACATAGATAACTCTCTAGGGTCTAACACTTAACATTACAGTATCCTACATACATAGATAACTCTCTAGGATCTAACACTTAACATTACAGTATCCTACATACATAGCTAACTCTCTAGGGTCTAACACTTAACATTACAGTATCCTACATACATAGATGACTCTCTAGGGTCTAACACTTAACATTAGAGTATCATACATACATAGCTAACTCTCTAGGGTCTAACACTTAACATTACAGTATCCTACATACATAGATAACTCTCTAGGATCTAACACTTAACATTACAGTATCCTACATACATAGCTAACTCTCTAGGGTCTAACACTTAACATTACAGTATCCTACATACATAGATGACTCTCTAGGGTCTAACACTTAACATTAGAGTATCATACATACATAGATAACTCTCTAGGGTCTAACACTTAACATTACAGTATCCTACATACATAGATAACTCTCTAGGGTCTAACACTTAACATTACAGTATCCTACATACATAGCTAACTCTCTAGGGTCTAACACTTAACATTACAGTATCCTACATACATAGATAACTCTCTAGGATCTAACACTTAACATTACAGTATCCTACATACATAGCTAACTCTCTAGGGTCTAACACTTAACATTAGAGTATCCTACATACATAGCTAACTCTCTAGGGTCTAACGCTTAACATTAGAGTATCATACATACATAGCTAACTCTCTAGGGTCTAACACTTAACATTACAGTATCCTACATACATAGATAACTCTCTAGGAGCTAACACTTAACATTACAGTATCCTATATACATAGCTAACTCTCTAGGGTCTAACACTTAACATTACAGTATCCTACATACATAGATGACTCTCTAGGGTCTAACACTTAACATTAGAGTATCATACATACATAGATAACTCTCTAGGGTCTAACACTTAACATTACAGTATCCTACATACATAGATAACTCTCTAGGATCTAACACTTAACATTACAGTATCCTACATACATAGCTAACTCTCTAGGGTCTAACACTTAACATTACAGTATCCTACATACATAGATGACTATCTAGGGTCTAACGCTTAACATTAGAGTATCATACATACATAGATAACTCTCTAGGTTCTAACACTTAACAATACAGTATCCTACATACATAGATAACCCTCTAGGGTCTAACACTTAACATTAGAGTATCATACATACATAGATAACTCTCTAGGGTCTAACACTTAACATTACAGTATCCTACATACATAGATAACCCTCTAGGGTCTAACGCTTAACATTACGGTATCCTACATACATAGATGACTCTCTAGGGTCTAACACTTACCATTAGAGTATCATACATACATAGATAACTCTCTAGGGTCTAACACTTAACATTACAGTATCCTACATACATAGATAGCTCTCTAGGGTCTAACACTTAACATTATAGTATCCTACATACATAGATAACTCTCTAGGGTCTAACACTTAACATTGCAGTATCCTACATACATAGATAACTCTCTAGGGTCTAACCCTTAACATTAGAGTATTATACATACATAGATAACTCTCTAGGGTCTAACACTTAACATTACAGTATCCTACATACATAGATAACTCTCTAGGGTCTAACACTTAACATTACAGTATCCTACATACATAGATAACTCTCTAGGATCTAACACTTAACATTACAGTATCATACATACATAGATAACTCTCTAGGGTCTAACACTTAACATTACAGTATCCTACATACATAGATAACTCTCTAGGGTCTAACACTTACCATTAGAGTATCATACATACATAGATAACTCTCTAGGGTCTAACACTTAACATTAGAGTATCCTACATACATAGATAACTCTCTAGGGTCTAACACTTAACATTAGGGTATCCTACATACATAGATGACTCTCTAGGGTCTAACACTTAACATTAGAGTATCCTACATACATAGATGACTCTCTAGGGTCTAACACTTAACATTAGAGTATCCTACATACATAGATGACTCTCTAGGGTCTAACACTTAACATTACAGTATCCTACATACATAGATGACTCTCTAGGGTCTAACGCTTAACATTACAGTATCCTACATACATAGATAACTCTCTAGGGTCTAACACTTAACATTACAGTATCCTACATACATAGATGACTCTCTAGGGTATAACACTTAACATTAG
The DNA here is from genome assembly GCA_963680875.1 of Bathymodiolus brooksi. Classification (NCBI taxonomy): domain Eukaryota; kingdom Metazoa; phylum Mollusca; class Bivalvia; order Mytilida; family Modiolidae; genus Bathymodiolus; species Bathymodiolus brooksi. The sequence goes on from OY804576.1 coordinate 104,610,002, forward strand.
AGTATCCTACATACATAGATAACCCTCTAGGGTCTAACGCTTAACATTACAGTATCCTACATACATAGATGACTCTCTAGGGTCTACCACTTAACATTAGAGTATCCTACATACATAGATAACTCTCTAGGGTCTAACACTTAACATTGCAGTATCCTACATACATAAATGACTCTCTAGGGTCTAACACTTAACATTACAGTATCCTACATACATAGATAACTCTCTAGGGTCTAACACTTAACATTAGAGTATCCTACATACATAGATAACTCTCTAGGGTCTAACACTTAACATTAGAGTATCCTACATACATAGATGACCCTCTAGGGTCTACCACTTAACATTAGAGTATCCTACATACATAGATAACTCTCTAGGGTCTAACACTTAACATTACAGTATCCTACATACATAAATGACTCTCTAGGGTCTAACACTTAACATTACAGTATCCTACATACATAGATAACTCTCTAGGATCTAACACTTAACATTACAGTATCCTACATACATAGCTAACTCTCTAGGGTCTAACACTTAACATTACAGTATCCTACATACATAGATAACTCTCTAGGGTCTAACACTTAACATTACAGTATCCTACATACATAGATAACTCTCTAGGGTCTAACTCTTAACATTACAGTATCATACATACATAGATAACTCTCTAGGGTCTAACACTTAACATTACAGTATCCTACATACATAGATAACTCTCTAGGGTCTAACACTTAACATTACAGTATCATACATACATAGATAACTATATAGGGTCAAACACTTAACATTAGAGTATTCTATTATGACCAAATATCGTAAATGAAGCTCTTCAGTTAAGGTTGTATTAACTGTTCTAACTGGATTTTACATCGTTGCCATTATAAAAAACATCAACTCTAATTTTTCAAGAACATTAAATAGAAATAGAAATAGTTTTAGTGAGTTAATTAGCTTGACGTGATACAAATTAGCTTGCTGATTTCATTGACAAAAGCTTACTTGATGACACCTTCAGCATGCTGTTTATAGAAGCACCATTTTCAATTCATTAAAATATTTATTCAGTTAAGTAGAAAGGAGTAGATGTAATTAAGTGATTATGACAAGATATCAGACAAAAAACTGAAATGTCATTCTAACTGTGTTTTTTGTTGTTCCTGTCAATTGCTGTGAAAGTTGTCAATCATTCTGTGGATTGTTTATTTTCTATTAATATCAAATATTTCGCTTTGCACATGTGTAAATCAAATCATCAGCCTGCACGTCCATAATACTGTCTTTTGTTACCTACATGTAAATGCATAGTATTAAAATTATAGGTATCTCATTCAGGTATGCTCAACGACAAAAGATTAGGATTCGAAGTAACCCAAAGGGTATAAACACGATAGCCAAATTCGTCAATGGAAATGTCACATATGCCTGAGGGAGGAGAACCTTGATTTTATTCTTAATTCTATTATTTTTTATGAGCCGTAAAATTCAATAAACTTGTTCTCTTCATGTACATAGTTGATATAGTACCCCCTAGTCGTGTAATCATAATCAATTAGCCGAATTGTCTTATTGTTTACACAACGTAGGTTAACGTTGCATGAAATGGGATAAAACAAAGAAAATTGATCGTATCTCATTTTGAGTACTACAGATAATTAAGATAATGAATGTTGATTGTTTTTATCTTTATAATACAAATAATTACCTTGAAAGTAATAGTGTTCATAAAAACGTACATATCTAATATAGTTAATACGACGCATGTCTGAAATAACCTTCATCGCATACGCTTATAGTCAAAAGATTAGATAGCCAAATCAATTAAAAGTCTTTAAGATCAAGTAAACCAAATGGCTTAAAGACGTAACTTTTTAAGTATGACAATTTAGAAATCTAATTTTATGTGTTTGATGTTGTGTTTATATATTCACGTATGAGTCCTCATCCATGTCATTGTGCTTATGCTTACCCTTATCAGCTGTTGTTTATTAGTAACTCCCAGCCCACTTTACTATAAATAATGACATTTTAATGCGCATGTCTCCCGATCAGACTGATCGGATGTTACGTCTTATTTTAAACAAAATATCAAAAATCGGTTATGGTTATGTATGATATGATTCCGTCGACATATTCATCGGTGGTTACGGATATGCATAATTACATGACCATGTCACAATAAAAACATAGATATCTAATGTAGTGCTCATGTCTCTGGAATAACCTTCCAAAGGTACGCTCAAAATCGAAAGATTGGAAAGCTAAATAATTTACAGTTTTGGGACCAATAAACCAAAAGGGCATAAACAGTAGAAGTAAAATCGTCTATGGTCACCTATTCATGAGGGAGGCGAACCAAGTTAGGCTTAATGTATATAGGATAGGACTAAAACAAAACTGATTGCTGAATATAATATTATCGTATTCCATATCAAATGAAGCATAGTATCCTTTATTCAAAGAGACACTGTATTATTATTCAAATAAATCATCGTGTTCCAAATCGACACCGTGTTCCTATATGATACGACATAGTACTGTAAAATTTAAATCATATGGCTTAGTAGTAAATTACTAAAGCATTTTAGGAATGAAACACTTTAGGAGAAACTAATATGTTCCAATGAAGAAAATATTGACTAAGTTATTGTCAAATTTAGTATATTTTCAAATATATTGTAGTTAACGATATGTCAATAGTAGTTTGAAATATCTGTTAAATAAAGTAAAATACATGTACAAAGTAAAATTATTATCATTCTCATGGGGCTCAGTAGTCAGTGTTTCTGCACTAATATGGTTTATTAGATATATCTATTACAGAAATGTCCAGTTCCTAAGTAATGTAATTATTACTAAAAGTAAGGTTCTGCCACCCTCTCCCCCCGCACCCCTCCCTCCTTCTCGGGACAGAAGTCATATCACCCAATTGTGGCTGTCCTGTTTAGTTGGTTTAGTTGATTTCCATAGACTTTTAAATTATTTGTTTCTCCAATCTTTTGATAATAAACGTACCTGATGACGTTATTCCTTAAACGCGTCTTGCACACTAAGTTCGATATCTACGTCTTTATTACTAAACTGGTTTTTTTCAAAGTTGACGACTTTCCATTTCCCCCACAAGGGAGATAATTCGTCTGTAAATCATCAACAATGGACGTCTCGCCTGCTCAGGAGATACCGGAAGAAAAATGCAGAATTACACGGTGCATTGATTAGGACTTTGCCAACATATTAAGATGATAAAATCCGATGTCATAGTATTAGCCTGTCATATTAAAATACACGTGTAAGTGATGGTCAGATTGTTAATGGTGTTTGTGGGGGTGCAATAGTCATAGGCATAAAGGGAACGAGAAATTTTGAGCTCTCGGCTCTGGGGTGTTGCTTTACTTTCCAGAAAATGGATTGTTGGAAAATAAATATTTGTTGCTACTGAGGAAAATATAATAAAACATTTGTGGCCCTTATCTGAGGTAGACATTCAGATTTGTCAACCATTGGTATTTTGTTAATTTCTCTCAGGTTGACCAATCGGAATGCCTACTTCAGACGAGGGCCATAATTGTGTATTAATTGTATTTTAATAGACATAAGTGAGAGTTGTTGAAAATTATATCATGGAAATCTAGTAATGGGAAACAATTATGTCTGAAGAACTTGGAAACACTGATTCCGCTAGTGTTAAACGTTGATATTTGTGAAATTGATGTTCATTGTCCATCGTAATGACCCGAATGACAATTATCAGGAAAATCACAGCCTAGGAGATACTTTCTATTAAAGGATGCATCGGGTTTGAAAATGTTGCCTTTGTGAGTATCCTATAAGTTTTAATTATATTAAGTTAACGTACAATGTCATAGTTATCCTGTTACTTCCTTACAACGAGTTGCGATTGTCTCCTGGTTTAGTGATACAATTCAGTCTACACGTAGTGTTGATGATATAATATGTTGCATCTTGTAGAGGAGGCCCGGGTCACGTCGTGTGTAGATACAAATGCTAAGTAAAACGCAGCAACAAAGTAGTTTGTATATGTGTATGTACATCACATTGTGATGTCCGTCCAGTGGCATTTAATGATTATACAAATACTTAAAACAAAGAGTAAAACTGGCATGTACAGAATGTAACATAAGAAACAATATTTTACTCTGCGCTATGATCATAGCTTTACACGCTAGTCGTGGCGACATAAATGTAAAAGAACACACGAAATAATCACAAATGCAACATTAAGCTGAATATGCAGTGTCGTCCTTGTTAACCCAATGTACTGTCATCCTGCTAATTTGATAAAGTTGCTGTAAAGTGTCTATCTTTATTGTCTTAGTAATATTTCAGATATATCAAAACACTTGTATTTAAATAATTATTTGTTTGTTTTGCTGATCATTTCTTCCTGTCTGATTCACATAATATTTGTAAACTTAGTTTTCCAGAATACGCATTTCATAAATCAGTGCCATGTAAGAAAAATGTATTTGAAATAAAGAAAAATAGAACACCTGAGAAAACTGATGTAATTACTAGCGTAGCATTGTACTTTATAGATTTTCTTGAGCGATTTGTTTGCACAAAGAACGGCATTTGCACCGTTTTTTTAAATACAGAAATATTCGCAATTGAAACATGTCAGTATCTCTTAGCACTGTCTGGTTAAATGATAAATAATGTGATTTCAAATCTAGTACATAAATGTGGTTTACTAACGCTTTAATTCTCTCGACACTGATTTGTATCCTTGGTCTATTAGTCAGTTTACATAATGGATTCTATTTACTTTGTCTACGTGTGATCCTACGTGTGATCTGTTATAAATCAATGTAAAATTAAAACGTAGATATCTAATTTAGTGCGCACGACGTAAAAAGAATACAAATAATGTGAAGAAGATAAAGATAAACTAATTTCTAAATTTCAAAACAGTTGTGCTGCTATTTGTAGCCTGTCATCTTATAAGATTTAATATCCTGCACAAAAAAACGAAGAAACAGCACGAACAACATTTAATTTAGCTCTCTCAATCAGATGAAAGGACAACAATATTCTGATCATTGAAGTTATTTTAAAATGCAATACGTCATACATTCATCTTTAAAGAAACACACTTGACATAAAGGAGATTACACTCAGCTCATTGTTTAATCAAGGGAGATATGGGATAGAAATGATTTCCGAGTGGTGTCCAATTCGAGAAGCTTTGACATTTTGCATACCATTTTTTTTTCTCCATAAAATCCTTAATTTTCAACAATACTCCCCAAAATTATATTATAGTAGCATTAACATTATATAATTTAGTATTGGAAGAAAAAATAATGCGATTCAATAAACCTAGACAAAATTGTTAAGTTACAAACCGAATATGAAAGAACATTTAATGTCTCATGCTCTTGACATTACACGTCGGACGTCACAACATAAAACATAACGAAACTTTATATATTAATTTCGCTATGTAGTAGTTTAACGGAACGGTGACGCTGCTAACACAAATATTGCACAGTAATGCAATGTTCACTTACCTAAGGTAGGGACAAACATGTTAATAAATAAACAATCCTCTGTTTGAAATACCACAGATGGCGCTCGCTGTTTCAAGCGTTCTATATATAGCTCTGGATATTGTTCTATTAAGCTCCTCTCGTGTATATGCCTCTGTGGACATACACCGGCATTAGTAATATTTGACGGATATCGGGCCCCTGTCCATATTTTAGCTCGCAGGGGAGATAAGAATCTACGCTCGTTACCATTAATTGATGAAAACTGCAATTGTTTGAAAATTTGAATTGGTCGTAATTGTTTGCTTCGAAATGTAATCAGCATCCCTATGACATCTCCAAGATGAGTTTTGAATCGTCTTGGATCTATGCTTTTAAAACCGTCCGAGGAGAACAACGAACTACAAGACACTATAGAAAATAATACGATTACAATCATCCATTCATTTCTTGCTATGTATTCCATGACGGATATAATTATGTCAATATATATAATATCCAAAAATCTTAATGTCGTTTTCACAATAACACTTGAAATTGATGTCTGATGGATTATAATAATGACCAAAATATCTGATGTATGAGAAGTGCATAAATCACCGTTCATCAGTTAAGTGTACACTTTATTAGAATAAGACACCACCATTGTTTGATTTAAGCCGAACGCTGTCATCTTTGTTTTGGTTTTTACGCATTAATAATATATCTCGTGGCAAAACATATTGCAATGTTTTTCAGGAAATGTCAAATCCCTCAAAAAACAGCAAATACTATCAGACATAAATGGAATCATTGTTGAAATTACCCTTCTTATGGATTGCCTTGGTATCGGCATACTTTAAGATCGATTTTTCTACTTAATAAGAGAGATGTGCCTTCTATTGAAAGAAGAAAACAAATTCCTTATTTACTTCAATTTTGTGTTTTCAGTTATTACTAATTTACTTCTGCAGACATGAAATACAGGCCCGGTTTAACACATAATCGTGATCAACTCAAAATCGTGTTTTAAGTTGAAATCAATTACCCAACATCTGAATGATCTCATGGGAGCCAGTTAGTTCTACTGGTAGGCCAATTGTTACATCTCTATTATATTATTATAAATACATCTTATATGTTGTTTTAATTTCCTGAGTAATTTTTATTGCATTTTTGTTTTATGAGATCGTTGAAAGCTGACATGGATTGTGCTTGATTGAAATTGATACGATGACAGAAGATAATGTGAATGTTTTCTTTGAAAGAAACATGTAATTTACAACCTCCGCCCACAGACAAAAATTACAGAAACAAAGTTTTATTTATGATGGTACTAAAGCATTTACCATTATTTTTCTATGCAATCAGCAAATACCGGTAATTCATATGCTATCGTTGATTGTTTTACGAGAAGGGATTTATCATAATATAATTAATATGGGTACTGTTCATTAAATATACACGAGAGTGAAAATGATACACATGCAATCACTCCGCTAAATTCTTTGAAACAAATTGTAAACTTCAAGAATAAAAACGATTCTCAGCGGAATTATCTTTTTTACATGTTTACTTGTCAAAATGTTTATATTTAATATTTAGATTATATTAACAATTGTTATTGTTTGTTTTCTTTTTCTCACATGTAATCAACTGTATTGTTCACCAACGCACCACTCTAAACGACAAGACCGGATGTTTTATAGCATTGGCACACTGGTCATTGCTTTATTTCTTATTAAGGAAAAGGTTTGTAGCTTTCCTAGCCCAATAGTTAGTGCTTCGGAACTGACATGGTGGCATAATAGATATATTTATTACTGGCATTAACAGTGACTAAATAATGTAATTATTAATAAAACTGAGGTTCTCCTCCTCCTCCATCAGGCATAGATGACCGTAGTCAATTTTGGCTATCATGTTTAGGCCCTTTGGTTTTATTGCTCCCAAATTTTTATTTTTGGGCTTTCCAATCTTTCGATTTTGAGCGTAAATGATGAAGGTTATTCGTCGTGCGTACTAAGTATGATATCTACGTTTTATTAGCATTGAAGAACACCAAATCCAAGCTACCTGATAGTTCGAAAACACCATGATGTTCTAATCTACAGTACATTTGACCTTAACAATATACTTTATTCAGTGGGGTATGCTATATGGCGTTCTTGAAGTCGCTGCCGTTACAGCCCGATTAAGATATTATATTAGCCAGTTTTGGCTATTCTGGTAAGGTATTTTGGTACTGCTGCTCCAAAGTTTTAAAAATTATTTTGGCTTGTAAATCGTTTGAACGTACTACATTAGATATCTACGTTGTTATTACTATCATTGGGTCGGTTCGATACCTCAATTATCCCCCGAGCTATCATTATCCATAATTAGATATATCTTTTATGGAATTGTACAGATCCTAAATAATGTAATTATTATTAAAACTAAAGCTCTCCTCCGTCGGGCATAGGTGATCGTGGCATATTTTAGCTATTTTTTCAGGCCCTTTGGCATTCCTGCAACTGAAACCTTTTCATTATTTGGATTTCCAATCTTTCGACTTTGAACGTACCCGATGAAGATTATTCCAGAGGCGCATCGTAAATCAGATATTTACGTTTTTATTTTTAATATTGCTTGGTTGAATCTTGACAAGTTTTAAATACCTGTCTTAAACAATAGTCCCGGGTGTAATGGAAAGATATACGACATGTTTAAGCAATACAAGCAATAGAGCTAATTTACAGGCTGTCAAGATCACCATACTAATTTATTATCTTAATACTATTATGTTGATTGATAGTTATTTTACGCCAGATGAACAGTATGTCAACCACTTCCCTTAACGAAAGCCATTGGGCATGTACATACATTTGTAAACATGTACAATGAGAGGATTACAGTCTGTTCAAATGAGAGATGGCGAACAGAACATATTTACCTTCCAAATGACTATCATAATAGGCAATTGCTCATAGGAAAATGCTGAAATTGTTGTTTTACTTTCATGGAGTGTTGCATTCTCTTTTACCTTTAACCCTGTTGGGTCAGATGTGCATACCGCGATAACCAGCGGACGCCACTAGTAAAGGGGTTATGCCCCTGTAGAGGAGAAAGGAAACGAAATGTTCCTACTCCGGTGGCTAATGATACGTGACAGTCACATATGGCTTTGATGATTTAGTAATGGCAATTTTTATAATAAAAATGAAAATACAGGTCTTTGGGTGAAAGATCACCAAAAGGGTGAAATGGGAGACCATTTTCATAGCAAGAATAGTCAGTGAGATAATTGGAACTATTACATAAATGATGGATATGCATATCCATGTGGTCCATATTGATACAATTAGATGTATGGTTGGTGTCTATTTTCTATTACTTTGAAGTGACCAGGTAGTAATAAGGCTGACTAAAATGATGAAGTAGTTTTCTAAATGTCAAGAAATTAAATAGATTAATGAAGTATCATCGTAGCGAATGTGCTATATATCATCTCTATAAATGGCGTCTGTTTCATATAATTCGTCAATATTAGAAAATGAGCACAATAGCTAAGTTCCTTCTCGTGGTGGGATGATAAAGGAAGTTGGTTATTAGGTTTCGTTAGACAGCTTGAGATCAGACATAATTATGGTCTTCAGCTGCCTATCGTCTGGACAAAAGTGAATTAAAAACATTTTAGAATTGTTGTTCATGTAATCATCCTTAAAAATCATTAGATCCATTAATTGCTTCGTTTATTTCAAGTTAATTATCATATTTAATAATTCATACGAAACGCAAGCAAAAATATATTTGTAAATGCTTTCATAATTTTTCTACATTGCGATTGGATGAGAACACTTGAACTTGGATCATTTGCCTTCAGAATCGTAATATTTTGTAATTGGTTCAGACGTCATTGCAAAGCTAAAATACTCAAACAATCGCTCCCAAATCAATTCCCTAAATACATATCTTTAAATGACGAAATTACTCTACTGAGGACATGGCTAAGAATTGGACGAAGGTCGAAAATGCCTCTACTCTTTAGATAACCGAGGGATTATTTCTTTGAATTCGTATTGTGAGAGCGGTTAACTGATCGATCGTTGATCGCATCTATCTTATTGAGCTTGAAATAAAGGATAACACAGATACAACAAGGTCTGCTGCTTCATTTCTTGACATTCAACTCGCAATTGACCGTGTATACGAACAACATTTTACGACAAAGGAGATGATTTTAATTTTCCCATTGTCATTTATCTGTAGCAACATTCCAGCAGCACCTATATATGGAGTATATATCTCTCAGTTGATCCGATATAAAAGAGCTTGCGATTCCTATCATAATATCTCTGATAGAGGGTTGAGGCTAGCACAGAATCTACCGACTCAACGGTTCCTAGTGGTTAAGTTGAAGTCATTACTTCGACAGTCGCTACCATGAATTGGTTAACCGTTACAGAGTATGCTTGTCATAAATGACCACACATGTATTATGCATGTCGTTATCAGAATCCGGTCCTTTCCTTATTCATAACTTATATCACAGAGTTTGCAACAAGGGTAGCACGACGGATGCCACATATCGAGCAGGAGCTGCTTACCCTTCCAGAGCATCCGATTATGAAACCCATTGAAAGCAGCACCTATAGAAACTTTTACCAAATTAATGGAAGAAGAAAGTTTTGCAATTTAACTAAAATATCACCAATCTGTAACGTATAAGCATGGGACTATCAGTCTATGAAAACAACTGCCACTAGTGGAGCAGGAACTGCTTACTTTTCCGGAGCACCTGAGTTCACCCCCGGTTTTTAGTGGGGTTCGTGTTACTCGATCTTTAGTTGTATATGTATGTCTTGTAGATCGTTGTTTGTCCTTTTGTACTTTTTCTTTTGGCCATTGCGTTGTCTGTTCTTCTATATACGAATTCTGATTGCACCTTTGGTATCTTCAAACTCTTCTTGCAAAGTACTTTATGAACTACTAGTCTATCAAACATTTTGCAACTTAATTGAAGTACTGGCAATTTATATGTATAATCACAAAATGTCGAACGATCAATAGCATTCATTTTTGACAAGAACAACCAGTCTATATATATTGAAAATGTAATTACACCAGACAGTCTTTAAAGGCAGTGTATGTTATTATCATATTTTAATAAATAGGCTGTCAGATATAAAATATGTATGGCTGCCATTCTGTGTCTCTTTGGCCTTAAAGGGTGAAGCTAGGTAACCTATCAGAGAAAACTGTAGCTAGCATGAAACTCCGTGTCTGTTTGGCCTTACAGGGTGTAGTAAATAGCCTTGTTAGAGAAAAATGTACCCAGCATGCAGCACCGTGCCTGTTTGGCCTCAAAAAGTGTAGTAAATAGCCTTGTCAGACGAAATGCATCTAGCATGACAGCTTGTGTTTGTATTGACCTTAAACGGCATAGTATATAACCTGTCAAAAATATAAAATGTATCTGGTGTCTTTTTGGCATTAAGTGGTGGAGCAAGATCTGATAATCATAGATTGTAACCATTATATATGTATATGGGCAATAAAGAAAAATGATACCATGTCGTGAGGTTAGAAACTCTTTTTGACATGGTGCTACTAATTCAACATCAATTATATGTATATAAGGCAGATTCCCGATCATTACTGTCAACCATAATTGTGGGGGTACGTGAATTTATTACATCATTAGTTGGTTTTCTTGATTCACTTGTTTTCGCATCAGGGTTATCTGTTTTCGTTTGACTTTATGCTAGTACTTGCACAGTATGTATAATTGAAATAAATAACATTATTGGTTTGAGTGTGTCAGCTTTGCTAGTTTAAGCAAATTTTACAAATGTTTATACATGTTGAAAAATTGAGCATGCTGGAAGTATTCATTGTGCATACATTCTCGTTACACTTGTTACATGGTTGTTGTAATATATTTCTGCACTATTGCCACTAGTTCCAGTGTCAGTTTATTCATTTTACATATTTCAATAAGAACTATCATCAATCCCGGATTTAGTTTGAAATTAGTTTTAATGTCGCACAAAGAAATCGTACATATTGTATACATGCATCTTTATTTAAATAAATAAATGTTAGAGAATACCGAAGGGGCAATAAAAAAAATGGACAATCCAGAGAAACTGGGAATATAGGGTACACAAGATGAAGAAAAACAAAACAAAGACAAACCCAATATACGCAAACAAACATAAATAACGTAAATAAGACATGGGCCCTGTTACAAACAACTAGAGGTAAAGACGAAGCGAATATTGTACTTTTATGAAAACCGCAACGGACAACACAACACGGAACTCAGAACGTAACCTACGGTAAAGACACATAATAGGAGTTGTTAATGTCAACTGTTATCCGAAGGCATACTCTGAGCATGACATTCAAAGATAACTGTGTTTGTATGTGAACTCATTATATATATAGAAATTGAAAAAAGTGAAACGCTGGCCAAGTTGTTCCCTGAACCACCCGTTGTAGCGTTCCGGTGACCTAAAAGCATTAAGGATACACTGGTCAGAGCTGCGGTATCTAGACCTTCATCGACGGTCGGCCAGTGTAAACCATGTGGTGACAAGCGTTGCAAGTGCTGTCTCCAATTGCAACACACACAAGTGTTCCATAGCAAGACGACAGGAAAGGAGTATAAGATATTTTGCAATGTCAATTGCAAAACACCTAATGTGGTTTACCTCCTTGACTGTCACGTCTGCGGGTCACAATACGTAGGAGAAAGTGTCCAACCATTCAACAAAAGAATGAATGGACACAGAAGTGACCTTACGAAAAAGACGCTCTTGCCCGTGAGTCAACACTTTGTGTCGCCGGGGCACTCATTGGAAGACTTTGGGAGATCCAAAATTTATATCATTGACCACAATCCAAGTTGGAAAGAAAATCAAAGACAGAAAAAAGAGAGTTTGTGGATCCGCGAGTTACAAACATTACACCCGGAAGGCATAAACAAAAAGGCCTAAATCTTTTGTTTTTTTAACTTTTTAACCAGTGTCTGGTCCTTAGCTAGTTGATAGACTTCATCATTACATTTTCTCATTATGTTCATATTGTTTATAAATTAGTGTGCAATATACTTGAATAATATAAAGTATAAAGTTCAAGATTATGATTTTTAGTAATTTACGTCCCGATAACTGATGGTCAGGTGACAATTTTTCAAATCAGATTACAGACGCTGATGAAGCTTGTCGGTAAAGAGAAATATCCGTCGATTTAATTATAATTATAGTCTTTTTGTAGACTTATAGTTATTTTTGTTACATTTTAACATCTTTTTTTGGTATCGTTGTGCTAACATTTTAGACGTTCATATATATATACGTCTGAAAATTAAACCAAACAGTGTTAGAATTAGATTTTAGAGCTGTCAAATTGTAGTTCTTCCCTCGACGGGATTTGAACCCACACCATTGATACACTGCAGCACCATTCGCTTAGCCTTACGTCCAGCGCCCTAGACCGCTCGCCCACATCCACTCATTATATATATATATATATATGGCACTGGTTATTGATGATTTTCCTTCATTCTGGTATTGTCAGGATGGTAGAATGGACACCGATAGTCATGCATCTGGTGATTTTTCCAGTTCTTCCAAATCATGTGTTTTTATTGCATATCGGAAGTTATCCTGCAATTTTATGATTTTGAGTACTAATAAAGGGATTAAATTTCAGTGTTATTTAGTCGTGGATGTACATAAAGTATTTTGGTACCTGATTCATGTAAAGCGACAGTGAGAAACTGTATTAGTAGAAGTGCGGTCGTGGTAGAGAACACCACTGTAAAGGATTAGAACGACGCTTGATTCTCCTCATTTTAGACGATTTGGCAGTTATTTTGGACTTTTTGACATTGTAAGAGAAACACAATACACATACATTGTCGGTAAATATAAAACTACTTCGAAACAGGCTAAAGACCTCACCAGATGCTCACTTTTCTCCCTGTTTTTAAAGATTGTACAAATCCATTTATATTTTCCGACTATGTACGTATATTGTCAATTTAAACAGTAATCATTTTTCAATATAATCAACAACAATACGAAAAACAAACTCGGCACCTTGTAACCACCATGCAACTTTTAAAAAGTCGACGACAACAGCCGATTAAAATGAGTCCATGCTATTAGCATTTTAACCGTTCTTCTTAACTATATCGTCAAAGGCCAAAATGTACATGAATGCTCATCATCATGAGATGTTTCGAAAGACTTTAGTTTTTTTAATATACTTCCCAAATAAACGAAAATCATGACAATTTATGTGGAAAGTAAGCAAGTTATTATAAAATATATACCCGACTTCATGTCAAACATATGCTAAAGTGATGTAATAAAAACGTAGAAATGAAATATTGTGCGCACGACGCGTTTCTGGAATAACTTCATCAGGTACGCTTCACTATCGGAAGATTGGCAAGCAAACTAATTTAAAGTTTTGGGAGCAATAACACCAAAGGGCATAAACATGATACCCACAATCTGCTAAGGTCACCTATGCTTGAGGGAGGAGAACCTTAGTTTTATTAACTGTTTGCCAATTCATTTGACCAAATCAATAACAGTAAATTATTAGAATGAGCATTGATGTTCGGCATATTGTCAACCGAAACAACGATGAGAAAAACAAACAAGCAATACAAAACACAGGAAAAACAAAGCAAACAACATCATACTAGACAACAGGAACTATGAAGACGAAAACAGATTGTGACAGCACATGGTTTGAGAGGATTAACACAGCCTGTTGCAATAACAGCTCCCGTCTGCAAAATGTAATATAGATTCCAGTTCATATTGGAAGTCTGTAATAATATGAGAACTGGAATTCCCTATGGATCAATCCATCATTGCATGATACAAAACATTGTTATAATATGCCGGCTGTAACCCCAAAATACATCAGAAATATCCGACTTTTACATTAATGGGAAAATTGCAAGGACTGTTTTTCCTAAAAATAGATATACAACTGGTGATTAATAATCATCTTATTCCTCGCTCTCTATTGTCAAAGAAAGAGCCAAATTAATCATGTCACCGACTATTTTGTGACATATGTATTTTGCTCTTAGCGTTCTATTGTTAGTGGTATCCAGATACATCGGGAATTGTCAATTATCTAATCTCATTATTCAACAAAATATAATTATTTACTCTAGAAATGTCATTATTACACATATGCCTAGCTAGATGATCTCTAACAGATATACAAAAATGAATATAATCATTATTACGCTTACTGATACACCCCGTGGCAATTTCACAATTTTCCCCATCATTGAATTGAATCATTGTCTTAACTTGTAATTTCCCCTCAAAATCAAGATCGTGTTTTCTTACTTTTTATTTATTTTTGTGCACAGCGGTACGAAAATGGATTTCGCTTTTCTAAAACTTTGTTTTGCAAAACATATTTATTTTTTTCTTCCTAGTTCTACTAGTTATGATTCTATTTGCTTTATTATCTATATGTCTATTAATACTGTTAACAATATTATTATCTTTTGGTTGATACTGTATATTTGTTGAATACAATATTTAAAAGACAAAGTATAAAATGAGCGTCGGTCACTGTGCTGGGATATTATATGTCTGATATAGAAGAGTTCGAAGATACCAAAAGGGTAGTCAGAATCCATAAATCGAAGAAGATGGCTTGTATTATTGTATTCAACGCTACTTTCAACAATATTTCAGTTATATTGTAGAAGAACAGACAACACAATAGTCAAATGAAAAGGTACAAAAGGGCAAACAACGAACTACAAAACATACATATAAAACAAACTATCGAGTTCACCCTTCCCTTGTGAAGGTCATGGACGTTTCAAGTCATTCTCTTTATTTTAGGGTCACAACATGGTCTTTGGTGATATTACTCACATAAATTTTAGGGTTTTCTTCTTTGGTTCTTATCCAGTCAATTGTTAATTTTTATACTATTAATTGGTATTGAGGTAATAAATTCACGTTAGAGAATACCGAAGGGGCAATCAAAATTGACAATTCAGAGAAACTGGCAACATAGGGGACATAAGAGGAAGAAAAACAAGATAAAAACACAACACAATATGTATTGGACACCTAGTATATTAACGTTGATTCTATCATCTCCATTTAAGACTGCCTCTGCAGCGTAACCCATTTCAGTGTAGTTGACAATGTTCAAATCTTCAATAGTAATATCTACTTTATAATTTATTCTAGGTTTGTATTTTGGAGGTTTCACTCTACGTCCTACAACAGCTCAGTACCTGGAAAAACAGCAATCTTCCGTAAGACACCGACAAAGATTAATACATTATATGTTATCTAGTTAATGAATGACGTTAATAAAAAAAATATAACAATGATAAGTATGAATAAAATACATACAGACATGCAGGAACTATAGCAAAAACGTGAATATGTCTAACATATTTACGCTTACTATTTATATATAGCTTATCAGAAAAGGTCAAATATAAATATTCCTCCCAATCTCAGTTCCATCACAATAAACAGAAAGAAAGGCATATAACTGTTTCCCCATATGTATTGTCATATCCCGTTTCAAAGGCATTTTAATAAATGGCGGTGCTATAAGTGAATAACTAATGTATTTTAAATAAATAACAAATCAATATAAGATTATAAAGATTGAATAGCAAGTATATCATTTGCTACAGTCCGCCTGTAATACCGTTTTTAGTGATTTACTCTACAAAAACAGATGTTGTACTGTTATACACTGTGGAATAGGTAAGCAGTATTGATGGAAATGGCTATTACATTACACGATGTAAGACTTCATTCTGCTTCTTTGGTTTCCATGCTGTATAACTTGACATTTTCTTACTGTATTTTCCATTATAAGATGACAATAAAAATCTTCCCACCACAGCTGTTTTTAATTAGTTCTTTATATTTAGTGCTGTAAGAAGAAGCTTTTTGGAAGGAAATGTAAATATATAAGTATAAAGAAAATCTGCAATTAAGGAAGGATTTATTTATCGAAAAACATCATTATTATTGAAGTGCATGTACCAAACCAGTAAAGTGAGTGGTCATGTATTTGTGTTAGGGGATTTTTGCCATTTTCTACGATTTTGATAGATATTTAATTTTAGAATTGTTCTGATGGTGTGGTAGTTTTGTTATTTTTTCATTTCATCATACAATTTTACGTTGAAACCCAACATAATCAGGTAATATTCAAAGATTTAGGAAATTATCCAATTCAGTGATGTCATATCAAGGACATCCATTTTTGAATTACAAACCACATGAAATTGAATTATTCTTTTATTCCATTAAGGAATATTGAAAATATGTTTATGACAATGCATTGACATTGATTTTTATTTGAACAATTCGATGCTTTTCAAACGATTTTTTTAATAATATCCTACAAATTAAGAGACAATTGCACAAATATTTTCTGACACCAATTGTTGTGTTTATGGTGGCAAATAAAGTTTACTGTTCGTTCCTTAGCATATGGTGTTTTATATCGCTTAGAAAATTATAGTCCTCTATATACGAAAATAATAGAATATTCAGAAACTATTTTAGTAAATCTGGAGGATACTGCTGTTAGTTCCAATAAATTACCAATACGACAAACAATTATATTCTATTCAATGTCAAATATGTGATAAAGCACGACCCTCTTTGCTAGTCGAGATGAAAATACAAATGAAAGATAAAAATAAAAGGCTTTTAAAGGATGTGTTAGATTTGGTTACTGGGTGTTATCATCACTTTCAGCAATTTCCCAGCTGTATCGTAACTACCTGACTTATTGGGAGTGGACGTCCTGGACAAATATATCAAACTGACTGATTAAACATATGTTTCAGGTATTTCACGTACCATACAAATGGGAAGTGAAAGATGTCAATGAACCTGAACACATGAAATATATATATCCATTGACAAATTAACTTGTTCTCGCCATGATATAGCTGAAAAATTACTTGAAGTGTTTTAAAAGTTGGCGTTAAACAACAATCAATCACTCACTCACTCACTCACAAATATATGCCACACTTAATAAAGAACAACATCCGGCAATAAAACTGGTTTTAAATACTTTTAATAAAGCGAGTTGAAAAAGATCACTTGTTTTAAAAATTTAGCAATGATTAGTTGAAACGAGTGTTTGATTTAAAATATTGATTCCTTGGAAAAAAATTTAAAATGGTAGAATTGATGGCAATAAAGCTATTAGGCTGATAAATTTAATACCCTTGGGGGAATAATAGCCTGCTATAATCCAATTAAATTCAACAAAAACACGATTTGCATGCATTGCTTATACATTACTCGCTGGTTTTTTAATCGACATGATATTGCTTGCTTTCTGTGCATTGTGGTCAAACGTTCAATCGTTTTACTATATATATTAAAATAAGTAAACAGAACGAATTAATCTTACCTGTTGTTGGAATATACAAATTAAGACTTAAACAATCATCTTGTTGGCGATAACACATATTGTCGCTTCTCCTCTTATAAAGGTTTTCAAACTTTTTATCTTGTCGAATATAATGTTCTAAATCACTTCTATTTGTTTGCGGACAAACGCCACGATAGCTTATATTTGTAAAGATTCTATTCCCTAACCACTTCTCTAACGAGCTTACAGGTGGCATGAATCTTAACATTTGACGTCTTATAGTGCCGTATTCGACACCACTTAAAACTTCCACATTGCATAAACCTTTATCTGTTAGAGAAATACACATTCCTCTCAAATTGCCATAACGAGTAATATATAACCTGGATTCCTGACGACTATGCAATTCAGAGGAGTTCGCTAAAACTATGAATATAAACATATTTCTGACTGATTTTGGTGTAATACAGTGTTCCATAGTTACTCTGCCCATCATGACTACAGATGAAATGTCTCAGTGAAATCTCTGATTATTGAAACATTTTGTTCTGTCTCTAATGTTCATTTAACATACCATCACCCGCTCTAGTTGGTCTTTATGTTATATAGTGTTCCATAGTTGTTCGGACCATCATGACTACACATGAAATGTCTGAGTGAAATCTCTGATTATTAAAACAATATGCTTAGTCACTATAAACTATTTATTTAACATAACAGTACTCGTCCTATAGTCGTCAATATCGTAATGTTTGTGATTATCAAATAATAAAAACTTATTTGAGGAAGTTTTTACAGAATAAATTATTTCCTTTAGATAATCAAGCTATAGATTGACTTTTGATAATAACCATCCTTGTTTGTGTTATCTTATACAACTTTCCTATAAAAGGTTAAATGATTTGAGTTATTACTGGGGATATTTTGCTTATTATATTAAAGTGAAAGTAAGAGAAACGTTGTCTTGGCGTTATCTATTGATTGTATCATTAGGACATATTAGATTATCGATATTCTAACCTCTATTATTTGTTACTAACATTTGATTTCTCAGGAGGGGTGTACCTTACTGTACTGTAAGGAAAACAAGACGGTAACGTAAGACATTATTATGCAACAGAATAGGCATCACAAATTGTGTAAAAGCTATAAGCTAGAAAATTGTCTTGTTATTTTTGCTAAGCAAAATTATATTATTCCTTTATATTTCAACCTAGATATTATCTGGGTTTTTTTCTGAAAATAACTTTTATTATTTTACAATAATACAAATATTCTTATGTGATCGATACCGTTGTAGCGTTTTCCATGTTTCATAATTTCTGATATCAAACTGTAAATAAATTATTTATTTTCATGATAAAACTATCAAATTCAAACTTTTAATTTGTTATATAATTGAAAAATTCAACTCAAATCATCTCTATGCCTAAAAATATTTTTAACAAACATATTTTGAAAAGACAATGCATAAATCATTTACCAGCGAAAAGCAGCATGACACTTATTTTATCATATCTTCATTAATGTACAGCGATTCATATATAAGATATATATTAGTGCATTGATCGATCGTCAATAATGTTTAACTAATAGACAAAGCTGCATAAAATGTATTGTTTTAACTGCACACCGTTTATTGTTTACATAGGCATTATTTGGATAAAGTTAAAAGTTTGTGGGCCATTTGATACTCTGAATGTTGGATAGTTCCAATATTATTTAGATAAGCAGCGAAAGCTATTAGCCACAAATTGGTGTAGCATTGGGTGTTTCTGAAAACAAAAGAATTTTGCGAAATTCAGCTATGAATTATACTTTAATCATACTAAACGATGAATTCTAAATATAAACTCAATTGATATGATTAATTTTCAGGATCATTACAATTTTCACAGTTTTCCGGTTGTTGACTGATTTTGTCTGTTTATAAACTTACGAGTTTTGACTTTCCCTTTGGAAGATTGTTCGGAGTTCTGTAATTTTGTTATTACCCTTATTTGTTAATGTATACATTATATGTGCAACCTACATCGTTAATTGCAATAATTATATCCAGTACATATGATAATTGTTATAAAAAACAGCACTTGACGTACAGTTTCAAATTTCAACATAAAAATCACAGAAAGAATCAAAATGGATACATCTAAAACACATACACGCCCGCTTACCTTCCTGCCTTGGTACATGCACTTCAATGAAAGTGTCGCGGGTAAACAAGTTGTATAGGCCCAAACCTCCCCTATTAGTAATTGAATGTGGTCCACACATTTTCCATATATGAGTAAAATACCAAGCATCACCTTTAACAACATTGTTGTAGATAGCATGGAAATAATCATCCAAATATTTCACTTCTATTTCAAATACCTTTGATATTTAGAAATATTCAAAGCCTGAAAAAAATATGTATTTCTTGGAACTAAAGATGCTGCGAGAAATTTTATTTACGTGTTTTTAATTTGTGTAATAGCCGAATGTAATGTAAGCCAATAAATTCAGGGCAAAAAAGTTGTCAATTTAACTGTTCATAGGTAAAACAAACCATATTATTTTTAAACTTGAAAGATAAAATGGCGCGTCATATATATAATTCTACGCATACACATCCATATCGCATCTCTTCAATCAGGTAATACCGAAAAACAATGAATATGAAACTACATCCCCAAAGACATGACTACAAATACAATAGTAAGACAATTTCCTCAGTAATAGCACCACATTGAATTGATATGATTGATGGCCACAGAGGTCAAAGGTCGTTCACTTGTGTATTTGAATTATGGCTTATTAGTATAATAAATCAAATAAGTATCTTATGAATTCCCGTCCCTAGTGACAATGTTAATAGGGCAATTTACCAAATTGATCCATCTTAACAAATGTATATATTTTATGCAAAGAAACGTCAATGAGGTTGTCCATGGTAGTACATATATCTCCAGTCACATATTTCTAATAAAATGAAAAGCAATACGGTTCAAATTCCAATAGAAAAAACGTAGAAAGAGACAAATTCGATACCATTAACACACAAATACATGACCGCTATAAAGGGTTGTAATGTTAAGCTAGTCATATGAGCCCAAGCCTAATATCTAATATACTACAACACTGGCTTGTTTGGATGGTACGACCAATATGACCAATCCCCGTTACGGCGATTGAGTTGTGTTGTAATAACCAGAGACTCACGAACATGCATCGCTCACCTGATTTATATGGGCGATTTGTAAGCCTAAAAATAAGTATTATCCCGACTCTGTTAAAATTATTGCCTTTTCATTGGCTACAAAGTTCCCTTTTCAATAATTGTATCCCCCTTCTAAAAATAAAAAAAACAGTTCAAGGCCACCAACAGGCACAGATAAATATGTTAGTCATTTACAGAGGGTTAGAGAATGTATGCTTGGAAATTTCATCGCCGGGATAAATTCGTTATACAGTCATTTACAGGGGGGATACGGGAATATATGGAGTGCCTGAAAAAATTTCGTATCGGGATTCGGCTGACGTTCAGGCACTCCATATATTCCCGTATCCCCCCTGTAACTGACTGTATAACTAATATTGTTCAACTAGATAGAATCTGTTTGAAAAGTGCAGGAAGGAATATCAAAGAAGGAATTTAAATGAAAATAAACATTAAAACATAATTTAAAATAAGAATTCAAAATTATGGGCGTTGGTCACTTTTGCTCTCTTCATACCTTTGAAATATAATAATTATGGTACAATAATACATAAGTGAATTTTTTAAAGGAATTCAATTGCACACAAATCGGACTTACAAAGTTATCGCTACTGGTCGGGGAGTAGTTCTCGCCAAGAAGCAATTTTCGCCAACTGTCTCATTTAGCGCGAGCGCGAGCGAATTTTCGTCTGATTTTTCCTCCATCATTAAAGGACGCCGTTCCAATCCTTCGTATTAATTTTTATCGAATTTCATTGTGAAATATCGCTAAAATCGGGAAAAAACCCTACTGCACCCCACATTCTGTCATAACATTAACAGGGGGTCACGTGTGTTGGTACTCTTAAAATAGAAAAACACATGGAATGATCATCGGAGAATCTAGTGACACCATATTTCCAATTTATCTTTAAGATCTGTCTAAAAAGTGTCACACTTTGCCTTATTACTAATCCCTACAATCCAAAATACTCACGGTTGCAGAATAAAAATAGATTCCATGTGAATGCAAATGGCCACCTGCGCATGTACTGTTTACGTCATCAATTACCTTGACCGCTAATTTAATACATGGATCCTATATTATCACATTGGGCATAAAACATGGACAAAATTTAATATTAATTCTAGAAAAACTGGACTTATTACTTTTCATCAATAAAATGAAAATTATCAGGTAAACCACTGTTGAAAAGGATGTATTTTACGGAATGGGGGAACGGCGTGGGGATGGCATGACAGCCTTTACACAACGATGAATATTTATCAGAGTTTTCTACAAACTAATACAAAAACCGGTAAACTTTTTAAGAAAGGGTTTTAATTTTCTAAAATGTCCTTTTTCTTTCCTTTTGATGCTTTAGCTTCACAAAAAACAATATTTCTGAAAGTTGGCGAGAATTGCTTCTGTTGCGGCCATTTCTGTTAAAAATCGCAACATCGTAATAATGGATCCCCGATCAGCGTGCACTCTCCTTTATGAAAATTAATTTCGTAGGTAAATCGTTATGGTTCATGCAAAATAATAATGGGGTGAAACAAAGGTTTCTCGACTGCTTCTTAAAATTATTGGATAAAAAACGTAAAAAATGGCGAGAACTACTCCTCGACCAGTATGTGTGTTGGTCTCTATTGGTCCCTTTTTTTAAATCTTGGAACAGATCTATTTATAACACAGACATGACATTGTATATGGAAACTAGTGAAAAGAAAACACATTAAATTTGAAAAATAAAAAACGTCTTTCAATTTTGAGATCATCACACGTGTATCTATGAAAATGCAAATTCTACAACAATCAATGGCTGCAAAAAAAATAATTTTGATTGACTATAATAGTCTATGAATGACGCATTGTTTCTTTATATCACACTTTAGTAACATCCATAATGATCGCATGTTTCCACACTAAACACAAGACGACAATAGGTCTTAATGTTCGTGCTTTGTTTTATGATTGAATATAAAAAAGTTTTAAAGATGTATATATTTAGTTCGACCAACTATACGACACAGATAGGAAAAATCGCTGTCAGTGACTTTTTGAAAACTCCAGCCAATACGCAATCCTTAAATAGCTATTATTAAAGGAAAAATGTTAAACTCAACTCCATAAATGCAATACTATGAGTGTTCTGTCATATATACACGACCCATAACATAGCAAAACATTACATGAATTCTGCCTTACTTATAATTAGCACATGCTTATTTGTATATTAGAACATTTCGCTCAGATATAAGTGTCACGAGTCCTAAAAAGTAGGATATGGAGCTTTGAAGATCAGTTACACCGGTTAAACGGTGTGATTAGCGCCTTAGAGGTTCACTAGGATATGGTACTGTCCCCACATCCGACCTTTCAGGACTTGATAGCGTAAAATATCGTGTTGTTGTGTAACGAAAAATATTGAGATTGGTATAAGGTACATTGAATTAGATCCCATATCTTGATGTCTTACACGGATTTTTTTTTCTTATTTCTCTGATTGCCATACAAAAATTGAAGTTTTCTTCTATTTTTGATTTAACTGGCATTACTCATTTAACATTTCGTTTCTTTCAACGGGAACCTTGTACTGTAGAGAAATTAAAATGACTGTTTTGCGTGTCGTTGAAAACTAATAAGATGGATTGTGCCCCCGAGATGCAATCATCAATTTTAAGTAGGCATGATAAAATTTAATCTATGAATTATTCCCATGGTAGAAAAGTTATTGTTTTTTTGGTAGTGTAATATTTGATTTAAGGTATACAAGAAATCAGCGTAAATTAATATATTGCATGTTGAACATTAAAGAGTTAACTCTTAATGGTCGTCCAATAGACTTCATTTTAAAAAAGTAATTCTTTATTATGTAACTTTGATGAAATACCGTAGGGATAATTATAGGCTAATATTTTATTTCCTCCTGATCAGAACTTATGGACTCTAGATTTAAATGTGCATTCGACGTTTAGAAGCTTAGGAGTCATGCATCACTGACGTCATTTTAGCTATATGGTAATGCGTCATTGAGGGTTTATATCAGTAAAGAAATTAATCTTTATCAAACAAAACAGTCAAAGCTGCTAGTTGATATTCAATTTAGCCAGAATTATTTTGTAGCAATTTCTAAAGTACAAAACTATCACTATTTTGACATTTTGAAAGCGTGCATCATTGATGGATTATGATACAGCTTGTGGTTACCATATTGTCATACATTTTATTTGAGTTGTGCACTAAGCACCCAACATGGAGACGGACAAACTTAATCCTGCATGTTTGTTTCCGAATCCACGTTGTGCAATTACTATATATCTTGCATATAAATTTTTGAAGATAAATATTGCATAAAGCAAACTCCCATTTCGATGGTAAATGTAGGAAGAGGTCCATCCCTGAGGAATGCATACATCCTGCCTTTGAAATGATACGTGGAAACAAATCCTCAGATTTGCATGTACATGTATATGTTTATATATGAAAATCAGTTACCGTGTAGTTGAAGAGAACGTACATGTACATCTACTTGCTGCTCCTGAATTATATAAAAGTAGCAAACGTGGGGCATATGTCTGCATACCTTGAATTGACAGAATAACACATAGCACATCCAACCACGGGAGAAAATATCGGAACCAATACAATTGCGTGGTTTGCAGGAGATTATATTCTGTCATGTTACCGTTGTTAGCTGTGCAAATTCAATAGAAAATAGAACAAAATATACTTACATTATCTCTTCTTATTTTTTTTCTTATTATGAAACACTTACCTAAAACGAAAATTAAAGATGTTATGTTTATCATTATCAGCATTTAAATTCCAAAATACAACTGGGTATATA